>CM077005.1:27215170-28563920 GCA_039090855.1 Macrothele yani
TCCAACAAGACGGCGTGCCTCCGCATTGGTCAACGTGTGTACTTAAGTGCCTAAATGAGTATTTCCCCAACAAATGGATTGGGCGTGGTGGTCCCATTCCGTGGCCTCCTCGCTCTCCAGATCTAACTCCATTGGATTATTTTATGTGGGGTTATGTGAAGGATCGTGTCTATCAGACGCCTTGTGCTGCTATCAATTCCATAACTCCTCAGATGCTTGCCAATACATGGCATGAAATCGAGTATCGCTTGGACGTACTACGAGCAACCAAGGGATCTCACATCGAAATTTATTAACTTGTGTAGTTTCATTGTATAAGTTAGTACAGTCAGTTTCTTTCTGTTTAATGTTTTGTTTTATATAATTTTGTAATGTGTCCAATAATTCTCGGACACCCTGTATTTTGAATTCCATTGCATCTGCATTTACGCCGTCTAGAGGCGAAATTATATATCGAAGAAAAAAAAATAAAAAGCAGAGAGCAAGAATAATCGTTCTCACGTTTCAAATTTCCCAAAGCAAAAATAATTTTTCAAGTCAGACTAACAGTTTGCGGAGATATGGTGTCAACAGGAGGACGGGCAAATACAATAAGTACGAACTTTTGTGACAAAACACATGCTAAAAATACGGGCTTTAATTTCCCTCGAAGCATACGAAATTTCAAAGAACAATATATCAAAGTGTGAATAATGTCATTCTCTGTCGTTTGCGTTGGAGTACATGCGATAGAAAGACATACTTCGCCCAGCTGCTAACTTACTTGCTTTTCATTAAAAAAAAAAAAAAAAGAAAGTCAAACGGAGTGAATGTTTTGTGGAAGAACGAAATTGTCATCTGAAGTTATTAACGGGGAAAACTGGAATTCCTGTGCTTTCTAAGAAAGTGTAAGAGTGCGTTATTCCTTTATACTTGGTTACGGAGGCTAAAGGGAGTTTCAGATTATGTTACCGATGATTCGTAGGAAGAAAAAAAAACTATCCTTTGTGCATCTTGTTTCAGCCACAAATTAATTAAAGATAGTATTTATTTCCTTTCGCAAGAAAATGCTTCATACGTTGACAGCTTATGGTCAGGCAGAAAGTGGAAGATAGCGAGCGAGAACATATATTGGTTTGGTGGGAAACTAATTACGATTTTCCTGATGTCACTATTACTTATTTAAAAACGTTCGAGTGAATCTCTCGTAATGAGTTTCAATAATTTTAATTTTTAAGTAGCTATGTTTATGCGTCATGCGACGCAAGTTTCAGTTCAATGGATGTTTTTAAAATACTTTTAAGAGAAGCACTGGGTTCTTGAAAGTGGGTTTGATCACTAGCGCACGCTTCATGAGTTTCGAAAGGACGGGCGTTCAGAGAAACGTTCAAGAAATGCTTGGTGATAATACGATTACAGACCGCATTTTTCAATTTAAAAAGTTTCGAAACGGTAGTTTTGATTTTAAGCTGCGAACACTGTTTCGCGAGACCATCGTTACTTGATGACGAAGTTGTGAAACAAAATGTTGTTTAAAATCCTCGGAAAATATTTTCTGATAATTTGGCGGAAGGCTTGATGCTGATCATACAAGTCTCTTGAATCGCCTTCATAAGATTAAAGTGGTTTTAGAACTCAAAGTTATTTAAATACCTCGTGAACTGACTGAAAAGAATCTAGTAAATTCAGATTTTTCAATAAGCGTAATGTCATCCAGAACGCAAACCTTTTCTGAGTAGAGCAGAAATCTTTGTGTGGCGATGTGACGTCACAGCTTGTTGGATACTATTACAATCATCTGCCGATTGCGCGTCTCAAGCGAACCTATTTTACAGCGCTAAAATACACCCGTAAATGGGCTGATAATTTTCCCGACAAATGCTGTAACAGTATCCTTTAAAAAGGAAATGATGAATTTCATTTTTCAATTATTTGCCTATACATTTTTTTTATTGTAGGTTTAAGGTGGTTCCACGTAAAATCTCTGCCCTATGTTTCCAATGGTAAAATTTCTTTATATATTTTCTTCGCAATTACTGTATCCCCAAGGAGGAAAATTTGCACATTGATAAATCTAACTTTAAGTTGCAGCATGGGATACTTAATACTTGCTAAAACACAACCATATTCAAGCAATCCAACATTGCCGCCCCGGTGGCGCAGTGGTCTAAGGCGCTGGCCTCTGATCATTCGTCCGTAAGGGGTCCGGGTTCGAATCCCGGTGAGGCATGGATGTTGTGTTTGTCTTACGGCACTGGCTCTCTCCCTTCCCTGGAACCAGTGACCCTAAATTAGGGACGGGCGACTGCTTATAGCCCATTGAGTTGCTCACGGTGGTCGTTAAACCTCCAATCAAAAAAAAAAAAAAAAAAAAATCCAACATTTGTTTACTGACGTCATTAATGTACAGGTCGTGCCATCTATTAACAGGTCTGAATATCACTCAAAGAAAAATGATTGATTTTTAATATAATTATGGTTATGTTTTAGCAAGTATTAAGTATCACATGTTATAACTTAAAGATAGTTTTATCGATGTGCAAATTTTCATCCTTGGGAGTACATTAATTGCGAAGAAAATATGTAAAGAAGTTTTACCATTGGAAACATTAAGCAGAGATTTTAGGTGAAACCACCTTAACAACCACCGTGAACAACTCAATTGGCTATGCAGTCGCCCGTTCATAATTTAGGGCCACTGGTTCCAGGGAAGGGAGAGAGCAAGTGCCGGAAGACAAACACAACATCCATGCCTCACTGGATTCGAACCCGGACGAATGATCAGAAGCCATCGCTTGACCACTGCTCTACCGGGACGGCATACATTTTTACGAAACCCTAGCAACATAATCTGTACGGAAGAAAATTTTTACCCCCCCCCACCAATTTTTAAGGGCTCTGTAGGAATTTTATTGTTGCAAAAGGAATTTTCTTTTTTACACATCTTTTGCAAAAAAAAAAAAAAAAAAAAAAAAAAACGTGCTTATACACTAGCGTGCAAAAATTAAGGACGAGGCGGTTTTTCGAATGTAACGTCGTGCAGAAGTACTCCACATCGACACAAATCATGCCATATGATCCCCAAGATGTGAAAATATGGGACAAGTGAGCAAAACCGTCCAAACAAGGAATCCAAAGGATACAAAGGCACTTTATTGAAAAGGTAGCTTCGAGCACAACTGGACAGAAGACAGAAACGTCCATGTGACAGGCGGCTGCCAAGAAAAATCCAATCTTTAGTAGGGGATATGATCATCCCTGACTGCGTTGCGGGATTTACAATGTCTGTCCATGCTGAAGACGAGGTTGTCAAGGCGCTGTTGAGGCATCGCGGCCCATTCCTCTTGGAGCGCCAATCGCAGCTGCGGAATCGTTGCTGGCGGCTGCTGACGTGCTGCCAAGCGTCTCCCGAGAAGGTCCCACACGTATTCGATTGGATTTAGGTTCGGGGACCTTGCGGGCCAATCCATGCGTTGAATATCTTCACTCTTTGACGGCTCTGCGACAGCCACTGTACGATGAGGTGTAGCGTTGTCGTCCATGAAGAGGAACTCAGGACCCACAGCACCTCTAAACAGACGCACGTGAGGCAGGAGAACCTTGGCACAATAGCGGACACCAGTGACTGAACCTCCTTGGATGATGTGGAGGTCAGTACGGCTACCAAGCATGACACCGTCCCAAACGAGAACTCCGCCACCTCCAAACCGGTCCCTTTCGATGATGTTGGAGGTGTGATTGCGTGTTCCCTGCTCTCTCCAGATGTGTATATGTTCAGAAGCGCTTGTCAGACTAAATCGGCTCTCATCCGTAAAGAGAACTCGACCCCATTGCTGATGTGTCCAGTTCTTGTGATCCTTGCACCACAGAAACCGCCGTCTCCGATGAGCAGGCGTTAATGGCACACACCGTACTGGTCGTCGTGCAAATAGACCACCTTTGCGCAGCCTCCTAGCCACGGTAAAACGCGACAACGGACGTCCAGTTGTCTGTTGCATGTGCCTTGCGATTTCTCCCGCTGTCTGCCGTCTGTCTCTTCTCGCCTGTAGGACAATACAGCGGTTTTCCGCCGCCGTGGTTGCTCGTGGACGACCACTGCTAAACTCTCGGTCAGCTGTTCCTGTTGTTTGAAATGCTCTCCAAGCTCGTGAAACGATGCTGTGAGCGATCCCGAACTCCTCGGCCACACTAGTCACACTTCGACCGTCTTTTAACTTCCCAATGTCGCGACCTCGGTTAAAGTCATCCAGATGCCGTCTACTGGATTGCCTGTTGGCCATATCACACGGTGACAGCAATTGGACGTCGTTCAAACCGATGTACTCCGTGCAATAGCTTTCATCGAATTGCTGAGCGTACACCGGCCTTAGTGCCTTTATACCCTTCCGACCCCCCCCCCCCTACGTCATTCTGCATATGTGCGCATTCCCTGCCGTACCGGAACCTAGTCTATCTCCTTAGTGGTCTTTCGGTCCGTTCTGCCTGCTCGTGCCGCTGTTATGCTAATTTCTCCTCTTCGCCCTCAATTTTTGCACACCAGTGTAGTATCACTTTGTCCGCCCGTTGTGGACACCATACGAGGGTGAATCAAAATATAAGGACCGCCCGTGTGGCGCAGCGGTCTAAGCGATGGCTTCTGATCTTTTGTGAGAAAGAGGTCCGGGTTCAAATTCCGGTGGGGCATGGATGTTTTGTTTGTCTCACGGTACTGACTCTCTCCCTTACCTGGAACCAGTGGCCCTAAATTAGGGACAGACGCCCATTGAGTTGCTCACGGTGGTCGTTAATCCTTCAAGGAAAAAAAATACGATTTGGGAAGGGGAGGGCACGTGACCTCGACACGTGGCGGATGCTATCGCTAATCTTCTAACCGCAGTTACCCATCAGTTGCAAGGGCGTAAATGTGATCGCTCATTTGTCGGAACGCTTCATCGTTGAGCAGCGAAGTGTATTGAGGTTTTTATGGGCCGAGGGTGTGTAACCCGCTGAAATTCAACGTACGATGCTTGGGCAATATGAGGAGGGCAAGTTTATGAGCGAGAGACATGTATACAATGTGTGTGCAACGATTAGTGCAATTTGAAAAAAAAAAATCTTGCATTGGGAAATTTGAAATGCGAGAACGATGATCATTGTTTTCCCATTTTTTTTCCGATGCATAACTTTGCCGCTTGAAGACATAAATTCAGGTACTATAGAATTCAAAAAAGCATTTTATTCCAAATATATGCTTCTAAATATCCCACTGAAAAAACTATTTCTTTCCCTGATGCCATTTTCCACACAGCACAGAATATTTGGTATATGTTTTACAAGTACGTAGCACTGAAACATTGATACTTTTCATATACGTTGCGCAATGTAACACTAATGTTTCAGAAACCTTACGGTTACGTTAAAAATGTCCTCAAACGTTACATAACTTTGAAACACAACCGATATGTTACAGTGAAAGGTCTTTGTGACTTCGTTACATTACTGTTACGTATTTGAAAGATATTTGTAACATCATCATATTACTGTTACGTATTTACTACGTTGAACATTATAGTTTTAATAAACTTTGTAAAATCACAATAAAAAAATCTTACACTCGACAGCTGTTTCAAAAGGAACAACAGTCGTATTACGAGTTGTTTACGTTTTCACAGGTTCAATGCCGTCCGCTGTCCATTGGAATAGTGGCGATAACAAAAGAAATAAAAATCGGGCCCAAATGAGGGAGTCGACTTTCTATTATACATGTGGAATAGACTATATTTCAGCAAAAAAAAAAAAGAAAGAAAGAAAATGAAATTCATCATTTTTCTAAATGCCTTCCAATATGAAATTTCTCAGCTTTAAGTAAAAAACAAAACATGATATTATAGTTTACTGATACAACAGCACAACCATTTACTTAGATTTTATAAAATGCTTTTTAGAATTAAAAAGTTATAATAATCAAAACAATTACTTACTTTCCCATGACCTTGAATCTCAAAAAAAAAAAAAGGATGAAATATTAAATCAACTAACCAGCTAACTCGAGTACGACAGCAGTATCACCAAAGAATATCCCAGTAGCACGTGGAAATACGACTACGAGAGTGCTTCGGTGAAATGGCAGAAATGCGCATGCGCGCCGTTGCCAAACCAAAAATCTTAAATATCGCCGGAATGTAACATCAAGGTAGCAGTTATGTACAATTGAAACTATAAAACAGTAGTATCGGTGAATGCTATTCTTAACGTAACCGTAATGTACACAGAGTTATGTTCCAAAATAGATGTTGCTGAAACGTAATTGTAAGATATCTTTGAAAGTGTAACGAAAATGAGAGATTGTAACATTATTGATTCATATCTGAAACATTTTGTGCTGTATGGGTTATATCGAAGACTACTTTGGGTACAGTTTCTTTTTCAAGTAGTGCCCTGTTTTTTCGCTAGGTAGCAAAAAGTTAAACTGTGATTCCCCCGATATCTGTGCTTCTAAAAGACATATTTGAAAAATTATTTTCTTCTTCGGATACAGCTCCTGATGGAAAATGTTCTGCATATAATTTTTGATAGAGAATAATTTGTCCACCAGGGGCGTACCCGTTTATTTCTGTTTCTGATGTTTTTGCAGGAGAATCTGAGCTTCTGAAAACTAGATTGCAAAAATTCCGTTCCGATACCTCTCACCTCGGAAAACCTTTTGAGAATACATTCTGTTTAAAATAGTGCACCTTTTTTTCGCCTGAGAGCGTAGATGTAAATCGTATTTTTGCCAATATCACTGGTTAGTCTAAGGGTCCGATTTGGGAGACGCTCACTTTGGAAAACCTTTTCAGAATGCCTTCTGTTTAAAACAGTGTATATTTTTTTCTCCAGGGAGTGCAGATGTGTATAGTATTTTGCCAATATATTTTAAGAAAAAAATCTTTTTAAGATAAAAAAACTTATTTTTCTATGTTTTTTACTCACTGTTTCTTTTTTTTTTTCCAATGAAAAAAAAATATTTTTTTATGAAATGCGATATACATCAATATATAAAAATGATGTACATCATATAAGTGCAAAGTAATATTGGTGACAGAGATGTTGCAATAAAGACACGTTAAATGCTACCACCCCCAAAAAAATGTGTTTGAGCTGCCAAAAAAACGGTTTCTTTTTTCTTTCAAAATGTTGATTAGAAAAGTGAAGTATCTACCAGATTATCAGAAAAGAAAAGAAAAATCAAAATTTTCTTTTAAATATTATTTTATTTTTTTATATATATTTTTGATATATTTTTATATATTATTTTTCTTTTAAAATATTTTAAAGGAAATATTTAATTTTCTTTTAAATATTTTCAATATTTTTGAGGAAAATGTTTCTTTTTAAGAAAATTTTTCTTCTAAGAGTCCGATTTGAGAGGCATTCACCGTTGCAAACCGTTTGATAATACCTTCTGTTTTCAATAGGGCATATTTTTTCGCAAGAGAGCGTAGATATGTATATCGTATTTTTGTCAATATCTCTCCTAAGATTTCGATTTGAGAAATTTTACCTTCATCTTAGAGCATTTCCAATGCTAAACGTTTCTCATGTAATTTCAAAATTTTCTTAACGCACAAATGTGCCACGAGAGGGCGTAAGATGACGTTTCCGTTTACAGCAAGTTTGCAGCAATACCTACTGGAATAAAAACCCGAGTGGAAAATTCTTTTTCGATCAGATACTACCAGCTACGGAAACATTTTGTGTGGAATTTTTTCCCAAAATAATGCACTATTTCTCCGCTAGTGGGCTCCAATGCTTAATCTGTTTTCCCAATATCTGTACTTCTAAATATTGAAAGAAATTATTTTAACAACAAGTATCATTTCCCTTGTGAAACACTCTCGGTCAGTTCTTAGGAGTTCCTTATAGTTCACTGTTCTGCCGCTAAGCGGTGTTTCTGTATTTCTGTTCGCAGCTGTATCTTCGCTTTCTCAAATTCCTATTGAGAATTTTGTTTTTTTACTATATGCCATTCCCTACAATAAAGATGGAGAAGAGTTTCCGCTTTGAATAGTACACTGCTTTCCCGCTAGGGATCGCAATATTCAAAACCTTTTTCTCACTGTCTGTGGTTCCAGGAGATATTTGAAAAGTTATTTTTCCTTAGCATAGCTTTTGCCATGAAGAATACTTTTCGCACATTTTCAACTTTACAAATACGCAAAAACCTTCATATAAATGTAGTAGAGTAATACCATGTTTTCTTCTATATTTCTTTTAATTGTTCGACTTAAAAATCGCTTTGTCTCTGATATCTCTTTGTGCAGACAAAGTCTTAGATGCAATATCTCCCCGCCTAACGTGTTTCCTTTTTGCTCTACAATAAAATACTTTTGTAAGGTCTAATAAAATAGTATTCGACCTAGGGGTAGGAAAAGACACGTATGTAATCTATTGAGTTGCTGCCGTAGTTCCTTTCAGAGTAAGCACCTTCTGACACTACACATTTGTTTTAGGGGTCGCGAATAGGAGCTGCGCTGGTTTCTTTTTGTTCTGCTCTGTGCCTTCAAATATTCTCCCTTCATAAGCATTTTCCGCTTCGGGAACAGCAAGAAATCGCAAGGAGGCGTGTCCGAAGTGTATGAGGCTTGCCTCACTTGTGGAATCCGGTGTTTGGCTAAAAAGGCCTGAATGAGCTGAGTTCGAATGGACGGGAAACATTGAAATGCTGCAGCTGTCAGTCTCTTCCGCCGCAGTGCATTTCGTAGGCGACGGAGAACTGCCTGGTAGTAGTCCTTGTTTACAGTTTGTACTTCTCGGACGTATTCACTGTGAACCACGCCTTGATGGTCAAAAATACTGTTGGCATGACTTTGTGTGGAACTTTCGTGCCACTTTTGGCCTTGGAATCCTCGGACTCTTCAACTGGGACCATTGGGATAATTATTTGAATTGTTTAAACTGATGTGTGGCCGAGTGTGTCGCAAAATTTCTGGCAGATTATCCACAAAACTAGCTCAGTCATTGAGGACAAAACTAGCTCAGTCATTGAGGTACAAGACAACAATGCGACGGACACGGAATTCCCAACGCCTAGCTTTCACTTCCTGGTACTGAAAAGGAAACGGACATGTGGTTGCAGCAGATTGCAAAATCAAAGTATATTGTTTAGATAAAGGATCATAAGATATGTTTATATCCAAACTTCGAGCTACTATGGACAACAGGGGGAGCCACTAGAGCCTTATTCGTGAGCATTTTATTATGTAATGTAGGTATATTATGAGTGTTATATCAGAACTTCTTATAACTATTTTCAATAAAAATAAGTGCAACAAGTCCATATAAAAATATGGTTGAGTTCATAAATGACACTGTATTGGTAACATCAGACATGAACTTTTGGCACAGATACCATTTTCTCCGTCTGCAGCCTTTTGTTCAGTATCAGTTTTCAGCGCCCCGATTTCAAAACCTTTGCCTTTTATATGTGTCGTTATGTCACTACTCACCGTGCATACTTCCAAACATCTCTCCAATATTGTTTTACATCGGGCCTAATTGAGGAATGTTTTAGAGAAGATTGCGAGGAAACAGTATTCATGAAATGTGCTCACTGTGAGAACTACTTTTGTTTGGCCATAAATAAAGATCTTCATACCTTTTGTCGTACATGAAAGGTGAGTGCAATCCATTACTGAACACGCTATATTGTATATCCATTCATAAATACTTTGTAATGTATACCAACAACAAAAATATTCCGACACAGACCGCAAAAGTAAAGGAGATTCCATGAAAATCATAAAAATTGTCTCTGCCAGTGTTCTTTGATGTCCTATAACTTCATCATTTATATTCCATAGCATCTAAACGTTTGTCATTATACATTAACCCATCAGTACTGTCGAATGATATAACAAGCATATGCATCTAGCGACAGCGGTCCGAACCGTTCCCTTGTGAGTAAGCCTTCTTGGTACTGAGTGAGTCAGCTGATAGCGTGGTAAGGTCGAGATGGTGACTTTCGGATGTTAGTCAATAAGTCCAAGGTCGAACGCCAGGGATTCTCGGTGCCGTTCTCTGCCCAGTTTAGGAGGAACAAATGCGGTGGGATACTTTTTGATCAGACATCGTATGGTGATCAAATGTTTACAAATAATAATTACAAAATACAACATGAAATGCATACATTAATGAGCCGCCGCAGATCCAATTTGCCGTTCCAATACAAACCACAAGTACTCGATTAAGTTGATGTTTGGGGAATTTGGAGGCCAGGCCAATACCTGGAAGTCTCCCTCATTTTCCACAAACCATTTTCGAATAATGCTTGATTAGATTGATGTCTGGGGAATTTGGTGGCCAGGGCAATGCCTGGAAGTCTTGCTCATGTTCCACAAATTATTCTCGAATAATGCTTTATTAGATTAATGTCTGGGGAATTTAGAGGCCAGGGCAAAACCAGGAAGTCTTCCTCATGTTCCACAAACCATTCTCGAATAAATGCTTTATTAGATTGATGTCTGGGGAATTTGGAGGGCAGGACAATGCCAGGAAGTCTTCCTCATGTTTTACAAACCATTCTCGAATAATGCTTGATTAGATTGATGTCTAGGGAATTTGGTGGCCAGGGCAATGCCTGGAAGTCTTGCTCATGTTCCACAAACCATTCTCGAATAATGCTTTATTAGATTGATGTCTGGGGAATTTGGAGGGCAGGACAATACCAGGAAGTCTTCCTCATGTTCCACAAACCATTCTCGAATAATGCTTGATTAGGCTGATGTCTCGGGAATTTGGTGGTCAGGGCAATACCTGAAAGTCGTCCTCATGTTGAACAAACCATTCTCGAATGATGCTTGATTAAATTGATGTCTGGGGAATTTGGTGGCCAGGACAGTATCAGGAACTGTTCCTAATATTCCACGAACCATTCCCGAACAATACGGGTAGTGTGGTATGATCCTGCTGAAAGAAGGAACTACTAGAGGGTGGACTACTGTTGCCATGAAAGGATGTATGTAGTGTTCAGTGATAATTAGGTAGGTTGTAGACGCCATAGCACATCAATGACTGAGCCCAGGGTTTCCCAGAAGCTTCCTCCATCGGCTTGTTTTCGTCCTACGGTGTATCCTGGTGACAACAGTTCCAAGGTAAACGACGCACTTGTACCCAGTAGTCCACATGGTAGAACTGGAAACAAGATGCATCGGACCAAACGACCTTCTTCCGATAATTCAAGGTTCTGGTTCGATTCTCGCGTGCCCATTGTAGGCGCATTCGGTAATTAACCGAGCTTACCATGGGCACTCTTAGCCGCCTGTGGGTACGCATCCACATTTTGAGCAAGGTTCGGTGTGCTGTATGTTGTGACACCAGCAGCTGGCTAAGCATAGTTCCTTTACATTGCGCTGTATTTTCAAAGTAGTTAAGTTCTTAATAACTACTTAATTATGCACTTAAAGCACTGCTGAAATACTTTGTACATATTGCAACTAATTGTTTATGTCATATGGCTTTCACAAAGCATTTCTTTGGTTAATTATTGTCTTTGATTTGTTCTCGTTTTTGTGTTGTCGGAAGTTGTGGAGTGGGGGTTTTAGAATCAGGTTTTCTTTCAAAAATCTGAGTTTTAAATAATTAATATTTCCTTTTTTAATTGCAATGTAAAAATTTGGAATACTTTTGCACTGCTATTCAGGTTTAAATTCTCTCTCAGGCGAACTTGGCATTTCGTTATAGCTGAACATTATTTCTAATTATTATGTCACTCTCACAACTTGAGTTCTCTTTAATCTTCTTCTTTCTGTTTGGTAGTGGCAGATGAAGAGCATGGGTCTGGCCATGAAAGTTATGGATGCAAGCTAAATTGTTAACTAGGGCTGGGTCATACGGCTCTGCGGAGGTCATGACATATATATATTTTTTAAAACAATTTTTGGTGGGCTTATTACTTGCATCTATGGCTTTGCAGAAACCCATTTCCAACTAGGTCTTTGTGGAAGTGAGAAAATGCAGAGTTTTTGCTGGTCCTTGATAAAGCCAAGGCTCAGTATTCTCGACACTTTCTACATTCAGTTGTTTTATTTTATTTTTTATCTTTTCTCCTTTTACTCACACCGGTAGATACATAACCTTTTCTATGTTGTACTTGGTATGAGTCAAAAATATATAATTTTTTTTTGCTTAGGTCTCTTCTTAATAGAATATATATATATATATATGTATGTATAGTGTATAAATACAATATATATATAGTGCATGAGATAGACAGATATACATTAGATAGATAGATAAAAGAGTTGACGGTACGGGGCTTGGCCCCCTCCTCCCCCCACACACACACACTTGGGTGCGCCAGTGTGTGACACATTACTTCCGTAACCAGCATTCGAACTGACGGTGAGTTTCTCTTCAGCAGCGGCGGATTTACCACTAGGCCAACTAGGCCGCAACCTTGAGGCCCCAGGCTCTAGAGGGCCCCAGGTGTAGAATCCAGAATAACGGAGAGCATGGAACAGAAAAACGTAGAAAAGGGAGGTACCGTTATTTTAATTTACTTGAATAAAATAAAGTAGAGGTAATTTTTTATTTTATCTTGAATGATAACTAAGGAAATAAGAACGTAATAATAGCTCTATTGCGAGCACGCCCGTGTTCGTACAAGTACGATAGAGATCGCATGCGATGTAAACTGTTGTTCCTTTACGTCGAATGCGATAGAGAGCGCATTCAAAATGTAAAGTGTTGTTCCTTAATAAGTATGAACCTCTTTGACTATGTTTACGAATATTTTTTATAACCTTTAATTTAATAAGTGAAATCAAAATAATTTTTATTTAAATAATACTTTTACAACAATAAAATTATACTACCAATTATTATATTCTTAACTTAAAGGTAAGTTTATTAGAAAATCTTGTAGGAGCAAATTCAAACATGGGTGGCCGGGTGGGCATAGAAAATTTGGCCAAGGGCCCCAAAAGCCTTAAATCCGTCACTGCTCTTCAGTATTCCTTCTGTTGGCTCCTTATTTTACGGGATAGCCTTCGCTCACCTCTAACATCGACGAGCAGTGGTTACATCTTGCCCACGGTTCGTGGTTTTTGTCCCTCCTAGTATACGGCTAAACCTTAACACACCTAAAAGCCTTGCCGTATCAGAAATGCTCTGACCCAGTCATCTGGTCACCACAATTTGGCCTTTGTCAAACTCGCTTAGGTCCGCTGCTTTTGCCATTTGAAGAACAAGAATAGCACCCATTAACAGAGAGCAGTATCGGGTATGATTTATATCGTTTCATAATATCTTTACACGCGCTGTCGTTTGGCTTTGATTTCAAACACACGCGTTGGTCATAATGTTTTGGATCTACAGTGTGGATATACACTGAAGTGCCAGAAAAACTGGTACACCAGTTTAATACTTGGTTGGTCCCCACGGGAGCACAAGACTGCATAAATACGACGCGGCATGGACTCCACTAGCTTCTGAAAATATCCTGTAGGCAATGCACACCATACTTCCTGCAGAGCGTTCTACAATTCGGGTGTATTCCGAGGTCTCGCATTCCTGTGTTCGATAGCACGTTGCATGGCATCCCAAATGTGTTCTATCACGTTCAGATCTGGGGACTTGGGTGGAATGGCAACACCCCAAACTCAGATGAATGCTCTTCTAACCCTAATGTGGCGTCCCGACACTTGTGTGGAGGTGCATTGTCCTGTTTGAAGCAGGCCCAACCCATCAGTATGAATGCAGGACATGAACGGGTGTACCTCGTCAGAAAGGATGCGCACATAACGTTGGCCGGTCACAGACGTTTGTCGACGTACCAGGGGTCCTAGTGATGTCCAGCTAAACACATCCCATACCATTACCGGACCCCCTCCCCCCAGCCGGTACAGTTCCCTGTTGACAGGCGGGATCCATGGCTTCATGGGGTTTGCGCCTCACACAAATCCCTCCACCTGCCCGATACAGTTCGAAACGCGACTCGTCAGACCAGGCTACTTGTTTCCAGCCGTCAAGTGTCCAGTGGCGGTGTTGCGTGCCCAAGCGAAAGCGCATGGCTCTGTGTCGTGCACCCATCAAGGGGACTCGAGTTGGGCGTCGGCTCCCAAAGCCCATATCGTGCAGGGTACGTTGCACAGTCCTGACGCTGGTGCTTGTTGAGGCTCCAGCATTGAATTCCGATTATACCTGCGAGAGTGTTGCACGCCTATCGCGTGAAACGATTCTTGACAGCCGACGACGGCCACGCTCACCCAATGTCTTTTTACGGCAACCCTGGTATAGTAGGTTGGAGGTTTTGCCGGAATTTTTGTAGTCACGGTACACCCTTGCAATGGTTGTCCGTGAAACTTCGAACTTCGTTTCTACCTCCGAAATACTATGGCCCATCTCACGAGCGCCAACTATGACTCCGCGTTGAAAATCGCTTAAATCGTTATTTCTTGTCATTCTCATGCTGAAAACAGTTCTGACAGCTGGCAAGGATGTCTATCGCTTTATATATACGTGCTGTCGGACGAAACCGAGTAAGCGCATAGGTGACGTTGCTATGTATTTTGCATAAGCTGGTCTGTACCAGTTTTTGTGGCACTTCAATGTATATCGTATCACAATAACATGACCACCCCCAGAATCACAGTGTACCCGCCCAGGCGCGTCACAGAGTGCACGTGACAAGGTCAACCACACGGAGACATAAGCGGCCGGCCAGGACAGATGAGCCATAGTGCGTTACGTGAGCACAATGGGCAGAAGTAGTGATTTCACGGACGTTTAAAAAAGAATGATCATCAGCTAACGCGCCAACGGTGGAAGCATCTCAGAAACAGTAGACTTTGTGGGCTGTTCGCGCTGTGCTGTAGTAAGGGTGTACGAAGAATGGATCGCTGGCACACCGAGTACCTCATGACCTCATAACTGTGGAGACCCAAAGGCCATCGGCACCAGAGGTGAACGTCGCGATCGTTGACTGGTAAAGGGCAATCGACGCGTAACAATGCAGCAATTGACCATGCAAAAATGAACTCTGAAATGACTGCAGCAGTTGACCACGCAAATGTATGATGCTGTGTCTCCAGAGTCCATTATGCGTCAAGGCTGTGACGTACTTGGATCCGAGACCTGGGTTATCCCCCCCCTTACTCCAGTACTGTTTGCTTTTTTAGATTGCGAAGCTTATTTTTTAATTGTTGAGTAATAGAAGTAACTCTTTTTCTGAAATTTAGGTACGTGCCATTGCTAGCATGCTACCAAATAATTATGAGGATTAGGATTTGAACACTTCTTTGTACATAAACTTCATTCTTCTTCTGAATACTTTATTTGTACATAAACTCCATTCTTCTTCTGAATACTTTATTTGTACATGAATTCCATTCTTCTCCTTTTGTGT
The DNA here is from genome assembly GCA_039090855.1 of Macrothele yani. Taxonomy (NCBI): domain Eukaryota; kingdom Metazoa; phylum Arthropoda; class Arachnida; order Araneae; family Macrothelidae; genus Macrothele; species Macrothele yani. The sequence goes on from CM077005.1 coordinate 27,230,514, forward strand.
GAACTTGAGTGTTACGTTTTCATAAAATGTTTCTTCCGAGCACTTTTTCATATTTAAAAAGAATGCTTTCGTCTATCGACAAAACAGCCGAGTATTTCGAATGTGCATGTCCTTGTGTATCTCTAAGATATATCTCGATTATTTTTAATGCTATAGAAAACTTCTTTCGGCAATTGAAGTTGTTCATGGAAAGTTTAATATGAGGTCTTTACTATGTTTAATTTATTCAACTTTATGTAACATCTAATATTAAACAATGTGTTTAATTTATTCAACTGTATGTAACACGTTATGTCTCTTACTGATTTGTTTTTGTATTCATCAAGGGAATAAAACAACTTTTAGTTCATTTTTTAGTCGAGCTGTATCAAAATTTGAAGTATAGAGGTCTTTAAGATCTGACAGCAGATATTCAGGGAAGCTTTCACAAAATTTATCAATACAGTTCGAATCCAACAAAGCCACGAATTTAATATATAATATCTCTGATTTTAATTAATTGACACTTCACAAAAACTGAAACAACTCGCGAAACACTCTTATGGGGGGGGGGAGTATGAGAGTGACTGAGATAGTCTAACTCTTCTTTCTTTTGAGCGAATTGTTTCCCAAAGCAATGGCCCGTTCCCCTCTACCAGCTGATTCAGGTTGTCATGGAAACGCTAGCAGGGGATCGTACGAAAGGTTTTCGCATCAGAATTGCGAAGACTCTGGAAGAGCTGCTTGCGTTATGCCGTTGGTTTTCGCTCGCCAGACTGAGTCAAAGAAGCGAATCCGCTTGCGTTTTTTCGCACCGAAAGCATCGACGTATTTTTAATACCGTTGATAATTGACTTTTATTTGTGTATATTTAATTCAGTTTTATTTGTGCATTCTCTGGGCTTCGCAGCTAGCCTCGAATATACGCCACTGCGTCAAGGCGCCCATGGTAACCCAGGTCCATCAGCAACGACGCCTGCAGTTCGTATGAGACTACCGTCATTGGACAATGGAAGAGTAAGAAAATGTTTGCCTTCTCTGACGAATCAAGGTTTCTACTCCACAGAAGTGACTGACGGTGGCGGATACGGTGTCAGAGACACGAGAGCTAACACCCAGACACGTCTGTCAAGTACAGGCCAGCGGTGGCAGTGTGCATGTCTGGGGGATATTTTCCTGGCATGACCTGCGACAGCTGGTATCACTGGATTATTCAATGAACGCCAGCGTCTGCCTGTCCATCGCTACTGACCACATGCATCCCTTCATGTTGGACGTTTACCCTGGAGTGATGTGTCTATCAACAGAACTATGCGCCTAGCCACGTCACTAAGGGGTGCGTGAATGTTTCCAGAAATACGACAGCGAAGTCTCTGTTCTCTCTTGGCAGGCGAAATCGCCCGACTTCAGTCCCATAGAGCACTTATGGGATTATTTGGATCAACAGGTTCGACGTGCCAACACACAACCACGTCATCTCTGGGACCTCCGTCCTTTGCTGTATTCCGAATGGGCACGTGTGCCTTGTGCAACCTTCCAGGGCCTCATTGCGTCTATGTCACGCTGTCTCCCCGCTGTCATCCGGGCCAAGGGTGGTTATTCCCATTATTAGGTAGGTGGTCATATTATTCTGATATGACTGTGTATGTTTTAAACAGAACTTTAAACAATAATATTATTTAATTGAGCAAAAGTTATTTTCACTTAACTTAAATTTTATTAATACACACACACACACCCACCCACACACACACACACACACACACACTCACATATAATAAGAATGTGAGATAAGACTCCAAAATGAAATTCTGGTTGCGTCATAGGGAAAGAATTTTGAACAAAATTGCAATTTGAATATCCATTTGGGGCAGAATATTTATGTAGTAATATACACTATCTACCAACAAGTAACTGGACACCCCTGCAATCGAGGATATCTGCGGTCCTGATACACGTCACGGCCGCCGCCGTTAAATATCGTGTGGGAAACAACAACGCAACCAGTCGCATGCAAGATGCCACGCAGTTCGGAGCTCTCTGATTTCGAGAAAGGTGTAATCGTCGGGTATCACAGAAATGGCCGATCCATACGTGACATATCCAGCTAGTTGAAGTACCCAAAATCGACAGTGGCCTACGTGATTGGCAAGTGGAAGATGAGAGGTAACTGTCGGAATGTGCCTCGACCCGGCAGACCCACAAAACTGGGAGTTAGAGACCGACGGGTGCTGGCCAGAGAAATTCGGAAGAACCGCACCAAATCGATGGGCCACATCCGCGAGGAGTTTCAACAGGCATCCGGGAGTGTTCTTTCGATGAATACCATCCGTAAGGAAGCCCATCTGCTCGGTTATCATGGACGTGCTGCCGCCCACAAGCTTTTGATCACCAAGTCCAATAGCGCTGCTCGGCTAACGTGGTGCAGAGAACGTCGGCAGTGGACCGTTGAACAGTGGAAACAGGTTCTTTGGAGCGACGAATCAAGGTTCACCCTCTACCGTTCGGATGGCAGGGTCTGGGTTTGGGGTCTGCCTGGAGAACGCCTCCTGTCGGGGAATGTATTGTGCCAACTGTGAAGTTCGGCGACGGTGGAATTATGCTATGGGGGTGTTTCACCTGTTATGGCACGGGACCCTTGGTCACAATTCCTGGTAGACTCAATGCCGAGACCTACTGCACCATTTTGAATGACCCTGCGCTTCCTACTTTGTGGCAGTTTTACGTGGTGGACCCATGTTACTTTCAGGATGGCAATGCCACCTGTCATCTTGCGAGGTCCACCATGGCTTGCTATGGTGACAATGGGGTTAATCGAATGGACTGGCCTGCGCAGAGCCCGGACCTTAACCCTATCGAGCACCTCTGACACGAGTTGGAGCGTCGACTTAAGGGGTGCCCCCACCGTCCGAAATCGGTGAAGGAACTGACCTGTCTTCTCCAAGCAGAGTGGAAGAAAATACCGCTAGCCGTCGTACAACGCCTGGTTGAGAGTATGCCCCGGAGGGTCGTAGCTGTAATCGCCGCTCGTGGAGGCTCCACCAACTATTGAAGGTGAATAAACTTCGTTTTTCTTTGCTATCACAGGTGTCCAATTACTTATTGGTAGATAGTGTATATTAATTAGCTTTTGTTTAGTCCATCCGCCTCTCAGTAACTGAGAATAAAATTTTAATACAACTTTCTTTGGAATACCTGCGTGAAATAAATTGAATTGTTTTACCAATTCTATGCTAAGTCAGAAGTCTCGATGAGCTTCCTGCAGTTTAATGGAGCTCCTATTTATTGTCCATATGAAGCATATTGAGCTTACTGGGAAAATTGAATTTGCAGCAAGAATTTTATTATAAAGATATTATTAATTTTAACGCACATTTCTCTCGCATCCAGACACGTATGTACAAATATCGACGTAAAGACAAAGTCTGGTGGCAAACATAATTATTTTGGGGACGCAACGAATTCTGGGTGTAATTAGGAAAGCAGAAGATAAGGCCGAACAATCAAGTCATTGAAGTTGCGAAAAATTTTCATCGAGGGACTGAAAACAATTTAAATTCTCGCAGCCGTCTTCAAAGAAAGATCAATCGACCAAATTTTGAATTGACTGCGACATAATTCACTTGGAAATACCAGGACATGCTTTCTCGAAAGCTCTCCTGATGCTATCAGCTGCCTTCAGCAGCCAGGGACAAAAGAAAGGAATGCAGAGAAAGCGAGATGCAAATTTCCTCCTTCGACGTTCTTCCTGCCCCTTCATCGCCGGTTGCCTTTCGTATTCTGTCCTTTGCGAAAATTCATAAAGAGACGAAACTTATATCCGGCACAGATAACCTGCAGTTCCGTTTGTATTTCTGCTCGAAGTTGTTCTCTGATGTACTTCGACGAACCTCATCTTCCCTTTATAACACAAAGCAAGGAAACCTCGCCTTCTTCACATAACTCTACGATCCACCTATTTCGCAGTAATTTACTGCCTCATTCTATTTCCAAGTAATTTATTGCACCCTCCTGTTTCGCAGAATTCAATCCATTTCATGGAAACAACTGCTTCTTTTGGGTCAAACATGCAAATACGTATATACAGGGCTGATAAGTCGTATCGATTTCGAGTTCGCAATAAATGTTCGTCCTTTTAACGCTATGCATCTTTTCCGACAATAGTAAAGTAAATCCCAAGTAAAATAAAAAATCGATGTAACCAAAATGGGTAACGGAAGTGGTTAAAACCATTGTTGGAATCTGATCTTTGAATGTTGTCCCATGTGAAGTGACGCAACAATGAAACTTTTTTTTTTTGTGACTCAACAATATATTTTACTAAACTATCACCGAACATTATTTCGTCAAGTTTTCCGCAAACGTAACAATATCTCGTTGCAATCTGCGTATATTACGAGAACCTGATAATAAATCTCAAAACAGTATAACTATACGGTGATCCGAATTTTCTTGGCGTACAATAGAAAACTAAAGAGTCCAAGCTTTCGCACATCAACCAGATGGCTTTCTCAGAGAAGGTAGACAGCAAACTGATCGATTTAAACGCGGTGACTTGACTAGACAATAAATGGACATATACGAATGTAATTATTCAGTCGAAGAAACGAGGAGTTATGTTGGTTGCGCACATTTTAACGAATTGGTTCCAAACTAGTAGCCATTCTAGAGAGACGCTATTATTGCAAGCCTCGCTGTTGGTAATGATCTCTAAGGTTTCGCGAATGGTAGTACATTTAGGAGTGGAGTAGGAAGCTAATTTCTTGATATCATCCCATCTGAACTTGACTTCTATAGGCAGGGCAGTGGTTACTTTTACGTCTCTTGTGTCTCTTTTATGTTCGTTAAGTCTGATTCTAAACGAACGCTTGGTCATTCCGATGTAGCACCAGACGGCCGGATACTGTAGTGAGATAGCATAAACACCTGCCTAACAGTGTGGGTTGTAATGACAGCGTCTGTTTAGAATTGGAACCAGTTCGTCAAATAATGCTACGTTTTCTCCCACGATATCGCGTGCCCAACTAACATGACGCCTCGTTTCTGCGAATGAATAATTACATTCGCATATATTCATTTTTTGTCTAGTCAAGTCACCGCGTTCAGATTGTTGAAGTGTTCTATTATCCAGTCTGTTGTCTACCTTCCTTGAGAAAGCGATCTGGTTGATGTGCTATAGCTTGGAAACATTCATTTTCTATTCTACGCCAACAAAAATCGGATCACTAGTACAGTTATACTATTTTGAGTATAGTTGGTGCGCGGTTCCTGCTTATTAATTACTAATAGTAAATGTAATAAGATCCATTACACAAGTAAGTAAAATCATGCTATGCATTGATTATGATACGCTTTCCAACATACCGGAAATCATTACTCAAGTTATGAGGATAATGGCTGTGGAATAAATCTCGCTCCTGTGCCCTGACCTTTGATCCCATTTCGTCCCTTTTCAATAGGTTTCGTCCCCAGATGGTTCCCTACCACATACTAAAATTTCATCGAAATCGAACCATTTTTACGCGAGTTATCGTGCGGACGGATGGACAGACAGACAGTCGGACAAAGCTGGAGCATATACGCCTCTTCAACCTACGGTTGGAAAGCGTAAAAAAATGCTTGCTGATACTATCAAAACGGTGCATGGTAGCGAAATTTGGCTTCCTCTCAACCTTATGGGAATGGAGGGAGTCTCCTGTTTTGACGACAACTATAAAATGATACGTATCACAATGGGCGGTAACCTTTAGATATCATAGACCAAAAGTTACTACGCGCCCATCACTAATACACTTACTATTCAGCTTTATCTTGAGGTCAGAGTTTAGTTCGGTCATGTACAGATGGACTTTCGTAGCTACATTACATTTCACCGGTGTCAGAATCGTTTCTTACGTTCGTCTAAATCTGAATAATAATGTTAACAGCAATGAACATTGTCTTTGAAAAACTAAACAGTCGAAATACTTCTATTGCCGCCGCCATAGTTTAGTAAATATTTACTTTTATGACTCACATATCTTCTTTCATTGGTTTTATCCGTTAATCCACCTACCTAAGTACCGCTCAATGTCAGGAATTAGTAAACTTTACAGTTTGTTGTCATAATTTAATTCCACTTAACTCTTTATCGACCATAACACCTAAAACGCCCGTGCATACAAACGACCATAGCCGGCCGAAACGCCTATCTAGAGTGAGTCAGATTTCCTACCCTTGCCTGTTCAAGTTTTCTCCACCTATGAGGGATCAGAAGGAGTCAGTCTCAGTCACTATTGTTGTTATTGAACAAAGAAAGGAACCAAAAGACAATTTCTGGCGTTATGGCATTTGGAGTAATAAAAGATTTTTCGGTCATGGTCGTTAAGGGGTTAAAATGTATCCGACTGTGGCTCGATGTGATCGTGAGTGACGTGATAATATGTAAATAAATGTACACTCTCAAATCACTCGTTTCATTTGCGCTTTCCAACCGTATTTTGAAGAAGCGTATATGCTCTAGCTTAGTCCGTCCGCACGATAACTCGCGTAAAAACGTTTCGATTTCGATGAAATTTTAGTATGTGGTAGGGAACAGCCTGGAACGGAATCCTATTGAAAATGGACGAAATAGGGTCAAAGGTCAGGACATAGGAGGGGATACATTCCATCGCCCTTATGCGTCATAACTTACATAAAAATGCTTCGAGTGCGACAAAACTTTATTATGTTGTTTCAGAGGTACACTGAACCAATTATCTTTAATATCATCGAAATGGAGTCAAATGGTAGGGCACAGGAGCGAGATTTATTCCACAGCCATTATCCTCATAACTTGAGTAATGATTTCTGGTATACCGCCCCGGTGGCGCAGTGGTCTAAGCGATGCCCTCTGATAATTCGTCCGATAGGTGTCAGGGTTCCAATCCCAGTGAGGCATGGATGTTGTGTTTGCCTTACGGCACTGGCTCTCTCCCTTCCCTGCAATGAGTGGCCCTAAATTAGGACGGGCGACTGCTTACAGCCCATTGAGTTTCTCACGGTGGTCGTTAAACCTCTGACAAAAAAAATAACAAAACAAAAAACACATTCTGGCATGTTGGAAAGCGTATCATAATCAATGCATTGCATGATTTTACTAACTTGTTGCACATCCACTAAGATCATGGTATGCAAAAGTTGCATACCATAAATTATCTATAACGAGTACCGGCGTACTCTCCCTGTTTTCTTAAAGTGGTACACATTCATAATAAACCACCAATAATAGAAAGCAGCTCCTAGAGGCAATGTGGAATTCTAAACAGGAAATTTGTGTGAAAGAATGAACTGTAAATGGCTTTGAAATCCTGCGGTATTGAAGATGCATACATTTATATTATTAATAACATTTTATTAAAATGCAAGTGCAAAGATTCGGCTATTTGAGAATACAGTACCTAAAAAAATTGGAAAGGGAGTGAGACAAGGTGACACCATATCTCACAAACTCTTTAATGCCACACTGCAAAATGTATTTCAATCACTGAACTGGGAAAACAAAGGGAAAAAATTCATGGAGATTAACTCATCTTCGTTTTGTTGATGACGTAGTCATTTTTGCAACTATTCCGTCAAAGCTTCAGAGTATGATTCAGGAACTTGCTGACAAGAGTAAAGAAGTGGGATTAAAAATGAACTTTCAGAAGACAAAAGTGATGTACAATGCTTTCGCAAGAAATGAAGATTTATCGATTGATGTGGAAAAGCTGGAGATAACCGATACCTACATTTACCTTGGACAGCAGATATCAATTGAGGGTCACATTGATGAAGAAATAAATCGGCGTATAAAACTTGCTTGGAGAGCGTTTGGAAGAAACTGTGTAATTTTCAAGAGCAATGTGTCTTAAAAGAAAAGTGTTTGATCAATACATCCTTCCAGTACTTACGTATGGTGCAGAGACGTGGACCTTAACAAAAAACAAAACATACAAAGCAGACAACTCAAAGAAGCATGGGGAGGTGCATGATTGGTGTAACTGGGAGATATAAGAAGAGGAATTCGTGAATCAGAAAAGTGACAAGAGTGAAAGACATCATGATCAGAGTAAAATTCCTGAAATGGGCTGGACATATTGCCAGAATGACAGACCATCGATGGACAACCAAAATTCTAGACTGTATTCCAAGGGACAGGAAAAGACTCATAAGAACACATTGGAGATGAATGAATGAAATTTGAAAGTATGCGGGAGTAACAGGGAGGAGACTGGTACAAGACAGACCGTTGTGGAAGAAACGTGGGGGAGACAATCATCCAGCAGTGGATTGATAATGGTTGACAATGATGAATGGAAAAGAGCTCCTAGAGGCAATGTGAAATTTTAAACAGGAGATTTGCATGAAAGAATGCACTGTAAATAGGACTATCAGCAAACGAAGTAGCTAATGTCTACCTACGAAAAGGTCTCTACAAAATAATTGTACGCTTTTGATTTTGCGCGGCGACCCCATAAACTCAGATGTACAACATGCTGTTCTTCATTGGATTCCGGGAAAATGAATACTCGCTGTGATTCTGTTCTCTTCCAGTAGCCTGAAACAGGCTATCTGAGCTACCACCTATGAATCCGTAAAGAATTCGTATCATATATTAAAGAGAGAGAGAGAGAGAGAGTGTTCCAAGATGGTGATTGAACCCAAGAGGAGTAGAGAGAAAAAGTACGTGAGTCTGTGGACACCATTTCTCGGCAAACATTAGTCCGAATTGAAAACTTCTTCCTGCAGTCGGAAGAATGAACTGTAGGAACGATAATGCATAATTTTTTATTTATTTTTTCTGTCGATGAATAAACGCTCCGCTAGGGGGCGTAAATGTTTACGCTAATAAATTAAAACTCTATTTTTACATCAGAAAACGATTTAAAACTTTTTATACCTTTTACCACAAAGGCCACTTTGTGTACAGTTTCTATTTGAAATAATGCATGCTGCTGCCGCCAGGCGGCGCAAATGTATAACGTTTTTACCCGAAATTTCTGCATGTAAAAACGGGATTTCTAAAATTATTTTTGCTTTGAATAAACGTTACAAAGATGAATATTTTGCATGTACAGTATATCACAATTTTAGAAGGTAAAACGTTTATCCCCACATTGCCAAAGTGGTTTTCCACTATATACCATTAGGGCAGTATTCTGTTTTTAACATGTTTGTAATCGTATCTTAGCTTCTAGAAATGTAACTGAAGACATTACTTTTTAGACAGACCCCACTCACTGCAGAAAGCATTCATGTGTTCATTTTGCTTGAAATAATGATAGTAATCCCGCTAGGGATTGTTAATATTCGAAGTGATGATATCTGCGCTTCTAAAAGTGTCCGATTTAGAAAAAAAAAAACATTTGCTACTGATAACGTTTGTGGCGAGGAATATTTTTCATATATACTCTTTGCAAAAAAAAAAACTAGTTAGTAAAATCATGCAATACATGGATTATGATACGCTTTCCAACATACCAGAAATCATTACTCAAGTTATGAGGATAATGGCTGTGCAATAAATCACGCTCCTCCTGTGCCCTGACCTTTGACACCATTTCGATGATATTCAACAGAACCGGTTCGGAATACCTCCGAAACAACATGATAAAGTTTTGTCGCAATCGAAGTACTTTTACGTAAGGTATGACGCATAAAAGCGATGGAATGGATCCCGCTCCTATGTCCTGATCTTTGACCCCATTTCGCCCATTTTCAATAGGGTTCGTCCCCAGTTATTTCTCTACCACATACTAAAATTTCATCGAAATCGAACTATTTTTACGCGACTTATCGTGGGGACAGACATGCAGACGGATAAAGCTAGAGCATACACCTACGGTTGGAAAGCGTAAAAAACGAAGCACCCCGAGAAAATAGTTCGATTCTGATGAAACTTCGCATGCAAATACCTCAGGGTATTTGGATGCGAAATAACGACCAATGACACAATAGTGGCCGATCACGGCGCATGGTAACCGCGCACCGAGGTCGGTATATGAAGAGCAAAGCTGGCACGCTGGGACAATTGTGTCACGGAATATGATTATTCCTCGACGTCACATCCGTGCACAATACGAGTAGTTGAGCGATGGAGAAAGAAGCCAGTTCATCAAGTCGCCGTATCACAGCTCATTTGGATCGAAGTGACGCGGCAGTCGGACGATGTTGGCGCCAATCGGTCGAGGAGGGTACAACCCAGCGACGCGGGCAGTGGACGGCCGAGGGCAACGACAGAACACGAGGATCGAGTGATTGTGAGAGCCGCACGAACACAACCTAATTTGTCGCTCTCAACCATCCTTGTCATTACCAGACGACTTGCGGCACGGGGACTCTACTCAAGAAGGCCACTCCGCCGTCTGCCACTGACCAGCGAGCATCACCTGCATCGGTTGCAGTAGTGTCGGGCCTGACCACCGTAGGATAGTGTCCAGTGGCCTCGTGTTGTCTTTAGTGATGAGTCATGGTTTGCTCTTCGCAACGATGACCAGCGCTTACATGTCTGGAGACGGGTTGGCCAGCGCACGAATACTGATTTTGCAGTGGAACTGCACACGGTTCTCACACCGGAAGGACTGTCTGGGGAGCCATTTCCTACGATAGCCGGACACCCTGGGTAGTCCTTCATAGCACCATCACTGCTCAACGGTACGTTGACTACATTCTACGACCCGTTGAGTTGCCAGTCCACCGATTAATTTCCTCATCAATGTGGCCTTTGCTTGATCTCCCCCCCCTCTCTCTCTCTCTCTCTCTCTCTCTCTCTCTCTCTCTCTCTCTAAATATATATATATATATACACACACTATATTGACAAAAGTCATCGTACACCCTTTCCAAAACTAATGAACGGATCCTCTGCGTAGTTAAGATGCGCGGTACAGCTGCAAGCGGTATAAAAACAAGCCTGCAGCTGACCGCGATCATATCGCACTGTGCGGTTGAGTGAAAATGTGGCGGCGGGAGAGAACTGACTTTGAGAAAGGAAAGCTTGTTGGGTGTTATATTAGTGAGTTGTCCATAAGAGAAACCAAGAGGCGTTTAAACATACCCAAGTCAACTGTTTTGGATGTACTGAATAAGTGGAAGACACAAGGCAAGCCTGAAGCAGCAAAACGTACCATCAGACCAAAGAAAATCAGTGATACAGGACGTCGAAGTCTCAGGAGAGTCGTGAGTCGTTACAGCTAATCGACGGAGTACTGCACAAGACGTCAGTGTACAGGGGAGTAAATATGCTGGAACCTCGGTGTGTACACGTACCATTAGCAGATAACTTCATTCCATGCGTTACCGTTGTCGTGCGGCTGCTCATAAGCCTTTCATCTCCACTCGGAATGCTACACGTCGGTTTAGCATGGTGTAAAGAACATTTATCGTGGACCGTAGATCAATGGAAACGGGTCCCATGGACTTATGAATCCAGATACACGATCCATCAGTCTGATGGCCGTGTGTGTGTATGGCGGCAGCCGGGGGAACGCTATTTACTACAGTGTGCTGTCCCTACGGTTAAGTTTGGAGGTGGCAGTGTATTCGTGTGTGGGTGTTTTTCGTGGTATGGTCCCGGCCCATTGGTTATCGGAGACAAACCTCTTAACCAGCACGTCTACATGGATATTCTGGACAATTATGCCCTACCAACTCTGTGGCAATATTATGGAACCGAGCCTTGTTAGTACCAGCAGGAAAACGCACCAAACCTTAAAGCAAGGACTGTTACGGCGTGGTTTGATAATAATTCCGTATCGTGTGTGGACTGGCCAGCACAGAGCCCTGATCTTAATCCCATAGCGCACCTGTGGGATGAATTAAAGCGCCGTATAAGAAGTTTCGATCGGAGGCCTACTACTAAGCAACAATTAGCGGCAGCATTATGTACTGAATGGAAGCGCATACCTATCGCTATGTAACAAAACCTTGTCGTAAGCATTTCTCGAAGGGTCAGTCATTGCATAAAGGCCAAAAATGGACCGATACCGTACTAATGCATGTCAATAAATGTTTTATTGTGTTTCTCTTTTAGGTGGCCGGTAACGTTTGCCAATATAGTGTGTATATATATTTATATATATATACACACACACACACACACACTGGTGTACAAAAACTAAAGACGAAGAGGAGAAATTAGCATAACAGAGGAACGAGCTGGCAGAACGAACCGAAAGACCACTCAGGAGATAGACTGGGGTCCGGTACGGTAGGGCGTACGCATATATGCAGCATGACGGGGGGGGGGGGAGTGTCGGTAGGGTATAAAGCACACGGGAGGTGTGCGCTCAGCAATTCGGTAAAAGCTATTGCACGGTGTACAACGGTTTGAGCGACGTCGAGTTGCTGCCACCGTGTAATATGTCCAACAGGCAATCCATTATACGACATTTGGATGACATTAAACAAGGTCGCGACATTGGGAAGTTGGAAGAAGGTCGAAGTGTGAATAGTGTGACCGAGGAGTTCGGGATCGCTCACAGCATCGTTTCACGAACTTGGAGAGCATTTCAAACGACAGGAACAGCTGTCAGAGAGCTTATCAGTGGTCGTCCACGAGTAACCACGGCGGCGAATGACCGGTATATTGTCCTACAGGCGAGAAGAGACAGACGGTAAACAGCGGGAGAAATCGCAAGGCACATGCGACAGACAACTGGACGTCCGTTACCGCGTCTTACCGTGGCCAGGAGGCTGCACAAAGGTGGTCTATTTGCACGACGACCAGTATACGGTGTGTGCCATATTAACGCCTGCTCATCGGAGACGGCGGTTTCTGTGGTGCCAGTAACACAAGAACTGGACACATCAGCAATGGGGTCGAGTTCTCTTTATGGATAAGAGCCGATTTAGTCTGACGAGCGATTCTGGACGTATACACATCTGGAGAGAGCAGCAAACACGCAATCACACCTCCACCATCATCGAAAGGGACCGGTTTGGAGGTGGCGGGGTTCTTGTTTGGGGCGGTATCATGCTTGGTAGCCGTACTGACCTCCACATCTTCCAAGGAGGTTCAGTCGCTGGTGTCTGCTATTGTACCGAGGTTCTCCTGCCTCACGTGCGTCTGTTTAGAGGTGCTGTGGGTCCTGAGTTCCTCTTCATGGACGACAACGCTACACCTCATCGTACAGTGGATGTCGCAAAGCTGTTGGAGAGTGAAGATATTCAACGCATGGATTGGCTCGCAAGGTCCCCGGACCTAAATCCAATCGAACAAGTGTGAGATCTTCTCGGGAGACGCTTGGCAGCACGTCACCAGGAACGATTCCGCAGCTGCGATTGGCGCTACAAGAGGAATGGACCGCGATACCTGAACAGCTCCTTGACAACCTCGTCCTCAGCATGGACAGACGTTTTAAATCCTGCAACGCAGTCAGGGGTGATCATATCCCCTACTAAAGACTGGATTTTTCTTGGCAGCCGTCTGTCACATGGACGTTTCTGTCTTCTGTCCAGTTGTGCTCGAAGCTACCTTTTCAATAAAGTGCCTTTGTATCCTTTACATTCCTTGTTTGGACGGTTTTGCTCACTTGTCCCATATTCGTACATCTTGGGGATCTTATGGTATGATTTGAGTCGATGTGGAGCACTTCTGCACGACCTTACATTCGAAAAACCGTCTCGACCTTAATTTTTGCACGCCAGTGTATATATATTTATATACATATATACTGGTATATTGCAGCCGGTTAAATACACTATATACAGCATTTCTTGAACTGCGCCATTTAAGATTTTGCGCAGATTTTATCCAGGAGCGTAAAGGCATTGTCTTTCTCGTTGAATATTTTTTTTAAAAAACCTGCTTTTTGAAATAGTCTTTGTGTGTCGGAAAGGATTCAAACGACATTACACCCATTACACCATCACTATTATAACAGCCAAGAATACGGTGTCATCCTTCTTGTTTATTTGTGTTACCACTTTACAGACGTAGTTTTGATAGTACAGGATAATTTTAATAATAATTTCTTATGATTTTCGCATTTCCATTATTTCCTGTAAATGAAAAATTTAAAAGAATAATATATTGAAGAACCTGATATGCTTTAACACCAGCATGTTCCATCACTATTGTGTCCCAGTACAACGGCCGTTCCATAAAAATTGAGAGTTAAATCACACAAGATAAATAAATATAGGTACAGCAAATTATATGTGATTCGTTCCCAAAGTATCTTCCCACGGAAGATATGAAAAATTGAGAGTTAAATCACACAAGATGAAGTAATATAGGTACAGCAAATTATATGTTATTCTTTCTCAAAGTATCTTCCCTCGGATGATATGGAAAATTGAGAGTTAAATCACACAAGATGAAGAAATATACACTATCTACCAACAAGTAATTGGACACCGGTGATAGCAAAGGAAACCGAAGTTTAATCACCTTCAATAGTTGGTGGAGCCTCCACGAGCGACGATTACAGCTGCGACCCTCCGAGGCATAATCTCAACCAGGCGTTGTACGACGGCTAGCGGTATTTTCTTCCAATCGGCTTGGAGAAGACAGGTCAGTTCCTTCACCGATTTCGGACGATGGGGGCGCCCCTTAAGTCGACGCTGCAACTCGTCCCAGAGGTGCTTTATAGGGTATAGGGTTAAGGTCCGGGCTCTGCGCACGCCAGTCCATTTGATAAACCCCATTATCACCATATCAAGCCATGGTGGACCTCGCAACATGACAGGTGGCATTGTCATCCTGAAAGTAACATGGGTCCACCACGTAAAACTGCCACAACGTAGGAAGCGCATGGTCATCCAAAATGGTGCAGTAGGTCTCGGGGTTGAGTCTACCAGGAATTACGACCAAGGGTCCCGTTACATACCAGGAGAAACACCCCCATAGCATAATTCCACCGCCGCCGAACTTCACAGTTGGCACAATACATTCCGGAAGGAGGCGTTCTCCAGGCAGACGCCAAACCCAGACCATTCAGTCTGAACGGTAGAGAGTGAAACTTGATTCGTCGCTCCAGAGAACCAGTTTCCACTGTTCAACGGTCCGCTGTCGAAGTTCTTTGCACCACGTTAGCCGAGCAGCGCTATCGGACTTTGTGATCAAAGGCTTGTGGGCGGCAGTACGTCCATGATAACCGAGCAGATGTGCTTCCTCACGGACGGTATTCATCGAAAGAACACTCCCGGATGCCTGTTGAAACTCCTAGCGGATGTGGCCCATCGATTTGGTGCGATTCTTCCGAATTTCTCTGGCCAGCACCCGTCGGTCTCTAACTCCCAGTTTTGTGAGTCTGCCGGGTCGGGGCACATTCTGACAGTCACCTCTCATCTTCTAGTTGCCAATCACGTAGACCACTGTCGATTTTGGGTACTTCAACTCGCTGGATATGTCACGTATGGATCGGCCATTTCTGTGATATCCGACGATTACACCTTTCTCGAAATCAGAGAGCTCCGAACTGCGTGGCATCTTGCATGTGTCTGGTTGCGTTGTTGTTTCCCACACGATATTTAACGACGGCGGCCGTGAGGTGTATCAGGACCGCAAATATCGTCGGTTCCAGGGGTGTCCAATTACTTGTTGGTAGATAGTGTAGGTTAGCAAATTATATGTTATTCTTTCTCAAAGTATCTTCCCTCGTTTGATATGGAATGGTCCCCTGGTTCAGTCCATTTTGTATGATGCGAAGACATTTTGTGGAAGCTGCTTTAGCGACCCCTGTACAGCTTGAATAACGTCCGCATTTGTGTTGAATGTTTCACCACGGAACTTCTCCTTCTTTGTTGAAAACAACCAGAAATGGCACTGAGCGAGTTCAGGACTGTAGGCAGGCTGTGACATGTTTTCAATACTGCATTTCGTAAGAAACTGTTAAACACAAACAGCCACATGTGGACGGGCGTTATCATGGTGTCGGGTTCACTTGGCCACCACTTCCGGTCTTTTAATGTACTTATCGTCGCAAACGCTTCAAGACTGGAATGTAATATTCAACATTCACATTAATTTATGGAGGAACGGCATGCTGGTAGAATACACTTTAATGACCAAGGAAAATTATCATCACCACCTTCCCAGCTGATTTGGATTGGCGGATAGTTTTCGGAGGACGTGAGCCTGTATGTTTCCATACACTCGTTGCGCGCTTCGTGAGGGGTCGAAATAATGGACACATGTTTCATCGGCAGTCATTACTGTGTTTAGAAAGTTTGGATTATTTTGCAACCATTTGTTTCCCCTTATGACACACCTGAATTCTGACTAACAATTGTTCTCTCGTTAGGTGATGAGGTACCCATCTGGAACACATACGATGCAGCATTAATTTGTCGCGTAGAATACAGAATGCCGACGTTTTTGAAATATTAGTTGATGCCGCTGTGTCTTCACAAGTCATTCGCTTATCTTCTTGCATGATTTCCCATACAATGTTAACAATTCGCTTCGTAACAACATTTTCAGGCTGACCAGGCCTAGGAGCGAGCTCTGCCGACGAACACCCCTTTTTTGTAATTATTTTGCCATTTAAATATCGTCGACTCATCCAAACAGTTATCTTTGTAAGCTTTGTTCATTAAATCAACTCTTTCTGGAGCCGTTTTACCCAAACGAGAGCAAAATTTTATCGCACAACGCATTTCACTTCTTAACTCTGAATCACTCGCCTTCATAGCTGTATGGCGAAATGCAGACGTACCTTAAACAACTGCGCAATAAAAAAACCATAATCGTCTGCCACGGCTAATACCTGCTGCCATAGATACTTCCCTAATTCATTTAGTCGTCAGCGTGGTTATTTTTCCTTTTTGCACTGTTGCCAATTAAAAAAAAAAAAATACAGTATTTATAGAACGGCCCTTGTAATTTAGTGTTTGTCCGATATTTCTCTCTCATATGCAGAGCAGGATTCTTCCAAATTCTGTGAGAAGTTCCAAAGATTTCTTCGTTTGTTGTTTCTGTGTTCTCGTATCAAACTTTCTGATTTATCTCTTGGAGAAATCACATTTGTTTGACGCAGAACATACACATCCGTAAAAAAGGCGGAAATAAAAAAGCGTCTCTCCTATTTGAAGGCGCTTGATTTGACGTATTAATAATTTTGTGACTTATCCCTATTTTACTTTTTTCTCTGAACTGCTTTGGGTGTTTTGTTCTTTCGTTTTAGGCCATTCTTTAGTTTGCCGTTTCTCTCTTAATGCTAATGTTTGCATAGGAGAGCATATAGCTGATTGCTTATACTTTAAAGTTACAATATTGAATTTACTTTCTCCGCACATTTGCGGATCTCGCATTTTCTTTCTTTTACATTTTCTGGGAGATGTTTTTCTTTCTTAGGTAAAACAGTGCCTTTACTGTCTGTCTGAATAATACATTTCTGAACGGTACTCAGAGATTTGTTACACTCCAAGGAATAGATACAATGGACACTTTAGAATAAAGTCAATGTTATTTCAGAGCAATTATTTTTTCTCTCTTTTTATTGATAATGCTGCAGAGTAAAGTTTTCGGCATTGGTGATGAAATTTCATTCTTTTTCTGGGAACAAACTACTCTATTGCATTTTTAAATAAGGCTCTATTTTCAGTTTCTTAGCAGTATCTTCTAAATAAGTTCATGGAGAACATTTTTTTATTGTTTCGTATGTTTGCGGTGTCTACAGAGTGCTGTTGCTGGATTACAAATTACATGTACGATGTTATCTATTCACTGCTCTGCGGACTACTTGGATTTGACTTCCGCAAATTATTCTCAAAAACGCACAAAAAAAAATGGTAAAAACACGCCTTAAATTCCGTGCGAGGCGTTAACTTTTGGTTAGTTATATTAATGCAACAACAGATTTAAGAATGATTTTTTTTTACTAAAAAAGCTAATCGCACTAAGTTTTTTCTTATCAATACTTAAATATTAATCGTGCTAAGGTTTTTTTTCATTATTTAAATCTTTTATCGCATTAGAGATTTTTTAATTATTTAAATCTACTGTGACGTTAAAGTTAGTTTTGTTTTCATTACGTAAATCTATTATCGTGTTAAGGTTTCTTTTCTCATTATTCAAATCTATTATCGCCTTAAGGATGTCTTTGAATGAGTGTTAGGATTCATCTTTCGCGATAGATGGCGCAAAAAGTCACTTTTTGGGCGTGGCTTTTACGTCTTCAGGGAATGTCCCAGAAGTTGGCGTCAGGGAATCAGATCACCATCATCATATGTAGAGGATTTTAGGAAGGGAGTGTCTGACCCCAGGTCTCAAACAACCCTTAGAAATAGGAAGCTAGGAGATTTGGGCTAGATTGCCCGATAGGTAAGTGACACGGAAGCGAAGTAGAAAGGTGGAGGAAGACGGCCCTTATTTATTACCGAAGGGCCAGTACCCGGGGTCCGACGGCTTAACGTGCCCATCCGATGCTCGGCGGATATTTAGTGGTTCGAGTGTTCGTACCTACCTGGGATCGAACCGGAGGTCTTCTCCGTGGCAGGCACGAACGTTGACCACTAGGCCACCCGCGGCCCCTGCGTCAGCGAATCACTGCAGACCTCACCATATTCAGAATGGAAGCGGTCTCTCGTTGGCTTCACAATAAAAAGACAAAATACGCGCTGTTACGTTTTAATCAATGACGTTATTTAGGGGTAGAGCTTAGTAAGTAGGCGGAGTTTTAATCTCAAATTCAGGGGTTCTCTGCTAATGTAAAAATTATAACACGTTTTTCGGAATAATAACTGTGGCACATATTAGCCATTGGTCGTTTTTATTTGTACTCAAAATTTCAAATACTGCAAAGTAATAGTCTTCGAGAAAAAGTGTACAAAATAATTTATATTGCAGATATAGGATAGAATTTCTCTTACAGTCATTCAAAGACAGCCTTAAGGTTTTTTCTCATTACTGAAATCTAGTATCATGTTCAGTTTTTTGACGTAGAATTGCGTCTTATGGTACGATATAGATTGGCGATGGACGTGACATAATTGTGTGACCGATTTCAACTTGCAGTAATTCCGGGGTTATCGGGGGCGTGATAACGCCGCTAGTGTCGTTTTTTAGCGCGTAGAGGACATTTAGTGACAATTATAAGTAGTGGGGCCGGAGGATCAATGGTAGTTCATGGCCGCGGATGGCCTGGTGGTCAAATTTCGTGACTTCCACGGAGAAACCTCGGGTTCGATCAGAGGCAGGTGCGAACGCTCTAACCACTAAATATTCGCAGTGCGTCGGATGGACATGTTAAGATGTCAGACCCCGTGTACAGCCCCGGTAATAAATAAGGACCTCTTCCACCCCCTTTCTATTTCGCTTCGGTGTCCCTTTGCTATCGGGCACTCTGGACCAAATCTCCTAGCTTCCTGTTTCTAAGGATTGTTTAAGACCTGTGGGTCAGACACTCCCTTCCTAAAATCCTCTACATATGATCTGATCAATGGCAGTTCGTAACAGCGCGCCGAAGTAAATGGTAATTTTTGTGCCTTGCGCGGCGAGTATACTTTTGTTTTCGTTTTACAATACTTCTAAAATAAAGGTGATGGACATTGATTTTGGTATGTAATTAATGTTGGCTTATTACACACGCAAGCTTGCACAGATGCTCAGTGTCTTCGGCGAGTTCCGTTTGTGGGACTTGCTGCTCGTTCTTACCGGATATTTCAATATATAGGCATCAGTAAATCGGACAACCATTAATTTCTCGAGTTTAGCGCCAATCAGAGTTCCAAACGAAACTTGGCGACTGATCCAGCTAAACACTCAACGCTGGGCCGCACGACTATTGATGCGATAACTTTTTTTAAATACCCCAGACTGTGAATAATGATGAAACGCATATAGCGTATTTAATCCGTTTATTTTTTGGGTGTTCAAAGACGACTAACAGCCAAAAATATAAATCTAAAACTGAGGAAGAGAATTTTAAAGGCATCTGTTTGTCCAGTAGCTCTCTGCGGTTCTGAGACATGGCCATTGACAAAGAGGGAAGTGAAAAGGCTGGAGGCATTTGAGATGTGGAGCTATGAAGAGAATGAAAGACTAATGCGGATGTCTTGGAGAGAGTGGGATAACCCAGGAAACTGATCAACATGTTAAAAAGAAGAAGAATGTTATGTATGGGACACACATTACGACATGGATGCCTAATTCTGAAAGTTTTGGAAGGGAAAATTCAAGGCAAGAGAGGAAGAGGACGGCCAAGGAATTGTTGTGTGGCACAGTTACTCCAAAACAACAATACTAGGATACACTATGACTTGAAGAGAACGGTGGAGAATAGAGAAGAATGGACAGACAAGACAGAGTACATCTACTGAACCATGAGTCCGTGGACTGAGTAACCAAGAAAAAGTAAGCATAAAGTTTCCCCAAGCTTTCACATTTCACTGGGAGGCTTTTTCAAGGCAGTGATGGACATAAAAATGGTAGCTTTGTAAAAGCCTCCCAGTGGAGTGCGGAAGTTTGGCGAATCTTTGTGCTTACTAAATCACAAAAATAAACTGATATATAAAAAAATAAACTTACTAAATCCCAAAAATAAACTTTCAGAAGAAAGGATTGGATGTCGGCCTTAAAGCTTCTAAACACATGACAACCGTCCTCAGCACAACAAGAAGTAATAGTACCTTGAAGCTCACAGATGCAGGCATCTATTTCATCCCATTGTTATACCCAGACTCCTCTACTAAATTTTACGTAGGTCTCACAAAGAGGTCATTTGAGGAGAGAATGAATGAGCATAAGAGGGACGTTGCACAAAATAAAACTTTCTACGTCACTTGCCAAAGAAGTAGCTAACCATCAAGCTCAACCCCAATGGCAGAATATCTTGAAGATCGCACCATATGGAGACGCAAGAACAGCTGCCATAAAAGAAACAGTTGAGATATTAACGAGTCAGGATGTATGCAACACCGATGTCTCTTTCGAACTACCGGTAGCTTGGAACCATCTGCTAGGCATCGCAAGATGGACTTCATGATTCTAGTTTCTTCCTAAAGTTTACAATTTTTGCTTTTGCATTAACTTTTAAGATATTGTATTCACCACGTTCGTGGTTATTTATGCGCGCGGTCTTCACGCATGATTTCATTTGTCATATTAGAATTAACGTTCTGTCTACAATTTTGATTCTATATTCTCTATGTAACCGCCTGATGAAGCCGTCCGTTGATGGAGAAAGCTTGCGGAGTGAAATTCGTATGATTTCTTACTTTAGACACCAATAAATCGGATCATTATATTTATAATTACGCTACATGAGTTTTATTAGCATATCGAAGCGATATTCACGCTCGGCATGCAACTGTTCCGTGCCGTCAACTATGTGTTTTACTTCCCGTATTATCGACCACTGTTTGCCATAATTCACAGCCCATCGACTTAAAGCTCAGCAACTTCGACTTCAGGCATAGCAGCAACCGCAGACAATAACATAACCATTGCTGATAGAGAGACTAACGATGATTCCGACCTACACATGTAATACCACCGAAAAAAGACATAACCAACACCCACTATGTATTTTATTCTTTTTTTTATAAACCCAAAAGAGAGGGCTTACGTAGTTCACGTTTAAACACAGCGGTCGAATCCACTTCGTCCCAATCGGTTTTTCCAATACGGTCATCTGCAAAAGTTTAAGACCACCTACCAATTTATTGAAAATTAAGATTTTCATAGAACAAACTACTAGTCAGACATATTTGGAGAAACGACGCCACAGATGAATGCTTACATTTTTTAGAAGACACAAAGACCGAAATCAATATTTTGTGTGGCCACCTTTGTTTCTTATAACGGATGGAATACGATGTGGCATATTCTCAATGAGGGATTGGCAGTTGTCACTTGAAATGTCTCTGCACCACACGTATGTTATCACATTAATCAAAGCTTGGGAATTTGATGGTTGCTTTTCTGCTACCTTGTATTTTAAAATAGTCCACAAATTTTCGATGGGCTTAAGATCGGGACTATTACCGGGCCAGTCAAGCACAATTATGTTTTTCCTGTGCAGGTAATCCTTTACTGTCTTTGTTCTGAGGCATGGAGCACCATCTTGCATTAAGATTGTGCATCTGTGCACTTGCATATGAGTTAACAGCTTCTCCCGCAACATTTGCACATAAAAAAGACCAGTCATGGTAGTGCCTGTCGGCAAAAAGGATAATGAAGCAGTACCGGATGCTGACATTGCTCACCATATAATCTGAGTAGGCGAATTTCGCACGGTGTGAACGGTGTATTTTTCATCAATCAAACCTTTTGCCCTGAATATGTGTTTCACGTGATTCAAATTGGCGCACAGTTGATTCATCTGAAACAAGAACTTAGCTCCAATTTTTAGCAGTCCACGATTGATTTCGCAAACTGGAGTCTCTTCTGTTTCATGACAGAGGTTAGTCTACGTTTGTGTGCAGGTTTATAAGACTTTAATCCTAAATCTTTGCTAAGACGTCGAGAAACAGTGCTGATACTAATATCAGATCCTTTTGAGAGTAGGAAGGCCTTGATTTCCTTGCACGAACGCCTCGGAGAACGCATAACTATTCGCCTTAGTAGTATTGTCATCACATGAGGTTGTTTTTCTTTGACGTCCACTTCTCCTTCGGTCGCTAAATTCACCTGTATCTCGATATTTCATGATCGCATTATCAATAGCAGTCTTGCTCATATTCACCTTTCTGCTTATATCACGTTTGGAGTACCCTTCATGATATAAAGGCACTATTTGCGCCCTATGAGTAACATTTAATGGCGTTATTGCCCGTTTTTTGCTATATAGAAAATACATCCAAAACCTCTCAGCATGAAAACCAGAAGCAAACTGACGCTCGCACGCTTCCCCCCAACTCTATCAACAGCTGCCACTGTAGGATGATGCAACACCGACAGGAAATTGAGTAATACAGACAGTAGCTGACGCAATCGGCATAAATCTCCTAATGCCAACAGGTGGTCTTAAACTTTTGCAAATGACTGTAGTTAAATCTATTATCGTGTTAAGGATATTTTCATTAAATCCATTAGCGTGTTAAGGCTTCTTTGCTTATTACTTAAACGTATTATGTGATTAAAGCTTTTTTCCCCCTTTTTACTTAAATGTATTATGGTGTTTTTCAAAAGTCCTCAGAGCGTAATAAAATCCGCTTATTTACTGGCGTAGGACACACGTGTTATGCATGGATTCAACAAGATTTATGGGTTGGCCAAGCTTTTGCTCTCCACTGGGAGGCTTTTTGAAGGCAATAGGTAAACATAAAATGCAGAGAATTAGAACACATAAGAAACCAAGACGATTTTTTAAAACAATGCGGGTAACGTCCCGAGCAGTATACTTGTATCTTTATCACGCAACTGTGCGGTGTGCTGCAATGTTTTTCCATCATTTAATAACGCATGCCAAGTCATTGGTAGTTCCACAGAGAACATATCATTGCGTACTAGTTCGCTGGAGAGGCGTTAGACTGTTTCGCTCATCGCAATCTCTTGACAGTTTGCGTAAGGTACACCTCTTTTAATATTCATGAAATAAATACGGGATTACGCCATATAATACAAATTTTGAAGATGACAATCAGATTTTTGGCGTAAATGTGACAAGGATGGCAACTCAGATAATATCCGAAAACTTGAAAATTTGCATCGTCCTGGAGCGGGACTCGAATCCGCGTCTCCCAGAAAGCACCCGGGTATGCTAACTACTACACCACCCAGAATGACAAAGTTTCAAGTTTCCGATCAATTTTAACATAAGCATCACAGGATTCGCTAGTTGAAGCAACCGGCATTCATGTTTAGCGAAGCTGGAGGCTAAGAATCTTATCCCGCGTTTGCCCGGAGAAGCAGATAAATCATGAAAGAAATGCGGGATTACGCCATATAATAAAAATTTTGAAGACGACAATCCGATTTTTAGCGTAAATGAGACAAGGATGGTAAGATGTGACAAGAATTTACGCCAAAAATTATATTGTGATCTTCAAAATTTGTCTTTTAATATTATTCACGCTTTCTAACCGTAGGTTGAAGAAGCTTATATGCTCCAGCTTTGTCCGTCTGTCTGTCCGCCCGTCTGTCCACATGACAACTCGCGTAAAAATGGTTCGATTTCCATGAAATTTTAGCAGGTGGTAGGGCACCACCTTAGAACGAACCCTATTGAAAATGGGACAAATGGGGTCAAAGGTCAGGACAGAGGAACGGGATGCATTCCATTGCCCTTATGCATCATAACTTGCGTAAATATGGTTAGATTTTGATGCCATTTTAGTATGTCGTAGAGGACCACCTGGGGACAAGTCCTGTTGAAAATGGGTGAAGTGGGGTCAAAGGTCAGGACATAGGAGCGGGATGCATTCCATTGCCCTTTTGCGTCATAACTTGCGTAAATATGGTTCGATTTGGATGAAATTTTAGTATGTCGTAGAAGACCATCTGGGGATAAATCCTATTGAAACTGGGTGAAATGGGTCAAAGGTCAGGACATGGGATCGCGATCCATTCCATTGCCTTTATGCGTTATAACTTACGTAAAAATGCTTCGATTGAGACAAAACTTTATCGTGTTGTTCCGGAAGTATACTTTACCGGTTCTGTTGAATATCATCGAAATGGGGTCAAAGGTCGGATCATAGGAGCGAGATTTATTTTACAGCCATTATCCTCATAACTGGAGTAATAACTTGAGTAATGATTTCTGGTATGTTGGAAAGTGTATCGTAATCAATGCATTGCATGGTTTTACTAAATGTTTCCACATAGGAGCGGCCGAGCAGTGCATGACTTTCTTTGGCAAGGCCTGTATTCTGCATGTGCTGGTTGACACTTCGCATATTTCCTTTTCATTTAGTGTCTAAGGACAGCTTTGTCATTCCGATATAGATATATAGATATATCTGTTCCGTGTTGTTAGGATGCACTAACGGTACGGCGTACACACCCGCTTTTCTTTCTCACACTGTCTCTTCTTGCAGCTTGATATTATATTGATATGTGATAACGGGTTTGGGAACTTTATTGCTATTAACATATTGTACTTACGTAATAAATTCTTTAACCACTATGTAAAGCCTGGGACATAATCCGATGAACCATTACATTATGACTACCTACGTAATAAGCTGTAGTACTCACTTTAGCCCGCAAAACAGCGGCCGCTCGGTGAGGCATCGATTCGATGAGGTGGTGATAGGTATCCTGGGATATCTGGTACCGTAATGTCAACAGCAGGCCCTCTATTTTTGAGTGGTGGTGATTCAGCTCGAACCCGCTTTTCCACGTCGAACCACAAATGCTCGATTGGGTTCATGTCAGGTGAATTTGGAGGCCAGAGCATTAACAGAAAGCCACCAGCATGTTCCTCGAACCCGTTCTTGACGATTCTGGCAGTGTGGCATGGCGCATTGTCCTGTTGGTAATGGCCGTCACCAGCAGGAAACACAGTTGCCATGAATGAGTGAACTCGGTCCGCAACAATGTTCAGATACTTGACAGCTGTCAGGGATTGGGCAATTGGGATAATTGGGGGGCCTAAATTGTCCCAAGAAAACATCGCCCACGGCACAACACCGCCGCCGCCGGTCTGTTTCTACCCAACAGTGCATCCAGGTGCCATAGCCTCCGTTGGCAACCGGCGTACCCACACTCATCCGTCTACGTGATGCACCAGGAATCTTGATTCGTTACCACCAGGACACTTTCTTCCAATCATCCAGGGTCCAATCTCGATAATCTTGGTCTCATTGCATGCGTTGTTGGTGATGACATGCAGTGAGCATGGGGACCCTGCTGGGTTTTGGGCTACGCAGGTCCATACGCAGAAGGGTGCGATAAACTGTGCACTATGACACATTGCCCTGATCACCACTATTGTAGCTGCGGGTGATTTGTCGCACTGTGGCGCTGCGATCGCTGTGAACAATGGGTGACAGTCTCCGCTTCGCTCTAGCATCAATGAGCTGCGGACGACACACTGCTACACGATGGTTCGTCGTATGAACCATCTGTGCACCACTTTTGATACGTACTCACTACAGTGACACGTGAACAACCCACAAGCCGCACCGTTTCCGAGATCGTAGTTCCGCGCCATCACAATTTGTCCTTTATCAAACTCCGATAAATCGGCAGCTTTTCCCATTCCGACTCCGAACACTCAACTAACCGAAACCCGGTCCTCGGGTTGTATATATACTGTTCTGTGAACTTCACCTGCGCTAGGGTTCGGTCTCCAGGCGCGCTCATTTCTCAAGGCTGGCGGTGTAATGGCGCATCGGGGTATTCCTCTCATTATTTTCTCGTCCTCTTAAGTATTAAAATGAGAATTTGATGAAAACTACACTAGTGTTATTTTCTGTTCCTCTTAAGCACTTAAATGAAAATGTGATTAAAATTACGTTACTGTAGATGACAGACCCTTTTCACTGTTGTCTGCTTTTTTTTTAAACTGTTAATACACAAATGAAAATTTGATAAAACCACATAAATGTATATGACGGATTCCTATCATTATTTTCTGTTCCTTTAATTTCAACTAGTCTGCCAGAATGGAAAACATTTAATTTCGTAGGAAAGGAAGAATTTCTTAACTGGAAGTAATAGCACCATTTAATTGTTTTTTGCACCTCGTAAAGTTAATATACTCATTAAAACTCAAAAGATTTAGTACGAGCATCCAAAACGGATATGATAGCACCCCATAAACATTTCCTCTACCCGGAAGTGCAGCCATTCTTTAAAATGTCAAATGTGCGACTGATGTGTTATTAAATCATTAAGGTTAACCTCAAATATTATAAAGATTGATTTAATTATTATAGAGTAATAAGAAAAGAAGTAACTAACTAATTATAGATTAATAAGAAAAAAATACTTAATTTAATTATGGAGTAATGAAAAAAGAAGTAACATTTTCTAGTAATCAATTGCTCTTGCTATAAACCAGATGAATATTTAGAGGGACAAGGATTTGATAATTTAGAGAAAAACATTGAAATTTGGTGCTCCGAAATAATTTTTTCTTCTCTAAAAATTCAATAAATCCTTAAATGCTAAAATATTTCATGAAGATATGGAAATGTAAATTCAATAATTCTATAGAAGGCTCAAAATTATGTGATACGGAGCTATTATTATAATACCTGAAAATTATAAAGTTTCTTTCATCATTTTGTCTTCCTTAGATCAATTCAAAAACAAAATTCAAAAGATTTGATGACGAGGAAGTCAGGAATGAATTTACATAAAAAACTGTAATTAAGATTCATTGAATTTAAGAAAATGTAAGTAATTACAGGCACTGAATTCTTCTTTGTAATTGTCTTCTGCCCCATAAATTTAAATTAATCAAAAATATACCCCAAAATATTGTTGCAAATATATACATATATATATATTGCAAAATATCTTTCAGTCACTGAACTTGGAAAACAAAGGGATAAAGATTAATGGAGATTATCTAACTAACATTCGTTTTGCTGATAACGTAGTCATTTTTGCAGCTATCCCGTCACAGCTGCAGAGCATAATCCAGGAGCTAGCTGACAAGAGCAAAGAAGTGGTATTAAAAATGAACTTTCAAAAGACAAAATTGATGCATAATACTTTCACAAGGAATGAAGATTTATCGATTGATGGAGAAATGCTGGAGATAACCGATACCTTCGTTTACCTTGGACAGCGAGGGTCACATTGATGAATAAATTAATTGGCGTATAAAACTTGGCTGGAGAGCTTTTGGAAGAAACAGTATAAATTTTCAAGAGCAATATGCCATTATGTCTTAAAATAAAAGTGTTTGATCAAAGCATCATTCCAATACTTACGTATGGTGCACAGACGTGGACCTTAACTAAGAAACGTCTTGCAAACACTGCAGATAATTCAAAGAAGCATGGAGAGGTGCATGCTTGGTGTAACCAGGAGAGATAAGAAGGGGAACTCGTGGATCAGAAAAATGACAAAAATGGAAAACATCATGATCAGAGTAAAATCCCTGAGATGAAAATGGGCTGGACATATTGCCAGAAGGACAGACCATCGATGGAAAACCGAAATTTTAGACTGGATTCCAAGGGACAGGAAAAGACCCAGAAGAATACGTCATGGGAGATGGATGGACGACATTCGAAAGTATGGGGGAGTAACATGAAGGAGACTGGCGCAAGACAGACTGTTGTGGAAGAAACTTGGGGAGACCTTCATCCAGCAGTGGATTGATAATGGTCGACAATGTCTATGATGATATATATATATATGCTCTATGAATTTAAATCAACCCTTTAAGGTTAAAACTGGGGATATGGCATGAACTAAATGAAATGTTATCTTACAGATGTCGGAGATTCCAAATTTTAAATGAAAAAATCCATTGGTTGGTGGAATGGAATAAGCATTAATTATGTAAATTTTATTCTTTTAAATAAAACAGTTTTGCTATTTTATGTATTCACTCTTGTTTCTTGAAGTCTCGTCAGTAGTATGAGGTAAGAACACGTGTTTGATCAGATGGTATTAAGTCGACAGTGGAGATGTAATACAGTTCTAATTTTGAAGATGTCACTTCAGTGCTTGCATCTTCGTTCCTTGTAATCAAATAATTCTCGAGTGATGAGAATGATGAAGGTGCCAGCTTGTAAGCCACGTGCGATGATATAATAATGATGACGGTCATTAGGCACACTGAAACTAAATTACAAGCTTCAATCTCAATCATGTGAAACCAAGGGTAATTCTGAAACCTGTAGTACACTTGAGGCATGTAGACTAAATGTTTGATAGGTTGTTCTGGAAATTTCTCCATGATTTACAGTGCTGTTAATAGCTTCTTAACTCCGCATCGAACAAGCTATAGTTTCAACATTTGATTGATTATTATTTATTCTATAGTGTTTACTTTTTTCCTCCTTCGAATGGTCAACCACTGCATTTTGTGTAAGCTATAAGATGTAGTTGTTGTACGAGTTGTTCTTGAAATCCTAAAGTTCATATAACATTCCGTTAGTCTTAACTAAGCTTTGTAGGCAAAAGGATACACACTTCCTGGCCACTTTATTACGATCTGACCATCTGTTCTGGGGAAAGAGGCGATCAGGGTGTGACATACATTTCTAATTTAAATTACATTTAGACTTCATGTGTTGTTATGAAAATTTGTTCTTCCCTCGTTATACACTGGCGGAAAGTGAAAAAAGAACACGAAGAAGGAATTGGCAGACGATCATGAAATTTACATATGTTAATGGGGGTCGAGTTTACGTAGGTGTGATGTTAATTTCGTGACCAACCGGTGAGCGCTTACGCCACAGCACGGCATAATATGCAAATTATCGTCGGCGCTATTTAAGGAGTATGGCGAAGTGAATGTAACCAGTCGTCGGCGTACGGACACGTACGAAGACCATGAAGAAGCTGCAATGCCTGGACATGGAATACGTGTACAATTTCAGCAGTTATCGGACTTTGAACGAGGTCGTCTAGTCAGACTGCGCGAGGCCGGGTGGTCGTATCGTCGTATTGCGGAGTGAATTAGACGGGAAGTATCGGTGGTGGTACGATGGTGGCATAGATGGTCCGAGGAACATTCCCACACGAGAAGACGTGGAACCGGGAGTCACAGACGGACTGATGAGCGGACCGATCGACGCATAAGAAGAGCGGCGTTGTCAAGCAGAACATCCACTGCGCCGCAAATCCGAGCTGCCGTTGCACCTGAGGTGACTGTGCGAACAATCCGCAACCGTCTACTGGATGCAGAAGTACGTGCACGTGTGCCTCTGGTATGTGTACCTCTGACTCCAGCCCACCGTCAGGAACGGCTGCAGTGGTGTCGCCAACGTCTGCACTGGTGAACGCAATGACAATCTGTCGTGTTCAGCGATGAAAGCAGATTCTGCTTGGGAGCCTCCGATGGCCGTATGCGTGTTCGCAGACGCACGGGGTGAGCGTCTTCACCCTTCTTGCATCCGCCAGCGACACACAGGGCCTACACCTGGTCTCCTGGTGTGGGGGCAATCAGCTATCACTCCCGTACACAACTAGTGTATGTACCGGGTACGTTAAACAGCACCTCCTACATCAACAACATCATTCAGCCCTTTGTTGTGCCATTTGTAAGGTCGGTCCATCGTGATGTTTTCCAGCAAAATAACGCACGCCCACACACGGCCCGTGCAACGTAACATGCACTTCAGGGTGTGAGACAACTTCCATGGCCAGCACGTTCACCGGATTTGTCCCCCATTGGGCACGTGTGGGATTTTATGGGTCAGCGACTTATCCGGTCTCCACGGCCAGCCACGACCATCCCCGATTTACGCATCCAGGTTGAGGATGCTTGGAACTAAATACCCCAAACTTACATCCAACATCTGTACGACAGACTCCATGCCAGAATTGCGCAGTTAGACGCAGTTCATGTCGGTTCAACCTCGTACTAACCATGCTACATGGAAATGTTATTTTTCAGTTTACCAGCAAATACAGCTGTATTTTGCCATAATGTTTTGATCACGTTATCCTCTGTATTCCGTTATTACGCTGTATAAATGTCGTTGGTATCAGACGTCTCCTTCTTGGTGTTCTTTTTTCACTTTATGCCAGTGTATATTTCTAAACTTAAAGCCACAGAGTTTCTCTCGATTAATATGGTGTTAGCAATCGTGAAACCGTGTTAAATGACAAGCAACATGTTTAAAGACTCCAGAAGTTTGAGCACATTCTGCAGCATTGTAGTGCAATGTGCGTCAATGTGCGATGAGCAATGTTACTTGAGCAATTCATGAACAAGTGAGCATTCATTTATGAAGAAAGCATTTCATTAAAGTGCATTATTAAGCAAGGCGTATTCGTGTGGAGATAGCGATTTACGAAAGTGCATTATTAAGTGAGTTGTATCCATCGTAAATCGCTCTTTATAAGCGAATTCTATGCATGTGAGAGAGTGATTCACAAAAGTGCAATATTAAGAGAGTTGTATTTATTTGGGTAAAGCAATTCACGAAAGTGCAACACAAGCGAGTTGCATTTATGAGGAGGGAACGATTCACAAAAGTGCAATATTAAGCGATTTGTATTCGCGTGGACAGAGCGATTCACGAAAGTGCAATATGAAGCGAGCTGTATTCATGAGGAGAGAGGAATAATCGAAGAGCAGTATTAAGCGAGCTGTATTGATGTCGAGAGAGCGATTCACAAAAGTGCAATATTAAGCGAGTTGTTTTTATGTGGAGAGAGCGATCACGAAAGTGCAATATTAAGCGAGTTATATTTACGTGGAAAAAGCGATTCACGAAAGTGCAATATGAAGCGAACTGTATTCATAAGGAGAGAGCGATGATGAAAGTACAATATTAAGCGAGTTGTATTCATGTGGACAGAGCGATTCACGAAAAGTGCGATATAAGCAAATTGTATTCATGGGAAGAGAGCGATTCACAAAAGTGCAATGTTAAGCGAGTTGTATTTACGAGGACAGAGCGATTCACTAAAGTGTTACATTAAGTGAGTTGTATTCATTTGAAAAGAGCGATTCACGAAAGTGCAATATGAAGCGAACTGTATTCATAAGGAGAGAGCGATCATGAAAGTACAATATTAAGCGAGTTGTATTCATGTGGACAGAGCGATTCACGAAAAGTGCGATATAAGCAAATTGTATTCATGGGAAGAGAGCGATTCACAAAAGTGCAATGTTAAGCGAGTTGTATTTACGAGGACAGAGCGATTCACTAAAGTGTTACATTAAGTGAGTTGTATTCATTTGATAAGAGCGATTCACGAAAGTGCAATATGAAGCGAACTGCATTCATAAGGAGAGAGCGATCATGAAAGTACAATATTAAGCGAGTTGTATTCATGTGGACAGAGCGATTCACGAAAAGTGCGATATAAGCAAATTGTATTCATGGGAAGAGAGCGATTCACAAAAGCGCAATGTTAAGCGAGTTGTATTTACGAGGACAGAGCGATTCACTAAAGTGTTACATTAAGTGAGTTGTATTCATTTGAAAAGAGCGATTCACGAAAGTGCAATATGAAGCGAACTGCATTCATAAGGAGAGAGCGATCATGAAAGTACAATATTAAGCGAGTTGTATTCATGTGTACAGAGCGATTCACGAAAAGTGCGATATAAGCAAATTGTATTCATGGGAAGAGAGCGATTCACAAAAGTGCAATGTTAAGCGAGTTGTATTTACGAGGACAGAGCGATTCACTAAAGTGTTACATTAAGTGAGTTGTATTCATTTGATAAGAGCGATTCACGAAAGTGCAATATGAAGCGAACTGCATTCATAAGGAGAGAGCGATCACGAAAGTACAATATTAAGCGAGTTGTATTCATGAGGACAGAGCGATTCACGAAAAGTGCAATATAAGCAAATTGTATTCATGGGAAGAGAGCGACTCACAAAAGTGCATTGTTAAGCGAGTTGTATTCACGAGGACAGAGCAATTCACAGTGCAACATTAAGTGAGTTGCATTCATTTGGTGAGAGCGATTCACGAAAGTGAAGAATTTGAGCGATCTTTCTTACAATCAACTTGTAGACTATAAGATTCTTGTATTGAGTGAGAAATGTTAGGTATATTGTACGAAGTCGTTGACTGAAATTCGATGTTACGATCAAAAAGATCCATATCTACTGATGGCGTGCTTCGACGCTAATTAACAGGAATTGGACATTGCAAGTTGAATCTTGTACTCCTCTGAACTCTTTCCTTTATTCGAAGTGAATGTCATGCCAAATTAAGACTTAGAGCTACAACAAGCCAGCTGAGATTGTGAGAGTTTTAGAGCCAAGGTAAATTAAGTTCACCCTTCGTTGATCGCTACACGTTGAACAACGCCAGTGGTCGTGCGTGAGAGTTTTGACATATTCTACCGCGGATAGTATGGGCCGCCCACCGCCTGTGACAAAAATAGGTCCCGATTGAAGTCATTATAGCGTTAAAAATATGAGCCGCACACTAATCGTGTTAGCATATTCGTAAAAATGCATGGAGTCCAATTCGCTTACTGCGCAATACAACGTGCGCGGGGGAGATGATGCGATAATTTCTGGGTGTGCCACCGCGTTCGACTCAGTCTATCTCGGCAACCGTGAGCGCAACACGAATGTGCGTGGTAACATCCTAAATCTCTCCACGAGATCTATTCAAATATACGAAGAACATTTCGCGGTGGTTTGAACTGAATATTTTAAAAATTGTTTTCTTGTTAACCGGTGAACACTTTTGACAATATCGTGGTTTATCTGGACAGCCGTGAGTGCAGAACGACTGTGCGTGGTATCGTTTTAAAGCTCTCGATGAGATCTATTCAAATACATAAAGAAAATATCGCAGTGGTTTAAACTAAAATGTTTAAAAACCGTTTTCGTGTGAGCGGGTTAACATTTTCGACAATGCCGCGGAATTCGCAGAATGAAGGCAAGCAAAACTGGAGAAAAAATCAAAACGAGAGGCAAGAGCAAGTGATGAGTGTAAGACGACGAAGATGACAGAACACCACGTTGGGCAATGCATGTATCGATCTGCTTTGTGTTTGTAATGCATCCTGCATTATTTGTAAAAATTATGTAAGGAACTTTTCATATCATAGACTTGTGTTGGCTATAACAAATTGAATGAGCGCTTTGAAACCGTACTCGACTATAGCTCATTTCAACTCTTTGATCTGCAAGTCGTAGTCCTACGTTCCAAACTGACGACTCAATAAGAACTGAGCCTACCTGCATTTTTCTTAACACTAATAACATGCCCTCTGCCGATTGAATTACTGTTGAATTAAATTTTTCTGACATATTGCCGTTCTCCCAAATCTCCTTGCACTTTGAAGTTCGACCCCGAAAGACGGAAGACTCACATACGCGTTGTTTCAAATTTCACGCGTTCTACATCTTTGCTCCAGATTGGTCCGGTTATTTTGTGAATTACTCATTTTCGTATAACTCATCCGCCTGCCAATTTTCACGCACTTCATATTGGGCCCCTCTGGGTGCTGATATAGCACTAAATGTACATATTTACAGATATTTATGAGATCAAGCATTAATTAATTATATATACACTCATTGCATTTTTTGTTTATTCCATTGGTCCACGCAAATCCGTAGCATACATACATCGATGAACTATAGGGCAACGGGAAGGGGTTCAGAGAGCACGGGGGGATATTCCTTTCTACCCAGATCAAATTCTCAGAAACAACACTATAAAGAGTCAATCTCGGCGTTTTCTCGAGCTCTGAAATCCTGCAAACACAAGTTGTAATTAAATGCGAGAAAATTTTAAAAAATTCTTCACACCTTACTTTATTTTCAAAGTGAAATGAAAATCATTCACGCAAACTTAATATTTATTTCCATCGTTCCGACGTTAAACATGTGTTATGCAACCTTTTCAGAAGACAGGTGCTTCATTATTCGAGGAATTATCAACATAAATAATATTTTTAAACTAAAATACCCCGAATGATCACTGAATTATGACCACTTAACACTTTGTAGGTCCTTCTTTCGCCCTCAGTACAGTAGCTATCCGACGTGGCATCGATTCAACGTACACTAAGTGGTCACTGAATTATGATCGCCTACCTAATACTTCGTAGGTCCTTCTTTCGCCCTCAGTACAGCAGCTATCCACCGCTGCATCAATTGAACATAGACTGAGTGGTCACTGAATTATGACCACCTACCAAATATTTCGTAGGTCCTCCTTTCGCCCTCAGTACAGCAGCTATCCGACGTGGCATCGATTCATCATACACTATGTGGTTACTGAATTATGACCATCTACCTAATACTTCGTAGGTCCTCTTTTCGGTCTCAGTATTGCAGCTACCCTACGTGGCATCGATTCAACAGACACTGAGTGGTTACTGAATTATAGCTACCTACCTAGTACTTCGTATGTCCTCCTTTCGCCCTTAGTACAGCAGATATCCGACGTGGTAGCAATTCAATAAGATACCTGAAGTGGTTGTGAGGTATGGTCAACCAAGCTGTGTGCAATGTAGACTTCAATGCAGGTATGGAGATGATTGGTGTGTTCAGACGTCTGATATGCCATTCCGTAAGTGCTCTATGGGACTAATATCGGGAGAGTTCAGAGGCCAATCGATATGCTGGAAGATTGAACTGTGTTCCTTAAACCATTCGTAGGCCTTTGGCTCTACGTATTTTCATCTTAGAAGACACCGTCGCCATTCGGGAAGAAGTGCAACATTTCTGGGTGTAGAGAGTCAGCAAGCATTTCACGCTAGTGGGCATCAGTCATACGTTGTTTCACATGCACAAGGGATCCAAGTTCCTGCCAAGTAACCATATCCCACACCACACAACCGCCTCCACCGGCTTGCAATGTGGAGATCATGCAGGACGGATCGAATGCCTTATGGGGTTTGCGTCAAATACGTACACCACCATCCACGGAGTGGAGTAAAAATCGTGACTCGTTAGACCGGCACACTTGTTTCCAGTCATTCGACGTCCAACTTGTATGATCTTTACACCAGGCAAGTCTTTTGCGCTGATGAACCGTGGTTAGGAGAGGATGCCGTTGTAGTCGTCTGCTCTTATAGCCCGTACGTGCAAGCATGACAGATACTGGTCCGAGGTTGACCTCTGTTGTATTGGGTATATAGTCAACTGTTATTAACAGTGCTGCGTCTGGTGGCCGGTACGAGCCGTCAGACCCAGCGCTCACCTCTCATATCAACCTTTCGCTGTCCTGTGCAGTTTTACTTCCGGGTCGTTGTTAACCATTTTCGCGCCAGTCCTTAACTAACGGCTGCATGCGAACAATACACGAGTATAGCCGTTTGGAAAATCAAAGCACCCTCTCTCCGAGCTCCCACAATATGTCTCTTCTGGAAGTCCGATAAATCCTTCCGTTTACCATTCACGCTCCGAATTTTACTACCCGCTGCTTCACTCACATCAACTACACTGAAGAGCAATTGAATTAGAGATACCTGTCTAGTAACGTGTAGCACCACCTTTCGCCCTGATGACGGCGGCGATTCGTCTCGGCATGGACTGGACAAGACATCGAAAACGTTGCTAAGCCATACGAATCCACGACCACTGAACAAGCTCCCACAGTTCACGAAGATTTGAAGGAGGGGGGTCAGAGCCTCGAATATCTCTCTCGATGGCATCCCAGACGTGCTCGATGGGATTGAGGTCAGGTTACCTAGCTGGCCAAGGAAGCGAGGTCACATCGGTGGAGTGTTCATTCAACCATTCGGATAAAATTCCGGAGCGATGACACAGTGCATTGTCTTGTTGCAGCATGAAGTCCCCAGTGGGATGTTGAAGACGCACAAACGGTATCAAATGGTCGTCCAGGATATCCAGGTAAGGTTGACCTGTGAGGGACGATGTCACACGTACCAGGTGTCCCATTTCAGTCCACGTAAAGAATGCCACACCCAACAGCTTGAAGAGTACCCTGCTGGCAAGAAGGATCCATTGCTTCATGTGGTTTGCACCGTACTCGTATCCTGCCATCCGCATGTGCCAACGTGAATCTCGACTCATCAGTGCAGGTAAACTTTTTCCATATGTCTAGGGTCCAGTGGCGATGTTCTCGCGCCCGTGCTAATCTTTGCACTCTGTGATGTGCGGTCAGCAGCGGTAACCTCGTGGGATGATGACTTCTGTACCCCATTGCGAGGAGATGGTTCTGGATGGTGTGGATGCTTACACGTTTTTGTGCACCAGCGTTAAATTGCCGAGTGATTTCTTGCACTGTGGCCCGTCTATCCACTGTTACAATGCGAGCTAGCCGACGATGACCCCGCTCATCCACACGCTGTTGTCCACGGCAGTTGGCACTTGCAGGGATGGTTTTACCGGATTCGATGTACTCACGGTGCACCCGTGACACAGTGGCTCGTGAAAATCCCAGTGCCTGCACGACTTCCGAGATGGAGTGGCCCATTCGTCGGGCCCCGACAATTTGCACACGATCAAATGCGCTTAAATCCTTCGTCTTACACATACTGCGTCCAACTCTTACTGATACCCGTCGCATGACTCCTTATATTGTCGGATCGCTGCATACATCATGTCGTTTCCGTTTACAGGGCCTCCCACAGCGTCACATTTGCATAACGCCAGCTGTCTCTAATTCAATTGCTCTTCAGTGTACGTAGGTCGTTTAGAAAGTAACAGCAAATTGAGGGTATTTCATGAAACCAGTACCCCAGGCATTTGAAACTCCCGCGCATGGAAGATACATTCCTAGAGAAGGTGCTGACACTGCCCAATAGATGGCGTTGCGTGCTTAAACGGAAGAGCAGCATAAACGAAATGGCGGCACCCTCAGCTGTTTGCATCGTAGGAGAACAGAGGGTTATCATTAGGTTTTTGTGATCCGAGGGAGTGAAATCTTGTGAAATTCATAGAAGAATGCTGCAACAGTATGGGGATACTTGCTTTGGCGAAATAAGAATGTACGAGTGGATAGATGCGTTTAAAAATGGACGAGTGGGTAGATGCGTTTAAAAATGGACGAAAGTCCATCCGTGACGAGCAACGCTCCGATCGTCCGAGCACGGCCAGCACTGATAAGAAGGTGTATCACGCTGACGAAACTTCTTTAGAAGTTCAGGCCAGGGAATTGGACGTCAGTATCTGATCCCCTCGTACCATTGTCACGGAGGTTCTCAAGCATCGCAAGTTCTGTGCACTGTGGGTGCCTAGGATGCTAACTGATGAGCACAAGATGATTCGTGTGCAGACTTCCAGGCTTTTTGGCGCGGTGCAACGAATAAGGAGACAACTTTCTGGCACATATCGTAAACTGATGAGCACAAGTTGGTTAACTGATGAGCACAAGATGATTAACTGATG
Organism: Macrothele yani; assembly: GCA_039090855.1. Lineage (NCBI taxonomy): Eukaryota > Metazoa > Arthropoda > Arachnida > Araneae > Macrothelidae > Macrothele > Macrothele yani. The sequence goes on from CM077005.1 coordinate 27,268,308, forward strand.
AGCACAAGATGATTCGTGTGCAGACTTCCAGTCTTTTTGGCGCGGTTCAACGAGTAAGGAGACAACTTCCTGGCATATATCGTAAACTGATGAGCACAAGAGGATTCGTGTGCAGACTTCCAGTCTTTTTGACGTGGTGCAACGAATAAGGAGACAACTTCCTGGCACATATCGTAAACTGACGAGCACAAGATGGTTCACTGATGAGCACAAGATGATTCGTGTGCAAACTTCCAGTCTTTTTGGAGCGGTACAACGAATAAGGAGACAACTTACTGGCACATATCGTAAACTGATGAGCACAAGATGATTAACTGATGAGCACAAGATGATTTGTGTGCAGACTTCCAGTCTTTTTAGCGCGGTGCAAGGAATAAGGAGACAACTTCCTGGCACGTATCGTAAACTGATGAGCACAAGATGATTCGTGTGCTGACTTCCAGGCTTTTTGGCGCGGTGCAACGAATAAGGAGACAACTTTCTCGCACATATCGTAAACTGATGAGCACAGGATGGTTAACTGATGAGCACAAGATGATTAACTGATGAGAACAAGATGATTCGTGTGCAGACTTCCAGTCTTTTTGGCGCGGTTCAACGAGTAAGGAGACAACTTCCTGGCATATATCGTAAACTGATGAGCACAAGAGGATTCGTGTGCAGACTTCCAGTCTTTTGACGCGGTGCAACGAATAAGGAGACAACTTCCTGGCACATTTCGTAAATTGATGAGCACAAGATGGTTAACTGATGAGCACAAGATGATTCGTGTGCAGACTTCCAGTCTTTTTGGCGCGGTACAACGAATAAGGAGACAACTTCCTGGCACATATCGTCCCAGGAAACGAAACCTGGGTCCATAACTATGAGCCCGAAAGCAAGAGGCTGTCTTCAGAATGGTGGCATACATCTTCTCCAGTCAAGAAGAAGTTCAAGTCTCAACCCTCCGCCGGAAAGGTCTTGTTCACTCTCGCCTGGGATATGAATGGACCAATTTCGGAGCACTATCAGAAAAAGGGGAAACAGTGAATAGTGCCCGATACAGCACAGTGCTGAAGGAGGAGTTGAAACCAGCAATACAGAGCCGTCGCAGAGGACTTTTGTCTAAAGGCGTTTTTCTCCTTCATGATAATAACCCGCCCTCACACGGCAGCTGCAACTCTTGACACCATTCGGAGATTGATATTTCAGATCTTACGGCATCTCCCATACAGTCCTGAGCTTTACACCCTCTGATTATCATGTGACACTTTGAGCGGACGACGATTTGGGAGGGATGAGGAGGTCAAAGAAGCTGTGCATTCCTGACTGAGGGCACAAACAAAAACTTTTTTTTATGATGGACTAAAGAAGTTGGTACAACGGTGTGAGAAATGTGTTCAAAACGCTGGCGATTATATAGGAAAAGGAAATATCATTTGTATCTCTCTGAATTATTTATCTCAAATTATTCAATTTGTTGTTACTTTTTGAACTCTCCTCGTATTATCGTGCAGTTGGTTTTTCGTTGTAAGGCATGCGTGATAGTTAGTCTTAATTGCAGGTGCCGTGTTTCATAACATGCGAGATAATGAGTAGTTCTTTATGTTCGATTGAAGCAGATGCTTTAACATGCTACTCGGAGACTACATTTAAATGATTGGATTACTTTCGTATTTTGATTACAGCACTTCGTTTCCATTTCACGGAGCTTCGCAAAATGCCTTTGTTCATACCGACTCCATCTCGGCACCTTTGGATCCATCCCTTCAGCCTGAAAATTTCAGTTAAATAGTTCCAGCTTTGCGAATGGCACTTCATTAAATATAATCTTGACAAGGATTTCGTAGTGATCACCTTAATCTGCGTAGAGTTTCTTTAGTTTTATTAGATTACAGCACTCACTTACAGAATCGTTGTTCTTGGCTCTTAAATTTACCAGCCGGTGACAAGGTGACGATTTCCTTCTCGAATTTCAGACATTTGCAGCATGTATGAAAAGGAGGTGGGAAGGGGTGGGGATGCGGTCTAGGCAGATGTGTGTGTGTGTGGGGGGATTAATCGCTAATGTGGTATATTCGTGCTTCAGAATTCCTGAGAGCACGAAGAGTTTAAAGTTAGGAAACATTTCAGAGAACCACTCAAAACGACTTTAATATCCTCTTGCCTCGTCTCTTCACTTCGGGCTGAAAAATGAAAGCTAATCACGGAAAATTCGAGCGCCGAGAGACGCTATCCGTTTCAGAACGAAAGGAGGAATGATTTGTAAAGTGCCGTTCCCCTTCTTCCAACTCTTTCCAGAAGGGCACTTGGCGCTCCGGCGAAGTTGAAGAAAAGAATGCGGCGAAAAGTGAGATGCAAATTCTTTTCAATGATGTCCTCCTCTCTTCACGTATGCTGTTCCATATTTCTCCCCAGAGGCCAGTTTCGACACCACATGTACGTACGGTGCTTAGGAGAGTTCATGGAGAAGGAGTAGTACCTCTGCAGTTCTGACACGGACAATTGGAAATATGCTTAAGTTTCGGTGCTCCGTAAGCTTTCATGACTTTTCCTTGCTGATTTTTAGAATCACGATCTGTTACTGGAACTGGGGTATTTCTCACTGATACGTGTACTTCTATCTTTTTCAGACGTTAAACCGGTGTATGATTGTGATGAGAGTGAAAATCAATAAAAGTTTCTGAAACTCTTGCTGTACAGCTACCTATTTTGTAGTTGGTGTACACTCACTTGCCAAAGTCTAAGATCACCGGTCAATTTATAGAAAATTAAGATTTCCAAGAAACAACTAATTACTAGTCAGTGATATCTCAAACAAGAAAGATGGCACCGAAATTTCGGGTGTAATGAGCACGTTTTTTGAATCCGTTCTGACGCAAATTAAATTTATCAAAGCTATTCAAAGTCAATGGAACCGGTATGGAAAACAATAGTATCTGACGGAAGAAAGACGTTTTTCAATCGGGTCTTTAATCCCTCAGATATTGCTGTAAACGGAATTGTGAGCTTACGAACTCTTAAAAACAGAGTTATCGACAAAAATAAGATGTGGCTTTACGTCCCTTGGTGAGAAAACCATGCATTATTTTAGGAAGAAAGTATTCACAAAAAGTTTATCCATATGAGCGGTATCGGACCAAGAAAAAAATTTAATCGAGTTTTCAGGAGCCCAGATTTTGCTACAAATACATCAGAAGTTGAAATTAACACTTATGACCCCTGGTGGCCAAACCATTCTTTATCAAACATTAGAAATTACGTGAAAAATATTTTCCGTCAGGTCTTGTATGCGATACAGGAAGAATTTTTCAAATCGGAGTTTTAGGAGCAGAAAACGCAATTTAACATTGTGCGTCCTAGTGGAAAGTCTATGATTTACTTGAAAATTTTGAATTTATAGGAAAAACATTTCGCATCAGAAACATTATTTAACAAAGAAGGAATTTTTCAAATCAGACTTTTAGAAGTAGAGATATTGACAAAAATAAGATATACATCTACGCCCCTGGCATAGAAACCATGCATTATTTCAAGAAGAAAATATTTCTAAAATGTTTGTCGACATGAGTACGGTCCACAAAATACTTTTTTTCAATCGAGATTTTAGAAACTCATATTGTGCTGCAAATACATCAGAAGCGGAAATTAAGTCTTACGCCACCTGGTGGCCAAGCAATTTTTACGAAAAATTGAAATTACGTGCAAACGATTTCCCATTAGGAGCTGTAACCGGTGCAGAAAGAATTTTTCAGATCGGAGATTTAGAAGCAGAGATATAGGGGAAACGCAATTTACCTTTACGCCTCCAAGCGGAAAGTCTGTGAATTACGTAAAAATTATAAATTTATAGGAAACACATGTCACACTAGAAACACTATCCAACAAAGAAGGAGTTTTTTAAATCGGACTCTTAGAAGTCGAGATATTGACAAAAATAAGATATACATCTACGCCCCCTGGCGTAGAAACCGTGCACTATTATAAGAAGAAAATGTTTCTAAAAAGCTGGTTGGGATGAGTAGTATTGGTCTACAAACGACGTTATTTTCAATCGAGAATTTAGAATCTCATATTTTGCTGCAAATAAATCCGAAGCGGAAATTAAGGTTTACGCCCCCTGGTGGCAAAACCATTTTTTTACAAAAATTAGAAATTATGTGCAAGCGATTTCCCGTCAGGAGCTGTATCCGGTGCAGAAATAATTTTTCAGATAGGAGATTTAGAAGCAGAGAAATAGGGAAAAACGCAATTTACCTTTACGCCCCCTAGCAGAAAGTCTATGAATTACGTGAAAAGTTTGAAATTATATGAAAAACTTCCGACACGGAAAACACTATTCAACAAAAAGGAATTTTTCAAATCGGACTCTTAGAAGTCGAGATATTGACAAAAATAAGATATTCATCTACGCCCCCTGGCGGAGAAACTGTGGAATATTTTAGGAAGAAAATATTCCGAAAAGGTTTATCGATGTAAGTGGCACCAGGCCACGAAATAATTTTTTGAATCGATATTTTAGAAGCTCAGATTTTATGTCAAATACATCAGAAGCGAAAATTAACACTTACGCCCCCTGGTGGCCAAAATATTCCTTATAAAAAAGTTCTAAGTTGTATGCAAAAGATTGTGCATCAGGATATGTATCCGCTGAAAAACAAAATTTCAAATCGGAGTTTTAGAAGAAGAGTTACCTAAAAAAATGCAATTTACTTTTACGTCCCCTAGCGGAAAATCTATGCGTAATTTGAAAAAGAAACTTTATCCAAAATACTCTTCGTCATAAATGGAATCGAAGATAAAAGATTTTTTGCAATCGGATGTTTAGAAGCAAATATGTGGAATAAAACGTATTTTTGAATTCGATATCATCTGCATTTACGCCCTTTAGCGGCGAAATTGTACATCGTAAAAAAAAAAAAAAAGAAACCATCATTCGCATATTTCAAGCTTTTGAATGCAAAAAGAATTTTTCAAATCGGATTAATAGTGGCAGAGATACCGTGGGTACAGACGGACGGACGGATGGACAAACTGATAACATAAGCACGATCTTTTTTTGTAAAACACGTGCTAAAAATGATACCACAGATGAATACACACATTCTTTAGAACACGAAAAGACCAAAATCAGCACTTTTGTGTGGGCACCTTTGTTTTTTTATAACGGGCAAAATACGATGTGGCATGCTCTCAATGAGGAATTTGCAGTACTCACTTGAAATGTATTTGTACCACACGTACTTTAATCGCGTTAATCAAACCTTGGGAATTTGATGGCTGTTTTTCTGTTATCTTGTCTTTTAAAATGGTCCACAAATTTTCGATGGGGTTAAGGTCAGGGCTATTACCGGGTCAGTCAAGCACAGTTATGCCTTTCCTCTGCAGGTAGTCCTTTACTGTCTTTGATCTGTGGCATGGAGCACCATCTTGCATAAAGATTGTACATCTGTGCATTTGCATATGAGTTAACAACTTCCCACGTAACATTTTCACATAAAAAAAAAAAAAAAAGGATCAGTCATGGTAGTGCCTGTCTGCAAAAAGGATAATGAAGTAGTACCGGATGCAAACATAGCATCCCATATCATATGACTCGGCGGATGGCTAACGGTGTATTTTTCATCAAACCTTTTGCATTTTGGTTGTCGAATATGTGCTTCACGGGATTCAAACTGACGCTCAGTTGATTCATCGGAAAAAGTACTTGGCTCCAATTTTCAGCAGTCCACGATTGACGGAGCTTCGCAAATTGGAGTCTCTTCTTTTTCATGACAGAGGTTAGTCTAAGTTTATGTGCAGGTTTATGAGACTTTGATCCAAAATTTTTGCTAAGACGTCGGGAAACAGTTCTGATACTAATATCAGACCCTTTTGAATGCAGAAAGGCGTGGATTTTCTTGAACGAACTCTTCGGAGAAAGCACAACTTTTCGCCTTATGGTATTGTCATCACGTGGGTTTGTTTTCCTTAGACGTCCACTTCTCTTTCGGTGGGTAAACTCCCCTGCATTTGGACATTTCATGATCATATATTATGAATAGCAGTCTTGCTCACATTGACCTTTCTGCTTATGTCACGTTCGGAGTATCCTTCATTCATGATATAAAATCACTATTTGTGCCCTCTGAGTAACATTTAATGACTTTTTTTAACCATTTTTCGTTATATATAAAATACATACAAAACCTCTCAGCATGAAAACCAGAAGCAAAGTAACGCACGCACGTTTCCCCCAACTCTATCAACAGCTTCCGCTGTAGGGTGATGCAACACCGACAGGAAGTTGAGTAATACAGAAAGTAGTTGACGCAATCGGCAGAAATCTCCTTATACCAACAGGTGATCTTAAATTTTTGCAAATGACTGTATCATTAGTTTATTAGTGTACAAGATTTACTAACCGGCTTTCCCCGCTTCTAGGAGACACAGCATTAGAACACTGACTGAACAAAATTCGTTAACAATTTGTTATCAACGATCAAATGCATCACGTGCTTTGAGTTTCAGACGTCTTCGAGGGGTGAATCTCCGGGATAAAAAAGTTAAAAACGTATCTTTGCGAATAGTTTATGAAACTGGCTGAAATTTTAATGAACACCATAAATCGTTAATAGAAACATGACCTCCAAATTTCGCCTGAATCGGTAAATAAGTTTTTAAATTAGCCGTCAAAATTGTATTAACCTTTTCTACGTATGTATTTCTGTTTACCGCTGAATTAAAAATTCCATACCTATTTTAAAAAGTTTAGACCGGACTCCGGGGAAATTTTGAGAGACTCTTCTTATTACCAATTCATGTTGTTGATAAAAATTTCAGCCCGTTTCGTTAAGATTTCGCAAAGTTCGTTTTTGCATTTTTTTATGCACAGTTCTCAAAGAATAGAAAAACCTGTGGATGTGCCGCGGCGATGAATGCAGTTACGTGATTTCAGATATGGAACAGGATGACGTAGCAAACGACGCTGACCTTATTGATTAGCTTATTAATTAATTCATAACTCGCGAACGGAACAACGTAGAGATCTTAAAATAGTCGCGTTGACCTAGAAATTCCAGTATTAATAAGCTGTGGAAGTTTCACGATGCCACAGTTTGGCGTTCGAGTGTTTTCGCTGCTTCAGAAAAACAGACGTTTTGTGTTTTATATATAAGATTATGAGTTTTTAAAGAGACATAACAGAAGGAAGAGGAAAGTAATTTTCAACGCAGCAACTCTCATGTGGAGTGAAAGAAAAATATAGTAGCCCCATTCACCACTTATAAGGGAACTATGATCTATATCCATTGAGACAGTCACAAGAAGCGAATGTATGAATGATGAGATGTCCATTGAGCTGCCATCACCGTAGACCACCATTTTCAGAGGCTAGTATGAAATATGACTTGGTGTTATCTTTGCGTGAGTACCGTACCATGCAATCGGTTAATGTCACTTCACGTTTCTGTGATGCATTGTGTTTATGTTTAATACTCGTGCTGTCTGATTTTTGAACTCCAAACGGATCGCTATTCTAGTTAATTTCATCTTGATAAAGCCTCCCGTTTGAAGACGAAAGCTTGGCAGACTAAAGTAGTATAAATGTCATATAAATCCGTAACAAAGTAGTTTTGTTACACAAAACAACTTTGTTATACACCGGTTCACGGATTTATATGACATTTACACTCCCCCATTTACTCAACAGGTGGTCGCCTAATACATACCAAAATTTCATCGAAATCGGACCATTTTTACGCACGTTATGACGCATAAGGGGAATGGAATGGATCCCGCTCTTACGTCTTGACCTTTGACCCCATTTCGCCCATTTTCTATAGGGTTCGTCCACAGGTGGTCTCCCACCACATAACAAAATTTCGTCGAAATCGAACCGTTTTTACGCGAGTTATCGTACGGACAAAGCTGGAGCATATACGCTTCTTCAGCCTACGGTTGGAAAACGTAAATAAAATCTAAAACACCCGCTATTGGTAGGAAAAAGACAAATAAAGAGCATCCATGTTGTACTCGATATTCGATCCCTGTCTCAGTATTACGATTCGAAACGCCGCCCTTCTAATCAAGCGACCGAAATGGAATAAAATTCTTCGCATTTTTACTCTTTCCAACCGTCGGTTCAAGAAGCATATATGCTCCAGCTTTGTCCGTCCGTCCGTCTGTCTGTCTGTCGGCACGACAACTCGCGTAAAAATGGTTCGATTTCGATGGAAGTTTAGTACGTGGTAGGAGACAATCTGGGGACCAACCCTATTGAAAATGGGCGATATGGGGTCAAAGGTCAAGACATAGGAGGGGATCCATTTCTTCGTCCTTATGCGTCATAACTTATGCAATAATGCTTCGATTGGCCGCCCCGGTGGCGCAGTGGTCTAAGGCGCTGGCCTCTGATCGTTCGTCCGTAAGGGGTCCGGGTTCGAATCCCGGTCAGGCATGGATGTTGTGTTTGTCTTACGGCACTGGCTCTCTCCCTTCCCTGGAACCAGTGACCCTAAATAAGGGACGGGCGACTGCTTATAGCCCATTGAGTTGCTCACGGTGGTCGTTAAACCTCCAACCAAAAAAAAAAAAAATGCTTCGATTGCGACAAAACTTTAGTATGTTGCTTCGGAGGTATACTGAACCAATTCTATTCAATATCATCGAAATGGGGTCAAAGGTCAGGGCACAGGAGCGATATTTATTCCACGGCCATTATCCTCATAACTTGAGTAATGATTTCTGGTATGTTGGAAAGCATATCATAATCATGCATTGCATGATTTTACTAACTTGTTTTACAATGCAGTGATTCATGCCTTTGTTTTCAGAAGACGACCGACAACATGTGCTCACATGTATATTTTATTTTTGGAAACTATTTCCAAAATTTCGGCAAGTGATATGAAATAACGAAAACTCTGACTCTCTTTATCGGATTTATGATTTTGTAGCTTGAAAAGTCAGTGAGTTAATGTCATTGGTCCTTTCCATTTACCTTCACTTAGCTTTCTCAGTTTGTTGAATAGCCAATTAGGTGATTAAAGGGATAATTGCTCCGCTCCCTTTTTGAATGACTTGGAATTTCCTTCGTTCTCACTAATTAGCTATTTTTTTCAAGTTTCGCTAATGAAACAGAACGAATTCTTCAGCAAGGATAGACTCAGACTTCTGGGCTGCAGGAGGTTTTTACTTTTAAGTTACTGTGGTATCAGGAAACGTTATTAATTTCCTTGGGTGTAGCTAAATTTGTTACACCACTTGATAGTCAAGGTGATGGGGCACAAGTCGATAGAGCTCGAAGGGATACTAAGAGTTTATTTGATGCTTATTATAGTCAAGGTGATAACTCCTTATTGTGTGTGGACTGAACAGCACAGAGATGGGGCACAAGTGGATAGAGCTCGAAGAGATACTAAGAGCTTATTTGATGCTTATTTATAGCGACGTATTTGTTTTTCCTTTACTGACATTTGAGTTGAAAGAACAGATTCAGTATTTCACAAAATCGCTTGATTTGTCTTCCTTTTAAAACTTTATCACGACGTCTTATTTCTGAAGGAACCAGACACTGCGAAGTAAACTTGCCCAATCCTGAAGCTTCTTGGATATTCATTTTATGTCGCCTCATTTGATTGGGTATAGTTTTGATAAGCGTGCATCTAATTTGAAAGAAAAAGCATGTTATAAAATTCAAAGAGCGTGAATAAATTGTAATTTATTAAATTTATGCCAGACTTTTAGCTTCAGTTACCGCCTCAGAGGGGAAAAACATTTTCTCATCTTCAATTTGTTCGTTGTGCTTTACATGCTTGGTTTTACCTTCAATCAGATATCTAGATATATTAGTTCTTTAATGAAAATACCTTAAAATCACTGCTTTGCGTCATCGCAATACCATCTTATACCATTAGAAAAATCGCAGTCATTATTCAAAATATAGACTGGCGTGCAAAAATTAAGGACGAGACGGTTTTTCGAATGTAACGTCGTGCAGAAGTGCTCCACATCGACTCAAATCATACCATAAGATCCCCAAGATGTAAGAATATGGGACAAGTGAGCAAAACCGTCCAAACAAGGAATCCAAAGGATACAAAGGCACTTTATTGAAAAGGTAGCTTCGAGCACAACTGGACACAAGACAGAAACGTCCACGTAACAGGCAGCTGCCAAGAAAAATCCAGTCTTTAGCAGGGGATATAACCCCCCCCCCTGACTGCGTTGCATGATTTACAACGTCTGTCCATGCTGAGGACGAGGTTATCAAGGAGCTGTTGAGACATCGAGGTCCATTCCTCTGGTAGCGCCAATCGCAGCTGCGGAGTCGTTGCTGGCGGCTGGTGACGTGCTTCCAAGCGTCTTCCGAGAAGATCCCACACGTGTTCGATGGGATATAGGTCCGGGGACCTTGCGGGCCATTCCATGCGTTGAATTTCTTCACTATCCAACACCTCTGCCACAGCCACTGTATGATGAGGTGCAGCGTTGTCGTCCATGAAGAGGAACTCAGAACCCACAGCACCTCTAAACAGACGCACGTGAGGCCGGAGAATCTCGGTACAATAGCGGACTCCAGTGACTGAACCTCCTTGGAAGAATGTGGAAGTCTGTACGGCTGCCAAGCATGATACCGCCACAAACGAGAACTCCGCCACCTTCAAACCGGTCCCTTTCGATGATGTTTGAGGCGTGATTGCGTGTTCCCTGCTCTCTCCAGATGTGTATACGGCTCTCATCCGTAAAGAGAACTCGACTCCATTGCTGATGTGTCCAGTTCTTCTGTTCCTGGCACCACAGAAACCGCCGTCTCCGATAAGCAGGCGTTAATGGCACACACCGTTGCGGTCGTCGTGCAAATAGACCACCTTTGTCCAGCCTCCTGGCCACAGTAAAACGCGATAACGGATGTCCAGTTGTCTGTTGCATGTGCCTTGCGATTTCTCCCGCTGTCTCGTCTCGCCTGTAGGACAATATACCGGTCGTCCGCCGCAGTGGTTGCTCGTGGACGACCACTGCTAAACTCTCGAACAGCCGTTCTTGTCGTTTGAAATGCTCTCTAAGCTCGTGAAACGATGCTGTGAGCGATCCCGAACTCCTCGGCCACACTAGTCACACTTCGACCTTCTTCCAACTTCCCAATGATGCGACCTCAGGTAAAGTCATCCAGATGTCATCTACTGGATTGTCTGTTAGCCACATCACTGGGTGGCAGCAACTCGACGTCGTTCAAACCCATGTACACCGTGCAACAGCTTTCACCGAATTGCTGAGCGTACGGCCCCCGTGTGCTTTATACCCTTCCGACACTCTCCCTCCCCCTTCCCACGTCATGCTCATATATGCGCATTCCCTACCGTACCGGACCCTGTTCTATCTCCTATGTGGTTATTCGGTCCGTTCTGCCAGCTCGTTGCGCTGTTATGCTAATTTCTCCTCTTTGTCCTTGATTTTTGCACACCAGTCTAGTAATGGTAATAAATATGAGGCTTCAGTCGTCGTGGACATCAACAAAACTTGAAAAAGGCCGCTTCTTCATAGAAGTACGATCTAGGTTCCAACTACAACACGTCGGCGAGAGGGTGCGTGTATGGCAAAGAACATATGAGGCCATATACCCAAGCTATCAAGTCTGGTTGTTACAGGCCAGTAGAGGATGTTCTGGGGCGTATTTACATGGGAAATCATGGGGCTCCTTTTATCGTCGTGATCACTATCATAGCTGAAGGCAATGCTTATGTACTCGCTAGACAGCGCTCAATATCACCACTCCCGTTTAGCGAAGAACTAGGTGAGGGGCATTCCATTGAATTCGCAACCCTCTCTCAGTCTCCAAATTCGAACCCAATTAAGCATCTGTTGGAGTAGGTGGTCACGATGAATTCGAACAGAAATTCCACCGCTTGCTTGTCTCGGAGCGTCACGGATGGATGCCCTGAATCGTGGCTGTAACGTTTGCATTACCTGGTAGATTTCATTCCACTGTGCATTGCTGCTATTGTAAGAACGAGAGGTGGACTCACACATTATTAGGCACACTTATAAGACGTTTCAGGATCTTACTAACCGCACTTATAATACTGTTCCGAAGACCCCAATGAGACCATTCAGTGGCGTGTTGCTGCCGTTTTGAGGGAGAAAGTTGGCCACACGGGTAATTAGAGGCAGTGTGTTTAGTAGAGCCCATGCGAGGATGTGTTGCTACTGTTGTGAGGGTAAAATATGGTCCTAAATATTATGAGTTGGCTATGTATTTAGTAGAGTTCATCATGTTAAGACGAGTTACTGCCACTGGTACAGCGAAAGGTGGACTGTGCATAACATTTTTGAACTGTGTATAATAATAGTTGGACTGTGTATAATAATGGGTTGAATGTGTATAATAATAGGTGGACTGTGTATAATAATGTCTCCAACACCTGGAAGTGTCCACGTCACGACGAGTTCACCAGTTAAGGACGAAAGATGGACCTACTACTTATTAGGCTTGGGTGTATAACAATGTCTACAACACACCAGTTAGGGAAAGAATATATGCCACGACGTGTTGCTGCTGTTGTGATGGTGAAAGGTGAACCCACGCGTTATTAGGTGCTTGTGTGCAATAATGTATCCAACTCCTGAAAGAGTTCATGTCTCTACAAGATCCTGCTACTGCTAGCACGAAAGATAGATCTACATGTTATAAAGTTTGAGTGTACACTAATGTTTCTATCACACTTGGGAGTGTCCATGCCAGGCGTGTTACTGGTGCATGGACAAAAGGTTGGCCCACACATTCTTATGTGACTGTACATCAGGAGAGTTCGTACTACGACATGTTGTTGCTGTTGTGAGAGACAAAAGTGTACTACAGGTTATTAGGTGACTGTGCAATGTGCATAATAATGTTTCCAGCACCTGGAAGAGTCCATGGCAGTCGTAATGCTGCTGTTCTGAGGACCAAAGATGGACCCACAGGTTATTAGGTGGCTGTATATAATAATGTTCCAGCACCTGGAAAAGTCCATTACAGACGTGATGCTGCTGTTGTGAGGACTAATGGTTCAGCCACAGGTTATTAGGTGGCTGTGGGTAATAATCTTCTCAGAACCTAGAAGAGCCCATGGCAAATGTGATGCTGCTGTTGTGAGGAAAGGTGGACCCACAGGTTATTAGGGTGGACCCTCATAGCCAACTAATAACCTGAGGGTCCAAAGGTGGACCCTCAGGTTATTAGTTGGCTATGGGTAATGATGTCCCCAGCACCTGGAAAAGTCCATGACAGACATGATACTTGCTGTTGTAAGGAAAGGGTGGACCCACAGGTTATTAGGTGGCTGTGTATAATAATGTTCCCATCACCTGAAAGAGTCGATAACAGATGTGATGCTGCTGTTGTGAGGACCAATGGTGGTTCCACAGGTTATTATGTGGCTGTGCGTTATAATGTTCCCAGCTCCTGGAAGAGTCTATGACAGACGTGTTCACGCTTTTTTGAGGACCAAAGGTGCACCCAAAGGTTATTAGGTGTCTCTGTATAATGATGTTTCCAACACCTGGACGTGTTCATGCCACGATATGTTGCTGCTGTTGTGAGGGCAAAAGTTGCGCGTACACATAATTAAACGAGCGTATATAACAAATTGCCCTTTCAGTGTATATTGTAAGATATAAAGATTCTATGTGATTACATTGTTTGTCTTATATTTCTTATGTATTTTTCTTCTTTTTTTCAGGTAAGGATTTCTTTTTTTCCTGTTTCACATCCAACACTGGAAAGTTTTACATGAATCCTGTTAAATAAATTCCTTTTGCCTTGTGATGCACTACGAAAATTCAAAAAAGGAATCAGAACTGTAAGTCTTTGTGTTTTTAATATTAGACATGCTACTCTGATGATTTTACTTTTTTGTTTCAACTGTGATATTGAACAAAATTGTATTCGGTTTCTTGAAAATAGTTGCAAATAGTTGAAGAAAGTAAAATAGTCGTAAATAATTGCCATACGAACGAAACCCAATTCAAGATAATCATAGATGCGTCGACGGTTTTCAAATTTAATTTAGTTTAATAAAAACAAAACAGGATAAACAGCAGTCACCAAAGCACTAAAAATTTTGTGAAATCCTCTGATGCATTTATTTTTAAAATTTTGTGAAATTCTACGATGCTTTTTATTTACTTCTAGTATAAAGAGTACTACTGATGATTCCCGGAGCAATTATGTATGAAATTTATGGTGATATTTATAATTGTATCCTCTTAGAAGAAAATCATGTTCAGTTATCATAAGTAATTACTAAAATAAAGCGAAATTCATGGATTTCCTTCAATTTAATAACTTCTATCGAAAGCAATACTGGTTATGAACAGCATATTTGAAAAAAAAAAAAAACAACCGTAAAACCATCAAACAAAGATCTTCGCTCTTTCCACGTTTATAAGTGAGTCACGGAAAAATTTTTATTAGCCGCCACCGGGCCAATGAGAATTTTTCCGTGACTCACTTATAAACGTGGAAAGAGCGAAGATCTTTGTTTGATGGTCCTGGTCCACGTTAAATGTCTGTATTAACCGTAAAACCATTATGGAGACCGTTTCATCCATCTGAAAACAGAATGGTTTAAATTATGTCCAAAACTATTAAAAGGCTTTGCCACATGAAAATGTGGCTATTTTTCATTCGTCTTATTGTCAGAAGAGCAGCACGCTATAATTACACGTGATCAGAGTCATTTGCAAAATTTTAAGGCGAGCAATCGTTTTTTTTTTTTTGTTTTTTTTTTCTGTCATTGTGTTATCAATTTTGCATCATTTTGTCAGATTGCGCCATTTCATTTCGTGATCGCACGATTCCTCTACAGCAAAGAATTATCGAGTCTGGCTGAACAGTTGAAGTTCAGTTAGCTGCTGGTTTATATGCAGAGACGTTGGGATTTGTTTTTCCTCTGTCTCTCATTATGGGGAGGAAAGCATCTTTCTAAATAGTGACTTTACAGTAAGACTACTGACATTGGCCTTTACTCTCAATGCAACATAAGCAAGACTGAGATTTACTCTACACGCAGCGTGAACGCAATGCTGCACGTCAGCAAGACTGCTATATATAATGTGTTTGTGAAATTTACAGATGACGGGACATTTGCCGATTGCAAGAGGACCGGCCGTCCGAGGGAAACAATAACCCTAGATGACCAGGTCATACGATGAAAGGTCATGCGCTCCCCAAGGAATTATTGCAAGAATATCACGGCGTCTCTGCGTTACAAAGGAAACGAGAACAACGTTCGCACTGCTTAAAGATGCGTGAGCAAAATAATTTGGAGTAAAGACTAACAATGCAGCTCCTCAGTGGTCTAAGAGCGGGCTTCTGACCATTCGTCCGAGATGAATCCAGATTCGAATCCCGGAGAGGTATAGATGTTGTGTTTGTCTTACGGCACAGGCTCTCTCCCTTCCCTGGGACCTGTGGCCCTAAATTAGGGACGGGCGACAGCTTATAGTCCATTGAATTGCACACGGTGGTCGTTGAACCCCACGCAAACAAATAAAAATATTAAGCCTTAAATATCTACACGTAATGCTCGACCGACTCCTATTACACTCACGGACACTGAAATTTGCACACCAAGAACGAAGCATAGGATTCAACTGAAATTTTATGGACGTAATGATGCAGATAAATGATACACATGATGGCAAAACAGAGCTGCAGGACAATTACAGAGGGATCTGTGGCACGCAGTCCGGTCATATTCAATAGCGCGTCGCACCGCCTCGTGCGGCGATACATGCTGCAATGCGGTCCGGCATGGAGGAGAACAGATGCATGATGACTGACTGTGTTGGGAGTAGTGGACACGTGACGGTACTGCCACACGTCGGAGCGGCTCCGGACGGACCAGGAGGGCCACCAGTAGAGAGGATCGACGGATCGTGCTCCAGGCACGAACGGATCCCACGGGGACCAGATCCACTATACAGGCAGATGTAGCGGCTACTGTGTGCCCACGAGCCATTTTCCGACGCTTCGCGGGAGCGAATCTGCGATCCCAACGCCCCCTTACGTGTGCTACCATTAACAGTGGAACATCGCCGGATCCGTTAGCGGTGGTGCTAGGCCAGAGCGACGCGGAACGCCACAGACTGGCGACGTGTGGTGTTTAGCGATGAGTGCCGCTTCGTTTTGGGAAACACATAATCATCGTGCCTGGGCGTGGTGGTCCCCTGGTCAACGGCACAATCCAAACCTCACTATGGAACGCCACACCTCCCCCACTACAGGCATTATGGTCTGGGGAGCCATTGCCTATGATAGCCGATTAGCTCTAGTAATGGTACGTGGTACATTGACGGGCCAGTTTTATGTGAATGAGATTCTACGGCCTTATGTGCTCCCATTCCTGGCTCGGATTCCAGGTGCGCTATACTAGCAGGTAAATGCCCTCCCGCACACAGCTCGGGTTGCCCAGCACTGCCTACGTCATGTGCAGACACTTCCATGGCCTACTCGCTCTCCGGACATGTCCCCTATCGAGCATGTGTGGGACCAGTTGAAACGCCGTGTCGCACTATCTGGGATTTGGGTCACACCGTCCAACACGTGTGGGCCAGTCTGCCGCATGACAACATCAGGCGTCTTTTCACCTCCATGCCGAACCGTATTGCAGCATGTATTGCAGCACGAGGCGGTGCGACGCGCTATTGAAGACGACCGGATTGCGTGCCACAGATCCCTCTGTAATTGTCCTTCAGCTCTGTTTTTGCCATCATGTGTATCCTTTATCTGTATCATTACGTCCATAAAATTTTAGTTCAATTCGATGCTTCCTTCTTGGTGCGCAAATGACATCGTCCGTGAGTGTATGAAAAAGTTATTGGTTTCTAGTGTGGATTGATAATATGAAAACGTTAAGTGGTTTCTAGCGTGGATTGATCATAGGAAAAAAGTTAAGTGGTTTCTAGCGTGGATTGATCATAGGAAAAAGTTAAGTGGTTTCTAGCGTGGATTGATAATAAAGTATCACATCAGCAAACGCTTCGTACGTAAAATTTCAGAAGCTTTGAAGAACCCTGGATCGACAGTTGGGGATGTTATATGCGATAGAAACGGACTGCGGAGCAGAATTTGGCATGAAGCAACCCTGTAAACCTCCGAAGCTATAAATTTTGACACGAGATGTAAAGTACTGAACGCAAATCAACATTATTTCAAATTACGCAAACCGTATGTGAAATTATTGGGACTGATGTTAGCACCAGCACACTGTACTGAACGACATAAGTTGCCTTCATTGAGCAGCCATCAACAAGACGCTAATCACTTCCACTAATGGTACATGATACTCGTCAGTTAACGTGCTGTGCGCCGATCTCCGAGTGTGTTCCAATAGAAAATTGCTTTGGAGTCGCGATGCTCAGGGTAACCACTTTAATAGTGATTCCTGAGCGTGGACATACCTTCCGAAGTGTATCGTTCTCACATTAAAGTTTGGTTGAGGCAGCGTCATAGTGTGGACCTGTTTGCCTGGTTCGACATGGACCCATTATTCGTTTTCGGCAAAACCATAAATTCTGGGCCCGACGTAGAAGTCCAAGACTATGCACTACCGACATTGTAATACTATCAGGTTGTAAAGAAAATATCCGGAAAATAGAAAAACACGAATTTCAAGCGTAAAAAGATCGTACAAAACGTTTAGCCTAATCGTCTAGGTAGTCCCCATTGGAATTAGAGACCTTATTCCACCGATCTAGGAGTTGAAATATCCCATTGCGATAGAAGTCTGGCGAGCGTGAGTTGAAGAAGTCATCCATGCAGGGTTTCACATCATCATCATTAGCAAAGCTTTTCTCAGAGAGAAAATTCGACAGATATGAAAGTCGGATGTGGCAAGGTCCGGGGAATAAGGCGGGATCGATAATATTTCTCGTTCCAGCTCGTGCAATTTTTGTTGTGTCCGTAAAGCGGCATGTGGATGAGCGTTATCCTTGTGAAAAACAACTCCATGGTGATTAATCAACGCTATGCAGTACATCATGGATACCATCTAACTGTTGGATGTGAGCATTCACTCTGATGGTATTATTCCGTGGTAAGAGTTTATAGTGAATCACAGTGCGACAATCTTACCAGCAACTCAGCATCAGCTTCCGTCCATGAAGGGATGACTTAGTGCTTGGTCAATGTTCTTTGTGGCGTAACATTCACGTATATGACCCATTTTTAGTCACCCATGACCAACTGATGCAGAAAGCCCTCCTTTTTTTCCCTTTCACTCAGAGCAACAGAGTAGAGTTGCATCCGATTCTGATTAGACAAAACATGGGATAGCCATTTGCACAGTTTACCCGAGTATACCAACTTCCAAAGTAGGGTGTTGATGATCATATGGGAGGTCTTCAGTTACTCTGCCAGTTCCCGTAGTGTTGCTTCAAGCTTGGTCGATAGCACGTGCTGTAGTGTATCATATTCAACTTTAGTGGGTCTGCCGTTACTGGACGCATCAGACAGATCCCGTACACCAGTGTCGAATTTCCTGTACCAGTCATAGCAAGTACTCTGTCTGATAATATCGTCACCAAACGCGTTTCGCAATTTCACAAGTGCTTCCGTAACTGTTACGCTATTTAAATATTCATAGAGCAATATCGCACTCACGCCTTCCTTCAATTTCGTAATGGTATCGTCTCCATGGTATATTGCACTCACACCTTCCTTCCGTAATTGTTACTCCATTTAAATATTCATAGAGCAATATCGCACTCACACCTTCCTTCCGTAACTGTTACTCCATTTAAATATTCATAGAGCAATATTGCACTCACACCTTCCTTCAATTTCGCCATGGTATCGTCGCCATGGTATATTGCACTAACACCTTCCTTCTGCAACTGTTACTATTTAAATATTCATAGAGCAATATTGCACTCACACCTTCCTTCAATTTCGTCTTGGTATATTGCACTCACACCTTCCTTCTGCAACTGTTACTATTTAAATATTCATAGAGCAATATTGCACTCACACCTTCCTTCAATTTCGTAATGGTATCGTCTCCATGGTATATTGCACTCACTCCTTCCTTCCGTAATTGTCACTCCATTTAAATATTCATAGAGCAATATCGCACTGACACCTTCCTTCCGTAACTGTTACTCCATTTAAATATTCATTGAGCAGTCTTGCACTCACACCTTTCTTCAATTTCGCCATGGTATCGTCGCCATGGTATATTGCACTCACACCTTCCTTCTGCAACTGTTACCCAATTAAATATTCATAGAGCAATATTGTACTCACACCTTCCTTCAATTTCGCCATGGTATATTCCACTCACACCTTCCTTCCGTAACTGTTACCCAATTAAATATTCATAGAGCAATATTGCACTCACACCGTCCTTCAATTTCGCCATGTTATATTGCACTCACACCTTCCTTCCGTAACTGTTACTATTTAAATATTCATAGAGCAATATTGCACTCACACCTTCCTTCAATTTTGCCATGGTATATCGCACTCACACCTTCCTTCCGTAACTGTTACTCCATTTAAATATTCATAGAACAATATTGCACTCACACCTTCGTTTAATTTCGCCATGGTATCGTCGCCATGGCATATTGCACTCACACCTTCCTTCCGTAACTGTTAATCCATTTAAATATTCATAGAGCAATATTGCCCTCACACCTTCCTTCGATTGCGCCATGGTATCGTTGCCACGTGCAAATAATCTTCACCACAACAGCGTACGTTCTGTCCTTGGAATCTATTCTTTCGCGCACAACCTCGGGAATGTTTATGTCACCACAGGACCGCAGTATTTTGCATTACACATGCCATATAAGATTTTTCCCGAAAACTTTCTTTACAACCTGATACTCTGGGGAACGCCTGTAGCTCTAGTAGAAGGAAAGTGCACCACGGCATACCCTTCGGGTTTTGTCAGATTGGTGTGAGAACTTGGGCGTCAAAAAGTTGAATTGGCCAGTGCGGAGTCCTGCTCTAAACATTATAAAGAACTAGCTTTACTACCCGGCTTTGCCCTGTACAGAATGTATGGAATCTGTAGAATCAAACGGACCAAAAGCGTTACGAATTATTTAACACACGTCCAGGAGACACAGAATTAGAACACTGACTGGACAAAATTCGTTAACAATTTGTTATCGACGATCAAATGCATCACGTGCTTTCAGTTTTAGACGTCTTTGAGGGGTGAATCTCTGGGATAAAAAAGTTAAAACCGTATCTTTGCCAATATTTTATGAAACTGGCTGAAATTTTAATGAGCACCATAAATCGTTAATAGGAACATGACTTCCAAATTTCGCCTGAATCGGTTAATAACTTTTTAAATTAGCCGTCAACATTTTATTAACCGTTTCTGCGTATATGCACTGCCGGACAATTGCTAAGGACGGATGACAATAACAACGATAGCAACCATAAAATGGAAGGCAGGAAAATGTGGAAATTAGCATAAGTGCGGGATACAGTAAGACGTGTTGTGCGTATGCAAATTTTGGATTGCCGAACTTGTTCATGACGTCATAGCGCTGATAAGAGATATAAAGGATTTGACGCGTATTGACCGTTGTTGTTCAAACGCAAAGTTGAAAGGGAAAGAATCAATTGACGAACTAGCAATTTTCAGTATGTCTTCCCGACATCACCTAGATGATTTTACGCGTGGCCGTATTATTGGCAAGATTGAAGAAGGGCGAAAAATAACAGATGTTGCCAGGGAGTTCGACGTCAGCCACAGTGTTGTTTCAAGGTTTGGAAATCATTTCAAACAAATGGAGAGTGTAGCAAACGCCACGGGGGAGGTCGTGTTCGCAGTACGACACCTGCAGAAGATCGGTACATAGTGCTATCAACAAAAAGACACCGGCGCAGCACAGCTAGTGAGGTAGCAAATCAGTTTATGGCTGCTACTGGCAAGCGGGTTCTCCCGAAAAACCGTTGCCAGACGTTTACATGAAGGAGGGCTATACGCCCGCCGTCCTGTTGTGTGCATCCCATTGTCCAGACCTCACCGTACCACCCGTTTGCAATGGTGCCATCAACATCGCAATTGGACTGATAACGACTGGTCTTCTGTCCTTTTCTCAGATGAGAGTAGATGCAGTCTATCCTTTGATTGTCGACGACAACTGATCTGGCGTGATAGTGGTACTGCATATTGTCCAGAAAACATACAGGAAAGGGACCGATATCCGACATGTAGTGTCATGGTATGGGCTGGCATCATGATCAATGGCCGTACGTCCCTCTATGCACTTCCAACTGGGACTATGACTGGCCAACGATGCATTAATGATGTTCTGCTACCTCATGTTCGCATGTTCCGTGGTGCTGTCGGTGATAGATTCATTTTCATGGACGACAACGCAACATGTCATCGAACAGTCGCTGTCCAGGAGTGTCTTGAGAGCGAGGATATTCAACGCCTCGTATGGCCAGCACGTTCTCCAGATCTGAATCCCATTGAAAATGTGTGGGATGCTTTGGGGAGGAGTCTTGCTGGTCGCCAATGCCCTCCAATAAGCAAGGACACCCTCATCCGTGCACTGACAGAGGAATGGGATAAATTACCCCAACAGCTGCTTGATAATGTTGTGCAAAGCATGACACGACGTGTGGAATCTTGCATCGCCCTCTATGGTGGCCATATCCCGTATTGACATCTTACGCCGGAACGCCTGCGGACGGTATTTGCATTTTTTTCACGTTTACGTATTCTGCACAAAATGGCCTGTTTGTCCCTTGAACACGTTCCAAAGCCTTCTGGATTTCAGAGCACAATAAATTGTCTTTCTTGTAATGTCCTGGCATTCTGACATTATTTTATTTCACTTGGCATCCAACCACACTTACTATTTTATGCGCTATATAGCCGTTTATGATCCGTCCTTAGCAATTGTCCAGCAGTGTATTTCTGTTTACCGATGAATTAAAAATTCCATGCCTGTTTTAAAAAGTTTTGACCGGATTCCGGTGAAATTTTGAGGGCCTCCTCTTATTATCAATTTATTATGTTGATAAAAATTTCAGCTCGTTTCGTTAAGACGTGCTTTCAGATTTGGAACAGATAACGATGACGTAGCAAACGACGCTGACTTTATTGATTAGCTTATTATTTAATTCATAACTTTGGAACGGAATAACTTAGAGATTTTAAAATAGTTGCGTTGACCTAGAAATTCCAGTATTAATAAGCTATGCAAATATCACGATGCCACAGTTCGGCGTTCGAGAGGTTTTGCTGCTTCAGACCAACAAACAGACGTTTTGTGTTTTATATATTAGATTTATGGAGCGAACTAGTTCGTCTGTTGCGTGGAAGAAGAAATCTTTCTTCAAACAGAGCTGAACTGGTTACTACTTTGAAGACCGAATGGTAGAGTATATCAGCGGACGTTTACAAAACAATTGGTGGAGAGTATTCCAGAAAAACTAAACGCCAAAATAAGGGCCCAAGTTTTCAACAGACGACGTTGAATGTTCTGTAAATAAAGATTATTTGTAGACATCTCGGCGTCCAGATATTACTGCCAGAACAGTGTAAGAGGTGTGACATGTGCAAAAAGGTGTGTGCGTACCTGTGTACTAGCGTCTACTGTCACCTTCGAGGTAATCCCCTTCCACAGTGTGCATTTAATTAGATGCTGTCTCCACTGATGGAAACATATCTGGAACTCTGTTTGTGGAATACTCTTAAGTTCCTGTGCGATAGCGGCTACTGATATCTTCGAAGTAATCCACTTCCGCAGTATGCATTTAATTAAATGCTGTTGCCATTGCTGGAAACATACCCGGAACTCTGTTTCTGGAATACTCTTGAGTTCCTGTGCAATAGCGGCTACTGTCATCTTCGAAGTAATCCCTTCCGCAGTATGCATTTAATTAAATGCTGTTGCCATTGCTGGAAACATACCCGGAACTCTGTTTCGTGAATACTCTTGAGTTCCTGTGCAATAGCGGCTACTGTCATCTTCGAAGTAATCCCCTTCCGCCGTATGCAATTAAATAAATGCTCTTGCCATTGCTGGAAATATACCTGGAATTCTGTTTCTGGAATACTCTTGAGTTCCTGTGCAATAGCGGCTACTGTCATCTTCGAAGTAATCCCCTTCCGCAGTATGCATTTAATTAAATGCTGTTGCCATTGCTGGAAACATACCTGGAACTCTCTTTCTGGAATACCGTTGTGTTCCATTATCACGTTACACAGGATGTCAAAAATTTCTAAAATTCTTCATCCTTTCGTGACAGTTTTTATTTTACGAAACATCCAGAAATTACGGGGAGCGAAGTTAAGTGAATATGGTGGATGATCCAATTTGGTAATTGGTTTCTTAGCCAGGAAGTCGCAAACACTGTGCGCATCTGTCTTGGCTCATTTTCACGCCACAGTTCAAGTCTCTGCCTTCGAACAGAATTTGGTGAGATAAACAATAAGAGATGAGCACTAAAATACACCAAGTTAATGAACTTAAAAGCAAATCCGTTGGTTTTTATTACTGTAGGAAACAAATTGGTATAGCCGAGCTTTCGCGCACAAACGTGAGGCGTTGTCAAGCCTGATTAAAATCTAACTAATGCGAAGATAATTCTCTCCATTAGATTCTATCAATTGTTTCCCTTCGCATTAGTTAGATTTTAATCAGCCTTGACAAAGCCACACGTTTGTGCGCGAAAGCTCGGCTACACCAATTTGTTTCCTACACCAATAAAAACCAACGGAATTGTGCGGTAGCCTTTTTAACACTTTTAAATTGCATTGTTGGTTGACCGGTTGTCCCTGTTCAATGAATTCGTGATCAACCATTCCCTTGTGATCGAGGAGAGACGCAAGCATGGTCTTGAACTGCGAGCTGGCTTTATTCTGTTTCTTGTGCCACTCAAAGAGACTTGACTTTTTCATAGCGTCCACACCATACGCCACTTCCAATAGCTTTATCGTTTCAGCACCACTTTCACCGATCTTCACACAGAATCTGACGTTAATGTGCTGCACTAAATTTCTATCACTCATTTTTACCACAAAACTTACTTACAGACTTGTATTTCATTCGCAACTTCTCACTTAGGAATGGCTCTACTGGCCTGCGGTTAATTCGTGAACTACGCGAAACATGTCCACACACGAATAAACACGTGATTCTACCCGCATCACCACAAGAGCGACACTACGCGACTATTGCAGGAACTAAATCACCACACTTTGTACGTATTTTAAAATACTGCAGAAAGCATCAGAGAAGCTCTTGATTTCTTTGCAGCACAGGACTGTACAGATAGCTTTGTAAATTTTTGCGTGTTGCAATAATTCAGTTCTCCGAAATAATTTGACCCATATCCTGAGAAACTAAACTTCGAAAAAGTTCCACTTCTTTTTTGTAATGAGATGAAAATAAACACTGGGTCATTTCTTTGATAAAGTTTTAGTTTCTTTACTGAAAAGCAATGAAAATAAAACAAAACTGGAAGCACAAAACGCATGTTGCATACAACGTTGCTTAAGCAGATGTAACATTTTAGTTATTCAGAGTTCCTTGAGAGAATGTGAAATATTAATGTTCACAATCATGCTCCGGAGAATGAAAAGTTATTTTTGCTCGCAGTATCGATCCGGAAGATGCTAAATTCTTGTTTCGCAACATGTTTTCAGAACGAATGTGAAAGTAGTGTTTCTCTGATGTTTGTAAAAGTTATTTCCCTTACGTTGTTATAAGGCTAATGCAAAATTCTAGTTGTTTACAACATTTATCGGGAAAATGTGAAAACTTATTTGTTTACCATGTTGCTCGGTTTCATGAAGAATCGAAATAATACAATATATGTACAGGTGTTCTCCTAATTAATAAGGAGGAACGGTACATCGACTGTATTTAAACTGGTAAAACTATATTAGTAATCCGCATTTGTTGGCATGTAATAAAGAAATTGAAGTTTCCAAACTTTCGCACATCAACCAGATTGCCAAGGTATGTAGACAGCAGACTACGATTTTTGACTGCATTTTGCTGTCTACCTTTTTTGAAAAAGCCATCCTGTTGATGTATGAAAGCTTGGAAACTTTGATTTCTAATTTATGCCAATAAATTCGGATTACTAATATGGTTTTTGCTATTTTAGGTAAAATCCTAGTCATTAACTGTATCTATGGGAAAAATATGTAACGTAATTTCTCATATTGCTCACGTGAATGTACAGATGAATGTCCATAATGTTGCTCACGTGAATGTACAGATGAATGTCCATAATGTTGCTCACGTGAATGTGCAGATGAATGTCCATAATATTGCTCACGTGAATGTGCAGATGAATGTCCATAATATTGCTCACGTGAATGTACAGATGAATGTCCATAATATTGCTCACGTAAATGTACAGATAAATGTCCATAATATTGCTCACGTGAATGTACAGATGAATGTCCATAATATTGGTGACGGGAATGCACAGACCTTAGTCGCTCAATGTATTAAGGAGGATGTATGAATGTTTGCCATACAGGTACCGGGAAAAGGTAAAGCTATGCTCATTCATAACTTTTATAATGAATAAAATTCTCCGGCTGGACGTGTAGTGCAGGAAAGCTTACGTTAAGTCACGTTAGGGTTATTGAAAGGTTACTTGACGTAACTAAAGTGTGCTTAATCTTCAAAGTGCTAGAGTTTGTTTAGGTAAGACACGCACGTGCAATAAATTCCAAGAATATGGAATTTATTTTTACTCAGCGTTCCTCATTATCTTGAATATCAGTAATATAACTTCGGTTTTAGTACATTAGTACCTTGAAGGCTCCTTATTAGAGCGGTAAACACAATATACCCTGAACTTAACGTAAACACTCAATGAAATAGACTTAACGGCCAGACAGAGGTCTGACAATAAAATGAACTAAGAAAACGTACTCACTTTTAACCTTTTATTGGGGAGCTCCTGGTATTACTCAAATACACACTCCAAAACAACACAACTACTGATAGCCCGAACTATCGTAATATCGTAGAAACGTAGGTAAATCGCATATCAATAATCAGGAAGAACCTATCACATATAAAACGAAGCTCTTTGGTATACTTGAGCGCGCCTATATATATATATACTGCATACCACCACGTCATGACTTACACTCGTTGTCACATATAATTCAGCGTGAGAAACAACATCTCGTTAAGTGAGAAGATAATTTGCATAGGAAAATAAAATAACAAGAGATAGTAAAATCAAAAAGAAACTGAATCTAGAGTATACGTTACACTTTCTAGAAATAATATGAAATTTCATTTACTTACAGAATTTACACTTAAAATGTACGCTCGGGTGGGTGTACAAGCTGTTATACTGAACATCTAGATAGAATCTACAATCCTTATTTCTCAGGTGACACTATAGGGCAAATGTACACTCATCGCCAAAAAAATAGTTGCACCCAGAAGGACGTATCGGATTGCAATGCTATTCGGGAGGAAGGTAGAGGTTACCAGAAACAATAAATGATTAAACATTGAAACTAATATGGGCAATATTTATTGAGCTACACGCCAATAAATAGTGTCTCTCAGTATGGCGTTGGGCCGCCATGTTTGCTCACACAGCATGCCAGGCGTCTTGGCATTGGGTTGTACAAGTTCCTGATGGTGTCCAGCTAAGCCATCCCACGCAGCTTGAATCTTCTCACGCAGTTACTACAGATCGTGGGGCAGGGGTCGGAGTGTGGATAGCGCATCCAATAGCATCCCTTAATATTCAATCGACGATAGGTTTCGCGATGCTGCTGGTGATGGCAGAGTGTCGGCGCCTTGAAGGCAAGCTCTCGAGACAGCAGCAGTATGCGGACGAGCGTTGTCCTGTTGGAAAATCTCACCGGAGGGAGCTTTCAGTTAAGGTAGTGCCACTGGTTGCAGGACCTCATTAACGTAACGTTGGGCTGTCAAAGTGCCTGTAATGAACATCAAAAGTGATCTGGCATCGTAGGAAATTGCACCCCACACTACGACACCAAGCCTTCTGGACTTGTGATGCTCGAAAACAAACCGTTCATCTTGGCGATGACCAAGGTGCCTCCACACACGGATTCGTTGGTCGTCTCTTCCAAGACAAAAGCGGGACTCGTCACTGAAGATCACCCACCGCCATTCTGAATGGCCCCTTGACAGTCTGGCATGACACCATTGCAGTCTTTGACGACGATGCAGTGGTGTTAAAGGTAGTCGTCGTAACGGTCTGGGTGCGTGTAGTCCTACGTCGTGCAGCCGTCTGCAAATGGTGCTGGCACTAATCGGACGATGCATGGAGGGCACCACTGCTTGCTGAATATCCGCAATCGTGGCTGTTGGTTCACTTCGTGCATGTCTGACAACTCGTCGGCCCTCTCTCTTCGTGTTTCATCTAGGTCTCCCAGACAATTCCTGTCGCTGCTGCGTGCCTTATTCTATCCTCTGCCGCCAACAGCGTGTTATAATGATATTCGCACGATCGGTATGGCGCGCAATGCGGCGATAAGACCATCCCGTTTGCCGGGGCCCAACGATGCGGCCGCTCTCGAACTCCTCCAACTGCTCGTATTGCTTCCGAACTTTTCTCCAAGGCATACTTCACTTGCGAAGGATACAACCAACACAACGGCACGAGTCAGAATGGCAAGAAGCACGCGTAACAGGACGACCTTATATAGCCGATCAGGCACAGCGCTACGACCCCTTCTTGCTATCATCACATGCGCGGCCGAGCGTGATGCTTGAAGCATTTGCAAGTCTCACGATGCCAAACCTACGCACCGAGCTTCATTCTTGTCGGTTTATTCGTTCTGGGTGCAACTATTTTTTTGACGATGAGTGCAGAATCTATCTTACGCACTCAGAATAGAGTGAATCCTAATTATCCTGAAGGGTATGTGATCTCTGTTTCTCTGTTTCCTAAGTTATAAAATAATAGTGAAATATCAGTGTCACATCTTGGATCTGAGACCTAGGCTCCCCCCCCCCCAGTATTGTTTTTGTTTTAAATTGCGAAGTTTAATTTTTAATTGTTAAGTAAGAGAAGTAACTTTTTTCTAAATTTTAGGTACATGTCATTGCTAACATGATACCAAATAATCATGAGGATTAGGATTTGAACACTTATTTGTACATAAACTCCATTCTTCTTCTGAATACTTTATTTGTACATGAACTCCATTCTTCTTCTGAATACTTTATTTGTACATGAACTCCATTCTTCTTCCGAATACTTTATTTGTACATGAACTCCATTCTTCTTTCCTTTTGTGTGAACTTGCGTGTTACGTTTTCATAAAATGTTTCTTCCGAGTACTTATTCATATTTAAAAATAATGTTTTTCTGTATTGACAAAACAGCCAAGTTTTTCGAATGTGCGTGTCCTTGTGTGGCTCTAAGATATATCTCGATTCTTTTTAATGCTGAAAAAAACTTCTTTCGGCTGTTGTAGTTATTGATGGAAACTTTAATATTAGGTCTGCTAATTTGTACACCTCACTAAACACTATGTCAAATTTATTCAACTTTGTGTAACATGTAATGTGTCTTATTGATTTGTTTTTGTATTCATCAAATGAATAAACACCTTCAGTTCATTTTTTAGTCGAGTTCTATCAAAATGTGAAGCATAGTGTTCTTTAAGTTCTGACAGTAGATGTTCAGGGAAGCTTTCACAAAATTTATCAAAACAGTTCGAATCCAACAAAGCCACGAATTTAAGATATAATATCTCTGATTTTAATTCATTGAGACTTCACAAAAACTGAAACAACTCTCGCGAAACACTTATGGGAGGGAGTATGCGAGTGACTGAGATAGTCTAATTCTTCGCTATTCACAGTGAACCCTTTCCCAAAGCAATGGCCCATTCCCCTCTACCAGCTGATTCATGTTGTCATGGAAACGCTGGCAGGTGATTGTACTGAAGATTTTCGCATCAGAACTGCGAAGACTCTGGAAGAGCTGCTTGCGTTATGCCGTTGGTTTTCGCTCACCAGACTGAGTCAAAGAAGCGAATCCGCATGCGTTTTTTTTTCGCACCGAAAGCATCGACATATTTTAATACCGTTGATAATTAACTTTTATTTGTGCATTCTCCGGGCTTTGCAGCTAGCCTAGCTAGCCTCCAATATACGCCACTGTAAAATATGTACATTTATTTGTAACTACACTGCTGGACAATTGCTAAGGACGGACCATAAACTGCTATATAGCGCACAAAAAAGTAAATGTGGTTGGATGCCAAGTGAAATAAAATAATGTCAGAATGCCAGGACATTACAAGAAAGACAATTTATTGTGCTCTGAAATCCAGAAGGCTTTGGAACGTGTGCAAGGGACAAACAGGCCATTTTGTGCAGAATACGTAAACGTGAAAAAAATGCAATTACCGTCCGCAGGCGTTCCGGCGTAAGATGTCAATACGGGATATGGCCACCATGGAGGGCGATGCAAGATTTCACACGCCGTGTCATGCTTTGCACAACATTATCAAGCAGCTGTTGGGGTAATTTATCCCATTCCTCTGTCAGTGCACGGATGAGGGTGTCCTTGTTTATTGGAGGGCATTGGCGACCAGCAAGACTCCTCCCCAAAGCATCCCACACATTTGCAATGGGATTCAGATCTGGAGAACGTGCTGGCCATACGAGGCGTTGAATATCCTCGCTCTCAAGACACTCCTGGACAGCGACTGTTCGATGACATGTTGCGTTGTCGTCCATGAAAATGAATCTATCACCGATCGCACCACGGAACATGCGTACATGAGGTAGCAGAACATCATTAATGTATCGTTGGCCAGTCATAGTCCCAGTTGGAAGTGCATAGAGGGACGTACGGCCATTGATCATGATGCCAGCCCATACCATGACACTACATGTCGGATATCGGTCACTTTCCTGTATGTTTTCTGGACAATATGCAGTACCACTATCACGCCAGATCAGTTGTCGTCGACAATCAGACGATAGACTGTATCAGCTCTCATCTGAGAAGAGGACAGCAGACCAGTCGTTATCAGTCCAATTGCGATGTTGATGGCACCATTGCAAACGGGCGGTACAGTGACTTCTGGACAATGGGATGCACACAACAGGACGGCGGGCGTATAGTCCTCCGTCATGCAAACGTCTGGCGACAGTTTTCCGGGAGATCCGCTTGCCAGTAGCAGCCATAAACTGATTTGCTACCTCACTAGCTGTGCTGCTGCGCCGGTGTCTTTTTGTTGATAGCACTATGTACCGATCTTCTGTAGGTGTCTTACTGCGAACACGACCTCCCCGTGACGTTTGCTTCACTCTCCATTTGTTTGAAATGATTTCCAAAGCCTTGAAACAACACTGTGGCTGACGTCGAACTCCCTGGCAACATCTGTTATTTTTCGCCCTTCTTCAATCTTGCCAATAATACGGCCACGCGTAAAATCATCTAGGTGATGTCGGGAAGGCATACTGAAAATTGCAAGTTCGTCAATTGATTCTTTCCCTTTCAACTTTGCGTTTGAACAACAACGGTCAATACGCGTCAAATCCTTTATATCTCTTATCAGCTCTATGACGTTACGAACAAGTTCAGCAATCCAAAATTTGCATACGCACAACACGTCTTACTGCATCTCGCATTTATGCTAATTTCCACATTTTTCTGCCTTCCATTTTATGGTTGCTATTGTCATCCGTCCTTAGCAATTCTCCTGCAGTGTATTATTTTAACGCTAAGCTATTTTCCCTTGTTGGACACTACAGCTTTCAGCTTGCTAGTTCACTTCTAACTTCAGCTTTACTGTAAAACACTATACAGCTTATTTCACGTAAGGTTTAGCTTGACGTAATAAATTGGCTTCACTGTGTCACCTCTTATTTCTTTTAAGTTGTAGCAGCTAAATATCTTAACTAATTTATAAATACATTTGTGCAACAATACGGTTAGGGGTTCATAAAAGAGAAAGGTAACTTTCAAATCTAATAGCGTATTATTCTCTATCGGCAAACCGTTATTCAAACATACGCAATTCGTTCAGAATCACAAGTAGCATTTGAATTACAACAAACGTGAAAGCTCTCTTAACATAACAAACGGTAATTATCTACTTTTTCCTAACATGGAAATCGTACATCAAAAAGTAGTCGTTCTGGATTAAAAATCGAACACAGCATATTGAATCTCTTTATGAAACTAGTTCTGAGTTCGAAGCCCGTTAAGGATTGTATTGCCCCCACCCCCAACCCTCGCTCTGCATCTCTCCTTTCTGTTGAAATAGTTTCCATATATTAGGAACGCCCAGCCTTTTCAATCTGTGAAACCCAAATTTTTCCCGTGAACAGGCTCGAACCCATATCTTTCTGCTCCGGAGCTAAATGCTATCCTAATTAAGCTACACCGACAACGGCTTTTCATTGTTACTTGCCGGCTTAACATGTGCGTCACCTCTGAGGTAGGTACGTCGCATATACACCGCTCTGCATTTACATCATGACGACCTACCTAATAAGCTGTAGGACCCCATTTAGGTCGCAAAACAGCGGCCACTCGGTGAGGCATCGATTCGATGAGATGGCGATAGGTATCTTAAGGTATCTGGCACCATAATGTCAACAGCAGATCCTCTAGTTCCCGTACGTTTCGGGGTGATGGTGATTAAACCCGAACCCGCTTTTCCAAGTCGAACCACAAATGTTGGATTGGGTTCATGTCAGGTGAATTTGTAGGCCTGGGCAGTAACAGAAAGTCTCCAGAATGTTCCTCTAACCACTCCTTAATGATTCTGCCAGTGTGGCATGGCGCATTATCCTGTTGGTAATGGCCATCACCAGCAGGGAACACAGTTGCCATGAATGGGTGCACTTGGTCCGCAACGATGTTCAGATACCTGAAAGCTGTCAGGGATTGTGCTATTGGGATCATAGGGCCTAAAGTGTCCCAAGAAAACATCGCCCACAGCATAACACCCCTGCCTGCGGCCTGTTTCCACTCAACAGTGCATATATGTGCCATAGCCTCTGTTGGTAATCGGTTCAATCGCGCTCGGCCGTCTACCTGATGTACCAGCAATCTTGATTCGTCGGACCAGGCCACTTTTTTCCAATCATCCACGGTGCAATCTCGATGATCTTCGGCCTATTTCATGCGTTGATCGCGATGACGTGCAGAGATCATGGGGACCCGGATGGGTCTTCGGCTACGAAGGCCCATGCGTAGAAGGCTGCGATCAACTGTGTGGTGCATTTAGGTCATTAGGTCTTGGGCGGAATCGTAGGTTTCTGGGTCAGCCTGCAAACCATGTTTGAAGAAGCTCACTGTAGAAGAAGGAATCCCGAGTAATTCCAGAAGATGTGAGGAAAAAGCGTCGCACGTTTTTCGAAGTGAAGAATGAACTCATTGATTCTAGACGATGCGTACCTAGAACATCACTCATTTTTCAAATAATTTAGTGGCCAGGAGATTTCATTTTTACATTCCGGCGCCAGAAAATGAAATCTCTTCTCCACTAAGGCTTTTTTAAGGCTTTCCGTCTCGAACCTACATCCTTCTGCACCGACGACGAATACTTTCCTAATTAAGCTGCAACGACAAGGGCTTTTCGTTGCTACTTGCCGTTTTGACATGTGCGTCTCCTCTGACGGCGATACGTCAAAAATATTAGATGCTAATGAGGGTTCTTATAGCCAGGGTGGGGTAATACCGGGTGTACGCGATAGTTAACAACCATACTGAGTCGCGCAATTTTATTAGATTTTTCTAACCATTCATGCCATTTTTGTGAATAAATATACATGTGTGTATTTGTATGTATTTAATATATATACCTTTTTTTATTTTTTAAACGTACTAGAGTAAAGTTTTTATTTATTCGTAGGGGTGTATCTCTTATATGCAAGAGATACGTAGCCTAACTAAATATTCCCAAGGGGTACTTGAAGAACCAAAGTTTGAGAACCACTGTTTCATGGAATCGAAGAACTCCTAAAATTGCTTATTATCATTAAACAGAAATTCTTCGCTCTTGTAAGTCTCGGAAAAATTTTCATCGGCCGCCACCGGGAATCGAACCCAGGATCTTCCAGTTACGCGCCGGACATGCAACCACTGCACCACAGTGACCTCGAATTCTCCAGATACACATGTGATTAGCTGCCGAACTACATGGCAGGTTGCTTCATGGAGCCCCGCACAATGCCGGGGACTCAGCAAAGATGGAAAGTAGCAACTGAACAAATAACTAGGAGGCGAATGGATAAATAATTCAAACACTCGATGTGAATAAGGAACACTAAACAGAAATCATCGCTCTTCCCACGTTAGCGTAGTTTGGGAGTTAATCAAAGGTGAGTCTGGAGAATTCGAGGCCACTGTGGTGCAGTGGTAGCACGTCCGGCGCGTAACTGGAATACCCTGGGTTCGATTCCAGGTGGAGGCCGATGAGAATTTTTCCGAGACTCTCTTATTAACGTGGAAAGAGCGAAGAATTTCTGTTTGGTGTTCCTGATCCACGTCGAGTGTTTGAATTGCTTATTATGATGCGCGAGAGTGTATTCTCAAAAGGTGTTCCACCCAAACATTGTTCTTATCAAACCCTCTAGATAATTTTGCCCATCATTACCATTTAAGACTAAAATTAGCGCGAGTCATTCGTTTCAATGAATTCGTTATTAAGGCGAAGGTTTCGTTTAACCGATGCGTTGGCTTAGTGAGAGAGAAGGATTATTTCACTTCGATATTTGATGACCCTGACTATTGATTACCAGTTCTAGGAACAATTTAATTTGGACAGCGACCTGCAAGTTATCTCTGCTTGAGAAATCGGTTGGTGTCTGTTATCTTCCGTAACTTAATGGGATTAAGCAAGAGCCTCAGGATCTGTCTGATCATAATTCACTTCGAACTTGAGCTCTCTGTGAAAAGAGAGAGAGAGAGAGCGAGCGATATACTTGTTTCTGGAGTAATTCGTACACAAAATGCGCCTAATCCAATTTCATTTTTTCTTTTTATAAAATATCGCGAAGATAATGAAAAAGACCCAGCATTTTATGCATTAGGGCTATTTTAGTAAATTGGTTTTAAGTCTGGAGTACTTTGCGGGACGCAATCTAGTTAAGAAGTAGCATTTACAGATATTACACGCTGAGCAAGGGTCACAAGTGTACCATTAAATACTCCCATAAGATATGGTCTTTCAGAACTGAGGTCTTAATTGCTTTTCTTGCATTAGTCCACGAGCTTACTGCACAGAAAGCCCGCATCCATTAAAACAGCCCCAGGAGAAACAATTTACAAAGGATTATTAAGAATCCAGCTTGAAAGGTAAGCGATAAGGTAGAAATGCCTTTCGCGGGATAGCAGGGGATTATGAAAAAAACATCGATTTTTTTCCGTTTGAATAAGAAACAAAATGCTTCAGCACAGGTTGAATGAACCTTCTGGAATTATGAGATAATGTGAGAAATCGATTGTTTTTGTAGCCCTCGAAGTTTGTGAGACATACACATTTAATTTAAGTTCCATTTTAAGTTTCTGTGTTTTTAAATACACAGACATTAGTGTAAGATCGGCATTAATGTTTGTCAGGAGTGAAATTAGGCAACCATCTTGAATATAGGAAATTGGAATCATCTTCCCTTTCATTAGCCTTCTTCGCAATTTTCGATGTAGGTGTTCAGTAGGCTGGCTCTCACTTTCTCAGCGTCCCATCCGAGGGAAAGTTGGAGGTATGGGGTTTTTTCATGTGAGGGAGGACTGGATAATGATCTGCGAAGAGTCAGAGGAAGGCAATTAACACATTCAGTATCGTAAACCAGTTAAGGCGTTTAATTGGATCTTCATGCGTGCGGCCGTTGGTCAGTTAAGGCGTTTAACTGGGAATTCATGCGTGCCGTCGTCGGTCAGTTAAGGAGTTTAACTGGACCTTCATGCGTGCGGTCGTCGGTCAGTTAAGGCGTTTAACTGGACCTTCGTGCGTGCGGTCGTCGGTCAGTTAAGGCGTTTAAATAGACCTTTACGCGTGCGGACGTCGGCCAGTTAAGGCGTTTAACTAGACCTTCACGCGTGCGGGCGTCGGTCAGTTAAGGCGTTTAACTAGACCTTCACGCGTGCGGGCGTCGGTCAGTTAAGGCGTTTAACTAGACCTTCACGCGTGCGGGCGTTGGTCAGTTAAGGCGTTTAACTGGACCTTCATGCGTGCGGTCGTCGGCCAGTTAAGGCGTTTAACTAGACCTTCACGCGTGCGGGCGTCGGTCAGTTAAGGCGTTTAACTAGACCTTCACGCGTGCGGGCGTCGGTCAGTTAAGGTGTTTAACTAGACCTTCACGCGTGCGGGCGTCGGTCAGTTAAGGCGTTTAACTGGACCTTTACGCGTGCGGACGTCGGCCAGTTAAGGCGTTTAACTAGACCTTTACGCGTGCGGACGTCGGCCAGTTAAGGCGTTTAACTAGACCTTCACGCGTGCGGGCGTCGGTCAGTTAAGGCGTTTAACTAGACCTTCACGCGTGCGGGCGTCGGTCAGTTAAGGCGTTTAACTGGACCTTCATGCGTGCGGCTGTCGGTCAGTTAAGACGTTTAAGTGGACCTTCATGCGTGAGGCCGTCGGTCAGTTGAGGCATTTAAGTCGACCTTCATGCGTGAGGCCGTCGGTCAGTTGAGGCGTTTAACTGGACCTTTACGCGTGCGGCCGTGGGTCAGTTGAGGCGTTTAACTGGACCTTTACGCGTGCGGCCGTGGGTCAGTTGAGGCGTTTAACTGGACCTTTACGCGTGCGGCCGACGGTCAGTTAAGGCGTTTAAGTGGGCTTTCATGCGTGAGGCCGTCGGTCAGTTGAGGCGTTTTAGAGCGGGTGCGAACAAATTGCGTGTATATTCGGCGCCTAAATTTTGTACTGCCTTAATAAGTCTTTGAGAACATAGATGACAGATAAATGCAGCTTTTCCCTTCCTAATCATCGCGTGTAACCTTGGTGGATCTTCGGTTATCTCCCCTGTTATTTATAAAACAAACAACGTATGTAATCCGTCCCTCCAAAGCAGTATTTTATGTTATGCGTCTTTATCGTTCGGTTGTTTGTAACTGTGAAAAAACCACGGTAAGTTGTGTCCTAAGAAAGTGCTATTTTACTTTTTACATTGCACTCTTTTCAAGACTATATCAGAAAGATAACCCTAACACAAAGCATACATTTCTGGCATTCAAGCAAACAGTCTGCAGGGACTTCATTCATGACACAGAAATAAGAAGGACACCATCTCCAGCTCCATCTAAGGCATCCTCATCATCAACCGTGAGCAGCCCCAAAGTACCGCCTCCAAAAATAGCCCCAGCAAAGGATCCTCCATTTCGGCTTGATGAAAAATTGAAGGAGCATATTCTTTCAAATTCCCCTGCTTTGAAAAGTGATGGGGATCCTACAAGGAAATGTAGAGTGTGCCTGTAGAACAAAAAAGTGAGTGCAACTGTGCGGTACTGCATGACGTGTGGTTACCCTCTCCATCCTGGATCGTGTTGTAGCAGATATCATACCTACAAAGTCTACTAGGATGTCTTCTTAAGGTTGTACAAAATTTCAATTTCCTAGGACTGACCGTTTAGGAATAATAATCAATTTTCTAAAGTGCTGTGTTTAGGACAGGAGCGGAGGCGTTCAAATATGGCTGGCCTGTGGGTTTAAATGTCCTGGTGAGTGGCTGATACTGAATGTGTTAAGGAGCATCTGCGCCATCTAGGAGTAACTAACTGGACGCTTTAGCCATCCCATTCGCGGAAAAGTGTGTTTTACGTTGGCACTTTCCTGCGAGGTGCTGAGGATCTGACTATAGTCGATGCGGAACCAAGTTAAGAGATGGAAGAAAGGAGTAAACGCTGATGATTAGAAAAAAGGAATACTGGCCGCGAGAGAAGGAGATCAAAGTGTTAATAATAATAATATAGAGATCATGGACAAAGCTTGAGACCTTCCTTATGCCGTAATGAGCAGCTCCATTGTCCCAGAAAACGCCTTTATTATCTACTATCTATTAAATACACACTTTCCTCACTGCAAGAGCGAGTTATAACGTTAATTGATATTTTAAATAATTATTTTTTATTTAGCTGCTCCAGTTGGTTGAAATACGGGTTAAACTCCCGAAAGAAAAATCTCTAAAATCGACGCATCAGCAAATCCTTCTCACATGGCACTGAAATAAAACTCAGTACCAAGCCCGGTAAAATTAGATGTAGGGGTGTTGGGCAGTTGAAACTTCAAATGTTACCGCGCTTAGTATGAGAGTAAGGTCAAGTACACTAAAATACAGAAAAAAAAACAACCTTTCTCTCAATAGCGGACACCCTCAGACTTTCACATTTGTTCGCAGACGCGCGCGAGAGAGAGAGGGAGAGAGATAGAGAGAGAGATAAACAGAGGAATAGATAAAGACAGAGAGAGATAGAGAGAAAGAGAGAGAGAGAGAGAGAGAGAGAGAAAGAAAGAGAGAGAGAAAAACAGAGAAAGCGATAGAAACAGAGAGAGAAAATATAAAGAGAGAGAAAGTGAGAGAGAGAGAGAGAGAGAGAGAGAGAGAGAGAGAGAGAGAGAGAGAGAGAGAGAGAGAGAGGCAGAAAGAAAGAGATAAACAAAGAAAGGGATAGAAACAGAGAGAGAAAATATAAAGAGGGAGGGAGAGAGAGAGAAAGCAAGAGAGATAGAAAGATAGAGAGAGATAGAAAGATAGAGAGAGATAGAAAGAAAGAGAGAGAGAGAGAGAGAGAGAGAGAGAGAGAGAGAGAGAGAGAGAGGAGGATGACTTCTGAACCCAACTAAGGTTACAATACCAGAAAACTTCATATTAAGTACGTACGCACAATGTACACGATTAAAATTATGTCTTTTACTTAAGAGATTGGTTTTGCTATTGTTCTACAGTAAGAAACAGTGCATTACGTGTGGATATACACTCAGTAGAGGAAAAAATTCGACATAGAGATGATGGGCAGTTAATATGGGTATCCCGCGCTGAGTTGAACAGACCCAAACCGACAGCAGGCGGTAAATAGGCGAACATCAGGGCTTCCCAACAGCGTATTGCAATCAACGAACATGGGTAAACGTGGTGATCTGTGTGACATTGATAGTGGATGCATTGTCGGCGCAAGACTGATGGGGCACTCTATCGCCCTAGTGGTAAGAACTCTAGGGTTCTCGAAAGCGGTATTTACACTGGTGTACCACGAGTATACCATCAACGGATGTACCAGCGCCCAGAGAACAAACTGTGGCTGACCACACGCCATTGATGGCCGGGGTCGACGTAGACTATCCAGGCTCGTAAAGACCGACCGACCGCTTGGCAACGGCGGCACAAATCATATCCAGGCTAAATGTTATAGGCTCAAGCAGAGTGAGCGAGCGAACGTTATGGCGCATGCTCCGTACCCTGGGCTAGTGTGTGCTGACGCACTGCTCGGCAGCGGAAATTACACCTCGTTTGGTATCGGGAACATGAAACCCAGATCTCTGCAGAGAGGCACAGCGACGTGTCGTCAGATGAATCCTGTTTTCAGCTGCACCGTGCTGGCGGAAGGATGTGGGTGTGGCGTCGATAGCATGACCTACGGTCTCGTCTTGCCCGGCTGGCTCTGTTGCTCTGTGATGGTTTGGGGAGCCTCTTCAAAGGACACATTTAGGGGCCTTAGTATGTCTGGGGAGCGGTCCTTAATTGCTGCGCTCTACCAAAATGTGCTGGTCGATCACCTACACGCTTTCATGGCCTTCTGGACCAACGGTAGCACGCGCGCTTTTAGTGGAAAAGAGTCCTTAGTTGGAAACCAGTTTTATTACGACAGGTAAAAGGTTTAATATTCGATTAATTATGAGAGGTTAGGGGAAACGTTTCATTAAATTTGCATGCCAGGAAGGAGGGATCTCTGGAAAAAGAGCAAAAAAGGTCAAAATGTAAGATTTTGCGAAATTTCCGTATAAATACAGGAAATCCCGAAACGGACTTTTCTGTAATAAACGGAATTACTGACTACGGAAATTCTGTTAAAATACTGAAGTTAGGAAGAAGCGGAACTTAAAAAAATCGGTAATTTTGTTGAAACACGAAATTTTCCGCCAACTTTGCTGCGCGTTATTTTCAGGAATTTTCTCTGAATTCATACTACTTATTTTTTTTGTGTCCGGTTTAAATTTTTTGAGCTTCCCAAACAGAAATGGTCAGGTCAGATCAAATCATATGTAGAAGATTTTAGGAAGGGCGTGTCTGACCCCAGGTCTTAAAGAACCCTAAGAAATAGGGAGCTAGGAGATTTAGGCTAGAGTGCCCGATAGGAAAGTCATACGCAAGCGAGGTAAAAAGGGGGAGGAAGGCGCCTTTATTTATTACTGGGGGCAGTACCCGGGGTCCAACGACGGCTTAACGTGCCCATTCGACGCGCGGCCAGTATTCAGTGGTTCGAGCGTTTGTACCTGCCGGGATCGAAACTGAGGTTATATCCATGGCAGTCACGAACGACCACTAGGCCACCCGCGGTACCGAAATTGCCACAGAAATGGTATAGCGGGCGGAATTTTTCAAAAGCTGCTTGTTTCCACGGCTAAACAGTTCCATTCCCTCTCTCATCTCAGCACTGCCGACCTGTCACGGGTGAAAAGTGCAATCCTCTAGTCTTATTTTCTCTGCTCCATGACTCAATACATCACGCCTTTCTTAGGTGCATTTCCACTGTTATAATCCGTAATTAGTCAGAAAGAATTAGTGCTAATCATCCCCTTAAGCGACACCTTTGAACAAAGCAAAGGAGGATGTTTAAAAATTTTTAGAAACTTTGAAGCGAATGGAATAACAGTCCTATTCTTCTGAACTAAGAGTAAACAAGCTTCGGTTGAATATTAAAGATACTAAATATTAAATATCTTCAAATGTTTTACCGAAAACTGTTATCGATAGAATATTAAAAATCATGCATTTTGTATTACCGGCTTTTTAGCACGTTTTTTTGTAAAGAAGTTAGTAAAATCATGCAATGCCTTGATTATGATACGCTTTCCAACATACCAGAAATCATTGCTCAAGTTATCACTCAAGTTATGAGGATTAATGGCTGTGGAATAAATCTCGGTCTTGTGCCCTGAACTTTGATCCCATTTCGATGATATTCTACAGAACCGGTTCAGTATACCTCTGAAATAACATAATAAAGTTTTATCGGAATAGAAGCATTTTTACGTAAGTTATGATTAATAAGGGCTATGGAATAGATCCCGCTCCTGTGTCCTAACCTTTGACCCGATTTCGCCCATTTTCAATAGGATTCGTTGACCCCATTTCGCCCATTTTCAATAGGATTCGTTGACCCCATTTCGCCCATTTTCAATAGGATTCGTTGACCCCATTTCGCCCATTTAATAGGCAGGCCCCTACACCATACTAACATTTCATCCAGATCGAAGATTTTTTACGTAAGTTATGACGCATAATGGCGATGGAAGTGATTCCGGTCCTATGTCCTGACCTTTGACCCCTTTTCGCCCATTTTCAACAGGGTTTGTTCCCAGGTGGTCCCCTACCTTATACTGAAATGTAATGGGAATCGAACCTTTTTTACGTTAGTCATGACGCATAAGAGCCCTGGAATGGATCCCGCTCCTATGTGCTAACCTTTTGACCCCATTACATTCACTTTCAATAGGGTTCCCTTCCAGGTGTTCCCCTTCCACATACTAAAATTTAATCGAAATCGAACGATTTTTACGCGAGTTATCGTGCGAACGAACATACGCACACAAAGCGTGACATAATGAGGCAGATGGTAATCGCGACCATTTGCTCGCAAGAGATCCACACACAACGCATGAGACAGATGGCGTGACCGCGCGCCAACATAACAAGCGCAAGATTGTGACATCATAAGATCGTCCTCAGGTATTCCCCTACCACATAATAAAATTTCATCGAAATCAAACCATTTTTACGCACGTTATGACGCATAAAGGCAATGGAATAGATCCCGCTCCTATGCCGTGACCTTCGACCCCACTTCAGCTATTTTCAATAGGGGTCGTTCCCAGGTGGTCCCCTAAAATATGCTAAAATTTCATTGACATCGAACCATACTTATACGCAAGTTATGGCGCATAAGGGCAATGGAATGGATCTCGCTCCTATGCCGTGACCTTTGACCCACATTTCATGCATT
Source organism: Macrothele yani (assembly GCA_039090855.1). NCBI lineage: Eukaryota > Metazoa > Arthropoda > Arachnida > Araneae > Macrothelidae > Macrothele > Macrothele yani. Next base: position 27,309,439 of record CM077005.1, read on the forward strand.
TTCAATAGGGTTCGTCCCCAGGTGGTCCCCTACCACATACTAAAATTTCATCGAAATCGAACCATTTTTACGCGAGTTATTGTGCCGACAGGCGGACGGACAAAGCTGGAGCCTGTACGCTTCTTCAACCTACGGTTGGAAAGCGTAAAAAAAAGTGCTTGTGTTATCGGTGTGTCCGTCCGTCTGTGCAACCGTCTGTAGACACCATACCTCTGCAACTATTAGTCCAATTTGAAAACTTCTTTTTGCATTGGGACGCTTGAAATATGTGAATGATGATCCTTCGTTTCGTTTTTTTTTACGATGTACAATTTCGCCGCTAGAGGGCGTAAATGCAGATAATACCGAGTGCAAAATACATTTTATTCCATATGATTACTTCTAAACATCCGATTGAAAAACATTTTATACCTTCGGATTCCATTTTGTCGAGTATTTTAGCCGCAGACACTTTTTCAAGTAACATATAGATTTTCCGCTAGGGGACGTAAAAGTAAATTACGTTTCCCCCAATATCTCTACTTCTAAAACTACGATTTGAAAAAATCTTTTTTTTATCGGATGTAACTCCTGATGGGAAATCGTTTGCATATAATTTCTAATATTTGGGTAAAGAGTACTTTGGCCACCAGGCAGCGTAAATGTTAATTTTTGCTTCTGATGTATTTGCCATAAAAGTTTAACTTCTAAAATCTCCATTGAAAAAATTCATTCGCGGATTGATGCCACTCACGTCGTAAACTTATTCGGAATATTTTCTTCCTAAAATATTGCATTGTTTCTCCTCCAGGGGGCGTAGATGTATATCATATTTATGTCAATATCTCTGCTTCTAGGAGTCCGATATGAAAAATTCCTTCTTTGTTGGATAGTGTTTTCGGTGTGACATGGTTTTCATATAATTTAAAAATTTCAAGTAATTCATACACTTTCCGCTAGGGGCCGTAGTTGTAAATTGCGTTTCTCCCGATATCTCTGCTTCTAATATTTGCAGGAAAATCTGAGCTTCTAAAATCTCGATTGAAAATAATTCGTTTGTGGATTTATACTAATCACGTCGACAAACTTTTTAGAAATATTTTTTCTTGAAATAATGCATGGTTCCTACGCCAGGGGACGTAGATGTATATCTTATGTTTGTCAATATCTCTACTTATGGGAGTCCGATTTGAAAAAAATCGTACTTTGTTGGATAGTGTTTGCGATACGGAATGTTTTTCATATATATTCGAAAATTTTCAAGTAAATCATAGACTTTCCGCTAGGAGGCGTAAAGGTAAATTGCGTTTTCTCCGTGATTTCTGCTTCTAAAACTCCGATTTATAAAATGCTTCCTGTATCGCATACAGTTTTTTAATATAATCCTAAAGTTTTCATATAATTTCTAAAACTTGGTTCGGCCACCAGGGGGAGTAAGCGTTAATTTCTGCTTCTGATGTATTTGCAGCAAAATCTGAGCTCTTGAAAACTCGACTAAAAATATTTTTCTTGGACCGATACCGCTCACATCAAAAAATCTTTTGATAATACTTTCTTCCCTAAATAATGCGTGGTTTTCCCGCCAGGGGGCGTAGATGCATATCTCTGCTTCGAAGAGTCCTATTTGAAAAAATATTTCTTTGTTGGAAACAGTTTTCGCTGTTTCTCATGTAATTTAAAATTTTTTCTTAACACACATGTCTGCAACCAGAGGGAGTAAGCTCACGATTCCGTTTACAGCAATCGTGAGCAACTAAATGGGCTATAAGCAGTCGCCCGTAATATTTTAACTTACAATGGTCAAGGGAATGTTTATTTACGTTTTACATAATGGGAAACGTCTTACCTACGTGATTAAACTGGATCGAATGAATATTAAATTGTATATATACATCACACTGTCCAGCGGCATAACGCAGTCAGGTCTTCGAGAGTGTTCGCTGTTCCAATGAGAAGAACTTTGATACGAATGCCTGCTAGCGTTGCTTTGCGCAACGGTTCGCTCAGAAAAGAGAAGACTTCGAATTGTGGACTATCTTAGTCCCTCCATGGTCCGCCTTCAACAGCGCGTGAGTCAACCACAGGCGATCGAATGTCAACCGCACGCGTCTTCCATAGACTTTACATGGGAACTTTGCCGCCCTACAACGCCCGTACCGTTTGCGCAATCCCATTTTTCTCTTCGACTGGTACATTTACATGGTAAGACCTTTATTTTGATACCTCAACCATATCTTCACGTTCAGCCGTTCTCTCAAAATATGAGTCACCGTAAAAAACCTTATAGAATTAATATATAGATAATAAAAATAGCGATTTTGAAAATCTAAACAGTGGAAATACTTACTATTGCCGCCGCCACAGTTTAGCAAATATTTACTTTTATGACTCACGTATCTTTTTTCATTGGTTTTACGGCAATGACTTTCATTAATCTACCTACCTAAGCACCGCTCATTGGCAGGAATTAGTAAACCATATTGTTAATTGTTATGACTTAATTCCACTTAGTATGGATCTGACTATGACCGTGAGTGATGCGAATAAATGCAAAATAATAATAATGAAACACGGCTGATAAGTGTGGACACCGTAGTGTAAATGCGAGAGATATGGGGTTTGATCCCAGGATGTCGGAACGCAATTTTTCAGTTGCTATGCGTTGTTTTATAAAATAACGTGCGGATAGAGCGATGGCATTGTCCATTTAAATGCAATATGTTGTACGTAAATAAATGCGTTCACTCAAATCACTCGATTTATTTCACACCCACAAAGACCTTGGCAGGCGAAAGATGAAAAGCATAAATTATCTACAAAGTGTACTAGGATATTCACTTGATTTTGAAATCACAAAATTTCGATTTAACTGAAATGGCCTAAAAATTCGTTGAAAGCTGAATTTTGAATGCTGTCGCATAAAGTGTCGCGACAATAGTTCATTTCATTGTTACTCAACAGCATACTGAACTATCGCCATTCATTGTTTCATTATCATTTACATATACGGAACAATATTTCATTGCAATCTGAGTAAATTATGAGAACCTTGTATACAAGGTTCTCATAGATATCTTAAGACCAAAAGTGACCAATAATCCGTTCAAAAACATTTAGGATTCAGCTTTTCTTTCTATCTTGAGATCAGATTTCAGCTTGCGCGTGCGCAGATGGACTTTGGTAGCTACATCACATTTAATCGGTGTCAGGGTAGTTTCTTACGTTCTTATGAATAATATATAATGATATTGATTTTGAAAAGCTAAACAGTCGAAATACATACAGGGTGATTCAAAAGTAACCGAACTCTATATTTTAAAACGCATTTGCTGTAAAACCATAAAAGATATTTTAGTACTGCTGCTTGTGGCTGTTGTGTGTGACCTTGGGGAACCAGCAACGCCACGTGATAGCACTACATGATACTACACTTACGCGGGCGCCGGCCAGCAGCAACGTTCAGTTAGACATGAGTCTCACGCAAGAATAGTGAGTCGCTTTGTTAGAAGTTTATTTTGCGGAAAAAATCTTAGCAACGTTGCATCCAGCTCTTTCAAAGGAAGTTTCCTGATGCTCCTATACCAGGGAAAACAACTGTATATGACGTTGTGAACCGGCTTCGCGAGACAGGCAGTGTTCAGGATAAGCCTAAAAGCGGCCGTCCGTCCGTGGTGACGACCACGTTTCGGGATAAATTCACATTTCCCTTCGGCAGCTGTCTCAAGAGTTAGGGGCATCGTATTCAGAGGGCTACTAAATGTCTAAAGCTACGCCCGTACAGAATTCGACTAGTGCAAGAGCTACGTCCTTTGGACTTGAAAAAGCGCATTGATTACTGCCAATGGTTTAAGAGTTTCACGCGCAACAATGTGACTAACCAGCTTAACAGCACTTTTTTCTGTGACGAGGCATGGTTTCGTTTGAATGGATATGTCAATAGCCAAAATACTCGCATTGGGCTGCTGAGAATCCACACGCATTGCACTAGGTTGGACTTCACTGTCAGAAAGTTGGAGTGTGACGCGCAATGTCTAGACGGCGAATTGTATGGCCATTTATTTTTTCGATACAACTGTGAATTCCTTTGTGTATGCAGATATCATCCATCACTTTGTAGCGATGTTGGAAGAACGCGAACGTTACTGCTGGTTTCAACTAAGATGGTGCAACATGCCACACATCAAACGACACAATGGAGATGCTCTGCGAGTTCTTCCACGATCGACTAATCTTGAATTAACTTTGGCAGCTTCGCTCACCAGTCGTGAGTCCTCCAGACTTTTATTTGGGGGGCTATCTGAAAGACACAGTTTACCACAACAACCCTAAGACGGTACAGGACCTGCGGAACAACATCTTACATCCGTGAGGGGCATACCAGCCAACACGTTGAAAAGAGTGTCCGCCAGCATGTGTCGTCTTGTTAATTTGTGTCTTCAACAGAATGGTGGACAATTCCAGCATCTATTGTAAAGTGGTTTTCATTACCTATGGGTGTCAATATAACAGAATGTAAAAATAGTTATACATCACTATATTCGTGGTAGAAATATTTGAATTCAGAGTTCAAGGACCTTTGAATCACCCTGTATTATTGCCACCGCCATAGTTTAGTAAATATTTACTTTTATGACTCACATATCTCCTTTCATTATTTTTTACGACAATAACTTTAATTTATCCACTTACCGAAATACCGCTCAATGTCTGGAATTAGTAAACCTTGTTGTTTGTTTCCACTCAATATGTATCCGACTGTGGTTCGGTGTTTTCGTGTGAGTGGAGCGAATAAATGCAACGTGTTGTTGGTAAAGTAATATATACTCACCAATAACTCGTTTTATTTCCCACCCATAAAGATCTTGGTATGCGAAAGATCAATTGAATTAGAGACAGCTGGCGTTATGCAAATCTGGCGATGTGGGCGGCCCTGTAAACGACCTGACGTATGCAGCGATCCGACAATATAAGGAGTGATGCGACGGGAATCAGTACGAGTCGGACGCAGTATGGGTAAGACGAAGGATCTAAGCGCATTTGATCGTGGGAAAATTGTCGGGTCCTGACGAATGGGTCACTCCATCACGGAAGTCGTGCAGGCACTGGGATTTTCACGAGCCACTGTGTCACGGGTGCACCGTGAGTACATCCAATCCGGTAAAACCATCTCTGCAAGGGCCAACGGCCGTGGACAACAGCGTGTGGATGAGCTGGGTCATCGTCGGCTAGCTCGCATTGTAACAGTGGATAGACGGGCCACAGTGCAAGAAATCACTCGGCATTTTAACGCTGGTGCACAAAAACGTGTAAGCAGCCACACCATCCAGAACCATCTCCTCGCTATGGGGTACAGAAGCCATCGTCGCACGAGAGTACCGCTGCTGACCGCACATCAGAGGGTGCAAAAATTAGCATGGGCGCGGGAACATCGGCACTGGACCCTAGACATGTGGAAAAATGTTGCCTGGAGTGATGAGTCGAGATTCACGTTGGTACATGTGGATGGCAGGATACGAGTACGGCGCAAACCTCATGAAGCGATGGATCCTTCTTGCCAGCAGGGTGCTCTTCAAGTTGGTGGGGGTGGCATTCTCGTCTGGGGACTGTTTACGTGGACTAAAATGGGACACCTGGTACGTGTGACATCGTCCCTCTCAGGTCAACGTTACCGGGATATCCTGGACGACCATTTGCTCCCGTTTGTGCGTCTTCAACATCCCACTATCCTGCAACAAGACAATGCGCCGTGCCATCGCTCCCGAATTGTATCCGAACGGTTGGGGGAACACTCCACCGACGTGACCTCGCTTCCTTGGCCAGCTAGGTCACCTGACCTCAAACTCATCGAGCACATCTGGGATGCCATCGACAGAGATGTGGCACACGAATAGAGTGTCGGCTTCCTTAGCCCAGGATTGGACGTTACTAGACAGGTATCTCTAATTCAATTGCTCTTCAGTGTAAATTATCTACAAAGAGCAGGATTTTTTTTTTTTTTGTTGAGAGAGCAGTTAAGAAGAACGTAAGCAACTGCATGAGCTATATGAACAGTCGCCCATCCCCTGAATTAGGGTCACTGGTTCCAGAGAAGGGAAATATGCAGGGCTAATAAAATCAAGCACACCACTGATACCTCACCTACCGCCTCATTGGCGCAGCGGCCTAACCGATGGCTTCTGATTATTCGTCCGAGATGGGTCCTGGTTTGAATCCCTGTGAGGCATGGATGTTGTGTTTGTGTTACAGCGCTGGCTCTGTCGCTTCCGTGGAACCAGTGGCCCTAAATTAAGGACAGGCAACTACTTATAGCCCACTGTGTTGCTCACGATGGTCGTTAAACTTCCAATCAAAAACAAAACAAAATGTCTTACCGGACCCGAACCCGGACTTCCTTGGGAGAATAGTCAGAAGCAAGCGCTTAGAGCACTGCGGAAGCATTACCGATATTGTAATCTGTTGTGTATGTCGGTGGCAAATTATCGATTCAATAGCATTGAGAAACTCTTCTGTGAAAACAAGCACAAAAGCAAAAAAATTAGAGTCAAACACAGCCAAAATCCTATGGATTTTTTTTTTCGAAATTAATTTTTAATCCACCGTTTCGTCATACAATATTCCACCTTTCCCGTTTTTGCTTCGAAGCATTACAAAAACGCTGGCTTCCTGTTACTCCTCCTTCCCTTTTTTACGCTTTCTAACTGTAGGTTGAAGATGCGTTTATGCTCCAGTTTTGTCCGTCTGTCCGTCCTTCCGTCCGTCTGTCAGCATGATAACTCGCGTAAAAATGATTCGATTTCGATGAAATTTTAGTATGTGGTAGGGGACAAACTGGGGACGAACCCTATTGGAAAATGGGTGAAATGGGGTCAAAGGCCAGGACATAAGAGCGAGATCCATGGCAGCGCCCTTATGCGTCATAACTTACTTAAAAATGCTTCGATTGAGACAAAACTTTATCATGTTGTTCCGGAAGTATACTTTACCGGTTCTGTTGAATATCGCCGAAATGGGGTAGAAGGTCAAGACACAGGAGCGAGATTTATTCCATAGCCATTATCCTCATAACTTGAGTAATGATTTCTGGTATGTTGGAAAGCGTAAATCAAAGCATGGCATGATTTTACTGACTTGTTTACGCTTTCCAACCGTAGGTTAAAGAAGTGTATATGCTCCAGCTTTGTCCCTCTGTCCTTCCGTTCGTCCATCTGTCAGCATTATAACTCACGTAAAAATTGTTCGATTTCGATGAGGTGACCACCTGGGGACGAACCCTATTGAAAATGGAAGAGATGGAGTCAAAAGTCGGGACATAGGAGCGGGAACCATTCCATTGCACTTATGCGTCATAACTTGCGTAAAAAGCTTCGGTTGCGACAAAACTTTATCGTGTTGTTTCAGAAGTATACTTAACCGGTTCTGCTGAATATCGTCGAAATGGGGTCGAAGGTCAGGACACAGGAGCGAGATTTATTCCATAGCCATTATCCTCCTAACTTGAGTAATAATTTCTGGTATGTTGGAAAGCGTATCATAATCAGTGCATTGCATGATTTTACTAACTTGTTGTTTCTTATATCTGCCGCGTTGATGCTTTTTCGCGCATTTAAAAACCTCAGTTTAATGCGTGGTAAAGAGTAAACAGAATTCAGCGCAAACCTTCCTCTTCATCACTTCGGGCGTTCGGAGATGAAATCTTGTTCATTTTGCTTCTCAGATTTCTGGGCTATGAACAGTCGCCCATCCTTAAATTAAGGACACTGGTTCCAGGAAAAGGGATTGATTATCCAGGACCATAAGACAAGCACCCCACTTATGCCTCTTCCGGAACTCGAACCCAGACTTCCTCAGGCAGAAGCCAGCTCTTAGACCACTGCGGAAGCACTGCTGAAACGATAATCTGTTGAGCATGTCGGTGGTAAATTATCGATTCAGTAGGATTTAAAAACTTTTGTGAAAACAACAAAAAATAAAAATAAAAATAAAAATAACAACCAGAATCCTATGGAATTTTTTCGAAATTAATTTTAAATCCACTCTTTCGTCATTCAATATTCCACCTTTCCCGTTTTTGCTTCAGAGCATTAGAAAAACGTTGGCTTCTTGTTACTCCTGCTTCTCTTTTTGTTTCTTATATCTGTCACGTCGATGCTTTTTCGCGCATTTAAAAACCTCCGTTTAATGCGTGGTAAAGAGTAAAAAGAATTCAACGCAAACCTACCTCTTTACCACTTCAGGCATTCGGAGATGAAATCCTGTTATTTTTGCTTCTCAGACTTGCGATTTTGTTTCGCAGTTAAGATGAATGGTAGGACGCGCGAACTCCCCTAAGAAATCAACCGACTTTTCGTGTCCACAATCTTGATGTGTGGCCCAATTCGGGTGCCTCGGGAATCCACGGAGGAGAGTAATGGATAGTTTGCAATCAGCCAATGGGATTAACACAGACCTGACGCTCCGTTCGTCCCTAAACAAATAAAAGTACCGCATTTTTTTTTCTTTCCACGACATTTTCTTTTATTATCAAGGGTCGCTTCTAAAGGATAGGGATTTCCTAGTAAATACGAATTTCTCGCGTAAGGACAAGAGAAAAGCAGAAATGATTGGATAAATTGTTATTAAAGGTTGCATTTCAAAAACTTCAAAGATTGGACAGGAGCTTTACGTAGAGAGAAGTTTCAAGCTGAGACAGTGGCCATTAAATTCAGGTACCTGCGGTTTGTTTGCGAAATAGCAAAGAAGCACCGTTGCCTGCGTTTAACAGATAATACATGAATTGGTTTCTGTGGCAGTGTTATTTGAGTTTTCTTGAAATTATGAATAAGATATATTGTACGTAAACTATTTAAATAGAATCATTGTAACAAATAAACACCCATCCAATGGATCTAAATCTAAATACTACTACGTACCTTTTAATCCTTGATCGATACGAAGCACATTATTGGCGTGTCAATTCACTTTGTTGTGGATTCATTGACGATTCTCAACACATGTCGCGATTATTCCAACTATAATTCCATTGTGAGATGAAACACCTGGCTTTTAATCTTACATTATTGAATATACATTATTGCTCCTTGGTTCCGACACCATAAATGTTAAAATCACTATATACACTGAAAGAGAAATTGAATTAGAGACAGCTGGAGTTACGCAAATGTGGTGCTGTGGGCGGCCCTGTAAACGGAAACGACATGACGTATGCAGTGATCCGACAATATAAGGAGTGATGCGACGGGAATCAGTACGAGTCTGACGCAGTATGGGTAAGACGGAGGATGTAGGCGCCTTTGATCGTGGGCAAATTGTCGGAGCCCAACGAATGTGTCACTCCAATCTCGGAAGTCGTGCAGGCACTGGGATTTTCACGAGCCACAGTGTCCCAGGTGCACCGTGAGTACATCGAATCCGGTAAAACCATCCCTGCAAGGGCCAACTTCCGTGGACAACAGCGTGTGGATGAGCGGGGTCATCGTCAGCTAGCTCGCATTGTAACAGCGGATATAGACGGGTCACAGTGCAAGAAATCACTCGGCAATTTAACGCTGGTGCACAAAAACGTGTAAGCAGCCACACCATCCAGAACCATCTCCTCGCTATGGGGTACAGAAGCCATCGTCCCAGGAGGGTACCGCTGCTGACTGCACACCACAGGGCGCAAAGATTAGCATGGGCGCGGGAACATCGCCACTGGAGCCTAGACATGTGGAAAAATGTTGCTTGGGCTGATGAGTCGAGATTCACGTTGGTACATGCGGATGGCAGGATACGTGTACTGCGCAAACCACATGAAGCGATGGATCCTTCTTGCCAGCAGGGTACTCTTCAAGCTACTGGGGGTGGCATTCTCGTCTGGGGACTGTTTACGTGGACTGAAATGGGACCCCTGGTACTTGTGACATCGTCCCTCACAGGTCAAGGTTACCGGGATATCCCGGAAGACCGTTTGCTCCCGTTTGTGCGTCTTCAACATCCCACTGAAGACATCATCCTGCAGCAAGACAATGCAGCTCCCGAATTATATCCGAATGGTTGGATGAACACTCCATCGACGTGACCTCGCTTCTTTGGCCAGATAGGTCACCTGAGCTCAATCCCATCGAGCACATCTGGGATATCATTGTGAGAGATGTTCGAGGCTCTGACCCCCTCCGTCAAATCTTCTTGAACTGTGGGAGCTTGTTGAGGGGTCGTGGATCTGTATGCCTTCCCAACGCTTCCGGTGTCTTGTCGAGTCCATGCCGAGACGAATTGCCGCCGTCATCAGGGCGAAAGGTGGTACTACACGTTACTGGACAGGTATCTCTAATTCAATTGCTCTTCAGTGTACATGTTGATAAATATCCCGTTCTATCGATGTTCACTTGTACTTGTTCCACTAGCAGTTAAATTTTAAGTTGGTGCAACAAGTACAAGTTAACATCGATAGAATGGGATATTTATCAACATGTACATAGTGATTTTAACATTTAAGGTGTCGGAACCAAAATCCAGTAATGTACATAAAAGAAAGATTAAAAACCAGGTGTTTCATTTCCTAATGGAATTATAGTTGGAATAATCGCGACATGTGTTGAGAATCGTCAATGAATCCGCAAACAAACTGAATTGACATGCCAATAATGTGCTTCGTATCGACTGAGGATTAAAAGGTACGTAATAGTATTTAGATCTATTGGTGGATATTTATTTGTTACTATGGAACTTTCGGTGTGAATAGTCAACGCGGAACCAAAAAAACACAAAAAATTTTGGGTTCCAGTAAAATATTTACTATTTAAATAGAATATATCCCTGTAATCAAAAGAGGGGTATTGAAAAAAAACTATATGTGTTTCCTTCGGCATAATTAGCTGAAGCTAGGAGTTATTACTGACAGAGAATATAGGAAATTTGAAATACAGTATAGTCTCTATATAACAAACTTCCATTTAACGAAATCTTATGCAAGATTTCGGAGATTAATTTACATGTAAAGGTCGTTCATATTAAGAAAATAAATTTCTATATAACGAAGTATTTTTTTCACTAAACATAACATATTGTGTGTGTGTGTGAGAGCTCTGTTAATGCAGTTTTAAACAGACGCAGAAAATAAGTGAAATGTAATCTCTTAGTACATTAACGTACTGTTGCACTGCAATTTGCATCTGTAAAAGAAAAACAGGCGAAAAATTAATAAAACAGCCTCCAAAATTTCATTTTTAGACCCTAACTTTTTCTGGCCAACTAACATTGCTTTCACGCTAAAAGTAATAAATTTGAAGAGTCAAACTGTTCCAAAACTAATATACTGAGGATATGTTTGAAAAGGTAATTCCCAAAAAAGAAAAATTATAATAATGATGCACCAGGTTAACGTTGCATACATACAAAAATAAATAAAAGAATTGGGAAGGCCAAGTATATTCTAAATTAATACTGAGAAGATATTTGAAAAACAAAGTCACAAAAAAATTCTAATAATGCTACTACAGTCAATATTTATGTGTGGTTTTAACAATTTTGCTCCCCTCTCTTCTAGTCTATTCTGAAATTGGAGGAATCTTTTTTCACTATTTATTTGCACAGTATTACTGGTCATACAGCTATAAATAAAAAGCTTTGAGGCTGCCAACTAGACTAAATTAATACTGAGAATGTGTAATTTTCAAAGCAATGTGCACACAGAAATCTATCTATTCTAAAAAAAAAAAGTAACTTTCGTTGCCGCCGCTGCTGTTTTAGATATTTCGCGACACTCGCGCTTTTCTAGCTCTCAGCACAAAAAGTATTAAACACAAAAATATGAAATGTATATCATTTGTAGAGAATTGTTTGGAGAACACGCTGAAAAGGCATGTAGGTTCACGGCCGAATTTTTGCACCTCGTCGCCCTCTTTTTTTTTGAATTTCGATTTAGATTACAAGAAATTAAATTTCTCAATTTCACAAAATTATTTATTTCGCAATGGAATCCATTTTAAAACACGGATACATGGCAAACTAATAATCATGACGCATTGCAATTTTTACAGCATAAACTCACAACTATCATCCTTTTTTTGCAAAACGTTTTATTAAGAAAAAGTCATTTTCTGATTTTTAAGCATTTTTTAAAGACGCAAAGGAGAAAGAAACGAGTGGCTTACTCTGTCTTCAGCGTTAACCACACCGGAAAGTTCTGGTCCGGTGACCTGCTTCCATAGTGATGCAGCTATTTTTAGCACTCTTCTCATTAGGGTGAAAGGACAGGCTTCAATCAAACTGGTAATGACGCAATGCTTAATGACGTAGCGACGCTTTTATAGTTTGGCGTTTTCCTCTGGCATACGTGCGTACCGATGTAAATGTCGGCTTTCGCCTCGTATATATAAAAAGCAAAGAGGGAAAATATAAGGTGTGTTCGTCCGCGAATTTTTTGACCACTTCTAAATGACTTAGAGATCTGAAAATCGGCATGCGTATAGGTCTTAAAGCCCACATACCTAGAAAAGTACGAAAAAAATCGGCTTTGGAACATTGCTTGAATTTTTACGAAAATGTTTGACCACTTCTAAATGATCTAGAGATCTGAAAATTCGCATGCTGGTAGGTCTTCGAATCCAAATACTTTTTCTAACCACTTCCTACACCTAGAAAAAAGTCTGAAAACCAAAAAATTAAAAAAGGTGGTTTTGCTTACTGTTTTAAAATGCTGATAGCGTTAAAGATAATTTTGTCAGAATCACTGAAACGCTTTGAAAATTTCAAATTTCGATTTAAAATTATGGAGCGCCAATGCCTGCTCAGTTTTACGTCAAACCGTATGCATTGACGTCACGGCGCTGTTATAAAACGTAAAACAGTTACGGATCTTAAATTACTTTTCTTTCCCTTAATTACTTTCCTTTTCTTTAATTTTATGCTCAAAAATTATTTTATAGATTCACCGTTCAGAGAACGGGCATGATTGCTAGCAAATAAATAAAAAAAATAAACTTGTACTGATTTTGCCCCCCCCCCCTCCTATGTTTACGAACATCAGTTAGAACATGTATGCTTGATAATTTTTTTGCCACACATGAAATGAAGATTGAAATACATATTCATTTGTATAGGGTTTAAGGTAGTTAGACTGAGTTTAGGATTAAGTTCCTTTGTAATGATGATTATCAAATGTATTTACCAAAATTTGGAGATATTCCCATTGTTATTGAGGCACACAGGAAGAACTGATTCATTGAGTAGCTGCTGCAAACATAACATATTTTCTTTTCCCTGACTTGTTATTTAAGCAGTCATTTTTCAACTTTGAGTAGTTATTTAAAAATATCTTTAAAAATACAAAAGCGCACTGTAATCCCAGTTCAAATTTAGTTTGATTTCATTTTGAATATTTTCCGTTTACCACATTCAACTCTTCAAACTTCTTTGCCGCTAAATTTTTTAACACAAATTTTACATTTTGTACATGGAGTAACTGCTCACAATCATCAGTCAAAATGAATTTAAGTAATTTGAAGCACGTAATGAATATTTTCACAATGTCTTCAGCTACCCATGGACATTCCCGTCGCTTAGCATGACGTCACACAGGGGCGTACCATAGCCCACTGGAAACAAGAGGCCCTGAAACGAACGGCTGCCACTGAGGTCATGTGACCAACTTAGTCCCAGCTCTTAGTGTCACTACCCTGTGTGCGTTTTCTGAGCTATCAGTAATGTGCTGATGGGCTGACAGAATAGCGGGAGAATTTCATAAAACGTGAGCTCATGGAAACTTCGAAGATTGTGTTGCAATACGTATAAAATGTGCTAATATTTAGTTCACAAATTACTTTGAAAGTTTTACACAAAATGGAAGAAATGCTAATGTTTAAACGAAACTGACAAAAAGTTTTCTCCTAGAATTCCAGCTGATGGGAACTTCGACATTTGCCGCACAAAATAAACGAAATCTGCTGTTGTTTTGTTGTCAAATTACCTAAAACGTTTTGGCACGAAATGCGAATATTTTAATGTTTTTGATGGCATATGTCTACATCGATTCCAGAATGGCGGCTTGTTTGCAATTTTTGTTTGCCGCCCCGGTGGCGCAGTGGTCTAAGCGATGACCTCTGATCATTCGTCCGAAAGGGGTCCGCGTTCGAATCCCGGTGAGGCATGGATGTTGTGTTTGTCTTACGGCACTGGCTCTCTCCCTTCTCTGGAACCAGTGACCCTAAATTAGGGACGGGCGACTGCTTATAGCCCATTGATTTGCTCACGGTAATCTTTAAACCTCCAATCAAAAAAAAAAAAATTGTTTCGCTCCTGGTGAATTCCCTGTTGAAATTTTGCGGAACGTTTTTCAATTTTCTTCTGTTTTTATTAAAGGACTTTGCTCCGCCGCCATTGCCGGAGTTCCTGCGTCAGTATTTTTCGTTTCGGCCTATACCTTTAATGTTAACATTACCGGTGTGCGGTGTCAGTATGTTCCTTATTCCTAGATTACTGAAGGAAGGAAACCTAAGTACTTTTTATATTTCTTTTGCTTGACGTGAGCATATTTTCAAGAGTTTTTTTTTATTGTTGTTTTTTGGAAAGGTGGACTTTTGGCGTTTGAACATAGTAAATCTACCGCTAAGGAAAACAAAAACAGTGTAAAAAACGTTTCAGTAAGATGTATACAACTTACCGAAATGCTAAACCGTTAAACAACTGAGATAGCTTTACCAACAAAACATATGAGTAACAAATCCTTTTTTCAATGTACATATAAATAACTAAACTTTGCACGTTATATTACTTAAGACAGAAAAGGAATCTTTGTATATCAGTAATAGAAGGAACCAGCAGGTAGAAGTAAATAATCCTTTTTTTTTTTTTTTTTTAAAAGCTCCAACATTTTCTTCTGTTGTAGTGGTAACTGAACGTTATATGTTATTACGAGTCTTAATTTGTCTTTCTTTAGAAAGAAAATCACAATAATAAATCAAAATACTAAAATATAAACAACATCACCGCAACATACTGACAGACTAATGGACTTCACCTGCAGTTCAGAGCATGGAAGTTGAGACCTTCTTGGTCACATGACTAAATCGTTTCAGGGCCTCTTGTTTCCAGTGGTATGGGGGCGTAGTGATAGCCTCCGCCACCCCGCATTGCGGAAAGGGGGGGGGCTCACGATTAAAAAAGCCTCTATCTCCACCAAAAAGATTTTATAACAATTTTGTTCCGAAACTTCATATGGAACTGGTTAAAAAAAATAGCCAGGAATTAAGGCATTCTTGAATGAAGTATTAAAATGAAAAGCAATTTTTTTTTTCAGTAAATAAGTAAAATCTTTAAAAATCATTTACTTTGCTTGGTTTATAAAAAAAAGTGGATGACGAGATATCAGCTGTTCCAGAGGAATTGAGGCCTCTTTTTACAGTCATAGCAATAGTTCCTATGCATGTACGAGAAAATGTGAAAGAAATGCAAGTTATTTTTGTGGAATTTTTATACCAATGGGGGTAAGGTGTTATGTATTTCAATTGTTTGCATATAAATACGCATCGTTCAGAATATAATAAACTAAGAGGTGTTTTTCGCGAGAACGAAGAAACAGAGACCTGCATCATTTCTTTTTTACATAATAGAGTTAAGAGAAAAAATTTTTACTATGTGCAAAAGATTTCGGCATTATGTTAAGTGTGTTTTCTATATTAAGGAGTAAATAATTTAAGTAGTTTTAAGTTTTTATATTCTGACATTTCGTATAAATCGGAGGAGTTCATTATAGGTATACTGTCACATGGCAGTATACCTATAATGAACTTCTCCTATTTTATGTGAGGCGTTTCAAAGAAACGCCTTAGTTCTCTAAAAGAATATAATTTACATGATATGATTAACTCTAGGTTAAATGTTTAGTTGTACTTTGTATCGGTATAAAACTAGGGCAATCTTTTTAATTATAATGTGCACATTTGTGTTTCGTGCAATAAAGTGTAATAATTTTGGTGTTACGAAAAATTACTTGTAGGTTCCAAAAAACTTGCTTTGTTAAAACGCCCGTAAAGCCTAGTTAAAAACATGGAAGTTAAAATTTTTAGTAATAGAAACCTGATAGATTTTTGGAAAGGGCCTCGAAAATATTTTTTACGTAGGAGCCTCGAGTTTTTCCGGTACGCCAGTGACGTCACAAGCAAGTTCTTAATCTGGTAGCCTGGCCCGTAAACATAATAAGGAGGAGGAAGTGTCCCGGCGGCTTCAGCCTGCCTCTGTAGAAGTTACGAATTCATTTACATTCAATCAGTATGCTTGACTCGCCAGTGTTCGCTCAACATGTCGAAAAGAAAATGTTTGCCTCTTGCGGATAAAGTGAAACTTTTAGATGATGTTGATCAAGGAATGAAGAAAAAGATGCGGCTACAAAGTTCCGTATAACCGTATTTGATTAAGTTTTTACATAATACGTTCATTTCTGTTTAAAAATTTCTCTTTATAACAAAGATTTCAAGTGGAACGATGGGACTTCGTTAAATAGAGATTCAACTGTATTTGAAACATCTACCTTTTTCTATTGTCTCTTCGGTTGCGCAAACTTCTGGACGTTCGCACGAGAAGTCCTAGTTCGAATCTCGGTATGTCTGAGATGATCCTAGGTTTGAAAGAGTGTCTATACCTGTGCAAAATCAGTTCAACCTAAAAACACCGCATGGAGGCTGTTCATCTGAGTATTTAGGTGAAACCCTAGATAGTTTAACGACACAGAAGATATTCAAGAAAACTTCAAGAAATAGTTACTTACAGTTTGTCTTGTGACGTACTACAGAGGTAAAGCACGTATCGAGGTGTCAAATCTCCAGCGATGCATTCCGTCCGTGAAGCATAGTTGGAAGAGCAACTTACTCCGGAGTGAGGAACGCGGGTTCGATCCTCGTCACGGACAAATTTGTGTTTTCACAGTCTTTAATTCAGTCAGTACTCGATGGTCACGCCACTCGGATATCCAATACTAATGAAATACTTTTATATAATCACTGAACTCTTAACAATAGAAGTAGTAAATTAACCTGATTAATTCAAGCATGGTTTGCAGGCTGACCCGGATACCTACGATTCTGTCAGAGCCGTTTCTCAAAGGGTGGATGGAATATATGGAACGAGAGGGGATGCAGGAGTTAAAACGGCAAGTTGCAGCGATAAGCCAAGATCGGCTTAGTTCAGTTGGATAAATAACCGTCTCCGGAACGAGCAGATGTGGGGTTCTAATCCCACCACCAGCAAGAAGGGGCTTAATTTTCATACGTTGACGTCTTTTAGACACGGGAAATTTTCGTTATTAACCAAAGAAAGTTAGCAGGGGTATTTCTGTCAATTCACAAATGAAAAATCCGTGAAATTCAGGTTTTTCCCGTTACTTCACGGATAAGGTTGAATCAGGAATGCGCTTCGTTGTTTCACGAAGGGAATCGCGGGAAATGGCTCTTGAATTTCAGGAATGCTTTTTTACAGTGTAGGGGGCTACGGAATCGTAACTGGAATGACGCATGCGTGGTGTGCTTGTCTGATGGCACCAAATCTGTCGCTTCCCTTGAACCAGCGGCCCTAAATGAGGCTCGGTGCGTTTGCTTATAGCCCTTAGAGATAGTTGCTGATCATTATTGTTGAACTCCGAAAAAGAAAGGATCTCTGTCAGCGTCTAAGAATATAGCCTGCGCTTAATTTATGGTTGATGACTCCGCGGGAGGGAGAGACCCAGCCCCTTGAAACAAACACACCACACCGTGCTTCATGTGAGGATTAGACAGAAGTATCCGCTTCTGCCAACTGTGACCGTTCAACCACGGGAAAGCGGAGGGCTGAGAGAATTTCCCACGCATCAAAGTGCGTGTAGGTAACCTGCAATAATCACTATGTCCCCGATAAACACGGTTCCCATTGTTTCTAATGGAATGGGGGAGAGTTTTCACGCCTGTTGGAAACAGATGACGGAGTGATTCATCAATTCTTCGCAATGTGTGATAGATTGTCCATACAATAATGACGTATTCGCTTAAAATTGACCTAAGTGTTCTTATATCCTGCATTCACGGCATTCACCCTACAGGCAAAGCGCATTTTACCATTGCCAATTAGGAATCAGGTAAGATCTAATCGTCGTACTTATCCACGGCGTGGTCATTTTATTAGATACATCAAGGTGTGCTAAACTCATGGGAAGTAATTCTCACAGGAGCCAAAGTTATATTAAAAATTGGTATGTAAATTGCTGTGATTAAAAATGCTGAAAAGACGGATTTTTTGCAAAACTAATTAAACTTAACTATTTAATTTTACTAGACGAAACGCGTAGCAATCGACGGTTAGTTAGTTGTTTTTCTGTTTTTTTTTTTAAAGAATAAACTCATGGAAACAACAGTAAACTTTATTTGATTGACAAATTCATTCAACCACTTCAGTACAGACAAAAGTCCAGATTCGTGTTTTTTTTTCTGTTTTTGTTTTTTTTGACTGAAGGTTTAACCGTGAGCAACTCAATGGGCTATAAGCACTCGCACGTCACAAATTTTGGGCCACTGGTTCCAGGGAAGGAAGAGAGCCAGTGGCGTAAGACAAACACAACATTCATGCCCTACCCAGATTTGAACCCGGACCCTTCACGAACGAATCATCATAAGCCAGCGCTTAGATTACTGCGCCGCCGGGGCGGCCAGGTTCGTGATGATCATTACTACTGCACCCTTTTTCACTCCTAAAATGTGAGACAAAAGTTCACTCATCTCGATCGTGTGCAAAAATTCAACTGGATAGCGCACTCTTTCACTCTCATCTTCAGACACAACTGTGTTTGTAAATGTTGTTGGAATGAGATTAGCGTTGCGAATACTCTTCATTCTCTCTGGTCTGAGACTTATATTTACGACCCATTGATCGCTCACGCGTTCCAGTAAGGCTCTTACGTTTTCTTTTTTTTTTTTTTTTCTGCGGGAGAGACATTCTGTTAAAGATAAGTACGCAATAAAGTATTTACCTACTTTAGGACTGATCCTAGAACACCATGCACAGACCAAGTCTGACATTGAACTGAGCGCCTGATGTAGATAAGGGCCGCACGCTTCTCCCATAGATTTTACATGGGAACTTTGCCGCCCCGCCATGCCGGAACCGTTGCCAGAATCTCAGTTTTCTCTTCTAGTGGCACATCTATATAATAAGACCTTTATTTTGATACCTGGACCATATTTTTACGTTCAGCTGTTCTCTCAAAAGAAGTCTCACAGGAAAAAAAAAAAGAATCACGAACGTGGACTGTTGTTTTTATTGAAGTGGGTGGATGAATTCGTCAATCAAATAAACTTTACATTTGTTGTTTCGTATGAGCTTATACTTAAAAGAAAAAAAAAAAAAAAAAAAGCTTTAATTCCGACGGGTTTCGTCTAGTGTTTATTTACATCTTTACATAATGGGAAACGTCTTACCTACGTGAACACACTGGATTGAATGTATTCAAGTCTTCGAGAGAATTCACTGTTCCGATGAAGACTTTGGACTATCTCAGTCCCTCCATGCTTCAGCCATCAACAGCGCGTGAGTCAACAGCAAGCAATCGAATGCCAACCACACGCATTTCTAATAGACTTTACATGGTACCTTTGCCGCCCCACAACGCCCGAACCGTTGCCAAAACTCTTAGTTTTCTATTCAACTGGCACGTCTACATAGTAAGACCTTTATTTTGATACCTCAACGATATCTTTACATTTAGCCGTTCTCTCAAAATAGGACTCACAGTAAAAACCTTATAATATTAATATATAGATTCTTCGTATTTTAATAGAATGTAGGTATTTAACTATGCTTAATAAGTCCTCGGTTTCACGTTCTGTACCTAAATTCGATTAAAATGGGTTTTAAAGTCATATTACATTTTGTATGATTTCAGTAAACATACAGATTGAAGAGAAAACATTTTGTTTTCAAGATTTACCTAAAATCAAAGACCCGTAAGAAGTTAATGAACAATTAATGGGATGTTTTTCCATGCTGAGCTTCTCTGCAAAGCATTATTTCTGGCGAAACGATTACTTAGAAACGCTCGGCTACTATGTGCGTACCTGTCAAGTGTCCTAATGCGAGACGTGACGTATACTCTAAATTAACTTTCAGTTTTAGTTGCTTTTTCTATGTAAATTTGAGTTCATTCTCTTTTAGCGTTTTCAACCTTAACGTTATATTTTCTCTCTCGCGGAATGAGGTTGGCAACAATTCGGAGGTTAGAGAACGTGAGGTATGCATATTAACAGGTAAGAGCTAGAGATATATAATGTTGAAGCAACAGCCAAAAGTGTGGCGTGATGTTATAATCGTGGAAGCTGCTTTATCTGAAACTGTGTCTGTTTGAAAGCTGCGTATTAGAGTCTTGTTGTTATACACACTATATTGACAAAAGTCACCGGACACCTAGAAAAGACACACAGCATAGCATTTATTGACATACATTAATACGATGTCGGTCCACCTTTGGCCTTAATGCATGCACTGACCCTTCGAGACATGCTTTCGACAAGGTTTTGGAACACAGCGAATAGGTATGCGCTTCCATTCAGTACATAATGCTGCCGCTAACTGTTGCTTACCAGTAGGCCTTGGTTCCAAACTTCTTATGCGGCGCTCTTATTCATCCCATAGGTGTTTTATGGGATTAAGATCGGGGGTCTGTGCTGGCCAGTACACACACGAGACGGAATTATCGTCAAACCACGTCGTGACAGTCCTTGCTTTATGACTCGGTGCATTATCCTGCCGGTACCAACAAGGATCGGTTCCATAGTATTGCCACAGAGTTGGTAGGGCATAATTGTCCATAATATTGAGGTAGACGTGCTGGTTGACAGATTTGTCCACGATAACCAATGGGCCGGGACCAGACCACGAAAAAAAACCCCACAAGAGTACACTGCCAGCTCCAAACTTGACCGTATGAACAGTACACTGTAGTAAATAGCGTTCCCCGGCTACCGCCATACCCGCACACGGCCATCGGATTGATGGATCGTGTATCTGAATTCATCAGTCCATAGGACCCGTTTCCATTGATATACGGTCCACGATAAATGCTCTATACACCATGCTAAACGACGAGTGGCATTCCGAGTGCGGATGAAAGGCTCATGAGCAGCCGCACGACCACGGTAACTTATGGAATGAAATTCTCTGCGAATGGTACGTGTACATACCGAGGTTCCATCATTTTTTCTCACCTGTACACTGAGGTCTTGTTCAGTAAGTACTCCGTTGATAAGCTGTAACGACCCTCTTGAGGCGTCAACGTCCTCTATCATTGATTTCCTTTGGTCTGCGGGTACATTTCTTGCTTTTTTAGGCACGCCATGTGTCTTCCACTGATTCAGTACATCCAAAAGAGTTGATTTGGGTATATTTAAACTGCTCTCGATTTTTCTTATGTACAACCCACTAATATAACACCCAACAATCTTTCCTTTCTCAAAGTCAGTTCTCTCCCGCCGCAACATTTTCTCCCAACCTCACAGTGCGATATGATCGCGGTCAGCTGCAGTATTGTTTTTATACCGTTTGCAGCTGTACCACGCATCCTAACAACGCAGTGGATCCGTTCATTTGCTTTTGAAGGGGTGTCCGGTTACTTTTGTCAATACAGTGTATTTAGCGTTTGGAGTTAATCAAGTTTTTCTGCTTACTAACTTTTTAGTTATTTAGTTTTGAAGTATTAATGCTATTGTGATTAGTTCCTCAAGTATTTTGGAATATTCAAGTACAGTGCACATTTACGATAGTGATGGAATAAAAGAGTTAAGAGCAAGTAAGGTTTCCTGAAACTTTATTTGAGTGACTTTTGTTTCACTTCGAGAGAGAGTTAATGAAAGAGGAGACCTTAAGTAGTGTTCTCGAGACTACATACGTTTCAAATAGTTAAAATTCCTAAATAAGATCTAAATAGACATAATATTGAAGCAGCAGTTAGACGTGTGGTGTGGTGAATATACTTGAATATTCCAAAATACTTGAGGAACTAATCACTAGTCTACTGTTGTGATTAGTTCAAGTATTTTGGAATGTTCAAATATAGTACCCATATACGATACTGATGGAATAAAACAGCTAACAGTGAGAAAGACTTTCTGAGACTTTATTTGAGTGACTTTTGTTTCACTTCGAGAGAGAGACAGAGAGAGAGAGAGAGAGAGAGAATAAGAAGATAAAATCTCAAGTAGTGTTCTCGAGACTACATACTGTACACGTTTCAGATAGTTAAGAGCAACGCTACAGAGTATATAACTGATCAACTGATCAGGTAAAGTGGAAGAACCTTGGGGAGACCTTTATCCAGAAGTGGATTGATAATGGTTGGCAATGATGGTGATGATGTGCGTGCGTGCGCGCGCGTAGTTATGTAAGAAAGGCATTATGAATTCGTGTCTGAAAAAAAAACCCCGGAAATATGATAGATTGCTGTTGTTGACACAAAACATTATCTCTTGTTCTGTACTGCAAAAACGGCTCAGTGTTACAATGACAACCATTCAACTATATCACAGTACGTCGCATAAAATGATCATTAGTCTGCAAGGAGGCCTCAGTGCCGCGCATAAAAATCAGCAATTCCTCATTTTATTGAGAATCCAGATTGTTCTCTCCCGGCTGGAACAGCTTTCAAATATTCAGAGTGATGTTCTATTTATTTATTTGGTTATTTTGTTTACTTGGAATTTGTCAGGCTTCATGCCCCCATCTGCGACTTAAACGCCTCAAACCCCTCTCTTCAGCACGAGTAATCGATACGACGAAAAATCACCTTTGCGAAAATAAAACTTTCCTTTGAAGCTATGAATGGTGTAACAAACAATATGTTTTTCGGGGGGACATAAAAAGGAATGAAATGACTTTGTAACGGTTCACCGAGTATCGGAAAATGTTCAAAAGAAATCAGTCTAGCCAGGCTAAAAAAAAAAAGAGAGAGAGATAGGAGGGTAGGGTCGTTTTGAAAACAGAATTTAGTATTTTTGATGTACAAATGTCACTCACATAAAGTGGTCAGGATTGAGAAGAAATACACTGCCTGGCTACACGTCGTTAGGGTCACCCTGATACAGTGGCGACGACAGCAGCTCAGAATTATGTGGGTGGGCTATTAGTGGGGAGCTGAGCATGATGGGGTGAGGGGCAAAACATTTAAACCGCTTTCCAGAAATTTTGGCAAACAAAGTCCGCTTATTTAGATTTTACCGGACGCTCATGATGTTTATATACACTCACGGATAATGAAATTTGCGCACCTAGAAGAAAACATGCAATAACCGCGAAACTTTGCAAATAGCTAGAGTACGTGCAGGTATGCAAATGATCCGCGCTTGGTGCGATTGCGCATGACCGCACACCCTGTGGTGGCGCTGCAAGCACGAACAGGCAGCCTTATAAACCGGCGTGTTGTCGAATACAAAAAGCACCGCCCGACGCAAGCAAGAGTACAGAATGAAACTAAAGCCGGGTAGACGCCAGATATGTGGATTTACGCAACTTTCGGACTTTGAGATAGGCCTTATCATCGGGCTGAAACCCGCCGGGTGGTTGGCGCGCCGAATATCCAGCCACGTGGATCGTTCTGACCATACCGTCCGACTGTGTTGGGACCAGTGGACACATGACGGCACTACCAAATGCGGAGCGGCTCCAGACGGACCAGGAGGACCACCAGTGGAGTGGATCGACGAATCGTGCCCCGGGCACAAACGGATCACACGGGGACCCGGTCCACTATACAGGCAGATTTAGCGGCTCATGTGTGCCCACGAACCATTTCCCGACGCCTTTGCGGAAACGAATCTGCAAACACAGCGACCCTTACGTGTGCTGTTATTAACACTGGAACATCGCCGGCTCCGCGTGCAGTGGTGCCAGGCCAGAGCGACGTGGAGAGCCACAGACTGGCGACGTGTGGTGCTTAGCGATGAGTTCCGCTTCGTTTTGTGGACAGATGATCATCGTGTCCGGGTGTGGTGGTCCCCGGGTCAACGGCACAATCACAACCTCGCTATCGAGCGCCAGACCTCTCCCACTGCAGGCATTATGGTCTGGGAAGCCATATCCTACTATAGCTGATCAGCCCTAGTAGTGGTACATGGATCATTGACGGGCCAATGGTATGTAGACGAGATCCTACTGTCCCATGTGCTGCCATTCCTGGGCGGGATTCCAGGTGCGCTATACCAGCACGATAACGCCCGCATGCACACGGCTCGGGTTGCCCAGGACTGCCTACGTCATGTCCAGACACTTCCATGGCCTGCCTGCTCCCCGGACATGTCTCCTGTCGAGCATGTGTAGGACCAGTTGAAACGCCGGCTGCCGCAGTGCTGCACTATCCGGGATTTGAAGCACACCGTCGAACATGTATGGGCCAGTCTGCAGCAGGACAACATCAGTCGTCTGTTCGCCTCCATGTCGGACCGTATCACGAGGCGGTGAGAAGCGCTATTGAAGATGACCGGACTGCGTGCCACAGATCCCTCTGTAATTGTCCTGCAGCTCTGTTTTTGCCATCATGTGTATCCTTCATCTGTACATTGCTTCCATAAAATTTCAGTTCAGTCCTATGCATCCTTTTTGGTGAGCAAATTTCATTGTCTGTGAGTGTATTTTTGACTGCAATACTTGTGACGTTGTGATAGAATATGAGATACAGCTTCAAACAGAAATGCAAACTAACACCACTTAACGCCAGAACTGCAAACTAGAAGAAGCCCGCGAGTACGGGGAAAGTATTGCACAAGGTAAATGGCTTACAGCAGTGGTTCCCAAACTTTTTCGGTTCTCGGCGCCCTTGCTAAATCCAAGTTTTCCTAAGGCGCCCTCTGTCAAATTCTAACAAGTACACATTAAAAATAAATAAAACATGTATTAAAAATCACAAAAAAATGTAATTGAAAAAGTTCAACTAATTATAATTAGTGGGATGGATGAGCCTGTTGGTCACCGCACATTTTCTCAAATCATGGAATCAAACTGGACACAGCCACCCTCATTTCCTTCTCCACATTAATTTTCGCGCGATACTTAGTTTTTATTACAGCGACCGCCGAAAACCCAGCTTCGCACAAATACGAAGTCGCAAAGAGAATTAAAAATTCTGAGCTTTACCACTCAGAAGGGGATATTCATCTTTTACTGATATCCAAAATTCTGTGACAGGAAATTTATTTGCCCTGGACGCAAGTTTTGTGTACATCTTAACCCACTGTCAGTGTTTCCAAAATGTATAAGGAAATTCAGGCAGCCCCGGTGGCTCAGTGGTCTAAGCGCTGGCTTCTAACCATTCATCCGAGATGGGTCCGGGTTCGAATCCCGTGAGGCGTAGGTGTTGTGTTTGTCTTACGGCGCGGGCTCTCTCTCCCTTCCCTGGAAACAGTCGCCATAACTTAGGGACGGGCGACTTCTTATAGCCCACTGAATTGCTCACGGTGGTCGTTAAACCAATCAAAAAAAAAATCGGGAGGGTGATGAGCCGTTCAGAGGAAACGATTTGACAAGTAACGAAATTTACATAAAAATAGAAGCACAGAAGGCAAGTAAAATTAGAGATATACTGGGTGTCTCAAAAAGATGTAATCAATTTCAAATGATAACTTTGGAAACAAAACTAATGTCAGCATTCTGTTTGTTGCAGGTGGTAAGGAATACCCTCAAGTTTTCTAGAAGTGTACCCAATGGATCCTGCGACGAAAGCACAGATTGTGGAGTGGTTTATTGGAACCCGATCGGAAATGCAGGTTCAGCGGAATTTCAGAACAAAATATGGGAGAAAACCACCCACACAGAACAGCATCAGAAAGTGGTACAAGTCATTTAAGGAAACTGGTAGCGTCCTTACTAGGAAAAAAATTTGGACGACCACGGTTGGTTTCAGAAAGGAAGGATGTTGTGAGACAAACATTCACTCGTAGCCGTCGAAAGTCAATCACAGAATCAGCACGACAGCTAGTCATCCCCCAAGTCATCAGTGCACAGAGTGTTACGTCAGAGATTGGAAATGCACCCGTATAAACTGCAGATAACCCATCACCTAACCCCAGATGATCATATGAAACATAAACAGTTTGCTGAAGCGATGTTGGAGAACATTGCAAGTGCTGAATCTTTCCTGAGACAAATCTGTTTCTCGGATGAATGCGCTTTCCACGTTTCTAGGAAGGTTGGTAAACAATTAATACAGAAAATTGACGTGGATTAGGAACATCAAATAGAAGTCATCGCTCTTTCCACGTTTATAAGTGAGTCACTTAGGAACATCAAATAGAAGTCATCGCTCTTTCCACGTTTATAAGTGAGTCCCTTAGGAACATTAAAGAGAAGTCATCGCTCTTTCCACGTTTATAAGTGAGTCACTTAGGAACATTAAATAGAAGTCATCGCTCTTTCCACGTTTATAAGTGAGTCACTTACGAACATTAAATAGAAGTCATCGCTCTCTCCACGTTTGTAAGTGAGTCACTTAGGAACATCAAATAGAAATAATCGCTCTTTCTAAGTTTATAAGTGAGTCACTTAGGATCATCAAATAGAAGTCATCGCTCTTTCCACGTTTATAAGTGAGTCCCTTAGGAACATTAAAGAGAAGTCATCGCTCTTTCCACGTTTATAAGTGAGTCACTTAGGAACATTAAATAGAAGTCATCGCTCTTTCCACGTTTATAAGTGAGTCACTTACGAACATTAAATAGAAGTCATCGCTCTCTCCACGTTTGTAAGTGAGTCACTTAGGAACATCAAATAGAAATCATCGCTCTTTCTAAGTTTATAAGTGAGTCACTTAGGATCATCAAATAGAAGTCATCGCTCTTTCCACGTTTATAAGCGAGTAAAATAGAAGTCATCGCTCTTCCACGTTTATAAGTGAGTAATTTTTCCGTGACTCACTTATAAACATGGTAAGAGCGATGACTTCTGTTTGATAAACAGAATGTGAGAATTTGGGAAACTGAACACCCGCATTGCACAATGGAACATGAACATGCTAGCACAAAAGTGAAGGTTTGGTGTGGCATAATGGTTGACCGTGTTATTGGACCCTTTTTCTTTCAGGAGGCGTCCGTGTTATCTGATAATTACCTGGACATGACTGCGCAGTTTGTGTATCCCCAGTTCGATGAACTTGCAACTCCGGTCATTTTCCGACAAGATGGGCCGCCACCTCATTGGGTTTGATTATGAATAGAACAATAGATACCAAATTTCCCAATCGATGAACTGAGCGTGGTGGTCTCATTGCATGGTCCCCACGTTCGCCAAACTTAATACTCTGTGACTTCATTTTTTTTATGGGGATTCATTAACGGTGAGGTTTACGGCACGCCTGTTACTGACATTGCTGCCCTAAAGAGGAGGATTACACACACACACACACACACGCACACTCTCTCTCTCTCTCTCTCTCTCTCTCTCTCTCTCTCTCTCTCTCTCTGCAAAAAGTTAATACGGATATTCTCGGACATACATGGTTGGAACTGGAATACCGTTTAGACATTGTTCCGGTGACAAATGATGCCCATGTCGAATGTCTGTAAAGCTTCATGATCTGTTCTGCCAGTTAACACAAGTTTTGGATTGAGATCATTTACATTAAAACTGTTAGGATTATTTGAAATTGGTTACACCTTTATGAGACACCATGCAGTTTGCATGCCACACAGGCTATATTAAATTTGAAAAAAAATTACTTAAATCTGTTAAAAGCTGTTATCTAACAATCTACTACTTTTTCTGTTCAACGGTTTTCTATTTGCTGCGTCGCATGTAAACTCTTGGACCAGATAATTATGATCATTAGCACCCCTACATCACGCCTAAGGCCTGCGTGGTATGTACACCGAAGAGCCAAGATGTCATAAAGTCCAATTGAAGCAACTGCAAATAAACGACGGCGCGCGTGTAACTCGTGAAAAGGTATAAACAACACCTTATACTGAGCTATGTTGATCATCGTTATTCTTGTTCTTTAGAACGCAGAGGAAGCGGGATTAAGCGCTTTGGACAAAAACCAAATTGTAATGGTCAGATGACTGAGTCCGAGCATTTCAAAAGCACAAGACTTGTGAGATTCTCGGGCTCATCTGCGGTTAGTAACTTCAAAAGGTGGTCGGCGGAGGAAAAAAAACCACGAACTGCCGGCAAGGTGTCGGGTGACCACGGCTCATCGATGCTAGAAGTGAGCGAAGATTATCCCGTATCGTACGAGCCAATACGTGGGATACTGTAGTGCAACGCGCCGGTAATTTGAATGCTGTTGGCGAGAGTAATGTGTTACAACACACGGTACGTCGAACCTTTATGAAAATGGGGTTGCGTAACCGCAGGTCACTCGGAATGCCTATTCTAACCTCCGTTCGCCTCGAAATATCCTACAACTCAACCTTAAATGATTGGAAGAAGGTCGTCTGGTCCGATGAGTCTCGTTTCTTGTTGCACCCTGTAGACGGCCGGATATTATGCGTCGTCTTCCTGGGGAAGTATCGGCACTTGGATGCACCATGTGACGAAAGCAAGCCTGTGGAAGACGTGTAATGCTTCGGACAATATTCTTATGGAAAACCTCGTGTCCAGTCATTCATGTGCTGAAAGCTATGACATCTACCATCTACCTAAACATTTCCGATCAAAAAGTTCTGAGACTAGGCCGTTATACAGCCAAGTACTTACGTTACTTAAGTCTGGTTATGATATCCCTCAAAGTGGTTTCCTTGGTACACCGCTGCCAGCGTTTTTGCCACTGTTGGGACGCTCCCTGGATGTCCTGTTGGCGAATCGTTTCAAGCACCGTCTGCGATTCGCGCTGGATCTCACCCACGGTTTCAAAACGGCGAACCCTTCAGCTTCATCTTCGGGAACAGAAAGAAGTCGCAGGGGGTCAAATCCGGCTAGTAAGGCGGGTGAGGATGGGTAGCCATGCTGTTGCGGCGACAAAGTTGACGTGTTGTAAACGCTCTGTGAGCTGCTACATTGTCGTGATGGAGCAGGAAATCGCCCTTGCGGCGCATGTCAGGTCTTTTGCGGCGAATGTCCTCCTTAAGACGCAGCAGAACATCGCAGTAAAAAAGAGAGGTGACGGTCTGGCCTGGTAAACGAATTCACGGTGCACAACTCCATGAATGTCCACATTCTCGAAGGCTTTGCTTGTGGACGGTCGCCCTGACCTCTCGTCGTCTTCCAGTGTCGTTCTGCCTCTCTTGAAGCGCGAGTGCCATTCAAAAACACCTCGCACGACTCAGTGCTTCATTGCCATAAGCCTGCCGCAACATTTCATGCGTCTCCGTTCCCGATTTGCCGAGTTTGACGCAGAACGTGATGTTCGCTCGCTGCTCTAGTTTGCAGTTCATGTCGAAATCGCAGCTGTGTTCTGCACGTGGTCACCAAATATCGTGTAGCACAGCTCCCGATGTTCACAAAATGACGCCACTCGGCACAATGACCCATGAAGGTCAATGCCCTCGACAGCTGCTTGCGGATCCGCGCTACTTTCATCTGTTGGCGCGGTACGTACCTGGTCTCCGAACTTTTTGATCGCACTACGTATAACATATACCAGGCAAGGTATTCCTCGTATAACATATATCAGGCAAGGTATTCCTCATATACCACGCAAGGTATTCCTCATATACCAGGCAAGGTATTCCTCGTATAACATATACCAAGCAAGGTATTCCTCTTATTTCATCATGCTAACTTAGGTATGACGTATACCAGGCAAGGTATTCCTCTTTAGTAGTACCGTCTTTCAGAAGGATAATGTGCAGTCCATCACTGCCCGAATTGTTTAAGAGTTGTACCCCGGACACAAGGAAGACTTTCAGGTATTTCCCTAGCCTCCAAATTCTCCAGACCTCAATCCAATCGAGCATCTGTGGTTTGTGTCGGAACAGCAAATTCAACCTATGGCGAGTCAACCACGTACCTAACTTAGAAAAGTCAAAGCACCTCCTGATAACGTGTTGGAACCAGAAACCACACGACACCTTTAGAAATCTTGTAGCGTATATACCTTGCCGAGTAAGAGCTGTTTTCACGGCACATGGAAAATCAACATAATATTAACCCGGTGGTAAATAACGTTTTATTTCTTAGGTGTACACACATACCGAATCCGAATTTTTGTGGAAAGACGAAAAAACGTACTAATATTAGGTAACAGAAATATGAGGTCATCGCTCTTTCCACGTTTATAATTGAGTTACGGAAAAATTCTCATTGGCCGCCACCAGGAATCGAACCCAGGGTCTTCCAGTTACGCGCCTGATATGCTTCCACCGCACCACAGGGGCTTCGAATTCCTCCAGACTCGCACACATTTATAAGCGTGGAAAGAGCGATGACCTCTGTTTGATGTTCCTAGTCCATGTCAAATGTCTGTATGAAAGGGATCAAATTGAGTATTCAAAAGAATATATCACATACATTTTAGCCTAAGAAGTAGGCTATAGGTTTCTCCGGTGAACATTTAAAACGTACTCTTAAAAAAAAATAACAACACTTCAATTTTGAACTTTCGCTATTGCTCCGCTGTCAGAGGCGACTGTTTCTGGATGGTCAGCGAGAAATTTCGAACGCCGGAGAAGAAAAATATTTGGCACTGGCTCAGTCACTTCCCTGGAATCAATAATCTCTAAATAGAAAAGGGGTTTTTGCTTATATAGCCCTAATTTTTTTGCTCATCGTAGTCCTAAACTTCCACCTCCTCCCCGGAAAAAATATTGATGGAGGAAGAAATTTTTCACGTGCCTGTTCTGCTTTCTGAAATCCAATGTTGTAGTTAGCTCGCTGTTTGCAATTTATTTTCGGGCGGTGTATACTACGAATGGACATTTTGTTGGAAATTCCGCAAAAACAAAACAAACAGTGAAAGTGCGGATATAAATCAAGCTGTTCTTCCATGTAACCTAACCGCGGAAATTTGGAAATGTTATCGTCCTGTCCTTGGGTGGTGTAACGTTTAGCATACTCGAGCGCAAATCGGGAGATGCGGGTTCGATTCCAGTTCCAGGACGATAATATTTTCACATTTCTGCAGTTACGTTACTTAGAAGAACGGCTTGATTTACGTCCGTATTAATTATTCCACATGCTTTCAACTTGATAAACAGTGGAAGTATTAGGAGAATTGAAATTCGTGCAGAAATAGTCCAAAGAAATCGAGGTAGTTGCCTTCAATGCACGATCTTAATAACAAGAGTCACTCACAATGCAAATTAAAATTCGTTGGCTGAATTTAAAGATTTTATTGTATAAGAACTTTCGGGTTTCTCTAGAACCCATCATCAGATACAGAAGAAGGAATAAGTTTAAATAAAGTGTTACGTGAACATAATATAGATATCAGATATTAATATGACATAATGTCGCGTGGCATCAAATTGTCAAACGACGTGGCGTGTATCATGAAATAAAGAAAATAAAAAAAATAGAATTCAGGTATACATAAAATACTGCATTGTAAAAATAAAGGTTAGTAGGTAACTAAATTAATTGTGTTGTTCTCATCATTAGATACAACAAGGAGCACTATAGCAGAAATCGGGATTAAGCGATTTCGTCCTCAGTTTGTCTCGTATTCGGAACTGTAAATAGTTTTCCAGATTGTAGGTATAGATACTGGAACATTGTCATTACAGCATAAATGTCTCTGAGTAGCAATTACGAGGCTCTCAGTGAACAGCAATGAAGAGACAGCACTAGGTGTTACGATGATGGAAGCATCATTCCAAATTGGATAGTGCAGGCCATCGCACACGAGTCGAGACAATGCAAAATTTTTAAGTCCATTCTTTACGGCGTATTTATGTTCATTCAGCCTTGTTGCTAGTGTACGTTTTGTAGATCCTATATATTTACTATCTGGAGTGTCAGCATCAATACTTTTTAAGGGAATGCTGTAAACGCCAAATTTGTTTAGCTTTGTTACCTGGTCTCTCGATCTTTTTTAATTAACTGGAAAATGTTTGTAGTACGTATTCCGAATTCCAGGTGAAAATTTCTGCAAATGGCTTTGAGAACAGGTGTTATGGTTGAATAATTAAACTTATTCCTTCTTCTGTATCTGATGATGGGTCCTAGGGAAACCCGAAAGTTCTTATACAATAAAATCTTTAAATTCAGCCAACGAATTTAAATTTGTATTGTGAGTGACTCTTGTTATTAAAGATCGTGCATTGAAGGCAACTACCTCGATTACTTTTGAACAGTGGAAGTGTTTAATGAAGAATTATGCTTCTTCTTTCTAAATTTTTAATCGATAGACGACAATGAAAATGTAGCAGAATTTCAGTAATGACAATTTATATTGTAGGAAATCTTAAATAAATAACATTTGCTTTTCCACGAAGCGGAACGGAATTTTGTTCAATAAAATGAGTGATTAAATATCGCAGTATTTAAAATGCATTACACGTGTTATTTTTTTAAAGCGTAAAACTTAGTTTGGAATTATGCCTGCAGCTTTTATTTTCCTTGAACGAGCGCCTTTTGCTTCGAAACACTCACCAATTCCTGTTAAACATGTTTTTATTTCTCATATTTAAGTGTCGAATTTAAATGGAAGACGATTCATGACGAATTATAAGGGTATTCGCCAGGGGTTCAATTAAATAATCATAACGTGTACTCTTCAAGTTATGAAACGATGCATTTTCCCGCCTCCTGATGAACTTAATAAAAGCCCTTTTTCTGTGATATCTTATGAAAGGGGAAAGTTTCGCTAATTAAGATCCCCGTATTGAAAGAAATTCTGAATGTGATCTTATTGTCTCTTCACCAATCAGAGCTGCGTAAAAAAAAAAAAAGATCGATTATTTCGGGATTCGTCAATATTTGGTCTCTAGCAATTGCCACATACAAAGACGAAAGTCACCTCTGGGGGTAAATAAAAAATGGGAAAGATGGAGGAGGAAGACATGCTCTTATCGAGAAATGGTCTAAGATTACGTAGAACACAATGACAATTCGCAATTGCTTCTATATTTCCCCTTGTCCTTTTTCTTATTTTCGCGTTTTGTTCACCTTTTTTTTTTTTCACTTCTCGAAGACAGAAGAAAAAACATTGATCGAGCGCTGCTAACTTCCCTAGATTCTATTGGAACGAGTTTTTCTATTGGTTGTTTTCTACCTGGAGGCGTTGATCATTCGAAGTCGCGGTTGATTGCGAACAAAAGCGCGCGAACTCCGTCGTGCGCCAATCGCTCTGCGTCACCAACAGCTCGCATAGATTTTTTTCTCAAGCGTCGATTTCTCTTTCGCTCGGAAGAAATTGCTTCAGGGTCGAATTACACAGCGTTTCAAAGGTTTAATAGAATATTCTTCCGTTTCTTTTAGTTGATTCTTAGCAAAGTATTGCAATCAACCATACTTCTGTTACTGTAAAGATATTCCCTTTTTTAATGCTTAACCGGGTTAGAAGAGGACGGGGGGGGGCTGTCGTATGGAAGACCGTTTCAATTTTAGGGTATGAGCGACAGGGAAAAATCATGAAAAGTCTTTTACATTGATGCCCGTTTCTCTCGAGGAAAGTACTGAGAATAGTCCGTGTAAAATATCTCTCGTGAACATTGGAAATCTCAAAGTTCTTTTGATGAGAATTTTTGAGGAACGGGAAGTTCCTTTTCAAATATTTCACGGAAACGACCGACTGATAAAATTTTATAGTCATTTTTTCATGTTTAATCGATAGAGAGGAAACTAAAATGGTTTTCAAGTGTTAAACTAACTATAAAGTCAGTTAAAAATAAATGTACTTAGTTTAATAAACAAATACAGAAAGTAATGCCTTTATATTTATATACAATCCCAGTGGTAAGGTAACAAATTGAAAAAAAAAACAAGCACAAAGCTCAGAATTTTTAGTTTAATTCACATATTTTATTTTTCTGCATAATCTCCTCGCGCTTTATACAGATGTGACAACGTTTAACAAGTTTTTTAAACCCGTTTCTGTAAAAAATCTTCAGGTTGTTCTCTGAACCATTTCCTCGTAGCAGTTTGAACGTTTTCATTACAGGTGAAGTGAATTCGTTTCAGATGTCTTTTGAGAGCAGAAAACAACAAGAAGTCTGACGGTGCCAGAACTGGTGTGTAGGTAGTGTGTTCAAGAACTTGAAACTTGATTTTCTGTATTGCCTCTGAAGTGAAAGCACTGACATGGGGTTTGGCATTGTTGTGCTGTTGCAGAATCAGTGCCTCTTTTCCGTAAACACACACGTAGTTTATTCTTTGCTTTAACTTTTTCAAGGAATGCACGTAGCTCTTCTCAGTGTTAATAGTCGTACCTTTGACCATGTACTCTTGATGAATAATGCCTCTGTAGTCCCAGAACACAGTGAGACAGTGAGTACTCCTGATGAATAATGCCTCTGTAGTCCCAGAACACAGTGAGTACTCCTGATGAATAATACATCTGTGGTCCCAGAACACAGTGAGTACTCCTTATGAATAATACATCTGTAGTCCCAGAACACAGTGAGTACTCCTGATGAATCATGCTTCTGTAGTCCCAGAACACAGTGAGTACTCCTGATGAATAATGCCTCTGTATTCCCAGAACACAGTGAGACAGTGAGTACTCCTGATGAATAATGCCTCTGTAGTCCCAGAACACAGTGAGTACTCCTGATGAATAATACATCTGCAGTCCCAGAACACAGTGAGTACTCCTGATGAATAATGCCTCTGTAGTCCCAGAACACAGTGAGTATTCCTGATGAATAATACCTCTGAAGTCCCAGAACATAGTGAGTACTCCTGATGAATAATGCCTCTGTAGTCCCAGAACACAGTGAGCATGCTTGTACTGGCAGAAATTCAGGTTTTGAACTTTTTCACTCCAGGAGAAGATGGATGTCGATATTTCAGCGATTGGTTTTTCATTTCTGGGTCATAATGGTGAGCCCAACTCTCATTACCAGTCACAATGTTTTAAAGAAAAGCACTTCCATATTTTTCATAGAGAGCAAGAAACCTTTGGCATGTTTCATACTTTGATTTCTTCATTTCAGTCGTTTGGTGACGCAGTACCCAACGAGCACACCTTTTGTTGTATTCTAAAACGTTAGCAATGTCAGTGACACTACCCCAACTAATATTCAGTTTATCTGCTGTGGATCTCTGAGTTATTCTTTGATTTTCCCTGATGAGCTCATCGCCTTTTTGTCTGTTCAAATCGCAAGTTGCGATTACGGGCCTCCCACTCCGCGGTTTATCCTTTACGGCCAACATTCCTCCATTGTCCTTTGATTTTCTTACCGAACGACGTACAATATCCAAAATTCCAGAATCATAAATTGCCACTAATTTAGTGGGAATTTCATTGGGAGGTACGTTTTCATGAGTTAAAAACTCTGTAACTAATCGCTGTTTGACATCCGTCGACACAGTTGAAAAATAATAATCCATTTTAAATACAATTAAATACGGACAAATAGATGTACGCAGTTCTATAATATTACGCAGCAAAATGAAGCTAATGGCTCAAAGAATCGTTTGCCGTCTGACTGGTTGCTAGTCAACAAGTCATGCGCGAGACACATGCGCCGAGGC
The DNA here is from genome assembly GCA_039090855.1 of Macrothele yani. Classification (NCBI taxonomy): domain Eukaryota; kingdom Metazoa; phylum Arthropoda; class Arachnida; order Araneae; family Macrothelidae; genus Macrothele; species Macrothele yani. The sequence goes on from CM077005.1 coordinate 27,344,965, forward strand.
GTTACTTATCGAACAGTCCTCGCAATCATCAATCAACAAATCTTACTGATACCATCGCACGAATGGCTTGATTTGCTTAACCAACACAATTCAGTTCTGTGTACTTGTACTTTATTCAATACACGTACCTTACACTACTCATCTATTTGTTACATAAATTATTTCTATTTTTAAAGAATAGATGAAAGGTAACAGGTGTAGAAATTTGCTGCTGCGGCAAAATAGCCCCTATTAGGGCATGTGTATATTGCAAAAAGAATTACAATCGTACGCTACGTTTAACGTACTAAAAGAGTAGTAAAAAAAACAAAATTACAAATACCCACAGATCTATTTATTCATGTTGCAAAATACAACGGCCCTTTTCAGGGTTATAAGTTAATCTCGTAAAAGTGATTCTTTTTGTTTTCGAATCATGGTCTTTTGCTTCTCTATGGAAAAGGAAATCATGATATGCAGTATATTTACATCCCCGAGTGAGCAAATTTTTCTTTGTGGTGAAAAAGAAGTACACTGTATGATCAAAAGTATCCAGACACCACTTTTGAGTAGCGGATTTTCCCATACACCTCAGAACCATGGCCCATACAGGTATAAAAAGACTCACGGAGTCTGAATCATGGGCAAGAATGAAAAAGTAGGATTACCATACGCCAGAGCTCAGTGACTTTCAACGTGATAGAGTCATAGAATGACATCTCAGCAAGAACTCAGTTCGAGAAATTTCTGCTCTACTGCAGCTGCCTACATCAACTGTAAGGGATGCTATTGTGAAGTGGAAACGCCTAGGAGGAACAACAGCGCAATCGCGACCTGATACCTCACGTAAAATGGCAGTGAGAAGGACTGCCATGTGCTGAAACCAGTGGTGCGACAAAATCGCCTATCCTCATTTGGAACACTCACCCAGAGAGTTCCCAAAGACTTCTGGAGCAACCCCAGCATCAAGACAGTTCGTCGAGAGCAGAAAGGAATGTGTTTCTATGGCGGAGTATCGGCACACAAGACTAACATCGACAAAATCAAAGCCAAGTCGGTTGGAGTTGTGTAAAACTCGGCGCCAATGAACTCTGGAGCAAGGACAACGTATTCTCTGGAGGCCTGAATTACGCTTCACCCTTTGCGAAAGCCAATGGACGTGTCTGTATGTGGAGTACTCCATGTTATTTCTACCTGCTAGACTCTGCTGTGCCATCTGTGAAGCCCGGAAGAGCAGGCATCCAGCTCTGGGGCTGTTTCCCATGGTTTGGGCGAGTCCTCCAAGCTTCAGTGACCGGGAATCCTAACACTACGGTCTATAATATCATTATTAGAAATTCTGTGCTCCCAACGTTATTGCAACAGTTCTGTGACGGCCCTTTTCTTTCTGTGCTCCCAACGTTATGGCAACAACTCTGTGAACGTCCTCTCCTTTTTGTGCTCCCAACATTATGGCAGCAGTTCTGTGAAGGTTGGTGTTCCCAACATAATGGCAACAGTTTTGTACAGGTCCTTTCCTTTCTGTGCTCTCAATTTATGGCATCAGTTCCGTTCAGGACCTTCTCTTTCTGTGCTCCCAACATTATGGTAGCAGTTCTGTGAAGATCCTTTCCCTTTTGTGCTTCTAACATTATGGCAAAAATCCTGTGAAGGGTCTTTCCTTTTTGCGCTCCCAACATTATGGCAGCAGCTCTGTGAAAGTCCTTCCCTTTCTGTGCTCCCAACATTATGGCAGCAGTTCTGTGAAAGTCCTTCCCTTTCTGTGCTCCCAACATTATGGCAGCAGTTCTGTGAAAGTCCTTCCCTTTCTGTGCTTCCCAACATTATGGCAGCAGTTCTGTGAAAGTCCTTCCCTTTCTGTGCTCCCAACATTATGGCAGCAGTTCTGTGAAAGTCCTTCCCTTTCTGTGCTCCCAACATTATGGCAGCAGTTCTGTGAATATCCTTCCCTTTCTGTGCTCCCAACATTATGGCAGCAGTTCTGTGAAAGTCCTTCCTTTTCTGTGCCGCCCCGGTGGCGCAGTGGTCTAAGGCGTTTGCCTCTGATCATTCGTCCGTAATGCAGCAGTTCTGTGAATCCTTCAGGCATGGATGTTGTGTTTGTCTTACGGCACTGGCTCTCTCCTTCCCTGGAACCAGTGACCCTAAATTAGGGACGGGCGACTGCTTATAGCCCATGTGAAAGTTGCTCACGGTGGTCGTTAAACCTCCAATCAAAAAAAAAAAAATGTCCTTTCTTTCAGAAACAGGACAATGCCCGTTCCCTCCTCCATCCCGTCCACAAGGCGAGGTCCGTGCAAAAATGGTTTGATGAAATGAGTGTGGAATTATTTGCCTGGCTTTAAACGGAGCCCCGATCTTCACCCTATGGAACACCTTTCGGATGAATTGGAAAGAGGACTGCGAACCATACGTCACCGGTGAACAGTCATCGGTGACTAATGCTCTTATGGCAGAATGAAAGGCAGTTCTCAACGTATGTGCGGTTCTGTATGCATGTTTACCTCCAAATAGTGGATTCCCCAAATAGCGGATTGCAGTCCTGCTAATAAAACAGTTAAAAAAACGAATGTTCAAGGTAGTAAAAATCGGCGAATTTTCACCGCAAATATTTTGTTTAGCTTCTTTGGAAGGTGTTGTGAAATTGGGTTTAGTACCATATGATAAATTCTTAATATATTAATTCACTCATGGTGTGCACAACAATTTAATAATAAAAATGTATCAGAACACACATTAATAAACTAGCAAATGACTCGTTTGCCTAGCAGTAGAAAATATAATTACAATCCTAATTCAATGATGCCTCTGTCTCTTTCTCTGCTACACTATCGTTCTTTTGAAACAGTCCGTGCATTCAAAGCACGCAAACTATCTCGTGCGCTAGATATCATATTATAATATCGCGACAATCATCAGAGACAATTACATACACTGAAGAGCAATTGAATTACAGACAGGTGGCGTTAAGCAAATGTAGCGCTGTGGGCGGCCCTGTAAACGGAAACGACATGACGTATGCAGCGATCCAACAATATAAGGAGTGATGCGACGGGAATCAGTAAGAGTCGGACGCAGTATAGGTAAGACGAAGGATCTAAGCGCATTTGATCGTGGGAAAATTGTCGGGGCCCGACGAATCGGTCACTCTATCTCGTAAGTCGTGCAGGCACTGGGATTTTCACGTTCCACAGTGTCACGGGTGCACCGTGAGTACATCGAATTCGGCAAAACCATTCCCTGCAAGGGCCAACTGCCGTGGACCACAGCGTGTGGATGAGCGGGGTCATCGCCGGCTAGCTCGCATTGTAAAAGGGATAGACGGGCCACAGTGCAATAAATCACTCTGCAATTTAACGCTAGTGCACAAAAACGTGTAAGCAGCCACACCATCCAGAACCATCTCTTCGCTATGGGGTACAGAAGCCATCGTTCCACGAAGGGTACCGCTGCTTACCGCACATCACAGGGTGCAAAGATTAGCATGGGCACGGGAACATCGGCAATTGGACCCTAGACATGTGGGAAAATGTTGCCTGGACTGATGAGTCGAGATTCCCGTTGGTACATGCAGATGGCAGGATACGAGTAAGGCGCAAACCACATGAAGCGATGGATCCTTCTTCCCAGCAGGGTACTTTTCCAGCTGGTAGGGGAGGCATTCTCGTTTGGGGACTGTTTGCGTGGACTGAAATGGGAACCCCTGGTACGTGTGGCATCGTCCCTCACAGGTCAACGTTACCGGGATATCCTGGACAACCATTTGCTCCTATTTGTGCGTCTTAAACATCCCACTGGGGACCTCATCCTGCAACAAGACAATGAAGTTCCCGAATTGTATCCGAATGGTTGGATGAACACTCCGCCGACGTTACCTCGCTTCCTTGGCCAGCTAGGTCTCCTGACCTCAATCCCATCGAGCACATCTGGGATGCCATCGAGAGAGATGTTCGAGGCTCTGACCCCCTCCATCAAATCTTCGTGAACTGTGGGAGCTTGTTCAGGGGTCGTGGATCCGTATGGCTTCCCAACGCTTCCGGTGTCTTGTCGAGTCCATACCGAGACGAATCGCCGCCGTCATCAGGTCGAAAGGTGGTGCTACACGTTACTAGACAGGTATCTCAAATTCAATTGCTCTTCAGTGTATGTACTGTATTTTAAAATAAAAACTTTGAACATGTACTATATATACACAATCAGTGAACAAAACGTTAGAAATACCTACCTAATAGCGTGTTGGTTCTCCTCTAGCAGGAATAACTTATACCGCGAGACATCATCTAGTCCACTAGATCCCGGAGTATACCTGGAAGTAATGCCAGTCATGTCTTTTGCAGCATTTTCCACATCCCCGCCCGAGACGTCGGTCCAGAAACCATGGATCTGATATTCAACTCCACGGTATCCCAGACAGCTTTCGCAGGGTTTAAATCCGGGGATCTTGGGAACCACTGGATGGTTCCAAACTCAGAAGAGTGTTCTTCGAGCCATGCCTGAGATCGGTGGAAGAGGGTAGGTGATCGGCCACCACATGCTGGTAGTGCGCAGCGGTAAGGACATTTCCAGACACACTAAGGTGGCTAATGTGCCCCATGCAAACGCTCCCCAAACCATCACAGAGCCACCACCGCTTTGAACTGTGCACACCTGGAACGACGAGGCAACGGCCTCATGCTGTCGAAGCTGCACCCTCTCGGTACAGCTGGAAACAAGATTCATCTGACCACACGACGCAGCGCCATTTTGCGGAGGTCCCGTTTTGATGTTTCCGGCCCCAAGCGAGGCCTAATATCCGATGACATGCAGTCAACAGCGGCGCACGAGTAGGGCGTTGGCTCTTGTAGACCAGGGTATTGAGTGAGCGTCATACCGTTCGCTCACTGACGGTGCTTGGGCCTCCGAAATTTAACCCGGATGCGATCTGTGTCCCCATTGCCAATCGGTCGGTTTGTATGAGCCTGCATAATCTTCGTTGATCCAGCTGAGTAATGGCGTGTGGTCGCCCAACGGTTTCTCTCTGAGCGCTGGTACGTCCGTCGATGGTATATTCGTGGTACACCTTGATACGATTATCCTCGGGAAACCTAGGGTTCTTACCACTTGGTTGATGGAATAACGCATCTGTCGGATACCGAAAGTGCGTCCACGATCAAAGTCGTACAGATCGCCACGTTTGCCCATGCTTTTTTTTATTGGCAATACACTGTTGGAAAGGCCTGCTGTCCGACTATTTATTTCCTGGTTTGGGTCTGTTCCACTCTGCACTTGGAATGCTCATGTCAACTGCCCATCATTCTTATGTCTAATTTGTTTACCTACTGAGCGTATATCCACACGCATTTGTATTGTTTCTCATGCACTCAAAAAAAAAAAATAGCAAAAACAATCTCGTAATCGAAGAACATCATTTTAATCATACATTGTACGTACGTATTTAATAAGACGTTTTTTGGTATTGTAACCCTAATTAGGCTCAGAAGTCAATCTCTCTCTCTCTCTCTCTCTCTCTCTCGCTCTCATTCTTTCTCTCTCTCTTTCTTCTCTTTCTCTCTTTCTCATTCTTTCTCTCTCTCTCTCTCTCTCTCTCTCTCTCTCTCTCTCTCTCTCTCTCTCTCTTATTCTTTCTCTCCCTTTTATTCTTTCTCTCTCTCTCATTCTCTCTCTCTCCCTATCTCTCTTTCTTTTCTTTCTTCCTTTCTCTTCTCTCTCTCTCATTCCTTCTCTCTCTATCTCTCTTCCTTTCTCTCTTTCTCTTCTCTCTCACATTCTCTCTCTCTCTTCTCTGTCTCTCTATCTTTCTTTCCTTCTCTCTTTCTCTTCTCTCTCTTCCTTCTCTCTCTCTCTCTCTCTCTCTTTCTTTTTTTCTTTCTCTCTTTCTCTCTATCGCGTGCGCGTACAGATGTAGATGTCCGAGGGTGTCCGCTATTGGGAGAAAGGTTTTTCCTGTATTTTAGTGTACTTGATCTTACTGTAACACGAATGCCGCAAACATTCGTATCAATGGGGCGACAAACAACTGTTGTCTGCAAACAGCTTCTATCATCTGGATGGTCTAGATTTATGTTGGTTTCTGTAGATAGTCACGTGAGTATCCGTCAGACAATCTTGGAGGACTATCTTCTGTCTTTTGCTTTTACTTTTTTATTTGAGAAAAAAAGAAGAGAGCGGAGTTTAATCCAAACTGTGACCTTATTCTTAAAGCGATGACGGGAATTTAACTGAGTTCAGTAATGCCGAAATATTAAGAGGATTTTAAGCCCTCTGTTTCAAGCTAAGTCCATTTCTTTCTTTTGACATTTGGAAAGAAAAATGGATTTATTTTAATCCTTTTCCGCTGCTTCTGTGGCCAACACTGCCCACTGTGTAGCCAGAAATAGACTGGACCGCGTTCGGTCTGTTAGCGACGGGAATTGGATTTAAATAAAAGGAAATCGCCGGATCAGTTCGAGCAAAATCCAGAAATTTTTCGCTGAATGGATTTCCATGTTAGTGAGAATGATATACAAATTGCCTTAAAAACAAAACAGAGTCAGCTTTTCTTAACGAGATTTCAGTAATTCCCAGTTTAGATTTGAATAAGTGAATTGAATGCATCATTCCAACTCCACATCTGATCCCTTTCTGGGAATCCTAAATAAAAGTTCTCTTTATATTGTTTTTTTTCACACACGCCTAAATGCGGTCTACTATTCAATCTCCTTGATAATACTTTAGCCCATCTTCGGATTTTAACCCTTTCACCAGCTGGAACGAATTAACTCGGGGTTAGCGAAATGGGCTGAAATCAACTGGATTGAATATACCGTATATACTCGTGTACAGGTCGACCCCCCTCGATTTTTATCTGAATATTTGCAGTTTTTGTATATCCCGTGTATAAGTCGACCCCCGATTTTTATGTGAATATCTGCAGTTTTTGTATACCTATACCTATCTTGTGTATAAATAATATATATATATATATATATATAGTTTCGAAGGATGCGCCCGCATGAGGAAATGTGAACCTACTATTTATTGTTGTAGCTGCTCTCGCAATGTTGCTTGCGGCAGTTTCCCGCAAAATGTGGGTGGAATTGAGGCACAATTCTGGGAAGATGATAGGGCTCACCACACTGGTTAGAGAGTTTTCAGGGGAAGGTTACACACTTCAACAGTATATGAACCCACTTTTGCACATTGTCCCCCCTCCTTCTCTCATTCTTTGCGAGCGAGTTTTCTGCAGTTACTTCATTCATGGAGAAGTAAAGCATTTGCTCCCGCAGCAGACGAATCGTGATGCATTTACCAAACGTCGTAAGGTACATCGTTATTTAAAAAAAAAAAAAAAAACTTCCTCAACCATATTTGGATAGCGTAAATAGGTCTTCATGTCAACCTGATTGTTTTTTTATCCCATAAAAAATATGCATGCCGTAAAAAATAAATGTGTAACTTTTGAAGTTTTCAATGGATTTCTTCAAAATTTCAAATGAATCTTTATTTTGATATATTGTGGACACTGTAAAATTTGAAAAATTGAAAAATCTTTATTTTGATATATTGTGGACACAACTATTTAAAAAATGGAAGAAAATTTGTTCTATAAAATTTTCTCCCACTACCCTGTGCAGCGTAGCAGCTGTCGGTCAACTGCTGAGTTGTACGAGGGTGTGATTGACAGAGAGGTCGTTTATCTACTCCCGAGTTTCATCCCCCTCTCCACCGTGTTTGTGACAAACAATCGGCTTTAGTGACAAAACCAAACATCGCCCGATTCAGTAAATATGCAGTCCTTTTTGCTCGCTCTTAGTCTTCAGAAAAGGTTACTGTTTGTTTTATTTTTAGAGTAGGGCACACTCAATTTAATAACAAACGTAAGTAGGTTGTTAAACTAATGCACTTTTTTACTATCAGTGGCAATGCTATTCTGAGCGATCAGCCAAGTTTAAACACTTTCGTTTTCGGAATGCATTGATAAAGTTACCGCTGTTCTGTAGATTGTCACGCCTCTCATCTCCGCCGCCGCTAAGCAGGGGCAGCGGTCTCTTTTTGCAATAGTCTGTTCTTTTCCCTCTTCATCCCCTTCGTCGAGAATTGAGCACGGTCGTAGGTCACGGCACGATGCAAATTAAACTACTGGCTGACGCGTTCACCTCTTTCCTCTGGGTGACTTACCAGCGGGGCAGTCAAGGCCATATCGACAGATGCAAAACGGACTTTGAGACATCCTTGCGAAATGAGTTTTTCTATTAGTGCATAAAAAAAAACTCGTAACCGCAAATGTAATTATTTTATCTATTGCTATTATATAGCTTTAGAGAATGTATTTTAGAAAAAATTCTCTAATGCGTGATTTCAGCAATTATGAAAATTTGAGAGCAGTTAGAGGGTTAGGAATCTCTCGTGTCTGACACCAATGGTGTGTTAATCATATTACAAATCCCTTGGCCTCATGGAGGGGAGGGTTGTCCGGAACCCTCCCCTTCCTTCCCTTGGGTGCGCCCCTGAGTGCAAGAGTATTGGAATAAAATACCACTACCAATTTTAAGAAATGCTCTGTTATTTTGGAAATCTAGGTGTAGGTTCATCCAGAGAAAAAGCTATCAGATAGAGCATTTGAGAAGGAAATAATTTTATTTCAAACGTTAACTATATTGCTGGAAAGCAGTTCTAAAAATCTGCGAACATTTTTGCAAGTAAAACCGAGGGAAACTACAGACTCCAGGAAAGCGAAGGAAGAAAATCCGAGGGAAAATACTCATATCTCAGCAGTGTTGTGGGACAGAAAGCAGATGCCAAAGCCCTTCGCCGAACCTGGAAACAACGCGTTTCCTTCTGTATGCCTCTGGTAGGTGTATATCGTTGCTAGTTTCCGTTAGTGTTTAATAAAGCAACTGAATAGGACGAACCGTGACCGTACCACACCTTTATATATAAAGCAAACTCTCTACCTATACTGGAAACCTACATGTGGTAGGTCATGGAAACGGCATGATGCCTGTTTGTAATTAACTCTTACTCGCCCAAATATCTGGCATTCCGATATCCCGCACGCTTGGTGACAAAAGCCCACAAAGTAACGATTAATCGCAGGTCTGACAATGCGAGAGGAATGTACGAGCGCCCCGTGCTACATGTACACATAATGATGGTTGCACAGATCTGTGCTAAATATTTACTTTAATTTGTAAGCCCCAATGACTTTTCTATGTTACATAGCCAATTTTGCAAATGCGTGAGGGAAAGGCTAAGTAATTAAATTTGCATTTCCGAGTAAAACATCGCGCGCGTGTTAAACTTATGGAATCAGCTGGAAAAAAAAAGTGTCTGCGAAGACAAATACAAAAGTCGAAAACAATATATTTTTTTACTTTTGAATTTTTCTGGATATGCAAATGAAATATGAATCGATAATGTCATTTTAATGATTTTTTAAGAGGAGACGACAATGTTTGTTCCAGACATGTGGTCTTTTCTTTCTGCGTTCACATCAGATGAATAACGATGTGTCGTGTGATTTTTATGACTTTATTATCGCAGCAAATGTTAGTTACTAGGGGAGAAGCTTTGAACGTGAGCTTCTACTGCACGTATTGCTCAGTCGGGTTGTTTCGATTTGCTTACCGGGACACTGGGATATTTCCCGATGGACCACTCGAGAAATGGCATACTTTCTCGTTTTCTCTTTCTTTGGATTGTTTGGAAAGAACAAATGATTATTTTGGTACTGATGAATAAAAGTCGCTTTCTTCACTTTTGAGCATTATGTTATCTACCTAAAGCGTCATGTTCTTAAAAAATATGGCGTTTCCTTATATATATATATATAATTAGCATCATCATCATAATCAATTATTATCAATCCACTGCTGGATGAGGGTCTCCCCAAGTTTCTTCCACAATTGTGTGTCTTGAGCCTGTCTTCTCCATGTCACTCCAGCATACTTTCGAATTTCATCCAACCATCTCACTTGTGGTCTTCTTCTGGGTCTTTTCCTGTCCCTCGGAATCCAGTCTAAAATTCCGGTTGTCCATCGGTGGTCCGTTCTTCTGGCAACATTTCCAGCCCATTGCCATTTCAGTGATTTCACTCTGGTCATGATGTTGTCCACTCCTGTCAGTTTCCTTACCCAGAAGTTCCTCTTCTTATCTTTCTTGGTTATACCAAGCATGCATCTCTCCATGCTTCCTTGAGTTGTCTGCATTCTTTGTACGTCTGCTTTAGTTAAGGCCCATGTCTCTGCTACATACGTAAGTGCTAGCAGGATGCATTGATCAAACACTTTTCTCTTAAGACATAATGGCATACTTCTCTTAAAAATTTTACTGTTTCTTCCAAAAGATCTCCATCCAAGTTTTATACGCCGATTAATTTCTCCATCAAAGTGACCTTCACCTGATATCTGCTGCCCAAGATTGGTAACGGTTATCTCAAGTTTTTTCTCCATCAATCGAAAAATCTTCATTTCTTGTAAAGGCATTGTACATCACTTTTGTCTTCTGAAAGTTCATTTTTAATCTCAGTCCTTTACTCTTGTCAGCAAGTTCCTGGATCATCCTCTGCAGCTCTGAAAGGATAATTGCGAAGATGACTAAGTCATCCACAAAACGAAGGTGAGTTAAGTAATCTCCGTTAATCTTTATCCCTTTTGTTTTCCCAGTTCAATGGTTAAAAGACATTTTGCAATGCGGCATTAAAGAGCTTAGGATATATGGTGTCACTTGTCTCACTCCCTTTCCAATTTTTATTTGTGCTGTATCCTCAAATATCCGAATTTTTTAACTTGAATTTTCATAGATGTTATTAATAATGCTAATGTATGCATCTTCAATACTGCAGAATTTCAAAGATATATATCTATCAAAGGAAAGCTTAAATACTACTCATGTAACATAATTTTGGACTACAAGAATTCCAAAAACAATACATAGAAATATCATTATATCTCAATTTCTACGTATTGCTCGCATTTGCAATAACAGAGATAACACCACCAAACAGTTGAAAAACCTTTTTTCCACTTTGAAAAAAAAAATGTATCCACTGAAATTTTGTAAATTTAATTTTGATAATCTCTTATCTACTTACAATTTACACTCGTCCTTCAAGATTAGATTTTGTAACATTACATCCTAAAATATCTTTGGATTAACCGCTTCTTAGGGCCACACTTGAAACTTTTTTCCCACCGAGTAACCCCGGAGACTTATAATATCCGTTCTTTACTTCCACTAATAAACACTTGTCCGGCATTGCTAAAATTGGAGTAATTCAGAACGTATCTAGGAAATAGCAGCTAAATTTGTTCACTGAGATTTTCTGAACACACTTGGAGTTTGATATTCCGACTTTGATTTGGGTCTTAACCGTGACTCTCTATGAATGTTTACATTTGTGTCAAGGGAGGTTTAGTGGAAAGATTTAAGTTACTGTTGCTATCTCTTAACGGGATTACAATTCTTGTAAGGAGTTTTATGACTCATTTTAAGTTACAGTAGTTCTTCTTCGTATATACACAGGGTGGCAAAGAATTTTTAAGACTGGGTCTGTAAAATGAAATAGAAACAAGAAATTATAATTTGTTTTGGTTTGTTATTCAAAATAAGTCCCTCCGGCTTCAATACACTTGTTACAGCGATTTAATAATGATTTGAATGCCTGTTCCAGTTCACTTTGCGGAATTGCCTCCAACGCACGCGTCGAAACTGTTTGTAAGCTCGAAATATCATCACAATAACACCCTTTTAACGTCATTTTAAGTTTTGGGAATAAAGAAAAGTCACAGGGTGCTAAATCAGGCGTGGATGATTCAACACACAGACATTATTTTTCGCCAAAAATCTACGAACAAGAAGTGAGGTGTGACTGGGCGCATTATCGTGCAACAAACACCAACTGTTTTCATCCCGATATTCTGGACGAATGCGACACATTCTGCCCATCAAACGCCTCAACACATTTAAGTAAAACTCACTAGTAATTGTTTGTCCACTTGGAACAAATTCTTTGTGGATTACTATCGAAGAATGTAATGAGCATTGTTTTCATTTTCGATGGAACTTTTCTTGTTTTTTTGGCTTGTGGTGAGTTTTTTGACTTCTATTCCGCACATTGTCGCTTTGTTTTAGGATCATATTGAAACCACCATGTTTCATCACCTGTAACAATCGATTTTAAGAAGTTTGGATCATTTTCTGCGGCTGGAATGATGACTCTGCAATGTGCACTTCTCCTTGATTTTTGTTTATTGGTTAACGTGTGTGGAACAAATTTAGCACATACTTTTGTTTTGCCCAAATCTTCATGCAGGATGGTTCGAATCGTTTCTTTGTTGATGTTTAAAGACTCTTCCATCATTCTTAGTGACGCATATCAATTGTTTGCCACGAAATCGCGCACTTTTTCAATAATCTCAGGTGCCCTAGATGAACTTGGTCTTCCGGTATGCTTATCATCTTCTAGCGTATCTCTTCCGTCCAAAAAACGCTTGTGCCACAGGAAAACATTTGATCTACTTAAACAAAACTCACCGTAAACTTGTTTCCTCATTTGGTACGTTTCCGAGGCCCTTTTACTAAGTTTTGCGTTAAAATTAATTAAAATTAATAACAGCCCTTTGTTCCATCTCAATAATTCAACATGAATTTTTTATTTCTCTAATGAACGGCCGTTTCGTTTGAGTTACTTTAACAACTGCGCAGTACTTTTGGCAGGAAGCAAGCAGATGGTCACGGTTTATAACGCATTCGCGATTACACTGGTGGTGCCACCGTAGGCTGAAATCTAGCACCAGTCTTAAAAATTCTTTGACGCACTGTGTATAACAGTTCACGTAATATTACTGTTTTGGTAAGGAGTTTTATAGTTCATTTTTAGTTTCAGTGACTGCTTTTTGGATATTCTACAGTTCAGGTAGAGAAGACAGAATGCATTGAAATTTATAATCTCAAAATTTTAATGTGGACGTCTGTTGTTGCTTTTTTCGAGGTTTATCGCATTTTCACGTAACCGGAGCTAAATTTGCATGCTCAGGGCTTCCCTGAAGAGTGGTCCAGGGGTTCTGAATGTGTATTTAAAATAATTTACTCAACATTATTTTGCCATTTTATAAATTTCTTTACTGTGCTTTTTTTCATCTGGAAGTCATAAGGCCCTTGTTATTTGTTTATGAAAGTTGGTTGCTTGTGTAAAACACACACACACACACACACACACCCACACACACACACACACACACACACACACACACACACAGGGTTTGAAAAATTTCATCCTGTTTCACGAGTCAGGCAAATATCTCACTTGCCAGGTGCTGAAAATCGACAGCCCTGCAAGTCTGCCGATTTTCTCTCGTGTTTTAAAGTTTTATTTGTTGAACATTTATACACATATCTCGAATAATATTTGATCTCTAATTAGATGTAAACGATTAACCACTGATTAATAACCAAACTCAGTTTTCTCCCTCAAGAGTAGAAGATGCAGCAATCCTTTAATGCGTTAGAACTTTCCTAACAGCTCCGCGGAAATACGGATTCTCGTGCTTGCCCTTTGACCTACGACAGCAATTGGCTAAGCGGCAGCTCGCGAGACGCATGTGACTTTTACACTGCCTATATTTCAAACAGCGATTGGGGAAATCATTCTACCGTTCTTGCGGCTTCTTGCATCGTGTACCTAGTTAGGCGCACCATGACCGGATGTTTTGACTCGCGGCATTCCCTGTCGAAACACTTTCGCGGAATAACCGGTTTCCCATGTATAACGAAGTAAATTTCTCCGTCAATTTTGTCCACGCCGGGGCTCGAACCCGGGTCCCTTCATTCCGGAATAAGTCGCTCTACCAACTGAGCTACGCAGACGTTCGTTGTCGCTGCTATCTGCCTTTAGGTCGTGTGCGTCCTGCTGGGCAGGCACGTCACACATGCTGGCGCAGAATTATGCAAAACTTTTGTGAATTAGAATAGGCTTTATTAAGAAACTGATAGTTTTACGTATTCAACAATAGGCATAATAACGTATAAATAATGGACGATTGAATTTAAATTGCTCTACTGAATTTTGTACTCGTCAACTAAAACTATTTCACTCGTCACAGACGAGCAGACGACCTCATTTTTCAAGCCCTGTATACAGGATGTTTGTAAACTCTTTTGACAAAAGAAGAGGGTTGATAGTACCCATCAAAACGAACAATATTTACAAGGAACTTAGGGCCGCATTCCACTCTGAGTGTCAGAAAAGAGTAAAGTTAGATGTCATAGTTGAACTTTCAACAGTGCAAAGAAAGAGAATTAACGACATCATAAGTTGCACAATTCCATTTATGGAGATCAGGGACAGACTCAAAGTAGATGCTCAAAGTGGCAGCCACGGGGGCCGTTGCACAATTCACACCGGCGAATGAAAGACTGGCGCACCCTCTCGAAGACTCCTGGTGTAGTGTTTATCCTTTCCGCTGCAACAACGATTCTCGCGACGAGATCTTCCACGGTGTCCACAGGCGTCTCGTACACCAATGATTTCATGTGCCCCCAGAAGAAGTCCAGTGGGTTTAAGTCCGGTGAGCGTGGAGGCCATGCCACAGGTCCGCCACGTCCAATTCACCGTGCAGGATATGTGGCATTCAGGAAGTGTCCATTGCACCTTGATAAGCCAATCAGCTGCAACTGTCGATGCTGCGTCATTTCTCTGGTAATTTGCATATGGTAAATGCTTGACGGTGATGTTCTGGCGATGTGCTACTTCTCCGGCACGAAAGAAATGACGTAAGAGGTGATGACTTGCTCTTGTTGGACGTATTTCGAAGTTACTCTTTTCTCACACACCGAGGGGAATGCGACCCTAGGTTCCATTGTAAATATTGTTCGTCTTGATGGGTTCTATCACCCCTTTTCTTTTGCCAAAACAGTTTACGAACACCCTGCATACACGGTCGAGTCACATTATTGTGTCCACCTCCTACTTTTGACATCAACAGCGCGTAGCCAATGAAAAAAGGCACGAGTCGTGAGCTGGCTTGAAGGAAGGTATATAATGTGTGTTGTAGGCAATCTGAAAACATATCACTCGTTGCTGTCATGGATAAAGGGTGAGATTTATCAGATTTGCAGAAAGGAATTACCGGCTTTCGGGCCAAGGGTTGCAGTATTTCTGAAACAGGGCAGTTTGTGAACTGTTCGCGTGCTGCTGTGGTTAAAGTGTATCGTGATTGAAGAAATGCAAATAAGCGAGGTGGAAACTATGGAGCACCAGGCGCTGTTTGATGTGAGAGGTGAACGTCGCCTTCGAAGGTGCGTGCGAGCCGATCGACACGCTACAGTGGAGCAACTCACTGGCCGAATGAACCAGGGGGCTACCGGAAGTATGTCTAAAACGACAGTTCAGCGAACCCTGCTGCGTATGGGGCTCCGATGCAGATGGATGGTCACTGCACCTATGCTAAAGAAGGTGCATCGGCATAAAAGGTTTGCATTCGCACGGCAGTATCGGAATTGGACCTCCACTGATTGGCAAAGGATTACCTTTTCCGATGTGTCACGTTTTCTGCTTCATCGAACGGATGGACGTTGGCGTATAAGGCGAGAAACATTGGAAAACAAACACACTTCAACCGCTGCTGGAAGAACACAAGTTGGTGGGGGCAGCGTTATGATCTGGGGAATGTTTTGCTTTTCATTCTCTGTGTCGACTCAAACCTGTGGAAGGCACTATGGACCGAGTTCGTTATAAATCCATCCTTGCAGACCACATAAGCCCACACATACGGATTGTCTTCCCTGTGGCGGATGGGATCTTTCAGCATGACAATGCCACGTGTCACACTCCTAGAAATGTCCGAGAGTGGTTGGAACAGCACGATGAAGACTTCAAAGTACTTCTCTGGCCCCCTAATTCCTCAAACGTAAACCCAACTGAGCATCTATGGGACCACCTCGATTGTGTTGTTCGCTTTATGGATCCTACACAACGCACCCTCCAACAGCTGTCAGATGGACTGCAGTCAGTATGGCTCCACATACCTGTGAACACCTTCTGAAACGTTATTGAGTCACTCCCAGCCCGTCTAGCTGCTTTCCCCGCTGCTGCCCGCTGCGGTTACTCTGGATAGTCACAATAATGTGACTCAACCGTGTATATATATATATATATACATACACTGAGTGGCCACTTCATTATGACCACCCCCTCAGTACTTCATTATGCCACCTTTTGCCTTTAATACTGCGTCGATTCTTCGTGGCATGGACTCCACGAGATGTTGATAGGTGGTTTGTGGAATCTAAAACCATGCTTGTTAAATAACACTTTCCAGGAGTGTGAGATTGCAGGGTTGTGGATCCAGCGGTCCGATGGCTCGCTCAACTTCATCCCACACATTCTCAATGGGGTTGAGATCTGGAGATTCTGGGGGCTACCTAAGCAAAGTGAACTCACCGGAATGTTCCTGAAACCAATCCTGTACAATACGAGCCCTATGGCAGGACACACTATCTTGTTGAAAGTAGCCATCGCCATTGGGATAAGCCATTCACAAGACATGATGCACTTGGTCCGCAACGATGTTTATATATGATGTGCCAGTCAGCCATTGATCAACACGAATTAAAGGGCACAAATCATGCCAGGAAAACATTTCCCAAACCATAACGTTCCCTCCACCAGCTTGAAGGGTTGTAGAAATGCATTTGGGGTCCATGCTTTCGTGCTGTTTCCGCCAAATTCTCACTCGGCCATCGGCATGGTGCAACTGAAAACGTGATTCATCCATCGGACCACATAATTTGTTTCAATTAACGACTGTCCAATCCCTGTGCTCCTGTGCGAACTGGAGACGTTTTCCTTTGTTAACTGCAGACGGCAAAGGTGTTCGAACAGGCATTCGGCTGCCATTTCCCATCCGATGCAGTGTACGGAGAACACTGCGTGCAGAGATCATTTGAGGGGATCCTTAATTAAGATGGTATATAATTTGCTGCACTGTTGCCTTTCTGCTGTCTGTTACCAGTCTACACACTCTCCGTTCCTCCCGAGCAGTCACTAGTCGATGACGACCACACGTTGCACGTAGAGACCCAGTTTTTTGGCTGACAGTCCAGTCTTTAAACACTTTAGCAACAGCTGCTCTGGAACATTTCATGAATGCGGCGGTTTCAGTGATACACGCTCCATGGCCCCGAGCTCTTACAATCATCCCACGTTGAAAGTTAATCAAATCGCATTTTTTACCCATCTCGTCACCCAAAAATCACTTTTACTACTGTCGTAAGCACTAAGCTTTCCATTTTTATACTAGCCTCGCACTCTTGCGGCAACAGAGTGCAGCCATAGCTCATTTGCTTAAAACTGTCAGGTGGTCATAATATAGCAGCCCCTCAGTGTATATGCCATTTGCAGAGATTGTAGAAGCCACCCGTGGAAGTGAACTGTTCATCCACAAGTCCATGGAGTACGGAGGGCGCAATATTCTTCCATTGCGCGTTGAGTACATCGACCACCTCTGTCAGTAGTGAGGAAGGTCGTGTTTGTCAAGACCTCACCCGCCGTTCAAGTTCATCCCATAAGTGTTCTATAGGATTCAGGTCCGGGCTCTGAGCAGACCAATCTAGCCGCGAGACGCGATTTTCCTCATAACTCTCCATTGTAGCCCTGGAAACATGACAAGCGGATTTGTCGTCCCAGAAGAAACAATCATCGTCTCCATAGAACTGATTCAACGTTTGAAGCATTCATTTGTCCAGGATATCTCTATTCAGCACATAGTTCATGTTGCCATGAATAGACCCACAACGTACCAGCAAAAACAGCCTCATACCATAACTCTGTAATTTCCATTGCCCACAGTCGCCACAGTGCACTCCAGAAACTGACATTCTCCTGGTAAACGCAAAACCAGACACGTCCATCTGATCAGAATAACACTGGTGGGCAAAAATTAAGGACGAAGAGGAGAAATTAGCACAATAGCGGAACGAGCAGGCAGAACGGACCGAAAGACCACTCAGGAGATAGACTAGGGTCCGGTACGTTAGGGTATGCGCATATATGCTGCATGACGTAGGGGGGGGGAGAGTGTCGGAAAGGTATAAAGCATACTGGCGGTGTACGCTCAGCAATTCGGTGAAAGCTATTGCACGGTGTACATCGGTTTTGAACAACGTTGAGTTGCTGCCACCGTGTGATATGGCCAACAGCCAATCCAGTAGACGACATCTGGATGACTTTACCCGAGGTCGCGGCATTGGGAATTTTTAAGAAGGTCGAAGTGTGACTAGTGTGGCCGAGGAGTTCGGGATCGCTTATAGCATCGTTTCACAAGCTTGGACAGAATTTCAAACTACAATAATAGCTGTCCGAGAGTTTAGCAGTGGTTGTCCACGAGCAACCACGGTGGCGGACGACCGGTATATTGTCCTACAGGCGAGAAGAGACAGACGGCAGACAGCGGGAGAAATCGTAAGGCACATGCAACAGACAACTGGATGTACATTATTGCGTTTTACCGTCGCTAGGAGGCTGCACAAAGGTGGTCAATTTGCACGACGAATAGTACGGTGTGTGCCATTAACGCCTGTTTATCGGAGACGGCAGTTTCTCTGGTGCCAGAAACACAATAACTGGACACATGAGCAATGGCGTCGAGTTCTTTTTACGGATGAGAGCCGATTTAGTCTGACGAGCGATTCTGGACGTATACACATCTGGAGAGAGCAGGGAACACACAATCGCACATTCCAACATAATCGAAAGGGACAGGTTTGGAGGTGGCGGAGTTTTCGTTTGTGGCGGTAACATTCTTGGTAGCCGTACTGACCTCCACAAATTCCAAGGAGGTTCAGTCACTGGTGTCCGCTATTGTACTGAGGTTCTCCTGCCTCACGTGCGTTTGTTTTGAGGTGCTGTGGGTCCTGAGTTCCTCTTCATGGACGACAACGCTACACCTCATCGTACAGTGGCTGTCGCAGAGCTGTTGGAGAGTGAATATATGAAACGCGTGGATTGGCCCGCAAGGTCACCGGACCTAAATCCAATCGAACACGTGTAGGACCTTCTCGGAATACGCTTGGCAGCACGTCACCAGCCGACAGCAACGATTCCGCAGCTGCGATTGGCGGTACAAGAGGAATGGGACGCGATGCCTCAACAGTTCCTTGACAACCTCGTCCTCATCATGGACAGACGTTATAAATCATGTAACGCAGTCAGGGGTGATCATATCCCCTACTAAAGACTGGATTTTTCTTGGCAGCCGCCTGTCACATGGAAGTTTCTGTCTTCTGTCCAGTTATGCTCGAAGCTACCTTTCCAATAAAGTGCCTTTGTATCCTTTGGATTCCTTGTTTGGGCGGCTCACTTGTTCCATATTCTTACATCTTGGGGATCTTATGGTATGATTTGAGTTGATGTGGAGCACTTTTGCGCGATGTTACATTCGAAAAACCGTCTCGTCTTTATATTTTGCACGCCAGAAAATTTACCGCTATCCTTCCAGTGTCCCATTTTCGTGCTGTTGACAGCACCGTATCCGCGTGGCTTTATTATTCTTTGTAATGAGAAGTTTATGGGCGGCTGCTCGTCCATGATGCCCAAGTGCATGAGCCTGTCTTCGAAGTGTCTTGCTGGAGACCATAACATCTGTGGCCATCTGGAACTCATGTGCACTGGTCGGGACCTGGTGTTCTGGATCTCCTTCCGCAGCACCATCCGGTTGCTGGGTCGCAGTTTCGTGGGTCTTCCAGGGTGAGGTGAATTCATGCAATGTCTCTTCTTCTCCACTTGTTGATAATAAAAGCCCAGTCGGTTTAGGGACCTGTATGACTTCAGCGATGCTTCTTATGTTCATACCTCCAATTCAGCAGCCTATTATAATGCCGTTTTCGAGCTCCATCTGTCTAACCATTTTATCAGCGATTGATCTGATCAGATCAGATCAGTAGAGGATTATAGGAAGAGAGTGTCTGAGCAGATCGCTCAGAAAGATGAACCTCGGTGTCGGCATAAGATCTCCGACACCTTTATATGCTATGCTTAAGCGAAATACTGACGAGCTCCCACTTTCCAACGAAGCAGGTGTTTATGCCGTCCCTCTACAATATCCGGATGGCTCCAAGCGATACTACATTGGGATGACTAAACGTTCATTTAAGATTAGAGCCAACGAGCATAAGAGGGACATAAAGAACGGCAAATTAACCACGGCCCTATCCAGAGAAGTCCAGTTCAAGTCCGCCGATCCTATGTGGGATAACATAAAGAAATTAGCTGCCTACTCTACTCCCAAATCCACTGCCATTCGTGAAACATTGGAGATCATTACCAACGATGAGACCTGCAATGATAGCGTCTCGCTAGAATTACCACGAATTTGGAACCAATTCTTCAAATAATGAATGCCTTTTGTTTTCCTTCAAGGATTCCGCGTGCAATACGAACATGATGTCTCGTGTTTTTATTGAATAATTACGTTCGCATCTCTTCGTTTATCGTCAAGTCAACTCACCGCGTTCAAATTGTTGAAACGTTCTATTATCCAGTTTTCAGTTTGCTGTCTACCTTCCTTGAGAAAGCCATCTGGTTGATGTGCGAAAGCTTGGAAACCTTGATTTTATATACGCCAATAAATTCGGATAACTAGTATAGTTGTACTATTTTATATATAGTTGGTGTACAGTTCCTTGTGTTATTATTTGTGTTAATATTTGTGTCTGACCCCAACCCTTAGAAATAAGAAGCTAAAAGATTTGGGCTAGAATGTCCGATTGGAAAGATACACGGGAGCGAGGGAGGATGACACCATTATTTATAACCGGGTGGAGGGGAATACCCGGCGTCCGACGGCTTAAAGTGCCCGTCCGACCCACGGCGGATGTTTAGTGGTTCGAGCGTTCGTACCTACCCAGGATCGAACCTGAGGTTCCTCCGTGGCAGTCACGAACGTTGACCACTTGATCATCCGCGGCCCGATTGACCTGAGCGTTCTCCCGTTGACGTTTGTATACCTCATCGACCACGTATCTGCTGCGGCAACACATCATTGCGCCTTGCGTGGGTGGTTTCTAATCACTTTTGCCCACATAATGTATGTTGGGCGTTTGATGTAAAATGGCAAAGCGAAATTCTCTCCATTTCAGTGAAAAAATTGCCGCTGAACCAAGCACGCTGTTATGAATAAATTAAACTAATTACTGTTAAGAGTAGGGCGTCGGACTTCGAACCATAGGCAGAGATAGAAACGGGTCAACGAGTCGACATTTTCTTGCTTGTCCAACGTGTCGAGTCAAGGTGTTCCTGACCCGATTCTGACCCGGTTTATTTCCGTTTTATTTTTGGAAAGGAGAAAAATATATTCCAAGGAAAGATGCGCGTTGTGGAACTCTGTAAGCGATACTCGTGCCCACGGAGTGAATAATGATTTGCCATGCAAAAATTTTGTCATCTCTTTCGTAAAGCAAAGAAGATTTCCACCGATTGACGTCAGACACACCGACACCAAATCGTAAAAAGATACTTCCTTTTCGTACTTTTACAGCGCGATTGTCCAGGGCAAGGTACAGGCAAACGCCATTCGTCTGCTTCTCAGCTGATTCACTCTCTCCCACTGTATGACTAAGAGTTTACTTTTCACTTCGCATCTTTTACATTGGGCATTCAAAGGTTTTCGATTGATGTGCTAACATCCCGTTCTCATGACATGTCATGTCGAAATTAACTCCTTAATAAATAAATACATCGCTCTTTCCACGTTCCAGAAACACACAGCAACCGAAAAATTGTTTTTCAGCCGCCGCTGTGGAATCGAACCAACAGAACTTTCGGTATCGCGCCAAGTGCGTTACCTTTACGCCACGGGGGCCAACAATCCACGGTGCTATGTGTATTTTTAAGTCAGCTTCTGACATCATAAATCCGTAAGATGGGCTCAGCTACTGACCTACATGATGCCTGCCCAGAATATGACACCTCTGCTGCCATAGCGGTCCCTTTCTCGGATGTTGGAGGAAAGGTATCGGGTCCCAGGTTCTCTCCAGATGAAGGTACGTTGAGAATCAGTGTCCTGGTTGAATCGCGTCTCGTCTGTGAAGATAATGTTTCCTCACTGAAGTCTGGTCCAAGGCTGATGTTGTCTGCACCATGCTAAACGCTCTCTCTTGTGTGCTGAAATGAGCGGGACGCAAACAGCAGGTCTTCTGGCAAAAAGCCCTCTCCCATGAAGCCTTCGGGAAACAGTAACCCTTGAAGTTCGGTTTCCAGTGGCGGCATGCAGCTCACGAAATAGCTGTGCAGCTGTAGCAGTCCTGCTACACCTCGCTGAAAGTGTGACAAATAACGATCTTCATTGCCAGTCGTGGCTCTTGGACGACCTTGTCCAGGCCTTCTCGATATGGATCCGGTGTCCTTAAACTGCTTCCACAAATTGCAGACGACACTGGGTGTTGCATTGAGCCCAGTAGCGACTTGCGATTGCCCTGCCTCCTATCTACCGACGATTCTCCACCTCATCCTACATCAATACGTTCGTGGCAACTCATTTTACCTGATTGCTTATGAAATTGCACCAACTCCTGCAAGAAACACAGCGAATGTCGCCGAGGAGTACGAGCGAACTAATCGCGGAGAAAGCCACGTGTGCTTTTCATGCCCTCCCCTGTCACCGATCCTCCCATACGCACGTGTACGCTTGCGTATTCGACACTGCAAATTTGCATTCTTATTCGGCGGCATAATTTGTACCTTTGGTTCAGTACTTTTCGTGAGAATCGATAAAATGTTGCAAATTCTCATAATTTTGAACATCAGTGTATATATACACTGACGGAAAAAAAAATCCCAACACCAAGAAGGGGTTGTGTTAGATAAACGACAGTTGGTAGGCGGTGAGAGTACATCTGTAAGATGACGTCTATGAAAATTTCGCGCTCGGCGCGTACGTGTGGCGCTAGTAGCGCCCCTCTGAACATGCAAAGCAGGTTTGCTGTAAATACCCGCTGTAACGTTCGTGAGCGTTAGTTATCGTTGAGATTCGACGTAATGTGTTGATGTTAGTCAAGAATGCCTTTAAGAAGACGAAGAAGCCATTATCAATAGCTCACGGAGTTTGAACGAGGTCGTGTAATAGGGCTACGAGAAGGTGGATTTTCGTTCCGCAATATTGCAGAACGATTTGGCAGGAATTAGCCACTGTGCATGATTGTTGCAGCGGTGGTCAAGGGAAGGTACTGCCTCAAGAAGACTGGGTCCCGGCCGGCCACGTGGCACTACTGAGATGGAAAACCGCCGTGTACGGCGTATGGCCGTGGCGCATCGTACCGCGTCTGCGGCAGCAATTCGAGCTGCAGTTGCCACCACAGTGACACAACGAACTGTTACTAATCGGTTACTTGAAGGACAGCTCCGAGCCAGACGCCCTGTAGCGTTCATCCCACTTACTCCAAACCACTGCCGTTTGTGACGTCAGTGGTGTAAAGCTAGAGCTCATTGGAGGACGGAGTGGAGATCTGTTGTGTTTTCTGATGAAAGCCGGTTCTGCCTGGGTGCCAGTGATTGCCGTGTGCTGGTTAGAAGGAGGCCAGGTGAGCGCCTGCAACCAACCTGTCTGCGGCTGAGACACACTGGACCTACACCTGGAGTTATGAACTGGGGAGCAATTTCCTATGACAGCAAGAGCACTCTCGTGGTTATCCCACGCACCCTGACGGCACAGTTGTACGTCGGTCTGGTGATTCAACCTGTTGTGCTGCCATTCATGAACAGCATTCCAGGGGGTGTTTTCCAACAGGATAACGCTCGCCCGCATACCGCTGTTGTAACCCAACATGCTCTACAGAGTGTCGACATGTTGCCGTGGCCTGCTAGATCACCAGATCTTTCACCAATCGAGCACGTATGGGACATCATTGGACGACAACTCCAGCGTCACCCCCAGCCAGAATTAACCGTCCCTGTATTGACCGACCAAGTGCAACAGGCATGGAACTCCATCCCACAAACTGACATCCAGCACCTGTATACGACACAATGCATGAACGTTTGCGTGCTTGCATTCAACATTCTGGCGGTTACACCGGTTATTAATGTACCAGCATTTTACATGTAAAATGGCTCTTCTCGCGCTTTCAATGAGCTGTGATCTTGAAACCCTAATCGATTAAATATGTTACCTATACAAATGTATTGCCGCCATTTCATTCCTCTATAACTATTTTTTCGTGGTGCTGGAATTTTTTTCCGTCAGTGTATATAAGGAGCAGGGGCGTGGCCTGGCGCAGAAGGATGGGGGCGTGGCTTGTGACAGAAGCATGGGGGGCGTGACAGGTGGCGCTAGTGGGTAGGTCTGATGCTGATGTGCTGCCCCCTAGCGGTGCTTCTTGGAACTTTGTTGCGTTGGACCTTTGATTTTAAGGGATTGCAACGACCGAGTGGGAAAAGGGCGTGACAGATGGCGCTAGTGTTTAGGGTTGATGATGATGTGCTGCCCCTAGTGGTGCTTCTTAGAACTTTATTATTACGTTAGATCTTTGTTTTTGAGAGATGGCAACGACCGAGTGGGGGAAAGGAGATGTGTACGCGATATGTTGCCCCTAGCGGTGCTTTTTAGAACTTTATGTTTTTCTCGGGAGATTTATTGGACTTTGACAAATTTTTGAAGGAAGTTTTTTCAATCGAAGCATTTCCTCGAATTTGTTTTATTAAACTTATATTTTTAGAACTTCCGTGAGGTGTTAGGAATTTTTATAGACGTTGCATTATTTATTTTTTATTTTCTCGGAAGATTTATTGGACTTTGACAAATTTTGAGGAAATGAAGCAGAAATGTGAATTCTGAGTTTTTCTCCCTTGCAATTTTTTACGATGAAACTACTGCCCCTAGCGGTGCTTTTTGGAACTTTATTATTTTCTCGGGAGATTTATTGGACTTTGTAAAATTTTTGAAGGAAGTTTTTTTGTCGTTTCCAATATTTTTTGTTTCCTTGAATTATTTTTTATTAAACTTATATTTTTAGAACTCCATGAGGCGTTAGGAATTTTTATAGACGTTGCATTATTTTTTTAATTCTTATATTTGTCCTCTCTCCAATTTTGTATATGTAAATTGAGTTTCAAATTTATAGTTCAAAGCAGATTTGCCCGGGTCAGTTACGGGTCCGTTTTCCAAATTTTTGACCCGTTTCCAACTCTGCTGGACATACACTCACGTACACGGATCTCACAAGTTACGTCACTGGTGTAAGGTACAGGTGTTACTAGAATGTCGCCTTCAAGTGTTTGCTTGCTTTGAAAGCATTGTCTTAAATTGCTTTTCAAAATTTGCATTTTTGCTTGCGAAAATAGCACTGTACTTCAACAATTTAAAAGAAAATATCGTTTTTGTTTATATAAATCAAATTGTAACGTCGTGACACGCAGACACAATACCTCCCCTTAACTCCCTTCTTTCAAGCCAGAGACTTTGCCTTGCACTCCTATCCTACGAAGCAGTCTTCTGGCACTTCCTGCACTTGCATTGTCCCACGACAGTTTTAAGAGTGCTGGTGTAACTTTAGGCTCCACGTTCAGTGTTCAAATACCCTGTTTTGTAAAGAAAACAAACAGCAGAGCAATTAGTAGTGACACCCTCAGTGAATTCCTATCCACCCTCCTCATCAGCCCCTAACAATACAAACATGGAAAAGAGACTTAAACTAAGGAATTCGAAGAATGGGGAACAATTGAAGTTTCATGGGCCTTCGAATGCTATTTTTATAACCTTCTACTGAGACGTAAACAACACCCTTCCCAGGGGAAAATAAGTAGGGCACATGGAATAAAACACAAGACTACTTGGCAAAGTCCAGAATATTTTTTAAAAGTTAAATGTAATCAGAATGACACATTTTGAACTGGGTGACGTCCCTGCCCCCTGCCCTTTCGTTTCCTTTCCTTCTCCCTTCCTTTCTAATTTTCGAAAGAGTTAAAACGCTCAATTTACTTCTTAAAGACTGTGCTAAAATCTAAAATAATACTAAAACTTCCACAGAAAACATTTTTCTTTTTAAGTAAATTGCAAAGAGCGTTAAAAAAAAAACGGTTTCTGATTCAGAGAAAAAAGATTTTACGTTTTTCATCAGAAGTTTTTCTCGTTGAATCGTAATTTTGCCTTTTTGGCGGTTAATTGCAGTTATATCTGACATTTAAATTTATTACCATGGAGATTTTTTTATGGAAACCAGAAAAGCATTAATTCCTAAACTGTGCTGATTACTTCTCCCAGGTGAATCTCTTCGGGCGGATTTTCTTTAATGAAAAGAAGTCTCACTAAAATAATGTACGAGTCATTCCAAATTAAGATATTTGGCTCCAATGGTTATTTTTCACATTTCGTAATGGATTCCCGGTGTCATAATTACATGTGAAAAGCAGAGATAATTGTTATCATTAATTCAGATAAAAGAGCGTTGAAACTCGCTGGTGCGTTTGTTTAATGGAGTCGTGGAAATAAATTCTCATTATAGCTTTTTGTGTGCTATAATGAATATGTAAAAGGTGAGTGAAATAATGGAATAAAAAGCGTCGTGTTGTATATCTTTGTCGCCAGCAGAGGTGTAATAACACAACCATCGACAAAGAAACAAGTCGTCAACTTCTGTCAGTGAAGAAAATGAAAGCAAGTTAGGGACAAAAAAAAAAAAAAGAAAAGAAAATGAGGTGTCTGGCAGATTGCATACAAAAGCAAAATGTATCAGGTAATAGCGACCACTAGTTGGATGGATAAAAACACACAGGAAATTAATGGCCATCTGTGTGGCTTTAATTCGAATGCGTTATCTCGAAGTGCGGGTGCCATAATTAGTCCATCTTCTTTTTTCACCGTTGGGGGCGCTGCTGTTACGCTCCGAAGTTCCGGTTTGACTGCTCGATAAGTTACGAAACGGAAGCGTAGGGTCCGCGCCAAAAACAGATAAGAGCGCGTAATTAAGTCCAATCCCCTCTACACTCTAGACTTCTTAGTGCAGTGTTTACTCAGCTTCTTTAAAGCCGCATTCTGTGTACACGGAATGGGCTTTCATTTATGTGGAGAAATTTTCTTTGCCTTTTACTCCTTTTTTAAGCCGTTGTTATGGTTACGTAAGAGTATTAATGAATTTCTTTTTTGCGTATTAAAGCCGAACATTTACAAATGGAATCTGGCAGCAGTTGCAGATTAATTGCTTCTAGATGATTAATGGTGTATGCGTATGCAAGCGCCAGTAAAAAAAGAAAAAAGAACAAAATAATTTTCGCAAGAAAGCAACAGTCTTGACTATCGATTTCGAATATGGCCAGGTTTACCGAAAGACGAGAAGATTAAATTACCACTTTCACAACAGTTTCGAAGTAATCCATATAAGTCAAGTTTTTTGGCAGCTTTGGTTTTACGCTTTAACGTGAGACGACTTCAGGTAGTTAATGAAATGAACAAAGGTTTCGATAATCCCTTTAAGGAGTTGCGTTGCGTGTGATCATCATTTATTTTGTCAGCCAACATTAACATACGTCTTACGCAGATTGCGATACCGAAGATGTGAAGAACAACTGTCAGAACTTTAATTCGGAATTTTGTCACGTTACAAAATATTTGTTTATTTGCATGTTCTTTAGAATTGCATCTGACAGGAAAAGCACTTTTTGGAGTGCCTATTGCCAAAGATTACTGTCGATGAAATATGATTTTAAAGTCCACGGGGGCTGCTTTTTTTGTGCACGTTCTTTCAGTACTCTACTAGAAACATACAACTGCAAACTTTTATCATTTTCTGTATAATTACAACGGGCATCCTGAAAGTAATGCCCCATCCTCGTAAGAATTTTATTTGTAGCAGCAAAAATGTGAAACTTAGTGGTAAAATACTTGGACATATTGTAAATAATGCTATCACTTTCTACACATTGCCGCCATCTTTGAACTCATTGGTAAACCCCATTTAAAAAAAAAAATTCCTGAAGCTGTCGTTTAACGTCTGTCACATCGTCGAAACGTTCCCCATGAAGGGTGTTTTTCAAAGGGGCAAACAGGAAAATGTCTAAATGAGCCAAATCAGGACTGTAGCGGGTTGAGGCGTCCGTCCCGATTTAGCAATAGCCTGTGAAGTCTCCATTGATTTGCGGGGAACTGCGTTATCTTGGTGTAAAACAACACTATGAAGTGGAATGTCACGTCTTTACCTTCGGATAGCTTCCTTTAGCTTTTTCAATGTGTGCACCCCGCTCAAGGAAATCAGTCAAAATGACACTACGTTTCTCGCACAAAATTGTCACCATCACTTTCATTGCGGAACGAGTTGTTTTTTTCTTTTTCTGTCGAGTGAAGATGTACGGTGACATTCCATTCACGCACGTTTGTTTCTGTGTCAAGAAAGAACACCCGGGTTTCATCCCCTGTCACAACATTAGAGAAAAACACCTTACCCTCCCTCTCATAGCAGTCCAAGAGGTTCCGGCACATGTCCACCTTTTTGTTCACGGGTTAGGTTTCTTGGAATCCAATTTGAACAAATTTTTCTGTAGCCCAGATCCCTAATTAATAATTGTATCACACAACTCCTGGGTGCTGACACGACGATCAGCTATGATGAGGTCTTTTACTCTTTGTCTGTTGGCATCTGTCACTGCAGTTGCGGGTCTTCCACTCCGTTGTTTGTCTTACACAGAACTTTCTTCCTCCCCAAACCTCTTCATCTACCTTCGGACATTACTAATAGCGATTGCGGCAGCTCCATACCCAGGAGTCTTCTGTGGATTTCTGGAGCTTCACATCCCTCTTTTCCTAGGAATTCAATTACGACTTGCTGCTGTTGTCTGTCATTCATGATCTTTATTTTCAATTCTGAAAAACAATTTGTCACCATATTAGAAACATATCATAGTACATGTCAGTGCAGTTTCATTAAAACCACTTCAAAATTTCAACGGTTATTAAGGAGGAGGCATTACTTTCAGCATGCCCCTTGTATTTCGTTTAAGATTCCTGAAAAGAAAGTGCCAACAAAAATAACATAAGAAATGTAGCAGACAGCTATTATCATCAACCATTCGTATTCCACTGCTGGATGAAGGCCTCACCAAATTTCTTCCATAAACCTCTATTTTGAGAAATTCTCGTTCCTGTCATTCCTGCATGCTTTGCGGCATTTCCTTCATACATTTCTCACCTGGTCTTCTCCTGGGCTGTTGCTTTCCACTAGCAGCAGGTCAAGAATTTCAAGTTTCTAACGGTGGTCAATTTTAATGCAGCTAATTGCCACTTGATAGTTTTTACGAGGCGTATTCAATAAGTAATACCTCCGCGCATGTGTCTCGCGCGTGACTTGTTGCTTAGAAACCAATCAGACGGCAAACGATTCTTTGTGCCATTAGCTTCATTTTATTTCGTAATGGAACCACGCACATCTATTTATTCGTATTCAGTTGTGTTTAAAATGGGTTATTCTTTTTCAGTTGCGTAGACCAGTGTCAAACAACGATCAGTCTTAGTTTATTACTCCTAAAAATGTGCCTCCCAAAGAAATTCACGCTAGATTAGTGGTAGTTTATGGTTCTGGAACTTCGGACACATTTCGTAGTTGGATAAGAAAATCGAAGGACAGTGGAGGAAAATTGGCCGTAAAGCAAAAACCGCAGAGTGGGAGGCCAGTGAAAATGGCAGTTTATGGTTCTGGAACTTTGGACGTGAGCACTGTTCGTCATTGGGTGAGAAAATCAAAGGACAGTTGATGAATGTTGGCCGTAAATGATCAGCCGCAGAGTGGGAGGCTAGTAATAGTGGCAGTTTATGGTTCTGGAACTTTGAACTGTTCGTCATTGGTTAAGAAAATGAAAGGACACTGGAGTCTAATTCGACCCGACCTGGCCCTGACAAATCTGCTTTGAACTGTAATTTCGAATATACCATCATAATCATCTTCATCATCAGTGTCAATCATCAATTCACTGCTGGATGATGGTCTCTTCAAGTTTCTTCCACAACGGACTCTTGGGCCACAGTCTTCTTCATCCACTTATCTCCCGCGTGCTCATTTTTTTGGGGTCTTTTCCTGTCCCTTGGAATCTAGTTTAAAATTTATGTTGTTAATCGGTGTTCAGTTCTCCTGCCAATATGTCCAGCCAATTGCCATTTTAGGGATTTTATCCTGATAATGGTGTCTTCCACTCTTGTTATTTTGCACGAGTTCCTGTTTTTATGTTTCTTGATTACACCAAGCATGCATCTTTTCATGCTTCTTACACATTATATTCTTTTATATCAACTGACTTATTTTTGCGACGTTTACACTCAGCACTTGTGTTTTAATATATATGTTCTTTCATTTAAGTTAACTGGTTCACGTATGTTACTGCTATTGTACAATGGAAATAAGCTGTTGCTTGTAAAAATGTTAGAACTGCCTGATTCTCATCACAACAGTCGTGCAATGCATTGCAGGTGTGTATTGATGACGTTTCAGCACTCGACTGTTTCCTCTTTTTGTTTTAAGTTGCTTGAGTGCTTGACCTACTTTCGCACCCCTAACACGCGTTGAAAAAACCATTCGTTCATAGCTACGCAAAATGTTTATCTATATTTTAAGTGGCAGATTAAACGGACTTAATTCCTCAGCTTATATAAATCAAGATTTTATCTTTTCATGTACTACCATTTATTTAATCTTTTAAGCTGCCAATGCTCTCTATATATTTTAGCTCATTAGCATGAGAAAGTATTATGACTTCAGTTGTCTGTAGCCTTTGTATGTCTTTTTTAGTTAAGGTCCACGACTCCGTACGGAAGCACTGGAAGATTGCATTGATCAAACACTTTTCTTTTAAGACATAATGGCATATCGCTCCTAAATATTGTACTTACCCTTCCAAAAGCTCTCCAATCAAGTTTTATACACCAGTTAATTTCTCCATCAATGTGGCCCTCGCTTGGTATCTTCTGCCCAAGGAAAATGTTGGAATTGGTTATCTCCAGCTTTTCCCCATTAATTGATAAATCTTTATTTCTTCTAAAAGCATTGTACATCAGTTTTGCCTTCTGAAAGTTCATTTCAAATCCCACTTCTTTACCCTTCTCAGCAAGTTCCTGGATCATATTCTACAGCTCTGAAGTAATATTTCAAAATCCTTTGAAGGGTTTTTTGAAATATCTTTTTCTTTTCAAAAATAAAACGGAAATAAAACCAGGTCGAAATCGGGTTCGGAACACCTTGACCCGACCCGTTTGACCTGCAAGAAATTGTCGACCCGTTGACTCGCTGACCTGTTTCTATTTCTGGCAAAAATACTAATTAGTAGGAGGTACTGCAGAATTCCTTGGTCACCTCGGCTTCTAGATCTGACACCCGGGAATTTCAATGAGATTTGTAGGGTAGCTTACTTGCGATATAAGACGTAAGTGATCAGAAGTATGGACCTGTAAGTGCTGCGGAATTCGCAATACTCAGTACCTGGTGTACACACCACAAGCGGTGATAACCGGTAGTACAAAAACAATGCATCGACTGGAAAAGGTTCTGGATGTCGCACTGCGGAAGATCGTTCCATGCTGTCTCGATTCACACTCGAAGTTCATCTTGGGTAACTGGCGGTGGACCTGCGCGAACGCAGTGCTGATATGAGACATCGCGATTTGCGCCCAAAACTTTCCTAATCTCAACCCAATTGAACTTCTGTGAGATGTTGTGAAACGACAGGTGAGGCAAGTGAACTCACCACCTTGATCCGTGTCGGCAATGTGCGCCGCAATACAAACAGCTCAGTTGCACAAATCTTAATTGTAGAGTTGATGCCACACCGGGTGGTTGCCGGTCTTCAGGCGAAAATAGGATCCAAAAAGTGTTAGGTAGGTAATCGCAATTCAGGGAGCACTCAGTTTATGTTTCTTTGTTGCAAGCCCGAGCTAGATCCTGATCCCATGGTACCATTTATATATCAATTCTATAAGGTTATTTACTGTGAGTCCTATTTTGAGAGAACGGCTGAACGTAAAGATATGGTTGAGCTATCAAAATAAAGATCTTACCATGTAGATGTGCCAATCGAAGAGAAAACTAATATTACGGCAACGGTTGTGGCGTGGTGGGGCGGCAAAGTTCCCATGTAAAGTCTATGGGAGAAGCGTGCCGCCCTTATCTTACCTACATCAGGCGCTCAGTTCAGTTTCAGACTTGATGTGTGCATGGTGTTCTATGATCAGTTCTAAAGTAAGTAAATACTTTATTGCATACTTACACTTAGCAGAATGTTACTCCCGCAGAAAATAAAAATAAAACGTAAGAGCCTTACTGGAAGGCATGAGCGATCAATGGGTAGCAACTATATGTCTCAGACAAGAGAGAAAATGAGGAGTATTCGCAACGCGAATCTCATTCCAACAACATTTACAAACACAGTTGTGGCTGAAGATGAGGGTGAAACAGTGCGCTATCCAGTTGAATGTTTGTATACGATCGAGATCAGTGGACTTTCGCATCACGAACCTGGCCGCCCCGGTGGCGCAGTGGTCTAAGCGCTCGCTTCTGATCAGTCGTACGTAAAGGGCCCGGGTTCGAATCCCGGTGAGGCATTGATGTTGTGTTTGTCTTACGGCACTGGGTCTCTCCCTTCCCTGGAACCAGTGACCCTAGATTAGGGACGGGCAACTGCTTATAATAGCCCATTAAGTTGCTCACGGTGGTCGTTAAATGTTCGGTCAAAAAAAAAAAAAATATACGAACCTAGGGTATTGTCTTCACTGAAGTGGTTGAATGAATTTGTCAATTAAATAAAGTTTACATTTGTTGTTTCGTATGAGTTTATTATTTAAAAAAAAATAACCGTCGATTCCGACGGGTTTTCTCTAGTTTCCCTTAAATTCCAGACATGCTGCTCCTTTTATTTTTCATAAGTATGGCTCCAACTAGATTGTCCTCTTTCGTAGATAGCGAACACCAGCTACCACGCGAATAAAGGTAGACAATGCCTTATGGCAGCTAACTCCATTACTCCACCGGAGAAGCTTCCTTACAATACGGCACCAAGTATTTTTTATATAAGACGGTCGTCAGGGCCAGTGCTCACCTACAACAACCCAATCTGGGTAGGTGTTAGTAGAAATCAGCGAGAGAGAATCGAGCGGGCGCAGAGCCGAGCACTACGTATGATCACTGGGTCTCCCATCTGGACTCCTCTTCTGGACCTGAGGAACAGACTTGGAGTTGAGAAGGTACATGAGTTCTCCATCAGACTCGACAAGAAGTTCTTCAAGAAAACGGTAGGTCACCCTAATGAACTTGTTAGGGGTGCGGTTGACTAAGATCCAAGTGAAATCCTTAGGCATCCCAGAACTAAGGCGGAGATCGTTGTCCCCCCAAGACCTGGACATAGTGATGGGCAGCATTGTTGAGCACGGTCATGGGCTGGATCAGATGTAGGAATAGATCGGATAGAGCGTAAGGTGTGAACATATATCCTAGTCAGATAAGCCACCACACCCTTCTTTTTCAGGTTGGTGTTGAGACGGTAAGTACTGACTACTGCTCCGGCATCCGGAAGTGGTTCTCTGCTAGTTTCTCTTACCCCCTCCCCGAGAGGCGTCGGCGGTTGGGTGGTGGTGTGGTGCGCTGCCATGAGTACTGTGGCGTTTGGTTCCACCTCCTATCGTTCCGAATCCCCCTTTTCGCCCCGGATTTGTTTCGTGATTTACTCGAAAGATAAGCTCTCCTCTCATTTCACTTATTTTTCTGTTTCTATTGAGTTCACTTACTCAGATCTCTTAGCTTCCAATTTTTAAGGGCATCATCAAACAGAGGTCATCGTTTTTTCCACGTTTATAAGTGAGTCAAGGAGGAATTCTCATTTGCCGCCACCGGGAATCGAACCTAGTGTCTTCCAGTTACGCGCCGGATATGCTTCCACTGCACCACAGGGGCCTCGAATTGCTCCAGACTCACACACACTAACTGCCAAGCCAATTTGGCAGGTTGCTTCTTGGAGCCCCGCACAATGCTGGGGATTCACCAAAGGTGGTAAGCAGCATCTGAACAAATAATTAGAAGGCGAATGAATATTTAATACAGACATTTGATGTGGACTAGGAACATGAAACAGAAGTCATCGCTCTTTCTGTTCTATTATTTCTATGGTTATTCTATGTATTAATTATTCATTCGCCTTCTAATTATTTGTTCAGTTGTTGCTTACCATCTTTGGTGATTCCTCAGCATTGTGCGGGGCTCCAAGGAGCAATCTACCAATTATTTTGGCAGTAAGTGTATGTGAGTCTGGAGGAATTCGAGGCCGCTGTGGTACAGTGGAAGCATATCCGGTGCGTAACTGGAAGACCCTGGGTTCGATTCCCGGTGGCGGCCAATGAGAATTTTTCCGTGACTCACTTATAAACGTGGGAAGAGCGATGATCTCTGTTTGATGTTCCTGGTCCATGTGAAATACCTTTATTAATTTATAAGGGAAGTTTTTAGACCTGGGATCTGACACTTCCTTCCTAAAATAGCTTCAAACAGGCAAGCTTTTATCTTTCAGTGCGCGTTGGGTTCGATAAAACTGAATAAAAATGTTTCAGTGCGTTTAATCTTAACTGTGAAGTCAATAAGGGATGAATTGCTTTACCTATGCTGTTTGAAAACATCCACTCCAATTTAAAAATAATTGTGTGGTATTTCGCGGTTTTCCTTCCACTATGCATATTGTTTCCAAGTGAAGTGAAGCTTCCCACGAAGCATGATTCCATTCTTTCGTGCATGGACACCGCGGCTAACCGCAGATCAGCGACACGTGATCCTCTAGAAGTAGAATTAATGAAGGGAAATTCTTTCTTGATCAATGGGCAGATGTTCAACCCGGTTACCTACAAATTTACTAAGTGTGGTTTTACAGAGTGGTATGCTTTGCGAACTTAAGTGGATTTAAGACGAAGTTTGTCTTCATTTTCTCTGCCACTTGAAAATATGGCGGAATGTTTCTAGTCTCCTGCTGGTAATATGATCGTGAAGCCTATCAAAGTTGTGCGTTTTAAAAAAACTCGGTGAATTTAACAAACACACGTATTTTGATTCTTGAATTCCTTTTCGACATCAGAAATACACTCATTGTCATAAAAATCCGCGCACCCAGAAAAAAAGCGTGCGATTAATGGGAAACTCGGTGAATAGCTACGGGGAGGGCAGATATGCAAATGATTAAACTTCCGTACGATTCCGCATGACCGCGCGTCCAACACCGGCAATGCAATCGCAATCCTTGGGGGCTTATAACGCGCCTCGCAGGGGACTGCACATTTGTGCCGAAGTGCACGGTAAGAGTCAGGTAAGATCCCTGAGCAATAGACATGCAGAGGAACCGCCGTACATGTGCCTACGGACAACTGACGGAGTTTGAACGAGACCGTATCGTCGGAATGGGAGAAGCAGGATGGCTGGCGCGCCGAATTGACCGCCATTTGGGCCAGTCTGACAGTATGGTGCGATCGTGTTGGGAGAAATAGACTCGGCAAGGCACCTAGACACGGCGGACTGGCTCTGGACGAGCCAGACACACCACAAACAGAGTGGGCCGTGGGATCGTAAGAGCGGCACGCACAGATGCAACGAAGTCCTTGTCCAATATTCACTGACATGTGGCGGCTGTACAAGGGACTGCTGTGTCCGCCAGAACCATTTCCAGACGCCTGGCAGTGGCGAATCTGCACTCTCGACGGCCCTTACGTTTTCTGCAATTAACACCTCACCATCGTCGGCGTTAATTGTAGTGGTGTCAGCAGCGAGCAACGTGGAATGCTACGCGTACTTGCGACGTATAGTGTTCAGCGACGAATCCCGCTTCTGTGTGGGAACGGACGACCACCGTGTGAGACTGCGGAGGAACTTAGGTGAGCGCTACAATCCCATCCTCACTGTACAGCGACACACGTACCAAACTGCAGGCGTGATGGTCTCGGGAGCCATCGCGTATGACAGCCGGACTTCCCTCGCACTGATCCGAGAGACGCTGACAGCCCAGTGCTATGTATAGGAGATCCTGCAAACGCCCCATGTGCTGTCTTTCCTGGAGGCGAGGCCGGAACTTTTTTCCAACAAGATAACGCCCGTCCGCCAGCACACGGCTTGAGTTTTCCAGGACTGTCTACGACATGCTTCGACGCTTCCGTGGCTTGTCAGATCGCCTGACCTCTTGCCCATCGAGCACGTGGGGACCAGATGGGACCCAAGGTTTTTCCATGTTCCAGTGTTCGTGATTTAGGGCGTCAATTGCAAGAAGTGTGGGCCAATCTGTCCCAGGATAACATACGGCGTCTCTTTGACTCCATGCCGGACTGTATCACTGTATGTATCCGTGCACGAGGCGGTCCGATGCTGACCAGAATGTGTATCGTACGTCCGCGGGAAATCGTCCTGCTGCTGTGGTATTATAATCACTTCTACCCTTGGTATGCACCATCTCACTACTAAAATCTCACTTCAATTCGACACCTCCTTCTTGGTGCGTGGGTTTTTATGACAATGAGTGTAATACCGAACGTTTCCTTCTGAGTGTGCTGCTTCAAATATTATTTTTAGGCGATTAAGCTAATACGTTGCCATCTTTCTTGCTGTTCATATGAATATGTAGCTCTTAAACGTGTCTCTTTTAATAAGGCTATGCATAACATTCTAGCGTTTTATGGTCGTATACGAGGGTTGTTAAAAAAGTAACGAGACTGTTTCTACACGGGGCAAAAGTGGCATGCAGTAAACATACTCACACTTACCTATTTTCAAAGTATTCTCCCTCTACTTGAATGCACTGGTCCCACTTTCCTACCTACTTCCGGAAGGTGTGTTTGAATCCCTTCCTCGACATGCCGTTAAGGATACCCATCAAGGCATTGTTCAGTTCAGTGTTGGGTAAAAACTGATGCCCATAAAGTTGTTTTTTACTTCAGGGAATACGTGGAAGTCACACGGCGCCAGGACCGGTGAATACGGAGGTGCGCCATCAATTTAATGCCCAGATAACCCGCTGGGTAAACAAAGCACGATGCGCAGGGGCATTATCTTGATGCAAAATCTAACCAGTTTGTGCATATTCTGGGCGTTTTAGGGGAATTTTATTGCTTTAGAGGGTTTTGAGAACTTCAGAATGAATAGCACCGGCAGCAGTTTCCCTTGTGGAAAAACATCGTCACACGCAATTCATTTTTAGGGAAGAAAACCAAGTGTTTGTTTGAACTTTTGCCTTCTTGGATCGGGATCTCTGTGGGTGTTTCCATTGGGTGCTCTGTTGTTTTGTTTCTGGGTCACAATTGTGAAAACATGTTTCATTACATGTGTCGACTCGATCCAAAAAGTGTGGCTCACGTCGTAGGTGGCATTTCCATTGGCGACACCCGATTTGCATTATGTTTATCCATGAGCAAATGGGGAATCCACTTTGCAGCTACTTTTCGGTACCTCAACCGGTTTCTCACAATGTCATCAACGGAACCAGGTGACATCTGCATCCTATTAGCAACCTCCTCAATGGTCACTCCGTAGTCTTCGCGCAAGAGTGCCTCGATGGTATTGGCATTAACCTCCGTAGTCGATGTCGAAGGCCTACCGAAGCGTGGCGCGACTTCCAGACACCCCTCACCATTCACAAATTTCCTCTGCTACTCAAAATCTCTTGCACGGGATAAAGCATCTTCCTTATAGCCTGTTTTAAGCTATTTGTGCATTTCTGTGGAGGTTTTATTCAAACGCCCCCAACATTTTATAGCTGCTCTTTGCTCCAGTTTTAAATCCACTCTGGAATACAGAATCACGTCTGAACTCTACGCTGTCTACTACAAGAGTGAACTAGCCGAGCACTGTAACGACGCGTCGTCACGTGACTGACCTTGCAGGTGTTCCGACACTGGCAACTGCATTTTTCTGCATGGGTTTGTTTAGGCGTTATGACGTCAGTCTCATTCCTTTTCTAACGACCTACGTAGATGTCGTTCTTTCACGAGAAGGTCACCTTTATTCGTCTTCGAAATATTCTGCACTCCGCATCTCCTTCGGCCGTTCGCTATGCTGCTTGCCCGCCACGTTGCAGTTACCAATTCTAAACTTCACGAACCACACGTGATTACACCTACAGCTTTCTTGCTAGCCGAACAAATCCACTTTCGTGATTCTGCAACTATTTTTCTTACACGAACAAAAGATAGTGACGAATGTGTACCTTGTCGGTCGCCATGTCCTAGCTGAACTAATCGTACGTGTGAGCTGTCCGTCAACACGTGACGTTCGATGTAGCATTGCCACCTTCCCCGCTCAGCACGGAATTCTGACGAAAATTTAAGCGTTCCTCCTTCACAATTCAATTCAATTCAATTCAATTTATTTAGCTGTTGCATAGAAACCAAAAATGCAAAGTAATTTAACAACAGCAGTAGTAGAAAATGACCGATTCTGGCTTAAACCGGAGCCATAGACTTAACATTAGGTGTCGGCCGGAGCAGCCGGAGCCAGCCGGAGCAAGCTGCAGCCGAGCGAACGGAGGGGGGCGTGGTCAGTAGCAGCCTCCAATTCCCCGCTGCAATTTTTCCCTCCGACCGAAGGGTGTGCTTATCTCCGAAGATAGTAGTATTTATTGGACTTTGTCGAATGTTGGGGGGAAATCAATGAAGGCTTATTCCTTTTTTTTTTAATTTAATGAAGGTTGTTTCATTATTTATTTTCCCCTCTCTCGACCCCATCCCCTTAGATTATTGTTATGTAAAACGTTTTTTCCCTCGTAATTTGTTGATTTTTCAATTAATTTTCATGAATTCCTCATGTGTCTTCCCTAATGAAAATTATGTAGGGTAAGTATTAATTAATCATTTCTCTTTTTTATTTTTCTCTCGAATAACACGGTCATGTCCTCATCTCAAGAAATGTTATTATGATATCTTATTTTTGTTCATAAATGTTTGATTTTGAGGGATGGCAACGCCCGAGTGGGAAAGGGGTTGGATATAGGGGGATGGCAACTCGATGTGTTGCCCCCTAGCGGTGCTTCTTGGAACTTTCGATTGATCTTTGATTTTGAGGGATGGCAACGCCCGAGTGGGAAAGGGGTTGGATATAGGGGGATGGCAACTCGATGTGTTGCCCCCTAGCGGTGCTTCTTGGAACTTTCGATTGATCTTTGATTTTTGAGGGATGGCAACGCCCGAGTGGGAAAGGGGTTGGATATAGGGGGATGTCAACTCGATGTGCTGCCCCTAGCGGTGCTTCTTGGAACTTTCGATTGATCTTTGATTTTGAGGGATGGCAACGGCCGAGTGGGAAAGGTGTTGGATATAGGGGGATGCCAACTCGATGTACTACCCCCTAGCGATGCTTCTTGGAACTTTCGATGGATCTTTGATTTTGGGGGATGGCAACGACCGAGTGGGGAAAGGGAGCACTGCGTAGGTGTTAGATATGATGATGCTTCTTGGAACTTTATTATTTCGATGGATCTTTGATTTTGAGGGATGGCAACGACTGAGTGGGGTCCGTTGGGAATTTCTGCATTTATTCCTGTGTTTTGCAACAAGATTTCCCCCCTCTTCAATACTATTTTTCCCCCGGAGGAAATGTTTGCGTAACGATGCTGGGGAATTTTCTTTCCAAGGGGAATAAAAATGCTCCTAAGGTCTTAGCGAGGTTCTAACTCACGATGATTTGGTTTCCAAAAATAGTCAGGGGTCAAATGGTTTTCGTGTACTACGTATTCCCTATATATATATTTTAAATTACTTTTACGTTATTTCTTCATGTGTTTTTATATATTTTTTGTATGTTTTGAGGAGTTTTTCGTGTAGATGTAATGAATTTTCTGAGGAACTTTTCTTTTTCCTCCATTCAATTTTATTTCAGACCATGAGGCGAGGAAATGCTTCTTTAGAAATTATTTCGTTCTTGTTCGCAGTAATTACTGGACATAGACTTCATGTTAATTCTGAGTCTTTAACCCCTGCAATAATATTTTCTCGTAATTTTTTCGTATGTTCAAGAACTCTACAGATCTTTCCCAGTTAAAATTCTGCTCAAACAATATTTTCGGTCTTTATTTCCTTATAGCTTCCCAATTTCCGATATTTTTCTTCCTCTATCTTTGAAATTTCATTAAACTTCTCAATAGGTCAGGATTCTTTTTTTCTTGGACAAACTTATGAGGCCTTTTATTCAGACTATCTTTTTTTTCCATTTCATTTCAGCAAACGATTATTTTAGATGCAACAAATCGTCAGATTTTGGTTTCCTTATATAGCATATTTTCCAACTAGCTTAAAAATATTCCTCAAAGCTTGCATGTATGTCAAATATACATTTTTTTTATTCTTTCGTAGTTAGCCATACTTTTCGTGGACTGCCTCGACAGGAAAGCATTCAATGTCAAGACATACAATCTAAAACCTTTTTCTTTCGATAAAATTTGTATTCTTTGGGCTGAATATTTTTTCTGTCTCGTCGAAAAAACATTCATTCTAGAGGCAAAGCGACTAATTCCGTTCTTCCCATAAACATTATTTTTTTATTTATTTGATATTCAGAGTTGTATACATTTACTATCCAAAAAGAGATATATTTAATGTAAAGGTATATTCTTCCAAGCTGGGGAAATATATGTATATCTTAGTTCATTTTCCAGTTAAAGGAAATGCATCTTTATATTTCAATATGAAAAAGAAGCCCTATAAGTGAAAGCTCAACCTAAAGACGGATAGATTGTTCACACTCTCTCTACTCTATGACATTTCTTTACTGAATATACCATGGCCTTTTTTTTCATGAACTGCTTTAAAATCTTCGTTCTCACTTTACTATTGTCAGATTCCATGTCCCTCCAGTTCTTTACTGAGAAACAGAAGCATTTATTCAATTTTAATTTATTAAGAGAGTAGAACTCTTTTAGGCTTTCGAAGTACTTTCAAGTCTTTCATTACGAAAATTTTCATTGTCATGAAAGAAGCCATAATCGAGATGATTTACTATCGTTTCAATGAAAGTGTTTACGCATTCATTGCTATGATGTCAGATTTCATTTTCTTATACTTCGAACAGAAATGAGTTTGAATCATTCGTCGAGAAAACATTTCTTTCATATATATATATATTTTTTTTGCCTCCGAATCAAACGAACTCAAAAAATAAGAGACGCACTTTAATATTTTTTTCCTCTTATGAGAGGAATACGGGAATATGATACCAAAATTAAAGAATAAAGAATATCGACTTTCCTCTCAACACCGTACATCTACGTTTTTTTTTTATTTTTTATTTTCAATAAGCTATTTCTATATTTTTACAACTGAATAGAATTATTTATTGAAAAATTCTAAGTAAGACGAAAAATGGTTTTGTTGATTTCCTAAGAGGATGATTTTGGAAATTTTCGTTTTCTGGTAATTGTAAAAATCTCATAGAATAACATGGGAAAACTAGCATGCATAAAAGACTGTTTTGGATCGAGTAAATTGAAAGAATTTTACAAAGTTCATTTCAGAAAAGTACATTCCTTCCTAGTGTCAAAAACGAATCACTTCGTTTTTCTAAGATACACTTTGGAATCTTATAAAAGTGCATAGGGTCAAAAACGATTTTGATGATTTTACTAAGATGACAGATTTCGGATTTCTTGTGATAGAAAAATACAGTGAATTTCCCATTGAATAACATGGGAAACTGCGAAATTTAAGAAGCACGTTTTCGTTCAAGTAAAATATTTTAAAAGTCTTTTTCGAATCAGTTGAAAACAGACGGGGTGTGTTTCTGAACAGTTCATTATTTCCTAAAAATCAAAACGAATCACTTCGTTTATTTATTTTTTTCCTAATGTGCGTTTCTGAAAGAAGTAAAAATAGTTTAGGTAGAAAATTGGAAATATATTTTTATGAATCCTAGACTGTTTATTTACGTATAGCTAGAGGGGGTCTTCAGTGAGAGCACTTATTCTCTTTTCAAACTAAGAGAATGAAGTGTAGTCAGTTTGAAAAAAAATTCAAACTCCCCTAAATTTAGCCTTTTGTCCTGGTTTCGACTCAATACTGTAAAGCATTGCTCTCAGACCAGTTGAATTCCTGGCCCTTAATGAAATACATTAAGCCTTTCCCTTAAAAATAAGCAATCTCTTCTTCAATACCAGATCCCCAATAAATTTCTTTAAGAGTTATTCATTCACACTTTTACTTTTAAAAACTTGAAATTCATTATTATTTAACTCATTACAAAAAATGAAACTCATTCATACAGAAAAAATATAAATGAATAAAAATAAATAAAGCAGTCCTAAAAAAGGACTGTTTTTCTGGGTCCCCTTCATACAGCTGCTCCATGGTCGGTATAAGGAATTTTTCTTTTACCTGCTAATATCTCAGCACATTGACTTCACAGTCTCTAGCAAGTTCTTTATAATTATGCTTTCCAAGAACGCTTTGGACGGGGACATGGTCTCCAGTGACTGCAACAAAGATTCTGCTAGAATCTTGGGGTTAAACAATGCAACGGCATCATCGAAATACTTTTGCCACTTGGATTCGGGGGTGGCATATGCACAGCTGTGGGCCGTGATGTTTGCGAATATGCGATTTGGGGGTTGGTGGCACTCCATACAATAATATAAGTTATTGACATGTTCCTGAAGGCGATCCCTTACCATGTCAGCAAGCATGATGAAAAACTCTTCATCTGAGATGGAAGCAACAGGGGAAGAAGTCCTTGGATGGTGCAAAACAGCCTTTCTAAAGACAGGTCCAAATAGTAGTTGAGTAATGCTGTCCCATATTTTTCCACATTGATCAATAAGAGTTCCAAATTGTTGACAAGTCAGCTTTATCGGGAACAGGATTCAATCGACGAAAACCATGAATTCTGGGGAAAGCACTTCTAACGTGTAACTGCCAGAAGCATCTAAGAGGGAAGGACAGCAGGAAACAATAAGTTCACGATTAATCAAGATGTCACAATTCATGCCTTGAATCCAGTGTGATTTTCCCATGAATTTTCGGAACGTTGAAGCTGACATTGTTATTCCATTCTTAGAAGGGTAGAAAGATTCTCCATCTTTCCTGTATCTTCTTACATGAACTCGGACCGTGTTGTTAAAATCGCATACTTTCACGAATGCGTTACCCCTAAATGAAAATGATGAGGTGCAAGATTTTCATAGAAATTCTTGGGAGGATAACTTCTCCACACGATTTGGGCTTTAAAGGAACGGACTCACATACCTTCTTAGCGAGAGTAGCAGAAATTTCAGCACTTTGCTTCATCGTGGAAATGGAATCAGTAGCACTCAAAGCAACAGACAAAAATGAAGTGACTCGTTTGAAGACTAAAGACAAACTGAAGGAACAGCTCTTATTCTAAGTCAAAACTGAGAAGAGGTTGGAGTTCGTCACTTGTTTACTGCTTGAGAGGGAAAGAGCAGAGTCATGGGGTTTAAGAACACTCGGTTATCTTCTTTCTAAAGGTCAAATTCAATCTAATGTTTGGAGCATTCTTTTGTCGAGGCAGACCATGACTCCAATACAGAATTAGTTGGTGGCAGGATCTGTAGTAAAGTTCCAGATCTCAAAGATAAGGAAACTGGTTTAAACCCGTTTCGCTTGAAAACAAGTCTCTTTCCTGTCAGAGAGATACTGATGTAATACAAGACAAAGGATCTAATTCAGCTTCGTCATCACGGTGATAACCGATTTGGTTATCACCATTTCTTATAAAAGTGCATGGGGATCAAAAAAACGATTTTGATGATTTTACTAAGATGACAGATTTCGGATTTCTTATGATAGAAAATACAGTGAATTTCCCATTGAATAACATGGGAAACTACGAAATTTAAACACGTTTTCGTTCAAGTAAAATATTTTAAAAGGTAATCAGTTGAAAACAGACAGGGTGTGTTTCTGAACAGTTCATTATTTCCTAAAATCAAAACGAGTCACTTCGTTTTTTCCTAATGTGCGTTTCTGAAAGAAGTAAAAATAGTTTAAGTAGAAAATTGGAAATATATTTTTATGAATCCTAGACTGTTTATTTACGTATAGCTAGAGGGGTCTTCAGTGAGAGCACTTATTCTCTTTTCAAACTAAGAGAATGAAGTGTAGTCAGTTTGAAAAAAATTCAAACTCCCCTAAATTTAGTCTTTTGTCCTGGTTTCGACTCAATACTGTAAAGCATTGCTCTCAGACCAGTTGAATTCCTGGCCCTTAATGAAATACATTAAGCCTTTCCCTTAAAAATAAGCAATCTCTTCTTCAATACCAGATCCCCAATAAATTTCTTTAAGAGTTATTCATTCACACTTTTACTTTTAAAAACTTGAAATTCATTATTATTTAACTCCTTATAAAAATGAAACACATTCACCCTTTTTACTTTAAAAAACTTGAAATAACTTCATACAAAAAATGAAACCCATTCACTTTTTTTACTTTTAAAATTATAGAAAAAT
The DNA here is from genome assembly GCA_039090855.1 of Macrothele yani. Lineage (NCBI taxonomy): Eukaryota > Metazoa > Arthropoda > Arachnida > Araneae > Macrothelidae > Macrothele > Macrothele yani. The sequence continues at coordinate 27,389,351 of CM077005.1, forward strand.
AGATGATAGAGAACATAGGTTCACTTTCTCATTCACACTCATGCATAAATAGTGCTGTTTGAGCTGCATGGAGGTGTCAAGATGGGTGGGAAAAACCTCCATCTATCATTCAATTGGACTAAAACTGTTAAAGGATGTGAGCTATTCTCACTAGCTCCTCCATGCAGCTCAAACAGCACTATTTATGCATGAGTGTGAATGAGAAAGTGAACCTATGTTCTCTATCATCTATTTTTCTATAATTTTAAAAGTAAAAAAGTGAATGGGTTTCATTTTTGTATGAAGTTATTTCAAGTTTTTTAAAGTAAAAGGGTGAATGTGTTTCATTTTTATAAGGAGTTAAATAATAATGAATTTCAAGTTTTTAAAAGTAAAAGTGTGAATGAATAACTCTTAAAGAAATTTATTGGGGATCTGGTATTGAAGAAGAGATTGCTTATTTTTAAGGGAAAGGCTTAATGTATTTCATTAAGGGCCAGGAATTCAACTGGTCTGAGAGCAATGCTTTACAGTATTGAGTCGAAACCAGGACAAAAGACTAAATTTAGGGGAGTTTGAATTTTTTTCAAACTGACTACACTTCATTCTCTTAGTTTGAAAAGAGAATAAGTGCTCTCACTGAAGACCCTCTAGCTATACGTAAATAAACAGTCTAGGATTCATAAAAATATATTTCCAATTTTCTACTTAAACTATTTTTACTTCTTTCAGAAACGCACATTAGGAAAAAACGAAGTGACTCGTTTTGATTTTAGGAAATAATGAACTGTTCAGAAACACACCCTGTCTGTTTTCAACTGATTACCTTTTAAAATATTTTACTTGAACGAAAACGTGCTTCTTAAATTTCGTAGTTTCCCATGTTATTCAATGGGAAATTCACTGTATTTTCTATCATAAGAAATCCGAAATCTGTCATCTTAGTAAAATCATCAAAATCGTTTTTTGATCCCCATGCACTTTTATAAGAAATGGTGATAACCAAATCGGTTATCACCGTGATGACAAGCTGAATTAGATCCTTTGTCTTGTATTACATCAGTATCTCTCTGACAGGAAAGAGACTTGTTTTCAAGCGAAACGGGTTTAAACCAGTTTCCTTATCTTTGAGATCTGGAACTTTACTACAGATCCTGCCACCAACTAATTCGTATTGGAGTCATGGTCTGCCTCGACAAAAGAATGCTCCAAACATTAGATTGAATTTGACCTTTAGAAAGAAGATAACCGAGTGTTCTTAAACCCCATGACTCTGCTCTTTCCCTCTCAAGCAGTAAACAAGTGACGAACTCCAACCTCTTCTCAGTTTTGACTTAGAATAAGAGCTGTTCCTTCAGTTTGTCTTTAGTCTTCAAACGAGTCACTTCATTTTTGTCTGTTGCTTTGAGTGCTACTGATTCCATTTCCACGATGAAGCAAAGTGCTGAAATTTCTGCTACTCTCGCTAAGAAGGTATGTGAGTCCGTTCCTTTAAAGCCCAAATCGTGTGGGAGAAGTTATCCTCCCAAGAATTTCTATGAAAAATCTTGCACCTCATCATTTTCATTTAGGGGTAACGCATTCGTGAAAGTATGCGATTTTAACAACACGGTCCGAGTTCATGTAAGAAGATACAGGAAAGATGGAGAATCTTTCTACCCTTCTAAGAATGGAATAACAATGTCAGCTTCAACGTTCCGAAAATTCATGGGAAAATCACACTGGATTCAAGGCATGAATTGTGACATCTTGATTAATCGTGAACTTATTGTTTCCTGCTGTCCTTCCCTCTTAGATGCTTCTGGCAGTTACACGTTAGAAGTGCTTTCCCCAGAATTCATGGTTTTCGTCGATTGAATCCTGTTCCGATAAAGCTGACTTGTCAACAATTTGGAACTCTTATTGATCAATGTGGAAAAATATGGGACAGCATTACTCAACTACTATTTGGACCTGTCTTTAGAAAGGCTGTTTTGCACCATCCAAGGACTTCTTCCCCTGTTGCTTCCATCTCAGATGAAGAGTTTTTCATCATGCTTGCTGACATGGTAAGGGATCGCCTTCAGGAACATGTCAATAACTTATATTATTGTATGGAGTGCCACCAACCCCCAAATCGCATATTCCGCAAACATCACGGCCCACAGCTGTGCATATGCCACCCCGAATCCAAGTGGCAAAAGTATTTCGATGATGCCGTTGCATTGCTTAACCCCAAGATTCTAGCAGAATCTTTTGTTGCAGTCACTGGAGACCATGTCCCGTCCAAAGCGTTCTTGGAAAGCATAATTATAAAGAACTTGCTAGAGACTGTGAAGTCAATGTGCTGAGATATTAGCAGGTAAAAGAAAAATTCCTTATACCGACCATGGAGCAGCTGTATGAAGGGGACCCAGAAAAACAGTCCTTTTTTAGGACTGCTTTATTTATTTTTATTCATTTATATTTTTTCTGTATGAATGAGTTTCATTTTTTGTAATGAGTTAAATAATAATGAATTTCAAGTTTTTAAAAGTAAAAGTGTGAATGAATAACTCTTAAAGAAATTTATTGGGGATCTGGTATTGAAGAAGAGATTGCTTATTTTTAAGGGAAAGGCTTAATGTATTTCATTAAGGGCCAGGAATTCAACTGGTCTGAGAGCAATGCTTTACAGTATTGAGTCGAAACCAGGACAAAAGGCTAAATTTAGGGGAGTTTGAATTTTTTTTCAAACTGACTACACTTCATTCTCTTAGTTTGAAAAGAGAATAAGTGCTCTCACTGAAGACCCCTCTAGCTATACGTAAATAAACAGTCTAGGATTCATAAAAATATATTTCCAATTTTCTACCTAAACTATTTTTACTTCTTTCAGAAACGCACATTAGGAAAAAAAAATAAATAAACGAAGTGATTCGTTTTGATTTTTAGGAAATAATGAACTGTTCAGAAACACACCCTGTCTGTTTTCAACTGATTCGAAAAAGACTTTTAAAATATTTTACTTGAACGAAAACGTGCTTCTTAAATTTCGCAGTTTCCCATGTTATTCAATGGGAAATTCACTGTATTTTCTATCACAAGAAATCCGAAATCTGTCATCTTAGTAAAATCATCAAAATCGTTTTTGACCCTATGCACTTTTATAAGATTCCAAAGTGTATCTTAGAAAAAACGAAGTGATTCGTTTTTGACACTAGGAAGGAATGTACTTTTCTGAAATGAACTTTGTAAAATTCTTTCAATTTACTCGATCCAAAACAGTCTTTTATGCATGCTAGTTTTCCCATGTTATTCTATGAGATTTTTACAATTACCAGAAAACGAAAATTTCCAAAATCATCCTCTTAGGAAATCAACAAAACCATTTTTCGTCTTACTTAGAATTTTTCAATAAATAATTCTATTCAGTTGTAAAAATATAGAAATAGCTTATTGAAAATAAAAAAAATAAAAAAAAAACGTAGATGTACGGTGTTGAGAGGAAAGTCGATATTCTTTATTCTTTAATTTTGGTATCATATTCCCGTATTCCTCTCATAAGAGGAAAAAAATATTAAAGTGCGTCTCTTATTTTTTGAGTTCGTTTGATTCGGAGGCAAAAAAAAAAAAAATATATATATATATATGAAAGAAATGTTTTCTCGACGAATGATTCAAACTCATTTCTGTTCGAAGTATAAGAAAATGAAATCTGACATCATAGCAATGAATGCGTAAACACTTTCATTGAAACGATAGTAAATCATCTCGATTATGGCTTCTTTCATGACAATGAAAATTTTCGTAATGAAAGACTTGAAAGTACTTCGAAAGCCTAAAAGAGTTCTACTCTCTTAATAAATTAAAATTGAATAAATGCTTCTGTTTCTCAGTAAAGAACTGGAGGGACATGGAATCTGACAATAGTAAAGTGAGAACGAAGATTTTAAAGCAGTTCATGAAAAAAAAAGGCCATGGTATATTCAGTAAAGAAATGTCATAGAGTAGAGAGAGTGTGAACAATCTATCCGTCTTTAGGTTGAGCTTTCACTTATAGGGCTTCTTTTTTCATATTGAAATATAAAGATGCATTTCCTTTAACTGGAAATGAACTAAGATATACATATATTTCCCCAGCTTGGAAGAATATACCTTTACATTAAATATATCTCTTTTTTGGATAGTAAATGTATACAACTCTGAATATCAAATAAATAAAAAAATAATGTTTATGGGAAGAACGGAATTAGTCGCTTTGCCTCTAGAATGAATGTTTTTTCGGACGAGACAGAAAAAATATTCAGCCCAAAGAATACAAATTTTATCGAAAGAAAAAGGTTTTAGATTGTATGTCTTGACATTGAATGCTTTCCTGTCGAGGCAGTCCACGAAAAGTATGGCTAACTACGAAAGAATAAAAAAAATGTATATTTGACATACATGCAAGCTTTGAGGAATATTTTTAAGCTAGTTGGAAAATATGCTATATAAGGAAACCAAAATCTGACGATTTGTTGCATCTAAAATAATCGTTTGCTGAAATGAAATGGAAAAAAAAGATAGTCTGAATAAAAGGCCTCATAAGTTTGTCCAAGAAAAAAGAATCCTGACCTATTGAGAAGTTTAATGAAATTTCAAAGATAGAGGAAGAAAAATATCGGAAATTGGGAAGCTATAAGGAAATAAAGACCGAAAATATTGTTTGAGCAGAATTTTAACTGGGAAAGATCTGTAGAGTTCTTGAACATACGAAAAAATTACGAGAAAATATTATTGCAGGGGTTAAAGACTCAGAATTAACATGAAGTCTATGTCCAGTAATTACTGCGAACAAGAACGAAATAATTTCTAAAGAAGCATTTCCTCGTCTCATGGTCTGAAATAAAATTGAATGGAGGAAAAAGAAAAGTTCCTCAGAAAATTCATTACATCTACACGAAAAAACTCCCTCAAAACATACAAAAAATATATAAAAACACATGAAGAAATAACGTAAAAGTAATTTAAAAATATATATATAGGGAATACGTAGTACACGAAAACCATTTGACCCCCTGACTATTTTTGGAAACCAAATCATCGTGAGTTAGAACCTCGCTAAGACCTTAGGAGCATTTTTATTCCCTTGGAAAGAAAATTCCCCAGCATCGTTACGCAAACATTTCCTCCGGGGGAAAAATAGTATTGAAGAGGGGGAAATCTTGCTTGCAAAACACAGGAATAAATGCAGAAATTCCCAACGGACCCCACTCAGTCGTTGCCATCCCTCAAAATCAAAGATCCATCGAAATAATAAAGTTCCAAGAAGCATCATCATATCTAACACCTACGCAGTGCCCTTTCCCCACTCGGTCGTTGCCATCCCCCAAAATCAAAGATCCATCGAAAGTTCCAAGAAGCATCGCTAGGGGGTAGTACATCGAGTTGGCATCCCCCTATATCCAACACCTTTCCCACTCGGCCGTTGCCATCCCTCAAAATCAAAGATCAATCGAAAGTTCCAAGAAGCACCGCTAGGGGGCAGCACATCGAGTTGACATCCCCCTATATCCAACCCCTTTCCCACTCGGGCGTTGCCATCCCTCAAAATCAAAGATCAATCGAAAGTTCCAAGAAGCACCGCTAGGGGGCAACACATCGAGTTGCCATCCCCCTATATCCAACCCCTTTCCCACTCGGGCGTTGCCATCCCTCAAAATCAAAGATCAATCGAAAGTTCCAAGAAGCACCGCTAGGGGGCAACACATCGAGTTGCCATCCCCCTATATCCAACCCCTTTCCCACTCGGGCGTTGCCATCCCTCAAAATCAAACATTTATGAACAAAAATAAGATATCATAATAACATTTCTTGAGATGAGGACATGACCGTGTTATTCGAGAAAAAATAAAAGAGAAATGATTAATTAATACTTACCCTACATAATTTTCATTAGGGAAGACACATGAGGAATTCATGAAAATTAATTGAAAAATCAACAAATTACGAGGGAAAAAACGTTTTACATAACAATAATCTAAGGGGATGGGGTCGAGAGAGGGGAAAATAAATAATGAAACAACCTTCATTAAATTAAAAAAAAAAGGAATAAGCCTTCATTGATTTCCCCCCAACATTCGACAAAGTCCAATAAATACTACTATCTTCGGAGATAAGCACACCCTTCGGTCGGAGGGGAAAAATTGCAGCGGGGAATTGGAGGCTGCTACTGACCACGCCCCCTCCGTTCGCTCGGCTGCAGCTTGCTCCGGCTGGCTCCGGCTGCTCCGGCCGACACCTAATGTTAAGTCTATGGCTCCGGTTTAAGCCAGAATCGGTCATTTTCTACTACTAACAGCGAAGGTAATTGTAAGAGCAAAAGAGATCTGGGAAAAGGCCACAAACGTCGTGACAACGCACTGATCTCCCTGTACAAATATAGGCAAGTCAGAGATATGCACCTGAAAGCATGGCGCATAACATTCAAAGACAGTAGTAGAAATTAGTGTTAGTAAAGTTGTTCCCTATCCCCTTCGTTCATCGGAACCTTCCCCACTTTTCCACTCCTTTGCCGTCCTGTTCCCATTTTCCCATTTTATCCCTTTAACCTTTTTGTTCGTTCTTTTCCCTTAACATTTTTTTTCATTTTCCATTTCATCTCTCTCTCTCTCTCTCTCTCTCTCTCTCTCTCTTTGCCGCCCCGGTGGCGCAGTGGTCTAAGCGATGGCCTCTGATCATTCGTCGGAACGGGGTCCGGGTTCGAATCCCGGTGAGGCATGGATGTTGTGTTTGTCTTACGGCACTGGCTCTCTCCCTTCCCTGGAAACCAGTGACCCCAAATTAGGGACGGGCGACTGCTTATAGCCCATTGAGTTGCTCACGGTGGTCGTTAAACCTCCAATCAAAAAAAAAAAAAAATTCTCTCTCTCTCTCTCTCTCTCTCTCTCTTATTCCTTTTCCGCCCTATTATTTCATATTCTTGGTAGTCCCAGAATGTAAAGGTTTAACGCTTTTTTAAAAATAGATTGAAATGATTTATTACTGTAAGATCGTGAGGTAGGTAATTCCAAAATTCAGCCCCAGTAGAACTCAGATATTGTTTGACATACTGAGTCCTGTGAAAAATTGTTCTCAGTTGAGATCCACCGCTAGTATCATAGACATGGGGAGGTAATGAAATTTCGCTCAATATACAGGGTGTCCGAAAAGTCTTTCCCTGATTACAAACGTCATTCATATCCGCTGTATGTACGTTACAGATGTGAAACTGGTGCCAAAATGTTGGAAAACTAACCAAGTTTTCTTGTTGCAGGTTTCCGCAACGTGGCTGTAGTGTAGCAGTGTCAGTGTCCAAGAAACCGTAATTGTTCACAAATCAGGAAAAAGCTCAGTGTGTCCTCTGGTATCACGACACCCGGTCACCAATAACAGTGCTGAGGAACTTTCAAACAACGTATGGAAAGAAGCCGCCCGATGTCAAGAGCACTAAGTCGTTGTACGACAAGTTGAAGACCACAGGATCTGTCGCTGACTTACCGAGAACTGGCCGACCATCAACCTCAGCTGAAAGGGTGGAAGCAGTGAGACAGTCTTTTGTGCGAAGTCCCAAGAAATCAGTGCGTAGGGCCTCGCGTGAATTACAGATGCCAAAAAGTTCTGTTCGTGATTTGTGAACATTTCCGGTTTCCTGGACACTGACACTGCTACACTACAGCCACGTTGCGGGAAATTGCAACGAAAAAACTTGGTTAGTTTTCCAACATTTTGGCACCAGTTTCACATCTGTAACGTGCATACAGCGAACATGAATGACGTTTGTAATCAGGGAAAGACTTTTCGGACACCCTGTATGATCTATATAATTTTTTGTTCTCCTGTACATGATTTTTCCCAAATCTGTACATATAAAACTGAAAGCCCTCACTGACTCATCACCGAATCTCAGAAACTACTGAACTTAAATCTCTTCTTTGGTGTGGTCTCACCGCCATTGGGTGAATGTTGCGCAGTTACAACAGCCGCTGTCTCACGGCGGCCTTCACCTCGTCGACGTTCGCCTCTACTACCGTGCGCATTGAGTGGTCACCTTCATTCTACTCCTCTGCACACCGGTACCATCAGCAACTTTGGTGCGTAATGTGATGGCTTCTCCTCGGAATCCGTCTTTTCATTTCACCACACTCCTTCTTATGGAGCAGTTCTCTCTCTTCCGCTCTCGTCTGTCACCTGCTTATTCTGAAGCTCTCTCTTATCTCACTTCCCTTCCGCTCCTACGCTTCCCGACTGTCTCCACTACCAAGCTTCTCGCTGAGCCCCTGTTCTTTTCTTCTGTCATCCATCCTCCCCACCGTCCATGCTTTGATGACCCCACTTGGCTTCCTGCCGGGGTCATCACTGTCCGAGATCTTCTCCCTGACCTTTCGTGGAAACCGTTTTCTTCACTCTCACCCCTTCTTCCATCCACCCCTGCATCTGTCGCCCTGTATGACTCACTTCGTGAGTCCATTGTCTTTCTTTTTCCTGATCTTGCTTCTTCTTCTGGCCTCCTTCAGGTCTCCTTCAGCTCTATTCCTCTTCCTTTCGCTCGGTGGCTCCGCTCTGTCTGTTCAGCTCCTCTATCGCTTTATCTCTGTACTTCCTCTACTTCTCCTCCTCGATAGATTCCGGGGGTCCCATCGTCCGCCCTTCACCTAGTGTGGCGAGCGTCGGGCTCCCCGCTATCATCACCACTTGAATACAACTCTGGCCGCCCCGGTGGCGCAGTGGTCTAAGCGATGGCCTCTGAGCATTCGTCCGAAAGGGGTCCGGGTTCGAATCCCGGTGAGGCATGGATGTTGTGTTTGTCTTACGGCACTGGCTCTCTCCCTTCCCTGGAACCAGTGACCCTAAATTAGGGACGGGCGACTGCTTATAGCCCATTGAGTTGCTCACGGTGGTCGTTAAACCTCCAATAAAAAAAATAATACAACTCTCACTGGCTGTTTTTGCACCGGTGACATCTGGTTCCAGTCACGCGTCACCGCATGACGCTTCTAGCGACGGATCTATGCGCCTTCTGTAATCAACCTGCTGATGTGGATCACGTCTACATCCACTGCCCTGTGCTCCTACCACTTCTTCATCTTGCCTAACACTACTGTGGGGCGTTTTGGAGACACTGACCTTCCGCTCACGGATTACACTACTTTGCTTCGCACCATCACTCCGCCTGTGCCTCTCGCTCCCACTAGCGCATTTGTGTTCGTCATGGTGAAGCATGGCGTATATTGCTTTCACCAAAATCTCCGAACGCCTCCATCTGTACCAGCACTTCAAGACGCTGCTGCAGAACTCAGTTGTGTCTACCGCGCCCGGCTGACGTCCCACCTGCGTCTGGAGTATGCCAAGGCAAAGGCCGGTGGCAAAGTCGATGCTTTTCTCAGGCTGTGGGCTCCCACCTTCCAATGGTTCACTGGACCTGCAGACGATCTCCATCTCGTGCTCTGACTTTTTCCCTACCACTTCTGTTCACTTCCCCGGAGGTGTTGTTGTCAGCCTTGCATATGCCTTACTCTCTGCTTTTTTGTATTTAATGACTGACGAAGTCAGTTTATATATATATATATATATTTATTTTTTTTTTGATTGGAGGTTTAACGACCACCGTGAGCAACTCAATGGGCTATAAGCAGTCGCCCGTCCCTAATTTAGGGTCACTGGTTCCAGAGAAGGGAGAGAGCCAGTGCCGTAAGACAAACACAACATCCATGCCTCACCGGGATTCGAACCTGGACCCCGTTCGGACGAATGATCAGACGCCATCGCTTAGACCACTGCGCCACCGGGGCGGCATAAATATTCTTCATCATAGTCTGTTACTTTGGCGCTGCCAGTTTGCACGTCGCCTGTACCTCTTGTGAATAATAAAGGTGTTTGAAATTCTAAAACAAATTTCATATTTGGCAGGAATGTGCCTTTTACAACATAGAGGCGCACTAAGAAAGGTTTTTTCCTATGATAACTTTAAGTGGGTCGAAATGGGTTTTTTAAATAACCCAGTTTTGATAACGCTAGGACGTTTTGCAATGGACGAACCATTGTTGCCCAGCAACAGAAGACCCGCCCTAAGTTTTGAATGATTTGAGTTGACCTGCTCAGTATATATTTTGTTCTGAATTTATTGGTTCTGAATTTATGTAACAAAAAACCTTAAAAATCATGTAAAAGCGCTATATTATAATATGCTTTGCTTTTAAACATTTATTATCGGTTGACATATCGAATGTCAATGTTTCTTGATTTGATCTAAATTTATTTAACAAAAAAAAAAATATTTTAAAAATATCAGGTAAAAAGCTCTATATCATAATATGCTTTGCATTTAAACATTTATATTAACGTTTGACATATCAAATGTCAAGGTTTTTTGAGTCAAAATCAAATTACCAACATTCGTTTTCACCGAAGCAAATGTGACGTCATATAAGTGGTAAGGTGACTGCAATAAATATAAATATGCGGGTAGATTTTCATAGTAATTGAAATTTGAAAAAACAATGTTTCCTCCTTGAGATATTAGCGATGCCAACACAATTTTGCGTACGCTTCCAAAAACGTCTGACTTGCTAGCTTTTAAATGTACAGTTTCGAACGAAATTGTTTACGAGCAAGTTTCATTTTACATTTATGCTGAAAGTAACAACGTATTTTTTTCTGTTTTCTGTTATTATTTTGTTCTGTTGTCTATTAATATTTTAACGATGAAAGTGAAGAGTAACGACGTACTTTGATTTATTTCGTGCAGGCTTGAAGTTTTAAATTTACAGTTATGAACGAAATTGCTTATGTGTCGTCTGGCAGAATAAGTCAGGCAGACGTGTGTTTCCCAAAAGAGCTGAGAAATATGCACTGTATGGCCATTTAAACTGTAAATTATATATATTACTTGTATTTCAACTGTATTTAATATCGTCAAGTTCGAAGAACGGGTATTTAACTAGTTATATTTACATAATTGTTTCAATGTTAATATATTATATTTGTTTGGGCCAATGCAAATATTTAGTCAATTCATTAGTGAAAAGTAATTCATATCAGAGTTATGTTTTAATTCCAAGATTTTAATATATTTATTTCGTGATGTCTGAAGTTTCTTAAAATTGGAGTTGTTTGTCCCCAAGGTAGAATGCAATAATTTAATTGAGATTGTACCAGAGAATAATATATAAGCTTTGATGTTGAAACTGATAAGTTAGTAAGAACACTAACAGTGCACTATGTTGCGAGCAGGAAATTCATGCATAAACTTAATACAACAACTACTTAGTTTCGCTAAGATAGTACGTTCCTTTGGTGTTTCTTTTTACCCAAAATAGTCCGTAACCCGTGTCATGCAACGGCTGAAAAAGCTGGGACTGAAATTTTTTCTTGTCATATAACACGAATCGTAATAAAATGCATAACTATAATAAACGGTTAAAATTTTTTTAATGGGCAGTGTATAAGATTGGTCACCAATAACAAAATTTTCGTAGTATTCCCATTAAATTTAAATTTTTACAACTACACATATACGAATTTAACGATGACGTTCCTCGTTATGATGGCTGTCAGCTGCAGGCCTGTTTTATACCGGTTGCAGCTGTACCGCGCATCTAAATAACGCAGCGGATCCGTTCTTTTGCTTTTGAAGCGGTGTCCGGTGACTTTTTCCAATATAGTGCATAAAGAGAAAAAGTTTGTTTGTGCGTTTGAGGTAATATCAAAGATTACAGAACCGATTTGGGTAATTCTCTAATCGTTGGGAACCTAAATTCTTTCCGGTGGACATAGGCTATTTCGTTTTTTTTTTGTTTTTTTTTTATTATTTTTGGCTGTACTACCGAATCAGATCGCTTTCAAGTAGTTCCCGATATCCCGTGTATCATTCCGCTTTTTTGCGTACAACCTGATGACACCCAACATGAGAGAAAGTAGTTTACGATAATATACGGAATTTTTTTTACTAATCTCGAAAACTACTGAATCGATACGGATAATTACAACTACGTAGTTGATAGCGGAGGGATTAATTCCAAGTAGGACCACCGCAGAAGGGCACATGGCACTGCAAGTACTAAAGGGAGAACAAACGCCAGAATAACGAACGGCGGATTGTACAAACAAAATACCATGGTAACATAAAAAACAAATACGTATGACAATAAAAATTAACGATGACAAATCTATGGGTCAATAGCTTTCATTTAAAAAAATCATGAAAATCGCTCCAGTGGGTGGCGCTTGCCGGATTGCAGAAAGAAAAGGGCCTTGTGTTTTAAATATATAGATGTTTTCTTGTACGCAAAGTGCATTATGAATTAAATTCGTTTACATGAAAGTCATACCCTTAATTCACATAGATCGTTTTTATGAAACGTCGAACTGTTCATATTTTGAACGGCATGAAATCTCAGCAAACGTTTTAAATGAATATTTTAACTCTTCATTCTAAACAATTACTAATAACATTGCTTGAAGAAAAGCTTTCCTAGAAGAAATTTCAAGATTTTCATCTGGTGTTTAAGAATGAGCCGGCTCAGATAACGGTGAGGACGCTGACAAAGGAACATACTTGCAACTAAAAGAGTGCAATGGTCTGAGCGCTGTCTTCTGACCATTCGCTCGAAATGTGTCTCGGTTCGAATACCGGGGGAGGCACGAATGGTGTGCTTGTCTTAAGGCACAGGCTTTCTCTCTTTTCTGGCACCAGTGGCCTTAAATTAGGGACATGCAACTCTTACAGTTGCACAAAGTGGTCATTAACCTATCAACTCAAACCCTCCAAAAAAGAGAAAAATGAAATGATTGTTTTTTTGACAGAAAGATGTTAACCCTATAACCGGCTGGAACGAATTAACTCAGGGTAGAGACCTGCACGGGACGGGTCTCCTCAGTAGTTTAAAACTTACGGGCCGGGCCTACAATTTCTTAGACGGGCCTGCACTGCATGTGTACCGTGTAGTCAGGTTGTTGATAAATTTAGGTCATTCTGTTACGGAAGTATCTGTCTTTCCCTTCCCATGTTCATATTTCTTGTTTCTCGCAATCATTCTTCTCTCCTGCTTTGTGCTATAGACGTAGGGCCAACAGAACGAAATCATATTCTGCGTACGAGAGCTTGTTGTATTAACTATTAACCATTAAGCATGTTACTGTGTGTGTAACTGAGCATCAGTTTATATTATGTTCTAGGCAAAAGTTTCAGAGAAGATAGTACTTGACTCGTGTAAACAGTGATCTGATCCTACGAAGGGTTCGATTAGGATTTGACGATAATTTACTTAAGTTAACAGAATGCTATTTATTGCATTTGCTGTATTTTTCGTTACTGGTGGGTTAATCAACTTGCTTATTGCCCTCTTTATACACGAGTTTCGAGTTATTCCAAAAGATTACAGTCAAAATGTCGTTTATGTTAAAGCAAGTGACAGTTACTCAAATGAAACCTATGCCGGGCTGAATGGCCGGGCATAGGCCAGAACCTGAAAAGAAAAAACACCTGGCCGGGCCGGGTTGGGTCTGACATTAACTGGGGGCAAAAGCTCTTGGCATTAACTAGGTGGGGGCCGTGACTAAAAGTATTGCTTCTGCAGGGCTCTCACTCAGGGTTAGCATAATGGATTGAAATCAACTCTAAAGAAGATATTTGCTGTCTAAGAATTAGGTAGAAAGCTGATGGAAGAAGTGAACTTTCGCATCAGAAAGTATTGGGTTTTTTTCCTTTAGGTTTGTTATTCAATGTTGTAATTTAGGGAAACGATTGACACTAATCCTTTCTGACCGATTACCAGCTGAAAGAGCTATCACGATAGCGACGAGCCTAAGAAAGAAGAGAGATAATGTTTTAGTAACTTTTCTCTGTCCAGTCCCATGATGTACGTGTCAAGGGAGGACTAGACACTGATACCGGGTAGATACAAGCCCTTTAGCCCTTCATTCCGTAGATCATACAGCAGACTAGAAAAGAGCTCTAGAATAGAGGACTAGAAGAGTACACTAGAACAGAGCGCAAGAACAGAGGACTAGAAGAGAGCTCTAGAATAGAGGCCTAGAAGAGAGTACTAGAACAGAGGACTAGAAGAGAGTACTAAAACAGAGGACTAGAAGAGAGCGCAAGAACAGAGGACTAGAAGAGAGCGCAAGAACAGAGTACTAGAAGAGAGCTCTATATTAGAGTCATTGAAGCCTAGAAGAGAGCTCTAGAATAGAGGCCTAGAAGAGAGCGCTAGAACAGAGGACTAGAAGAGAGCGCTGGAACAGACGACTAGAAGAGAGCGATGAAACAGACGACTAGAAGAGAGCGATGAAACAGATGACTAGAAGAGAGCGATAGTGCAGAGGACTAGAAGGGAGCGATAGGACAAAGGCCTAGAAGAGATCTCTAGAATAGAGGCCTAAAAGAGAGCTCTGGAATAGAGGCTTAGAAGAGAGCTCTAGAATATAGGTTAGAAGAGAGCTCTAGAATAGAGGCTAGAAGAGAGCTCTAGAACAGAGGAGTAAAAGAGAGCACTGGAACAGATGACTAGAAGAGAGCGAAAGTGCAGAGGACTGGAAGAAAGATCTAGAATAGAGGGCTCGAAGAGAGCGCTAGAACAGAAGACTAGAAGGGAGCTCTAGAACAGAGGACTAGGAGAGAGCGTTGGAACAGAGGACTAGAAGAGCGCGCTAGAACAGAGGGCTAGAAGAGAGCGGCTAGAACAGAGGACTAGAAGAGAGCGATAGTACTGAGGATTAGAAGAGAGCGCTAGAGCAGAGGACTAGAAGAGAGCGCTTATCACCAGTAATAGTTTTTTTGTCGGTACTACTGAAATAAGAAATGGAAAGGCAGTGTTTGATGTAGCTATTGTCAATCCCGACCGCTATGTGAGGATTTCTGTTTGGGCAGCACAGTAAATTTTGGGCACCATTTGGTTTAAGTGCACCGGCCGCTTAAAGGGTTAAAAGTCGAACAAGTGCTTACACCTCCCTCTTTCTTTTCCCCCTCTTTCTTTTTCTATTTCTTCTTCTGTGATCGAGTCCCCAAAAGACGCATTGAGCTTCTAGTGTCCTGTTGTGTGGAACGGTTTTCAGAAAATAAAGAAGTTAAAGTTATTAAATCCAAAAATTACCCTTACAGAGGGTGAGTCGAAAATTTCGGAATACTTGGATTACTTTATGTCTTCATATGTACCTTTACGACGAAAGCGGACTAGCATTAAAAGTGTAAGCCATCGTGTTGCGCAGTCTTTAGCCATCTGTCTGCCAATTCTTCGATTCCGCGGGGGTATCAGTTCTGGTCCTTCGAGGCGAAGAACTCCTTCACCCCAGCTGCCACCTCCTCCTGGTTGTTGAAGTGCCGCGCGCGAAGGAAGTGGGCCATGGACCGGAACAAGTAATAATCCGACGGGGCAAGATCCGGACTATATGCTGGGTGTGGCATCAGTAATTTCATTTCATTTTATTATTTCTGCTGTTACAGGTTATTGAATACTGATAACAATTATCGACAGTTATGAAATAACAGCAAGGAAGCTCCAGGAAAAGGCCTCATTGAGTCATGTCTAAGCCCGGAGCTCCCTGGATGTCCTCACGTTTCTAGAGTTTTTCCCATGTCGTTCGCGCGGTATAAGGACAACCGTTGCCCTGCTGTACGCGAGCGCGCTTTTTGTTCACCAGGGCCTGGCACTTCTCCTCCAAAACGGCATACATCCGCTCCAGCTGTTCATAGTAGAGGTTGCCTTTAATGATCAGACCATCTGGAACAAATTCGCAATGGATTGTCCCCTCGAAATTCCACCAGACGCAGAGCATCACCTTGTGCTGAAAGCGCCCTCGTTAGGCAAAAGGTTCAGGAAATTAGTCCGGGATCAACCAATGTCGTTGTGTGTTAGAATTACGGAAATAAACCCACTTTTCATCGTGCGTGACAATTCTCTTGATTAAACGTACATCGCGCGGATTTTCTAGGAGTTTCGTGCAGACTTCCCCTCGGCGGTTTGCTTCAGATGACGTCAGTTTGTGAGGGACAATGCAGCAGCTCCTGTAGATCTTACCGAGGTCCTGAAGGTGACGAACCACGGCGGTCTGTGATATGCCCAGCTCACCTGATTATCTCCCAGTGTTGGTTGTCGGATTTTCCTCTACGGCTTGGTGCACGGCCTCCGAATCAACGGTTCGCGGCCTGCCTGACCTTGGCTGATCGTCAAGGTTTCTGTCACTTGAGCGAAATTTCTTGAACCATCTGGTTTGGTTCCGTGGTCCGCGGAGTGTTCCCCTTTCGCATGGCAAATGTTTCGTGTTGCTTAAGCAACGTTATGGCCGAGTTCAAACTCGCAAAGCAAAATGCTCCCTAACTAGCCGGTTGTGGCTGTTCATCTTTTAAGCGCCCCAACCACTGACAGAACGACGACATGTAATGCTGTTCACAGCAACGACTATCATTTTATATGCCTTTCGACTGGCTGAAGTCCGCGACTTGAACTAGTTTAATCACGTGACATACCCACAGCAGCATGTACGTTTATGCAACTATTGCGAAACTTTCGACTCACCCTCTGTATTTTGCTTTCAGAAATTTTTTAACGAAACCGCCTGCGCTTTCTTCATTTAAAATCAAGATATCGGAGGTTAACCAACAGGAACTTTATATTCCACAAAACGAAAAACAGACTCTCATTGGAAAGAAAAGCTTCAGCTCTTTTGGATGCAGATTTCGCAGTAAAAAGAACTTCCTGCAATGACGAGTTTAAAGAAACATGGAAATGCAGAACGGGGAATGAATCAGAATTAAAAGCAGTCGGCTATTTTCGTGCATGTATAATAAATCGTTATTCAAAACGTATGCGGAAGCCAAACAATAGATGTATTTATTAAAAGGATGGTTTGTTTAAAAAGAAACAAAATTCGCTTTTTGTGGGCAACAAAGAAAACAGTAGTATAGAGAACTGAAAGGACGAATGAATATAACTCCCATTATGTATAGACTTTCTTATTATGAAAAGTCTTTTGATTCCGCGAAACCATCAGCATTTAAAACGTCTTTGAAATTCTGCGACACTGGAGATTCATACATCAACATGGTTAATGACATCTAATGAAAATGCGAATGGTTGGACTGTTCCACGAAATAGCAAGTATAAAAATTAGAAAGGGAATGAAATAAGGTGACATCGTATCTTTAAATCTCTTCAAAATCCCATTGTAGAATCTTCAATATTACATTCCATTACTGAACTAGACAAACATGGGAATAGTGAGTTATCGAGAAGGTGGCTTAAAGATTTAGAGGTTGATGGGCAAAGTTACGAGGGCGGACACTGTTGAATAAAGAAACCAGAATATCTGAAGATTTAGAGGTTGATAGGCAAAGTTACGATGGCGGACACTGTTGAATAAAGAAACCAACATATCTGAAGATTTAGAGGTTGATGGGCAAAGTTACGATGGCGGACACTGTTGAATAAAGAAACCAACATATCTGAAGATTTAGAGATTGATGGGCAAAGTTACCAGGGCGGACACTATTGAATAAAGAAATCAAAATATCTTAAGATTTAAAAGTAGATGGGCAAAGTTACGAGGCCGGACACTGTTGAATAAAGAAACCAAAATAACTGAAGATTTAGAGGTTGATGGGCAAAGTTACGAGGGTGGAAACTGTTGAATAAAGAAACCAAAATATCTGAAGATTTAGAGGTTGATGGGCAAAGTTATGAGGGCGGACACTGTTGAATAAAGAAACCAAAATATCTGAAGATTTAGAGGTTGATGGGCAAAGTTACGATGGCGGACACTGTTGAATAAAGAAACCAAAATATCTGAAGGTTTAGAGGTTGATGGGCAAAGTTACGAGGGCGGACGCTGTTGAATAAAGAAATCAAAATATCTGAAGAATTAGAGGTGGATGGCAAAGTTACGAGTTAGTTACACTATTGAATAAAGAAACCAATAAAGAGATGTACTCAGGGGATATATGTTGATTTAAAGGTACAACATTTATAAATTTTTCAACATAGTCGCCTAAGAATGGTAAACATTTATCGGAACGTGTGATTAACATTTTCAAACTTGTACAGAAAACGTTTCCTCGAGTTTGGTGCAACAAGTAAATGACCGCAGTTTTCACAGCCTTATCGGTTTGGAATCGTAGTCCACTAAGGTCCTGTTTCATTTTACAGAACAAATGGTAGTCGCACGGGGATAAGTCGTAGCTGTCGGTAGATCTTGCCACACGTCCCACTTGAATGACTGCAGCATTCCTTTGCTTTCTGTGCTCTGTAGGGTGTGGCGTTGTGCAGCAGAATGACACCTTTGCTCAACTTACCCCGACGCCTGTCCTTAATTACCTTCCGCAAATTTCGTAGCGTTTGACAATATGAATCAGCATTGGTAGTTGTCCCTTTTGGCAGAAATTCTGCGTAAACAACACCTTCACAGTTAAAGAAAATAGGCGCCGTGACACTTTCCCCTCAGACTGTTTGACTTTGCACTGCTTCCTTGTTGGAGAGGGGACATACTTCCACTCCATAGACGGTCGTTTGGTTTTAATTGTGAAATGGTGAAAGCACGTTTCGTCAGCTGTGGGGATTCGAAAAAATTGTGACCCTCGGCAGATGACCGTTGCAGAAGAGCCAAAGACGAACGTTGGTTTCTGTGCTGGTCGGTGAGTAAACGTGGCACCCATTTCGCACACAATTTCCGAAATCCCAGCTGCTCGTGAATGATGGAATGCACAGTCCCCTACGAAATGTCTAATGTACTGGCAATTTCCTTGATTTTGATACGCCTATTATCCCATATCATGTCGTCAACGGTGGCAACATTCTTTCCGGAGTGCTTGATGTTAATGGTCTGCCGTCGCGGTATTCGTCCGTCGGATTTATGCGAATGTTTTCAAATTGTTTGCACCACTTTACAATGGCCAGGCCAGACATGGCATTTCCCCCGTATACAGCACACATTTCAAGATGGATGTGAGTGCAATTTAGGCGCTTAGGCCACAAAAATCGAATGGTTCCTCGCACTTCCAATTCGGAGTAAAAATCCAGTTGACGCACCATTACCAACTGCTCCTTGCACACGCCTTACGCAGTTACTGAACTGAAACACCTCCTGTCGATACCTCAGACGTAATGTCTACTTCGCTCCCAAGCACACACGGTCTGACTGCAATCCCACTTCAGATGGCGTTAAGTGTAACTTACTTTTTTGATTCACCTACTAAAGCCTCCACTTACATTGGATAACGGATATATCAAGCGGGGAACACACCGAAGAAATTAATAAACGTATAAAATTTGGTTGGGCAACATTTGGAAGAAACAGTAAAATTTTCAAGAACAGTTTACCATTATAACTTAAGAAAAAGTTTTTAATAACTGCATCCATCCTGTTCTTACGGATCAGAGACATGGACCTTATCTGAAAAAAAAGGTACAGGAACAACAGACGACTCAGAGAATGAAATACCAGTAGAGGGTGCAATGCACCATTATGTCTTAAAGAAGAGTGTTTAATTAATGCATCCTTCCACTTCGCATTTATGAATCAGAGACACGTACCTTAACTAAACAGGGCGAGAATTAATGACATCTTAATGTCATAAAGCAAAAATTCACAAATCGAGGTAAGCTGGATATGTTGCTAGAAAAACTGCCCACCGTTGGACAACTCATATACGAGATCAGATATCAAGGGACAAGAAACGACCTAGAAGAATATCACATGGCAAATGGGTGGATGAATTTCGAAAGCATTTTGGAGTCACATACACATTCATGTAAGAATCACCCCTCATGTAAGAAAGAACCGTAACCAAAAGACAGAAAGTCCGTAGCAACATATGCCAATCATGTAATCCGTTTAAAAAGGACACGGGCATGGTATACTGTTTTGACTTAAAATGGGAAAAGGACGCGACAGATTTTGAAAAAGGATTGATTTCTGGCTACTGAGTGAAGGGTAATAACGTTATAGAAATGGCCGATATTGTGGGCTGTTGACGTGGTGCAGTTGTTGAAGTGTTCCAGGAATGGACGAAAACGGCCATACCTGCACTTATCGGGGTAATAGTGGACTCCACGAGGCATTGACAACCGTGGGCAGCGACGGTTATCCCGAACAGTACGACCCAACAGACGAGCCACAGTGGGACAACTGTCCAGAGAATTTAATGCAGACACATCAAGGAGTGAAACTCATACCACAATCGAACGAACTCTGCTCTCTATGGGTCTCCGGAAACGCCGTCCACTCCTGAAGGCACCCATGCTAACGGCTTTCCCTAATAGTACGATCCAACAAACGGGCCACAGTGGGACAACTGTCCAAAGCATTTAATTGAGGCTTATCAAGGAGTGTACTTCATACCACAGTCGAACGAACTCTGCTCTCTATGGGTCTTGAACCGCCGTCCACTCAAGGTACTCATGCTGATGGCTATCCCTCATAGTTGTGGGACAACTGTCCAAAGCATTTAATGCCGGCACATAGAGGAGCGTATCACAGACAACAGTCCAACGAACTCTGTTCTCTATGGGTCTCCGGAGCAGACGTCCACTCAAGGTACCAATGCTGTCTGCTTTCCCTAATAGTACGATCCAACAAACGGAACACAGTGGGAGAATTGTCCAAGGCATTTAATGGGGGCACATCAAGGAGTGTACGTCATACCACAGTCAAACGAACTCTGCTCTGTATGGGTCTTGGACCGGCGTCCACTCAAGGTAGCCATGCTGATGGCTATCCTTCATAGTTCGATCCAACAGGCGAGCCACAGTGGGACAACTGTCCAAAGCATTTAATGCAGGCACATCGAGTAGCGTATCACAGACCACAGTCCAACGAACTCTGTTTTCTTTGGGTCCCCGGAGCAGACATCTACTCAAGGTACCCATGCTGACGGCCAGACATCGACGATTACGGCATGAACTTGCATTTAAGAGGAGGCATTGGACCACCGAACAGTAGAAGAAAGTCCTCTTTTCAGACGAATCGCGTTTGCTGTTTTATCATGTGAATGGTCGATGGAGAGCACTGCAAAGCACTGCTGGCAGAAATCATCCCCACATGGTGCTCGAGAAGGAACAGGAAGAAGGTGGCAGTGTGCTCCTGTGGGGAATGCTTTCCTGGGAATTACAGAGCACTATCGATCGCACGATAAACGCTTCAGGCTACATATCCAATGTGTCGGATCAGGTGCTCATGCTCATGATGACTGTCTATCCCGACGGCATGGATTGCTTCCAGAATTATAATGTCCCTTGCCATGTTGCTATGCGTGTGCGAGAATGGTTTGAAGATCATTCCAGTGACTTTAGCTTGCTATCCTCGCCACCGTACTCTGATATGATTCACCATTCATGATGACTGTCTACCCCGATGTCATGGGTTGCTTCCAGCAAGATAATGCCCCTTGCCATGTTGCTATCCTTTTTAAGAAGGGTTTGAGGAGCATTCCAGTGACTTTAGCTTACTATCCTGGCCACCGTACTCTGATATGAGTAACCATTCATGATGACTGTCTACCCCGATGCATGGGTTCCTTCCAGCAAGATAATGCCCCTTGCCATGTTGCTATGCGTGTGCGAGAATGGTTTGAGGAGGATTCCTGTGATTTTAGCTTAATATCCTGGCCACCGTACTGTGATATGATTCACCATTCATGATGACTGTCTTCGCCGATGGAATGGGTGGCTTCCAGAAAGATAATGCCCCTTGTCACATTGCTGTGCGTGTACGAGAATGGTTTGAGGAGCATTCCTGTGATTTTAGATTACCTTCCTGGCCACCGTACTCTGATATGATTCACCATTCATGATGACTGTGTACCCCGATGCATAGGTTGCTTCCAGCAAGATAATGCTCCTTGCCATGTTGCTATGTGTGTGCGAGAATGGTTTGAGGATCATTCCGGTAATTTTAGCTTAATATCCTGGTCACCGTAATCTCCGGACATCACATTTTCCTTTCAACAGATGAAACCGCTTGTTTTCTGAGTCAGTTGTTTCGTCTGCTACAATGCTTACACCGGATACTGATTTAAAAAGATCTTTCACTTGTTGCTTGTGAATATAATATATTCTCCTGAAATCACATTTCCACATCCAATTTGCATTTGGAATAAAACTCCAATGTTTTTCAACGAGTTTTCCAAGTAATTTTTTTATGTGGGGCAGTTTGGGAAGTGTGATGTTAGCTGTACAAAAAGCACCCACTAATTTCGAAAGTTTCATTGAAAGATGCTGTACTTGTTTAGTTTTTTTCTCAATTGAATCATCAACACATTTCTGCATTATTTTCGGTTTACTGTTCAGACACATATTAATTGTTTTTATGCAGTTTACGTGCTAAATGCTTTTCACAACTGTCCTTTCTAAAAAAGTCCTCTGGTATGTTGCAACACGAACAGAACAATAGATTTTTGTTCACATGAAACGTTCCCTTGCTGTACTGCTTGCATTTTTCAGATGCACTCATTTTACTTACGTGGCTAATTCTCAAAATTAACAAACGATATCTAGACACTTTAGAAACTAAATGCTCACACGAAAGCACAAACACATTTTAAGCTGAGTGTCTGAGAAATTCAAACACTCTGTTCTGTGAGCTGCTTCTCCCAGCTAAAACTACTAATACAATTGACGACACCGGGTTTACTAGTGTGGCAGGTCATCAAGGTCATTCAGCAGTAGCCGGGGCTGGAAATCACGAAAGACTACTCGTGCATTCTTCAGGTACAGTGCATGTGACCTGGAAAAACCCGTCAAGCTTGTTCGATAAGTTTCTCTTCGTAACGAACAATCTTGAAGGGTAATTCAAGGTTTAAAGTTCTAGTTTCGTCTTGGAGTAGGATTACTTTGCGGTGCATTTTTCGCGTAAATTCTAATGAAGGCAGTAATAAAATTATTTGAATAAGGAAAATAATCTAAATATTATAATAGAAATTCGGCAGCAATAGTAAAAAAAGGCTGAAATTCGTGGATATATTTGATATTCGCGAAATTACAGAAACCCCTTAAAATTATCGATAAAACTCGCCGAAATTCGTGCCGCCAAATAATTACTTGCCTAGTTCTGATCTTTGGCTTCAAGTCGTACTTTATTTGTCTTGTGTATGCCAAATAGAACGTCACTGTGTAATGATCCTACCTTAGAGGTGCCGCATACGTCAAGACAGCAATGTTGCAGCGTTAAGATTCGTCAGCGTAGTTTAGTTGAGAGAACAACTGGCTCCAGAGCGAAAATGCTTTTGTTGTAATTCCAACATCGTCAAAATGAGGGTATTACTCTAAAACGGGACATTGGCTGTGGATGAGATGTAATCTCTTTTGCCAACTCTCCAAAAATGACACCGAAGACCAGTTCGTTCATGACTTGAACTTTTCCTTTACAGATAAAAAACAAATATTCTGCGACGTTTTAACTACCAGGGTGAGTCGAAAGTTCACCTCGTTTGCAGCTAAAAAGTTTAATGATGCAAGAAAGCCATTCACGATCACCTCATTCCGCAAATTACAGGCACGTATTTTCTCTAGTCCGTTGCGAACGTTACGCCGGAGCCAGAATCCCACGGTGCTACAACTCCTCAGGTTTGAACGACAGAAAATGCTGATTCCAGATTCCACATCCACCAATGAAGCAAAGTGCCGTCCTTATACGAAATGCGCCTTGGAGAAAAACAGTTGGTAATCTAAAGGCGCAAAATCGGGACTGCATAGAGGATGGGGTAAGATCTCAACCCCTTCGAATTCCTGTAGTTCCTATCGGACCACTCTGGAGGTGTAACTAGGTGCGTTAACCACATGCAGCAACGCGCGCTTCCTATTGATGAGCGCTGGGTAGCGTTGGAATAGAGCATCATGGATCACTTTGGAGGTATGACTTGAGGCATTATCTAATTACAGCAATGCCTGCTTGCTATTGATGAGCGTTAAGTAGCGTTGGAGTAGAGTATCATGGACCACTCATGACTTGGGGCATTATCTACTTGAAGCAACGCCCGCTTCCTATTGATGAGTGCTGGATAGCGTTGGAGCAGAGTATCATGGACTACTTTGGAGGTGTGACTTGAGGCATTATCCACTAGAATCAACGTCCGCTTGCTATTGATGAGCGCCGGGTAGCATTGGAGCAGAGTATCATGGACCACTCTGGAGGCTTATTCACTTAAAGCAACGCCCGCTGCCTATTGATGAGCGCAATGTAGCGTTCGGGCAGATTATCATAGACCACTCTGGAAGTGTGACTTGGGGCATTATCTACTTGCAGTAACGCCCGCTTCCTATTGATGAGCGATGGGTAGCGTTGGAGCAGAGTATTAAAGACGACTCGGGAGGTGTGACTTGGGGCATTATCCACTTGCATCAACGCCCACTGCCTATTGATGAGCTCAGGGTAGCGTTGGGGCAGAGTATCATGGACCGCTCTGGAGGTGTGACTTGGGGCATTATCCACTTGCAGCAACGCCTGCTTCCTATTGATGAGCGGTGCGTAACGTTGGAGCAGAGTATTAAAGACGACTCGGGAGGTGTGACTTGGGGCATTATCCACTTGCATCAACGCCCACTGCCTATTGATGAGCGCAGGGTAGCGTTGGAGGAGAGTATCATGGACCACTCTGGAGGTGTGACTTGGGGCATTATCCACTTGCATCAACGCCCACTGCCTATTGATGAGCTCAGGGTAGCGTTGGAGGAGAGTATCATGGGCCATTCTGGAGGTGTTATCTGAGGCATTATCTACTTGGCGCATTGCCCGCTTCCTATTGATGAGCGCTGGGTAGCGTTGGAGCAGAGTATCATGGACCGCTCTGGCGGTGTGACTTGGGGCTTATCCACTTGCAGCAATTCCCACTTCTTATTGATGAGCGCTGGGTAGCGTTGGAGCAGAGTGTCATAGACCACTCTGGAGGTGTGCCTTGAGGCATTATCCACTTGTATCAACGCACGCTGCTTGTTGATGAGCGCAGGGTAGCGTTGGAGGAGAGTATCATGGACCACTCTGGAGGTGTGACTTGGGGCATTATCCACTTGCAGCAACGCCTGCTTCCTATTGATGAGCGGTGCGTAACGTTGGAGCAGAGTATCATGGGCCGCTCTGGCGGTGTGACTTGAGGCTTATCCACTTGCAACAATGCCCGTTTTCTATTGATGAGCGCTGGGTAGCGTTGAAGAAGAGTATCAAGGACTACTCCGGAGGTGTGATCTGAGGCATTATCCATTTGGCGCAATGCCCGCTTCCGATTGATGAGCGCTGGTTAACGTTGGAGCAGAGAATCATTGACAACTGTGGAGGTGTGATTTGGAGCATTTTATACTTGAGCAGCGTCCTTTTTCTATCGATGAGCGTTATGTATGGTTGGCGCAAAGCATCATGGGCTTGCTGCTGTTTTTCTGCATAGTGGTGCCAGCCCACATCCTCACAATTGTACTCGAGCTCCCAGTGCACCGGGGCCCTAACAATTGTAGCAAATTCAAATCATGACATTCCTCTTGAACTAGCGTCTTTGCACCACTGACTGTACTTCCTGGCGTGGTCCCGGCCGCTGGTACGCAGCAATAGGATAATGTGGGAGTATCCGCTTTTGCTATCAAATCCACAGGGCGATAAGTTTTGCCGTCGTACAGTATACGACGGCAAAACTTATCGCCCTGTGGATTTGATAGCAATCTATGACACACACACACACACAGGCGTTGTTTCTCTTGCTGGGTATCAGTTCATAGGAAACCATTCGATGACGCATGGAGAAGAAACCAAATTAATGCAGGTGACTGACAATGGTGGATTGGGAAGGCCCTACCTCAGCTACAAGTTGTCGTGCACTGTTGTTTTGGAGTTCGCTGTCACAGCTCCGACCAGGGTGTCAGTGTTTTTGGTCGTTTAACATCCTGACCTCGGCTTGTCTGCGTGACTAATGTCCGTAGCATTGAAACGCCAAAACTATTTTTATGCAATGTCCATTGCTCCCCCCTTGCACAAATATCTCTCGCTGATGCTACCGTATTGAACCCCTTTTCCAATAATGGAGTACGAACACCCGAACAGCTCGGTTATCGTCCTCGATTCTCCGTTCACCTAATAACGCAATGTGGTTCCGTGTCTAACGTTCGTGATCAGTCTCCCCTGTTCCACGTCTTCGCAGTACCCAGTTGACGCTAGCGCGCGTTTCGCTCAAGAATATGGGCCCCAATATCATTTGTAGCTCAAATGGGGGGGGGGCGAACGTTTCACCTACCGAAGTGTTACTGAGACTCGCAACTATTAGCCACTACTTGAGAATTTTGAACTAAACTCCGTATCTTTCAAAGATTTATTGCATGCGGTTTACATAATCTTATGCGGTTAAATAATCAAGATATCTGTTTCCCAGAAAATATGGGAAAGTCCGAACTCGCTACACAAAGGATGATTTAAGTGGGTAAATGTATTATGTACGAAAGTCGAGCGTGTAGAAGACGCCCTGCATTCTTCTAGTCTTCTGGGAATTATGATATGTGGCAACGGAGGTTTGTTTGACGTAATAACATTTACAGTTCTGGACTGTTTCTAGCAAATGTAACTAAATTCATCTTGGCAAATGACTTAACTAGGTAACATACATGACTGCAATTTAATTCTGCATAACAGTCTGAACTTACTTTGAGGCCAACTGTCAGTTTCAGTGCTCGGTGAAGGTTTTCATTCTGTAAACGTTCGTTTCTGTTAGCTGAAATAAGTATGTCTTTTCATACCGTTCTTAAGTTCTTGAAAACCATCGTATGCAATTTCGTAATTCACTGCTAATTTTGCGAGACCACAAGATATCTGCTCTTCGCCACTTTAATTTCTCTGTTGTGGGTTTCCAAATGGGTACAAGCTACCGACAGTGAAATGGCGTGAGTGAACTCTTCGCTGTATTGCGTCTGAATGTCCTGCTTGACAGAAAATAAAAAAGAAATAATTTACAGAAACAAAGATAGCAAAGGGGATTTTAAAACTCTCATAGTTCTTCCCAATGGAGGTCAAAATTTAATGACTGCAAAACATTTATACGCACAGCAGATCGTGCAGTAATGATTTATGCCGTGCGACATAAATATCAAATTCAGCCTTTCCTTTTCAGTTTCTATGTTCTTATCTAAATTTAGTAACCACTCGCTAAAACTTTTCTTACTTAATAACACATTATTCCTCCCGAATAGCTATGTTAGTCTGGCATCACTGAGAGTAGGTCAGAGTTCAATATAACGTCAACACTGAATGTAGTTAGAAGGCATTTTTGAGAACGACTTCTGAGAGGCCGATTGTAATAGCGGCTTGTTTGAATTGCATTTTGATGTCGCGTCTTCTTAGAAATGCATTTCATACAGCGACATGTTAGCAATGCATTTGATATAGCGACCTATTAGAAGTGCATTTAATATAGCGTCTTCCTAGAAGTGCATTTGACATAGATTCTTGTTAGAAGTGCATTTGACATAGCGTCTTGCTAAAAGTACATTTGATAGAGCATCTTGCTAGAAGCTTTTTGTATAGCGTCTTGCTAGAAGTGCACTCCATATAGCATCATGTTAGAAGTGCATTTGATATAGCATCTAGCTAGAAGTGCATTTGATATAGTGTCTTGTTGGAAGTACATTTGATATAGCGTTTTGTGTACGCTTTCCAACCGTAGGTTGAAGAAGCGTATATGCTCCAGCTTTTTCCGTCCGTCCTTCCGCTCGATAACTAGCGTAAAAATGGTTCGATTTCGATGAAATTTTAGTATGTGGTAGGGGACCACCTGGGGACGAACCCTATTGAAAATGGGACAAATGGGGTCAAAGGTCACGACGTAGGAGCGGGATCCATTCCATTGCTCTTATGCGTCATAACTTGCGTAAATATGGTTCGATTTCAATGAAATTTTACTATGTGGTAGGGGACCTCCTGGGGACGAACCATATTAAAAATGGGCGAAGTGGGATTAAAGGTGAGGACATAAGAGCGGGATGCATTCCATTGCCCTTATACGTCATAACGTGCTTAAAAATGGTTCGATTTCGATGAAATGTTAGTATGTGGTAGGGGACCACATGGGGATGAACCCTATTGAAAATTGACGAAATGGGGTCAAAGGTCAGGACACATGATTGGGATCCATTCCATCGCCCTTATCCTATATTATTAAGGTGGACGTCAGGTAATTTTGCTTCCTACACTTCCAGTGGAAAAACTTTTGCACACATTTCCTTCACAATTAATGTGTTCCCAAGGATGAAAATTTGAACATCGATTAAAATAACTTCATATTATAACTTGGAATACTTAATATTTTCTAAAGCATAACCATAATTATATTAAAAATCAATAACCTTTCCTTTGGTGGTGTTGAAACCAGAAAAAGGATGGCGCGCCATATACTTTGATGACGTCAGTAGACAAACAAATGTTGGATTGCATGATTATGGTTATGTTTCAGAAAATATTAAGTATTCCAAGTTATAAAATGAAGATATTTTAATCGATGTTCAAATTTTCATCTTTGGGAACGCATTAAATTACAAGAAAATGTGTACAGAAATTTTTCCATTCGAAGTACAGGAAGCAAAATTACTTGACGTTCACCTTAAAGGAGCAATTCTTGTATTTATGTAAATTTTATTTTGAAAAAACGGCTCTAAGGATTTTGATGAAAGTCGTTAACCTACCGTTTCCTAGTACTAGAAATCTATTTAGCTTGATCTTGACTTTAGGAAATTTTGTTTAGTGGGTTAAATAACCATCCCGAATTACCAAGTTTTAAGTGTCATGGCGTCGACCCATTAATGTTATACACGCTTAGAAATCTTATGACGTCATACTCTCGCAATTCAGATGTTGGCGCGCGGTCACGCCATCTGTCTTATTACGTCACGCGTTGTATGTGTATCCTATTAAAGTTTGATAACGTCGCACTCTTGCGAGCAGATGGTCGTGATTCCCATCTGTCTCATTACGTCACGCATTTTGTGCGTATGTTCGTCCGCACGATAACTCACGTAAAAATCGTTCGATTTCGATGAAATTTTAGTATGTGGTAGGGGAAAACCTGAGAAGGAACCCTATTGAAAGTGAACGAAATGGGTTCGAAGGTCAGGACATAGAAGCGGGATCCATTCCACTGTTCTTATGCGTCATAACTAACTTAAAAAAGGTTCAATTTTGATTAAATTTTAGTATGTGGTAGGGGACCACCTGGGGACAAACCCTATTGAAAATTGGCGAAATGGGGGTCAAAGGTCAGGACATAGGAGCGGAATCACCTCCATCGCCATTATGCGTCATAACTTACGTAAAAATGATTCGATTTGGATGAAATGTGAATATGTATGTTGTAGGGACCTGCCTGGGGACGAATCCTATTGAAAATGGGCGAAATGGGGTCGAAAGTTAGGACACAGGAGCGGGATCTATTCCATAGCCCATATGCATTATAACTTACGTAAAATTACTTTGATTGCGACAAAACTTTATCATGTAATTTCGGAGGTATACTGAACCAGTTCTGTTGAATATCATCGAAATGGGATCAAATGTCATTGCACAGGAGCGAGATTTATTCCACAGCCATTATCCTCATAACTTGAGCAATGATTTCTGGTATGTTGGAAAGCTTTTCATAATCAATGCATTGCATGATTTTACTAACTTGTTAGAAGTGAACTTGAAATAGCGTCTTCTTAGAAGTGTATTTAATATAGCGACTTATTAGAAGTGGATTTATAGCGTCTTGTTAGAAGTGCATTTGATTTAGCGTTTAGTGGAAGTGCATTTGATTTAGCGTTTAGTGGAAGTGCATTTGATTTAGCGTTTAGTGGAAGTGCATTTCATATAGCATCTTGTTAGTATTGCATTTGATATAACATCTTGTTAGAAGTGAATTTGATATAGCGTCTTGCTAAAAGTGCACTCGACATTCCGTCTTGCTAGAAGTATTTTATACAGCGTCTTACTAGAAGTGCACTTGATTAGCATCTTGTTAGATGTAAACTTGATAGTATAAACGTCTTATTAGAAGTGCATTTTACGAGTACATTGCGTTTTGTTAGAAATGTGTGTTAATATCACGGGGTGTTTTGAGTAATATACGAATTGAAACCAGCGTATTCATATTCTGTTCTGAAGTGCATCTGACGTTAATAAAGCTTGACTCGTGTAAGTTGGTTCAGCAGATTCATTACCTTGTCCGTTAGTAATTCCTACATTTACTAGTGCTTAATATTTACGTTCACTAGTTCAGAGATCGAGTTCATAGACTAAGAAAAATAAGCATTTAAGTTTGCGTAAAACCTGTAGCTCAAATCAACTATTACAAACCACATTTAAACCTACCAGCTAACAAAGATAGATAATTTTTAAGTTAATATTGTAAAAATAACACCTACTCATTTGCAAAAGCCAACTATACTTACAACATACATTTTGCGTTGATATTTTGTCAATTCTTAGCTATATAAGTGCGACTTGAATTAGAAATATCTCCAGTTGTAAAGGTTGCTCTTTTATTTGCGTTAACTGTGAAACATCATTGAGCGATTTTTACGATAATAATAATTCATGTTTTAATTTCTTTTTAATTTTCTGATGATTAAACATAAATGTTGTATGATTATTATTTTAAGTCCATCATTCGAAAAGTAATTCTGAATATGTTTTTTTTTTAAACCAAAAACATTTTCTCGTCCCTTTTTTCCCCATTTCGGTTTCGCGAATATTTTTGCGCGCAGTTCACTGTAACAATGAAGTAAAAGTTTTCCTTATCCAAATTCTGGAAAAGGAGATATTATACGAATCTCAAATGCCATTTTCAGAACTTAGAATAGTCAATAGTCATGGGTTAATAAAAAATCAGAAAAAACTCGAATATAAACTATATTAACAAAAGATACCGGTCACCACTTCAAATGCAAATGAATGAATCCGCTGCGTTGTTAAGATGCGCGATACAGCTGCAAACGGTATAAAAACAAGCATGCAGCTGACCGCGATCATATCGCATTGTGAGGTTGAGTGAAAATGTCGCGGCGGGAGAGAACTGACTTTGAGGAAGGAAAGACTGTTGGGTGTTATATTAGTGGGTTGTCCATGAGAGAAACCGAGAGGCGTTTAAACATACCCAAGTCAACTGTTTTGGATGCACTGAATTAGTGGCAGACACATGTCGTGCCTGAAGCAGCAAAACGTACCGGCAGACCAAAGGAAATCAGTGATTGAGGACGTCGAAGAATCAGAAAAGTCGTTACATCTATTCGAAGGAGTACTGCACAAGACCTCAGTGTACAGGTGAGTAAAAATGCTAGAACCTCGGTATGTACACATTCCATTCGCAGAGAACTTTATTCCGTGGGTTACCGTGGTCGTGAAGTTGCTCATAAGCCTATCATCGCCATTTGGAATGCTACTCGTTGGTTAGTATGGGGTAAAGAACATTTATCGTGGACAGTTGATCAATGGAAACGGGTCCTATGGAATGATAAATCCAGATACAGAGCCTGATAGCCGTGTGGGCGTTTTGCGGCAGCTGGGAGAACGTTAATTACCACAGTGTACTACTCCTACCGTCAAGTTTCGAACTGGCAGTGTACTCGCGTGGGGGTGTTTTTGTGGTATGGTCCTGGACTACTGGTTATCCTGGACCAACCTGTTAACCAGCACGTCTACCTCGATATTCTGGATGATTATGCCCTACCAACTCTGTGGCAATATAATGGAACCGAGCCTTGTTATTATCAGCAGGATAATTCACCGAGCTATAAAGCAAGGACTGTTACTGCGTGGTTTGACGATAATTCTGTATATTGTGTGGATTGTCTAGCACAGAGCCCTGATCTTAATCACATAGAGCACCTATGAGATGAATTAGAGCGCCACATAAGAAGTTTGGTACCAAGTCCTACTACTAAGCAACAGTTAGCGGCAGCATTATGTACTGAATGGAAGCGCATAGCTATCGCTGTGTTCCAAAACCCTGTCGAAAGCATGTCTGGAAGGGTCAGTGCATGCATTAAGGCCAAATGTGGACCGACGCCGCACTATTGTATGCCAATAAATGCGATGTTGTGTTTTTCTTCTAGGTGTACGGTGCCTTTTATCAATATAGTGTATATTAAAGACAAGTTGACCTTAACTTGCCTGAAAAATCGAAATATGGCATTAAATTGTTTATTAAATTATCATGATTACAGCTATAGAACAAGAGCAATTATCATGATTACAGCTATAGGTCATGTCTTGTAAGTTCAATATATATCATCATCATCATACGTTATCAGTCCACACCTGGATTAAGATCTCCGCCAGTTTTTTCCACAAAGGTGTGTATTGAGCCAGTTTCCCCCATGTTACTCCGGCATATAGTCTAGTTTCATCCAACCATCTCCTACGTGGTCTTTCGGGTCTTTCCATGTCCTTCGGCGTCCGTTCTAATATTTCAGTTGTCCATGGATGGGCCATTCTTCTAGCAATATGTCCAGCCCATTATCATTGCACGGATTTTATTTTGATCATGATGTCTTCTATCTTGTCATTTTCCAGATCCAGGAGTTCCCCTTCTTATCTCTCCTAGTTACACCAAGCATGAATCTATCCATGCTTCTTTCCGTTGTCTGCAGGTTCTGTATGTGTTTTTTTGTTGAGATAGACAAAAACGCGCCCTCGCACGCGTGAGATGTGTTAAGGAATTCGAAGGCATGCCGGAGTGACATCGAAGAGAATTTCTTAGGACACAGATTTGTGGAACAGACTTGGGGAGACTTTCATCCAACTGCCGAATGGGAATGGCGATGATAATAATGAACTTATTCTCACGCCCATACAAATCAACTGCTTCGTTGGTAAACAAGCATTACAAAGCTATTTTACAGAGCCTTTCAAAGTGCGTCATTGCCATTAAATTCTATGATCAGCAGAAGCATCAGTTTTTGCAAAGGAAAGCACATCTCGTTGCGGTGTTTGATAGCAGCGTTGAGTTAATGAAGCCATATCGTTTTGAAGATTATGAAATGCAACACTCTGGTTCAGGCGACGCGTAAAGACGCTGCCATATCAAAATGCAATTTGGTTAATTATGCCGAAGTCTTAAATGAAACCTTAGAATTCACGATAATCTTTCGAGAAAGCTGTCGCCTGAGAATGTGTCATTACCCGCTTTCTATATATCCAACTCCCTTGTTCTCTCATTTCAAAGTTTGCACTAATTTTCAGCTCATTTGGAGGTTCATGAAGATGTAACAATTAATTAGGAATCGCGTTTCTCACAGTTAACGTGATATTCCTTTCATTCTAAAACTGAGGATTTATGGTGACAAATCTGTCGTGGAGATGACTCCCTAACAATCAAGTAACGCTTTCAACACCCATTCTTGGGAATTACACTCTAAGGATCTGGAATCAGAAATAGAGGGAAGGATTCATTTGAAACAGTAACCTATTCGGCGTGAATGTATGTGCGAATATATCCTTTCATTATGCCAAACGGAGACACACTCATAGTTTAGTAACAATTTAAACAACAGCTTTGTGTAAAGGTATGCACTGCGGTCAAACTGAACATCTTGTAATCAATAACAAGGAACTGTACACCAACTATGCTTAAAATAGTATAACTATACCAGTAATCCGTATTTCTTGTCATAGATTAGAAATCAGTTTCCAAGCTTTCGCACATCAACCACATGGCTTCCTCAAGGGAGGTAGACAGCAGTCGAGAAAGCCATCTGGTTGATGTGCTTAAGCTTGGAAACATGACTTTCTATTCTACGACAAGAAATTCGGATTACTTGTATAGTTATACTATTTTTAAGTTCTGGTAATCAACCTAACCCAACGAAATACCGAATCAGTTATTGTTGTAATATTGCCGGCATACACACTGATTGGACAGAAATTGGATACTTGTTTCCTGAAAAACGCAACGCTGTTACCACTCACGCTGGTAGACTAACCCACCGCTTGGAAGGTATACAGGTAGAAGAGCATTACTGCATTCACATAGACGGTAATGCGATGTCACTATGGATAGACTTCTCAAGTTAAGGTAGCTCTAAAGAGGGACTATAGTAGGTGACAGACGCATGGGTCACCCTATCGTGGAGGTGGTACAGAAATTGAAGTGTCTCCTTTCGATAGTATCAAGAATGTATCGGGAATAAACTCGTTGTAGGGTGAGAAAGGCAGTGTTTGAACATAGCTGTCGACGTATATTTCGTATAGTTGTAACCAACCGGAGGGCAAAAATATCCGCCGAATTCAAAGAGGGAGGTGTCTGAAAATTTCGCACTAAGACCATCGGATTGTGGTCATCAGCCACAATTGGTCGTGAAAGCCGCTGACCCACCAGAGTACCACTCCTAACGCCCCATCATCGAACATCTCGCAATGGTGTGATGTTCTTTCCACACCGCGAGAGAGGAGAAATCAGAGAATCCCTTCTCCAGCGCTTCAAAAAAATATATTTGTGTGACGTTGCATTCCACACACTAGATTGACTGGAAGTTCTCAAGTACGTTCTACAGCGGATGACTGCCTGCGACGATTCGTGGTCACGGCTGACCCGTGGACCATGCCCCCGCCCCTCTTTCGGGGGGGGAGGGGAGATATGACGTGCCTGCCCAGCAGGACGCACACGATATAAAGGCAGATAACAGCGATAACGAACGTCTCAACTAGGCAAAAGAATATCGCCAATAGACCTTGGACGTTTGGAGACGGCTTTCCCGGTCGGTCTGATCAGTCACGCACCCAGTTATTTCGCGCAGACGGGAATGCACAAATGTGTCGAAAACCTCGCGAAGCAATGGACCTCGTATGTCAACATTGAACTGCTCAAGCTGCTGGAGTCTTGATTATTGTCTGGGGCGCATTCAACTGGACCGTTAAGAGATGCAAAATCTTCTTCTAACCATGTATCAAACAGCCTGCACAATTTTTTTTATTGTAGGTTTAGCGACCACCGTGAGCAACTCAATGGGCTATAAGCAGTCGCCCGTCCCTAATTTAGGGTCACTGGTTCCAGGGAAGGGAGAGAGCCAATGCCGTAAAACAAACATCACACCCATGCCTCACTGGGATTCGAACCCGGATCCATCTCGGACGAATGATCAGAAGCCATCGCTTAGACCACTGCGCCACCGGGTGCGGGGCGGTCCTGCACAATTCAACAGGAACACGTTG
The DNA here is from genome assembly GCA_039090855.1 of Macrothele yani. Classification (NCBI taxonomy): domain Eukaryota; kingdom Metazoa; phylum Arthropoda; class Arachnida; order Araneae; family Macrothelidae; genus Macrothele; species Macrothele yani. Next base: position 27,424,445 of record CM077005.1, read on the forward strand.
GGACTTCTGGTACGTCTAGAGACGTCTATGAACGGTACACATTACGTGTCCATCTTTGCATACCAACTGAATCTGTTCATCCACAGGGAAATGGGCTCTTCCAGAAGGACAATGCTCCTAACAGACCCTTGGGCATTTGGTCAGAAGGGCATTCTGCAGAAGTTCTCAGATTTGAATGACACTAGAAGTGAACCCAGTGGAAAATCTTTTGGGTGCTATCGAAAGGCTATACGCAAAAATATTGTTGCGTTTCTGCAAAGTGCAATGAAATAGTGTTGTGCGAGAGTGCAATGAAATGAGCTACTATTGCGTGAACGTGTGGTATCGCAAGAACGGATTTCAACAATCACTGAAAGATTTGAAAGCTAAATAAATTAATTAAAATTATGCAAATCGGAATTTAGAAAGGAAAGGGTGCCATGAGATGCTTACGCACTTTCTTCCGTTAGCGACTGACACATAAACAGACTGACCAACAGACGGCCAGGCACGGTAATTGTATTATCATAGGTGACGATACTTTTTGACCCAAGTGAGACAACATTGGCTGTTAACGTGGTATATGTCCGGCAGCGATCGTGGCAGATGATTCACGAGCTCGCTTTGCTGCAGCAAAGCCCAGTGTGTAGTGTGACGTCACGTGGCCCGGTTTATTTATTTTTAAAGCTCCGTAGATTGCTCTGCGTGCTTTTTTTATTATTACTTTTTTCTTTTCTCGACGTGCCAGTGGAATACTAACGGTCCTCTACGTGCCGACAGAACAGCTCATACCACTCGAGGCATCGACGTTACGAGATATCTAAAGGAGTTTCGTGGTATCTGGCAATAACATGTTACCAGCATATTCTTTAACTCTAGTAAGTTACATTGTTGACCCGCCGCAGAAATGAGTTGCTGTCCCAACACAAATCACAGATGTTCGATTGGATTGATGTCTGGGTAATTTGTAGGCCAGGAGAATATCGAAAAGTCTTCCTCGTGTTCAGCGAATCACTCTGAAAATCTGGGCAGTATGGCACGGCACATTATCCTTCTGAAAGAAGGCACTACTAGAGGAAAATAGAAAGGCACTACTAGAGGAAAAGGAAAGACACTACAGAGAAAGCACTGGAGGAAAATGGAAAGGGACTACTTAAGAAAAAGGAAAGGAAAAAAGGCACTATTAGAAGAAAAGGAAACTACTAGAGGAAAAACGGCACTATTGGAGGAAAAGGAAAGGCACTGCAAAAAAGGAAACTACTGGAAAGAAAAAAGGAAACAGAAAAGAAAAAAACAGAAGAAGAAACTACTAGAGGAAAAAAGGAAACTACTAGAGGAAAAAAGGAAACTACTGGAAAAAAGGAAACTACTAGAGGAAGGAAGAAACTACTACTAGAAAAAAAACTACTAGAAAAGGAAACAACTAGAGGAAAAAAGGCACTACTAGAGGAAATGGAAAGACACTACAAAGAAGGCAGTAGAGGAAAATAGAAAGGCACTACTAAGAAGGCAGTAGAGTAAAGTGGAAAGGCACTACTAAGAAGGCAGTAGAGGAAAATGGAAAGGCACTACTAAGAAGGCAGTAGAGGAAAATGGAAAGGCACTACTAAGAAGGCAGTAGAGGAAAATGGAAAGGCACTACTAAAGGAAAAGGAAAGGAGAAAAAGCACTACTAGAGTGAAAGGAAACTGCTAGAGAAAAAAAGGAAACTACTAATAACAAACTACTAGAAAAAAAGGAAACTTACTAGAAAAAAGGAAACTACTAATAACAAACTACTAGAAAAAAAGGAAACTTACTAGAAAATAGGAAACTTAGAAAAGGAAACTACTAGAAGAAATAAGGCACTAGTAGAGGAAAAGGAACGTCACTACAAAGAAACCACTAGAGGAAAATGGAAAGGCACTACTAGAGGAAATAAGGCACTAGTAGAGGAAAGGGAAAGGCACTACATAGAAGCCACTAGAGGAAAATGGAAAGGCACTACTAAAGGAGACACTACTATAAGAAAATACCGTTGCCATGAAAGGATGTGCCTGGTGTGCAATGCTGCATAGGTAGGTGGTAGACGTCATAGTTCCCTGCATGTGAATGACTGGACCAAAGGAAGAACTTTGCGCAACGAATTACACTTCTTCCACCAGCTCGTTTACGTCCCACGGTACTTCCTGGTGTTAACACTAACCCCAGGTAAACGGCGTATACGTAGCCAGCCGTCTTCATGATACAACAGGAAACGAGATTCGTCGGACTAGACGACCTTCTTCCCATCATTCGAGGTCCAGCTTTGGTGCTCGCATGCCCATTGTAGGCGATTTCGACGGTGAATCCCAGTTAGCATGGGCACTCCGAGCAGCCTGCGTCTACGCAGTCCCACTTTCAGCAGGGTTTGATGTAATGTGTGTTGTGACACATTATTCCCGTCACCAGCAATCAAATTACCGGTAAATTGCGCCAAAATACACTTCTGCTATCTTGTACCATACAGGATAGCCTTCGCTCACCACGGCTCATTGATGCTCACCTAGCATCAATAAGCTTTGTTCGCCCTCACCTCGCCGGCGGTTCTGAATTTCTTCCCTCCTCGGACCGCTTTTTTGAAAGTAATATCTACGATCGACCGTGAAAACCCCCCAAGCCTTGCTGTCTCAGAGATGCTCTAACTCAGTCGTCTGGCCATTAGAATTCGGCCTATGTCAGACTAGCTGTCCGCTGCTTTACCCAGCTGAAGAGCAAGACTAACATTGATTAACTGAGCTCAGTATCAGGTATTATTCATATCGTTTCATGACTTTTACGTGCGCCGTCGTTTACCTACAGTTGCTAAGATTTGCATAAAAACCTTCTGGTCATAATATTTTGGCCCTTCGGTGTATATACACGGTCGAGTCACATTATTGTGACCACCTGCTAATATCAAGAGTAACCGCCGTGTGTAGCGCGGACAGCAGCTAGGCGTGCTGGGAGTGGCTCAATAAGGTATTGGAATGTGTTCATAGGTATGTGGAGCTATGCTGACTGCAGTGCATCTGACAGCTGCTGCTGGAGGGTGCGTGGTGGACAACATGATCGAGGTAGTCCCACAGATGCTCAATTGGGTTTAAATCTGGAGAATTAGGGGGCATGGGAAGTACTTTGAAGTCTTCATCGTGCTCTTCCAACCACTCTTGGACATTTATAGCTGTGTGTCACGTCGCATTGTCGTGCTGGAAGATCCCATACGCCCCAGGTAAGACAATCAGCATGTATAGATGTTCATGGTCTGCGAGAATGGGTCCATAACAAATTAGGTCCATAGTGCCCTCCACAGCTATGAGTAGACCCAAGGAATGCAATGAAGACATTCCCCAGAATATAACGCTGCCTCCAATAGCTTGTGTTCTGCCAGCAATGGTTGAAGAGTGTTTGTTCTCCGACGTTTCTCGCCTTATACGCCAACGTCCATCCGTTCGATGAAGCAGAAAACGTGACTCATTGGAGAAGACAGTCCTTTACCCATCTGCGGATGTCCTATTCCGATACTGCCGTGGAAATGTAAGCCTTTTCTTAGCATAGGAAATGTAAGCCTTTTTTAGCATAGGCGCGGTGACCATCCGTCTGTATCGGAGCCCCATAAGCAGCAGACGTAGCTGAACAGTCGTTTTAGACACACTTCCGGTAGCCCTCTGGTTCATTCGGCCAGTGAGTTGCTCCACTGTAGTGTGTCAACCGGCCCTCACGCACCTTTAAAGCCGACGTTCACCTCTCACATCAAGGGCACGTGGTGCTCCGCAGTTTCCACTTCACGTATTCGCAATGGTACCATTTCTCCAATGACGATACACTTTGACTACAGCAGCACGCGAACAGTTCACAAACTGCGCTGTTTCAGAAATACTGCAGCCCGAAAGCCGATAATCATCATTTTTTTCAAATCTGATAAATTGCTCCTTTTATCCATGACAGCAACGAGTGATATGTTTCCAAAATGCCTCCAGCACACGTTATATACCCTCCAAGCCAGCTCACGACACGTGCAGTCTTTCACTGGCTACGTGCTGTTGACACCAAAAGTTGGAGTGTGGTCACAATGTGACTCGATGGTATATTTATATATATATGACATCATGATCGAGATAAAACCTTTCAAACGGCAGTATATTGGCGATATTGCAAGAACAACAGACTACCGTTGGACAACTTAAACACTAGACAGCACTCCAAGGGACAGAAGAAGACCGCGTGGGTAATAGAGGGATGAAATTCGAAAGCGTCCCGGAGTGACACGGAAGAGGCTTGCTTGAGAGATAGAGAGAGATCTGTGGAAGTGACTTTGGAAGGCCTTCTCCTTGTACTGAATTAATAATGTTTGATAATGATATAAAAATGATAAAATAATTTTTATCGAAACAAAGATGAAAAGCTTCTCACGACAAAATTGTGTTGTGGTAGATATTTTAATCACTTCGTCTCTCAGCCACAGTTTCACCTGGTTTTTTATCATATATAATAATTATTTTTTATTCACAAAGAAATTAGACCTTTTTTACTGTTGTTGTTGTAAGAATGGCTAGATATCTTTCAACTGGAAACTTTGTTTTCCCAAAGTACTTGAGTTTCAATTTACTTGCAGTTTTTGCACCGCAAAATAGATTTTCCTATAAAAAGAATAACAAAAAGAAGAAAAGTTCTTTGTCAGTTTCAGTTCCTCCTATATGCGAGAATAACCAATCAATTATATAATCTCAAGTGGCAATAACGTTTTTTTTTTATTTCTTTTTGTTAAAAGGGAAGCTAAGGGGGTGGGTCTCTTTGTGGAAAAAAATCAATTATAAAGTCTCAAGTAATAAAGAGCTTTCGCCAAGTTCAACATTAATGAAAAGGTTTCTGGTTCTTCTTTCTGAAAAAGCCTTTCTAACTATCGACCATGTCTTTGTTCCTTCTCTTTAACTTCCTGCATCAGTTGAACTTAGAGCTTTTTTTTCTTTTTTTTTTCTGTGCATGCATGTATGAAACAAACTAAGTTTTCCTTTCCACTTATTCCATTAACGTCGCATATTTCTCGTCATGAAAAAGGGATTTCAGTAATAATGATATTCTATCTTGGAAACACCATGAATTTAAGTCTTTGATACGCCTTTTGACAGGCACACAAACTTTAAAAATAACTCGTTGATACCCATCTGTGTGCAAGGAGAAGGATTTTAAAAATTCCAATTGCATTGAATAGTTGTTATGATCTAGATTATTCACATATTTTTGGTGTGAAAGATTTCCTCTTAGGCAGCGGAAATAAATATATTTACTTTGGGTACAATCTCTCTGTTACTAAGAGTTGCAAAAGACTTCTTGATTCGATGCAATCATGGAAGGAGTTATTTATATGCTTTTCATTCTATATATTTTTTCCCACTGAGGGATATCAGTTTTTTCATGCATATCTTATGTTGGCCATGTTTCTACAACAGGCGTTTGAGAAATAAATTTTGGATCGGAAAGCTGTAAGTGAGACCAAAATATATATGTACAGGGTGTCTACAAATTATTTTCCACATTACAAAAATTAATATAAAAAAATGCGTTTCAGGTACAAGGAAAGGATTGCACGATAATGATGGTGAACAAGTAAAGTTGTTCTTCCAGTGTAAGCACACCTCCACATGGGCGCCATTTGTGGCTTGGAGGACATCTAACCGATATTCGATTACATGCCATGTTTTGTTTAACATCTCAGCAGAGACAGAACCAATGACGTCTGTTATTCTGCTCTTCAACGTCTAGACATCCGGAACACTACTAGAGTAAACTAGATCTTTCACATAACCCCACAGGAAAGAAATCTAGAGGGGTTACGTCTGGCGATCGAGGTGGCCATGTCATGGGACCGTCGGGAGACAATCCATCTGTCTGGAAATGTGACATTCAGGAACTCGCGAACTATTATTGACCAGTGTGGTGGGACACCGTCTTGTTGGAAAATAACCGCAAGTTGAAGTGCATGCAACTGAGGTTTTGTAAAAAGTTCCATCATGTCCAGGTGCACCTTAGATGTTACCGTGGGCGCTATGAAAAGAAGGGTCTGATCATACGTTCACTTTCAGGGTACCCGTCTGTTGTTCGATGACAAAATGAGGCTTTTATGAACAGAGACGTGGGATATGGCTTCAAATGAGAAACAGAGAAAATCACTATCATGAGCTATGCGCTGCAACATCTCCGTTACAAATGCAGCACTGCGAATAACAGTTTCCAGTGAAGCAAGACGAATGGATTTCCTGGGCCTTCGCAAAAATGTCTCCGGAACAGCTGCAGCTGTCTCTTGTGTAACCGGTGGTCGGCCCGCTCGGGTGAGATCATCAACACAACCCTTCGCTTTAAACTTTTCATACCAAGCTCTTATGCTTTTTAGGTTCAGTGGTGATCGTCTGGACTCTTTTCTGGAATGATGCTAGACAGTAACCGCCGATTTGGTCTCATGGAACCACAACACGCACGCCGCTTTTTCTCGCATGGAAGCCATTATCGATGAAATGCTCCTCTTATTGAGCAGTAGGGCTCACCTAAAGAACAGAATAAAGAACATTATGAGTGCTGCTATATTATATTTCGAACCATTTTATTTTAACCTACATATATCTTTTGATGCATACATTAGCATTAATGCATCTTCATATACACTATCTACCAACAAGTAATTGGACACCCCTGCAATCGACGATATCTGCAGTCCTGATACACGTCACGGCCACCGCCGTTAAATATCGTGTGGGAAACAGCAACGCAACCAGTTGCATTCAAGATGCCACGGTCACCCATTCCCAGCCTTTATGCCGACGCGAACGAACCGTCGCTTCATTTATGCCGTCTGCAGCTGTCTCTTCAATTTTACCTGAAACTTAAATCTCTCTCAGACCATCCTTTATACGATGCAGTTTTTCATCCCCAGCATGCTCGTTTGTTCGAGATCCGTCCCTCGTGCATTCGAACCTTCGGTCTTCGTATGGCGGCCGTTGCTCGTGATGCAGGGCTCGACTTGTCACTCCTTGGAGAGACCAGGGGCTTTGAGGATCCCCCATGGCACCCTCTTGGTGTCATGGTTGATACCAGCTTTACATCTTTTGATAAGTCCTCAACCCTTCCGTCAGTGTACCAGCAGATCTTCGTTGAACACTGTTACGTCCATGCCGACTTTATTCCTGTTTTCACCGATGGATCTAAGGCGGCTGGGGTCGTTGGATGCGCCGCCGTCCGCATTGACGAAGTTTCTGTTGCCCGCATTCCTGCCGAAGCCACGGTGTTTTCGGCGGAGATGCATGCTGTGTATCTTGCACTTGTATACGTGCAGTCGAGCTATCATCAGCGTGCTATTGTGTACACTGATTCGTTGAGTGTTGTGCAATCATTGTCATCTTTCGATTTCACTGGCCACCCACTTCTTTTTACCGTACGGAGACTTCTTCGTTCTTTGCTCGAGGCTGATGTCCAGATTCGGTTCTGCTGGATTCCTGGGCATGTTGGGATCCCAGGGAACGAGTCTGCTGATGCTGCTGCTAGATCTGCCTCCTCTTTGGTCGTCACACCCTTGTCACTGTTTCACCGTGATTTTCGCTTTCTTGTTCACGATCATATCAGGCGAACGTGGCGGGGTCTGTGGTACCAACAAATGGAGAATAAACTGCACCGTATAAAACCTTTCCTTGGAGTTTGGAAATCATCGTGTCGCCGGAACCGTAGGGAAGAAGTTGTTCTTGCGCGTCTCCGCATTGGGCATTGTCGCTTCACGCATAGCTATTTGCTCTGTGGCGACACTGCCCCAATGTGTGAGGCGTGCGACTGTTTACTCACCATCTCTCATGTTTTATGTAGTTGTGTTCGTTTTCGTAATCATCGGTTTCACTATTTTCAGTCTCATCTACTGGATGACAGCGCAGCTACACTGCAGAAGCTTTTGGGCGACCACTGCGACACTTTCGCAGTATTTTCGTTCTTAAAGCAGAATGACTTTTTAAAACTTATTTAAAAAAAAGTTTTAATAATTATAACAGTGAATTAATAAATTTATATATAAACCTAATTAACTAACTAGTCTTCACAGCTTTCATCATTCTCTTTTCTAACTTTTACCAACCTGTCTGCTCTTAATCATTTCACCCCGCTTTTAAAAATCTTTAACTGATAGTTCTGTGTCTGGCGCTCTTTGGCCAAACCTGGCCCTTGCGCCACTAAAATCAATTAACTAACTAACTGACTAACTAACCAAGATGCCACGCAGTTAGGAGCTCTCTGATTTCGAGAAAGGTGTAATCGTTGGGTATCACAGAAATAGCCGATCCATACGTGATATATCCAGCGAGTTGAAGTGCCCAAAATCGACAGTGGCCCACGTGATTGGCAAGCGGAAGATGAGAGGTGACTGTCGGAATGTGCCCCGACCCGGCAGACCCACAAAACTAGGAGTTAGAGACCGACGGGTGCTGGCCAGAGAAATTTGGAAGAACCGCCACAAATCGATGGGCCGCATCCGCGAGGAGTTTCAACAGGCATCAGGGAGTGTTCTTTCGATGAATACCATCCGCAAGGAATCCCATCTGCTCGGTTATCATGGACGTGCTGCCGCCCGCAAGCCTTTAATAACCAAGTCTAATAGCGCTGCTCGACTAACGAGGTGCAAAGAACGTCGACAGTGGACCGTTGAACAATGGAAACAGGTTCTCTGGAGCGACGAATCAAGGTTCACCCTCTACCGTTCGGATGGCAGGTTCTGGGTTTGGCGTCTGCCTGGAGAACGCCTCATGCAGGAATGTATTGTGCCAACTGTGAAATTCGGCGGCGGCTATGGGGATGTTTCTCCTGGTATGGCACTGGACAATTGGTCGCAATTCCTGGTAGACTCAACGCCGAGACCTACTGCACCATTTTGGATGACCATGCGCTTCCTACCTTTGTGGCAGTTTTACGGTGTGGACCCATGTTACTTTCAGGATGACAATGCCACCTGTCATGTTGCGAGGTCCATCATGGCTTGGTATGGTGACAATGGGGTTAATCGAATGGACTGGCCTGCGTAGAGACCGGACCTTAACCCTATCGAGCGCCTTAGGTACGAGTTGGAGCGTCGACTTAAGGGGTGCCCCCACCGTCCGAAATCGGTGATGGAACTGACCTGTCTTCTCCAAGCCGAGTGGAAGAAAATACCGCTAGCCGTCGTACGACGCCTGGTTGAGAGTATGCCCCGGAGGGTCACAGCTGTAATCGCCGCTCGTGGACGCTCCACCAACTATTGAAGGTGAATAAACTTCGTTTTCCTTTGCTATCACAGGTGTCCAATTACTTGTTGGTAGATATTGTATATATTATATGAAGATGCATACATTAACATTATTAATAACATGTATGAAAATACAAGTGCAAAGGTTCAGATATTTGAGTACAAATAAGAATTGGAAAGTGAGTGAGACAAGGTGACACCATGTCTCCCAAGCTATTTAGCGCCACATTGCAAAATGTCTTTCAATCATTGAACTGGGAAACCAAAGGAATAAAAATTAATGGAAATTACTTAACTCACCTAAGTTTTATTGATGACGTAGTCAACTTTGCAACTAACACTTCAGAGCTTTAGAGTATGATCCATAAAACTAGCTGACAAGAGTAAAGAAGCGGGATTAAACATGAACTTTCAGAAGACAAAAGTGATGTACAATGCTTTTACGAGAAACGAAGATTTATCGATTGATGGAGAAAAGCTTGAAACAACTGATTCCTACATTTATCTTGGACAGCACATATCAAGTGAGACTCACCTTCATGAAGATACTAATCGGCGTATAAAACTTAGACGGAGAGCTTTTGGAAGAAACAGCACAATTTTTAAGAGCAGTATGCCATTATGTCTCCAAAGAAAAGTGTTTAATCAATGCATCCTGCCAGTGCTTACGTATGGAGCAGAGACGTGGACCTTGACTGCAATCTTTGTATGTCTATTTTTAGTTAACTCAAATTAGCATGGATAGATGTATGCTTGGTGTAACCAGGAAAGATAAGAGGAGGAACTTGTGGATAAGGAAAATGACAGGAGTGGATGATATCATGAATAGAGTGAAATCATTGAAATGGCAATGAGCTGGACATGTTTCCAGAAGAACGGACCACCAATGGACAACCGAAATTTTAGACTGGATTCCGAGAGATAGGAAAAGACCCAGAAGAAGACCCCATGGGGAATGGATGGATGAAATTCGAAAGTATGCTGGAGTGATATGGAAGAGACAGGCCCAAGACAGACAACTGTGGAAGAAATTTGGAGAGACCTTCCTCCAACAGTGGATTGATAATGGTTGATGATGATATTTTTTTATATTAATTTTTGTAATGTGGGAAAGACTTTATGGACACCCATTTTTCTTGACTTGCTGTTTTCCCGCTTTATAATATTCGTATTCATGTGCGCGTCTTTTCACAAAAAATTGCAACTTTCATCTGTTAAAAAAGTTTTGAGCTTACTTTCTGGTTATGTTATCACATAACTGGAAAGTAGGGTCTGCAGATGCAAGGCAACAGAAAACTGCTAATTATATCGTATATGCAAGTACAAATCAGTCTGAAATGTAGTCACCATCGTTTTTCACGACCTGCTCCCATCGTGTGGGAAGCCATTGGACCTCGTCGCTGTGCAATTATGGCGGCGTGGACCCAAAGAAGTGCGCGTTCGACATCGTCCCAGCTGGCGAACCGCTGTATGTCCAGTAAATGCTGCAACGACTGGAAAAGATGGTATTAGCTTTGGGCAATGTCCTAGGAATAGACTGCATGCGGTAGCAGCTCCCAATCCAGGTCCCTGATCGTGTGACAGGTCATTCGTGCTGTGTGAGGTCTCACTCCATCCTGCTGTAGGAAGACACCCTTGAGGTTCTGCAGTGCTAGTAGTTTCGGCATGAGCGATGCGTGAAGATCATCGAGCTGACAGCAGTGCTCATCGGCGGTGATAGTGATGTTGTCCAGCAGCAGCTTAAAGACACCCCGCATATCCCGCCTAGCAGGGACACCCCGCATATCCCGCCAAGCAGACGGCAATACCATATGTAGGTGCAAGCCGGCTTTAGGGGTCAGCATGGACTTCTGTTTTGTGCCCAAACACTGTTTCCGGGCGCTGACATTGCCATACAGGACAACTTTCTCGTCTCCTGCCACAATGCGGTCCAAGAACGGGTCAACTTGGTCACGTGCAAGCAGGGAAACGCATGAACTCATGCGATTTTGATTACTGCACCATTCTGACTTTATGGTACCCACACGTGGGTCGGTCTCCACTAAGGTCTTCACCATGTCCACTGCTGCGATATGGACATTGTCCATATCAAATTCAGATTTATATGGACAATGGGTGTTATATTTGTGGTTCAATCGCAAGTGCTGCGTGAGGTTACCCCTTAAACCATGAACTAGATACAGTTCTTAAATATACTAGTATAGTTATACTACGACATAGTTCAATAACGTTCTTGTTGGACGTTATTGAAATATGTCTTCTCTCTAATTTCTTATACATGCGTATAATAGTGTGAAAAGATGGACGATTATTTTTTAAACATTATATATTAGAATATACATGATCATTATACACTGAAGAGCAATTGAATTAGAGACAGCTGGCGTTATGCAAATGTGGCGCTGTGGGTGGCCCTGTAAACGGAAACGACATGACGTATGCAGCGATCCAACAATATAATGAGTGATGAGACGGGAATCAGTAAGAGTCGGACGCAGTATGGGTAAGACGAAGGATCTAATTGCATTTGATCGTGGGCAAATTGTTGGGGCCCGACGAATGGGTCACTCCATCCCGGAAGTCGTACAGGCACTGGGATTTGTACGAGCCACTGTGTCACGGGTGCACCGTGAGTACAACGAATCCGGTAAAACCATCTCTGCAAGGGCCAACTGCGGTGGTCAACAGCGTGTGGATGAGCGGGGTCATCGTCTTCTAGCTCGCACTGTAACAGCGGATAGACGGGCCACAGTGCAAGAAATCACTCGGCAATTTAACGCTGGTGCACAAAAAAGTGTAAGCAGCCACACCATCCAGAACCATGTCCTCGCTATGGGATACAGAAGCCATCGTCCCACGAGGATACCGCTACTGACCGCACATCACAGGGTGGAAAGATTAGCATGGGCGCGGGAACATCGCCACTGGACCCTAGACATGTGACAAAATGTTGCCTGGACTGATAAGTCGAGATTCGCGTTGGTACATGCGGATGGCAGGATACGAGTAAGGCGCAAACCACATGAAGCGATGGATCCTTCTTGCCAGCAGGATACTCTTCAAGCTGATGGGTGTGGCATTCTCGTCTGGGGACTGTTTACGTGGACTGAAATGGAACCCCTGGTACATGTGACATCGTCCCTCACACGTCAACGTTACCGGGATATCCTGGACGACCATTTGCTCCCGTTTGTGCGTCTTCCACATCCCACTGGGGACCTCATCCTACAACAAGACAATGCACCGTGCCATCGCTCCCGAATTGTATCCGAATGGTTGGATGAACACTCCACCGACGTGACCTCGCTTCTTTGGCCAGCTAGGTCACCTGACTTCAATCCCATCGAGAACATCTGTGATGCCATCGATAGAGATGTTCGAGTCTCTGACCCCCCTCCATGAAATCTTCGCGAAATGTGGGTGCTTGTTCAAGGGTCGTGGATCCGTATGGCTTTCCAACGCTTCCGGTGTCTTGTCGAGTCCATGCCGAGACGAGTCGCCGCCGTCAGGAGTGCGAAAGGTGGTGCTACACGTTACTAAATAGGTATCTCTTATTCAATTGCTCTTCAGTGTATATTAGAATATATATATTCTTTTAATAGTGCTCATAATAGTGTCAAAAGTCGTTATAAGCACTATTATATTCTTTTAATAGTGCTTATAATATATATATATATATATATGGTAATAAAGTCCACCACAGATAAATTATAATCTTAATATGGAACCCAAAATAACACCCCTAAATTCCTGATAAGAAATATTTTACCAAAAGACCAAAAAAAAAAAAAAACTCCCCCAAAAAACAACACAAAAAAGCCCCCAAAAAACAAAGAAAGCCCCCCAAAAGCCTAAATTAAAAGTAAACAAGCATTTTTAGATTAATGCACCCCGAAACACCAGACCACTCATCAGGGAAAGACATCCGGTGCCCCGGGGTAAAGGTTCAGGTATCATGAGAGTGCCAAATTTTGCAACCAATAGACAGATATCTTAATAAATTTTGTAACAAATATATATCTCTCTTAGGCACTCTACTCTGTCTTCCCTACCTGAACGTTTTTGTAGAGCTTAAATAACGTAAAATAGATAGAAATTACTTGTAACTCCTAAGTGAACAACATATAACCTGAAATAGAATGGTGAAACACATAAACTTAAAAAACTCCAACTCGCCAAGGCAGTAAATTAAATACACCTGGCGGTTAAGGTCGGTAACCACTTTTTACGGTTTATATATATATATATATATATATATATATATATATATATATATAATATATATATATATATATATATAATGTACATGTGTCTTCTTATTATAGATGCCTATAATAGTGTGAAAAGTCGTTTAATGATCACTGTCACTAAAATTCAGATTTATAAGGACATAAACCTGAATTTTAGTCATCAAATTCAGATTCTTACAAACGTCTTTTGACAATTCCGATAAATCTGTGTTTTTTATGACAAAAAACTGACATTGTCATACAGGACCACTTTCTTGTCACCTGCTACAATGCGATCCAAGAACTGTTCAACTTGGTCACGTGCAAGCAGGGAAAAGCTTACACTCATGGAATTTACTTTCTGCTCAACTGTGAGTTGATGGGGTACCCCAACTCCTCTCTTGTGCACCTTCCCAAGTGCGTGATAATGCTCGTGTGGGTAGTCCCCAGCTGTTCGGCCAACTTCCGCGTGGTCACACGAGAGTCGGTCTCCACTAAGGTGTTCAGCATGTCCATATCCACTGCTGCGGGTCTTCCAACTTCGGGACGGTCAGTCAGGTCCAGATTTCTCTCTCGAAACCGTTCGAACCAATGACAGTACTGACGATGTGTTATGGTATTGGCGTCTACACACTGGTAATGTTCCTTACAGCACCTGTGGGGGTACTACCACGACGAAACTCGTACATCATGTGCCCCTTGTTCACGTCTATGTTAGCTGGCGCTTACACTCTTCGCCTTCTGACGGCTAACTCCCACTGCTTTAAGCCGCCTACCTTCTGATATTATGCTAGTGTGCTGCGCAATCTCAGTGGCCAATGTGAGCCATGGCCTGGTCTTTTATTTCGGGTAGCTAGTCATCGGCATTGCTTTCTTTCCAACCCAACACATAGGACCTGTGTTTATTGTCGATCCGACGTGACGCCTTTCTCCCCACTTAACATGAAAAGGGGGCTATGGCGCATCCATCATTAAAGTGAAAGAGCAACACGGGCATCGTCACAATTTTAGAAATTTCGTATTCACGTGTGCATCTTTTCAGAAAATTGCAGCTTTGTCAAAAACATCGAACTTTTCAAAATCTTTGCGTTTTAAAATTGGAAAACAGAAATGACTCATTATTCAATACCTGATGTGTTTGGATTTGGGTGCTATAAAAAAACTTGAAGTTTTGGAGAGCTGTTATCACATAATTATATTCTGTGATGAGTGTCTCACCGATCTTTTAAATCTTTACGCGGAAACAAACTTCAGCTTGGACGAAGAGAAATGAGCTGTCTCCCATGGCAATTGAACGTCAGCGCCGAAATGACCTGCATGCCTAGCAGTGATATGTGTTGCCTTTGCGTTCGTTGAGGCACTATAACTTTTCACACCTGCGTTTATTTCTTATCCGTCCGTTGGAGACGTATGGGAGTCATGGTAATAGCCTTCCAAGGGATTTCAGAATAACCTGATACTTCTTCACGGAAAGCTATTGCAGTATCATCAATTAAACACCGCTTAAAGGTACATCCGGGGTAGTATTGTTTGTTCCTTCCTAATGCAAAGCGAGGCACAAAAGGACTCCGAAGTGCAAGGAACTCTGTGACAGAGTGGAAAAGTTTCTCAGGACAGTTGTTGCCGTGAAATCAATTCACTTCTGAGTGTTGATGTTCAGAAAAGAGGAAGAAAGGATGAGAGAGCGTTTGGATCTTGAACCCTCCCCGACACATTCTAGTATCACCCTTCTGTGCTCTTCCACACGTCCTTGGAGGACAGACTTAGTGCAGTTGTAATTAAACGCTCTCGAGGGAAACATTAGAGATGAAAGTGAATTTTCTTCTCCTTTGAAAGAATTCCCAAGTCGGTAATTCTGACTTAGTGGACTCCGGAGCTCAATACTGAACAAATGAGCTCGCTCAAAGTTGAAGTTCCTTTGTTGTTCCGCTGTGCTAAGAATTTATAAAGATTATTATACGGTATTTGAGCGCGATGTCAAAAATCATTCGTTCACATGAGATTTCATCTCAGCATTAGTCGTGGGACAGTTTGTTCGACCATTAATCTGAAGAAGACCGCTTGTGAAAGTCCATAAAATAATAATACAAAAATGCTTTTGGGATTTAAAACACCATGATAAAATATGCTTAAGTTGTACAGATACCCTTCTTAAAAAAAGTACCTCTTTCGAAAATATCTAAAGAATGTGGGGTAACTCTCCAGGGCCTCATTTATCTTCCTTTATTTCTATATCTAAAAACTGTTTTATTTCAAAATCGAATATTTCTCTCCTGATTCTTCGGACCACTCTAAATTTAATTCCAATTTTTAGCACGTCTGTTGTAAAAGATCGTGCTTATGTTATCGATTTGTCCGTCCGTCTGTGGACACCATATCACTGAAACTATTAGTCCA
The DNA here is from genome assembly GCA_039090855.1 of Macrothele yani. Classification (NCBI taxonomy): domain Eukaryota; kingdom Metazoa; phylum Arthropoda; class Arachnida; order Araneae; family Macrothelidae; genus Macrothele; species Macrothele yani. The sequence goes on from CM077005.1 coordinate 27,440,297, forward strand.
ATTTGAAATATTAGTTTTGCATTGGAAACCTTGAAATACGCAAATGATAATCTTTCATTTCTTTTTTATATACAATTTTGCCAGTAGAGGGCGTAAATGCAGATGATATCGAATTCAAAATACATTTTATTCAACATACTTGCTTCTAAACATCCGACTGAATTTTTTTTTTTACATTTCGATTCCATTTATCTCGAAGTCTATTTTAAGTGCAGTCACTTTTTCAGGTTACGCATAGATTTTCCGCTAGGCGGCGTAAAAGTAAATTGCGTTTTACATGATGTCTTTACTTATAAAACTCTAATTTCAAAAATTATTCTTCTTGCTGCCCATACAGCTCCCGATGGGAAATCTTTTGCATATATTTCTAATTTTTGGTAACGAATGGCTTGGCCACCAGGCGGTGATAGTGTTCATTTCTGCTTCTGATTCACAAAATCTGAGCTTCTAAAATATCGATTGAAAAATTCGTTCGCGGACATATGCCACTAAAGTCGATAAACCTTTTCGGAAAATTTTCTTTTTAAAATATTGTATGGTTTCTCCGTCAGGGGGCGCAAATGTATATCTTATTTTTGTCAATATCTCTGCTTCTAATGGTCCGATTGAAAAACCAATCCTTCTTTATTGAATAAAGTTTCCGGTGCGACATGCTTTTCATGTAATTTCAAAAATGTCAAGCAATTCATAGAGTTTCCGCTAGGGAGCGTAAAGGTAAATCGCATTTCTCCCGATATCTCCGCTTCTAAAACTCCGATTGAACAAATTCTTTCTGCACTGGATACAGCTCCTCATGGAAAATCTTTTGCGTACGATTTCTAATTTTTAGTAAAAATGGTCTGGCCATCAGGGGGGCGTAAATCTTAATTTCCTCTTCTGATGTATTTGCAGCAAAATCTGAGCTTCTAACATCTCGATTCAAAAAAATTCGCTTGTGGACCGATGCTACTCATGTCTTTTTCAAAATATTTTCTTCTTAATATAATGCATGGTTTCTCCACCAGGGGGCGTAGATTTGTATCCTTTTTTCGTCAATATCTCTAATTCTATGAGTCCGATGTGGAAACTTCCTTCTTCGCTGGGTAGCCAGCTGGTGCGAAATGTGTTTCATATAATTCCAAAATTTTCAAGTAATTCATGGACTTTCCGCTAGGAGGCGTTAAGGTAAATGACGTTTTTCCCCGATATTTCTGCTTTTAAAACTCCGATTTGAAAAATTATTTCTGCACTGGATACAGCTCCTGATAGAAAATCCTTTGCGTAGAATTTCTAATTTTTTGATAAAAATTGTTTGGCCACCAGGGGGCGTAACTCTTAATTTCCTCTTCTGATGTATTTGCAGCAAAATCTGAGCTTCTAACATCTCGATTCAAAAAAATTCGCTTGTGGACCGATGCTACTCATGTCGACAAACCTTTTCAAAATATTTTCTTCTTAATATAATGCATGGTTTCTCCACCAGGTGGCGTAGATTTGTATCCTTTTTTTGTCAATATCTCTAATTCTGTGAGTCCGATGTGAAAACTTCCTTCTTCGTTGGATAGCCCGCTGGTGCGAAAATGTGTTTCATATAATTCCAAAATTTTCAAGTAATTCATGGACTTTCCGCTAGGAGGCGTTAAGGTAAATGGCGTTTTTCCCCGATATTTCTGCTTTTAAAACTCCGATTTGAAAAATTATTTCTGCACTGGATACATCTCCTGATAGAAAATCTTTTGCGTAGAATTTCTAATTTTTTGATAAAAATTGTTTGGCCACCAGGGGGCGTAACTCTTAATTTCCTCTTCTGATGTATTTGCAGCAAAATCTACGCTTCTAACATCTCTATTAAAAAAAAATTCGGTTTCGTGTGAGTGAGCACACGAAACGTTTTCAACGAGCCTTGAATATGTCAGCACATCGTACAATCGTACTCTTATACGTGAATTTCATTGAAATATTAACAACTAGCCTGGAGCCCGTCTTAGAACGCCTGCTTTTAAGTTTTAAACACATGGGCGCAGTGCTCTAAAGCGCTGGCTTCTGATCATTCTTCAGAGATGGGTCCGGGTTCGAAACCCGGTGAGGCATGGATGATGTGTTTGTCTTACGGCACTGGCTCTCTCCCTTCCCTGGAACCAGTGACCCTAAATTAGGGACGGGCGACTTCTTAGAGCCCATTGAGTTGCTCACGGTGGTCGTTAAGCCTTCAATAAAAAAATAAAAATAATAAATAGATACTCATACACAGGGAATGTTACCCAACCTAGGATGTGGTGAAATTTTTAATTGAAGTAGATTGAAAACATGTCAAATAGATGCCGGATTTCTGTAAGGAAATATAGTAAAAACCCATTCATGTAAGAGCTGAAATTTTTTTTTAGATGCGATTTTGCTCATTTTGACATCTGAAAATTTCAGTTTTTATTATAAGTTAGAGCGTTTTTAAATAGATCAGAGTGTTTATATTTATAAAAACGCCTGTTCCTTTTTATGAAATGACACTGCAATGCGAATAAAATAAAATAAAATAAAACGTGACATAACACCTACGTAACAGAACAAACGTCGTAGACAGTTGTTCGAGCACGTGCGTTATGCCACAGATGAAATCTTTTGTGCCGCCCCGGTGGCGCAGTGGTCTAAGGCGCTGGCCTCTGATCATTCGTCCGTAAGGGGTTCGAATCCCGGTCAGGCATGGATGTTGTGTTTGTCTTACGGCACTGGCTCTCTCCCTTCCCTGGAACCAGCGACCCTAAAGTAGGGACGGGCGACTGCTTATAGCCCATTGAGTTGCTCACGGTGGTCGTTAAACCTCCAATCAAAAAAAAAAAAAAAAAAAGAAATCTTTTGTCTTACCAACTTTATTTTATTTTCGGCTATTTCTTGATTTCACGTATCGTACGACAGCGGCGAACTTAGTTCCGATTTCGACCACCGAATAAAAGCAGTTGGCGCTGCAAATACTGAATGACGTCAGAGCGTTAGGGACAGACGTAGCCTATTATATAGGTTTTATATCACATTGAAATTACTTATTTCTCAGGAATTTCTAATCATTGAGAACATCTGCATGTGTTAATTATATTTTGAATAGTCTGAAAATGAGTTTCTTATATTTCGCCGAGATTTCTGTAGGCTTGATATGCAATGATCTTTAAACGTTTTCTAGGGAAATCACTGCGTTATTCAATGGAGAAGCGCAATGTCATGAGGATGAATTATATTGTCCTGGGAGAAAATAAGTCCTGTTTCACTTCTTCGTTTAGTAAAAGAATAATGATGACTGAGGGTGACTTCTGTTAATCTTCGAGAGGTCGTGCAAATTCAAAAAACATATTTACACTGTTAAAAAGTTTGTGGTAAAGTTGCACCAAAAACTGGTGCTGCACCACCTTCTGAGAAAGGATATACCATTGTGTGGTGCAAACAAAACCCAACTGCATGGTACAACTTTGAACCACGTTATGATACGAGGTTGCACCATATTATGGTGCAAGATTTAGCCATGTAATTAGGGTTTGCTTGCACCACACAATAGTGTATCTTTTCTCCGAATGTGGTGCAGCTGGTGTAGCAGCATTTTTTGGTGCAATCTACTAAAAAAATTTTAACAGTGTAGGGAGTAAGAAATTCTACTCACTCTAGATGGGCGATTCGGGCCGGCGTGGTCGTCTACATGTACGGGCGTATCAGGGAGTATGGTCATTAAAGGGTTAATTTATGTTGCATGAAACGAGATCCATCTCTAGTCTGGTAATTTATTTTCAGTGCACCTACACAGCACTGAATGCGGATGTTTCCATCGCCATTTTTGGCCGAACAAAACCATCATCATTCCCGATAGAGTCGCCATATTCAACATATATATCTGTTCGAGTTTATATATAACGAAAAACGTCGTTTTGATGATCTGTAGGTCCTGCCTCTGTGGATTCCTTGAATACACAGAAAGAGAAATGAGTTTTTGGAAGTGCACGTGCGTCGTCGACGCCGTCACATCAGAAAAACGTAGAGGTTTTTTTTTTTTTTTTTTTGTGTATCACTCCAAAGATCAGCATAGTGAAAGAGAAAATGAAGAGAGATCATGGAATAATATTGATAAAAAAGTATGCACGGGTATCTCAAATTCTTTCATAACCCATGCAGCACAAAACGTTTCAGATATGTATCAGTAATGTTACAATCTCTCATTTTCGTTGCACTTTCAGAGATATCTTACAATTACGTTTCAGCAACATCTATTTTGGAATATAACTCTTTGTACGTTACGGTTACGTTAAAAGAGCATTCACCGATACTACTGTTTTATAAATTCCGTTGTACAAAATTGCTACTTTGATGATACCTTCCGGTGATATTTAATATTTTCGGTTTGGCAACGGCATGGATGCGCATGCGCATTTATGCCATTTCACCGAAGCTCTCTCGTAGACGTATTTCCACGTGCTACTGGGATATTCTTCGGTGATACTGTCGTACTCGAGTTAGCTAGTTAGTTGATTTAATATGCCATTTTTTTGTGATTCAAGATCATCTGAAAGTAAGTAATTGTTTTGATTATTATAATTTCTAAATTCTAAAAAGCATTTTATGAAATCTAATTAGATGCATGCGCATTTATGCCATTTCATCGAAGCTCTCTCGTAGTCGTATTTCCACGTGCTACTGGGATATTCTTCGGTGATACTGTCGTACTCGAGTTAGCTAGTTAGTTGATTTAATATGTCATTTTTTTTTTGTGATTCAAGATCATCTGAAAGTAAGTAATTGTTTTGATTATTATAATTTCTAAATTCTAAAAAGCATTTTATGAAATCTAAGTAGATGGCTGTGTTGTTGTATTAGTATACTATACCAGTACGTTTTTTTTTTTACTTAAAGCTGAGAAATTTCACATTGGTAGGTATTTAGAGAAATGACGAATTTAATTTTCTTTTCTTTCTTTTTTCGCTGAAATAAAGTGTATTCCACATGTATAATAGAAATTCGACACCCTCATTTGTGGCCAATTTTTATTTCTTTTGTCATCAATATATAAACGCCGCCAGTGTTCCTAATGGACAGCGGACTGCATTGAACCTGTGAAAACGTAAACAACTCGCAATACGACTGTTGTTGCTTTAGAAACAGCAGTCGAGTGTAATATTTTTTATTGTGATTTTACAAAGTTTATTAAAACTATAATGTTCAACGTAGTAAATACGTAACAGTAATATGATGATGTCACAAATATCTTTCAGATACATAACAGTAATGTAACGAAGTAACAAATATCTTTCAAGTACGTAACAGTAACATGAAGTTGGTATATGTTGAAGTTACAAAGACCTTTCACTGTAACGTATCGGTTATGTTTCAAAGTTATGGAACGTTTGCGGACATTTTGACGTAACTGTAAGGTTTTCTGAAACATTACTGTTACATTGCGCAACGTATCTGAAAAGTCTCAATGTTTCAGTTCTACGTACTTGTAACATATACGAAATATTCTGTGCTGTGTGGGAAAGATATCATTTTTTTATTTATCTAATGAATAGCCTCCCCCACTCTCACTAGGTGGCGCAATGTGCTTCTTATCTTCCGTCCGCGATGGTTCCGGTTCGAATCCCAACGAGGCATGGATGTTGTGTTTGTCTTACGGCACTGGCTCTCTCCCTTCCCTGGAACCGCTCTAAATCACGTGCTATAAAAAATCGCCCGGCCTAAATCAGGGTGGGCGACTACTTTGTAGCTCATTGATCAAATGATCATATGTAGAGGATTTTAGGAAAGGAGTGTCTGACCCCAGGTGTTAAACAACCCTTGGAAATAGGAAGCTAGGAGATTTGGGCTAAAGTGCCCGATAGGAAAGTGTGACACGGAAGCGAAGTAGAACAGGAAAGGAAGACGCTCTTATTTATTACCGGGGGAGGGGTGAATCCCGGGGTCCGACGGCTTAACGTGCCCATCCGAAACACGGTGGATAATTAGTGGATCGAGCGTTCGTACCTGCCTGGGATCGAACCTGAGGTCCTTTCCGTGGCAGTCACGAACGTTGCCCACTAGGCCATTCGCGGCCCTAGCCCATTGAGTTGCTCACAGTGGTCATAAAAGTCCCAAACAAAATTAAAAAAGATTTAGAGAATAAAACATTATCTAAGGAATTTTCTCATCGCCGTTTTTGGCCGAACTGAACCAACATCATTCCCGATAGAGTCGCCATACTCAGCATATATATCTGTTCGAGTTAGTCTTTAGTGAAAAAACGTCGTTTTGATGATCCGTAGGCCCTGCCTCTGAGGATTCCTTGAATACACAGGAAGGGAAATGAGCTTTTAGTAATGCACGTGCTTCGTCGATGCCGTCGTATTAAGAAAACGAAGATATTTTTTTTTTAGGTATCGCACCTAAAATCAGCCTAGTGAAAAAGAAAATGAAGATAAATCATGAAATAATATTGAATAAAAAAAGCATGCACGGATATCTCCCTTTCCTTCATAAAGGTGTTATTCATTTAGTGAATAGCCCCTCCCCCCCTAGGTGGCACAGTGGGCTTCTGAACTTTCTTCCGCGACGGGTTCGAATCCCAGCGAGGCATGGATGTTCTGTTTGTCGTACGTCACTGGCTCTCCCCCTTCTCAGGAACCGCTCTAAATTATGGGCTATAAGCTGTCGCCCGGCCTAAATTAGGGCAGGCGACTGATTTTAGCCCATCGAGTTGCTTACGGTTGTCGTTAAACCCCAAAATAAAAACAAAAAATTTAGAGAATAAATCTTTATCCTAGAAAATAAGCGTTAACTTAAAGGAAATCTTGAACCGCTGATTCCTTTTTTTCCCCTAGTAGCAATATCGCATGGTTTCAATTAGATGCTTAACTAGGGCGCGGCTGCTCCGGGCTCAGCTCAAGAGAGGGCGAAAAAACAACTGCTGGCAATCTGATTAAAATTGGAATTGAAACTCTTTCGATAGTCTCTGGTAAACTTAAAATCGGAATTTCTTCCTCAAAATGTTCAGGAAGTGCTAGTTATTAACATTTAGAATGAAAGGATGGATTCTGTAGTCCGTTCAATTAAGGAAGAATCGGTGGCCTTTGTCGGCAGCAATGTATGACATCGATATTTCTTTGATTGAATGGATTAGATGAGAATGTTTAGATGGGTATATATATATGAATGGATTAGATGAGTATATATCATCATCATCATCATTGTCAACCATTATCAATCCGCTGCTGGACGAAGGTCGCCCCAAGTTTCCTCTACAACGGTCTGTCTTGTGCCAGTCTCCCCCATGTCCCTCCCGCATACTTTCGAATTTCATCCACCCATCTCCCATGTGGTCTTCTTCTGGGTCTTTTCCTGTCCCTTGGAATCCAATCTAAAATTTCGGCTGTCCATCGATGGTCTGTCCTTCTGGCAGTATGCCCAGCCCATTGCCATTTCAGGGATTTAACTCTGATCATGATGTCTTCCACTCTTGTCATTTTTCGGATCCACGAATTCCTCTTCTTATCTCTCCTGGTTACACCAAGCATACACCTCTCCATGCTTCTTTGAGTTGTCTGCAGCCTTTGTATGTCTGTTTTAGTTAAGGTCCACGTCTCTGCACCATACGTAAGCACTGGAAGGATGCATTGATCAAACAATTTTCTTTTAAGACATAATGGCATATTGCTCTTGAAAATTATGCTGTTTCTTCCAAAAGCTCTTCTGGCCAGTTTTCTACGCCGATTAATTTCTTCATCAATATATATATATATATATATATATATATATATATATATGCGTAACATCACAGCCTCTCCTTGACAAATGTCAACCCCGCCTTCTCGTGGTGCATCCTGTTCCTACTAAAGGGGCTCTGACGACCGCCAATAGCGGTATAACTATACCATCGGGATTAGAGAAAATTCTATCCCACACTCACCAACCCGCTTGGCCAGCGTGGTGAGTTATGGCCAAACCCCTCCAAAATGACTCCACAACTTAAATCTTGGTCCTCAGTCTCCGGCAGCTGGAATGTACCTGGCCAAGGCAGCGGCCAGTGCGACATGAAGGCAGAGGGTGCTAACAATCCCCGGAGGACCGGACTAGGCTGCCATCTGATGCTGACCTTGGCAATGTACAATGGACGCTCCCTATCTCCCTATCTTCTGATTCAAGGCTTCTGGAATTGGAAGAGGAACTACAAAGGATCAAGTGGGACATCGTGGGGCTAAGTGAGGTAAGGAGAAAAGGAGAAGATCTCATCGAACTGAAAAGTGGACATCTCTTCTACTATGTGGGACAGATACTGGCAGAACTAGTGGTGTTGGATTTATAATAAACAAGAAATTGAAGGATAAAGTTGTAGAAGTTGAAAGTTCCTCTGACAGAGCTGCACGGCTTGTTATCCAACTCTCGAAAAGATACCAGGCTCAGATTATTCAAACTTATGCACCCACCACAAGTCATCCTGAAGAAGAAATTGAAGAATTTTATGAGGAAATTTGTCATCTAAATAATAAAGGTAAGCAGCACTTGAAAATAATTATGGGAGATTTCAATGCAAAAATAGGGCAACGGCAACAGAATGAAACTTCAGTAGGTAATATCGGTCACGGCAACAGAAACCAGCGTGGAAATACTCTCGTTGAGTTTGCAGAGGCAGAAGGGTTTTTCATCTTGAACTCCTTCTTCAAGAAAAAGCCACACAGGAAATGGACATGAAGACATCCAAATGGGACGACAAGTGAAATTGATTTTATTATGTGTAACAAAAAATTCGTCATAGAAGACTGCAGTGTGCTAAACAAGTTCAACACAGGTAGTGACCATAGATTGGTGAGATGTAAGATGCACCTCAACACTAAACAAGAACGTGGCAAGCTCATAAGACAAACAAAATCTATTGACATAACCAACCTTAAAAAACACCATAATACCTTCAAGTTGGAACTAAAGAACAGGTTCTCTGCTTTAGAAGGCCTAGCATCGGAAGAAGTGGACATCTCTAAAGTTAACCAAAGCTCTTATGGAAACAGCAACAAAATTAGCTGGGTCTAAGAACAAGTTGCATGTAAATAAATTATCAGGAAAAACGAAAATGTTGATGCAAAAAAGAAGAGAGATGAGGACAACTAAAGAAGATGTGACTTCCAAAGTGGAATATATAGAGCTATGCAAGACAGTACGAAAAAGTATCACTGAAGACGTAAGAAAATTCAACTGTGAACTAGTGAGGAAATCAATTGAAAACAACCAAAGCCTAAAGATAGCAAAGGGACATCTCAGTAAGGGAAGAAAACAGATTATGGCACTGAGAAAAGAAGATGGTTCTGTAACAAGAAATAGAGGCGAAATTTTGACAAGAGTGAAAGATTTCTACTCCAAATTATATGAAAGCGATGATACATGCACTCCAGACATCATGAAAGATACCAGTACCAGAGTTCCTCCAGTCCTTCCAGCAGAAGTTGCACATGCAATCAAGAACATGAAGCGGGGGAAAGCTCCAGGAGAAGATGGAATTACTGTAGACATCATACAAGAAGCAAGTGGAGACATCGAAACAGTACTCGCCCAAATTTTCACTCGATGCCTTAATGAAGGAAAGATTCCTGAGGATTGGAACACCGCTACAATGATCCTGCTACATAAGAAAGGTGACATTGAGGATCTCGGAAACTACAGACCTATCAGCCTCCTATCAGTAGTTTATAAAATCTTCACTAAAGTTCTTTCACACCGCTTGAAGGTAACACTGGACATGGCTCAACCGAGAGAACAAGCTGGATTCAGGAGTGGCTACAGCACAATAGATCATATCCATGTGCTGAGAGAACTAATTGAAAGAGCGAGGGAATATGAACTTCCATTGTGCATGGCTTTTATCGATTATGAAAAAGCCTTTGATTCGGTGAAACCATCAGCAGTTACAATGGCTCTGAAAACCTGCGGTATTGAAGATGCATACATTAATATTATTAATAACATCTATGAAAATGCAAGTGCAAAGATTAGGCTGTTTGAAAATACAACACACATAAAAATTGGAAAGGGAGTGAGACAAGGTGACACCATATCACCGAAGCTCTTTAATGCCACATTGGAGGGTGTTTTTCAGTCGCTCAGCTGGGAAAACAAAGGTATAAAGATTAATGGAGATTATCTAACCCACCTTCGTTTTGCTGATGACGTAGTCATTTTTGCAACTACCCCATCAGAGCTGCAGACTATGATCCAGGAACTTGCTGACAAGAGTAAAGAAGTGGGATTAAAAATGAACTTTCAGAAGACAAAAGTGATGTTCAATGCTTTTACAAGAAATGAAGATTTATCGATTGATGGAGAAAAGCTGGAGATAACCGACACGTACGTTTATCTTGGACAGCAGATATCAAGTGAGGGTCACATTAATGAAGAAATTAATCGGCGTACAAAACTTGCCTGGAGAGCGTTTGGAAGAAACAGCATAATTTTCAAGAGCAATATGCCATTATGTCTTAAAAGAAAAGTGTTTGATCAATGCATCCTTCCAGTGCTTACGTATGGTGCAGAGACGTGGACCTTAACTAAAAGAGACATACAAAGGCTGCAGACAACTCAAAGAAGCATGGAGAGGTGCATACTTGGTGTAACCAGGAGAGATAAGAAAGAGGAACTCGTGGATCCGAAAAATGACAAGAGTGGAAGACATCATGATCAGAGTTAAATCCCTGAAATGGCAATGGGCTGGACATACTGCCAGAAGGACAGATCATCGATGGACAGCCGAAATTTTAGATTGGATTCCAAGGGACAGGAAAAGACCCAGAAGAAGACCACATGGGAGATGGGTGGATGAAATTCGAAAGTATGCAGGGGTGACATGGAGGAGACTGGCACAAGACAGACCGTTGTGGAGGAAACTTGGGGAGACCTTCGTCCAGCAGTGGATTGATAATGGTTGACAATGATGATGATGATATATATATATTCTATTAAGAAGATACCTAAGCAAAAAAATACATATATAATTTTGACTCACACCAAGTACAACATAGAAAAGGTTATGTATCTACCGGTGTGAGTAAAAGGAAGAAAAGATAAAAAAATAAAATAAAACAACTGAATGTAGAAGGTGTCGAGAATACTGAGCCTTGGCTTTATCAAGGACCAGCAAAAACTCTGCATTTTCTCACTTCCACAAAGACCTAGTTGGAAATGGGTTTCTGCAAGGCCATAGATGCAAGTAACATTCCCACCTAAAATTGTTTTAAAAAATATATATATGTCTGGTCCTCCGCAGAGTTGTATGACCTAGCACTAGTTAACAATTTCGCTTGCATCCATTAACCTTCCTGGCCCGACCCATGCTCTTCATCTGTTACTATTAAACAGAGAGAAGAAGATTAAAGAGAACTCAAGCTGTGAGAGTGACATAATAATTAGAAATTATTTTCGGCTATAACGAAATGCCAAGTTCGTTTGAGAGAGAATTTAAACCTGAAAAACAATGCAAAAGAAATCCAAATTTTTATATTGCAATTAAAAAAGGAAATATTAATTTTTAAAAAACAGTTTTTGAAAGAAAACTTGAGTCTAAAACCCCCTACTCTACAACTTATGACAGCACGAAAACGAGAATAAGTTAAAGACAATAATTAACTAAAGAAAACTTTGTGAAAGTTATATGACTTAAACAGTTAGTTGCAATATGTACAAAGTATTTCAGCAGTGCTTTAAGTGCATAATTAATTAGTTATTAAGAACTTAACTACTTTGAAAATACAGCGCAAAGAAAAGGAACAAGCTTAGCCATCTGCTGTTCCTAGGTACCCCAAAAGACGCGCAAAGTTACCAAGAAAAGAAAGAGTTAAAACCCGCAAAAATGTTAACAGACAAGCCAGTGCCTAAAAGCTGAAAAGCAAAAAATCAACAGAGAAAAAGTACATGAAGTACAAACATTGAACTTATAAAACCTAAAACCCAAATACAAGGGAGAGAGCTTACCTCTTGTGCGACTAAACTTTCTCCTCACATGAGTAAAACATGGCTGACCTCTTCCGTAACACTTCTGCCACTCCCTAGTCGCTGGGGGGCAGTGTGGGTGGGGCTGATGGCCTCCTCATACAGAAAGAAACCAACTCGCGGAGATTTTAACCAGAGAAAAAAATATATAAACTTAAGACTGTGGATCTGTATGATCAGAAAGAGCAGAATTAACTCTCCAGAATACATGAGAAATATTATAAAATACACGAGTATTGTATTTAATAATCTTTGCATGTATTAAATCACCTTAGTGAGCTTCTATAGATTAATCAGAATCTTATTAATTTTAATGTTGAATCTTATAATTTTCAGAATCTTATAATTTTCTACACAGTTAATAATATGATTCTGACCAATCAAAGCCGTAAGGAAGTTGGCTAGAGGATGCCTATTAACTACTAAAAGGAACCTTAGTGCTATGGATATGAAGGTCCTATTAAAACAAAAAATTAAATAATATAAACAAAATCACAAAAAAAGCTTAAAAATCTGTTTATAAAAGAAAATAAAAACAAATAAAAAAAGAAAACTAGTTATTCATCACTAGGATAGCTATACTAAAAATAGTAAAACCAACATTAAAATTAATAAGATTCTGATTAATCTATAGAAGCTCACTAAGGTGATTTAATACATGCAAAGATTATTAAATACACTACTCGTGTATTTTATAATATTTCTCATGTATTCTGGAGAGTTAATTCTGCTCTTTCTGATCATACAGATCCACAGTCTTAAGTTTATATATTTTTTTCTCTGGTTAAAATCTCCGCGAGTTGGTTTCTTTCTGTATGAGGAGGCCATCAGCCCGACCCACACTGCCCCCAGCGACTAGGGAGTGGCAGAAGTGTTAGGGAAGAGGTCAGCCATGTTTTACTCATGTGAGGAGAAAGTTTAGTCGCACAAGAGGTAAACTCTCTCCCTTGTATTTGGAGTTTTAGGTTTTATAAGTTCAATGTTTGTACTTCATGTACTTTTTCTCTGTTGATTTTTTGCTTTTCAGCTTTTAGGCACTGGCTTGTCTGTTAACATTTTTGCGGGTTTTAACTCTTTCTTTTCTTGGTAACTTTGCGCGTCTTTTGGGGTACCTAGGAACAGCAGATGGCTAAGCTTGTTCCTTTTCTTTGCGCTGTATTTTCAAAGTAGTTAAGTTCTTAATAACTAATTAATTATGCACTTAAAGCACTGCTGAAATACTTTGTACATATTGCAACTAACTGTTTAAGTCATATAACTTTCACAAAGTTTTCTTTAGTTAATTATTGTCTTTAACTTAATCTCGTTTTCGTGCTGTCATAAGTTGTAGAGTAGGGGTTTTAGACTCAAGTTTTCTTTCAAAAAACTGTTTTTTAAAAATTAATATTTCCTTTTTTAATTGCAATATAAAAATTTGGATTTCTTTTGCATTGTTTTTCAGGTTTAAATTCTCTCTCAAACGAACTTGGCATTTCGTTATAGCCGAAAATTATTTCTAATTATTATGTCACTCTCACAGCTTGAGTTCTCTTTAATCTTCTTCTCTCTGTTTAATAGTAACAGATGAAGAGCATGGGTCGGGCCAGGAAGGTTAATGGATGCAAGCGAAATTGTTAACTAGTGCTAGGTCATACAACTCTGCGGAGGACCAGACATATATATATATTTTAAAACAATTTTAGGTGGGAATGTTACTTGCATCTATGTCCTTGCAGAAACCCATTTCCAACTAGGTCTTTGTGGAAGTGAGAAAATGCAGAGTTTTTGCTGGTCCTTGATAAAGCCAAGGCTCAGTATTCTCGACACCTTCTACATTCAGTTGTTTTATTTTATTTTTTTATCTTTTCTCCTTTTACTCACACCGGTAGATACATAACCTTTTCTATGTTGTACTTGGTGTGAGTCAAAATTATATATGTATTTTTTTGCTTAGGTATCTTCTTAATAGAATGTGAATTCTGAATTTTCAAAACTGCTGCGTTGCGCGTTTTGATCTTCAGGTTATTTTGCAACTTTCGTTTTAAATTCTAAAGTTTTTCCTTAGTCTTCAGTTTTGCTCTTCAGTATATATATATATATATATATATATATCATCATCACCATCATTGTAAACAGTTATCAATCCACTGCTAAACGAAAATATCTCTAAGCCTCTTCCACAACGGTCTGTCTTGTGCCAGTCTCCTCCATGTTACACCCGCATACTTTCGAATTTCATCCACCCATCTCCCATGTGGTCTTCTTCTGGGTCTTTTCCTGTCCCTTGGAATCCGATCTAATATTTCAGGTGTCCATCGATGGTTTGTCCTTCTGGCAATATGTCCAGCCCATTGCCATTTCAGGGATTTAACTCTGATCATGATATATTCCACTCTTGTCATTTTTCTGATCCAAGAGTTCCTCTTCTTATCTCTCCTGGTTACACCAAGCTAAAGTATCTCCATGCTTCTTTGAGTTGTCTGCAATCTTTGCATGTCTCTTTTAGTTAAGGTCCACGTCTCTGCACCATACGTAAGCACTGGAAGGATGCATTGATCAAACACCTTTCTTTTAAGACATAATGGCATATTGCTCTTGAAAATTATACTGTTTCTTCCAAAAGCTCTTCAGGCAAGTTTTATACGCCGATTAATGTCTTCATCAATGTGACCTTCACTTGATATCTGGTGTCCAAGATAAATGTAGGTATTGGTTGTCTCCAGCTTTTCCCCATCAATCGATAAATCTTCATTTCTTGTAAAAGTATTGTACATCACTTTTGTCTTCTGAAAGTTCATTTTTAATCCCACTTCTTTACTATTGTCAGCAAGTTCCTGGATCATACTCTGCAGCTCTGATGGGGTAGTTGCAAAAATGACTACATCATCAGCAAAACGAAGGCGAGTTACATAATCTCCATTAATCTTTATCTTTTTGGGAGATATAGTGTCATCTTGTCTCACTCCCTTTCCAACATATATATATATATACAGTATATATACACTGAAGTGCCAGAAAAACTGGTACACCGGTGTAATACTTAGTAAATCTCCCACGGGAGTGCAGGACTGCAAAAACACGACGGGGCATGGACTCCACTAGCTTTTGGAAATACGCTGTAGGCAATGCGCACCATACATCCTGCACAGCGTTCCACAATTCTAGTGTATTCCGAGCTCTCAGATTCCTGTGTTCGATAGCGCGTTGCATGGCATCCCAAATGTGTTCTATCACGTTCAGATCTGGGGACTTGGGTGAGAATGGCAACACCCCAAACTCAGATGAGAATGGCAACACCCCAAACTCAGATGAATGCTCCTCTAACCATAATGTAGCGTCCTGACACTTGTGTGGAGGTGCATTGTCCTGTTGGATCAGGCCCAACCCATCAGCATGAATGCAGGACATGAACGAGTGTACTTCGTCAAAAAGTATGCTCATAGCGTTGGCCGGTCACAGACGTCTGCAGACGTACCAGGGGTCGCAGTGAAGTTCAGCTAAACACACCCCATACCATTACGGAGCCCCCACCAGCCGGTACAGTTCCCTGTTGACAGGCGGAATCCATGGCTTCATGGGGTTTGTGCCACACACGAATCCTTCCATCTGCCCGATACAGTTGGAAACGCGACTCGTCAGACCTGGCTACTTGTTTCCAGTCATCAAGTGTCTAGTGGCGGTGTTGCCGTGCCCAAGCGAGGCGCATAGCTCTGTGTTGTGCACACATCTAAGGAATTCGAGTTGGGCGTCGGCTCCCAAAGCCCATATCGTGCAGGGTACATTGCCCAGTCCGGACGCTGATGCTTGTTGAGGCTCCAGCATTGATTTCCGATGATACCTGCGAGAGTGTTGTGCACGCCTATCGCGTGAAAAGATTCTTGACAGCCGATGATGGTCACGTTCACCCAATGTCTTTTTACGGCCACACTTGTATCGTAGGTTGGAGGTTTTGCCAGAATTCTTGTAGTCACGGTACACCCTTGCAACGGTCGTCCGTGAAAATCCGAACTTTTTTCTACCTCCGAAATAAGGCCATGCATAATGGGCACATCTCACGAGCGCCAACTATGACACCGCGTTGAAAATCACTTAAATCTTACTTGTCAATCTCATACCGAAAACAGCTCTGACAGCTGGCAAGGATATCTATCGCTTTATATACGCACTGGCGGACACAACAGAGTACGCGCATAGGTGACATTGCTATGTATTTTGCATTACCGCGTCTGTACCAGTTTTTCTGGCACTTCAGCGTATATACAAGCGAACGTTTGACAAGAGTTGATACATTCGTACGCAAAACTATTCGAGAAAGATGATACATCTACCCTAGACATTACAAAAAGTAACAGACAGTACCAAAGTCTCTCCTGTTCTCCTAGCAGTAGATACACATGCAGTCAGAAACATGAAACGGGGAAGAGCTCCAGTAGAAGATGAAATTACTCTGGACGTTATACAAGAAACAAGTGGAGAAATAGAAACTACGCAAGCCCAAGTTTTCACTAAATGGCTCAATGAAGGGAAGATTCCTGAAATTGATACAATGCTATAATACTGTATAATGATGCTACTTAAAAAAAGGTGCAGTTGAGGAAATCAGGAAGTACAGGCCCATGGGCTGAGTAAACTAATTGAAGGAACGAGGAAATATGAGCTCCCATTATGTATGGATTTTATCGACTATGAAAAGACTTTCGATTCCGTGAAACCATCTGCAATTAAAATGGCTTTGAAATCCTCCGGTATTCAAGATACATACATTAGTGTTATTAGTAACATCTATGAAAATGCATGTGCAAAGATTCGCTTATTTGAGGATACAGCACAAATAGAAATTGGAAAGGGGTGTAACGTACCAGGAGATGTGACGTACCTGCCAGAAGGACGCACACGACATAAAGACAGATAGGAATCAGAATAAAACGTCCGCGTAGCTCAATTGGTAGAGCAACTTATTCCAGAATGAGGGGACCCGAGTTCGAATCCTGGCGCGGATAAAAATGACGGAGAAATTTACTTCGTTATAGGGGGTGAGACAATGCAACACTATATCTCCCAAACCCTTAATGGTGCATTGCAAAATCGCTTTCAATCATTGAACTGGAAAAAAATCATGAAGATTAATGGAGATTATTTAACTCATCTTCGTTTTGCGGATGACGTAGTCATTCTTGCAACAGCCCGTTCAGAACTGCAGAGTATGATCCAGGAACTTGCTGACAAGAGTAAAAATATTGGATTAAAAACGAACTTTCAGAAGACAAAAGCGATGTGCAATGCTTTTACAAGAAATGAAGATTTATTGATTGATGGGGAAAAGCTGGAGATAACCGATAGGCCTTCATTTACCTTGGGCAGCAGATATCAAGTAAACGCTCACATTGATGAAGAAATTAATCGACGCATAAAACTTGGTTCGGGTGCTTTTGGAAGAAACAATGCAATTTTTAAGAGCAATATATGCCATTATGTCTTACAAGAAAAGTTTTGATCAATGCATCCTTCCAGTGCTTACATATGGTGCAGAGACGCGGACCTTAACCAAAAAGACATATGAAGACTGCAGACAGCTGAAAGAAACCTGGAAAGATGTATGCTTGGTGTAACCAGGAGAGATAAGAAGAGGAACTCGTGGATAAGGAAAATGACAAGAGTAGAAGAAATCATGATCATATTAAAATCCATTAAATGGCAAAGCGCTGGACATGTTAACAGGAGACCGGACCACCGATGGATAACTGAGATTTTAGACTGGATTCCAAGGGACAGGAAAAGACCCAGAAGAAGATCACATGGGAGATGGACGCATGAGATTCAAAAGCATGCGGGAGTAACACGGAGGAAGCTGGCGCAAGGCAGACTTTGTATAAAAACTTGGGTAGACCTTCATTTAGCAGTATATTGTTGATGGTTGACAATGATGATGATGAGAGATAGAGGGGGAGAGAGAGAGAGAGAGAGAGAGAGAGATGGGTGCGCAGTATTTCGTGGTTTATCCCTGATGTATAAATGTCTAGTTAGGCCTCTAATTTCAAAACCTACGTAACGGTCAATAATGTGCTTCAAAATCAAAAGGAGAAATTCATTTTGGCTTTAAGCACCCTGTTGTAAATTTGTTTCCTCCTTCGTAACTCAAAACCTCTCTTTGTACCTTAAAAGCAAGAAAACATTTAATTTAACTCGACGTCCTACTGTGTTTTTTTTTATATTTGATGAACACTCATCAGAATTATGCACTTACTCGTGTTCAACGCAATGATTTCCTTGGAACAGAAATACAGAATTTGATAACATTCCTTGATTCTGTAGGGAAATTTAATATTCACAGCAGTACATGAGATCGGTAGTTGTATAAAATAGCTTTTCGATAACCGCAATCCCCAAAAGACACAGTTTCATCTTTTAATTATGTGATTAATGATACGTAATCTTCATCGGTCTGGCGACCTTGCACATATTACCTTATAAATACATAATTCTGCTGATGCTAATATGAAAAGTGAGCGGTTGAACTTTGAGAAACTTAAATCTCCCAAATTATTCGAATGAACTTTGCATTGCACGAAAACCATTTTTACACAACCTTACTAAGAGGATTATATCGCATTAAGACGGTGCTTGAACTGGATTAAAAAGAAAAATAAGAAGTCATAACAAGTTTCAGAAAACCAGCACATCAAAATGTCATCCTGTGGATTTTCAATTCCATAATCTAGACAATAAATGGAGCAAAGATTTATTAAAAAAAAGTATGACACCGAATTTTCGGTTTCAATGAGCACATCTTTTGAATCCTTTCCGACGCGAATAAAATTTTGCAAAATTATTCAAAGTCATGGAACCGGTTAGGAAAAAATCAACCGGATTTCTGCAATCGATAAAATAACCAGAAATAAAAACAACTACTTCAACCAGAGGCTGAAAAGTATGCTACGAAAATTAACACATGGTGCGCAAAACATTTATCATAGCAGCAGGAAGGTATCAGAGGTCAAACAATTATCAACTCGAACATTTAAATGAAGAAAACTACAGAAAGAAACATTATACAATTTTACGCCTTCTAGCGGTAGAATTTTTTTTTTCTTTTTTAGCACGTCTTTTGTAAAAAGAAGATCGTGCTTATGTTACCGGTTTGTCCGTCCGCCCGTTCGTCAGTCTGTCCGTCTGTACCCACAATATCTCTGCAACTATTAGTCTGATTTGAATTTTTTTTTTTTTTTTTTGCATTGCGAAGCTTGAAATATGCGAATGATGATCCTTCATTTCGCCTTTTTTTTTACGATGCACAAATTCGCCGCTTGAGGGGGTAAATGCAGATGATGTCGAATACAAAAATACGTTTTATTCCACATATTTGCTTCTACAAATCCGATTGAAAATATACTTTTATCTTTCGATTCCATTTATGTCGAAGAGTATTTTAGATATAGTTACTTTTTCAAATTACGCATAGATTTTCCAATAGGGTGCGTAAAAGTAAATTACATTTTCCCCGATAACTCTTCTTCTAAAACTCCGATTTGAAAAAAAAATTCTTCAGCGGACACACCACCTGATGGAAAATCGTTTGCATATAATTTCTAATTTTTGGTAAAGAATACTTTGGCCACCAGGTGGCGTAAGTGTTAATTTTTGCTTCTGATGTATTTGCCATAAATTCTAAGCTTCTAAAATATCGATTGAAAAAATTATTTCTTGGACTGATGCCACTCACATCGATAAACATTTTCGGAATATTTTCTTCTTAAAATATTCCACAATTTCTCCGCCAGGGGGCGTAGATGTATATCTTACTTTTGTCAATATCTCTACTTCTAGGAGTCCGATTTGAAAAATTCCTTCTTTGTTGATAGTGTTTTCAGTGTGACATGTTTTTCATATAATTTCAAAATTTTCAAGTAATTCATAGACTTTCCGCTAGGGGGCGTAGAGGCAAATTGCGTTTCCCCGTATATCTCTGCTTCTAAATCTCAGATTTGAAAAATTCTTTCTGCACCGAATACAGCTCCTGATGGGCAATAATTTGCACGCAATTTCTAATTTAAAAAAATGGTTTGGCCACTAGGTGGCGTAAGTCTTAATTTGCGCTTCTGACGTATTTGCAGCCAAATATGAGCTTCCAAAATCTCGATTGCAAAAAAAGTCGTTTGTCGACCGACTCTACTCATATCGACAAACCTTTTAGGAACATTTTCTTCTTGAAATAATGTGTGGTTTCTTCGCCAGGGTGGCGTAGATGTATAGCTTATTTTTGTCAATATCTATACTTCTAGGAGTCCGATTTGAAATATTCCTTCTTTGTTGGATAGTGTTTCCGATGCGAAATGCTTTTCCTATAAATTCAAAATTTTCAAGTTAATCAGAACCTTTCCGCTAGGGGGCACAATGGTAAATTGCGTTTTCTGCGGTATTTCTGCTCCTAAAACTCCGAATTCAAAAATTCTTCCTGTATCGCATACAAGACTTGATGTAAAACATTTTCCACATAATTTCTAATGTTTGGTAAAGAATGGTTTGGCCACCAGGGGGCATAAGTGTTAATTTCTGCTTCTGATGTATTTGTAGCAAAATCTGGGCTCCTGAAAACTCGACTTATTTTTTTTTCTTCGACCGATACCGCTTATACGTATAAGCCTTTTGAGAATACTTTCTTCTTAAAAGAATGCATGGTTTTCCCACGAGGGGACGTAAAGGCACATCTTATTTTTGTCGATATCTCTGTATCTAACAGTCCGATTTGAAAAATTCTTTCTATGTTGGAGAGCGTTTCCGGTGCGAAATGTTTCTCATATAAAATCATGTTTTTCTTAGCGCTCAAGTCTGCAACTAGAGGGCGTAAGATCACAATTCCGTTTACAGCAATATATAAGGGATTAAAAACCCGATTGAAAAACTTCTTTCTTCCGTCAGATACTATTGATTTCTATACCGGTTCCATTGACTTTGAATAGCTTTGATAAATTTAATTTGCGTCAGAACCGATTCAAAAGACGTGCTTATTACACCCGAAAATTCGGTGTCACCTTTCTTGTTTTTGTTTTTTTTGTTTTTTTTATTGGAGATTTAACGACCGCCGCGACCAGCTCAGTGGGCTATAAGCAGACGCCCGGCTCTAATTTTGGGTTACTGGTTCCAGGGAAGAGAGACAGCCAGTACCGTAAGACAAACACAATATCCATGCCTCACGGGATTCGAACCCGGACTTCTTCCGGACGAATGATCAGAAGCCATCGCGTAGACCAAGGCGCCACCGGGGCGGCGGAAGAATTTGGGATAATGGAAAAGTTGAAAATATGAGAAAAGTATTCTTCATGGCAAAAGCTATGCTAAAGAAAATAAACTTTTCAAACACGTCTCCCGGAATCAGATAGCGAGAAAAAGGATTTAAATAGGTTAATGCTCCCCATCTTTACTGCAGCGAATGGCGTACAGTGAGAAAGAAAGTTCTCCGCCCCGGTGGTGTAGTGGTCCCAGCGATGGCTTCTGACTATTTGTCTGAGAGGGGTCCGGGTTCGAATCCAGGGTGAGGCATGGATGTTGTATTTTTCTTACGGCACTGGCTCTCTCCCTTCCCTGGAACCAGTGGCCCTAAATTAGGGACGGGCGACTGCTTATAACCCATTGAGTTGCTCACGGTGGTCGTTAAACCTCCAATAAAAAAAATAGAAAAAAAGTTCTTAATAGAGTTCTTAGAAGCAGAGATACAGCTGCAAAGGGTAGTACACAAACACTACGTAGCGATAGAACTATGAACTATAAAACTCCATAAATTCAAACCTAAATTGTTCCACAAGGTACATGGTATCCGGTGTGAAATGAAGTTTTTTAAAACGCATTTTTAGAAGCAGAGATATTGAGAAAAACAGATTAAACATTTATGCCCCCTTGCGGTGAAATTGTGCATCAGTTTGGGAAGAAAATGGACACAAAGAGTTTTCGTAGTTAGTAGTATCCGACCCAAAAAATAATTTCTTCATACGGCTTTTATTCCAGCAGACATTGATGTAAACCGAGATATGAACTTACTCCCTCTAGTGGCCCACTTGTGTGTTAAGAAAAATTCTCAATTATAAGAAAAACATTTCACATCGGGGACGCTCTCCGTTAAAGGAACATTTTTTTCAAATCGGACTCTTAGAAGCAGAGATGTCGACAATATATATGTATATATAAATATACGCCGCCTGGCGGAAAAACTATGCATTATTTCAAGCAGGAAGTATTATTAAAAGCTTCTCCGAGGTGAGCAGTATAGGTTCACCAAATAATTTTTTCAATGGAATTTTCAGTAGCTCATATTTTGCTGCAAATTCGTTAGAAACAGAAATAAAAGCGTACGCTCACTGGCGGCTAAACCATTCTTTAGTTAGAAATATATGTAAAACATTTCTCATCCAATGCTGTATCGTATGCAAGAAGAATTTTTCAAATCGGTCTATTAGAAGACGAAAGTTTGTAGCTGGCAGTGTAGTCGTGTGTGTGTGTGGGGGGGGGGGCGGTTCGTGGTATGGTCCCGGCCTATTGGTTATGGTGAACAAACCTGTTAACCATCACGTCTACCACGATATTCTGGTCAATTATGCCCTACCATCTCTGAGTCAATACTATGGAACCGATCCTTGTTACTACCAGCAGGATAATGCACCGAGCCATAGGGCAAGGACTGTCACTGCGTGGTTTGACGATAATTCCGTATCGTGCGTGGACTGGGCAGTACAGAGCCCTGATCTTAATCCCATAGAGCACCTATGGGATGAATTAGAGCGTCGCATAAGAAGTTTGAAACCAAGACCTACTACTAAGCAACAGTTAGCGGCAGCATTATGTACTGAATGGAAGCGCATATCTATCGCTGTGTTCCAAAACCTTGTCGAAAGCATGTCTCGAAGGGTCAGTGCATGCATTAAAGCCAAAGGTGGAACGACACCGTACTAATGTATGTCAACAAATGCTATGTTGTGTTTCTCTTCTAGGTGTCCAGTGAATTTTGTCAATATAGTGTATTTTCCTTTTATTTTGTCGTGCTGATGGAAAAGACGAAATTCCAATTTTGAAAAATTTTGTGAGATAAGTAGCTCGCTGTGTAATAAAAAAGAAAAGAAAAGAAAATTCAAATAAGAATGGTTGTTATTCGGAGAATGCGAACAGGCTCTTCGAAAATCAGTGAAGCATCATTCTTTTGTTTCGATTAGACAACAATTGTGATAACTTTGCGTGTGCGAAGCGCAGATTCACGTTGGTGATTTAATTATTGTTCTCATTCATCTATTCACTTGTGGTTTTTCAAAGAATAAGTGGTCCGCAATTTTGACTTTTCAGAATGCCCAATGCACGCAAAGGCCAAGGATAATATTACTTGTTATTCCTTTTCCGCTTCATAGCATTGCATTTATTAAGAAAATGATGTAGGAGTACAATTTACGGACGAGCTCCCTTTACCCTTCGATTCGCTCTTAAAACTAATAAAATCTTTTCCGTGAACAAAAGACTTCGGAAATAAAAGGGCAGTTCGTCTGAAATATATTACATTGTATTTGTATTTACCATTCGATACATTTTCAAGGGCTCTGAATCCTTAAGAAATTGCCCATTATAAAAATTTAATCACTTACAACTTAACATTGGAAGTAGCATTTGAAGAGACATACGTTGGTATTCATATTACTCAGTTTTTTAACCTTGTTTTTCTAATGCAATTATCTCCAGGCTTTCCACCGTTGAAGTTTCTTACCAAGTTCTGCCTTTAAATTCGTAAAGAGTGTTCTAAAACTAAGTGGTTAAGTAAGAACAACTTAATTTCCCCCATTAGAATCCTAAAATGATTGTACCAAAAAATAAGTGCAGCCGTTTAAGTGTGAAACCGTTTAAACGATATTGAAAGTATCACTTCCGGAAGACGCGGTGCATTACTTTTGCATTGCATTAAATTTAATTATGTAAACCAGTGTTTCTCAATCTTTTTTGTATTTGTTGTCCCGTTTTCCCATATCAATTTTGATTGCGCCCGCCTCCAATCCGGAAACGCTGCCAAAACACCACACTTGTTAATTGGGTTAGTTAGCTATTGCTTTCTGAACACTGTAATTGCAGTATAATTTTTACATTACACAACTTCTTTAGTACTGATCTGCTTAAAATATGTATTCAAATCTATTACGGTATCGTGAATTCTTGTAAGTCAAACAGAGCAACGTCTGACGAGGTGCGCTTAAATTTTTTGCCTCCGGGTTTTGGGAGGAGAAATGCTTCCGGTCATATCTTGCGATGCCTATTATAGTTTTTGTACTGATTTTTTGTTGGAAGTCATAGCTCCAATTGAGTACTTTGTTTATTAAACAGGT
Organism: Macrothele yani; assembly: GCA_039090855.1. Lineage (NCBI taxonomy): Eukaryota > Metazoa > Arthropoda > Arachnida > Araneae > Macrothelidae > Macrothele > Macrothele yani. Next base: position 27,464,575 of record CM077005.1, read on the forward strand.
TTTCTTACAAACGCGAACGATTCCGCTTTTGTCACAGTTTATAAAAACCACGCTTGGTGTGCGCGTACATTTTTTTTGCCATGGGGAAGGTATTATTTTATTTTCAGAATGTATTTTATGTTTTTGTTGTTGTTGTAATAAATAGTTTTTCCTTCGATTTCCAATTTTCTTCGCGTCCCCCGCATGTTGAGAATCAATGATGTAGACTAGAGATGAGCTCGGGCCCGGGCTCCGACGGACTCAGAATTCATTAACTACCAAAAAACCCGGGCCCGGGCTCGGAATTACACGTCTTGAACTTCATTACTGTAATCAATTCAACACGTGTAATTCCGAGCCCGGTTGAATTACACGTGTTGAATTTGTGGATATGTTACCATGGTGGAAGGATTTTCAACTTCCTGAGTTGCTGACATTGCAAGACAATTTTGCTTAGCAAGACTTGCATTATGCATTGTCCAAAGCTATGGCCCAATCAAGGATTAGTTTAAGGAGGTCTGGTATCTAAGAACTGGGAAAAAATCACATTCCTATTTTTTGTATTTTATTAAAAATCAAGAATCTCATCTTTAAAATGATGTATTAATTTCCAAAATTTAGCAGTTAGAAGTATTGTTATTTATTTTTTTAAATTTCCTCACTCCCGCGATTTTTGGGGTGACGTTGGTTTTTAGTGCAGCAGGTCGAGTTTTAGAGAAAAGAAGATCATGTTGAAGCGTTGAGGCATTAGAAGCAATTCTCTCTCTTTCTCTTTTTTCATGATGAACTTGATCTGGAAACTGCACACACATATGATAATAGTGTGATTATTATACTATTAAGCGCAAAGCTTTGTTAATGTTACAGAATGCAGAAGAATCTGGTCTGGAATGCTTTTACGTTCTTTGTTTTTTTAATTTTGGAAATTTCCCTACATGATTTTTTTCTATTCTACTACATCACTCTGAACTACCTTTACCAATTAGCATAAATGTAAATTATATTACAAAGATGTGTTTTCTAAAGTCAAAATTTCAAACACTTGCCTGTCTGTATGGCGTTGTACGTTTTATAATGCAATTTATTCAAAATAAAAGTAAATTTGGAAATCAAAAAGAAATAACGAATGGAATTTTTTGTTTCAAAACGATTTTCTTTTCTTCAGCTTTTACCAAAATTACTGATTCCCCTTATACAGTCGAAGGGCACGTTGATTATTTATTTATTTTCAAATCCACATTTTAGAACATTTGGCTTTATGCGTAGTATTTCTAAAAACATATTAATATTGTGAAGTGGATTGACTGAACTAAACTTTTTGAACTACTGATTTTTAAACTAATCCTTGCTTGGGCCATATCTTTGGCGAGTGTATAATGCATAAATACAAGCCTTCATAAGCAAAATTTTCCAAGAAACCGGGCCCGGTCTCCTAAAATTGAACCCGAACTCATCTCTAATGTAGACCATTGCTTCATTTGCTATCCCTAACCAGGTATAGAAAAAAATCGAGACAGTTCCCAGGTACTCTTTGTAGATAATTTATGCTGTACATCTTTCGCATACCACGATCTTTGAGAATGTGAAATAAAACGAGTGATTCGAGAGTACATGTTTAGTTACGTACAACACATTGCAATTATTCACGTCACCCCCGACCACGTCGAGCCACAGTTAGGTACATATTAAGTATATTTAAATCGTAACAACAAACAATGAGATTTACTAATTCCTGACATTGAGCGGTACTTAGGTAGGTGGACAAGTGAATGCTATTGTCGTAAAACCAATAGAAAAATATATCTGAGTCATAAAAGTAAATATTTACTAACGTACGGCGACGGCAATAGTATTTTGTTTGTTTAGTTTTTTAAGAACAATATTTATTATTATTTTCTTTATTCGAAATATACGAATCACAGTTTATGACAAACAAAATAAACAACAAATTATCATTGACTGGTATTGTTGAACTGATACGAGTTTACACCGGAGACCTAGGTATCAGTTAAGAATCGGCGTAAAATATATGATGTCCCAAGTAAAGCTGTCTTCTGCAGTTCTGTAGGTGGCATATCAGAAAGCTGCAATTTTTCAAAATGATTCATAACATTTTTTGACATTGTTCCAAGTGCCCCGATGACAATGGGGACTACTGTTGTGTGTTTAGTCCATAACCGGGTAACTTCTATGACCAGGTCTCTATATTTAGTCATTTTTTCCAATTCTTTTTCATTGACTCTGGCATCTCCAGGGATCGCTATATCAATTAGCCAGACTTTCCGATTTTCTATTACTGTTATGTCTGGTGTATTATGTTCTACGTGTCGATCGGTTTGAATTCTGAAATCCCACAAGATCTTGACTTCATTATTTTCTATTACTTTCTTAGCCTTGTGTTCCCATGAGTTTTTCGATGCTGGCAGATTGTGCTTTCTGCATAATGACCAGTGAATCCATTTTGAAACCCTGTCATGTCTAGCTTTGTAATTTGTCTGTGCAATTTTGCTACATTCACATATTAGATCTTTTTCTTGACAAAGTCGACACTTTGAATTATCACTGACTTTCTGGATTTTAGCCTTCATAACATTTGTTTGCAATGACTGTTCTTGTGCAGCAAAAACCAGACCTTCTCTTTCTTTCTTGATGGAACCCAATTTCTGCCATGCCCAAGTCAAGTTGTTGTCACTTTTTCCATCAATATTTTTTAGAAATTGTCTATGCAGTGGCTTGTTCTTCCAGCCGTCTAATCTGCTTTCAAACTATTTCCTCTTGTATTCAGCCTTGTTTTCTGTTGTTTTTAAGATATTTTCATTATTCACTGCCTGAAGTAGCTTTTCTCTGTTTCTGTTGAAGTAATTATTCAGGCTTCTTTGTTCTTCCGCTACTAGCTGATGTACTTGTAGTAGCCCTCTGCCTACAATCTTCCGAGGTAAATATAATCTGTCAACATCACTTTTTGGATGGAGTGCATGATGCATGTTCAATAACTTTCGAGTTTTTCCGATCCAGTATTTCTAATTCACTTTGGGTCCAATCAATTATTCCAGCTGGGTATCTAATTACTGGAATGGCCCATGTATTTATGGCTTTGATTTTATTTCCATCATTTAGTTTTGATTTCAATATTTTTCCTACTTTCTTGATATACTCACTCTGAGTCAGACCTTTGACTTCTGTATATTATTATTATTATTATTATTATTAAGATTTAGATGAACGGAAGAAACGACCCTGACACCGATGAAACATGATGTAACTATCTGCGCATACGCAAGCTAAAATCTGACCTCAGTATTGAACGAAAAACTGAATCACAAGTCTGTTAGTGAGTTTCACCGGCAAATTTTGGTTTAGGATATTTACAAGTTACACCGCATCGTGTAATCCCGCTTGGGAAGGTCGAGAGGAAGCCAAAATTCTCTACGACGCACCATTTTCATAGCATCAAAAATACATTTTTGTAATGACTTTTATCACATTTAACATCGGGTTCTCGTAATTTAAGCAGATTGCACTGAATCTGTTACCTTTATGTAAAACGTGATGAGATAATTTTCGGCGATTTTTCAGTGAAATATATTGTTGTGTAAAAATGAAATTAACTATTATTGCATCACCTCATGGGGCAGCTTTCATAAATCAGATCTCAACAATGGTTTTGACTACTTCCGTTCCCCTTTTTCGTTACATTGAATTTTTTTGCATGCGATTCATTTTACTGCTGCCGAGAAAGACGTATTGCATTCTGCATGGTATTCACTTTACTGCTATTGAGAAAGATGTGTAACACCAAAAGGACGATACGATTTCTAAGTTTACGATGAACCTCTCTTTAACTATTGTTGCATCACTTCATGTGACATCATTCAGAAATCAAATTTCAACAGTGGTTTTGATTATTTTCGCTATATTGAATTTTGTGCATGGTATTTCATTTTATATTTCGGAAGTTAACAGAAAAGTAACCAAAGCTCTTATGGAAACAGCAACAAAATTAGCTGGGTCTAAGAACAAGTTGCATGTAAACAAATTATCAGGAAAAACCAAAATGTTGATGCAAAAAAGAAGACAGATGAGGACAACTAAAGAAGATGTGACTTCCAAAGTGGAATATATAGAGCTATGCAAGACAGCACGAAAAAGTATCACTGAAGACGTAAGGAAATTCAACTGTGAGCTAGTGAGGAAAGCAATTGAAAACAACCAAAGCCTAAAGATAGCAAAGGGACATCTCAGTAAGGGAAGAAAACAGATTATGGCTCTGAGAAAAGAAGATGGTTCTATAACAAGAAATAGAGGCGAAATTTTGACAAGAGTGAAAGATTTCTACTCCAAATTATATGAAAGGGATGATACATGTACTCCAGACATCATGAAAGGTACCAGAGTTCTTCCAGTCTTCCCAGCAGAAGTTGCTCATGCAATCAAGAACATGAAGCGGGGAAAGCTCCAGGAGAAGATGGAATTACTATAGACATCATACAAGAAGCAAGTGGAGAAATTGAAACAGTACTTGCCCAAATTTTCACTAGATGCCTTAATGAAGGGAAGATTCCTGAGGATTGGAACAATGCTACAATGATCCTGCTACATAAAAAAGGTGACATTGAGGATCTCAGGAACTACAGACCTATCAGCCTCCTATCAGTGGTTTATAAAATCTTCACTAAAGTTCTTTCACACCGCTTGAAGGTAACACTGGACATGGCTCAACCGAGAGAACAAGCTGGATTCAGGAGTGGCTACAGCACAATAGATCATATCCATGTACTGAGAGAACTAATTGAAAGAGCGAGGGAATATGAACTTCCATTGTGCATGGCTTTTATTGATTATGAAAAAGCCTTTGATTCGGTGAAACCATCAGCAGTTACCACGGCTCTGAAATCCTGCGGTATTGAAGATGCATACATTAATATTATTAATAACATCTATGAAAATGCAAGTGCAAAGATTCGGCTGTTTGAAAATACAACACACATAAAAATTGGAAAGGGAGTGAGACAAGGTGACACCATATCTCCGAAGCTCTTTAATGCCACATTGGAAAATGTCTTTCAATCACTGAATTGGGAAAACAAAGGGATAAAGATTAATGGAGATTATCTAACCCACCTTCGTTTTGCTGATGACGTAGTCATTTTTGCAACTACCCCATCAGAGCTGCAGAGTATGATCCAGGAACTTGCTGACAAGAGTAAAGAAGTGGGATTAAAAATGAACTTTCAGAAGACGAAAGTGATGTTCAATGCTTTTACAAGAAATGAAGATTTATCGATTGATGGAGAAAAACTGGAGATAACAGATACGTATGTTTATCTTGGACAGCAGATATCAAGTGAGGGTCACATTGATGAAGAAATTAATCGGCGTACAAAACTTGCCTGGAGAGCTTTTGGAAGAAACAGCATAATTTTCAAGAGCAATATGCCATTATGTCTTAAAAGAAAAATGTTTGATCAATGCATCCTTCCAGTGCTTACGTATGGTGCAGAGACGTGGACCTTAACTAAAAGAGACATACAAAGGCTGCAGACAACTCAAAGAAGTATGGAGAGGTGCATGCTTGGTATAACCAGGAGAGATAAGAAGAGGAACTCGTGGATCCGAAAAATGACGAGAGTGGAAGACATCATGATCAGAGTTAAATCCCTGAAATGGCAATGGGCTGGACATACTGCCAGAAGGACAGACCATAGATGGACAGCCGAAATTTTAGATTGGATTCCAAGGGACAGGAAAAGACCCAGAAAAAGACCACATGGGAGATGGGTGGATGAAATTCGTAAATATGCGGGAGTGACATGGAGGAGACTGGCACAAGACAGACCGTTGTGGAGGAAACTTGGGGAGACCTTCGTCCAGCAGTGGATTGATAATGGTTGACAATGATGATGATGATGATGATTTCATTTTACTGCCATCGAGAAAAATGTACAGCATCAAAAGGACGATATGCAACTATATTGACAAAAGTCACAGGACACTCCTTCAAAAGCAAATGAACGGATCCACTGCGTTGTTAAGATGCGCGGTACAGCTGCAAACCGTATAGAAACAAGCCTACAGCTGACCGCTTTCATATCGCATTGTGAGGTTAAGTGAAAATGTCGCGGCGGGAGAGAACTGACTTTGAGAAAGGAAAGATTGTTTGGTGTTATATTAGTGGGTTGTCTATAAGAGAAACCGAGAGGCGTTTAAACATGCCCATGTCAACTGTTTTGGATGTACTGAATACGTGGAAGACACATGGCGTGCCTGAAGCAGCAAAACGTACTGGCAGACCAAAGAAAATCAGTGATAGAGGACGTCGAAGCCTCAGGAGAGTCGTTACAGCTAATCGACGGAGTACTGCACAAGACCTCAATGTACAGGTGAGTAAAAATGCTGAAACCCCGGTATGCACACGTGTCATTCGCAGAGAACTCCATTCCATGGGTTACCGTGGTCGTGTGGCTGCTCGTTAGCCTTTCATCTCCATTCGGAATGCTACTCGTCGTTTAGCACGGTGTAAAGAACATTTATCGCGGACTGCAGATCAATGGAAACGGGTCTTATGGAGTGATGAATCCAGATACACGATCCATGAGTCTGTTGGGCGTGTGTGGGTATGGCGGCAGCAGGGTGAACGCTGTTTACCACAGTGTACTGTTCCTACGGTCAAGTTTAGAGCTGGCAGTGTACTAGTGTGGGAGCGTTTTTTGTGGTATGGTCCCATCCCATTGGTTATCCTGGACAAACCTGTTAACCAGCACGTCTACCTCGGTATTGTGGACAATTATATGTCCTACCAACTCTGTGGTAATACTATGAAACCGATCCTTGTTGGTACAAGGAGGATAATGCACCGAGTCACAGAGCAAACAAGGACTGTTACGGCATGGTTTGACGATAATTCCGTATCGTGTGTGGACTGGCTACAACAGAACCATGATCTTAATCCCATAGATAGCATATGGGATTATTTCGAGCGCCGCAGAAGAAGTTTGGAACCAAAGCCTACTACTAAGCAACAGTTAGCAGCATCATTATGTACTTAATGGAAGCGCATGCCTATCGCTGTGTTCCAAAACCTTGTCGAAAGCCTGTCACGAAGGGTCTGTGCATGCATTAAGGCCAAAAGTAGACCTACCCCGTACTAATGTATGTCAATAAATGCTATGTTGTGTTTCACTTTTAGGTGTCCGGTTAATTTTTTTCAATATAGTGTGTTTTCCTTTTGTGTATACGTTAAATTTCTTCTTTAACTATCGTTTCATCACTTCATCTGACAGCAGTCAAGAATCAGGTTTCAACAATGGTTTTGACTACTTTTGTTACCCTTTTTAGTTACATCGAATTTTGTGAATGGTATTCATTTTACTGCTGTCGAGGAATATGTGTAGATTCAATAGGACGATATATATTTTTTTTGTGGACAAGTTGTCTCAGTTTACTCCTCGAAATATTTTAAGTTTACCAGCAAAAGCGTTCAAAATTTCTATCGTTTATCGGAAACAGAGTGCTCACGACACATTCCAGTCCTTAATGGTATTTTTCTTTTATTTTGTGTAAGATGTGTTAAGAAACACATTGATTAATGAATCTATAATTATACTTCATTATCTATTCCTTAGTTTGCAAAAACAGAGGACCATTTTTCTTTGCTGTGTCTTTTATTTTTCGTAAGTCGTTTGAATCTTCTCCTCACATCTCTCGCTGCTTAGATTTTTAATCAGCTTAATGTGAAAAGTGTTTCATTTACTTTGTTTCATTAGTGAAACAAAGATAGATGTCCAGGTACTCTGATCACAGAAAATGAAATCTAGTATTAATGTATCCTTCATTGCGGAAACTGTGTCGAGCTTCTCTGTTGGTTTCAAAGGTTTCTTGGCAACAGCTGCGATTTATTTAGCCGAGAACTTCCCGAACTCCTAAAAGGGAAAAGAGCATGGAAAAGTAAAGAAAAAGAAAGGAGAAATCTCTGCTGTACATGCCGTGCAAAATATTCAAGTAGCACAGCCTTTTTATTTTTATTTCCTTTGAGCGTTTTAATTCAGTTATTCGTGAATTTTACGGTTATTTCAATGAGACAAAGCTTTTTCGTAGATTAATTTTATCTTTCCTTTACTTATAAGTCGGGCCTCAAAATATACTAGGCAGAAATTTCGAAATAGCGTGGTAGAATGTCTCACTTCAAAATTAAACTTTTGTTTTTGCTAAAAAGATGCCATGAGTTTCATAAATAAGATTTTTTCTTACAAAAAAAAGGAGTCATGTAGAAAATTTTAAATTCAGATGTTACAACCAAAACTAGAATTTATAAACTACAATGATTTTCTGCTAAAAATGTCACTCCTTAAACAAAACGTCTGTTTTATCGTGCTGTTAATCCTCTGACAGCTACTACATATACAAATGTTAATTACACACTGTGCTAACTTACGTGACCTAATTGCCAGAAGAAAACACTTGCGAGCAAATGGTCTTTATTGATGCCGTACTTCACGGCGTTTCAGGAACACAACGTATTCACAAACGATCTCATTAACGCAATTCAGGATACTGAACCTCTATCAACTTACGTTCAACAGGTTTACATCTGATCTACAAATTACAACAATTTCCTGCAGAATTTTATCAATAGCACGCCAGAACATCACACTACACTTTTCGCTGGTTGCTCCAACATTACACTGAAGTGTCAAAAGTCATAGAATACGTACACTGAAGTGCGAGAAAAACTGGTACACCAGCCTAATACTTGGTAGGTCTCCCACGGGAGCGCAGGACTGCAGAAATACGACGGCGCATGGACTCCACTAGCTTCTGGAAATATGCTGTAGGCGATTCACACCATTCTTCCTTCAGAGCGTTCCACAATTCGGGTGTATTCCGAGGCCTCTGATTCCTGTGTTCGATAGCGCGTTGCATGGCCTCCCAAATGTGTTCTATCACGTTCAGATCTAGGGACTTGAGTGCGAATGGCAACACCCCAAACTCATATGAATGCTCCTCTAACCATAATGTAGCGTCCTGACACTTGTGTGGAGGTGCATTGTCCTGTTGGATCAGGCCCAACCCATCAGCATGAATGCAGGACATGAACGAGTGTACTTCGTCAAAAAGTATGCTCATAGCGTTGGCCGGTCACAGACGTCTGCAGACGTACCAGGGGTCGCAGTGAAGTTCAGCTAAACACACCCCATACCATTACGGAGCCCCCACCAGCCGGTACAGTTCCCTGTTGACAGGCGGAATCCATGGCTTCATGGGGTTTGTGCCACACACGAATCCTTCCATCTGCCCGATACATTTGGAAACGCGACTCGTCAGACCTGGCTACTTGTTTCCAGTCATCAAGTGTCTAGTGGCGGTGTTGCCGTGCCCAAGCGAGGCGCATAGCTCTGTGTTGTGCACACATCTAAGGAATTCGAGTTGGGCGTCGGCTCCCAAAGCCCATATCGTGCAGGGTACATTGCCCAGTCCGGACGCTGATGCTTGTTGAGGCTCCAGCATTGATTTCCGATGATACCTGCGAGAGTGTTGTGCACGCCTATCGCGTGAAAAGATTCTTGACAGCCGATGATGGTCACGTTCACCCAATGTCTTTTTACGGCCACACTTGTATCGTAGGTTGGAGGTTTTGCCAGAATTCTTGTAGTCACGGTACACCCTTGCAACGGTCGTCCGTGAAAATCCGAACTTTTTTCTACCTCCGAAATAAGGCCATGCATAATGGGCACATCTCACGAGCGCCAACTATGACACCGCGTTGAAAATCACTTAAATCTTACTTGTCAATCTCATACCGAAAACAGCTCTGACAGCTGGCAAGGATATCTATCGCTTTATATACGCACTGGCGGACACAACAGAGTACGCGCATAGGTGACATTGCTATGTATTTTGCATTACCGCGTCTGTACCAGTTTTTCTGGCACTTCAGCGTATATACAAGCGAACGTTTGACAAGAGTTGATACATTCGTACGCAAAACTATTCGAGAAAGATGATACATCTACCCTAGACATTACAAAAAGTAACAGACAGTACCAAAGTCTCTCCTGTTCTCCTAGCAGTAGATACACATGCAGTCAGAAACATGAAACGGGGAAGAGCTCCAGTAGAAGATGAAATTACTCTGGACGTTATACAAGAAACAAGTGGAGAAATAGAAACTACGCAAGCCCAAGTTTTCACTAAATGGCTCAATGAAGGGAAGATTCCTGAAATTGATACAATGCTATAATACTGTATAATGATGCTACTTAAAAAAAGGTGCAGTTGAGGAAATCAGGAAGTACAGGCCCATGGGCTGAGTAAACTAATTGAAGGAACGAGGAAATATGAGCTCCCATTATGTATGGATTTTATCGACTATGAAAAGACTTTCGATTCCGTGAAACCATCTGCAATTAAAATGGCTTTGAAATCCTCCGGTATTCAAGATACATACATTAGTGTTATTAGTAACATCTATGAAAATGCATGTGCAAAGATTCGCTTATTTGAGGATACAGCACAAATAGAAATTGGAAAGGGGTGTAACGTACCAGGAGATGTGACGTACCTGCCAGAAGGACGCACACGACATAAAGACAGATAGGAATCAGAATAAAACGTCCGCGTAGCTCAATTGGTAGAGCAACTTATTCCAGAATGAGGGGACCCGGGTTCGAATCCTGGCGCGGATAAAAATGACGGAGAAATTTACTTCGTTATAGGGGGTGAGACAATGCAACACTATATCTCCCAAACCCTTAATGGTGCATTGCAAAATCGCTTTCAATCATTGAACTGGAAAAAAAAATCATGAAGATTAATGGAGATTATTTAACTCATCTTCGTTTTGCGGATGACGTAGTCATTCTTGCAACAGCCCGTTCAGAACTGCAGAGTATGATCCAGGAACTTGCTGACAAGAGTAAAAATATTGGATTAAAAACGAACTTTCAGAAGACAAAAGCGATGTGCAATGCTTTTACAAGAAATGAAGATTTATTGATTGATGGGGAAAAGCTGGAGATAACCGATAGGCCTTCATTTACCTTGGGCAGCAGATATCAAGTAAACGCTCACATTGATGAAGAAATTAATCGACGCATAAAACTTGGTTCGGGTGCTTTTGGAAGAAACAATGCAATTTTTAAGAGCAATATATGCCATTATGTCTTACAAGAAAAGTTTTGATCAATGCATCCTTCCAGTGCTTACATATGGTGCAGAGACGCGGACCTTAACCAAAAAGACATATGAAGACTGCAGACAGCTGAAAGAAACCTGGAAAGATGTATGCTTGGTGTAACCAGGAGAGATAAGAAGAGGAACTCGTGGATAAGGAAAATGACAAGAGTAGAAGAAATCATGATCATATTAAAATCCATTAAATGGCAAAGCGCTGGACATGTTAACAGGAGACCGGACCACCGATGGATAACTGAGATTTTAGACTGGATTCCAAGGGACAGGAAAAGACCCAGAAGAAGATCACATGGGAGATGGACGCATGAGATTCAAAAGCATGCGGGAGTAACACGGAGGAAGCTGGCGCAAGGCAGACTTTGTATAAAAACTTGGGTAGACCTTCATTTAGCAGTATATTGTTGATGGTTGACAATGATGATGATGAGAGATAGAGGGGGAGAGAGAGAGAGAGAGAGAGAGAGAGATGGGTGCGCAGTATTTCGTGGTTTATCCCTGATGTATAAATGTCTAGTTAGGCCTCTAATTTCAAAACCTACGTAACGGTCAATAATGTGCTTCAAAATCAAAAGGAGAAATTCATTTTGGCTTTAAGCACCCTGTTGTAAATTTGTTTCCTCCTTCGTAACTCAAAACCTCTCTTTGTACCTTAAAAGCAAGAAAACATTTAATTTAACTCGACGTCCTACTGTGTTTTTTTTTATATTTGATGAACACTCATCAGAATTATGCACTTACTCGTGTTCAACGCAATGATTTCCTTGGAACAGAAATACAGAATTTGATAACATTCCTTGATTCTGTAGGGAAATTTAATATTCACAGCAGTACATGAGATCGGTAGTTGTATAAAATAGCTTTTCGATAACCGCAATCCCCAAAAGACACAGTTTCATCTTTTAATTATGTGATTAATGATACGTAATCTTCATCGGTCTGGCGACCTTGCACATATTACCTTATAAATACATAATTCTGCTGATGCTAATATGAAAAGTGAGCGGTTGAACTTTGAGAAACTTAAATCTCCCAAATTATTCGAATTAACTTTGCATTACACGAAAACCATTTTTACACAACCTTACTAAGAGGATTATATCGCATTAAGACGGTGCTTGAACTGGATTAAAAAGAAAAATAAGAAGTCATAACAAGTTTCAGAAAACCCGCACATCAAAATGTCATCCTGTGGATTTTCAATTCCATAATCTAGACAATAAATGGAGTAAAGATTTATTAAAAAAAAAGTATGACACCGAATTTTCGGTTTCAATGAGCACATCTTTTGAATCCTTTCCGACGCGAATAAAATTTTGCAAAGTTATTCAAAGTCATGGAACCGGTTAGGAAAAAATCAACCGGATTTCTGCAATCGATAAAATAACCAGAAATAAAAACAACTACTTCAACCAGAGGCTGAAAAGTATGCTACGAAAATTAACACATGGTGCGCAAAACATTTATCATAGCAGCAGGAAGGTATCAGAGGTCAAACAATTATCAACTCGAACATTTAAATGAAGAAAACTACAGAAAGAAACATTATACAATTTTACGCCTTCTAGCGGTAGAATTTTTTCTTTTTTAGCACGTCTTTTGTAAAAAGAAGATCGTGCTTATGTTACCGGTTTGTCCGTCCGCCCGTTCGTCAGTCTGTCCGTCTGTACCCACAATATCTCTGCAACTATTAGTCCGATTTGAATTTTTTTTTTTTTGCATTGCGAAGCTTGAAATATGCGAATGATGATCCTTCATTTCGTCTTTTTTTTTTACGATGCACAAATTCGCCGCTTGAGGGGGTAAATGCAGATGATGTCGAATACAAAAATGCGTTTTATTCCACATATTTGCTTCTACAAATCCGATTGAAAATATACTTTTATCTTTCGATTCCATTTATGTCGAAGAGTATTTTAGATATAGTTACTTTTTCAAATTACGCATAGATTTTCCGATAGGGTGCGTAAAAGTAAATTACATTTTCCCCGATAACTCTTCTTCTAAAACTCCGCTTTGAAAAACAAATTCTTCAGCGGACACACCTCCTGATGGAAAATCGTTTGCATATAATTTCTAATTTTTGGTAAAGAATACTTTGGCCACCAGGGGGCGTAAGTGTTAATTTTTGCTTCTGATGTATTTGCCATAAATTCTAAGCTTCTAAAATATCGATTGAAAAAATTATTTCTTGGACTGATGCCACTCACATCGATAAACATTTTCGGAATATTATCTTCTTAAAATATTCCACAATTTCTCCGCCAGGGGGCGTAGATGTATATCTTATTTTTGTCAATATCTCTACTTCTAGGAGTCCGATTTGAAAAATTCCTTCTTTGTTGATAGTGTTTTCAGTGTGACATGTTTTTCATATAATTTCAAAATTTTCAAGTAATTCATAGACTTTCCGCTAGGGGGCGTAGAGGTAAATTGCGTTTCCCCGTATATCTCTGCTTCTAAATCTCAGATTTGAAAAATTCTTTCTGCACCGAATACAGCTCCTGATGGGCAATAATTTGCACGCAATTTCTAATTTTAAAAAATAGTTTGGCCACTAGGTGGCGTAAGTCTTAATTTGCGCTTCTGACGTATTTGCAGCCAAATATGAGCTTCCAAAATCTCGATTGCAAAAAAAGTCGTTTGTCGACCGACTCTACTCATATCGACAAACCTTTTAGGAACATTTTCTTGTTGAAATAATGTGTGGTTTCTTCGCCAGGATGGCGTAGATGTATAGCTTATTTTTGTCAATATCTATACTTCTAGGAGTCCGATTTGAAATATTCCTTCTTTGTTGGATAGTGTTTCCGATGCGAAATGCTTTTCCTATAAATTCAAAATTTTCAAGTTAATCAGAGCCTTTCCGCTAGGGGGCACAATGGTAAATTGCGTTTTCTGCGTTATTTCTGCTCCTAAAACTCCGAATTGAAAAATTCTTCCTGTATCGCATACAAGATTTGATGTAAAACATTTTTCACATAATTTCTAATGTTTGGTAAAGAATGGTTTGGCCACCAGGGGGCATAAGTGTTAATTTCTGCTTCTGATGTATTTGTAGCAAAATCTGGGCTCCTGAAAACTCGACTAATTTTTTTTTTTCTTCGACCGATACCGCTTATACGGATAAGTTTTTTGAGAATACTTTCTTCTTAAAATAATGCATGGTTTTCCCACGAGGGGACGTAAGGGCACATCTTATTTTAGTCGATATCTCTGTTTCTAAGAGTCCGATTTGAAAAATTCTTTCTATGTTGGAGAGCGTTTCCGGTGCGAAATGTTTCTCATATAAAATCATGTTTTTCTTAGCGCTCAAGTCTGCAACCAGAGGACGTAAGATCACAATTCCGTTTACAGCAATATATAAGGGATTAAAAACCCGATTGAAAAACTTCTTTCTTCCGTCAGATACTATTGATTTCTATACCGGTTCCATTGACTTTGAATAGCTTTGATAAATTTAATTTGCGTCAGAACGGATTCAAAAGACGTGCTTATTACACCCGAAAATTCGGTGTCACCTTTCTTGTTTTTTTTTTCTTTGTTTTTTTTTATTGGAGATTTAACGACCGCCGCGAGCAGCTCAGTGGGCTATAAGCAGACGCCCGGCTCTAATTTTGGGTTACTGGTTCCAGGGAAGAGAGAGACAGCCAGTACCGTAAGACAAACACAATATCCATGCCTCACGGGATTCGAACCCGGACTTCTTCCGGACGAATGACCAGAAGCCATCGCGTAGACCAAGGCGCCACCGGGGCGGCGGAAGAATTTGGGATAATGGAAAAGTTGAAAATATGAGAAAAGTATTCTTCATGGCAAAAGCTATGCTAAAGAAAATAAACTTTTCAAACACGTCTCCCGGAATCAGAGATAGCGAGAAAAAGGATTTAAATAGGTTAATGCTCCCCATCTTTACTGCAGCGAATGGCGTACAGTGAAAAAGAAAGTTCTCCGCCCCGGTGGTGTAGTGGTCCCAGCGATGGCTTCTGACTATTCGTCTGAGAGGGGTCCGGGTTCAAATCCAGGGTGAGGCATGGATGTTGTATTTTTCTTACGGCACTGGCTCTCTCCCTTCCCTGGAACCAGTGGCCCTAAATTAGGGACGGGCGACTGCTTATAACCCATTGAGTTGCTCACGGTGGTCGTTAAACCTCCAATAAAAAAAATAGAAAAAAAAAAGTTCTTAATAGAGTTCTTAGAAGCAGAGATACAGCTGCAAAGGGTAGTACACAAACACTACGTAGCGATAGAACTATGAACTATAAAACTCCATAAATTCAAACCTAAATTGTTCCACAAGGTACATGGTATCCGGTGTGAAATGAAGTTTTTTAAATCGCATTTTTAGAAGCAGAGATATTGAGAAAAACAGATTAAACATTTATGCCCCCTTGCGGTAAAATTGTGCATTAGTTTGGGAAGAAAATGCACACAAAGAGTTTTCGTAGTTAGTAGTATCCGACCCGAAAAATAATTTCTTCATACGGCTTTTATTCCAGCAGACATTGATGTAAACCGAGATATGAACTTACTCCCTCTAGTGGCCCACTTGTGTGTTAAGTAAAATTCTCAATTATAAGAAAAACATTTCACATCGGGGACGCTCTCCGTTAAAGGAACATTTTTTTCAAATCGGACTCTTAGAAGCAGAGATGTCGACAATATATATGTATATATAAATATACGCCGCCTGGCGAAAAAACTATGCATTATTTCAAGCAGGAAGTATTATTAAAAGCTTCTCCGAGGTGAGCAGTATAGGTTCACCAAATAATTTTTTCAATGGAATTTTCAGTAGCTCATATTTTGCTGCAAATTCGTTAGAAGCAGAAATAAAAGCGTACGCTCACTGGCGGCTAAACCATTCTTTAGTTAGAAATATATGTAAAACATTTCTCATCCAATGCTGTATCGTATGCAAGAAGAATTTTTCAAATCGGTCTATTAGAAGACGAAAGTTTGTAGCTGGCAGTGTAGTCGTGTGTGTGTGTGTGTGTGGGGGGGGGGGGGGGTTCGTGGTATGGTCCCGGCCTATTGGTTATCGTGAACAAACCTGTTAACCAGCACGTCTACCACGATATTCTGGTCAATTATGCCCTACCATCTCTGAGTCAATACTATGGAACCGATCCTTGTTACTACCAGCAGGATAATGCACCGAGCCATAGGGCAAGGACTGTCACTGCGTGGTTTGACGATAATTCCGTATCGTGCGTGGACTGGGCAGTACAGAGCCCTGATCTTAATCCCATAGAGCACCTATGGGATGAATTAGAGCGTCGCATAAGAAGTTTGAAACCAAGACCTACTACTAAGCAACAGTTAGCGGCAGCATTATGTACTGAATGGAAGCGCATATCTATCGCTGTGTTCCAAAACCTTGTCGAAAGCATGTCTCGAAGGGTCAGTGCATGCATTAAAGCCAAAGGTGGAACGACACCGTACTAATGTATGTCAACAAATGCTATGTTGTGTTT
Source organism: Macrothele yani (assembly GCA_039090855.1). Taxonomy (NCBI): domain Eukaryota; kingdom Metazoa; phylum Arthropoda; class Arachnida; order Araneae; family Macrothelidae; genus Macrothele; species Macrothele yani. The sequence goes on from CM077005.1 coordinate 27,481,218, forward strand.
CTCTTCTAGGTGTCCAGTGAATTTTGTCAATATAGTGTATTTTCCATTTATTTTGTCGTGCTGATGGAAAAGACGAAATTCCAATTTTGAAAAATTTTGTGAGATAAGTAGCTCGCTGTGTAATAAAAAAGAAAAGAAAGAAAATTCAAATAAGAATGGTTGTTATTCGGAGAATGCGAACAGGCTCTTCGAAAATCAGTGAAGCATCATTCTTTTGTTTCGATTAGACAACAATTGTGATAACTTTGCGTGTGCGAAGCGCAGATTCACGTTGGTGATTTAATTATTGTTCTCATTCATCTATTCACTTGTGGTTTTTCAAAGAATAAGTGGTCCGCAATTTGACTTTTCAGAATGCCCAATGCACGCAAAGGCCAAGGATAATATTACTTGTTATTCCTTTTCCGCTTCATAGCATTGCATTTATTAAGAAAATGATGTAGGAGTACAATTTACGGACGAGCTCCCTTTACCCTTCGATTCGCTCTTAAAACTAATAAAATCTTTTCCGTGAACAAAAGACTTCGGAAATAAAAGGGCAGTTCGTCTGAAATATATTACATTGTATTTGTATTTACCATTCGATACATTTTCAAGGGCTTTGAATCCTTAAGAAATTGCCCATTATAAAAATTTAATCACTTACAACTTGGAAGTAGCATTTGAAGAGACATACGTTGGTATTCATATTACTCAGTTTTTTAACCTTGTTTCTCTAATGCAATTATCTCCAGGCTTTCCACCGTTGAAGTTTCTTACCAAGTTCTGCCTTTAAATTCGTAAAGAGTGTTCTAAAACTAAGTGGTTAAGTAAGAACAACTTAATTTCCCCCATTAGAATCCTAAAATGATTGTACCAAAAAATAAGTGCAGCCGTTTAAGTGTGAAACCGTTTAAACGATATTGAAAGTATCACTTCCGGAAGACGCGGTGCATTACTTTTGCATTGCATTAAATTTAATTATGTAAACCAGTGTTTCTCAATCTTTTTTGTATTTGTTGTCCCGTTTTCCCATATCAATTTTGATTGCGCCCGCCTCCAATCCGGGAACGCTGCCAAAACACCACACTTGTTAATTGGGTTAGTTAGCTTATTGCTTTCTGAACACTGTAATTGCAGTATAGTTTTTACATTACACAACTTCTTTAGTACTGATCTGCTTAAAATATGTATTCAAATCTATTACGGTATCGTGAATTCTTGTAAGTCAAACAGAGCAACGTCTGACGAGGTGCGCTTAAATTTTTTGCCTCCGGGTTTTGGGAGGAGAAATGCTTCCGGTCATATCTTGCGATGCCTGTTACAGTTTTTGTACTGATTTTTTGTTGGAAGTCATAGCTCCAATTGAGTACTTTGTTTATTAAACAGGTTTTCTTACAAACGCGAACGATTCCGCTTTTGTCACAGTTTATAAAAACCACGCTTGGTGTGCGCGTACATTTTTTTTGCCATGGGGAAGGTATTATTTTATTTTCAGAATGTATTTTATGTTTTTGTTGTTGTTGTAATAAATAGTTTTTCTATCGATTTCCAATTTTCTTCGCGTCCCCCCGCATGTTGAGAATCAATGATGTAGACTAGAGATGAGCTCGGGCCCGGGCTCGGACGGACTCAGAATTCATTAACTACCAAAAAACCCGGGCCCGGGCTCGGAATTACACGTCTTGAACTTCATTACTGTAATCAATTCAACACGTGTAATTCCGAGCCCGGTTGAATTACACGTGTTGAATTTGTGGATTTGTTACCATGGTGGAAGGATTTTCAACTTCCTGAGTTGCTGACATTGCAAGACAAATTTTGCTTAGCAAGACTTGCATTATGCATTGTCCAAAGCTATGGCCCAATCAAGGATTAGTTTAAGGAGGTCTGGTATCTAAGAACTGGGAAAAAATCACATTCCCATTTTTTGTATTTTATTAAAAATCAAGAATCTCATCTTTAAAATGATGTATTAATTTCCAAAATTTAGCAGTTAGAAGTATTGTTATTTATTTTTTTAAATTTCCTCACTCCCGCGATTTTTGGGGTGACGTTGGTTTTTAGTGCAGCAGGTCGAGTTTTAGAGAAAAGAAGATCAAGTTGAAGCTTCGAGGCATTAGAAGCAATTCTCTCTCTCTCTCTTTTTTCATGATGAACTTGATCTGGAAACTGCACACACATATGATAATAGTGTGATTATTATACTATTCAGCGCAAAGATTTGTTAATGTTACAGAATGCAGAAGAATCTGGTCTGGAATGCTTTTACGTTCTTTGTTTTTTTAATTTTGGAAATTTCCCTACATGCTTTTTTTCTATTCTACTACATCACTCTGAACTACCTTTACCAATTAGCATAAATGTAAATTATATTACAAAGATGTGTTTTCTAAAGTCAAAATTTCAAACACTTGCAACGGTCTGTATGGCGTTGTACGTTTTATAATGCAATTTATTCAAAATAAAAGTAAATTTGGAAATCAAAAAGAAATAACGAATGGAATTTTTTATTTCAAAACGATTTTCTTATCTTCAGCTTTTACCAAAATTACTGATTCCCCTTATACAGTCGAAGGGCACGTTGATTATTTATTTATTTTCAAATCCACATTTTAGAACATTTGGCTTTATGCGTAGTATTTCTAAAAACATATTAATATTGTGAAGAGGATTGACTGAACTAAACTTTTTGAACTACTGATTTTTAAACTAATCCTTGCTTGGGCCATATCTATGGCCAGTGTATAATGCATAAATACAAGCCTTCATAAGCAAAATTTTCCAGGAAACTGGGCCCGGTCTCCTAAAATTGAACCCGAACTCATCTCTAATGTAGACCATTGTTTCATTTGCTATCCCTAACCAGGTATAGAAAAAAATCGAGATAGTTCCCAGGTACTCTTTGTAGTTAATTTATGCTGTACATCTTTCGCATACCACGATCTTTGAGAATGTGAAATAAAACGAGTGATTCGAGAGTACATGTTTAGTTACGTACAACACATTGCAATTATTCACGTCACCCCCGACCACGTCGAGCCACAGTTAGGTACATGTTAAGTATATTTAAATCGTAACAACAAACAATGAGATTTACTAATTCCTGACATTGAGCGGTACTTAGGTAGGCGGACAAGTGAATGCTATTGTCGTAAAACCAATAGAAAAATATATCTGAGTCATAAAAGTAAATATTTACTAACGTACGGCGACGGCAATAGTATTTTGATTGTTTAGTTTTTTAAGAACAATATTTATTATTATTTTCTTTATTCGAAATATACGAATCACAGTTTATGACAAACAAAATAAACAACAAATTATCATTGACTGGTATTGTTGAACTGATACGAGTTTCCACCGGAGACCTAGGTATCAGTTAAGAATCGGCGTAAAATATATGATGTCCCAAGTAAAGCTGTCTTCTGCAGTTCTGTAGGTGGCATATCAGAAAGCTGCAATTTTTCAAAATGATTCATAACATTTTTTGACATTGTTCCAAGTGCCCCGATGACAATGGGGACTACTGTTGTGTGTTTAGTCCATAACCGGGTAACTTCTATGACCAGGTCTCTATATTTAGTCATTTTTTCCAATTCTTTTTCATTGACTCTGGCATCTCCAGGGATCGCTATATCAATTAGCCAGACTTTCCGATTTTCTATTACTGTTATGTCTGGTGTATTATGTTCTACGTGTCGATCGGTTTGAATTCTGAAATCCCACAAGATCTTGACTTCATTATTTTCTATTACTTTCTTAGCCTTGTGTTCCCATGAGTTTTTCGATGCTGGCAGATTGTGCTTTCTGCATAATGACCAGTGAATCCATTTTGAAACCCTGTCATGTCTAGCTTTGTAATTTGTCTGTGCAATTTTGCTACATTCACATATTCGATCTTTTTCTTGACAAAGTCGACACTTTGGATTATCACTGACTTTCTGGATTTTAGCCTTCATAACATTTGTTTGCAATGACTGTTCTTCTGCAGCAAAAACCAGACCTTCTGTTTCTTTCTTGATGGAACCCAATTTCTGCCATGCCCAAGTCAAGTTGTTGTCACTTTTTCCATCAATATTCTTTAGAAATTGTCTATGCAGTGGCTTGTTCTTCCAGCCGTCTAATCTGCTTTCAAACTATTTCCTCTTGTATTCAGCCTTGTTTTCTGTTGTTTTTAAGATATTTTCATTATTCACTGCCTGAAGTAGCTTTTCTCTGTTTCTGTTGAAGTAATTATTCAGGCTTCTTTGTTCTTCCGCTACTAGCTGTTGTACTTGTAGTAGCCCTCTGCCTACAATCTTCCGAGGTAAATATAATCTGTCAACATCACTTTTTGGATGGAGTGCATGATGCATGTTCAATAACTTTCGAGTTTTCCGATCCAGTATTTCTAATTCACTTTGGGTCCAATCAATTATTCCAGCTGGGTATCTAATTACTGGAATGGCCCATGTATTTATGGCTTTGATTTTATTTCCATCATTTAGTTTTGATTTCAATATTTTTCCTACTTTCTTGATATACTCACTCTGAGTCAGACCTTTGACGTCTGTATATTATTATTATTATTATTATTAAGATTTAGATGAACGGAAGAAACGACCCTGACACCGATGAAACATGATGTAACTATCTGCGCATACGCAAGCTAAAATCTGACCTCAGTATTGAACGAAAAACTGAATCACAAGTCTGTTAGTGAGTTTCACCGGCAAATTTTGGTTTAGGATATTTACAAGTTACACCGCATCGTGTAATCCCGCTTGGGAAGGTCGAGAGGAAGCCAAAATTCTCTACGACGCACCATTTTCATAGCATCAAAAACACATTTTTGTAATGACTTTTATCACATTTAACATCGGGTTCTCGTAATTTAAGCAGATTGCACTGAATCTGTTACCTTTATGTAAAACGTGATGAGATAATTTTCGGCGATTTTTCAGTGAAATATATTGTTGTGTAAAAATGAAATTAACTATTATTGCATCACTTCATGGGGCAGCTTTCATAAATCAGATCTCAACAATGGTTTTGACTACTTCCGTTCCCCTTTTTCGTTACATTGAATTTTTTTTGCATGCGATTCATTTTACTGCTGCCGAGAAAGACGTATTGCATTCTGCATGGTATTCACTTTACTGCTATTGAGAAAGATGTGTAACACCAAAAGGACGATACGATTTCTAAGTTTACGATGAACCTCTCTTTAACTATTGTTGCATCACTTCATGTGACATCATTCAGAAATCAAATTTCAACAGTGGTTTTGATTGTTTTCGCTATATTGAATTTTGTGCATGGTATTTCATTTTACTGCCATCGAGAAAAATGTACAGCATCAAAAGGACGATATGCAACTATATTGACAAAAGTCACAGGACACTCCTTCAAAAGCAAATGAACGGATCCACTGCGTTGTTAAGATGCGCGGTACAGCTGCAAACCGTATAGAAACAAGCCTACAGCTGACCGCTTTCATATCGCATTGTGAGGTTAAGTGAAAATGTCGCGGCGGGAGAGAACTGACTTTGAGAAAGGAAAGATTGTTTGGTGTTATATTAGTGGGTTGTCTATAAGAGAAACCGAGAGGCGTTTAAACATGCCCATGTCAACTGTTTTGGATGTACTGAATACGTGGAAGACACATGGCGTGCCTGAAGCAGCAAAACGTACTGGCAGACCAAAGAAAATCAGTGATAGAGGACGTCGAAGCCTCAGGAGAGTCGTTACAGCTAATCGACGGAGTACTGCACAAGACCTCAATGTACAGGTGAGTAAAAATGCTGAAACCCCGGTATGCACACGTGTCATTCGCAGAGAACTCCATTCCATGGGTTACCGTGGTCGTGTGGCTGCTCGTTAGCCTTTCATCTCCATTCGGAATGCTACTCGTCGTTTAGCACGGTGTAAAGAACATTTATCGCGGACTGCAGATCAATGGAAACGGGTCTTATGGAGTGATGAATCCAGATACACGATCCATGAGTCTGTTGGGCGTGTGTGGGTATGGCGGCAGCAGGGTGAACGCTGTTTACCACAGTGTACTGTTCCTACGGTCAAGTTTAGAGCTGGCAGTGTACTAGTGTGGGAGCGTTTTTTGTGGTATGGTCCCATCCCATTGGTTATCCTGGACAAACCTGTTAACCAGCACGTCTACCTCGGTATTGTGGACAATTATATGTCCTACCAACTCTGTGGTAATACTATGAAACCGATCCTTGTTGGTACAAGGAGGATAATGCACCGAGTCACAGAGCAAACAAGGACTGTTACGGCATGGTTTGACGATAATTCCGTATCGTGTGTGGACTGGCTACAACAGAACCATGATCTTAATCCCATAGATAGCATATGGGATTATTTCGAGCGCCGCAGAAGAAGTTTGGAACCAAAGCCTACTACTAAGCAACAGTTAGCAGCATCATTATGTACTTAATGGAAGCGCATGCCTATCGCTGTGTTCCAAAACCTTGTCGAAAGCCTGTCACGAAGGGTCTGTGCATGCATTAAGGCCAAAAGTAGACCTACCCCGTACTAATGTATGTCAATAAATGCTATGTTGTGTTTCACTTTTAGGTGTCCGGTTAATTTTTTCAATATAGTGTGTTTTCCTTTTGTGTATACGTTGAGAATTTCTTCTTTAACTATCGTTTCATCACTTCATCTGACAGCAGTCAAGAATCAGGTTTCAACAATGGTTTTGACTACTTTTGTTACCCTTTTTAGTTACATCGAATTTTGTGAATGGTATTCATTTTACTGCTGTCGAGGAATATGTGTAGATTCAATAGGACGATATATATTTTTTTTGTGGACAAGTTGTCTCAGTTTACTCCTCGAAATATTTTAAGTTTACCAGCAAAAGCGTTCAAAATTTCTATCGTTTATCGGAAACAGAGTGCTCACGACACATTCCAGTCCTTAATGGTATTTTTCTTTTATTTTGTGTAAGATGTGTTAAGAAACACATTGATTAATGAATCTATAATTATACTTCATTATCTATTCCTTAGTTTGCAAAAACAGAGGACCATTTTTCTTTGCTGTGTCTTTTATTTTTCGTAAGTCGTTTGAATCTTCTCCTCACATCTCTCGCTGCTTAGATTTTTAATCAGCTTAATGTGAAAAGTGTTTCATTTACTTTGTTTCATTAGTGAAACAAAGATAGATGTCCAGGTACTCTGATCACAGAAAATGAAATCTAGTATTAATGTATCCTTCATTGCGGAAACTGTGTCGAGCTTCTCTGTTGGTTTCAAAGGTTTCTTGGCAACAGCTGCGATTTATTTAGCCGAGAACTTCCCGAACTCCTAAAAGGGAAAAGATAATGGAAAAGAAAAGAAAAAGAAAGGAGAAATCTCTGCTGTACATGCCGTGCAAAAATATTCAAGTAGCACAGCCTTTTTATTTTTATTTCCTTTGGGCGTTTTAATTCAGTTATTCGTGAATCTTACGGTTATTTCAATGAGACAAAGCTTTGTCGTAGATTAATTTTATCTTTCCTTTACTTATAAGTGGGGCCTCAAAATATACCAGGCAGAAATTTCGAAATAGCGTGGTAGAATGTTTCACTTCAAAATTAAACTTTTGTTTTTGCTAAAAAGATGCCACGAGTTTCATAAATGAGGTTTTTTTTTTACAAAAAAAAAAAGGAGTCATGTAGAAAATTTTAAATTCAGATGTTACAACCGAAACTAGAATTTATAAACTACAATGATTTTCTGCTAAAAATGTCACTCCTTAAACAAAACGTCTGTTTATTCGTGCTGTTAATCCTCTGACAGCTACTACATATACAAATGTTAATTACACACTGTGCTAACTTACGTGACCTAATTGCCAGAATAAAACACTTCCGAGCAAATGGTCTTTATTGATGCCGTACTTCACGGCGTTTCAGGAACACAACGTATACACAAACGATCTCATTAACGCAATTCAGGATACTGAACCTCTATCAACTTACGTTCAACCGGTTTACATCTGATCTACAAATTACAACAATTTCCTGCAGAATTTTATCAATAGCACGCCAGAACATCACACTACACCTTTCGCTGGTTGCTCCAACATTACACTGAAGTGTTAAAAGTCATAGAATACGTACACTGAAGTGCGAGAAAAACTGGTACACCAGCCTAATACTTGGTAGGTCTCCCACGGGAGCGCAGGACTGCAGAAATACGACGGGGCATGGACTCCACTAGCTTCTGGAACTATGCTGTAGGCGATGCACACCATTCTTCCTGCAGAGCGTTCCACAATTCGGGTGTATTCTGAGGCCTCTGATTCCTGTGTTCGATAGCGCGTTGCATGGCCTCCCAAATGTGTTCTATTACGTTCAGATCTAGGGACTTGAGTGCGAATGGCAACACCCCAAACTCAGATGAATGCTCCTCTAACCATAATGTGGTGTCCCGACACTTGTGTGGAGGTGCATTGTTCTGTTGAAACAGGCCTAACCCATCAGCATGAAATGCAGTACATGAACAGGTGTACCTCGTCAGAAATGATGCGCACACATTGTTGGTCGGTCACAGACGTTTGTAGACGTACCAGAAATTCCAGTGAAACCCAGCTAAACACACCCCATACCATTATGAAGCCTCTAACAGCCGGTACAGTTCCCTGTTGACAGGCTGGATCCATGGCTTCATGGGGTTTGCGCCACACACGAATTCTTCCATCTACCAGATACAATTAGAAACGCGACTCGTCAGACCAGGCTACTTGTTTCCAGTCATCAAGTGTCCAGTGGCGGTGTTGCTGTGCCCAAGCGAGGCGCATAGCTCTGTGTCGAGCACCCATCAAAGGGACTCTAGTTGGGCATTAGCTCCCAAAGCCCATTTCGTGCAGGGTACCTTGCACAGTCCGGACGCTGATGCTTGTTGAGGCTCCAGCATTGAATTCCGATGATACCTGCAAGAGTTTTGCACGCCTATCGCGTGAAACGATTCTTGACAGCCGACGATGGTCACGTTCAACCAATGTCTTTTTACGGGCACACTGGTATCGTAGGTTGGAGGTTTTGCCGGAATTCTTGTAGTCACGGTAAACCCTTGCAATGGTCGTCCGTGAAAATCCGAACTTCGTTTCTACCTCCGAAATACTATGGCCCATCTCACGAACGCCAACTATGACACCGCGTTGAAAATCGCTTAAATCGTTATTACTCGTCATTCTCATGCCGAAAACAGCTCTGACAGCTGGCAAGGATATCTATCGCTTTATGTACGCACTGACGGACGCAACCGAGTACGCGCATAAGTGACGTTGCTATATATTTTGCATAAGCTGCTCTGTACGAGTTTTTCTGGCACTTCAGTGTACTTAGTATTGTGTAGGACCTCTTCTAGCCCGGCGAAGTGCAACAACTCCACGTGTAATCGATTCCACAAGTGGCAGGAAGCTTTCTAGAGAGATGTTGAGCCATGCCGTCAGAACAACCGCCCACAGTTCCTTGATATTTGTAGGTGCAGGATCTTGGGTGCGAATGGGCCTTTCCACCGCATCCCATAAGTGCTCTATTGGGTTCATGTAGGGCGAACGTGGTTGCCACACCATTTCTCGGAACTGTCCACAATGATCCTCGAACCAATCTTAGACAGCTTAATCCCGAAGACATGATGCATTGTCTGCCTGGAAAATCCCATGGTTGTTAAGGTACATGAAGGGCTGCAAATGGTCACCCAGAATAGTAACAAAGCGATTACCGGTTACTGACGTGTTTACGAGGACGATAGGACCAAACCCGTGCCACGTAAAGACACCTGACACATGTGTTGAACCACCAACAGCTGGCACAGTGCCTTGTTGATAGCTTGGGTCCATGGCCTCACGGGGTCTGTGCTACACCCGAACCCTACCATCGGACCAAGCCACGTGTTTCCAGTCTTCCAGGGTCCAATTACCGTGTTCACGAGCCCAGATGAGGCCCTGTGTCCGATTTCGTGGTGTTAACCTAGGCACTCTGGTGGGTCTTCTGGTCCCATACCCCATGGATGTTAAATTACACTGCACTGCACTGATGGATGTGTATCTAGTACCTCCTGCATTGAATGTGGGTGTTATTTAAGCAAGTGTCGCTTGTCTGTTAGTATGGATAATCCTAGTCGGACGCCGTTTGTCAAGGTCATTCAACACCCGTGATAAGCTACTGCGCTGTCCACGGTGGGTGGTAATGACTTCCATGAGGTATTGGATAGAGGAATGTTGAATGTTTGCACAACTTCTAAAATTGAATGTCCCATCCTTCTGGCTCCTGCAACATCGTTCAAACTCCGATAATTCACGTCTGCGTGCCATAATCCTACTGGTGGTTGTTCAACCTAACTCACGAGATCACACGCCGCAAATGATAAAAATCGAGGCGTTCGTCAAAGCCTTTATACGACGACAGTGGCAGTTAAAAATTTACATACTGTTACTATCGCATGACTTTTGTGCACTTCAGTGTGCATAGTTCGTTCCAATCATGCCCCCCCCTCCTACACACACACACGTCACGCAATATTGTTGCCAGAAAACATTCAGTGAGTGTGAAAATATTACGTTGAGTTTAAAACGCTAAAATAGGACAAGCTCAAAATTTACAGAAATGAAGAACTAAAAATCAAAGTTAAATTAGAGTGTACCTCACAAAACATTTCCGCTTCTGAGATGTATGCAACATCAAATGCAGATGCGCACTTAGTACACCTAATGGGAAATTTGGGCATTAGGGAAGAGTGAATTTTATTCGTTATGCAGGACATCATTTTTACCACGGAATTGTTTAAAAAAATTTCGTAAATTTGAAATTGTGTTTCCCTGGAAGAAGAATCGAACCCTTATCTCCCAATCTCTGGAATATACAGCGCATGCAGAATTATCTTATGAGAAGTACAACTGCGTGCGTTGTTTTCGCCCACGAGGATTGAAATGTCTGCATGTGCATTAACTTTCGGGCCCCGATTTGTTCCTAACTGCAAGAATGTGCCACCAGAGCTCTGGGTGGCCTTGCGTTTACAGCAGTTGGCTGTTCATCTGTTGCTTGCGTGTTAAAAACTTCTGTGTGCTACATTATCTTTAGGGTCCGTTGTGGGCATGTAACTTTTAAAAAAATATGCCAGTAGCCGTACGGATATCCTAGTGGTTAGAGCGGCTGATTGACTTGTGAACCACAACCCATATGTCAAATCTGATAGCGGCAATTAATTTCTGAGAAAATTCTAGTCTTGTTTGATATGCACCATTTGAAAAATTAGACCTTGATCCAATATGGCGGATTTCAAAATGGCGGCCATGTTCTGAAAATAGGCTAAACGATCGGCCTCCTTACTGATTATTTGCTGGGATATTCATATATTTCGCCCCCCCCCCATTTCTGAAATACAAGGGTGTTTTGCGACTTTTGACTCACCGTGTATTCTCCTAGGTTTAACCCTTTAACGACCATAACGCCACATACATACAAATGGCCAGAGCCACATGAAACGCCTGTCTAGAGTGAGTCAGAATTCCTACTCTTACCTGTTTTTCAAATTTTCTCGACCTATGAGGTATCAGAAGGAGTCACTATTGTTGTTATTGAACAAAGAAGTGAACGAACAGAGAGTTCGGGTGCTATGATATTTGGAGTGGTAAACGATTTTTGGGTCATGGTCAGTAAAGGGTTATTAGTCATCGGTTTCAAGAGGAGCAGGATATTTACTGCACGAAAATACTCGTGCCTACCACGGATATGACGTTTTACTGTATTACAAAATACCATTAAGCCTTAACTTTATTTTACTGCTCTATCAAGAAAAGTATTGAGGCTGTATATTCAGCTTGGCTTAAATAATCATCGATTTGAAGAGGAGCAGGATTTTGACTGCACGAAAACACTCGTACATTGAGATCACCAGTTAAATTCTATGGAAACTGGGATCTTAATTCCGCCTTGCTGGTAGGATGGTTCCAAAGAACTTAAGACTCTGATATTAGAAGCGTTTTGAAACGTTCAATATTTAGGCTTTGCAGCCCGGCGAAATATATCATCCACTGAGACTCTCGTTTCTAGAGAAATATGCATCAGAATCCCCGATCTCACTTTTTCTTTCACGGTCTGATTGCTCAAAGGATTCCTTCCGTGCTTTTGAAACAATCGTTCACCATCTTCCTCCTTAATACTCAGCAGCCGCCATTTTTTTTATTCTTTAACTTTACTACTATAGCTTCCTTCGAAGAGAGAGAGAGAGAGAGTTTCAGAAAATGTTTCTCCTCTATTTCTTGCGTTGTCCCCCATTATCTTAACATCCCCCCACCTATTTCTTTTTATTTTTTTCCTGAATGTGTTGGACTATATCGCTGTTGCACAATCGGAGCCAAGCTATCGGCTTTTCAATCACTCTTCTTTTCCCTTTTTCCCAACAAAGAGAGGAGAGAAAGAAAGAGTGAGAGAGAGGATGGTTTTCTTCTGTGTGTGAGTTTGAAAGTGTGCGTTGAGGGAGAAGGGGGAAAGTCAAACGGTTTTCTTTCAGCAAGTTTCAGCAAATAGAAATGGCAGCGCTACTCAAAACGAGAAGGCGCGTACGAATGCATTTGCACACACTTCATGCGAATATGAAAACCTGTTGGAAAAATTAAGTGAATTGGGCACAAATATTTTCAAATGACTCTGCCGTATTTCTTTTTTATTATGGTGGAGATCATTCATGACTGAATTTTAAGCATTCAGAAGTACAATTCTTAGTTTGAAATATGGTTTCTGCCACCATACAAAAGTGCGCAATAGAACTGAAAAGAAAAATTTAATGCGGGAATGTTCCAAAGCTACTCGACTCTTATTAACTTGTTTTGCCAAAGAAATGTTTGCAGTTAAAAAAAAATTGGTAACTCTATTCCTAGAAGTTGCATAAAATATGTGACAAAAGTTTTGTAAGTTGTTGAAGTATGGCGAATTTTAGTTTGGCTTGAAAAAACATTCGGGATGTTTAATTCAGTCTTGCAAATTTTTGAACAAGTTTTGTTGTTTTACAGAGGGTGAGTCGAAAGTTTTGCAATATTTTGATCATTTTATGCCTTCATATACGTAACTTTACGACGAAAGCTGACTAGAATTCATAAGCCATCGCGTTGCTTCGTCTTTAGCCATCTGTCTGCCAGTTATTCGATTCCGCGGCAATACCAGTTCTTTCCTTTCGAGACGAAGAACCTCCTTCATCCCAGCTGCCACCTCCTCGTGGTTGTTAAAGTGCCGCAAGCGAATGAAGTGGGCCATGGACTGGAACAAGTAATAATCCGACGGAGCAAGGTCCGAACTATATGCTGGGGTTCCTGGGGTTTTGAACAGGTCGTTCGCGTGGTATGAGGCTGACCGTTGTCCTGCTGTTGGAGAGCGCGCATTCTGTTCACCAGTGCAGGGTACCTCTCCTCCAAAACAGCGTACACCCGTTGTAGCTGTTCAGAGTAGAGGTTGGCGTTGATGGTCCGACCGTCTGGAACAAATTCGTAATGGATTATCCCCACGAAATTGCATCAGACGCAGAGCATCACCTTGTGCTCAAAGCGCCCATATTTGGCAATACGTTCAGGGAGCTTTTCTGGGCTCAGCCAATGCCATTGTGTGTTAGTATTACGAAAATAGACCCACTTTTCATCGCACGTAACAATTCTTCTGATGAAGCGTACGTCACGCGAGTTTTCTAGGAGTTTCGTACACACTTCCATTCGGCGGTTTGCTTCAGTTGGCGTCAGTTCGTGAGGGGCAAGCTCCTGTAGGCCAAGCCGAGGTCCTGAAGGTGACGAACCACGGTGGTCTGTGATATGCCCAGCTCTCCTGATAATCACCGTGTGCTGGTTGTTGGTGGCCTGGCGCGCGGTTTTCGAATCCACGGTTCGCGGCCTACGTTGAGGCTAATCGTTGAGGTTTCTGTCATCTGAGCGAAATATCTTGAACCATCTGGTTGCGGTGCTGTGGTCCACAGAGCCTTCCCCTTTCGCATGACAAATGTTTTGTGTTGCTTGAGCAGCGTTGTGGCCGAGTTCAAGCTCGTAAGACAAAAGTTCTCTAATTAGCCGGTTGTGGCTGTTCATCTTTTAGGCGTCCCAACCGCAGACAGAACGACAAAATGCAATGCTGTTCACAGCAACGACTACCACTTTATATCCCTTTTGACGGACTGCAGTGCGCGACGTGAGCTAATTTTAAACACGTGACATACCCGCCGCAGCACATGCGTTTATGCAAATATTGCAAACCTTTCAACTCACTCTCTGTATATGAAGTTAGAAATGTTGAGATAATGATGAATGGAGACAATATAGAGCAAGTGATACTATACAAATACTTCGGGAGTATAATCCAAGAAAATGAAAAATGTGACATAGAGATAAAAGAAAGAATGAATTAAGGAAAATGTGCATTTTATAACAAGACAAATCTGTTTATTAATATAATGAATAAAAATTTAAAGAAACGCTTATTAAGCGCTATGTTTGAAGTATAACTTTATGTGGAGGGGAAACGAGGACAATTGGGAAGAAAGAAGCTAAAATGTTGGAATCTTTTGAAATGTGGTTATGGAGAAGAATGGAAAAAATAAATTGGATTGAAAAAAATTACCGATTATGAAGTATTGCAAAGAGTTGAAGAAGAAAGGAATTTACTAAAGACCATAAGAAAAAGTAAATGTAACTGGATAGGGCATGTGTGAAGAGGAGACAGCCTATTGAAAAGAATGATTGAAGGGAAATTTGAAAGAAAGCGACCAAGACGAAGTAGGCGACTAATTATATTTGATGATATAATAGGCACAGAAAGCTGTCAAAGATTGAAGGAGGAAGCAAGGGACAGAGGAAAGTGGAGGAAGAGAACTTGCTGAGTTACCGTTGGACCTGTCAAGAGACAGAACACATTAAATAAATGAAGAAGGGCTTTAGCGGTGCAGGATATAGGTAAAAACAACCTAAAAGTAAGACTCAAATTTCGGAAAGGAATGTGAAATCCAATTGGTTTTCACTGTTTAGTATTTTTCATTACATTTTTATTACAAATTGCTTTAATCAATTTTTATTTGATCATTTTTATATAAAAGAAAGAAAGTTTCGAGTGTCACATGCTAAGAATATAAAGCTTTTCTTCAAAAACTGCTGTGCTATTCCACATGATTTTAAATATTGAGTACGAATAATACATATTAGTCGCACCATGAACAGATGTAATTAATATGTTCGCAACTACACTCAGTATACAAAGTATTAGAAATAGAGGTGATGAGTAGTTTACATGGGCATACCCCGCGCTGGGTGGAAGATACCCAAACCGAACGCAGGCGATAAATAGGCGGACATCAGGGCTTCAGTGTTTGGTGGCTGTCACGGAGAAACCTCAGGTTCGATCCCAAGCAGGTACGAACGCTCGAACCACTAAATATCCGGCGTGCGTCGGATGGGCACGTTAAGTCGTCGGACCCATGGTACTGGCTCCCCAGTAGTAAATAAGGGCGTCTTCTACCTCGCTTCCGTGTCATTTTCCTATCGGGCACTCTAGCCCAAATCTCCTAGATTCCTATTTCTAAGGATTGTTTAAGACCTGGGGTCAGACACTCCCTTCCTAAAATCCTCTACATATGATCTGATATGATCTTCTCAAGAGAGCGTCCCAATAGACGAACATGGTAAACGAGGTGATCTGAGTGACTTTGATTGTGGACGCATTGTCGGCGCATGACCGATATATAATTCTCTCGTCCAAGTGGTAAAAACCTAAGGATTCCAGAGAGCAACTTATGAAGGGTGTACCGCGAGTATATTATTGACAAATGTACCAGCGCCCAGGGAACAAGTGGTGGACGATCATACGCTGTACCATTAGTCGACATAGACTATCCAGGCTTGTACATACCGATCGCTTCGCAACGACGGCGCACATCACATCCAGGTTAAATGTCAGAGACCCAAGCAGTGTCAGTCAGCGAACAGTATGACGCACGCTTCATACCATGGGCTACGGGTGCCGACGCCCTACTCGTGTGCCACTGTTGACTACTCGTCATTGGACATGACGCCTAACCTGGTGCCGAGAACATCAAAACTGGACCCCTGTGGAGTGACGCTGCGTCGTATGGTCAGATGAATGCCGTTTTCAGCTGCACCGAGCTGACGGGAGGATGCGGGTGTGGCGTCGACGTGAAGAGACCATGGCCTCGTCGTGCCAGGTTGGCTCCCTTCAACGTGGTGGTGGCACTGTGATGATTTGGGGAGCCTTCTCATGGTGCACATTAAGTGCTATAACGAAGTAAATTTCTCCGTCATTTTTGTCCACGTCGGGGCTCAAATCCGGGTCCCCTCACTCCAGAATCAGCCGCTCTACCAATTGAGCTACGCGGACGTTCGTTATTTCTGCTATCTGCCTTTATGTCGTGTGCGGGCAGGCACGTCACATCTCCCCCCCCCGAAAGAGGGCTGGGGAAATGGCCCACGGGTCAGCCGTGACCATGAATCATTGCAGGCAGCCATCCGCTGTAGAACGTGCAATTGAGAACTCCCGGTTAATCTAGTGTGTGGAATGCAACGTCACACACATATATTTTTCGAAGCGCTGGAGAAGGGATTCTCTGTTTTTTTCTATCTCGCGGTGTGGAAAGAACATCACACCATTGCGACATCTTGAACAGCCGGACGGGAAGTTCTGGCGCCATTATAACGAAGTAAATTTCTCCGTCATCCACGCCGGGGCTCTAATCCGGGTCCCCTCACTCCGGAATAAGTCGCTCTACCAATTGAGCTACGCGGACGTTCGTTATTGCTGCTATCTGCCTTTGTGTCGTGTGCGTCCTGCGAGGCAGGCACGTCGCAGTGCCTTGATGTATTTGGAGAAGTCCTTTACTGATGTTTGGTACCAGCATGTGCTTGCTGATGGCATTCGCGGATCCTGAGACCGACGGTCTACCAGAAGGACAACGTGCCGTCCCAGCGACCCGCAAGCACCCAGACATAGCTCTAGGAACACTGATCTGAGTTTGGAGCCATCCAGTGGCCTCCAACGTCCCCGGATTTAAAGACCGAACGGTGGCGCAGGTGAAGTTCGAAGAGCAATATATATACAACCCGAGAACTTGCTTTCGGTTAGTGGAGTATTCGGAGTCAGAATGCGAAAAGCGGAGATTGATAAACGACAAATTGTGATGGCATAGCTTCTCGGAACTATGATCATGGAAACGGCGCTGCTGGGGTTTTTTTTCACGTACCGCTGTAGTGAGTACGTATCAAAAGTGGTGCACAGATGGCCAAACGACGAACTGTTGTCCAGCCGTGTGTTGTCTGCAGCTCATTGATACCAGATGGGAGCGGAGACTTTCGCGCATTGTTCACATAGGTGTGAATAGACAAACTTTCATTCTGCGTTCTATACTTCCGGTAAAGTACGTATGTAAGAAAATGCAATATATAAAAAAAGAGTTTCGCGGATATATGTCTAGGCATACCTGACATAACTGTACGATATTTCTGCTGAACAGTTGAATCCACTGCATGGCTCTGCACCAAGGCAACATAACTTGCTATGCTACTACCACTTTTATTTAGCAAAACATATGATTCGCTGCTTATCTCTCTTCCTGTAATATTTTAATAGTTTTTTTTATGTTTATGGATTTTGAAACAGACAAAAGAACGAATCTATCGCCAATTATTTCCCATTCGAATTTACTCAAAGCTTCATTCCTCACGACCGTTAAGCAAAACATCTAATTTCTCTTACGGTTCTGTTTGTGCTTATCAAGCGATCATTCCATAAATATTTACAGACTTCGGAAAAACAAGATGCATTTGAAATATTAATTTTCTTTTTGTATGTCGGCTTAGCATAGAGACTAGCTAAAAGTAATTAAAGGAAAGTCATTCAAGTTAAGTGTTGAAGGCATGTTAAAGTTCCTGGTCGATCTGAGCATCATTAAAAATGGCTTTCTTTTTCATCTTTTTTTTTTTCAGAAGAAATTTCACTTCTTTAAAGCGGTTTCTAAGCTCTGAGAAATTCTCAATGGATATTTTCCTGACATTTGTAACGAGAATTATTCACTCCAAATTCTGCAAATGCGGTTCATAAATATTTTTATTGACCATTGAGAATTTTCCTTGGCTTTCGTTGTGGATTCTGTTTTTACGGAACATAAATATTTAAATTCAGATCGTAAACATTTAAGAGGTAGCTTTGCAAGAAGAGACAGATACCCTTCGGATGAATAGGGGGGAGGGAGGGGAGGGGGATTTCTTTTGACATTACACCGACATTTTTTTGACAGAAAAGAAAAAAAAAGTTCCTGCGAGTCTACCGGAATATCACCAATGTTATATTGAATATTTTGAAAGATGTAGTATTTGAAAAATTTCGGGAGGCTTGTTTTAGTAAACAAAAAAAAAAAAAAAAAAAAAAAGGGGAACAGAAAAAGATTTCGGAACGCATCTGACGTCATGCAGAAATAAATCCTTAAATAAAACGTCATCGCATGAAAAGAAAAATAGCGATGTAAGCTGCAGTTTCAAACTGAAAGCTCTCAGTAATTCCTTTAAATTACTCCGTTTTTCCATAGAATGTTTATTTTGCTCAGAGACCGAAATTTTAGGGTATAATTTAGTTATTTGAAAGATGTACTATTTGCGACACATTGTTTTCTCCTTCGTCACAGCTGCCCACCGTCGATCTAGCGTCTTCAACGTCAATCTCTTGGTCCATGGTGTAGTACAATAGCATTTAGGAACTCTTTAAGCAGTCTTTTATTTTATATTATAGGCGTGTATGTCCGTACCATTTCAAAATGTTCTTAGTCTTTTTCTGCATGGTCTGTGCTCAACTCTGGCTCATGGCATGTTCACGCCCGGATGAAAAGTGCCACTTGAATGCCCTTTGGTGAACTTTGGCTTGAAAAAAACAACCAAAAATAATGTTTTCGTTATTAAAATAATGCTTACGTACTTAAATGCATTTGGCTGTTTTGCCGCATTTCACTTCCAGAAATTTTGAGATACAGCATTTTAGTATCTGTGGAAACTAAGGTTACCTTAATCTCCATTATAAAAACTAGGCATTTTACATTTATCGTTCATGGAACAAAGGACATGACAGCGAGAAATGAGGACAAAAAAAAAAAAAAAGACATATAGGCTTATAGCCAAAATTTTAATAAATTAAATAAACAATTGGAATTTTTTACGATATAAAAATGATATATTATTGATAAATAAAAAATTGCATTTCCATTTATTACGAGAGTTGTACCGAAAGTAATGCAAAAGTGGGCACAACTTTTTATTAACTGACAGAGATCGTTCAAATTATACATGTTGGTAGAATAACTCTCTCTATACAAAGATACTAAACACCATAGTCTCCATCACAAGCGATGCATTTGTGCCATCGTTGAACCCAACTCTCGAATCCTCTTTGAAAAAATTCAGATGTGGACTGTTTTAACCACTTCTTCACAGCCACTTGCACCTCGTCTGTGGCATCACATCGTTGTTCAAGGAGACTGTCCTTCATTGGGCCGAACAGGGGAAAGTCGGAGGGCGCCAGAAGTGGGCTTTACGGTGGATGGGGGACCACCGAACAGCTTAATTGGCTAATCGCCTGATTTGTTGCCAAAGGTGTGTGTGGATTCGCATTGTCATGGTGAATGCGGATCCTCTTCAGATTCTTGTTCGGTGTCTTCCTCCTTATCTAAGCTTCTTGAGTGTCTCAATGTACCGCTTACTGCTCATGGTACGGCCACATTCCCGAAAATCAAAGATAATGACACCCCTGTCATCCTAAAAAACAGTCATGATGACTTTCTGTGCTGATCGCTGGCTCTTGAACTTCTTAGGCCTGGGGGAAGAGGTATGACGTCATTCTATGGATTGATTGATCGTTTCCAGATCTTAAAGATAAGCCCACCTTTCATCCCCTGTGACTAGATCGAAAAACAAACAAACAAACAAACGTGTCTTCATTGGCTTCAAACGCTTCCAGCAAATCAGAGCAGACGTCCTGATTTTAAAACGAACATCACACATCTTTCGAAAAACCTATGGCCAGTAGATCCATTTTTACGTTCAATCACCAATGTAAAAACCTAAATGTTCTGGTGGCGGCGCTCGAACTAGCATCGTTCTACTCCGGTGCCGAATAATTTCGCAATTAAGCTACACCGACGAAACCTATCGCTGCAACGTCTTTGTATGTGCGTCACCTCTGTAGTACGTCACATATTTTTCAAGTACTTTGTAGCGCAAATTGTCACGGAGTATAAATTCTGATTTCATTCACGCCAAGAAATATTTGATAGGAGCTGGACCCTCCTTGAAATCATTTGGCGCATTAAATTCGCCTAAATGGATAAGTGCCTCTGATGCTTCTCTCAACTCAAAATGCAGAGATAAAAATACCCAAGTAATTCCGCGATGCTCTCTATATTTTATTCATGCTAATAACAAAGTGTCTCGTGATTTTTTTAGAAAGCGAAATTCCAACTCACTGTTAACTGCTCCTCCAAGCAACCATTTTCTTTGTTTAGTGAGAAACACTGCACTGCTGGAGATAGGTCTCCGGGTACAAATAAATAATCAGTTCCATGTCCTCAGAAAAAGAAAGAAGTGGACGGGAAAGAAGATGCGTTGACAGATGTGAAAAAGCAAGACAGCCTGTGGCTAAAAAGGGAGGCCGAATAAATTGGCCGTTATGGCTTTTAGGGGGGGGGAACCCCTCCTCATTCCTGCTATTGAACGAGATAAGTTTTTTTTTTTTTTTTTTTTTTTTGTTGGAGGGTTTTTTTTAAAGGATTTACTGGACTTGACGGTACAAAGACATACAGACAGACATAAACAGGAGACAGAAATTACACAGTAATAAGTACAAATCATACAGGGTTGACAGCATGTCAAATGATCAGTGTACACAGATATAGACAGTGTTGATCAAGTAACACATTATGAACAAGTAACACATTATGAACAAGTAAACATTAAACATGGATTGTACAGTATGCTAAATGACCAACGTATACAGAGAGCCAGTGTTGATCAAGTAACACATTACGAACAAGTAAACATCAAATATGGATTTGACAGTATGCTAAATGATCAATGTACACAGAGAGCCAGTGTTGATCAAGTAACACATTATGAACAAGTAAACATTAAACATGGATTGCACAGTATGCTAAATGACCAACGTACACAGAGAGCCAGTGTTGATCAAGTAACACATTACGAACAAGTAAACATCAAATATGGATTTGACAGTATGCTAAATGATCAATGTACACAGAGAGCCAGTGTTGATAAAGTAACACATTATGAACAAGTATACATTAAACATGGATTTGACAGTATGCTAAATGATCAATGTACACAGAGAGCCAGTGTTGATCAAGTAACACATTATGAACAAGTAAACATCAAACATGGATTGGACAGTATGCTAAATGACCAATGTACACAGAGAGCCAGTGTTGATCAAGTAACACATTATGAACAAGTAAACATCAAACATGGATTGGACAGTATGCTAAATGACCAATGTACACAGAGAGCCAGTGTTGATCAAGTAACACATTATGAACAAGTAAACATCAAACATGGATTGGACAGTATGCTAAATGACCAATGCACACAGAGAGCCAGTGTTGATCAAGTAACACATTATGAACAAGTAAACATCAAACATGGATTGGACAGTATGCTAAATGACCAATGCACACAGAGAGCCAGTGTTGATCAAGTAACACATTATGAACAAGTAAACATCAAACATGGATTGGACAGTATGCTAAATGACCAATGCACACATAGAGCCAGTGTTGCACAAGTGACATATTGAGAGCCAGTGCCGAAAGGCAAACACAAACATTCATGCCTCACGGGATTCGAAACCGGACCCAACTAGGACTTATAATCATAAGCCAGCACCTTACACCACTGCGCCACCGGGGCAGTAGATAAGGGAATAGAGGAGCCACGGAAATATTTATTCTTCCTACACTGGCTATTTAACTTGGTAATTTTTACAATAGTAGCGTTGGCGACTCAGGTGACGCAGTGGTCTAAGCGCTAGCTTATGACCTTTTGTCCTAGATGGATGTCCGGGTTCGAATCCCGGTGAGGCATGGATGTAGTGTTTGACTTAAGCAGTTGTTTCCTTCTCTGGAACCAGTGGTCCTAAATTGAGACGGTGACTGATTATATTCCATCGAATTGCTCACGGTGGTCGCTAAACCCCCAAAAAAGCAAACAAAAGATTAGCATTGTCAAAAGTGTCCCCCTACAGAAGGCCCTCAAATGCTTTGCTTACAGGCTCGAGCATGCCCTGTGTGTGCTAAAGGAATGCCCGCAGGTGCGCGTGCGCGAAGTAATAGCAATTTAGCGAAGCAATTCACAAATGTTTTCCCCCGAAAACACTGTGCTGGAAATTTTTTCAGTACTTCTTTTTTGTTGATAGCTTTATTTTACCACGTTTACTGTAAACAAGTAAGTAAAATCATGCAATGATACGCTTTTCAACATTCCAGAAATCATTACTGAAGTTATTACTCAAGTTATGAGGATAATGGCTGCAGAATAAATTTCGCTCCTACGACCTGACCTTTGACCCCATTTCGATGATATTCAACAGAACCGGTAAAGTATACTTCCGGAACAACATGATAAAGTTTTGTCTCAATCGGAGCATTCTTACGTAAGTTATAACGCATAAGGGCGATGGAATGGATCCCGAACCTGTGTCCTGACCTTTGACCCCACTTCACCCATTTTCAACAGGGTTTGTCTCCAGGTAGTCCACTACCACATACTAAAACTTTTTCTAAATCGGGCCATTTTTACGCGAGTTATCGTGCGGACAGACGGACAAAGCTGGAGCATATACGCTTCTTCAACCTACGGTTGGAAAGCGTAGAAAAGGAAAAGAAAAAATGAAAAAAGAAAAAAATGTGTTGGCATCTAAGAAATGAGTCCAGGTAGACCAGGTCTTGCTCGGTCGCAAAGAAGTGGTTTAATTCTTCGAAAAAGATTGTCCTCGAAAAAGATTGGCCGCTAACAGTATTTTTGACTGGAAACTTTGCATGGCCCCTAAATTTTAAAGTAGCCACTCTGGTGGCGGAGTGTTCAAAGCGAGGGCTTCTGACCTTACGTCCGAGATGAGTCCCGGTTCGAATCCCGCTGGAGTTCGCCAGTTTATTTTCGTCGTGGTGACTCGTCAAGAAAAGGTAAGATTTGCTAACTAGACACAAAACACAGAACTTTATACTAGCGAAATAAAAACTCGAAACACATAACTTGTATGCATAATTGGTACAATGACAGCACACCGCCCCAGTGGCGCAGTGGTCTAAGCGATGGCTTCTGATCACTCGTCCGAGATGGGGTCCGGGTTCGAATCCCGGTGAGGCATGGATGTTGTGTTTGTCTTACTGCGCTGTCTCTCTTCCTTCCCTGGAACCAGTGACCCTAAGTTAGGGACGGGCGGCTATTGTAGCCTGTTTAGTTTATAATGAATAAAGCTTTTAACTAACTAAGCTAATTGTCGTGAATATAGCTTTCACTAATATTATAATGAATTCAAATGGCTGTTGTTACTAGTTAATTAAGATCATGAATAAACTTTCCTGCTAGTAGTGTAGTAACAATAATGAACAAGCTTTTAACTGCTAGTAATGCTGTGGTAGTAATTAAGATGAATAAAGTCTTAACGCTGGTTATTAATAATAATCAACTAATGACATAAACCTAACAGCCAGACAGAGATCTGACAAAAACTATGAACTGAGAAAGACGTACTTACGAAAAAGCTCTTTTATTAGATAACTCTTAAATCATCCAACGCACACACACTACTCGTATCACAATAATGAAGAATCAACCTAATCACATAGAACGAAGCTCTGGCTATACAACAGCAAACGCTCTCCTTCACATAAACCAACGCTCTCCGTACAACAACAAACGCTCTCCTTAGGTATCGCTGAACGCGCCTATTTATACTGGCTACCACCACGTCATGACTTACACTCATTGCCAGATCTCATTCATCGGGTGAAATAATATCTCGTTCAGTAAGAAGATAATTTACATAGTAAAATAAAATAACCAGAGATAGTAAAAATCAAAAGGAAAGTGAATATAGAGTATACGTTACAAGTTGCTCATGGTGGTGGTTAAAGCCCCAATTAAAAAAACAAAACAAAAAACAATGACATCACGAAAATACGTCAATGAGACGCAGCAGTCCGTTTTGTTGCCGTTACTCCGTGGCATCCCTTATGCCCAATTTCTACAAAATAACGTACGTCCGCCCGCACACTGCTAGTAGCATCGGCAGACAGTGCCTACAAGATGCCCTGGTGTTGCAGCGCCATTTCCAGTCTTCTCTCCAATAGATAAATAGAGAGGTCACTGGTAGACGACATAACGCCACTGCACGACCCCTTGTAATGTCGTTGAATTGGGGATACTGGTCAACGAATTACTGTCAGAAAAGATACATCAGGACACCTTTCGGGGAATTTTTTCACTCGATGCAAAGCCATCTCACCGAATGTATAGCCCAGCATGGCTGCCATATGTCCTACTGGCTCAGGCCACTTTATACTGACTCTTCGCCGTATCATTCATGTAATTCCTCAAAAATAAAACCACTTCTTTGCGACCTTCTTGCCTACGTATGGGGTAAATTTCGCCGCCCCGGTGGCGCAGTGGTCTAAGGCGCTGGCCTCTGATCATTCGCCCGTCAGGGGTCTGGGTTCGAATCCCGGTGAGGCATGGATGTTGTGTTTGTCTTACGGCACTGGCTCTCTCCCTTCCCTGGAACCAGTGACCCTAAATTAGGGACGGGCGACTGCTTATAGCCCATTGAGTTGCTCACGGTGGTCGTTAAACCTCCAATCAAAAAAAAAAAAAAAAAAAAAAAAAAAAATGGGGTAAATTTCGTCTCATTTCGTTCATTCCTTCATGGTGTGGCAGCTTCTATGTCGAGCAATCTGCATGGGAAACAACTGATCTTGTTTCCCGAAAGAAAAACAAATTTAATAGGTTCTTAAGCACTTTTTGTTTTCTTTTCAAAAGACATGCTGAAAAAATTAGATGGAATTTTCAGCATTGTGAGAAAGCAAATACAATCAGTCTGTGTTTATCATTATTTGAATGAGTCTATGTGTACAAAGCAAAGTGGGAAAATGCGAGTACTTGCGTTCGCGAATTGTTCGAGCACTTCCAAATGACCTAAAGATCTGAAAATTGGTATGCTGATAGGTCCTAAGGTCCGGTTACCTAGACAAATCCGAAAATTGAAAATAGCAGCTTTGGAGCACTGCCGTCTTGAATTTTTCGCGAAATGTTCGACCACTTTCAAATGACCGAGAGATCTGAAAATTGGAATGCTGCTAGGTCTTAAGGTCCGTATTCCTAGAAAAGTACGAAACAAAAATTAAATTGTCAGCTTTGGAACATTGTCTGCTCGAATTTTTCGTCACTTTTTTTGACCACTTCTAAATAACCTAGAGATTGGAAAAGAGGCATGCTAATAGGTCTTAAGATCCGGATACCAAGAAAAGTCCGGAAACCGGAAAAAATCAAAATGCCAGCTTTTGAATATTGTCCGCTTGAATTTTTATACCATTTCTACACCTAAAAATGTCTTAAAACTAAAACATTCAAAAGGCTGGCTTAGTTTTGCTGTTCAAAATGCTGATAGGTCTTAAGAACCAGATAGCTAGGAAAGTCCGAAAACCAAAAGAAATAAAAATGGCGGCTTTGGAATATTGTCTGCTTGAATTTTTCTACCATTTCTACACCCAAAAAAGCCTGAAAACTAAAAAACTCAAAAGGGTGGCTTAGTTTTACTGTTCAAAATGCTGATAGGTCTTAAGATCCGGATACCTAGGAAAGTCCGAAAACCAAAAGAAATAAAAATGGCGGCTTTGGAATATTGTCTGCTTGAATTTTTTTTACCACTTCTACACCTAAAGAATCCTGAAAACTAAAAAACTCAAAAGGGTGGCTTAGTTTTACTGTTCAAAATGCTTATAGGTTTTAAGGTTCGGGTACCTAGAAAAGTCCGAAAACCAAAAAAAAAAAAAAAATCAAAATGGCGGCTTTGTAATATTGTCTGTTGAAGTTTTCTACCACTTCTGCACCTAAAAAAAAGTTTGAAAACAATAAATTCAAAAGGGAGGCTTTGCAATAATGTCTGCTTGAATTTTTCTTCAAATAATACAAGCAGAAAAGTCTCAAAACCAAATAATTCAAAAGGGTAGCTTAGCTTTACTGTTCAAAATGCTGATAGGTTTAGAGAAAATTATGCCAGAAAAGTTGAAATGCTGTAAAAATCCCATGAGATTTTGATTTAAAATTAAGGAGCACCAAAGCCTACTATCGTTTTACGTCAAACCGCATGCATTGACGTCACGACCATTTTCTAAATCGTAAAGCAGTAACGGATCTTTAATTACTTTTCTTTCACTTAATTACTTTTCTCGTTCTTTAATTTTATGTTTGAAAAATGACCTTAAAAATTCACCGTTTGTGGAACGGGCATGACTGGTAGATACGAGGTAAAAAAAGATTTAGTACAAAACTTACTCGTCTAAAGAAACCGTCTTTTGCAAGTAACCATATTAAAATATTTCGTTTTATAATGGATTTAAAAACATAAATGAAATTCCATTGCTCAGATACTTGTACTGCATTTTAGAACTCTCATCGACTGTCAGAGATAAAAATACATAAATTCAGATTTCAAATATTTAGTTGTTGTTTACAAGAGGTACGATCTTGTAAATTAACAGCAAAAGAAATAGCATTTGATAGTTTCTGAAATATGTTTAACACTGCCATGGGCATTTTCACGAGAGAAAATTTTGCTGCGAGCGAAAGCCGATAATGAAATTGGATTATCTTCCAGAAAGAGGAAAACAGGAACATGTCAGAATAGATGAAGGCAACATCACGGAATTTCTGCCTGCATGAGAGAACTCTTTTCTGCAAAATTCTACACCCACACAAGGGGCAAATAAATAAGGAAATAAATGAAGGACTTGTCATTTACTTGCTTATAGTTGCAACTTAAGATAATGAGCAATGTATGGTAGAAAGGCTTTAACGAAGTGATGGAAAGACACAAAAGAAGACAATAAAAACAATACAGTTGCGCCGCATTATAACGAAGCCCAAGGTACCCGATGAAAACTTCGTTAAAAAAAACAAACTATTATCAGAGCCGGGTTTGGGGTCGTGTGCATGAACCATGTTAAGGGGCGCCTATAACTCTTAACCAGTCATTTTAAGAATATTGGAAAATACAGCACAGGGAAATATTTAGCTCTGAAGTTAAAGGGAAAATATTTATAAGGTATGGAAATTAGAACGAACTGTAAAGCCGTGGAGAGGGGTGCATTTGCATTTTTGTACCATTTTAAGGAACTTCTCCACCACTCGCATATATAGCACTTGCAGTCGAGATAGAAAAATAGTCATAAAGTACCTGAAAGTGTTATGCGTATATCATTAACAGTATTTATCATATATACCAGGAACTTTCAATAAGTCTTATTGCAATTAAAGAAAAAAAAAGGGGGGGGGGGGAGGAAGGCTGGTAAGTTAGTTAAAATCGTTGACAAACTAGACGCCTTTTCACCGTAACATAAAAATTTTGATACGTTTTTTTCTTTCAGCCTGTAAAGGATATCAGTGATGGTGTCTCTGAGGCTGCGTCGCGGGGCTCCACCTCCTAAAGTCCGCCCCCCCACCTCAATTTGGCCCTGAACACGAGTTTGAATCTCATGGATGCTGCCACAATAGCCCTGGGTAAGCTAAATTGCGATTTCTCAGGGACAGAGGGGCTAGAAATTTATGAACTTTATTCATATTTTGAATCTGATTTTCAAAATAACAATCAGTGATGGAATAAGGAAAATAAATGTATATGCAACAGAAAATTAAAAAAAAAGAACTTCGGTTGAAAAATCGAAGCTTGGGGTGCCCTCCATGAACCGGGGCCCGCGCAGCTGCTCGGAGTACCCGTACCTGAATCCGGCTCTGAATACTATAAAGTTACTGTATGTACACTGAAGTGCCACTCATTTAAAAATACACGATGGGGAATAAACCCCACGAGACCGACCCGGTGGCATAGTGGATGGGGGCGTAGCCTTTGAGTCGGGACCCTTTTTGGGGTGGCGAGGATTTATTAAGGGGTCATCATTTCTCTCTTTTTTTATTTCCTCTTTTTATAAAACCAAGAATAGAGAGCATAATTCCCAAGATTCAAGCTCAAATTTCACATTCGGACTGCAAACAAAAATTGTGTAGTTTTTTTTTCTCCTGCTAATTGTGTTTATTTTTATTTCAATATTTCCTACGTATTATTTCTGGTTAGATGAAATATTTTGAAATTTTTAATTGATAAATGTAACTAATATTGGTGAATATAAAATAAATGTGTTTTAAAAATGCAGATATAATTATAATTTTTAACCCCTTGTTTTATTTACATGGTGTCTTCATAATATAATTCTTCAGTGAAATCGCACCCATAAAAAGGTTACGCACCACATGGCTAAGCGATGGCTTCTGATCATTCGTTCGAAATGGGTTCGAATCCCGATGAGGCATGGATGTTGTGTTTGTTTTGCGGCACTGGCTCTCTCCCTTCCCTGGTGTCGGTGGCCCTAAATTAGGAACGGGCGACTGCTTATAGCCCATTAAGCTGCTCACAGTTGTCGTTAAACCATCAGTAAAAAAAAAAAGAAAACTCATGAGCTTACGAATGTGCTCTGCAGGAATCGCCAACCATACATCCACTATAGCTATTCATCATTTGCTCAGGCTGGTAGCCAAAGGGGCATGTACCAGAATACCATGTTTGACGGTACACGATAGATGTCCGAATAGGTTTAGATCCGGGATTTTAGATGCCACTAGAGCATTTCGAATTCTCTACAGTGCCCTTTTAACAATGCAATAGCCAGATGGGATCTGCGAGATGGGCATGGCTTCATGTGATTGGCACTGGAACGCAGGCTGGACATGAATGGGCGTAAATGGTCTGCCAGGATGTCCACATATTTTTGTGCACTCAAAGTCTACTGTACACGTACGAAAGTTTCTAAAGCATTCCAGCTGAAAACACCCCAGACCATCACTGAGCCACCACCAGCATGAACTCTTCCAACTTGACATGAAGGGTCCATGACTTCACATGAAATTGCTATAAGTCGACTGTGAACGTACCAAACGTGCAAAAGCATTCCAGCTGCAGCCATCTCAGACCATCACTGAGTCACCACCAGCCTGTACTGTTCCAACTTCACACGAAAGGTGCATGGCTTCATGTGAAGTAGCTATAAGTCGTCTGTACACGTACCAAAGCATTCCAACTGGAGACGTCCCAGACCATCACTGAACCACCACCAACCTGTACTGTTCCAACTTGACATGAAGGATCCATGGCTTCATGTGAAGTAGCTATAAATCGACTGTACACGTAACAAAACATTCCAGGCCGCCCCGGTGGTGCAGTGGTCTAAGCGATGGCCTCTGATCATTCGTCCGAAAGGGGTCCGGGTTCGGTTATCCCGTTGAGGCATAGATGTTGTGTTTGTCTTACGGCACTGACTGGCTCTCTTCCCTGGAACCAGTGACCCTAAATTAGAGACGAGTGACTGCTTACTTATAGACCACAAAATTGCTCACGGTGGTCGTTAAACCTCCAATCAAAAAAAAAAAAAAAAAAAAAAAGCATTCCATCTGGAGGCATCCCAGACTTTCACTGAACCACTACCAGCCTGTACTGTTCCAACTTGACACGAAAGGTCCATGGCTTCATGTGAAGTTGCTATAAGTCAACTCTACACCTACCAAAAGTGCCAAAGCATTCCAGCTGGAGACACCCCAGACCAAAACTGAGCCACCACTGGCTGAACTCTTCCAACTTGACATGAAGGGTCCATGGCTTCATATGAAGTTGCTATAAGTCGACTATACACGTACCAAACGTACCAAAGCATTCCAGCTGGAGACACCCCAGATCACCACTGAACCACCACAACCCTGTACTGTTCCAACTTGACATGAAGAGTCCATGGCTTCATGAGATTGAGGCCGGATCCGCACTCTCCTATTAGCTCAATGCAGTTGAAATCTGAATCTATCGCTCCAGGTTATCCGCTTCCAGTTTTCTGTGGTCTTGTGTCAATGTGCTTTTGTACAGGTAATGCGTTGTGCCCGGTGTCGTGCTGCTTAAAGTGGGGCTTTTTGGTCCAGGGGCTCTCGAGCCTTAGAAGTTTAAAAGTACGTTGTACTGCCCTGGCACTAAAATGTCGACTTGATCCACTGTTGAAATCGGTGGTGATTTATGATATTGTGTTGCGCCTATCATTTCGAACAAGGCGGCTTAAACGGCGTACACTACGAACTGTCAAAGCTAGTACACTTCTGCAATTCATTCAAGAGCTTGTTTTTTGGCCAGAGTTTTCGTATTCCTGAACATTCTGAGCACTGCAGCACAGAAAAACCGAAGTGTATTGACGACTTCCGAGACGCAGTGACAAAATCTGCGGAGAGTCTCTGCGTCAAAACTTAAATTAAAAAAATATATTTAGGTTTGTTCTTCCATAGCTTCAGGACGGGTCCGCGATTCCCCTGTTTTTACCCATTACTCTTGAAATTGATCACTACTGGTGAAGCTGTAGGCAAAGGCTGTATTTAACCAGTTTCGGTTAAATACAGCCTCTCACAATTTATTAAACAAAAGTGGTGCACACCTGTATGTATCACTTTCTAATGTGATCTCCATTTTGTGAATACAAGTCCTACAGCGCTTACAAAGTGCAGAGATTCCTGCAGAAAAAATTATTTCGGTCATGTGTGCAGTCACTCATGCATCACTTGCTGCACCTCTTCAACGGACCTGAAAATCTGTCCCGCATCGGATCTTTGAATGGTTCGGATCTTGAGGCAAGGTCTGGTGAATATGAAGGATGTGGAAGACATCGTATCTTTGAATGGCTTGATCTTGGTTGTAACCATCGCACAGGGTGTATAAGGCCCAGGGTTGTCATGTTGCAACAAGACACCAGTTCTCAGAATTCCACGTCGTTTAGATTTGATGGCAGGTCAAAGACAATTTCTGACAAGATCTGCAAACGTATCACTGTTGACAGAGTTCCCCTTGGGCAAGTAGTGCCCCAAAATTACGCCTCGTTTATTTCAAAAGAGAGTCAGCATAACCTTACCTGCAGTTGGCTGGAAGCGGAACTTCTTCGATTTTGGAAAGGAGAGATGGCACCATTCCTTTCTCGCTCTCTAGATTTCTGGCTGAGGATAGTGAACCCAGGTTTCATCTCCAGTAACAGTTCTCAGTAAGAAGCAATCACCTTCGGCTTCAAAGCTCTGATAAGTACTTGAAAGGCACATACACATTGTTGTTTCAATTCTGGAGTCGGCTGGAGTGGCACCCACTTTGCAGACACTTTGTTTAACTGAGGTACATCATGGACGATGTGGTGGGCTGAAACATGACTGATGTTCGAAAGTTCGGCTACTTCATCCATCGTTATTAGGTGATTTACCACCGCGATGCCTTCAGCTTCTGTAATGTACTCTGGTGTAGGTTGTGCGCCTGACCTGCTTGAAGAGAATCTGTTACAGAACTCTCGACGTTTCGGAACTTCCTAGTCCATTCGTACACTTGCTGGAGTGGCAGACATGCATCACCATACTGCAACTTCATTCGACGATGAATTTCAATAGGTTTTTCACCCCTTCACTACTCAAAAAACAAAAACAAAAAAAAAACGCATGACAGAGCGTTGCTCCTCTTTGGTGCATGTCTCAAGTGGGGCGGCCATTTTTATACTGCAACTGTGACGTCACTAAGCTTGTTTGCGCCGTGCTTCCACCTGTAAGAAAAACATTTAATCAATGGTAATAATATTGTCAGTTACAGAACGATGGTAGTGTATTTTGAACTTTTGAATTTTTCATTTGTCTCATGTGATACATAACTTCTAATTACTTTTTCCAATAACAGAAGAGCTGAATTTAGACTTTTACCTTTTTAATATCGACGAAGCTAATCTTGCTTCTTTGTTTTTCTGCTTCACTAGAAGTATACGTGTTGTGTGACATCAAATTCACTATATTGACAAAAGTCACCGGGCACCTAGAAGAGAAACACAACATAGCATTTATTGACATACATTAGTACGGTGTCGGTCCACCTTTTTCCTTAACACACGCACTGACCCTTCGAGACAAGCTTTCATCAAGGTTTTGGAACACAGCGATGGGTATGCGCTTCCATTCAGTACATAATGTTGCCGGTAACTGTTGCTTAGTAGTAAACCTTGGTTCCAAACTTAATATGCGGCGCTCTAATTCATCCCATTGGTGCTCTATCGGATTAAGATCAGAGCGCTGTGGTGGCCAGCCCACGCACGATACGGAATTATCGTCAAACCACGCCCTAACAGTCCTTGCTTTATCGCTCGGCTTGGTGCATTATCTTCCTGGT
This sequence comes from Macrothele yani, assembly GCA_039090855.1. Classification (NCBI taxonomy): domain Eukaryota; kingdom Metazoa; phylum Arthropoda; class Arachnida; order Araneae; family Macrothelidae; genus Macrothele; species Macrothele yani. Next base: position 27,513,706 of record CM077005.1, read on the forward strand.
AGCAACAAGTCTCGATTCCATAGTATTGCCACAGAGTTGGGAGGGCATAATTGTCCAGAATATCGAGGTGGACGTGCTAGTTAACAGGTTTGTCCACGACAACCAATAGACCGGGACTATATCACGAAAAACACCCCCACGCGAATACACTGCCAGCTCTAAACTTGACCGTAGGAACAGTACACTGTGGTGAATAGCGTTCCCACGGCTGCGGCCGTATCCACACACTGCCATGAGACTGATGGATTGTGTATCTGGATTCATCAGTCCATAGGACCCGTTTCCATTGATCTACGGTCCACGATAAATGTTCTTTACACCATGCTAAACGACGAGTAGCATTCCGAGTGGAGGTGAAAGGCTATTGAGCAGCCGCATGACCACGGTAACCCATGGAATGAAGTTCACTGCGATTGATACGTGTACATACCGAGGTTCCAGCATTTTACTCACCTGTACACTGACGTCTTGTGCAGTACACCGTCGATTAGCTGTGACGACTCTCCTGAGGCTTCGACGTCCTCTATCACTGATTTTCTTTGGTCTGCCGGTACGTTTTGCTGTTTCAAGACCGCCATGTGTCTTCCATTTATTCAGTACATCGAAATCAGTTGACTTGGGTATGTTTAAACGCCTCTCGGTTTCTTTTCTGGACAATCCACTAATATAACACCCAACAATCTTTCCTTTTTCAAAGCCAGTTCTCTCCCGCCGCGACATTTTCACTCAACCTCACAGTGCGATATGATCGTGGTAAGCAGCAGGCTTGTTTTTCAACCGTTTACAACGGTAACGCGCACCTTAACAACACAGCGGATCCGTTCATTTACTTTTGAAGGGGTGTCCGATGACTTTTGTGAGTATAGTGTATATTGCTACGGTGTTCAATGAAGATACTACACAGGCAGCAGATGCTTTACTGAAGTAGCTTCCTCTTCGTTAGCATCAGAGTTTGAAATGTCGGTCCCCTTCCACTGGATTTGAAGCGCGATCTCAGCATTTTCTAAAAGTGGATGTATAACAACGTCGTTTGTCGACAATGGAAAATCCTTGAACGCTGCTCCGTCGTTTAGTTCGTTCTGTCCAGTTTTGTCCCACATTTGAACGAGTTAGGGATTTCAACAGCCATGTCCGCATACTGAGCGATATGTGTTCATTCCGCTCTCCGGGCCATCCCTTAAATACCTCATTTCCAATACAACCCACCCAAAAAACCCTTCCTCCAGTGGAAAGCAACCACATATGATAAAAGTCTGCTCTCCCATGCTTCATTGTTTAGACATTTCTTTCCCTTCTTCGTTCCTCTTTCCCTTCTTCGCCGTTTTGGGGAGCATACATAGTAAATGAAAAACAGGGTGATCTATTTGGGTAGGGATAACTTAAAACTGGCTGTGGTGTGGCTTGTAACAGATATAATGAGTCAATGTTTGGTAGAAATTACCTACATATATGTATGGGAGTTTGTTAGGCCTCCTTTATGACCTCCTTTGCGAACTCGGTAGAGTTTATAGTGGTGCTGCCTATATGAACTCTAGGTTCATTTTGGCGAAGTTTTTCTCAGGCCCACACTTACGGCAAACGGTGTGTGACGTCATGATGGACCCCGTTTCTTCGAATGTGTTATACCAACGCATTGTGCTCCCATACGTCGGCGCCTTCCTGAACCCCAAAACGCGACAAAACTCTCGTTGAACAGCTATAACACTCTCAAACGTAGCATATCACAGGACACACTATGTGCGTTGTTGACCGGTCGCTGCCATTTTCACTTTTGCCACGATTCTGCGAAGGCGCATGCGCACTGACTACAGCACCTCAAACTTCCCTCTTTACTCGCCGTTCTGGCTCGTGCGCAGTGACTACAGTGCGCGAAAGTCTCATCTTTCCTCGTCCCTCGGGAAGAATTTGACATCCCGCAGATATTAGGAAACACTTGGCAAGAATTGAGCACCCTGTATGAACTCTTCCGAGTCTGCGAAGTGGATCATGTTGAGGTCTAGACATACTTCCATTCATATAGGTAATTCTGTCAAATATTGACTTATTATATCTGTTACAAGTCATACCACAGCATTTTTAAATTGTCTCTACCCAAACGGATCACCCTGTACAACATTTTCTTTACCATAAACTTTGACTTCGTTATCAATAAGCGGTCTATCATACTGTTTTCTGTGTTAATAAAGGAGAATGGGTGTTCTATAACCTAAAATCCGCTTTCAGGGATTTCGTTACAACTGTGAGACACTGTACTTAGAAAACGTAAGCCCTATTGATTACATAATAAATTAATATTTTGCCCTTTATCTCAGTACAGATCAATTCTTCACAAACAGAGACAATTACGCGTGGCAACGGAGGACAATTGTGAAACTTAAATTTGTAATGAAAACAGCTTGAGCTCTTTGTATCCACATTTTCAATTTATCCAGTTAGCAGCACAACATAAACACATTTTTATAACTCACACTACATAATCAAATTAAGTACGCTCTCCTTCATAAGCATTAAGTTCCATTTATGTTATCATGTTGTACATATATTTCATGCGATTTACATGTAAATCTCCTTTTGTTCCACAAGCAACGTACACACCAAGATTAATTCGTGCCAAAGATGAGATTTGAATACGCTATTAATGTATGTAATTCTGGCCATTGTTAATGGAAGAAATGTAAATAGATAATTTCATGGAATAGTTAGAGATCACGGAAGTCTTGTTCAATGAAATAATAATTTGCATAAATCCGAAGGAAATGAATATAACGCGATAAGTACATCGTATGATGTGACTCAAATTGCAAGATAACTGAAATATTTGGTGCTTGTGATATGTAACGAGAAGACGGAGAGAGAGAGAGAGAGAGAGAGAGAGAGAGAGAGAGAGAGAGAGAGAGAGAGAGAGAGAGAGAGGACGAAATGGCAGACGTGTTCAATTACATGAATAAACTATCGCTGGCAAACAGAGTCGATTTTCGATTTCAGATTAGGTTTGAAATCACGTTTCGGTGTTGACATGTTGCCTGTATTACAGATGATTCTCAGTATTCTTCATTGGAGCGACATTTCCGTGAACGCAAAGTGTGCCCTGAGACTTCACGGAGATAGCATCACAATGCATTAGTAACAAATTTCACTCAAATAGCGACGTCCTCTCTTAATAGGGAATGAGCGTGAAAGAGAATAAGATTGCGGAGAAACAGAGAATAAGACTGGAGTGAAACCGCTTTTGATAATACATATTGTACATATTGTGTGTGTGTGTGTGTGTGTGTGTGTGTGTGTGTGTGTGTGTGTGTGTGTGTGTGTAAATATATGCTTAGACTAAATTTAATGAAAGCAGTGCGGCACAGTGGGAAGACATTAGATAAAATATGAACGTAATGCCACATCAATTTGCAATTGTTACTGCACAACGCGTCGTATCGTTAATCGAGAACACATCCCATAATCAAACTAAAATGATGTCGCCAAATTATTCAGCACGTCTTTTGATTTGAAAGAAGGCATGATAGCATAAAATGTTCAACATTTCCTGGCATACTGAATCATGTAACGGAAGGTTTATGATAACTCAGAAAATGTTCTCCATGGAAAGCGTAATCCGATACAAAAACACTTATTAAAATGGTTGCAAATACAGTAAAACCTTGTTTTCCCATAAAGAATAGAACTACACGGCTGTTTGTGAAAATTGCGACAGCAAGAAAGAATACCGCTATTCAAATGAAATTTATATCACACATTTCTTATGTTACAGGAGGTTCCTAATAACATTTGTAGAGCTAAACAAGATTGTTTCGCTTCAAAACTCACTATCGTGTGAAGCCACCTCGAGAAACAATAGCCTCTACACAACGTGACATTGAATGATAGAAGATTTTGATATTGTTCTGGTAGGCTGCTTCTATGCGAGACCAAAGTTCATTTAAGGTGCCTGGCGGAGGTGGTTGACAGCCTAGTTGCTTAGCAACAATGTTCCAGACATGTCCGATTGGGGACACATCCGGCGAATCTGCAGGCTAGGGAAAAAGTGGTATCTGCCATACATGGAAGAGTCCTTGGACATTCCGGGGGACCATATGGAGACGTGCATTGTCCTGCTGGAATACAGTGCCAGAACAACTCTGAATGAAGGGTATCACCTCTTCCTCTAAAGCATCCCTGATGTATCGCTGGCTGTAGAGGATTCCCTCAATTCGTATCAGGCAAAATCAACTCTGAAAGAAGGACATCCCCTCTGCCTCTAAAACAACCCTGATGTTTTTTTATACGAATTGAGGGTTCTCTCAATTCGTATCAGGCAAGATCAACTCTGAACGAAGGACATCCCTTCTGCCTCTAAAACATCATTGATGTATCGCTGGCTGTTGAGGGTTTCCTCAATTCGTATGAGACGAGATCACGAATTGAACCCAATGGTGCCCCAAACTGTGACGTTTGGTGCTGGATCCATAGCCCACTGGACAGAAGAGGCCCTGAAACGAACGGCTGTCACTGAGGTCATGTGACCAACTGAGTCCCAACTCCCAGCTACCGTGTGTGCATCGTCTCAGCTATCAGTATTCAGCTGACGGGCTGAATCGGAACTGTAACAGAGTAGCGGGAGAATTTCATAAAACGTGAGCTGATGGAAACTTCGAAGGCTGTGTTATAATATGAATAAAATATGTTAATATTTAGTTCACAGATTACTTTGAAAGTTTTACACGAAATGAAGGAAATGTTAATGTTTAAACGAAACTGACAAAATATTTGCGAAGTTTTCGCTTAGAATTCCTGCTGATGGGAACTTTCAAAATTTACGCACAAAGTAAATGAAATGTGCTGTTGATAAATTACTTAAAAAGTTGTGGTACGAAATGCGAATGTTTTTGATGGCATATTGGATGTCTGCGTCGATTCCAAGATGGCAGTTTGTTTACAATTTTGTTTCGCTCCTGGCGAACTCAATGTTGGATTTTTGTGGAACGTTTTTTCAATTTCCTTCTATTTTTATTGAAGGACCTTGCTCCGCCGCCATTCCGGAGGTTTCGGCGCCGGTAATTTTGGTTCTGGCCTACACCAGTTAACATTACCGGTGTGCGGTGTCAGTGTGTTCCTTATTCACGGATTACTGAAGAAAGAAGACTTACAAGTACTTTTCGCATTTCTTTTGCTTGACTTGAACGTATTTTCTGGGTTTTTTCTACTGTCGTTATTTTTTAGAAAGGCTGACTTTTGTCGTTTGAACTTATGGCACTTAGTAACTTTACCACTAAGGAAAACAAATGCGGTGCAGAAAACATTTCCGTAAGATGTAAATGCTAAACCGTTAAACAACTGAGATAGTTTTAGCAACAAAACATATGCATTACAAATTCTTTTTTCAATGTATATATAAATAACTATGCACGTCATATTACTTAAGACAGAAAGAAATCTTACCTTTATATCAGTAAAAGCAGAAAATAGCGGGTAGAAGTAAATAATCCTTTTTTTAAAAAAAAAAAACGCTCTAACATTCTTTCCTTCTTTCCGTTGCAGTGGTAAATGAACATTATGTTATTACGAGTGTTCATTCGTTTTTCTTTGGAACAAAAATCACAATAACAAATAAAAATAATAAAATATGAACAACTTCACAGCAACACACTAATGGCGTTTACGACTTCATGTGCAGTTCAGAGCAGGGCAGCTGAGAACCTTTTGGTCACATGACTAAATCCTTTCAGGGCCTCTTCTTTCCAGTGGGCTATGTGCTGGGTCATTATGACACTGCAAGGTGCCGTTCACCACGACGTTTTTAAACACGTATGCAACCATTATGGTGCATCAAGTTAAGCGTGACTCATCAAAAACTCACGGCCTGTTGCCAATCAGAGGGTTAGTGTCTGTGGCGGTGACACTATTGCTTCTTGGAGCGCCTATGGTTGAGGTTCAAAGGAACGCGCATCAATGGGCTGCTAGTGACTAGTCCTGTGTTAAGCAGACGACGTCAGACTCTGCCGGAGGACAAAGCCTCACGTGGGACAGTGCTACGCTAAGACCGTGGACGTCGTTGTGCGATCGGTCACTGCCATGCGGTAGAGGTGTCTGTCATCCCGCGCAGTCGTGCAGCTTTGCTGTCCATTTCACGGATTGCTGTGCATCCGCGCCTCATCTGTTCACTGACGCCACGTTCGCATCACTGGACAACTTTGAAGGAAGGGTACCCTAGCCTTTCCTCCCTTACGAGTAGCAATTTCGCGGTAGGAAAATCCAGCTTTTCTCATCCCATTAATCCTTCCTTGCTCAAAGTCCGTTAGGTGTTCGTAATGCGACCTTCTTCAGCAACGGGGGCATAGTGAGACACAAGAAATTGCCTTTCGACCCAATGTCGGCTCTTCACTAATTGAAACTTCTTATCAGCTTTTTATGTCCAAGACTGGACAGTTCAAAGCTTTTTATACTAAAGACCTGACAGTTCAAATCATTTTATACCCAAGATCGGACAGTTCAAAACTTTTTATACTACAACACCGGACAGGTCAAATTCTTTTATACTCAAGACCAGACAGTTCAAATCATTTTATACTCAAGACCGGACAGTTCAAATCCTTTTATACCCAAGACAGGACATTTCAAAGCTCTTTATACCCAACGCCAGACAGTTCAAAACTCTTCATACCCAAAACCGGACAGGTCAAATCCTTTTATACTCTAGACTGGACAGTTCAAATCTTTTTATACCGAAGACAGGACATTTCAAAGCTCTTTATACCCAACACCGGACAGTTCAAAATTCTTTATACTCCAACACCGGACAGGTCAAATCCTTTTATACTCAAGACCAAACAGTTCAAATCATTTTATACTCAAGACCGGACAGTTCAAATCCTTTTATACCCAAGACAGGACATTTCAAAGCTCTTTATACCTAAGACTGGACAGTTCAAAGTTCTTTATACTCAACACCGGACAATTCAAAGCTCTATGTACCCAAGACCGAACAGTTCAGAGGGCGATGCTCTGAAATAGTATGCGCATTTTTATTGACATTTTAATCATTTGCATGTTCCCAACGTGTTGTGCATATCCTGTAAGTTTCAGGCAAATGCCGGTTGTTCTTCATGGTGTTGGCATTATCAGAAACAGCATTGTATTGTACTTACTGTGAGTAATATCTCCCTCTTGAAACGTTATAGCTTTGTACGTTATAACCGGACAGTTCAAAGCTTTTTATACCCAAGACCAGACAGTTCAAATCCTTTCATACTCAAGGCCGGATAGTTCAAATCCTTTTATACCCAAGACAGGACATTTCAAAGCTCTTTATACCCAACACCGGACATTTCAAAGCTCTTTATACCCAACACCGGACAGTTCAAAACTCTTTATACCCAACACCGGACAGGTCAAATCCTTTTATACTCAAGACCGGACAGTTCAAATTCTTTTATACCCAAGACAGGGCATTTCAAAGCTCTTTATACCTAAGACCGGACAGTCCAAAGCTCTTTATACTCAACACCGGAGAGTTTAAAGCTCTTTATACTCAACACCGATCAGTTCAAAGCTCTATATTCCCAAGACGGACAGTTCTGGGGACGATGCTCCGAAACAGCATGAGCATTTTCATTGACATTTTAATAATTTGCATGTCCCAACGTGTTGTGCATCATATCCTGTAAGTTTCAAGCTATCACCGGTTGTTATTCATGGTGTTGGAATTTTCACAAACAGTAGTGCATTGTACTTACTGTGAGTACTGTCTCCTTCTTGAAAAGTTTTACGTTTTCCTGGCTATTTATGCCTCCATTCACAAGAACGTATATTTGGGGTAGTAATTTTATCGCTGGGAAAAAGGGCAACTTTTTTTTTTTATTATTGGAGGTTTAACGACCACCGTGAGCAACTCAATGGGCTATAAGCAGTCGCCCGTCCCTAATTTAGGGTCACTGGTTCCAGGGAAGGGAGAGAGCCAGTGCCGTAAGACAAACAGAACATCCATGCCTCACCGGGATTCGAACTCAGACCCCTTTCGGACGAATGATCAGAGGCCAGCGCCTTAGACCACTGTGCCACCGGGGCGGCAAAGGGCAACTTTCGCGGTAAATCCTGAAATTTCGCGAAATATCGTGTTTCCTCAAACATTCTGCTTTCAAGCACGCTTTGGATATGCAAGATGCGTTGTCTGTTGCAAAAGCGGTTATATTCGCAAAAAGGTATTTCATACTTAGTAACGCACCGAAGTATTGCCTCGCTGGCTGCTTTAAAATGTATGGCTTCCAAAGTGATGCGCTCGAGAAGATTGCAATAAAAGAGATTTCAGCTTTATAGCATTCAACATTCATTTCAGCTGATAGAACAGCAAGAATATTCAAAATGTACCTATCTTCTGACTCAGTTGTTTCGTCTGCTACGATGGCTACAGCAGATACTGATATTTTTAAAAATCTTTCACTTGCTGCTTGTAAATATCATATATTTTTGGCAAGTAACATTTGTCCATCGAATTTGCGTTTGGAATAACACCAATATCCTTCAACGAATTTTACAAGTAATTTTTTTTAATGTAAGGTTGTCCAGTTTGGGAAGTGGGATGTTAGCTGCACAAAAGGCACCAGTTAATTTCCAATTCTATTTTCAGTGAATTCACCAACACATTTCTGCATTAGTTTCGTTTAACTGTTGGGATTCAAATACTTTTATGCAGCTTGCTTGCTAAATGCTTTACGCAACTGTTCTTTCTTGAAAAATCCACCGGTATGTCGCAACACGAACAGAGCAATAGATTTTTGTTCACATGAAACGTTCCCTTGCTGCATAGCTTGCATCTCTCAGATGCACTCATTTTACTCTCGTGGCTCTTTCTCAAAATCAACAAACAATATCCAGAAATTTTATAAACTAAATACACGAAAGCACAACAATTTCCTAAGCTGAGATTATGATCACACTGATTATGCATAATCCCTTAAAAGAAGTGTCATATTGACTGCGAATTTTCCGTTCTATGAAATACGTATTATACTGACTTTCTTTAGCGGAATGTTTTACGGACTGTTTAGTACTTCATATACCAGATTAGTCTTATTCTACGAAATATGATACTACCCATCAGTACCTCCTTGCGAGAAATGTAGTACCGACAATCAGTATACTCTCTCCCTTCGCAAAATATGATAATTGGCGGTTAGTTGTCTCTCCCGCGAAATGATTTCTTGATTATTTACAAATATTTCCGTCCGCGTAGTATTTTGCTAATTTTACTGAAAATGAATCCTTAGGCGAAATGTTGTACAAACTGCAATAGCCCCTTTTGGGAAGTGTTATCTCGCCTTCTGTGAAACATTGCATTGATTAATTTTCTCTCCTCCCACGAAATGTTATGATGTTCATAATAAGCTAATTTTAGGGTGTTGAATAGGAAAATGTCATTTAAAATTGCCGGTTGGCTCTCATTATTTAATTACACACACGGCATCAAATTATGAGTGTTTCACATTATCAGTTACACCTAAGGGACACACCAAGCGGGGTTCAACGGCTGCAAAGCATCCGGGCGCGAGTTTCCGGGGGGGGGAGGAGACGCCTCAATCAAATTTTTCTGTTGATTAATTAAAATCAATGACGTGGAAGAAGTTAACAAAACGTTTTACTGTGAGAAATCCTAATATTACGTGGCGCGTTTATTTTTTAGGAAAAATAATTCGTTATATGATTCAACAGAAAACGTTTTGAAATTAGATAATAATTTTAACTGCTTTGTTCAATAACTGATACCGCGAGCAAAGGATTGAAAATCCTTTATCTAAATTTGTTTTAAATCTTGAAAATTTCCGCATTCATAATATGCGTGGCCAGAGCTATGACAATGAAGCCAACATGAAGAAAAAACACAATGGACTTCAAAAAAATATAAATTTTTCGACTTAAGACCCTTATGCATTTTATGTACTTTGAGCGGCTCATACTTTCAATCTGTGGTTGTAAATAACGACGGAAAAATGTCCCTGCAGATTGTGAACATTTTCAGGATTGTTCAAGAAATACTATGTATGCTTTCTTTTTTTGAATTACTCTACCGTTGTCAAATTTTAAAGAAAGTGCCTAGCGTTGACCGTAAAACCGTGCTCTGAAACAATGTGGGAACATAGAATCGATGCAATAAGGGTAACGAGGACTGGGGTACAATTTCGATGTAATCCACGACATATTGTATTAGATTTTTTGGTTAGAATTGTCAACAAATTCGTAGTGGTTGAGTTGCTAAGTCTTGTATGGTTGATGATGACAGTAATTAACACGTAATAAGCAAATGATAATAATTGTATGCAAATAATTCTTGCAATCCGTTAATATGTCTAAGAAACTTTTATTCTTCTCTTCATTTAATTGCCTGCAAAGGTTGTCCGTTAGCTGTGCTATGTTTGCTCGCTGTTCCGCTTAAAACTTCCAATTCCTTTTTCTTATGTTCCGCTTTCGATCATCATTCCCGCTGTCGAGAAATCCCCTAACCTGCCGGTCCACCTAAGACCTCCCCAGCCTACCCTGGGGCAATCACCTCGTCGTACTCTTCGTGACCGCTCGCTCTCCTAGACCAGAGACCACTGTCTTCTCTCCTCCTTCTCCCTGTCTCCCAAAAATGTCCTTAATCATATCCCAAAGTTCCCCGTGAGAAAGAAGCACACCGCCCTCGGTAAATCTCAAGCCTCAAAGTAAAATGTGAGGGGCTAGTCCATTGGTCGGCAGATTTGAAATAGAAATCTGTAAAGCATCAAAAGAAGCGCGATAGAGTTAATCTCCATTCAGCATACAAATTGCAAATACTAAGAATAGGCAAAATGTCGTTTTAGTAAATAACCGCGCATCCTGTGTCTAATGGGGAACTGTCTCTGAGAAATTTCTCTCACGCTTTGTGGAAAACAAAGGAAGTGGAGCACGAGATGGAAAAAGGTTGCATTTTGAGATTTTATATGAAATCCTAATACCCCGCATAAAATCTCTGTAACAGAATAGTTAAAGATACGCCCGTCCGTCATGTTCAGTGTTATATTTATCATCATCATCTTCGTCAACCATTATCAGTTCCCTGCCGGATGAAAGTCTCCCCAGGTTTCTTCCACAACGGTCTGTCTTGGACCAGTCTCCTCTATCTCACTCCCGCATGCTTTCGAATTGTATTCACCCATCCCCCAGGTGGTTTTCTTTTGGGTCTTTTCGCGTCCCTTGGAATCCAGTCTAAAACTTTGGCTGTCCATCGGTGGTCCGTTCTCCTGGCAATATGTCCAGCCCATTGCCACTTCAGAGATTAATATGTTTATCATCGTACATGACGAAACTTTTTTCAACCGGTAAAGCGGACTTTTGTTGTGTAAATTGGCACAGAGAGAGGAAGCTGTCTTCTTGGATTATTATTCGCAGCGTCATCTGAACTAGAGTTTTATAGATTTTTTTTTTTCAGTTTTATATGAGGCAATTGTATTTCATGAAAAATTTTAATTTACCGGAAATAAAAAATAACGTTGCTAAAGATATTTATTTCATGTAAAAATGAATAAAAATCGAAAAATATTCTCGTACAAGGGGGACGACAAATCTGTGTTTGCACCCAGACTGCAAGTGTCCTTGGCGAGCCCCTGGTTACCAGAGATGGAAACGGGTGACGGGCCAACCGGTCGATAATTTCTTGCGGGTATAACGGGTCGGGTCAAGGTGTTCCTGGCTCGATTTTGACTCGGTTTTATTCCTGTTTTAATTTTGAAAAGAAAAATGCGCGTTGGGGAATTCTGAAGTCGATACTGGTGCCCACGGAGTGAATAATGATTTGCCATGCAGAAATATTATCGTCTCTTTCTTAAAGCAACGAAGATTCCCGCCGACCGACGTCAGACACACCATATCGTAAAAAGATACTTCTTTTGCGTTCTTTTACAGTGCAATTGTTCAGGGCAAAGTACAGGCAAACGCCATTCGCCTGCTTCTCAGATGATTCGCTCTCTCCGTACGAAGTTCACTGTATGACTAAGAGATACTTTTCACATCGCATCTTTTACATTGAGCATTAAGAGGTTTTCGATTGATGTGCTAACATCCCGTTCCCATGACATGTCATGTCGAAATTAAATCCCCTTTGGTTAATATGGATGAATTTAATTATTAAGGAGGTTGAGAAAGGCGTAGAGTAGAGGCCAACAAATACGAGCTTGTTGAAAACTACAAAGGGAAGAGTGAATGCTGGAAATTGTTTCGTCTCATTAAGAAACCAGTGAATAATTCTGTGTTGTTTGGTCTTACTTGTTGTTAAAAGTGTGGAAAGTGTATAATTACAAAGAAAGTTGTCGACTGTGTAATAAAAGATTATGGAACCAAAAATCTAACGGACCATATGAAAGTATGCGCACCTCCATCAAAGCGTTGGAAGAGTGAACAACCTAAATACATTTAAAAAAATGCATTTGTGTAATCGTAAATAATGATTCTCATTTGCAATATACTCCATGGTCACGGTCATAGTCAGCCATTACTTCTGGATTACCCAAAATAGTGGCATCAAATATGGAACTAAAATTTAGGAAGTAACCAAATTTTATGATTAAAAAAGGATTTCAGTTATTAAATATCAAGCACTTATTGAGATGAATATATATAATACCTTACATCCCTATATATATATATATATATATATATATAGGGATGTAAGGTCAGGTGATGCGTAACATCACAGCCTCTCCTTGACAAATGTCAACCCCGCCTTCTCGTGGTGCATCCTGTTCCCACTAAAGGGGCTCTGACGACCGCCAATAGCAGTATAACTATACCATCGGGATTAGAGGAAATTCTATCCCACACTCACCAACCCGCTTGGCCAGCGTGGTGAGTTATGGCCAAACCCCTCCAAAATGATTCCACAACTTAAATCTTGGCCCTCAGTCTCCGGCAGCTGGAATGTACCTGGCCAAGGCAGCGGCCAGTGCGACATGAAGGCAGAGGGTGCTAAGAATCCCCGGAGGACCAGAATAGGCTGCCATCTGATGCTGACCTTGGCTACGTACAATGGACGCTCCCTATCTTCTGATTCAAGGCTTCTTGAATTGGAAGAGGAACTACAAAGGATCAAGTGGGACATCGTGGGGCTAAGTGAGGTAAGGAGAAAAGGAGAAGATCTCATCGAACTGAAAAGTGGACATCTCTTCTACTATCGTGGGACAGATACTGGCAGAACTAGTGGTGTTGGATTTATAATAAACAAGAAACTGAAGGATAAAGTTGTAGAAGTTGAAAGTTCCTCTGACAGAGCTGCACGACTTGTTATCCAACTCGAAAAGATACTAGGCTCAGATTATTCAAACTTATGCACCCACCACAAGTCATCCTGAAGAAGAAATTGAAGAATTTTATGAGGAAATTTGTCATCTAAATAATAAAGGTAAGCAGCACTTGAAAATAATTATGGGAGATTTCAATGCAAAAATAGGGCAACTGCAACAGAATGAAAACTGCAACAGAATGAAACTTCAGTAGGTAAATTCGGTCACGGCAACAGAAACCAGCGTGGAAATACTCTCGTTGAGTTTGCAGAGGCAAAAGGGTTTTTCATCTTGAACTCCTTCTTCAAGAAAAAGCCACACAGGAAATGGACATGGAGACATCCAAATGGGGACGACAAGTGAAATTGATTTTATTATGTGTAACAAAACATTCGTCATAGAAGACTGCAGTGTGCTAAACAAGTTCAACACAGGTAGTGACCATAGATTGGTGAGATGTAAGATGCACCTCAACACTAAACTTTAACGTGGCAAGCTCATAAGACAAACAAAATCTATTGACATAACCAACCTTAAAAAACACCATAATACCTTCAAGTTGGAACTGAAGAACAGGTTCTCTGCTTTAGAAGGCCTATCATCGGAAGAAGTGGACATCTCTGAAGTTAACAGAAAAGTAACCAAAGCTCTTATGGAAACAGCAACAAAATTAGCTGGGTCTAAGAACAAGTTGCATGTAAATAAATTATCAGGAAAAACGAAAATGTTGATGCAAAAGAAGAGAGATGAAGACAACTAAAGAAGATGTGACTTCCAAAGTGGAATATATAGAGCTATGCAAGACAGTAAGAAAAGTATCACTGAAGACGTAAGAAAAATTCAACTGTGAACTAGTGAGGAAAGCGATTGAAAACAACCAAAGCCTAAAGATAGCAAAGGGACATCTCAGTAAGGGAAGAAAACAGATTATGGCACTGAGAAAAGAAGATGGTTCTGTAACAAGAAATAGAGGCGAAATTTTGACAAGAGTGAAAGATTTCTACTCCAAATTATATGAAAGGGATGACATATGCACTCCAGACATCATGCAAGATACCAGTACCAGAGTTCCTCCAGTCTTTCCAGCAGAAGTTGCACATGCAATCAAGAACATGAAGCGGGGAAAAGCTCCAGGAGAAGATGGAATTACTGTAGACATCATACAAGAAGCAAGTGGAGAAATCGAAACAGTACTCGCCCAAATTTTCACTCGATGCCTTAATGAAGGAAAGATTCCTGAGAATTGGAACACAGCTACAATGATCTTGCTACATAAGAAAGGTGACATTGAGGATCTCGGAAACTACAGACCTATCAGCCTCCTATCAGTAGTTTATAAAATCTTCACTAAAGTTCTTTCACACCGCTTGAAGGTAACACTGGACATGGCTCAACCGAGAGAACAAGCTGGATTCAGGAGTGGCTACAGCACAATAGATCATATCCACGTGCTGAGAACTAATTGAAAGAGCGAGGGAATATGAACTTCCATTGTGCATGGCTTTTATCGATTATGAAAAAGCCTTTGATTCGGTGAAACCATCAGCAGTTACAATGGCTCTGAAAACCTGCGGTATTGAAGATGCATACATTAATATTATTAATAACATCTATGAAAATGCAAGTGCAAAGATTAGGCTGTTTGAAAATACAACACACGTAAAAATTGGAAAGGAGTGAGACAAGGTGACTCCATATCTCCGAGGCTCTTTAATGCCACATTGGAGGGTGTTTTTCAGTCGCTGAGCTGGGAAAACAAGGGGATAAAGATTAATGGAGATTATTTAACCCACCTTCGTTTTGCTGATGACGTAGTCATTTTTGCAACTACCCCATCAGAGCTGCAGATTATGATCCAGGAACTTGCTGACAAGAGTAAAGAAGTGGGATTAAAAATGAACTTTCAGAAGACAAAGTGATGTTCAATGCTTTTACAAGAAATGAAGATTTATCGATTGATGGAGAAAAGCTTGAGATAACAGACACGTACGTTTATCTTGGACAGCAGATATCAAGTGAGAGTCACATTGATGAAGAAATTAATCGGCGTACAAAACTTGCCTGGAGAGCTTTTGGAAGAAACAGCATAATTTTCAAGAGCAATATGCCATTATGTCTTAAAAAGAAAAGTGTTTGATCAATGCATCCTTCCAGTGCTTACGTATGGTGCAGAGACGTGGACCTTAACTAAAAGAGACATACAAAGGCTGCAGACAACTCAAAGAGGCATGGAGAGGTGCATACTTGGTGTAACCAGGAGAGATAAGAAGAGAACTCGTGGATCCAAAATGACAAGAGTGGAAGACATCATGGTCAGAGTTAAATCCCTGAAATGGCAATGGGCTGGACATACTGCCAGAAGGACAGATCATCGATGGACAGCCGAAATTTTAGATTGGATTCCAAGGGACAGGAAAAGACCCAGAAGAAGACCACATGGGAGATGGGTGGATGAAATTCTGAAAGTATGCAGGGGTGACATGGAGGAGACTGGCAGAAGACAGACCGTTGTGGTATATATCATCATCATTGTCAACCATTATCAATCCACTGCTGGACGAAGGTCTCCCCAAGTTTCCTCCACAACGGTCTGTCTTGTGCCAGTCTCCTCCATGTCACCCCTGCATACTTTCGAATTTCATCCACCCATCTCCCATGTGGTCTTCTTCTGGGTCTTTTCCTGTCCCTTGGAATCCAATCTAAAATTTCGGCTGTCCATCGATGATCTGTCCTTCTGGCAGTATGTCCAGCCCATTGCCATTTCAGGGATTTAACTCTGATCATGATGTCTTCCACTTGTCATTTTTCGGATCCACGAGTTCCTCTTCTTATCTCTCCTGGTTACACGAAGCATGCACCTCTCCATGCTGCTTTGAGTTGTCTGCAGTCTTTGTATATCTCTTTTAGTTAAGGTCCACGTCTCTGCACCATACGTAAGCACTGGAAGGATGCATTGATCAAACACTTTTCTTTTAAGACATAATGGCATATTGCTCTTGAAAATTATGCTGTTTCTTCCAAAAGCTCTCCAGGCAAGTTTTGTACGCCGATTAATTTCTTCATCAATGTGACCCTCACTTGATATCTGCTGTCCAAGATAAACGTACGTGTCTGTTATCTCCAGCTTTTCTCCATCAATCAATAAATTTTCATTTCTTGTAAAAGCATTGAACATCACTTTTGTCTTCTGAAAGTTCATTTTTAATCCCACTTCTTTACTCTTGTCAGCAAGTTCCTGGATCATACTCTGCAGCTCTGATGGGGTAGTTGCAAAAATGACTACGTCATCAGCAAAACGAAGGTGGGTTAGATAATCTCCATTAATCTTTATCCCTTTGTTTTCCCAGCTCAGCGACTGAAAAACACCCTCCAATGTGGCATTAAAGAGCTTCGGAGATATGGTGTCACCTTGTCTCACTCCCTTTCCAATTTTTATGTGTGTTGTATTTTCAAACAGCCGAATCTTTGCACTTGCATTTTCATAGATGTTATTAATAATATTAATGTATGCATCTTCAATACCGCAGGTTTTCAGAGCCATTGTAACTGCTGATGGTTTCACCGAATCAAAGGCTTTTTCATAATCGATAAAAGCCATGCACAATGGAAGTTCATATTCCCTCGCTCTTTTAATTAGTTCTCTCAGTACGTGGATATGATCTATTGTGCTGTAGCCACTCCTGAATCCAGCTTGTTCTCTCGGTTGAGCCATGTCCAATGTTACCTTCAAGCGGTGTGAAAGAACTTTAGTGAAGATTTTATAAACTACTGATAGGAGGCTGATAGGTCTGTAGTTTCCGAGATCCTCAATGTCACCTTTCTTATGTAGCAGGATCATTGTAGCGGTGTTCCAATCCTCAGGAATCTTTCCTTCATTAAGGCATCGAGTGAAAATTTGGGCGAGTACTGTTTCAATTTCTCCACTTGCTTCTCGTATGATGTCTACAGTAATTCCATCTTCTCCTGGAGCTTTTCCCAGCTTCATGTTCTTGATTGCATGTGCAACTTCTGCTGGAAGGACTGGAGGAACTCTGGTACTGGTATCTTTCATGATGTCTGGAGTGCATGTATCATCCTTTCATATAATTTGGAGTAGAAATCTTTCACTCTTGTCAAAATTTCGCCTCTATTTCTTGTTACAGAACCATCTTCTTTTCTCAGTGCCATAATCTGTTTTCTTCCCTTACTGAGATGTCCCTTTGCTATCTTTAGGCTTTGGTTGTTTTCAATTGCTTTCCTCACTAGTTCACAGTTGAATTTTCTTACGTCTTCAGTGATACTTTTTCTTACTGTCTTGCATAGCTCTATATATTCCACTTTGGAAGTCACATCTTCTTTAGTTGTCCTCATCTCTCTTCTTTTTGCATCAACATTTTCGTTTTTCCTGATAATTTGTTTACATGCAACTTGTTCTTAGACCCAGCTAATTTTGTTGCTGTTTCCATAAGAGCTTTGGTTACTTTTCTGTTAACTTCAGAGATGTCCACTTCTTCCGATGTTAGGCCTTCTAAAGCAGAGAACCTGTTCTTCAGTTCCAACTTGAAGGTATTATGGTGTTTTTTAAGGTTGGTTATGTCAATAGATTTTGTTTGTCTTATGAGCTTGCCACGTTCAAGTTTGGTGTTGAGGTGCATCTTACATCTCACCAATCTATGGTCACTACCTGTGTTGAACTTGTTTAGCACACTGCAGTCTTCTATGACGAATTTTTTGTTACACATAATAAAATCAATTTCACTTGTCGTCCCATTTGGATGTCTCCATGTCCATTTCCTGTGTGGCTTTTTCTTGAAGAAGGAGTTCAAGATGAAAAACCCTTCTGCCTCTGCAAACTCAACGAGAGTATTTCCACGCTGGTTTATGTTGCCGTGACCGAATTTACCTACTGAAGTTTCATTCTGTTGCCGTTGCCCTATTTTTTGCATTGAAATCTCCCATAATTATTTTCAAGTGCTGCTTACCTTTATTATTTAGATGACAAATTTCCTCATAAAATTCTTCAATTTCTTCTTCAGGATGACTTGTGGTGGGTGCATAAGCTTGAATAATCTGAGCCTGGTATCTTTTCGAGAGTTGGATAACAAGTCGTGCAGCTCTGTCAGAGGAACTTTCAACTTCTACAACTTTATCCTTCAGTTTCTTGTTTATTATAAATCCAACACCACTAGTTCTGCCAGTATCTGTCCCACGATAGTAGAAGAGATGTCCACTTTTCAGTTCGATGAGATCTTCTCCTTTTCTCCTTACCTCACTTAGCCCCACGATGTCCCACTTGATCCTTTGTAGTTCCTCTTCCAATTCAAGAAGCCTTGAATCAGAAGATAGGGAGCGTCCGTTGTACGTAGCCAAGGTCAGCATCAGATGGCAGCCTAGTCCGGTCCTCCGGGGATTCTTAGCACCCTCTGCCTTCATGTCGCACTGGCCGCTGCCTTGGCCAGGTACATTCCAGCTGCCTGAGACTGAGGGCCAAGATTTAAGTTGTGGAATCATTTTGGAGGGGTTTGGCCATAACTCACCACGCTGGCCAAGCGGGTTGGTGAGTGTGGGATAGAATTTCCTCTAATCCCGATGGTATAGTTATACCGCTATTGGCGGTCGTCAGAGCCCCTTTAGTGGGAACAGGATGTACCACGAGAAGGCAGGGTTGACATTTGTCAAGGAGAGGCTGTGATGTTACGCATCACCTGACCTTACATCCCGATATATATATATATATATATATATATATATTACTTTTAAACTCACCTTCGTTTTGCTGATGACGTAGTCATCTTTGCAACTACTCCTTCAGAGCTGCAGAGTATGATCCAAGAACTTGCTGACAGGAGTAAAGAAGTGGGATTAAAAATGAACTTTCAGAGGACAAAAGTGATGTACAATGCTTTTACAAGAAACGAAGATTTATCGATTGATATTGAAAAGCTTGAGACAACCGATTTCTGCATTTATCTTGGGCAGCAGATATCAAGTGAGAGTCACATTGATGAAGAAATTAATCGGCGTATAAAACTTGGATGGAGATCTTTTGGAAGAAACGGTACAATTTTTAAGAGCAGTATGCCATTATGTCTCAAAAGAAAAGTGTTTAATCAATGCATCCTGCCAGTGCTTACGTATGGAGCAGAGACATGGACGTTAACTAAAAAAGACATACAAAGACTGCGGACAACTCAAAGAGGCATGGAGAGATGCATGCTTGGTGTAACCAGGAAATATAAGAAGAGGAACTTGTGGATAAGGAAAATGACAAGAGTGGACGACATCATGACCAGAGTGAAACCACTGAAATGACAATGGGCTGGACATGTTGCCAGAAAAATGGACCACTGATGGACAACCGAAATTTTAGACTGGACTCCGAGGGACAGGAAAAGACTCAGAAGAAGACCCCATGGGAGATGGATGGATGAAATTAGAAAGTATGCTGGAGTGACTGGGAGGAGCCAGGCCCAAGACAGACAATTGTGGAAGAAATTTGGGGAGACCTTCATCCAGCAGTGGATTGATAATGATTGATGATGATGATGATGATATATATATATATATATATAAAAATTGAGTTTCGAATTTATAGTTCAAAGCAGATTTGTCTGGGTCTCAGTTATGGGTTTGGATCGGGTCGGGTGATGTGAAAAGTAACTCTTAGTCAATGGTGCGTCCGGGTCCGAAATGTTTGACCCGTTTCCAACTCTGCTGGTTACACCTTTCGATAAAAGTAAAGCTTTAGTGACACCAAGGTCTTATCATACGATCTAACATTCCAAATCATACGATCTGATATTTTTTGACATTCCACTTTGCACCACATTTTCAGTCGGTGTGGAACTTCGTTCTGATCACGTGATCCTTTCTGTCCATCGGTTCTTTCAGATTCAGGTCAGAGGTGTCACATGACACATGCTTTCAGTTGTTAGGTAGTAGTCAGAATTTCAGTTCTTCAGTTTCTTACATCTTGAAAAGTTTCAGGCAACTTCTTTTTGTTTCGTTTCTGCCGTGAAACATTAAAAATGTCACGTAAATGAAAAAGCACATTTCTTATATTACGGATGCAAAATCGGTGATTTTGACAAGAAATGGGCGCCAAGAGTATGTGGGTGAACGGTAAGGGAAGTTCTATGCCCTGTTGCAGTGCCAATGATTTGGAGAGAGACAACAAGCCACACACACACACACACACACAAACTGTTTGTTGCTTGTGTATAGTGCCTTCTAAAAAAGAAAATGGTATGACTATGAAGAAGAGTAAGATAGTTTCATATCCAAATATACCTTCAGCAGTTCGTCTCGTAGGTCATGGGGAAGGCTTACCTATTCCTGAACCGTAGACTGATGAAAAAGAAAACATTTAACGTAGACTGATGAAGAAGACCACATTTTAACGTAGACTGATGAAGAAGACCACATTTTAACGTAGACTGATGAAGTCCACATTTTAACGTAGACTGATGAAGAAGACCACATTTAACGTACACTGATGAATACCACATTTTAACGTAGACTGATGAAGAAGACCACATTTTAACGTAGACTGATGACGAAGACTACATTTTAACGTGGACTGATGAAGAAGACCACAGTTTAACGTAGACTGATGAAGAAGACCACATTTTAACGTAGACTGATGAAGACCACATTTAACGTAGACTGATGAAGAAGACCACATTTTAACGTAGACTGATGAAGAAGACCACATTTTAACGTAGACTGATGAAGAAGACCACATTTTAACGTAGACTGATGAAGAAGACCACATTTTAACGTAGACTGATGAAGAAGACCACATTTTAACGTAGACTGATGAAGAAGACCACATTTTAACGTAGACTGATGAAGAAGACTACATTTTAACGTAGACTGATGAAGAAGACCACATTTTAACGTAGACTGATGAAGAAGACCACATTTCAACGTAGACTGATGAAGAAGACCACATTTTTTTTTTTTTTTTTTTTTTTTTTTTTTGATTGGAGGTTTAACGACCACCGTGAGCAACTCAATGGGCTATAAGCAGTCGCCCGTCCATAATTTAGGATCACTGATTCCAGGGAAGGGAGAGAGCCAGTGCCGTAAGACAAACACAACATCCATGCCTCACCGGGATTCGAACCCGGACCCCGTTCGGACAAATGATCAGAGGCCATCGCTTAGACCACTGCGCCACCGGGGCGGCAAAGACCACATTTTAACGTAGACTGGTGAAGAAGACTACATTAATGAACATGGTTCATACAGCGAATCACAGAAGCCATCAACTCCAAGAAATCCAGAGTTTTGCCCAAACCAGGTTCCTTAGAGCCACATATGATTAAGCAATTTGAACTTAACGACATCATCAGAGATCTGGCTGCCAAAGAATAAGGCTGAGCTCTTGGCATCAAGATCACAACAATGAAATCTCCTGGACTATTCTGTGAAAGTAGCAACATTTCGTACCACAAATAAAGATTTGGAAACTTTATTTGAATTACACCAGACCTGAATAATCACGAAACGCATATAGCGTATTAAATTCCGTTTCTTTTTGTGGTGTAGTCAGCACAAAGATTCGCCAAGCTTTGGCACTCCATTGGGAGGCTTTTTCAAGGCAATGGCAGACATCAGATCAGATAAGATGTAGAGGATTTTAGGAAGGGAGTGTCTGACCCCAGGTCTTAAACAACCCTTAGAAATAGGAAGCTAGGAGATTTGTGCTAGAGTGCCCGATAGGAAAGTGACACGGAAGCGAAATAGAAAGGTGGAGGAAGGCGGCGCCTTTATTTATTACCAGGGGGCCAGTACCCGGGGTCCGACAGCTTAACGTGCCCATCCGACGCTCGGCGGGTATTTAGTGATTCGAACCTGAGGTTTATTTCCATGGCAATCACGAACGCTGACCACTAGGCCACCCGCGGCTCCGAATGGCTGACATAAAATCTACCATCGGTAGACATAAAAACATTTTTATGTCTACCAAAAAATGAAGAGTGGCGACAATTTATAGATGCCTTTAAGATGAACCTTAAAGCTGTATTATTACACAATGGAAATAAGTTTTCTTCAATTCCTATTGTATATGCGGTCTACACAAAAGAAAGGTATGCAGACATGAAAAGTATCCAGATAAGTGTAGACTATCAGATGCATGAATGTCAAATATGTGGTGATTTAAGGGTGATCGCCATTCTGTTAGGATTACAAAAGGGTTACACCAAGTATTGTTACTTTCTGTGTGCATGAGATAGCCGTGCAAAAGATACC
Source organism: Macrothele yani (assembly GCA_039090855.1). NCBI lineage: Eukaryota > Metazoa > Arthropoda > Arachnida > Araneae > Macrothelidae > Macrothele > Macrothele yani. The sequence goes on from CM077005.1 coordinate 27,536,217, forward strand.
CATTACAAGAAAAGAAATTGGCAGAAGCAAAGATCTTTAATGTCCGGAATTAAGAATGCAGCGTCTGAAACCTTGATAGAACCAAGTAAAGTGCTACCGCCAGTACACATAAAACTGGAGCTAATGAAGAACGTCGTCCAAGGCTTTGGATATGAATGGTCCTGCATTCACATACATATTAGCTCGAGAAATTTACAAGACTTAGTGCAGAAAAAGATTAAAGCAGGCATTTTCATTGGCTCATAAAAGAGTCATTCTTTACAAAGATTATCATTTTGAATGTGTACTCAGTGAAAGTCAGAAAACAGCACGGAAATATTTACGACGTGTTTCATCTGGCCTCTTGAGAAATGCTAAAGCAGCAAACTTAAGGGAGCTTGTAGGAGATTTCTTAATTCGTTAAAAAAAAGTAATGTACAATATCTCCTTGAAAATGCACTTCTTGCATTAACAAGTCCCCAACAAACTGTGGCGTGGCCTCTGATCATTCGTCCGGAAGGGGTCCGGGTTCGAATCCCGGTCAGGCATGGATGTTGTGTTTGTCTTACGGCACTGGCTCTCTCCCTTCCCTGGAACCAGTGACCCTAAATTAGGGACGGGCGACTGCTTATAGCCCATTGAGTTGCTCACGGTGGTCGTTAAACCTCCAACCAATCAATCAATCAAATCAAACTGTGGCGCAGTTACTGATGAGCATTATGAGCTTTTGCAACAGAACATCTGCGATAGAGAGAGAGTCATAATTGTAAAGGGAGTTACGCCACGTTAGCTGACTATTGTTGGATGTTAAAAAGAGGATCCGAGAATCCCCAGAAACTGAATACATGCGAAAGTAAAAAAGAAGCCGTATTTAAAATAGATAAGTTTGTGCATGTATGTACACTGAAGAGCAATTGAATTAGAGATACCTGTCTAGTAACGTGTAGCACCACCTTTCGCCCTGTGACGGCGGCAATTCGTCTCGGCATGGACTCGACAAGACACCGGAAACGTTGGGAAGCCATACGGATCCACAACTCCTGAACAAGCTCCCACAGTTCACGAACATTTGATGGAGGGGGTCAGAGCCTCGAACATTTCTCTCGATGGAATCCCAGATGTGCTCGATGGTATTGAGGTCAGGGGACCTAGCTGGCCAAGGAAGCGAGGTAACGTCGGTGGAGTGTTCATCCAACCATTCGGATACAATTCGGGAGCGATGGCACGGTGCATTGTCTTGTTGCAGGATGAGGTCCCCAGTGGGATGTTGAAGACGCACAAACGGGAGCAAATGGTCGTTCAGGATATACCGGTAACGTTGACCTGTGAGGGGCGATGTCACACGTACCAGAGGTCCCATTTCAGTCCACGTAAACAAACCCCAGACGAGAATGCCACCCCCACCAGCTTGAAGAGTACCCTGCTGGCAAGAAGGATCCATCGCTTCATGTGGTGGTTTGCGCCGTACTCGTATCCTGCCATCCGCATGTACCAACGTGAATCTCGACTAATCAGTCCAGGCAACATTTGTCCACATGTCAAGGGTCCAATGGCGATGTTCCCACGCCCATGCTAATCTTTGCACCCTGTGATGTGCGGTCAGCAGTGGTACCCTCGTGGGACGATGGCTTCTGTACCCCATAGCGAGGAGATGGTTCTGGATGGTGTGGCTGCTTACACGTTTTTGTGCACCAACGTTAAATTGCTGAGTGATTTCTTGCACTGTGGCCCGTCAATCCGCTGTTACAATGCGAGCTAGCCGACGATGACCCAGCTCATCCACACGCTGTTGTCCACGGCAGTTGTCTTTTGCATGGATGGTTTTACCGGATTCGATGTACTCACGGTGCAACCGTGACACAGTGGCTCGTAAAAATCTCAGTGCCTGCACGACTTTCGAGATGGTGACCCATTTGTCGGGCCCCCGACAATTTGCCCACGATCAAATGCGCTTAGATCCTTCGTCTTACCCATACTTTGTCAGACTCTTACTGATTCCCGTCGCATCACTCCTGATATTGTCGGATCGCTGCATACGACATGTCGTTTCCGTTTACAGGGCCGCCTACAGCGCCACATTTACATAACGCCAGCTGTCTCTAATTCAATTGCTCTTCAGTGTACGTATGTATGTATGTGTGTATATAACTAGATGAAAGACCGTCAATATTGACTAAATAAAATGATATTTGTAGAGTAATTTTGTTGAGTAATATTACAATAATATGTATAAGCATACCGGATAAGAAATCATTCACCTCTGTCACAACTTACCCAATAACGGGTGACGGCGCCTCTTGCCTTGATAACACCATGAATCCGGTGTGGTAGAGACACCACGAGGTTGTGCATGTATTGAGCATCGATTTGCAGCCACTCGTCCGTCAATTGGTCCCGAAGTTCCGCCAGAGCACGTGGGTGTCAATTCCGGCGTTTCACCTTCTGTTCCAAATGATCCCACAGATTGTCAATAGAATTCAAATCTGGGGATTTGGCGAGCCAGTCGAGGTGAGACAGTGTTGCTGATTGTTCATCGTGCCACTTAGGCACAGTTTTACCCGTGTGCACACAGCAACTGTCCTCTTGGAAGACAGGAGTGGCAATGTCATGCTGCTCCTGGAGATGTAGGCCAAAGGGGCAAATCTTCGTCATTTAGAATGCGGAGGTACTTATGCTAGTTCAAATTTATCGTCACTGCAATGAGAGGGCCCATTTCGTGGCACGAAAAACATCCCCAAAACATCACCGAACCCCCGCCAGTTTGAACAACACCTTCGACACAATCAGGATTAAAGGCTTAATTGTGCTTGCAATGCACTCGTCGCCTCCTATCATTGGAGTACAAACAAAAACGAGACTCATCAGATCAAATTACTCGTTTCGAATCCTACACAGTAAAGTTTTGGTGCCTCTGAGCCCATTGATAACGCGCGACTTTGTGACTTTGTGACGTATCTGCCAGCAGGACGCACATGACATAAAGGCAGATAGGAATCAGAATACATGTCTGCGTAGCTCAGTTGGTAGAGCGACTTGTTCCGGAATAAGCGGCCTCGGGTTCGAATCCCGGCGTAGACCGAAAATGACGGAGAAATTTACTTCGTTATAATGGCGCCCGAACTACCCGGATGACCCGACCGTTCGAAATCTCGCATTGGTGTGATGTTATTTCCACACCGCGAGATAGGAAAAATCAGAGAATCCCTTCTCCAGTGCTTCGAAAAATAAATGTGTGTGACGTTGCATTCCACACACCACATTGACTGGGAGTTCTCAAGTGCACGTTCTACAGTGGTTGTCTGCCTGCAACAATTCATGGTCACGGCTGACCCGTAGGCCATGCCCCCGACCCTCTTTCGGGGGGGGAGATGTGACGTACCTGCCAGCAGGACGCACATGACATAAAGGCAGATAGGAATCAGAATACATGTCTGCGTAGCTCAGTTGGTAGAGCGACTTGTTCCGGAATAAGCGGCCTCGGGTTCGAATCCCGGCGTAGACCGAAAATGACGGAGAAATTTACTTCGTTATAACTTGCTGTTAAAAAAGGCCTCTTACGTGGTACTCTGCTCCAGATGTCCATCGTATGCAGTTCTCGTCACATGCGATGGACATATGGAGCACAGATTTTGTTCAAAACCCTGCACACATTTAAATTCATTTGCTAACCTAGCCATGTAACGTTTGTTTGATGCTTTTCTTCTCCCCGAACGTCTCCAGCAATTCACGCTGTGTTACCTTTATAGACATTGCAATCCTATAACGTTTCACAATAAACACTTGCGGCTCAACGGTGTACACAGCCGTCCTGAACAAAGCACGTAGATTGCCTCCGGACAAAATTTGCGTGACCAACCATCTCGTGGGTGACGTCACAATGAGTCATCGCTTTATCAGGAAATAACTCCCCCGCTTTTCTCAAGCATCCAGGTCACTTGTAAATCAAACGTCGTATCATTTACGGTTTGTATGTAGAATGGGAAGAAAACAATAGTTGGTTCTTTGGGAGGACTAACTAGTTAAACACCCAGCATCATTACTGCACTGGCCGCTCCCAGGTGGCGCAGTGTTGTAAGCGTTGGCTTATGACCATTCGTCCGAGATGGGTTCGGGTTCGAATCTCGGTGAGGCACGGATGTTGTGTTTGTCTTACGGCACAGGTTTACTCCCTTTCCCTGCAACCAGTGCCCCTAAATTAGGGACGGGCCACTGCTTATAGCCCATCGAGTTGCTAACAATGATCGCAAAAACCTCATTAAAAAATTACTGCATCGCTAACAAGATATCCTCGTACAGATTCCACACACACACACACACAAACAGAAAAAGAACATTATGCACTTATCATCAAAAATATAGTTTCTCCCATAGGAACGTGTCGTATTGCAATGCTATTTGGAAGAACGGTAAAGGTTACCAGGACCAATAAATGGTTAAACATTGAGACTGATATGGACAATATTTATTGAGCTACACGCCAATACGTAGTGTCTCTCACTATAGACTCGGGCCGCCATATTTTCTCACACAGCATGCCATACATCTCGGCATGGAGTTGTACTGGTTCCTAATGATGTCTTGCGTAAAGCCATCCCATGCAGCTTGAATCTTCCCAAGCAGTTCCTGCAGATTGTGCGGTACAGGTGGAGTGTGGATAGAGCGTCCAATAGCATCCCACACATTTTCAATCGGCGATAGGTCTGGGTAATATAGCACTCCATGTCAGAGTGTCAGTGCCTTGAAGGCAAGCTCTCGAAACAGCAGCAGTATGTAGATCAGCGTTGTCCTGTTGGAAAATCACACCGGAGTGAGCGTTCAGAAAAGCTAGGACCACTGGTTGCAGGACCTCATTAACGTAACGTTGGGCTGTCAAAGTGCCTGTAATGAATAGAAAGGTTTTCTGGCATCGTAGGCAATTGCACCCTACACCATGACACCAGGTTTTCTGGACGTGTGACGCTTGTAACGTACCAGGAGATGTGACGTACCTGCCAGAAGGACGCACACGACATAAAGGCAGATAGGAACCAGAATAAAACGTCCGCGTAGCTTAATTAGTAGAGCAACTTATTCCGGAATGAGTGGACCCGGGTTCGAACCCCGGCGCGGATAAAAATGACGGAGAAATTCACTTCGTTGTAATGGCGTCCGAACTATCCGGATGACCCGACCGTTCAAAATCTCGCATTGGTGTGATGTTATTTCCACACCGCGAGATAGGAAAAATAAGAGCAGCACTTCGAAAAAAATAAATAAATAAAAAATTAGGGGAGATGATGTAACGTACCAGGAGATGTGACGTACCTGCCAGAAGGACGCACACGACATAAAGGCAGATAGGAACCAGAATAAAACGTCCGCGTAGCTTAATTGGTAGAGCAACTTATTCCGGAATGAGTGGACCCGGGTTCGAATCCTGGCGCGGATAAAAGTGACGGAGAAATTTACTTCGTTATAATGGCGCCCGAACTATCCGGATGACCCGGCCGTTCAAAATCTCGCATTGGTGTGATGTTCTTTCCACACCGCGAGATAGGAAAAATCAGAGAATCCCATCTCCAGCGCTTCGAAAAATAAAAATGTGTGATGTTGCATTCCACACAGCAGATTGACGGGGAGTTCTCAAGTGCACGTTCTTCAGTGGTTGTCTGCCTGCAACGATTCATGGTCACGGCTGATCCGTGGGCCATGCCCCCGGCCCTCTTTCGGGGGGATGTGACGTACCTGCCAGCAGGACGCACATGACATAAAGGCAGATAGGAATCAGAATACATGTCTGCGTAGCTCAGTTGGTAGAGCGACTTGTTCCGGAATAAGCGTACTCGGGTTCGAATCCCGGCGTAGACCAAAAATGACGGAGAAATTTACTTCGTTATACGCTCGACAACAAACCGTAAGTTTTGGCACTGACCACGGTGCCTCCACACACGGATTCGTTGGTCGTTTTCTCTAAGACAAAAGCTTGACTCGTCACTGAAGATCCCCTCTGCCATTCTAAGTGGCTCCTTAACAGTCTGACACGACACCATTGCAGTCTTTGGCGACGATGCAATGGTGTTCAGTGCAGTCGTCGTAACGGTCTGCGTGCGTGTAGTCCTACGTCGTGTAGCCGTCTGCCATTGGTGCTGGCACTGATCGGACGAGGCATGCTGGGCGCCACAGCTTGCTGAATATTCGCAGTCATGGCTATTGGGTCACTGGGCGCATGTCCGACAGCCCGTCGGTGGTTCTCTCTGGGATTCATCTAGGTCTCCCAGACCCTTCCGGTCTCTGTTGCGTGCTTTGTTGTGGGGCTATGGTAATATCCTCACGACCGGTATGGCGCGCAATACGGTGATAATGCCTTCCCGGAGGCCGACGACGCGACCTATCTTGGACTCTTCCAACTGCTCGAACTGCTTCCAAACTTTTCTTCGATGCCTACTTTACTTGCAAAGGCTGCAACCAATAAAACAGCACGAGTCAGAATGGCAAGCACGCGCAACGGGACGACTTCATATAGCCGGTCAGACACAGCGCTATATACGACGTTTCCTTACTGGTGTCACATCCGCGGGCGAGCGTGATTCTTGAATCATTTGCATGTCTCATGATGTCAAACCTGCCCACCAAGTTTCATTCTTGTCGGTTGCTTCCTTCTAGTTGCAACTATTTTTTTGACGATGAGTGTATTTCATTGCTAGAAGATTCGGGAAGTGGATTTTTTTTTTTTTGATTGGAGTTTTAACGACCAGCGTGAAAAACTCAATGGGCTGTAAGCAGTCGCCCGTCACTAATTTAGGGTCACTGGTTCCAGGGAGAAGAGAGAGCCAGTGCCGTAAGACAAACACAACATTCATGCCTTACCGGTATTCGAACCCGGACCCCTTTCAGACGAATGATCAGAGGCGATCGCTTAGACCACTGCGTCACCGGAGCGGCCAGGAAGTGGTTCTCAATTACTGCAGAAAAATTCGGAACATGCAAATATCATGATCAACTGTACACAGGGAAAGTGCCGAATGCACAAGCTACACTATCTACCAAAAAGTAATTGGACACCTGTGATAGCAAAGGAAAACGAAGTTTATTCACCTTCAATAGTTGGTGGAGCCTCCACGAGCGGGGATTACAGCTGCGACCCTCCGGGGCATACTCTCAACCAGGCGTTGTACAACGGCCAGCGGTATTTTCTTCCACTCGGCTTGGAGAAGACAGGTCAGTTACTTCACCGATTTCGGACGGTGGGGGCACCCCTTAAGTCGACGCTCCAACTCGTCCCAGAGGTGCTCGATAGGGTTAAGGTTCGAGCTCTGCGCAGGCCAGTCCATTCGATTAACGACATTGTCACCATACCAAGCCATAGTGGACCTCGCAACATGACAGGTGGCATTGTCATCCTGAAAGTAACATTGGTTTTCCCCGTAAAACTGCCACAACGTAGGAAGCGCATGGTCATCCAAAATGGTGCAGTAGATCTCGGCGTTAAGTCTACTAAGAATTGTGACCAAGGGTCCCGTGTTATACCAGGAGAAACACCCCCATAGCATAATTCCACCGCCGTCGAACTTCACAGTTGGCACAATACATTCCGACAGGAGGCGTTCTCTAGGCAGACGCCAAACCCAGACCCTGCCATCCGAACACTAGAGGGTGAACCTTGATTCGTCGCTCCAGAGAACCTGTTTCCACTGTTCAACGGTCCACTGTGGACGTTCTTTGCAACACGTTAGCCGAGCAGCGCTACTGGACTTGGTGGTCAAAGGCTTGTGGGTGGCAACACGTCTATGATAACCAAACATATGGGCTTCCTTACGGATGATATTCATCGAAAGAACACTCCCAGACGCCTGTTGAAACTCTTCGCGGACGTGGCCCATCGATTTGGTGCGGTTCTTCCGAATTTCTATGGCCAACACTCGTCGGTCTCCAACTCCCAGTTTTGTGGGTCTGCCGGGTCGGGGCACATTCCGACAGTCACCTCTCATCTTCCACTTGCCAATCACATAGACCACTGTCGATTTTGGGTACTTCAACTCGCTGGATATGTCACGTATGGATCGGCCATTTCTGTGATACCCGACTATTACACCTTTCTCGAAATCATAGAGCTCCGAACTGCGTGGCATCTTGCATGCGACTGATTGCGTTGTTGTTTCCCACACGTTATTTAACGGCGGCGGCCGTGACGTGTATCAGGACCGCAGATATCGTCGATTGCAGGGGTGTCCAATTACTTGTTGGCAGATAGTGTAGTAGCATTCTATCAATAACGCCACACTAGTGCTATAAACCTATATCAAGACGACTTTTTATTATTTTCTACTAAAACGTTGGTAACATGTACCAAAATTAAGGAGTTTCTACTGACTGTGTCGATCGAAATGTACACCTTAACATTTTAATCACATGTTTACTAAAACGTACATCCAGATTATAGCATCAATCACGTAGGACGAGCTGCAATACTAATAGAAAATTCCACCACTGCAGACGCCATTATAATTTATAGATTACGCGCCAGCCGCTGACTTTATTTTTGCGCTTTTAAATAAAACATACGAGCCATACTTAGCTTAAGAAACCTGAATTTAATGAGAATGCCTGCAAGACCGTTCCGTGGAACTTCCGGGACCAAAAGTGGATATTAAATTGTCGTTTGTGCTAAAAATATGGAGCTTTGCGCCAGCGACATTGAGTTACGTTTGCTGTGCTACTTTTATTTTTTGGCTTATTTCTGCAATACAAACGGCACTGAGCTAGAAACGGGAAATACATTGTAAATGGAGATGCAAGTGTGGTTGTTTTGGAGTGCAAAATACCTCGGGAGTTTAACCACAAACAACTCAGTGTGTTTAGCAGTGAAGTAAGAAATGGCACAATTGGTCTTGATTAGAGAAACGACGATAAACGCTTTGCTAAGGTAAAAGTAGAATTAATTAAAAGAGAAGGTGTTCCTATTTGACGTGTTGAGAGTCGTTGCGAGTCTCGATTGCCGATTAGTCAGATGCTTCCTGAACACGTTAAATACTGAAAAGCAAAGGCAAAAAAAGAAAAAATTAGGTGTACGCCAAATACAGTGGATGTCCACATATGATTAGAAAGCTTTTGATAAGAAATTACAGAAAATAAAAGACCTTTAAAGAATTGAAACTGGCAACAGCGTGTTAAATGGGCACGAAAGAAACATGTCCTGCGGTTAAATATCGTCTGCGCCGCCCCAGTGGCGCAGTGGTCGGCCTCTGATCATTAGTCCGAAAGGGGTCCGGGTTCGAATCCCGGAGAGGCATGGATGTTGTGTTTCCTTACGGCACTGTCTCTCTCCTTTTCCTGGAACCAGTGACCCTAAATTAGGGACGGGCGACTGCTTATAGTCCATTGAGTTGCACACGGTGGTCGTTAAAACACCAATAAAAAAAAAAAAATAGTCTGCTGAGAAAATGGCCCTCGTAAACAAGCTGTGGGTAGAAGGTTGCGTTTTTTTGTTCCTTACGAAGAGGAACATTCATATTCTGTAGTTAAAAAACGCTGCAAAAATCATGGAATTTGCATTCTAATTGCAAAATAAGCAATATTATTAATAATAGAGGAAAAATCGGCAAGCATTGCTTTTAACAGGAAAAAAGAAGACATATCCAAAGAAGGAATGCACTTTTATGACGGCTTCAAGAGTAAGGTCTCTAGTCTTAAAAAAAATCAACCATACAAGGAGCAATCCTATTAAAAATATCTGCAACAATTATAAACAAAGTAATAAACAAATATTTTAATCTGGAAAAAAAAAAGAAAGATAATGTCTCCGCCTTTTGCCTAGGCACGTGTCTGAACGCAGAACACGGTGTAGACTTCTTTGTGAAAATCACTTAATCGGAGACAGATGGAAATTTATTGTGTCCATTCTAACCTATTGTAACAAAAAAAAAAGATCGAATACTATTACAGAAGAGCAGAAAAAAAAATTCCAAACTTGATTCCAAGAATCCAGAGAAAGTCTAAGTAAAGGATTTATGATTATTGCTGTTTTCTCGTAAACTAACCCAAAACGTACAATTAGAATTTTACTACTGAAAAACATATTAGGTAAAAACAAGATCTTTCGCAACAGGCGCCCTGTGCGTCATCAGGTTAAAAGAACTGGCGCTAGGGGAACATACACACTTAATATATAGGTAGTCCCGAAGACAACAGCGATCCTGATGAGTGACATGATATCCGCGTCACAACTCGGTTACAGCGAGAAACAAAGCTGAGAAAGAAAATAACACTTATACATTGACCAATACATACTCACCGAAGTGATAAGTAAGCACAAGGTCCGTTATCAATCCCCGCAATAGGGTACTTCGCACGACACAGGAAGTTAAATAAGTATAACGATGTAAATTTCTCCGTCATTTTTGTCCACGCCGGAGCTCGAACCCGGGTCCCCTCATTCCGCAATAAGACGCTCTACCAATTGAGCTACGCGGACGTTCGTTCTGACTGCTATCTGCCTTTATGTCGTGTGCGTCCTGCGGGCAGGCACGTCACACCCTTGAACAAGCTCCCACAGTTCACGAAGATTTGATGGAACGGGGTCATCTCTCTCGATGGCATCCCAGATGTGCTCGATGGGACTGAGGTCAGGCGACCTAGCTGGCCAAGGAAGCGAGGTCACTTCAGTGGAGTGTTCATCCAACCATTCGGATACAATTCGGGAGCTGCATTGTCTTGTTGCAGGATGAGGTTCCCAGTGGGATGTTGAAAACGCACAAACGGGAGCAAATGGTCGTCCAGAATATCCCGGTAACCTTGACCTGTGAGGGACGATGTCACACGTACCAGGGGTCACATTTCAGTCCACGTAAACAGTCTCCAGACGAGAATTATACCCGCACCAGCTTGAAGACTACTGTGCTGGCAAGAAGGGTCCATCGCTTCATTTGGTTTGCGCCATACTGGTATCCTACCATCAGCATGTACCAACGTGAATCTCGACTCATCAGTCCAGGCAACATTTTTCCACATGTCTAGGGTCCAGTGGCAATGTTCCCGCGCCCATGCTAATCTTTGCACCCTGTGATGTGCGGTCAGCAGCGGTACCCTCGTGGGACGATGGCTTCTGTACCCCATAGCGAGGAGATGGTTCTGGATAGTGTGGTTGCTTACACGTTTTTGTGCACCAGCGTTAAATTGCCTAGTAATTTCTTGCACTGTGGCCCGTCTATCCGCTGTTACAATGCGAGCTAGCCGACGAGGACCCCGCTCATCTACACGCTGTTGTCCACGGCAGTTGGCCCTTGAAGGGATGGTTTTACCTGATTCGATGTACTCGCGGTGCACCAGTGACACAGTGGCTCGTGAAAATCCCAATGCCTGCATGACTTCCGAGATGGATTGACCCATTCGTCGGGCCCCGACAATTTGCCTACGATAAAATGCGCTTAGATCCTTCGTCTTACCCATACGGCGCCCGACTCTTACTGCTTCCCGTCGCATCACTTCTTATATTGTCGGATCGCTGCATACGTCATGTCGTTTCCGTTTACAGGGCCCACCACAGCGCTGCATTTGCATAACGCCAGCTGTCTCTAATTCATTTGCTCTTCAGTGTATGTATATTATCAATATACAAGGCTTGAAAAATTTCATGGTTGTTCACCTGTCAGGCAAATATCTCACTCGCCAGCTGAAAATCGACGCTCTGTGGTGCTGTCGATTCTCAGCTGGAGAGTGAAGTTTTTTTTTGTTTTTGTTGTTGTTTCGTGTTTGAAGTTTGATTTGCTAAAAATGTATACACATCTCTCGAATAATATTTTATCGTTAACCAAATTTAAACTATTAGCAATTGTATAATAACAAAACCCAGTTTTCTCTCTGTAAAGCAGATGACGCAAGGGTCCTTCAATGTTTTAGGACTTTCCTAATAGTTTCGCGGAAATACGGATTCCCGTGTTTACTCTTTGACATACGACAGCAACTGGCTAAGCAGCAACTTGCGAGGCGCATGTGACTTTCAAACTGCATTTGTTTTCCCACAACGTTTGAAGAAATCATTCTACTGGACTTGCGGCTTCTTGCCTCGTGTTCCTTGTTAAGCTCCCCGTACCCGGATGTTTTGATTCACAGCATTCGCTGTCCAGTTCCTTTCGCGGAGAAATCGATTTTCCATGCTGCCGCACAATTACGTGTCAGTTCTGTAAATTAAAGTACAGTGTTAAAAGTTTTGGTGCTAGGTTGAACCAAAATATGGAGCAATGAGGGGAATATTTTACTGCAACCATAACTTGATTCAAACTTCACCCCAATTTATCGTTCAACATAACACCAAATTTTGGTTCAACTTGTACACCAAATTATGGTTCAACATTACACCAAATTTGGTTTCAGTTCAACCTCGCAACATATATTGATCCTTATTTACATAAAATGTGCTGTATATAAAGATCATATCAAATGACTTATTAGAATGCAAGTAAGCTACTGTTAAATACAAAATCAAATACTATTATATTTAAAATAAATCGGTATATTTCAATGTTTGATAGTAGCTAAAATATCATTTTGACATTGTAGATCCGAAACACTGACCACCTACATGTTAAATCAACACCCCATTTCAAGCTTCCTAAGCTGACGATTTAACAAAAAATATTTCAGAAAAATGTTGTATTACAAAATCTCTCAATAGAGATTTTTTTCATTGGTCTTTATGTTACAGAAACCAAAAATTTCAGAATTCATTTCTGCTGCATAAGATTTGTTTCCCAATATATCCATTAATTCTTTTGCTCTTTGTTATTTTAGAAAGTTTTATAAGTTACTTGCTCTGGCAACACCCAGTAATATTATTTTCAGTTTTCTATAAATCAAGTAAATACTCTTACACCACAGAAATTAAATCACTCCAATCTGCATCTTTGGAATTTGATTGAGGATCCACGATAAATCTATTTGTTAACAAGAGCTTTTCTGCCTCTTTTTTTTTTTCATAACCTTTTTCTTTTTTATTACACAAGTCAAAGCGTATCATATTTCAAATTGCCTTTTTGACATTTATTCAGTATTTTGGTCCTGCAGTACGTTAGATTTCAATAAAGATAAAAATATGTTACGTTTCATATTTTTGTCCTGGAGTATGTTTGATTTCCAGCTAATATCCAGAATAACCGCCGTGTGCAGCGCGGACAGCAGCTAGACGGGCTGGGAGTGACTCAGTAAGGTGCTGGATGGTGTTCACAGGTATGTGGAGCCATGCTGACTGCAGTGCCTCTGACAGCTACTGGAGGGTGCATGGCTGAGGATCCATAGAGCGAACAACACGGTCCAGGTGGTTCCACAGATGCTCAATCGGATTTAAGTCTAAGGAATTAGTAGGTCAGAGAAGTACTTTGAAGTCTTCATCGTGCTCTTTCAACCACTCTCTGACATTTCTAGCTGTGTGACACGTCGCATTGTCGTTTTGGAAGATCCCATCCGCCCTAGGGATGACAATCAGCATGTATGGGTGAATGTGGTCTGCAAGGATGGAATCACAACGAATTCTGACCATAGTGCCTTCCACAGGTATGAGCGGACCCAGAGAATGCCACTGAAATATTCCTCAGATCACAACGCTGTCCCCACCAGCTTTTGTTCTGCCAGAAATGGTTGAAGAGTGTTTGTTCTCCAATGTTTCGCGCCTTATACGCCAACGTCCATGCGTTCGATGAAGCAGAAAATGTGACTCATCGGAGAAAGAAATCCTTTGCCAAACATCAGAGGTCTTATTCCGATACTGCCGTGCAAATGTAAGCCTTTTCTGCCGATGCACCTTGGTTAGCATAGGTGCCGTGACCATCCGTCTGCACCGGAGTCCCATTCGCAACAGGGTTCGCTGGACTGTCGTTATAGACACACTTCCGGTAGCCCACTGGTTCATTCGGCCAGTGAGTTGCTGCACTGTAGCGTGTGGATGGGCCCTCCCGTACCTTCGCAGCCAACGTTCGCCTCTCACATCAATGTCTCGTGTTGCTCCGCAGTTTTCACGTCGCTTATTCGCAATTGTGCCATTTCCCTAATCAGTGTACACTTTTAACCACAGCAGCACGCGAGCAGTACACAAACTGCGCTGTTTCAGAAATACTGGCACTCTTGGCCCGAAAGTCGTTAATCATCCCTTTTTGCAAATCTGATTAATAGCTCCTCTTTTCGGTGACAGCAACGAGTGATAAGTTTTCAGATTGCCTACATCACACCTTATATACTTCCTAAGCCAGCTCACGACACGTGCCTTCTTTCATTGGCAACGCGCTGTTGAGGTCAAATATAGGAGGTGGTCACAATGATGGGATTCGGCTGTGTATTATCTACTTTTCGTCGCACGTCAAAAACAGGTTAAAAAATTGGACATTATCACAAGGTGGAATCAACGATGAGCAGCCGCCCCCGGTAGTTGAGGTCTTGGCCCCAAAGTTCGGATCAGTGCACAGTAATCCGGGAAGCTAGTTAATCCGGCAAAAATCGAAATTTCGAATGTCGGTTTTAAAAGAAAAGAGTTTATGGGTTTCAATATAAATGAATGTAGGATTAAACTGCCGCAAAAAAAAAATTCTATAACATTTCTTTACTATTGTTTTAGGACTGTAAAGGGCATTATCAACAATACGAATTTTTGTGTGAACATTTCGTCAGTTTAAAAACATTATTAATGAATGTATAATTTTACCAAACATAATAGTAATGTGTTAAATAGACTCACACTATTCCACAAATTCTCAGAAAATAATGCAACTTGCTTAATAATAGAAACGAGGCAACATTATATGTGGATGTGGAAATTTAATTTTCAACGTGAGCTACAAAATGCTCGCCGTCGAAAGGTTTGCTGTAACAAATACTTTAAAGTGTTCTTAAAAAGGTGCAAAAGTTTTTACGGAAGCTTGCGGATGCAGAAGTATAGCGCATGTTTTTGGGAAAAATAGCGCTGCGAGTCGAGTGCACATGCACCGAACTAGCTCACGCGATGCGTAAACAAGACAGTTTGTGGTTCGCTCGTTTTTACTCCTGTTTAAGGTTTTGTAACGAGGAGGGATAAACGTATTGTTACAGATTACATGTCATAGGTTTTTTGCGGTGGAATTCCGGAAAAAACGAAGAGAATTGTATGAAATTCTTCGTGAAAAGTATCGTGAAGGTAGGGATCAACAACAGGCTCATTTATTAAAGTTCGTTTTAGATTCTTTTAAAAGTGAAAAAATATCAGAATATTCCGAAAGGAAAATCCGCCTTATGCATGTCAGACATTTGCAGCAAAATATTTAAAAGGCTAGAAAAATGTTGTCGAAGACATGATGTATTTATTAAAAGAAATTCTAGTTGGCTTGATGAAAATGTAGTACTTTCTATTTGTGATTCAGTTAGCTCTGACACCGGATTCAGTTAGAGCTAAGTCTTCCACGGAAGACCTGCGCCTCTCTTTCAAGAGAAGTTTTAGATCTCTTGAAAGAACCACTACCCCATCCAGAGACACCACGAACTCCAATATCAGACATTGACAATAGCGGAGAATCATATTCTGATAGCAGCGAATGAGAAAATAGATTACAAAGCAAGGCTTCAAGGTATTGCATTTATTGTATTTTTATTGCATTCTGTTTACCCTGTTTGCACGTCGTTATACCTCTATATCATTTCATTTCTAAAATAATAGACACCTTGTGTGTGTTTAATAATATTCTACCAAAGCATACACTGCTTTTCAGCAATTATCTAATATCTGCAAAAACTTAATGTTAAAATTTAATTATCTGTAAAAATAATGTAGTTTACATTAAAATAGGTACAAACAATTAATTTGAGCAAATTCCAAAACAAAACCACAACCCGCGGATTTTTACCGAGTTTTCGGTAATTTCGGATCACAGTGCAGTGGTACGAAATGGGCCTGGGTGAAAGTTCAGGATGAGTCATGGGTCATGTACTTGTTGAATGACGAACAGGAG
Source organism: Macrothele yani (assembly GCA_039090855.1). Classification (NCBI taxonomy): domain Eukaryota; kingdom Metazoa; phylum Arthropoda; class Arachnida; order Araneae; family Macrothelidae; genus Macrothele; species Macrothele yani. The sequence continues at coordinate 27,552,137 of CM077005.1, forward strand.
ATGTAAGTTGGATCGGGTGAAACTTCCCAAACAAGTCTATGTGTTTTTCCTAAGTATTTCTTGTCCTATAAGTTGTCGGCAAAATCACAGCATCTTTACGCTGAACCAAACAGGATGCTTTTTTAGCATTTCAGTTCTATCAATGTTCGGATATTTCGTCTGCAACAACCTAATAATTCATTGCCAAATTCGTTGCTTCTTCGTGCCCAGATCTACAGAGGCTGCTCACACATATTTTTGGAACGATTTCTTAGCAATGTAATTAATGTTTAATTTTTTTCTTAAATGTTCTATCTGATAACCCTTTGTCTTGGACTATGAACTTACATCTAGATTTCGAGGATAACAGGATATTTCTTAAAATTCGTATTCCACTCCTCTTCCACTGCTTTCCATAGTCTAATCTACACTATCTACCAAAATGTAATTGGACACCTGTGATAGTAAACGAAAACGACGTTTATTCACCTTCAATAGTTGGTAGAGCCTCCACGAGCGGCGATTACAGCCGCGACCCTCCGGGGCATACTCTCAACCAGGCGTTGTACGAAGGCTAGCGGTATTTTCTTCCACTCGGCTTGGAGAAGACAGGTCAGTTCCTTCACCAATTTCGGACGGTGGGGGCACCCCTTAGGTCGACGCTCCAACTCGTCCCAGAGGTGATCGATAGGGTTAAGGTCCGGACTCTGCGCAGGCCAGTCCATTCGATTACCCCCATTGTCACCGTACCAAGCCATGGTGGACCTCGCAACATGAGAGGTGGCATTGTCATCCTGAAAGAAACATGGGTCCACCCCGTAAAACTGCCACAACGTAGGAAGCACATGGTCATCCAAAATGGTGCAATAGGTCTCGGCGTTGAGTCTACCAGGAATTGCGACCAAGGGTCCCGTGCCATACCAGGAGAAACACCCCCATAGCATAATTCCACCGCCGCCGAACTTCACATTTGGCACAATACATTCCGGCAGGAGGCGTTCTCCAGGCAGACGCCAAACCAAGACCCTGCCATCCGAACGGTAGAGGGTGAACCTTGATTCGTCGCTCCAGAGAACCTGTTTCCACTGTTCAACGGTCCACTGTCGACGTTCTTTGCACCACGTTAGCCAAGCAGCGCTATTGGACTTGGTGATCAAAGTCTTGTGGGCGGCATCACGTCCATGATAACCGAGAAGATGGGCTTCCTTACGGTTGGTATTCATCGAAAGAACACTCCCGGATGCCTGTTGAAACTCCTCGCGTATGTGGCCCATCGATTTGGTGCGGTTCTTCCGAATTTCTCTGGCCAGCACCCGTCGGTCTCTAACTCCCAGTTTTGTCGGTCTGCCGGGTCGGGGCACATTCCGACAGTCACCTCTCATCTTCCACTTGCCAATCACGTAGCAGCCGCCCCGGTGGCGCAGTGGTCTAAGCGATGGCCTCTGATCATTCGTTCGAAAGGGGTCCGGGTTCGAATCCCGGTTAGGCATGGATGTTGTGTTTGTCTTACGGTACTGGCTCTCTCCCTTCCCTGGAACCAGTGCCCCTAAATTAGGGACGGGCGACTGCTTATAGCCCATTGAGTTGCTCACGGTGGTCGTTAAACCTCCAATAAAAAAAAAATAATCACGTAGGCAACTGTCGATTTATGGTACTTCAACTCGCTGGATATGTCACGTATGGATCGGCCATTTCTGTGATACCCGACGATTACACCTTTCTAGAAATTAGAGAGCTCCGAACTGCGTGGCATCTTGCATGCGACTGGTTGCGTTGTTGTTTCCCACACGATATTTAACGGCGGCTGCCGTGACGTGTATCAGGACCCGGGAACCGCAGATATCGTCGATTGCAGGGGTGTCCAATTACTTGTTGGTAGATAGTGCATATATTAATTCTATAAGGTTTTTTACTGTGAGTCCTATTTTGAGAGTACGGCTAAACGTAAAGATATGGTTTACGTTTAGAATGTCTCTCCCGCTGAAAAAAAACCCAAAAAAAACCGTAAGAGCCTTACTGGAAAGTGTGAGCGATCAATGGGTCGCAACTATATGTCTCAGACAAGAGAGAATGAAGAGTATTCGCAACGCGAATCTCATTCCAACAACATTTACTAACAAACAGTTATGACTGAAGATGAGAGTGAAAGTTTGCGCTATCCAGTTGAATTTTTGCACACGATCGGCATAAGTGGACTTCCGGCTCACATTCTACCACTGAAAAAGGGCGCAGTCGTGTTGCTCATCTCGAACATGGCCGCCCCGGTGGCGCAGTCATCTAAGCGCTGGCTTATGATCATTCGTTCGTGTAGGGTCCGGGTTTGAATCCCGGTGCGGCATGGATGGTGTGTTCGTCTTACGGCACAGGCTCTCTCTCCCTTCCCTGGAACCAATGACCCTAAATTAGTGACGAGTGACTGCTTATAGCCCATTGAGTTGCTAACGGTGGTCGTTAAACCTTCAGTCAAGAAAAAAATCACGAACCTGGACTTACTGAAGTGGTTGAATGAATGTCTTTACTGAAGTGGTTGAATGAATTTGCCAATCAAATAAAGTTTACATTTGTTGTTTCATATGAGTTTACTCTTTTCGAAAAAAATGTAAATAAAACGTACCCGTCGATTCCGACGGGTTTCTTTTAGTCTATATATTAATTATGTAAGGGTTTGTTTTTACTGTGAGTCCTATTTTGAGAGAATGGCTGAACGTAAAGATATGGCTGAGTTATCAAAATAAAGGTCTTAAGATGTGCCAGTCAAAGAGAAAAATAAGATTGGGGCAACGTTTCAGGCGTTGCGGGGCGGCAAATTTCCCATGTAAAGTTTATGGGAGAAGAGTGCGGTTGATTCATGTGCTATTGAAGGAGGAAGCATGGAGGAACTGAAAGAGTCCGAAGTCTTATCTTTTTCTGAACGAACCGTTGCGCAAAGCAATGCTAGCAGGCATTGGTATCAAATTTCTTCTCATCGGAACAGCGAACACTCTTGAAGACCTGATTGCGTTATGCCGTTGGACTGTGATGTAGATATACAATTTAATATTCATTCGATCAGTTTATTCATGTAGGTAAGACGTTTTCCATTATGTAAAGATGTAAGTAAACATTCCGTTGACTATTGTTAGGTGGTCGGTAAAACCTCCAGTAAAAAAAAAAAAAAAAAAGAATCACGAACCTGGACTACTGTCTTTACTGAAGTGGTTGAATGAATTTGACAATCAAATAAAGTTTGCATTTGTTGTTTCATATGAGTTTATTCTTTTCAAAATAAATAGATAAATAAATAAATAACTGACTGTCGATTCCGACGGGTGAAGAGTATTCGCAACTCGAATCTCCTTCCAACAACATTTACAAACACAGTTGTGACTAAAGATGAGAGTGAAAGAGTGCGCTATACAGTTGATTTTTTTTTTTTTTTTTTTTTTTTTTTTTGCACACGATCGAGATGAGTGGACTTCCGCCTCACATTTAACGACTGAAAAGGGGTGCAGTCGTGATGCTCATCACGAACCTGGCCGCCTAGTTGGCGCAGTGGTCTAAGCTCTGTCTTATGATCATTCGTTCGTGAAGGGTCCGAGTACGAATCCCGGTGAGGCTTGGATGTCGTGTTTGCCTTACAGCACTGAATCTCCCCCTTCCCTGGAGTCAGTGAGCCTAAGTTAGGGACGGGCCACTGCTTATAACTCACTGAGTTGCTCACTGTGGTCGCTAAACCTTCAGTCAAATAAAAAAAAAAAAAAAACCCGCGAACCTGGGCTATTGTTTTTACTGAAGTGGCTTAGTGAATTTGTGAATCAAATAAAGTTTACATTTGCTGCTTAATTTGAGTTTATTCTTTTCAAAAAAAAAAAAAAAGAAAGAAAGAAAAATAAACTTACCGTCGATTCTAACAGGTTTTCTCTAGTCATTGTTTAAGGTGTACGTTTAAAAATCCTATTTTTAGCAGTTCGAAGGCACAATACTCCTTCAGTGACACATCACGGAATTTGGAAGAAATTGGATGTCGTGTTTGCCTTACGGCACTGAGTCTCCCCTTCCCTGGAGTCAGTGAGCCTAAGTTAGGGACGGGCGACTGCTTATAACCCACTGAGTTGCTCACTGTGGTCGTTAAACTTTCAGTCAAATAAAAAAAACCCGCGAACCTGGGCTATTGTTTTTTCTAAAGTGGCTTAATGAATTTGTGAATCAAATAAAGTTTACATTTGCTGCTTCATTTGAGTTTATTCTTTTCAAAAAAAAAAAAAAAAAAAGAAAGAAAGAAAAACAAACTTACCGTCGATTCCAACAGGTTTTCTCTAGTCATTGTTTAAGGTGTGCGTGCCGCCCCGGTGGCGCAGTGGTCTAAGGCGTTGGCCTCTGCTCATTCGTCCGAAAGGGGTCCGGGTTCGAATCCCGGTGAGGCATGGATGTTGTGTTTGTCTTACGGCACTGGCTCTCTCCCTTCCCTGGAACCAGTGACCCTAAATTAGGGACGGGCGACTGCTTATAGCCCATTGAGTTGCTCACGGTGGTCGTTAAACCTCCAATCAAAAAAAAAAAAAAAAAAAAAAAAAAAGGTGTGCGTTTAAAAAACCCTATTTTTAGCAGTTCGAAGGCACAATACTCCTTCAGTGACACATCACGGAATTTGGAAGAAATAGGAAAAAAAGATATAGACTTAATACCCATTTCTTTTTTTTTTTCTTTTTTTTTTTTCAAGAAATACAGTTTTAAATTTGGATGGATTGGTAGTGTCCTTATCCTGATGGAGTTCTATTCTTTGTAGGCTGTGTGGATAAAGGAATGGTATTTTATCTTTAAATATAGCAGTTAAAACATTATTTTGCTAATACGTAGAATTGATTTTAACATTCTTTTCAACATTTCTTAACTTTAAGTTCCCATTGTGCGAGAAACTAGGAATAATCACGAATCCTTTACTGAAACTTTCTTTGGATTCTGAACCAAGTTTATAAGTCGTTCTTGCTCTTTTGCGATTTTAAAACACCTTTTTTTGTTACAGTCGTTTAGATAGATCCATGCTTCACCGATAATCACAATAAATTTCCATCTGTCTCAGGTAAAGTGATTTTAATGAAGAAGTCTACACGGCGATCTGCGTTCAGCCACGTGCACAAGCAAACGACGGGGAACCTTGTTTTTTGCTTTCTTTTTCAGATTCAAACCTTTGCTTATTACCTTGTTTACCGTTGTCACAGGCGTTTAACGACTTAGCGATTGCTCCTTAGGTTGGTGGATTTCCTTTTAAGACCAAATACCTTACTTTTCATATGTTCGTAAACGTACGTACCTTCTTTTGATATTCGTGTGGTGTTCTTTTTCGTTTTGAAAGCAATGTTTGAAGGTTTTCCCCGGTATTTTTAATAATATTGCTTGTTTTCCATTTAGAAATTCTAATTCTGTGATTTTCACAGCGTTTCTTAATAACATAATGCGAACATTTCTTTTCGTAAAGAAAAAAAACATTACCTTCTATCTACAGCTTTGTTTACAGGCGCCATTTTCTCAGCAGACGATATTTCACAGCAGCATATGTTTCCTTCGCGTTCATCTAACACGCTGTTGCCAGTTTCAGTTCTTTGAATTTTTTTTTCATTTTCTGTAATTTTTCATCAGAAAGCTTTCTAAAAATGTATGAACAACCTCTAGGTCACTGGAGAAACTTTTCATCCGGCTACGTCAGTTATGGAGAATCGTTGTGAATTCATTCGACGCTGAAGGTTATCAAATTTCTACCGTATTCGTTTTAGAATTTCTATGTTATGTATGTCTTACAAAATAATAAACATATTACAAATGTTTTGCATGACTTTTGTACACCCTGTGCTTGTAAAAGCTAAACTTGAATCCTAATCAGCTATAAAGTGAATCTCTGAAAACTTCTTATAAAGAATATCCTTATCAAGTTCTGTTTTTCCAAACTTCCTAAATTTATTCAAGTAAGTTTATCTTGCCGAGAAACATAGTAGATTCAGCCGCCGTCAACGAAATCCTCATTAATAATGATCTCATTCTCGTCATCCTACCTCCAATCCTCTTAATCCGAGTCCTTATTTACCTTTTAATTACCCCAGGCCCTTTCTGTTATTTTCTTTTTCACCCACTTTTACGGGCTTTCTGCCATTATTGACAGCGTTACTCTTCTAAGCAGAGATATGCAGAGCTTAAACTTCGTTGCTCAGTTAATTGCGGTAGCACATCATCACTCAATTTAATTCCAACAATGCATTCATTTTTTACATACCTTAATTGCTGCAATACTTAAAGTTGTTCCTCAGTTGAACTGTCGCTGGCACTTTTAAACACAACTCAGTTAATTTCTGCTTCTGTCTATCACCTTTTTTCAATCGGATTAATTTGCTGCAGTAATTAAGCTTAGTAATTCAATTTAATTGCTGCAGCATTTAAACGTTTTCATTCTGTTTTACCGATGCAGTATTTAATAGGTTTTTTTCCCTCAATTGAATTACTGCGTACTAAAGCGTTTTTACTCAATTTAATTTCTGCAGTACTTGTTCTTTGAATACTACGTAGTTGCTCCTGGAATACATGAAACGTTTACTCCGTTTAAGTGTTGAACGGCCATTATAAAATTAAACTTCCGCTTGTACACGATTAGATTGCTGTAAATATCGAACTCCGTTGTTCAAGTTAATTGCTGTAGCAATTAAACGTAGTTACCTGTATTGCTTAACGCACTTCATAACATACTTAACTGGTGCAATGATTGGACTTTTGGCTTCACAAAATTTACTAGAGATAATTCTTGAACTTCGCCTCTGAAGTTAATTACTATAGCAATTAGACTTGACAATTTGCGTTATTTACTCCACTGCTCGTTCTTCGTTACTCAATTTAACGCTCAAGTACGTAAACGTAGGTACATCATTTAATTCTTGCAGGATTCGAACTTCGTTAATTGTTCGTATTAGTTGCTGCAGTGAGTGCGTATTTTTCTTTTTCAGTTTTATCGCGTCGTTACTAAACTTCATCAGTTTAGTGACTATTAATGCCTAACTGCTCAGTTTAGGAATACTGGTACTAATTGGATGCTGATACTAATATTACGCAGTTAAGTGGTAGTACCAATGCTTAGTTACTCAGTTTAGTGCCGTGCTAATGTTGTTTTACTCAATTTGCAGTAGCAGTGCTAATGTCGTTTTACTCAACTTATAATAATTACTCAATTTAGATAGAGTACTAATGCTTAGTTACTCAGTTTATATACACTCATCGTCAAAAAAAAAAGTTGCACCCAGAAGTAAGCAACCGTCAGGAATGAAACTTGGGTGGATTTGACATAACGCAAATGATTCAAGTATCACGCCCGGCCGCCAATGTGTCGCAAGCAAGGAGGGATTGTAGCGCTGTGCCTGACCGGCAGCATAAAGTCGTCCCGTATCGCGTGCTTGCCATTTTGACTCGTGCCTGTTGTGTTGGTTGCACCTTTTGCAAGTGAAGTATGCCTCGGAGAGAAGTTCGGAAGCGATTCGAGTAGTAGGAGGAGTACGAGAGGGGTCGCATCGTCGGGCTCCGGGAAGCAGGATGGTCTTATCGCCGTATTGCGCGCCATACCTGTCGTGTGGATATCACCATAGGATGTTGTTGGCGGCAGTGGATAGCACAAAACACGCAGCATCAACAGGAAGGGTTTGGGAGAACTAGACGAACCACGGAGAGAGAGAGGACAGACCGGTTGTCCGACTAGCGCGGTATGACCTAACAGCCACGATTGCGGATATTCAGCGAGCAGCGGAACCCTCCACGCATCGTCGAGTTAAGGCTATAATTAAATAGCTTGTGCCATTAAGCCCAACCAGATGGAGACGTCTCAGTTGCTGAGCCCATCCCTACGGATTTGTGAAATCAGATGCTGACAGATAAACGCACACAGCGTCGTGGATTGTTGGCATCGTAGCGTAAAGCGAAAGCACTCTGCTAGTTAAGTCCCACCAGATGGAGACATCTCAGTTGCTGAGCCCGTCCCTACGGATTTGAGAAGTCAGATGCTGACAGATAAACACACATAGCGCCTTGGGTTGTTGGTACCGTAGCTTAAGGCGAAAGCACTCTGCTAGTTAAGTCCCACCAGATGGAGACATCTCAGTTGCTGAGCCCATCTCTACGGATTTGTGAAGTCAGATGCTGACAGATAAACACTCATAGCGCCGTGGATTGTTGGCACCGGCGAAAGCACTCTGCTAGTTAGGTCCCACGAGATGGAGACATCTCAGTTGCTGAGCCCGTCCCTACGGATTTGAGAAGTCAGATGCTGATAGATAAACACACATAGCGCCGAGGATTGTTGGCACCGTTGCGTATAGCGAAAGCACTCTGCTAGTTAAGTCCCACCAGATGGAGACATCTCAGTTGCTGAGCCCATCCCTACGGATTTGTGAAGTCAGATGCTGACAGATAAACACACATAGCGCCTTGGGTTGTTGGTACCGTAGCTTAAGGCGAAAGCACTCTGCTAGTTAAGTCCCACCAGATGGAGACATCTCAGTTGCTGAGCCCATCTCTACGGATTTGTGAAGTCAGATGCTGACAGATAAACACTCATAGCGCCGTGGATTGTTGGCACCGGCGAAAGCACTCTGCTAGTTAGGTCCCACGAGATGGAGACATCTCAGTTGCTGAGCCCATCCCTACGGATTTGTGAAGTCAAATGCTGACAGATAAACACACATAGCGCCGGGGATTGTTGGCACCGTTGCGTATAGCGAAAGCACTCTGCTAGTTAAGTCCCACCAGATGGAGACATCTCAGTTGCTGAGCCCATCCCTACGGATTTGTGAAGTCAGATGCTGACAGATAAACACACATAGCGCCTTGGGTTGTTGGCACCGTAGCTTAAGGCGAAAGCACTATGCTAGTTAAGTCCCACCAGATGGAGACATCTCAGTTGCTGAGCCCATTCCTACGGATTTGTGAAGTCAGATGCTGACAGATAAACACTCATAGCGCCGTGGATTGTTGGCACCGTAGCGTAAGCCGAACGCACTCGCCTAGTTGTCGAGGTATCTGGGGTTCGATCACAGCGGTGTCGAAATACAATTTTTCGGTTACTGTGTTTTAATTAAAGAAAAACGTGGAAAGAGCGATGACTTTGTCTAGTTACATAATGAGTTCTTTACATTGATAGCATTTAGCCATGGTTTTATTTCCTGACAAAACACGAATCACAGCCAAATCTAAAAGGTGAGCATTACAGTGTGTGTGTAAAGTTTTTGGTTCTAACTGTTTGAACTTTGTAGCGACTCCATTAAACCTCTCATTCATATATGACACCCCACTATAGGCGTACCTTCGCATTTAAATTTTCTGTAGTTGAGGCAGGGGGCACATCCTCCGTCCCGTACAGTACGTCTATGCTGACGCAGAAGATTTCGTTCGACACCAGAATGAATATTGGGGAAAAAGTTTTGCAGGAAAACTGAACCTACGAGAAATTACTTTGGAGATAGGAGAGCTGAAAATGCGCATTATATAAAGGACAAATACGTTGCCATTCGAAAAAATGGTTTGTAATAAAGCAGAGCGTTGGAGAAAATGTGTCAAACCATTTGAGAATGGTTATTTAAATCGAAATTTGCTGTGTTGCTAGACGAATGGTACGAGATGTTGGCTCCTAATCATACGCCAGAGATGGGTCCGGGTTCGAGTCCCAGGTGAGGAATGGATGGTGTGTTTGTCTTAAAGCACTGACTCTCTCCCTTTCCTGGAATAGGTGGCCCAAATTAGGAACGGGTGACTGCTTAAGCCTTTAACGACCATTACGCCCAAAACGCCCGTACATAGAGACGACCATAGCCGCCCGAAACGCCTGTCCAGAGTGAGTCAGATTTTTTACCCTTTTTTGCACGCCATATGAGGAATCGGCTGGAGTCACCCTCAGCCACTATTGTTATTAAACAAAGAAGTGAACCAACAGACAGTTTTGGGCATTATGCTATTTAGAGTGATACACGATTTTTGGTCACGGTTCTTAAAGGGTTAAAAACCCATTGAGAAGCTCATGGTGGTCGTCAAACTCTCAAACAAACAAAAAAAAACTCCAAATTCGATGCTCTTATGAAGGCAACAATGGAAACCTTCGAAGTTTGTAGCACGTCTCTTTTGTAAAAAAAAGATCATTCTTATGTCATCACTTTGTCCGTCAGTCCACACCATACCTATGCAGCAGTTAATTCGATTTGAAAAAAATCGGCGTAAAATGTGAGAACGTTGGTCCTAGCATTCTAGTTTTTCTACGATGCATAACTTCGCCTCCAGAGGACGTCTATTAACTTTTAAATTAATTTTATTAAATATAATTGCTTCTGAATATCCGATTGAAAACATTGTTTCCTCCATTCGATACCATTTATAACGAAGACTGTTTTTGGTACAGTTTCTTTTTCAAGTAATGCATAGTTTTTCCGCTAGGGGCGTAAAGTTAAATTACAATTTTTCCGATATTTCTGCATCTAAAAGTCCTATTTGGATAAAAAAATATTTTTGCATAGGATGTAATTCCTAGTGGGAAATGTTTTACACACAGTTCCGAAATTTTGTAAAGAATGGTCTGGCCACTAGGGGCGTAAGTGTATATTTTTCTTTCTGATACATTTGCCGCAATATCTACGCATTTCAACGCTTTATGTAAAAAAAAAAAAAATTCGCGGTCAGATACGAGTCACTACGTCAAATAATCCAGTACTTCGTGCTGCAAATAATTCATAATTTTTCCGCCAGGGGGCGTAGATTTATATCTTATTTTCATCGATATCTTTGCTTTTAACAGCTTGATTAGAAAAAACAATTCTTCGCCGGCGAACGTTTCGCATGCGAAATGTTCTGCATATAATTTATTTTTTTGTTAACGCACAAGTGTGCCACTAGAGGGCAATAAGTTCACGTTTCGGTTTGCAGCATATTAGCTGCAACATTTGAACGTGTAAAAGCCCATTGAAAAAAAATCCTGTTTCGGGCAGATACTACTAATTGCCAAAACATTTTGTTCACATTTACTGCTAAAATTAGTACCTAACTTTCCCGCTAGGGGCGCAAATGTATTATTGGTTTTTATTAATATTCGTGCCCGATTTAAAAAATTCTTTGAACGCCGTGTACTACTTACTTTGTGGAACACTTTACCTCTAGTCATGGGGTTTTGCAGTTCACAGTTTTGGCGCTAGGTTATGCCAGTGTCTGTTTCTGTTTGATGCTGTCTTTCCGCTTCTAAAATCCTTTTGAAAAATTTGCTTTTTACTGTATGCCTTTCGTTACAGTGAAGATGGGAATTTTTTTTTAATTAGTTCACAGTTTTTCCGCTAGTGGGCAGAAATGTCAATAACTTTTTTTTGCCAGCTCTACTTGCAAGAGACACATTTCAAAAATTCTTTACCCTTCATATAACGTTTGCTGTGAAGAACACCTTTCACATAGTTATTCCGCTGCAAACGTACAATTAGATAATATTTTCATAAATATCTGTTCTGTTATCTGTTTGCTATAGAAATCGCTTTGTCTCTGATACGTTCCCTCAACTAACAAATTTTTTGAGTAACAGACTTTTCAACAGTTAGTGGGGGGGGACGAACTGTTTCTAGACGTTTTATCGATTGTAAAAATAAATTTTTGAAATTTTTGTAACTACAATGTATGAATAACTTCGAAATATTTTATTCCTAAAGAATAACGCTAGGAACTGTACACCAACTATATATAAGATAGTATAACTTACAACGAAGTAAATTTCTCCGTCATTTTTATCCGCGCCAGGATTCGAACCCGGGTCCCCTCATTCCGGAATAAGTTGCTCTACCAATTGAGCTACGCGGACGTTTTATTCTGATTCCTATTTGCCTTTATGTCGTGTGCGTCCTTCTGGCAGGTACGTCACATCTCCTGGTACGTTACATCATCTCCCCCTTATTTTTTTTTTGTTTTTATTCGAAGTGCTGGAGAAGGGATTCTCTTATTTTTCCTATCTCGCATTGTGGAAATAACATCACACCAATGCGAGATTTTGAACGGTCGGGTCATCCGGATAGTTCGGGCGCCATTACAACGAAGTAAATTTCTCCGTCATTTTTGGTCTACGCCGGGATTCGAACCCGGGTCCCCTCATTCCGGAATAAGTTGCTCTACCAATTGAGCTACGCGGACGTTTTATTCTGATTCCTATTTGCCTTTATGTCGTGTGCGTCCTTCTGGCAGGTACGTCACATCTCCTGGTACGTTACAAACTATACTATGCGATCAAGCAAAAAAAAACAAAAAAAAACAGGCATGCTGATCTTTCTATGCCGCGACTACGCAATCTGGGCTCTTCCTTACGTACCAAATGTTTCCTATAAACTCAAGAACGCGCTCAGAAAGATAAACCTCGATGTCGGCATAACATCTCCGACATCTTTATATGCTATGCTTAAGCGAAATACTGACGAGCTCCCACTTTCCAACGAAGCAGGTGTTTATGCCATCCCTCTACAATATCCGGATGGCTCCAAGCGATACTACATTGGGATGACTAAACGTTCATTTAGAATTAGAGTCAACGAGCATAAGAGGGACATAAAGAACGGCAAATTAACCACGGCCCTATCCAGAGAAGTCCAGTTCAAGTCCGCCGATCCTATGTGGGATGACATAAAGAAATTAGCTGCCTATTCTACTCCTAAATCCACTGCCATTCGGGAAACATTGGAGATCATTACCAACGATGAGGCATGCTATGAAAGCGTCTCACTAGAATTACCACGAATTTGGAACCAATTCTTCAAATAATGATTGCCTTTCGTTTTCCTCCAAGTATTCTGCGTGCAAAACGAACATGATGTCTCGTGTTTTTATTGAATTAATTACGTTCGCATCTTTTCGTTTATTGTCAAGTCAACTCACCGCGTTCAAATTGTTGAAACGATCTATTATCCAGTTTGCAGTTTGCTGTCTACCTTCCTTGAGAAAGCCATCTGGTTGATGTGCGAAAGCTTGGAAACAATGATTTTATTAACGCCAATAAATTCGGATAACTAGTATAGTTGTGCTATCTTATATTTTATTCTTGTCTAAATGATTCAGAAGAGGTGCTCATTACAACCGAAAATTCGTTGTTATCTTTCTTGTTTCTTCGTGTGTGTCGGTGCTTTAACTAAATTTTAAACTTCCTAAAACAAATAACTTAATCACTTTAATTTACACATTGCGGCAAGAAAGTAAAGCTGATAAACCTACGTGAATATATTTCATTGGAAGTATTAGGAGTATGCAAAAGTTTCGGCCGCCTCAACTAGCTGGCGCTGTAGGGTGTCTCACCGGCCGGCCACCAGAGCTGTCAGTTCGTATATTAAGCCAAGCATGGCGTCGATAAAGTTCATTTGCGGCACTGTTTATTATTCATGTTTCATTTAGGGAAAAGTGCTAGTGAAGCATACGGTTCAATATGTCAGGCGTATGGCGAAACGGTTATGGGTGAGCGGACGTGTCGAGAATGGTTTGCCAGGTTTAAGAAAGGTGATCTAAGCTTGGAAGGCAAGCCACGTGCAGGTAGACCGCAGAAACTTGCAGACGAGGAGCTGGAATTGCTGTTGCAAGAGGATGCCACACAATCGACCATGCAACTGGCGAAACGTTTGAAAATGGCTCAAACGACGGCGGAACGGCGTCTACAGGCCTTGGGGAAGATCCAGAAGATTGGTAAATGGGTTCCGCATACTTTAACGGATCGTATTATTGGTCAACCTTTGGGCATATGCATATCGTTGCTGAAGAGGTTTCAAGGGAAGAATTTCTTGTAGAAAATTGTCACCAAGGATAAAAAAATGGGTCTATTGCAACAACCCAGTACGCAAGAGACCCTGGGTCGACCCAGACCAGCCATCAACATCCACTGCAAAACAGGATATCCACGGGAAAAAGGTGCTGTTGTGTGTGTGGCGAGGATCTGAAATGGAGTGCTGTGCTTTGAACTGTTGAATCCGGGCAAAACAAGCATTGCACAACGACATAGCGACCAGTTGGTGAAACTGAACGCCGCGATCGAGCAAAAACGCCCATGGAGAGGTAAAGGGCGGCGCCCAGTCATCCCGTTACACGATAATGCCAGACCACATGTCGGTGCCACCACGAAGTCAACCCTTGAACAGTTACACTCGGAGGTTTTACTACACTCGGCATAGTCCCCGGACATTGCACCCCCAGACTTTCATCTGTTTTGCACTTTGCAACATTTCTTAGCCCATCAGCGGTTCACCACAGTTCCAGAGGTGGAAAATTTCATCATTGCGTTCTTCAGCTCAAAATCCGAGTCCTCCTATCACAGGGGCATTCATTTGTTGCGTGAAAAATGGGAAAAGGTCATTGAGGCTAAAGGCCAGTATTTCGTTGAATAAATGTGTACTGGTTTCCTGATTGTTCCTGTCTCCTTTATCCTTAAAACGGCGGAATTTTTTGCATGACCCTGTTGCATTCTTCCTGCGTTTGTACAAGTTGCATGATCAGCCAACGAAAGGATGGAATTGAAGGGGTCATCTTTTGGTATGGAGTGCAGAACTGATATCACAGTTCTTGCTATATCTTCAAAAATCTTTCTTTTAAAGGCGGCTTTAATTTAAGGAATAGAAAGTGATCACACGGTGACAAATCTGGAGAATAGGGAGATGGTTGAGAACACACACTTGTTTCCGTACCAGAAATTGCTGTACACGGACTGCTCTGTGTGCTGGTGCGTTATCGTGAAGAAGGAACCCTTGCTCGTTTTTGTACTAAGGCCTGACACGAACAATCATCTTGAAGAATAGTTTCGAAATGTATGTACGAGGGTCAAAACAAATGTTCTGCACACGTTATTCTAAAACGGAAGCGGACGATGCAACCGGGAAAATGATTGGGTCATGTCAAGGTCAGACTCTCAGCAATACAGTGGTGTCAGAACGACGCCCTAGCATTTGCTGTGAGGACGTGGGGGGAGGGGTTGGAAATGGAAGCGTCCTCAGATGGAGTCACGGTGTTAGACCAGCGCTCGTACGTGAAAATAGAAACTCTGCGGGGAAAAACTCCGACATAGATCCACACTGCCTTGTAAGAAGTTTTCGGGGAAGAAACTCTTGATCGAAGCACAATTTCTCGCTGGGTATCGCGCTTTCGGGAGGGCCGAGGCAGCATCGAAGATGATCACCGCTAAGGCCGACCCCAAAGAGCGACAGACAAAACATCTGTCACCACTGTTGCAACGCTTCTCGAAGAGAATCGCCGTTTGAAAGTCGAGGAGATTACTCATCAGGCAAATTTGTCCACCATGTCTGTTCACCGGATTTTGTCCGACTCACCGGGAAAAAGAGAAATTGCCGCGCGTTGGTTGGCCCATCAACTCACCCCCGAGCAGAAGGCAGCCAGAGTGGGCATCGCACAGGATCACCTCCACAGGTTCCAAAAGGAGGGTGACACCTTCCTCAATAGAATTGGTGCAATTGATGAGACTTGGACCCTTGATTTTGAGCCGGAACTGAAGCCACAATCAGCGCGGAATGGGGGCATCGAAGTTCCCCACGCCCCTCAGAGTGTCGTCGGCATCAATCCAAAGTGAAGCAAATGACGATTTTTGCGCACGATGCCGCAGGGTGTTGTTGTCTTTGATCGGGCACTGGTAGGGCAAAATGTCAACGAAAAATATTAGTGTGACTTTCTGAAGACACCGAAAAATTCGTCAAAATCTTACCAACTTGTTGGAAGCGGAAGCGGTCTTGCTGCAGTGCAACGCACCGTGTCGTGTTGCAACGTCGGTACTGGAACTTTTGTCGAAATATGGGTGGGAAACTTTATTCCACCCACCATACAGCCCTGATCTCAGTCCACTCGAATTTGAAATTTTCCCAAAGTTAAAAAATCAGCTCCGTGGTATTGGCTATGAATCGCTGGACGAACTGTCATTGGACATGATCCGAGTAATACGACAGCTGAACGAAGATGGCGTACTACGGGACATCCAGGACCTACATCACCACTGGTAAGATGTCTATTAGCAGTGTAGGAGAGTACATTGAGCGATAATAAGGCTCTGTTATTTCACTGTGCTCAAAAATGGAGAGTGTGCAGAATTTTTGTTAGGACCCCGGTAAAGCATTGTGCAGTGTCAGTTGAACTTTTAGAAATGAACTCGTGATGCGGAATGCCCTTGCTATCGTAAAAGCAAGCAAGCATTGTTTTGATACAAATTTTGAAGATGACAATCCGATTTTTGGCGTAAATGTGACAAGGATGGTAAGTCAGATAATATTCGAAAACTTGAAAATTTTCACCGTCCTGGAGCGGGACTCGAAGCCACGTCCCCAGAAAACGCCCGGGTATGCTAACCACTACACCACCCAGAACGACCAAGTTTCAAGTTTCCGGTCAATTTGAATATAACCATAACAGGATTCGCTAGTCGAAGCAACCGGCATTCATGTTTAGCGAATCTGGAGGTTGAGAATCACATCCCGTGTTTGCCCGGAGAAGCAGATAAATCATGAAAGAAATACGGGATTACGCCATATAATACAAATTTTGAAGATGACAATCCAATTTTTGGCGTAAATGTGACAAAGATGGTAAGTCACATAATATCCGAAAACTTGAAAATTTCACCGTCCTGGAGCGGGACTCGAACCCACGTCTCCCAGAAAACGCCCGGGTATGCTAACCACTACACCACCCAGAACGACCAAGTTTCAAGTTTTCGATCAATTTGAATATAACCATAACAGGATTCGCTAGTCGAAGCAACCGGCATTCATGTTTAGTGAATCTGGAGGTTGAGAATCACATCCCGTGTTTGCCCGGAGAAGCAGATAGATAAATCATGAAAGAAATACGGGATTACGCTATATAATACAAATTTTGAAGATGACAATCCGATTTTTGGCGTAAATGTGACAAAGATGGTAAGTCACATAATATCCGAAAACTTGAAAATTTCACCGTCCTGGAGCGGGACTCGAACCCACGTCTCCCAGAAAACGCCCGGGTATGCTAACCACTACACCACCCAGAACGACCAAGTTTCAAGTTTTCGATCAATTTGAATATAACCATAACAGGATTCGCTAGTCGAAGCAACCGGCATTCATGTTTAGTGAATCTGGAGGTTGAGAATCACATCCCGTGTTTGCCCGAAGAAGCAGATAAATCATGAAAGAAATACGGGATTACGCCATATAATACAAATTTTGAAGATGACAATCCGATTTTTGGCGTAAATGTGACAAAGATGGTAAGTCACATAATATCCGAAAACTTGAAAATTTCACCGTCCTGGAGCGGGACTCGAACCCACGTCTCCCAGAAAACGCCCTGGTATGCTAACCACTACACCACCCAGAACGACCAAGTTTCAAGTTTTCGATCAATTTGAATATAACCATAACAGGATTCGCTAGTCGAAGCAACCGGCATTCATGTTTAGCGAATCTGGAGGTTGAGAATCACATCCCGTGTTTGCCCGGAGAAGCAGATAGATAAATCATGAAAGAAATACGGGATTACGCCATATAATACAAATTTTGAAGATGACAATCCGATTTTTGGCGTAAATGTGACAAGGATGGTAAGTCAGATAATATCCGAAAACTTGAAAATTTTCACCGGCCTGGAGCGGAACTCGAACCCACGTCTCCCAGAAAACGCCCTGGTATGCTAACCACTACACCACCCAGAACGACCAAGTTTCAAGTTTCCGATCAATTTGAATATAACCATCACAGGATTCGCCAGTCGAAGCAACCGGCGTTCATGTTTAGCGAATCTGGAGGTCAAATTGATCGGAAACTTGAAACTTGGTCGTTCTGGGTGGTGTAGTGGTTAGCATACCCGGGCGTTTTCTGGGAGAAGCGGGTTTGAGTTCCGCTCCAGGACGGTGAAAATTTTCAAGTTTTCGGATATTATCTGACTTACCATCCTTGTCACATTTACGCCAAAAATCGGATTGTCATCTTCAAAATTTGTATTATATGGCGTAATCGCGTATTTCTTTCATGATTGTTTTGATATTGGACTTCTGTAAGCAGATCTTCTTTCCTTTGAGTGACTGTGAAGACTTTCACTTAGCTCTCTGTCAGTTCGTTTCAAATTTTGCGTTGTTTCTAGAGTCTCCTCCAGCACGTCTTCTGCGTACTCTACTCGTGCATGTTTCTGGTCGTTTGATAAACCATGCGAAACAAAACGAGAGCTAACTGCCCCCTGCCTTGCACCAAAATTTGACGAATTGTCTCTTTATTGTACTGAGCTCACATTCCAACATTCCCAAGGTCACACAACGATCACTGCTTTTTTGCGCTTTCCAAACGTAGGTTGAAGAAGCATATATGCTCCAGCTTTGTCCGTCTGTCTGCCCGTCAGCACAATCACTCGCGTAAAAATGGTTCGATTTCGATGAAATTTTAGTATGTGGTAGGGGGAACAACCTGGGGACTAACCCTATTGAAAATAAGCAAAATGAGGTTAAAGGTCAGGACACAGGAGCGGGATCCATTCCACCGCCCTTATGCGTCATAACTAACGTAAAAATTCTGCGATTGCGACAAAACCTTTTCATGTTGTTCCGAAGGTGTGCTGAACCCGTTCTGCTGAATATCATCGAAATGGGTGTCAAAGGTCAGGTCACAGGACCGAGATTTATCCCACAGCTTTTATCCTCACAACTTGACTAAAAATGCTTCTATTGCGACAAAACGTTACTATGTTGTTCCGGAGGTATACTGAAGTCATTCTGTTTAATATCGGCGAAATGGGGTCAAAGGTCTGGACACAGGAGCGGGATTTATTCCACAGCCATTATTCTTATAACTTGAGTAATGATTTCTGGTATGTTGGAAAGCGTATAATACACTATCTACCAACAAGTAATTGGACACCTGTGATAGCAAAGAAAAACGAAGTTTATTCACCTTCAATAGTTGGTGGAGCCTCCACGAGCGGCGATTACAGCTGCGACCCTCCGCGGCATACTCTCAACTAGGCGTTGTACGACGGCTAGCGGTATTTTCTTCCACTCGGCTTGGAGAAGACATGTCAGTTCCTTCACCGATTTCGGACGGTGGGAGCACCCCTTAAGTCGACGCTCCAACTCGTCCCAGAGGTGCTCGAAAGGGTTAAGGTCCGAGCTCTACGCAGGCCAGTCTCTTCCATTCGATTAACCCCATTGTCACCATATACCAAGCCATAGTGGACCTCGCAACATGACAGGTGGCATTGTCATCCTGAAAGTAACATGGGTCCACCCCGTAAAACTGCCACAACGTAGGAAGCGCATGGTCATCCAAAATGGTGCAGTATGTCTCGGCGTTGAGTCTACCAGGAATTGCGACCAAGGGTCCCGTGCCATACCAGGAGAAACACCCCCATAGCATAATTCTACCGCTGCCGAACTTCACAGTTGGCACAATACATTCCGGCAGGAGGCGTTCTCCAGGCAGACGCCAAACCCAGACCCAGCCATCCGAACGGTAGAGGGTGAACCTTGATTCGTCGCTTCAGAGAACCGGTTTCCACTGTTCAACGGTCCACTGTCGACGTTCTTTGCACCACTTCAGCCGAGCAGAGCTATTGGACTTGGTGATCAAAGGCTTGTTGTAGGCAGCACGTCCATGATAACCGAATAGATGGGCTTCCTTACGGATGGTATTCACTGAAAGAACACTCCCGGATGCATGTTGATACTCCTCGCGGATGTGGCCCATCAATTTGGTGCGGTTCTTCCGAATTTCTCTGGCCAGCACCCGTCGGTCTCTAACTCCCAGTTTTGTGGGTCTGCCGAGTCGGGGAACATTCCGACAGTCACCTCTCATCTTCCACTTGCTAATCACGTAGGCCACTGTCGATGTTGGGTACTTCAACTCGCTGGATATGTCACGTATGGATCGGCCATTTCTGTGATATCCGACTATTACACCTTTCTCGAAATCAGAGAGCTCCGAACTGCGTGGCATTTTGCATGCGACTGGTTGCGTTGTTGTTTCCCACACGATATTTAACGGCAGCGGCTGTGACGTGTATCAGGACCTCAGATATCGTCGATTGCAGGAGTGTCCAATTACTTGTTGGTAGATAGTGTAATTAATGCATTGCATGATTTTACTAACTTTTTTACGCTTTCCAACCGTAGGTTGAAGAAGCATATATGCTACAGCTTTGTCCGTCTGTCTGTCTCTCTGTCCGTCCGCAAGATTACTCAGGTAAAAATGGTGTGATTTCGGTTAAATGTTAGTATGTGGTAGGGGGCAACTGGGGACGAACCCTATTGGAAATGGAAAAAGTGGGGTCAAAGGTCATGACACAGGAGCGGGATCCATTGCATCGCCCTTATGCGTCATAACTTATGTAAAAGTTCTTCGATTGCGGCAAAACTTTATCATGTTGTTTCGAAGGTATACTGAACCAATCCTGTATGATATAATCGAAATGGGGTCAAAGGTCAAGGCACAGGAGCGAGATTTATCCCACAGCCATTATTCTCATAACTAGACTAAAAATGCTTCTATTGCGACAAAACTATAGTATGTTGTTCCGGAGGTATACTGAATCGCTTCTGTTGAATATCATCGAAATAGGGTCAAAAATCAGGGCACAGGAGCAAGATTTAATCCACAGCCACTATCCTCATAAACTGAGTAATGATCTCAGGTATGTTTGAAAGCGTACCACAATAAATGCATTGCATGATTTTACTAACTTGATTTCTGAAATCGAAGAGATCCTTTCACGAACTTTATCAATGATTTCAGCCGTGCGAACTGAAATCGGGCATCCGGACCTTTCGTCATCTTCCAGGTCTTCCCGCCCATCCTTGAACCTTGAAGCGTGCATACCATGTGGATATTTGTGCAGAAGGTCAGGAATTAGACCCATGCACGTCACGCAACAATTCAACTGTCTCTGGTGCAGTTCAACGGATTTTCAAATAGAACCGGGTATTTTCTGTCTGCTCCATGGCAAAGCTGTGACAATGTTCTCCCACGGAATGACGTCATGAACAGCGTAGATAATCAACTACGCAATTCTCACTCAGGCGCTATTGCCACCGCATAGTTGATAAATGATTTATAAAAAAAACACGTTTTCCCAACACATGTGACGTACCGGGATTTTTTTTTAAAATAAGTCTCATTTCTTAATTGCCGCACTGTGTATTTGTAAGTGCTGAAATAAATTTTATTTCAACATTTTCAACGAAACATTGAAATAAATTTTATCAATAGAAATCCATGGAGAGCGAATCCTTGGAAAAATTAAATTTTCACAAGAGTATCATTGTTTGTACAAATGTACAGGGTGATTCGAAAATTCGGGCCGCCCCGGTGGCGCAGTGGTCTAAGCGATGGATTCTGATCATTCGTCCGAAATGTGTCCGGGTTCGAATCCCGGTGAGGCATGGATGTTGTGTGTGTCTTACGGTACTGGCTCTCTCCTTTCCCTGGAACCAGTGACCCTAAATTAGTAACGGACGACTGCTTATAGCCCATTGAGTTGCTCACGGTAGTCGTTAAACCTCCAACATAAAAAAAATATAAAGAAAGGAAGAAAAAATTCGGTGCAGGAGTAAAATACGATTAAAAAAAATTTATATATCGGAGAGACATACGGTTTGCAGATTAATATTCCCCGAGGTACGGGATTTCGTATGACATCAAGAAAAAAAAATAGTTCAAAAACTCGACAATAGAGGGCGCAGCAGCAGAGAAAACAACGAGAGGTGCAAATTGAGAAATGAGATCTACGTTAAATTAGTGAAACTTACTTTAATTTAGCATAATCTACAGATGCAAGTGCTCAGCGTGTCCAGCCCCACATTCCAGTACTGCGTGCAGTACTGGTATTACGCCTGATACAGCATTGAAAAACATGTCCACTGGAATGGCTGATACCTCCTTTCAGCGATGGTAAGGTCTGGGGATTAGCTTTATAGACAAGGTATTTCAAGTAGCCCCACAACCAGAAATCAGTGGTTGTGCGATCTGGAGATCTAGGAGGCCATTCGAGTGCACTATGACTGATGCATGCCTGATTTCACGTTATATGCAAATTATTAGCTTAATAAAACCACGTGGTTTCTCAATAAGAATGACAGCACGAACCTTTAGTAATTTCGCACATTGAAAATGTGACTGCATTTCTCCATAATGGCTTTTATGTCTCACTCTAACGTTGCTTTGTGCGAGTAATGTGAAAACGTCACTTATAGGGCATTATCTACAGTATAGGCCCCTCTATTGTCGAGATTTTGAACTATCTCGGTGAACTGTACCTCGGTGAATATTAATCTGCGCCCAGCACGTCTCTCCGAACCATAGATCTTTTTAATTGCATTTTACTTTTTGTACTGAATTTTAGAATCTCCGTGTATATAGATGCTGAGCTACACTATCTACCAACAAGTAATTGGACACCTGTGATAGCAAAGGAAAACGAAGTTTATTCACCTTCAATAGTTGGTGGAGCCTCCACGAGCGGCGATTACAGCTGAGACCCTCCGGGGCAGACTCTCAACCTGGCGTTGTACGACGGCTAGCGGTATTTTCTTCCACTCGGCTTGGAGAAGACAGGTCAGTTCCTTCACCAATTTCGGACGGTGGGAGCACCCCTTAAGTCGACGCTCCAACTCGTCCCAGAGGTGCTCGATAGGGTTAAGGTCCGAGCTATGCGCAGGCCAGTATATTCGATTAACCCCATTGTCGCTATACCAAGCCATGGTGGACCTCGGAACATGAGAGGTGGCATTGTCATCCTGAAAGTAACATGGGTCCACCCCGTAAAACTGCCACAACGTAGGAAGCACATGGTCATCCAAAATGGTGCAGTAGGTCTCGGCGTTGAGTCTACCAGGAATTGCGACCAAGGGTCCCGTGCCATACCAGGAGAAGCACCCCCATAGCATAATTCCAACGCCGCCGAACTTCACAGTTGGCACAATACATTCCGGCAGGAGGCGTTCTTCAGGCAGACGCCAAACCCAGAACCTGCCATCCGAACGGTAGAGGGTGAACCTTGATTCGTCGCTCCAGAGAACCTGTTTCCACTGTTCAACGGTCCACTGTCGACGTTCTTTGCACCACGTTAGCCGAGCAGCGCTATTGGACTTGGTGATCAAAAGCTTGTGGGCGACAGCACGTCCATGATAACCGAGCAGATGGGATTCCTTATGGATGGTATTCATCGAAAGAACACTCCCGGATGCCTGTTGAAACTCCTTGCGGATGTGGCCCATCGATTTGGTGCGGTTCTTCCGAATTTCTCTGGCCAGCACCCGTCGGTCTCTAACTCCCAGTTTTGTGGGTCTGCCGTGTCGGGACACATTCCGACAGTCACCTCTCATCTTCCACTTGCCAATCACGTAGGCCACTGTCGATTTTGGGTACTTCAACTCGCTGGATATGTCACGTATGGATCGGCCATTTCTGTGATACCCGACAATTACACCTTCCTCGAAATCGGAGAGCTCCGAAACTGCGTGGCATCTTGCATGCGACTGGTTGCGCTGTTGTTTCCCAAACGATATTTAACGGCGGCAGCCGTGACGTGTATCAGAACCGCAGATTTCGTCGATTGCAGGGGTGTCCAATTATTTGTTGGTAGATAGTGTATTATATGTTTCCAGTGTAGTTATCCTTCAGAAAATCTTAATGCTACATCGCTCTGGAATGTAAATCGAACCTGCTTCTTCGCCGTCCCGGTGGCGCAGGGCGTCCAATAGGGATCCGTGTTCGAGTCCCGTGAGGCATGCATTTTGTGTTGGTCTTACGGCACTGGCTCTCTCCCTTTTTTTAGCCAGTGGCCCTAAATTAGGGATGGGCGACTGCTTATAGCACATTGAGGTGCTTACGGTTATCATTAAAATTCCAATGAAAAAAAAACCACTTCTTCCAATTTTCCTAATTTTTTTGAGTTTTTAAACCGGTGAATGTTTTCTGTTCTGCATAAACTTGTTTCGGGTAAGCATTTAAAAAACAATTGTGCTGGTCTCCGTTTCAATACCAATTGAGTGAGAGCTGGTATGTCGCGAAATTGCACGATATACTCGTAAATGCATGTAACATTCCTCATTTTGTTGTCACAATTTATATTCCATATTTATCGTCCAATAAATTGTGCTATGGAAGACCGACAGGCAACTTGGTAACTGTTGAATAATGTCCTTCAAAATTCGTCGCTGTGTCTCAGACATTTCCGGTACACGAGGTAGAATTGATGGAATCGATGTTTCATACATCACCAGACATGTCAGCCGAAGATATTTTATTTAAGATGTCAATATTCCCTTATCCTGCACAGACTCTTTCCACAGCACACATTAATCTGTGATGTGATGCGATCCACAATGTATGGAGAAAGCACGCGTAAGAGTTATGGCTGTTGTTTCTTATGACAAGATTTGCAAGCTTCCGAACTACCTTCTTACTTCGAGCGTTGTCAAGAAATAGCGATATTCATAAATTATGGCAGTCTGGATTTTAATCGATCGGAGAAATATCTAGGGCAACTTTCCCAGTCCATTGCGGGTCATAACCGGGAGAGGTTGGGGGCTAGCAGGGTGAGCATATGCTTCCTACAGCAGCTGGACTGAATTCTTTCCACCTCGTTTCCCGAAGAAAACGAACTGGAAAGAATTTTCTTTGTTTGTGTTTAATATTGTCGCTGGGAACGGGAGGAAAACGAACTAATCGTTCCTTTGCGAGATACTTCGAAAGGGACACAAACCTGTTTAACGTCTTTCGGTTTGGCACCATCTGAATCACGCGATTTGATACAACATGAAGCAGTCCATAAACAATAACGTTTCCTTCCTCAAATTTGTTGTATTACCGTACTAAGTACTAGTTCAATGAATTGAATAGGGATTCCAAGTGCAATAAACTAACAAAAGCGTTATGGTGTTGATTCATTTCTTAAAAAGCGCGTCGTCAACCGAATTCTTAACAGTAGTAAAAATACAAATTCGGAAGATGTGAATCCGTTTACTGATGTTGTGACGTGCCTGCCCCGCAGGACGCACACGACATAAAGGCAGATAGCAGCGACAACAAACGTCAATTGGTAGAGTGACTTATTCCGGAATGAGGGGTACCGGGTTCGAGCCCCTGCGTGGACAAAAATGACGGAGAAATTTACTTCGTTATAATGGCGCCCGAACCTTCCGGATGACCCGGCCGTTCAAGATCTCGCAATGGTGTGAGGTTCTTCCCACACCGCGAGAGACGAAAAATCAGAGAATCCTTTCTCCAGCTCTTCGAAAAATATATGTGTGTGACGTTGCATTCCACACAATAGATTGACTGGGAGTTCTCAAGTACGTTCTACAGCGGATGGCTGCCTGCGACGATTCGTGGTCACGGCAGACCCGTGGGCCATGCCCCCGGCCCTCTTTCGGGGGGGAGATGTGACGTGCCTGCCCACCAGGACGCACACGACATAAAGGCAGATAGCACCGACACGAACGACCGCGTAGCTCAATCGGTAGAGCGACTTATTCGGGAATGAGGGGACCCGGGTTCGAGCCCCGGCGTGTACAAAAATGACGGAGAAATTTACTTCGTTATAGTGTATATATGACATAGATGTTAAGTCAGATAATATCCGAAAACTTAAAAAATTTCGTCGTCCTGGCGCGGGAATCAGACCCGCGTCTCCCGGATAGCTCCCGAGTATGCTTACCAGTACACCACCCAGAACAACCAAGTTTCCGATTAATTTGAATACAACCATCTGTGAAAACACAGTTTTGTCCATGCCGGGCATCGAATCCGGGTCTTGCCGCCCCGGTGGCGCAGTGGTCTAAGGCGTTAGCCTCTGATCATTCGTCCGTAAGGGGTCCGGGTTCGAATACCGGTGAGGCATGGATGTTGTGTTTGTCTTACGGCACTGGCTCTCTCCCTTCCCTGGAACCAGTGACCCTAAATTAGGGACGGGCGACTGCTTATAGCCCATTGAGTTGCTCACGGTGGTCGTTAAACCTCAAAAAAAAAAAAAAAAAAAAAAAAGAATCCGGGTCCCTTTACTCCGGAGTAAGTCGCTCTCCCAACTGAGCTACGCGGACATGTGCTCTCATTGCTATCTGCCTTTATCTCATGTGCGTCCTGCTGTGCAGGCACGTCACACATCACAGGATTCACTAGTCGAAGCAACCAGAATTCATATATAACATTATTCGGAAACTTGGTCTTTCTGGGTGGTGTAGTGGTTAGCATAATCGGGCGCTGACGGGGGTTCGATTCCCACCCCAGGAAGACGAAATTTTCAAGCTTTCGGATATTATCTTACTTAAAATCCATGTCACAGTTACACAAATAAACGGATTCACGTCTTCCAAATTTTTATTGTACAATGGTGTAATCGCGTATTTCATTCATTGATTAGTAGTAAAAACAATGTACCGTATTTTTCGTCATAGACTGGCGTGCGAAATTAAAAACGAGCCACGTTTGACCTGTAGTGTCATACAAGAGCTGCCTGGATATATGAAATTCAAATCATAACTCCATTTCTTACCAAACTGATGACAGAAACAATGGTGGGAGTTTATTCAGAATTTGTTACATAGCACTGGGTGTCACAATACAGACCCATCACGACCAAAGACGGTGTGTAGAAAAGAAAGTGTCTTCAGTAAGGGATATGATCATACCTAACCTCGATGTATGACTTGCACCGTCTGCCCATGCTAAGCACTAGGTTGTTGAGTTCTTGCGATAACATCGCCCATTTTTCGTGATCACCGTCTGTAGCAGTTGGACAGTTTCCGGTGCGTCTTGACGTGCTGTAACTCGTCTCACCAGAGCTTCCGACTCGTGTTCTACAGGAATCCCTTTGCTGTGTGGGGTGTGGCGCGTTGTCGTGCAGCAGCATGACACCTTCGCTTACCTTACCCCGACGACCGTCCTTAATTGCATTTCTCAAACTTCGTAGCGTTTGACAATATGAATCAGCATTGGTAGTCGTCCCTTTTGGCAGAAATTCTGTGCAAACAACACCTTCACAGTCTAAGAAAACCGTCGCTCTGTCCTTTCCCGCAGACGGTTTGACTTTGCATTTCTTAATTGTTGGAGAGGTGACATAGAAGTAATAAGTCCAACCGTTAGCAGGAAAGGCCATGGCGACTGTCTTATTTGACTGTGAAGGTGCTGTTTGCCCATAATTTCTGCCAAAAAGGACGACTATCAATGCTGACTCATATTGCCAAAGGCTACGAAATTTGCGAAAGGCAATTAAGGACAGACAAGTTGAGCAAAGGCGTCATTCTGCTGCACAACGCCATACCCTTACAGCGCACAGAAAGCAAAGTAATTGCTGCGGTCATTCAAATGGGAGGTGTGAAAATATCCATTGTACAGCCCCGATTTATCCACGTGTGACTACCATTTGTTCGGCAAAATGAAACAGGACCTTAGTGGACAACAATTCTAAACCAACGAGGCTGTGAAAACTGCGGGTTCTTAACTGGTTGCACCAAACAAGAGGAGTTCATTAACCAAGAAACAATACATGCACAAAAACGGATGAAGAAAACACAAAACACAATATAACAACAATAAACAAAATACAACTAATGCCTATGGGCGTGCCGATATCGAAAAGTTCCGAATTTGAAAATTATACGAGAGTTCAAAGAGTTTTGAAATATGAGTTCATGAAGTTCTAAAAATTCGGGAGTTCAGTAAAGCAAAATATGATTTTTACAAACATTGTTCTGATGAGAAAAATCCTTTCTAAATTGATCTGAAACCAAGCTGTCCATTTCTTGTAGAAATCATAGCTTTTTCCTGATGTAAGTGCTTGATTGAGTTCTGTTTGAAGCACCGAACATATAGATAGTTTATACATTTTACAGAGTTTGCGTCTTGCATTAATGTATAGGATGCTGGAGGGTTAGCAGTGATATTATTTAAGCGAAATAGATAAATTGAAAACTTTGCTTGAATGAAGAAAAAAGCACATACTTTATTGTGGCTGGCTGTAGTTGGAGGCTGGCTTTGGAGAAGGAAGTAGTCGTGCATAATGTGAGACGAATGGCAGACTTTGCTGGAGAGACTGAACATGAGAGAGAAGAGAGGCTGTAATATCAGGCAGCAAGTTGAGTAGATGTGACTCATGTCGGCTGGCGTTGTGCAGTAGAAGCAGTCTGGGCTTGCAAGGTTCCCAAAACGATGTAATGTGATGGACGTCGAAAGGCGACCATGCAAGTGTTGCTGCCAGTGAACATCTATTGCTTTAGGGGAGGCGATAGAATTGTGAGCTTTCAGCCAGGTGACAGCAAGATCTGAGGTTGGGATCTGGGGAATTGGCAACGGAGAATTATTGGGTTGTCGGAAAAGTCATGACGTATTTTAGCCATGTTTCGCAAAGGTCATTATTTATTGATAGAAAGAACAAAGATCAATCAATGATATAATGCCCGTTTTGTTTGATAACCTTTTACCATCTGTCAGTGAGCTGCAGAATGCCTCATTCATAGAAGGACTTGTCTTTCGCGGCAAAAAACTGTAAAAGGTGCTGATTTACAGCCTCATCTGAATTGAACGTTATACCACGCAAGGATTGTTGAAGAGAGCGAAACAAGTGGAAGTCTGACGGCGCAAGATCAGGCGAGTATGCTGGGTGTGGCAACACATCCCACCCAAGCTCCAATAACTTTTGGCGGGTAATCAAACTTGTGTGTGATCTTGCGTTTTCGTGATGGAACACACCACCTTTACGATGAACGAGCTCTGGACGTTTCTGGATGATGGATTCGTTCAAACTGTCCAATTGCCGACAGTACACATTTAAATTTATTGTTTGGTTCCGTGGTAGGAGCTCGAAAAACACGACACCTTTAAAATCCCTCCTCACTGAGACCAGAACCTTCCGCTGATGAATGTCTGCTTTGGATGTCGTTTGAGTCGAAGCAGCACGTCGGGACCAAGACCGTTTGCGCAGCACATTGTTGTACACAATCCACTTTTCGTCACCAGTTATCAGTCGCTTCAAAAAGGATCGTTTTCCTCACGTTCAATGAGCATATCACAGACGTTTATACGCGCCGTCAATTGAGCTTCTTTGAGTTCATGAGGAACCCACGCATCAAGCTTGCGTACGTATCCCAGCTTCTTCAGGTGGTCGTGAACGCTTGAAGGATGGATGCGCAATGTGTCTGCAATCTCTCGTGTCGTATAACGTGGGTTTCAGTTGATCAATGCCTTGATTTGGTAGTCATCAACCTCGGTTGGCCTCCCGGACAGAGCAGCATCGTTGAGGTCAAAATCATCAGCACGGAAATTCTACGGACCACCGCTGGCACTGACGTTCTTGTAGAGCATTATCACCCTACACTTTACGCAACTTTTCACAAGCTTGACGCGCGTTCTTCCCTTTACGGAAGTAAAACAGTAAAATATGGCGGAAATGCACAGCTTCGTCTTCCATCTTCAAGTTGATGTCAAATCTCCGCAAATCAACCAACTCGCTCACTGTTCCTTTTAGACTGCAGCTAGAACTGGCAGCTGTCGAATGCCATAGCGATAACAGCTGCGCATGCCTCTCTAGTACTTCCAAAACCGTCCAACCGCCATCGGGTGCCAACATACGTCATGACTTTTCCGACAACGAAATAAAATTCGTGATGATAAAGTAATTTCGAGGGCATTTGACGATCATTTAAGGAGATAACAAATGAAAGGAGAAGCTGAGCTGCATGTCCATGAATCAGTCCACTTCCGTTCACCAGGGTCGGAAAGAGTCTGCGCATGGAGCATTGCAGGAGCATAAGGTTGGCTCGATTTTCGGGTGTTTGTTGAGGTGGAGGGGAAATTTTGAGAAGAGATTGCCATGTTAAATTGGGATGAAAGAGTTGAGACACTTTCACCACTCTGTTGGCAAGCCAGGAAGGGTAGTAAAAGTGGGTATGAGAACGGGGATGAAGCACCGAGGAGAAAAAAGGAGGCTCGTCGAGAAGATTATTTGCTGAAGTGGGGCGGGAGACGGATTGGGACAAGAGCTTCCCAGAGGGTGAGAGCTTCGCGGTATGAATCCAGAAGATTGAGAGGAATGAGTGGGTATTGGTCCATTTTCGTGAAGAGATCGAAGGTGAGAAATGGGTTCTGGGGTGAGATGAGAGAGTTGAAAATGTCGCCAGCATGAGTGGGAAGTCTGGAAAGCTCTTGAAGAAAGAGAGGGAGTAGATGAGTGCGATATTTCAGAAGAACGTTCGGAAGATTGAGGCCGCCGAAGGCTTGAGGTAGAAAGAGATTGAAGGCATTTATCCAGTGCACTTTATACCAAATAAAGTTGACAAAAGACTTTGGTGACTTGATCGAAGAAATACTTTGGCGGAATAGTGGCGATCCAGGAGTGAGATAAAATCAGTAGAAGCAGAGTGTTGACGAGCTGTAAACGGCTAAAAAAGGAGGTATGCGGTTTTAGGTAGAGCAGAGGAGATATGGAGTTCTGAATACGCTGAAGAAGAGGTCGCCAGGTTGGGCATGCCACAGATTGGTTTGCCGATGTTGACTCCAAGCATCTTCTGGTGCGTGTTAGACCATCGAGCTGACCAAGGTTAATCCGTGCGAGATGCCTATGTTCCAGCCCAAAAGCCTGAACATTTAGTTGCGTTGATAGACGAGCCAGAGACGTCTGCATATTCTTGATAGATGGAGTGCACCAGATCAAAATCGGAGTTGTTGCGGTTGAATACAGTAAAATCGTCTGCGTAAGCAGATATAATTGTAGTATGATGACGGACCAAACTGGAGGATACTTTTTTCCGTACAGGTATGAAAAAGTTAATCATACGTTCAGATAAATGTTTACAGTTCTTAAGCTACCATGTCGAAAAATGAATAAATGTTGTACCTTTAAACCAAAATACATCCCCTGAGTATATATCTTAATTTGCTTTGTTTTTTTTATTGAACAGTGTAACTAAATTTTTGATCCGCCCTCGTATATGCCTATGAAGATATCTATCATTTCGGATTTCATTTCACGATCGCACTGGAGAACAAATTGAACAATGAAAATTCATCGAATTCCGTAATTTAATGAGAAAACAAGATATTAATATGTTACTTCAATAAAAATAAAGGAATCGGAAGAAGAAATGAAGAAAAGAAACAACACAAATGCGCACAAAGAAGAGGAGAAACAGGGTGCGTTGTTTTCTATGATTGCCAAACATCTGTTTATAGCATATCGCTTGTAAGCGAGATCAGGCTCATTTGCATAAAACAAGGTAACGCTGTAACTCCCGCAAACCCCGAGATAAATTCTCGAGCTGTCTGTAACAGAGCGGCGGGGATTTAGCTCGCGTAATGACGGGGGGGGGGATGCTATATTAATCAACTAAAGAAGAATCTTTCGGGATGTTTTCTTCAATGATATGCGTTCCCAGCACGAAGGAAACGCCGAGTGGGAAAGGGGAATTTTTTCTCGTAATGCATTTCGATATGTGTTTGTTCATCATTTGAAATATATAGAGAATTTTTGAGGGGAAACAAGGACCTTCTTTTCTAATATGTTGCACTGAAATCTCAAACAGAAATCATCCATTTTTACAAGGAAATCTTCCTGTATTTGAGAATTCGATTTGATAGATTACATGTCCTACATCAGGTGGTCGATCATTTTTCAAAGGAAAAAAGCTTTCCCACTATTTTTCGCATAGAGATATGACAATTCATTTGGATCATCCAACTGCTCAGGAAACTATTGAAGTTGGGAGCCTGCCCTGGTGGCGTAGTAGTCTAAGCGATGACCTCTGATCATTCGTCCAAAAGGGGTCCAGGTTCGAATCCTGTTCAGGAATGGGTGTTGTGTTTGTCTTACGGTGCTGGCTTTCTCTCTTCCTTAGAACCAGTGGCCCTACATTAAGTACGCCCGATTTTCTATTATTATTAGCATTACCGAAAGGTTATTACGTACGTCGTTCAAAAAGTAACGAAGTTGACATCATAGCAC
Source organism: Macrothele yani (assembly GCA_039090855.1). Lineage (NCBI taxonomy): Eukaryota > Metazoa > Arthropoda > Arachnida > Araneae > Macrothelidae > Macrothele > Macrothele yani. The sequence goes on from CM077005.1 coordinate 27,584,060, forward strand.
AAACCTACGCAGAAAGATGCAGTTGCCTGTGTCGGAACACCTGCAAGGTCAGTCACGTGACGACGCGTCGTTACAGTGCTCCGCTAGTTTATTCATGTAGTAGACGGCGTAGAGATCAGACGTGTTTCTATAACCCAGTATGGATTTAAAACTGCAGCAAGGAGCAGTTATAAAATGTTTCGTGCGTTTGAATAAAACTGCCACAGAAACGCACGGAATGATTAAAGAAGCCTATGAGGTAGATGCTTTGTTCCGCGCAAGAGTTTTTGAGTGGCACAAGAAATCTGTGAATGGTGAAGAGTGTCTGGAAAATGAGCCATGCTCTTTCAGGCCTTCGACATTGACTACGGAGATTAAAGTCAATACCATCAAGGCACTCCTTCACGGAGTCCGCCGAATGACAATTGGGGAAGTTGCTAATGTGATTTAGATGCCCAAAAATTCCCAAAACACTCACAATATACATAGACTGGTTGGATTTTGCATCACGATAATGCCCCTGCCAGAGTTGGAAACGGGTCAAAATTTTCGGGTCCGGACCAGATCCGGCCTCTTAACTGACCCACACAAATCTGCTTTCAACCATACATTCGACACTTCATTTATATATATATATATATATATATATATATAGGGATGTAAGGTCAGGTGATGCGTAACATCACAGCCTCTCCTTGACAAATGTCAACCCCGCCTTCTCGTGGTGCATCCTGTTCCCACTAAAGGGGCTCTGACGACCGCCAATAGCGGTATAACTATACCATCGGGATTAGAGGAAATTCTATCCCACACTCACCAACCCGCTTGGCCAGCGTGGTGAGTTATGGCCAAACCCCTCCAAAATGATTCCACAACTTAAATCTTGGCCCTCAGTCTCCGGCAGCTGGAATGTACCTGGCCAAGGCAGCGGCCAGTGCGACATGAAGGCAGAGGGGGCTAAGAATCCCCGGAGGACCGGACTAGGCTGCCATCTGATGCTGACCTTGGCTACGTACAACGGACGCTCCCTATCTTCTGATTCAAGGCTTCTTGAATTGGAAGAGGAACTACAAAGGATCAAGTGGGACATCGTGGGGCTAAGTGAGGTAAGGAGAAAAGGAGAAGATCTCATCGAACTGAAAAGTGGACATCTTTTCTACTATCGTGGGACAGATACTGGCAGAACTAGTGGTGTTGGATTTATAATAAACAAGAAACTGAAGGATAAAGTTGTAGAAGTTGAAAGTTCCTCTGACAGAGCTGCACGACTTGTTATCCAACTCTCGAAAAGATACCAGGCTCAGATTATTCAAACGTATGCACCCACCACAAGTCATCCTGAAGAAGAAATTGAAGAATTTTATGAGGAAATTTGTCATCTAAATAATAAAGGTAAGCAGCACTTGAAAATAATTATGGGAGATTTCAATGAAAAATAGGGCACCGGCAACAGAATGAAACTTCAGTAGGTAAATTCGGTCACGGCAACAGAAACCAGCGTGGAAATACTCTCGTTGAGTTTGCAGAGGCAGAAGGGTTTTTCATCTTGAACTCCTTCTTCAAGAAAAAGCCACACAGGAAATGGACATGGAGACATCCAAATGGGACGACAAGAGAAATTGATTTTATTATGTGTAACAAAAAATTCGTCATCGAAGACTGCAGTGTGCTGAACAAGTTCAACACAGGTAGTGACCATAGATTGGTGAGATGTAAGATGCACCTCAACACTAAACTGGAACGTGGCAAGCTCATAAGACAAACAAAATCTATTGACATAACCACCTTAAAAAACACCATAATACCTTCAAGTTGGAACTGAAGAACAGGTTCTCTGCTTTAGAAGGCCTAACATCGGAAGAAGTGGACATCTCTGAAGTTAACAGAAAAGTAACCAAAGCTCTTATGGAAACAGCAACAAAATTATCTGGGTCTAAGAACAAGTTGCATGTAAACAAATTATCAGGAAAAACGAAAATGTTGATGCAAAAAAGAAGAGAGATGAGGACAACTAAAGAAGATGTGACTTCCAAAGTGGAATATATAGAGCTATGCAAGACAGTAAGAAAAAGTATCACTGAAGACGTAAGAAAATTCAACTGTGAACTAGTGAGGAAAGCAATTGAAAACAACCAAAGCCTAAAGATAGCAAAGGGACATCTCAGTAAGGGAAGAAAACAGATTATGGCACTGAGAAAAGAAGATGGTTCTGTAACAAGAAATAGAGGCGAAATTTTGACAAGAGTGAAAGATTTCTACTCCAAATTATATGAAAGGGATGATACATGCACTCCAGACATCATGAAAGATACCAGTACCAGAGTTCCTCCAGTCCTTCCAGCAGAAGTTGCACATGCAATCAAGAACATGAAGCGGGGAAAAGCTCCAGGAGAAGATGGAATTACTGTAGACATCATACAAGAAGCAAGTGGAGAAATTGAAACAGTACTCGCCCAAATTTTCACTCGATGCCTTAATGAAGGAAAGATTCCTGAGGATTGGAACACCGCTACAATGATCCTGCTACATAAGAAAGGTGACATTGAGGATCTCGGAAACTACAGACCTATCAGCCTCCTATCAGTAGTTTATAAAATATTCACTAAAGTTCTTTCACACCGTTTGAAGGTAACACTGGACATGGCTCAACCGAGAGAACAAGCTGGATTCAGGAGTGGCTACAGCACAATAGATCATATCCGCGTACTGAGAGAACTAATTGAAAGAGCGAGGGAATATGAACTTCCATTGTGCATGGCTTTTATCGATTATGAAAAAGCCTTTGATTCGGTGAAACCATCAGCAGTTACATTGGCTCTGAAAACCTGCGGTATTGAAGATGCATACATTAATATTATTAATAACATCTATGAAAATGCAAGTGCAAAGATTCGGCTGTTTGAAAATACAACACACATAAAAATTGGAAAAGGAGTGAGACAAGGTGACACTATATCTCCGAAGCTCTTTAATGCCACATTGGAGGGTGTTTTTCAGTCACTGAGCTGGGAAAACAAGGGGATAAAGATTAATGGAGATTATCTAACCCACCTTCGTTTTGCTGATGACGTAGTCATTTTTGCAACTACCCCATCAGAGCTGCAGACTATGATCCAGGAACTTGCTGACAAGAGTAAAGAAGTGGGATTAAAAATGAACTTTCAGAAGACAAAAGTGATGTTCAATGCTTTTACAAGAAATGAAGATTTATCGATTGATGGAGAAAAGCTGGAGATAACAGACACGTACGTTTATCTTGGACAGCAGATATCAAGTGAGGGTCACATTGATGAAGAAATTAATCGGCGTACAAAACTTGCCTGGAGAGCTTTTGGAAGAAACAGCATAATTTTCAAGAGCAATATGCCATTATGTCTTAAAAGAAAAGTGTTTGATCAATGCATCCTTCCAGTGCTTACGTATGGTGCAGAGACGTGGACCTTAACTAAAAGAGATATACAAAGACTGCAGACAACTCAAAGCAGCATGGAGAGGTGCATGCTTCGTGTAACCAGGAGAGATAAGAAGAGGTACTCGTGGATCCGAAAAAGGACAAGAGTGGAAGACATCATGATCAGAGTTAAATCCCAGAAATGGCAATGGGCTGGACATACTGCCAGAAGGACATATCATCGATGGACAGCCGAAATTTTAGATTGGATTCCAAGGGACAGGAAAAGACCCAGAAGAAGACCACATGGGAGATGGGTGGATGAAATTCGAAAGTATGCAGGGGTGACATGGAGGAGACTGGCACAAGACAGACCGTTGTGGAGGAAACTTGGGGAGACCTTCGTCCAGCAGTGGATTGATAATGGTTGACAATGATGATGATGATGATATACATATAAACGTAATATATATATATATTCATTCCAATAACTACTTGATATTTAATAACTGAAATCCTTTTTTTAATAATAAAATTTGGTTACTTGCTAAATTTTAATGTCATTTTTAGTGCCACTATTTTACGTAATCTAGAAGTAATGGCTGACTATGAACGTGACCATGGAGTATATTATAAATGGAAATCATTATTTACGATTACACAAATGTATTTTTATAAATGCATGTAGCTTGTTCAATCTTTCCACGCTTTGATGGAGGTGCGCATACTTTCATATGGTCCGTTAGATTTTTGGTTCCATAATCTTTTATTACACAGTCGACATCTTTTTTTGTAATTATACACTTTCCACATTTTGAACAAACAGCAAGACGAAACAACACAATCGGTTCCTTAATGAGACGAACCAATTTCCAGCACTCACTCTTCCCCTTGTGGTTTTAAACACGCACGTATTTGTTGGCCTCGACGCTTTTCTCAACCTCTTTAATGTTAAATCCATCCATATTAACAAAAGAGGATTTAATGTCGACATGATATGTCATGGGAGCGGGATGTTAGCACATCAATTGAAAACCTCTGAATGCTCAATGTAAAAGATGCGATGTGAAAAGTATCTCTTAGTCATACAGTGAACTTCGCACGGAGAGAGTGAATCAGCTGAGAAGCAGGCGAATGGCGTTTGCCTGTACCTTGTCCTGGACAATCGCACTGTAAAAGAACGCAAAGGAAATATCTTTTTTACGCTTTCCAACCGTAGGTTGAAGAAACGTATATGCTCCAGGTTTGTCCGTCCGTACGATAACTCGCGTAAAAGTGGTTCGATTTCGATGAAATTTTACTATGTGGTAGGGGACCACCTAGGGACGAACCCTATTTAAAATGGACGAAATGGGGTCAAAGGTCAGGATATAGGAGCGGGATCCATTCCATTGCCCTTATGCGTCACAACTTGCGTAGAAATGTTTCGATGAAATTTTAGTACGTGGTAGGGGATTACCTGGGAAGGAACCCCATTTGAAAATGGACGAAATGGGGTCAAAGTTCAGGGCACAGGAGCGAGATTGATTCCATAGCCATTATCCTCGTAATCTGACCAAAAATGTTTCTATTGCGGCGAAACTTTAGTATGTTGTTCCGGAGGTATATTAAACCAATTCTGTTTAATATAATCGAAATGGGGTCAGAGGTCAGGGCACAGAAGTGAGATTTGTTCCACAGCCAGTATCCTCGTGACGTGAGTAGTGGTTTCTGATGGTATGTTGGAAAGCGTATCATAATCAATGCATCGCATGATTTTACTAAATTGTTACGATATGGTGTAAGTGTGTCGGACGTCGATCGATGTAAATCTTAGTTGCTTTATAAAAGAGACGACAATATTTTTGCCTGCCAAATCATTATTCACTCAGTGGGCATCAGTATCGACTTCATAATTTCACAACGCGCATTTTTCTTTGGAATATATTTTTCTCTTTTCAAAAATAAAACTGGAATAAAACCGGGTTAAAATCGGTTCAGAAACCTCTTTACCCGACCCGTTGGACCTGCAAGAAATTGTCGTTGACCCGTGACCTGTTTCGATCTCTGGTTCCTTCACGTGGTGCTTTACTTGCCCAGCAGGTTACACAAAATCTAGGCATCGAAATGATGGCGCACCCTCCGTATTCAGTATACCTGGCACCGTGTGACTGCCATCTATTCCTGAATTGCAAAACCAATTTCGTGGGCGTCAATTTGCATCATATACTGCACCGAACAATGCTGTGATGCGTATCCTGAACCAAATGTCGATTGAGAGTTCAAACACACCTTCCGGAAATGGATGGAAAATTTGGGACAGGTTCATTCAAGTAGAGGGAGAGCTCTTCGAAAGTGTGTAAGTATGCTTGCTGCATAACACTTTTGCGCTACGTAAAATATATCTCATTACTTATTTGAACGACCACTGTACAGCGAAGACTACTAAGCACTTATTACAACAGAAACCTGAGTTCTTATCCCACTTAGGAATTGGATGGTGAGTTTGTCCGTTCAGCCTTACATACAGGTACACTGCGAATGACGTCACATTTTGTGGCTCCAACATCGAAACGTGTAAAGTCACGAGATAATATGTTAAAAAAGTTCCGCAACTTTTCACCGGTGAGAGATAATTTAAATGGATCTTATTCACCTAGCACTGCATTAGGGGAAATATGTTCAGGTGTTTTTAATTGGTTTCCAACACTGTCGTGTATGACTTCAAACACCACACCGACGTATCAGGCCGCGTAACATAAGTGACGTCACAAATGGAGGGAACTCATTTTTTTAATGTCATGGCCTTGTGTTTGATACATGGCCGTAGTTGAACCTCAAAATACCCAAGCCCAGCAAAGCTCGCATGGGAAACTGCATGTCAGTCGACCCCGTGGCGAAGTGATCTAAGCTCTGGCTTATGACCATTCGTCCGAGATGGGTCCGGGTTCGAATCCCGTTGAGGCTGGATAATGTGTTTGTCTTACGGCACTGGCTCTCTCCCTTCCCTGGAACCAGTGACCCTAAATTAGGGACGGGCGACTGCTTATAGCCCATTGAGTTGCTCACGGTGGTCGTTAAACCTTCAACTAAAAAAAAAAAAAAAAGGAAGAAACAGCATGTTAAAATCATGCAAATAACTTTCTTTTTTTCAGTGCTGAGTGCGTCATTCATTGTGAATTTGTCCAGGAAGGATACTACTAGGGTTTGTGAAAGATGAAACAGCATGAACGACTGTTGGTATTAACCCGAAACTTACCAGATATGTGTAACAGGTTGGGACATGCAAATGATTGAAATGTCTATGAAAATGCGCGTGCTGTTTCAGAGCAGTGTTCTCTGAACTGTACGGTCTTGGGTATAAAGAGCTGGCTTAAACGAGATGTTGCAGTCAGTGAAGAGCCGACTTGTGTCTCACTATGCCCCGTGTAAGGCAGCATTATGATCACGTGACGGATTTCAAGCGAGGAAGGATGGTTAGGATGAGATAATCTGAAATTTCCTACTGCGAAACTGCCACTCGTACGGTACTAAACGCCAGTAAAGTTACGCGAGCGTGGTGTCAGTGGACAGATGAGAATCGGCCGGGCAGAAATACGGGGAATGGATCGCAAGATCGCACGAAATAACCGACACATCTACCGCATGGCAGTGACGTATCGCACAGCGACATCCACGGTGTTAGCACAGCAGTGGAGCACTGTCATAGGTCAGGCTTTGCCTTCCATCACAGTTCGACGTCGTCTGCTTAACACAGACTCAGCTAGCAGATTGCCGTCTGCTTAACTGAGACTGTAGTTGATACTCAAAGACATGCGCAGCCCATTGCTGCGCATATCTTTGACTATCAACAACAGGCTACAATGGGGTCTCAAACACAGACATTGGTGAGCTGATTTGCCACAGGTCGTGTCTTATGGCGAGTCACGATTCAACTTAATGCACCATGATGGCGGCATGCGTGTTCGTTGACGTCGTGGTGAACGGCACCTTGGAGTGTTCACTTTGCAGCATCATACCGGCCCAACGCCAAGTGTCACGGTATGGGGCTCCATTGGATACACTTCGCGATCTCACCTGATACGAATTGGGGGATCTTTCACAGCCAACGATAGATCAGGAATATTTTATAGGCAGAGGTGGTACCCTTCATTCGGAGTTGTCCTTGCGCTATATTCCAGCAGGACAATGCTCGTCCACATATGGCCCGGGATGTCAAAGGACTCTTCCATGCATGGCAGATACCACTTCCTCCTTACCCTGCACATTAACCGGATATGTCCCCGATCAAACATGTCTGGGACATGGTAGCTAAGCGACTGTCCGGTAAAGCGCCTCCGCCAGTCACCACAAACAAACTCTGGTCTCGCATAGAAGCAGCCTTCCGGACTACTTTTATGTGAGACCGCAGCTCTTCCATTCAATGTCATGCCGTGCAGAAGCTGTTACACACTGTCAAGTCGCATTATTGTGACCACATCCTACATTTGACGTCAACAGCGTGTAGCCAATGGATGAAGGCACGTGTCGTGAGCTGCCTTGGAGGGTATATAAGGTGTGGTGTAGGCATTCTGGAAACATATCACTCGTTGCTCTCATGGATAAAAGGATTTGCAAAAAGGGATTATTATCGGCTTTCGTGTCAAGGGCGGCAGTATTTCTGAAATAACGCAGTTTTTAGAACTGTTCACGTGCTGCTGTGGTTAAAGTGTATCGTGATTGCAGAAATCGCACGATTGCGAATGAGCGACGTGGAAACAGCGGATCACCACGTTCCATGGATGTGAGAGGTGAACTTCTGCTTCGAAAGTGAGTAAGAGCCTATCTACACGCTACAGTGGAGCAACTCGCTGGACGAATGGAACTGGGGGACTACCAGAAATGTGTCTAAAACTGCAGTTCAGCAAACCCTACTACGTATGGGGCTTCGAAGCAGACCGATGGTCACTGTACTTGTGCTAAGGAAGGTGGAACTGCAGGAATGGCTTACATTTGCACGGCAGCATCGAAATCGGACCTCCGCTGATTGACAAAGGATTGCCTTCTCCGATGAGTCACGTTTTCTCCTTCATCGAACGGATGGACGTTGGCTTATAAGGCAAGAAATATCGGAGAATAAACATTCTTCAACCATTGCTGGGAGAAACCAAGCTTGTGGGGGCAGCGTTATGGTATGGGGAATGTTTTCGTGGCATTATCTGGGTCCATTCATACCTGTGGAAGGCACTATATGGACCGAATTCGTTGTGAATCCATCCTTGCAGACCACGACAATCAGCATGTATGAAATCCATCCTTGCAGACCACGACAATCAGCATGTATGGGTACATGCTGATTGTCTTTCCAGGGGAGGATGGGATCTTCCAGCACGACAATGCGACGTGTCACACAGCTAGAAATGTCTTAGAGTGGTTGAAAGAACACGATGAAAACACTTTAAAGTACTTCCCTGGCCCCTTAATTCCTCAGACTTAACCCTAATTGAGTATATGTGAGACCACCTCGATCGTGTTGTTCTCTCTATGGATCCTCCACCACCCACCCTCCAGTTAGCATGGCTCCACATACCTGTGAACGCCGCCTCGGTGGCGCAGTGGTCTAAGGCGCTGGCCTCTGATCATTCGTCCGTAAGTGGTCCGGGTTCGAATCCCGTCGGGCATGGATGTTGTGTTTGTCTTACGGCACTGGATCTCTCCCTTCACTGGAACCAGTGACCCTAAATTAGGGACGGGCGACTTCTTATAGCCCATTGAGTTGCTCACGGTGGTCGTTAAACCTCCAATAAAAAAAAATACCTGTGAACACCTTCCAGCACCTTACTGAGTCACTCCCAGCCTGTCTAGCTGCTGTCCGCGCTGCACACGGCGATTACTCTGGTTATTACAAGGTAGTCACAATAATCTGACTCCACCGTGTATTTGCTCGGGTGGCTTTACATAATACTGTGTTTCTCCTGTAACATGAGGCATTTGTTTTGTAAATTTCATTTGAATAGCTCGATCCTTTTCATCGTGTTGCAGTTTTCGCAAACAGATTTTTGCATGTAAAGGAATGATTACTAGACAGATTTTAACGCGTTCTACCTGATTTTCATCGGAATGAAAATTGAAATTGGTTTTTCTTAAACGATAATGCGTCGTGTCATATCGTTGGTATTTCTATTAAAGTTTTGTTGCAGAAAAATTTATGGAAACCAGTATAAATTTACGATTCTCTTCTAATACGCCACAAAATAGTGGAGCCAAAATTTTACGTCCCAGAGCTTTATCAATTTTTTAAATAGCGCACATGTGTGTGAGTCATGAAATGCGAAACCAAATTTTTATCCAAATCGAAAGTAAACAAGATACCCTTCTCTGATGGGTCAAGGTTTAACTTTTGCTGCTCCAAGAAGGAACACAGGAACGTTGTCTCAGTTCTCTCCAAGTTGTAACATACCGAGTTACGTATAAAAGAATAAAAAAAGCAGCGTATTTTTGATAACCTGTAATTCAGATTTTTACGTATAATCGTAAAAGGCGTATAAAGGAATTATGTATAGCCGAGTTCAAAAAACGGTAGAAACTGCAATAAAGTACCGGCACTAACGCAGAATTGCATATATTAGGTGCGCAACTTAATTCTCGGCCTTTAACCGCAAGCGGTCATAGAAAGTCGGCCAATACAAATAGCTGTGTGCGATAATGGCTGATTGCAGAACCATCCAACAGCTTCCCAGGCAACCGTAACCGCTCACAGCTGTAGTAACAGAAGGGACGAAAATTGACGGTGAAAGCAATGTCGTTTGAGAAGCAACATTTGGGGTACTGCCTCCTGTTCGCGTTTCAGCTGAAACAAAGTGCCGCGGAAGCCCAGCAAATGATCTGTAGTGCTTTGGGTGAGGCTGCTGTGTCCTACAATACGTATCAGAAGTGGTTCCAGCGGTTTGAGTAGGGAAATTTCGATCTCCGTGATGCAGAATGTCCGGGACAGCCACAGAAAGTTGACGATGAGGAAGTGTAACAACTGTTGGACGCGGAGTCCTGTCGCACACGGTCAGAGCTTGCCCAGGAACTCGGAGTAATACAGCAAACCATTGCAAAGCGCCTGCACAAGCTTGGACAGATTCACAAGGAGGGCCGTTGGCTGCTCCACCAACTCACAGCAGCGAACAAGTCTGGGCGCTACGATGTGGCTGTTTCCTTGCTTTCCAGATTCAAGAAGAAGGATTTCCTCCACAAGATTTTGACCTGTGATGAGAAGTGGATCCTCTATGATAATCCTAAGCGACGCAAATCGTGGGTTTATCCTGGTCCACCTCCCACCAGTCCCACATAATATCCATGCCAAGAAGTTGTTGCTGTGCATATGGTGGGATAAGCGTGGTGTCGTACACTATGAGTTGCTCAAACCTGGTGAAACGGTCAATGCTGAGCGTTATTGTCAGCAACTCATTCGTGTGAGCGACCCACTGGAGGCGCAAACGGCAAACACCGGCAAGGACAGAAGGTCGGTCCTGTTGCTTTTGTATAACGCGCGTCCTCACACCGCGACAACGACTTTAAACACGATCACCGACCTGGGATGGGAGGTTTTGTCCCACCCGGCGTATTCTCCAGACTTCGCCCCGTCGGATTATCACCTCTTTCGCTCCCTGCAACATCACCTGAGGGATACGCACTTTACTTCTTTCGAGGAGGACCATACAGGTATTGATGACTTTATCAACTCGAAACAGCCTTCTTTTTTCTCCAGTGGCATTCGGAAGCTCCCTGGTCGATGGCTCAAATATATCCAACACGATGGGAATTATTTCCCTGATTAGGTACGTATTCGATTTGCTATAATTTGCTGTCAACGTGTCGTGCCTGTGGCCGACAATTAAGTTGCACACCTAATAAAAGTGAAAAATGTATAACTGAGAAACCTATAACCGAGGTTCCACTGTATTTATTAGTATTTCGGTACTGGAAATAGGAAACATAGAATGAATGCTAATAAGGCCGTAAAGTGCCGCTTTCGGGAGAAAACGTTTAGCACTAATAGACTGTTGAGTGTAACGCACAGTAATTGGAACTGTCCTAGTGTTACGGTTACGGATATATAAAGTAAATGTTCGATGGCCGAGTTGGGCAGAAGTTTCTTGCAAGAAGTGCGAGATAGGCCCGAGTTCAATTGTTTCCATGTGGAATGGATTGTGTGCTTGTGTTATGGTGCTGTATCATACCCTTTCCATGAGCAACTATAAGGGCTATGAGTAGAGCGGGTCATACCCTTTCCATGAGCAACTCTAAGGGCTATGAGTAGAGCGGGTCATACCCTTTCCATGAGCAACTCTAAGGGCTATGAGTAGGACTACTCATAGCCCTTAGAGTTGCTCATGTTGGTCACTTACCGCCGAATCCAAAATAACGTAAAAGTTGACGCAAAAGAAGAACATTCCTGACATTACATGTATAATCCCATCGTGCCTCTAAACACGGCTTCATTCGACACTCAACTGTTCTTGCCAAAAGCAAAATCTGCAAATAAAAATGCGCAAGAGTCACTCAGCCTTTTGACTTCTATGTGATTTTTTTCACACACCAAAAGATGGAGACAACGAGACTGTTCCGCTGGTTGTTTGGTGAACTTCATTTTACCATTTCTGAGCTCTTCCATTGCGAGAAGAAGATATTCGTAGAATGTATCTGCCTTGTTCTATTCTTTTCCAGCTTTATTCTAGAAAAGAGTTTTGTAATATCAGAAAGGCGCTGAAAACGCGTAAGGAATGCACACATAAGTTTGGAGAAACGCAACTGTTCTTTGTAATTTAAACACTGAAAGAGTTGCGGTGAGAATTAATTCTAGGTAGGATTTCTATCCTTCAACTAAGAATATTTTTTTAAAAATAATGCAACACTTTTGCTATACTTTTCTTCGTGTATTTAATTAATTCTGTGTTTTCGAAAGCTGATGTCATCTCTAATGGAAGTTAATTAAAAAAAATAGCCATGGTTCAATTATTGAGCTCTAGTCTCCAAAGCGGAATACCTTTAAAATTTGATCCTTAAATTAAAAATAATTGCTGAGCAACAAAGTAACATATTCTACAACATCATTTAAGAAATAAAAATAAAATATTTTAAAATTAGAAAACCAAGTTTTGTAGATTTTTAATTTCTTAAAATGAGATAACAGCGAAGGTAATTCTTTCATGGTTTCCGAAGATACGTCAATATTAATTAATGTCACTAAACAAAGAATGAAAGGCAATTTTTTTTAAATATACAGAGGCATTATACCTCGTATTTTTTTCGTGCTTCAATGAGAGTACACACATTAAAGCAAATTATGTTTTGAAAATGTTTTCAAGGAATTTTCTTCATTTTGTTTTCATTTGCGTAATATATTTGACATCGCCGTTTTGAAAGTTTTCAACCTCTTATTAATTTGTTGAATAAGTCTTAGAAACATTTAATTCCGTTTTCATTAGAATGACGCAGATATAAGCGAAAGGAATCATTTACCATGTTGCTGAAAACATGCATTTTCAATTCAATAATTTTAAGATCAAACGCGGAACAAAGTGAAATAGAATTCAGAATTTAATGAATATGTGCTTTTAAGCGCTGTCTTCCGAAAATTAATACGCGAAAGAGTCGAGAGCTAATTGCTTTATTTCCTTCTTAGTAGTTGCCGCGTCGAATTTCATAAAAGCGTTTGTTCCTAGCGCTTTGTTTTGGTGTTGGTAATCGAGAACTTTTTAATCTCATTTGGGGTCTGTTATGTATTTTGCTTGGAGCAGAAGCTTGTAGTACCGCTCGCTTCTTCTGTGCTTTTGTTTGGTGCCTTCCTCAAAAATTCATGAATAATGAGTAACAAAATTTCCTGAATTTATTTAGTGTACGGTTTATTTAAAAATGCAAAGCGGTAAAGCATAAGCACTCTTTATCTTTAGAGGCCTTAATAGTGTCACTTTGTGTTAAACGACAAAATGAAAGAATAAAATGCTACGGTTCTCTGTAATGTTTTAAATTTGTGTTTTTGGAGATTGTTTCTTGAAACTAAACTCACTTAAATACTAAATGCTTAAAACTAACACTTAAACGATATATAGCGGTCGCAGGGGCATATTGTGTATTACGTAGCTAACAACGGAGCTTACATAACATCTAAAAAACTGGTTTATTCAGCTGGTTACGACTCCACTTTGCAGAAACACAACACGGGTAGTTTATCCCCAAATAAAACGCATTTGAACAACTACAATAGTGTTTTAAATTAAATAACATTATAATCCTCGTAGAAAACACTTTAAAACTGTTCGGTGCGTAAGATTCTCAAACTCCTTTTAGTTTGTAAATACACCAAGCTGCAATTAAGTAATAAGGCTGCTTTTTTTCTGGTTTGTTTTTAAATTCCAGTAAAACACACGGATCGGGAAGGCAAAGGGTTTTGGAGTATCCGGTATTTTCTGTGTAAATATTACTATTCGTGAAATCACCAAGTTCAGCGGGTGAAAGTTAATGAATGAGAATTATATTCCTGTAATTTTTCCAGTAAATTTATTTTAATGCATTTAGGTTATTGCATTTTGGTAAACAATTTTTTTTTGTTTTTTTCTATTGGGACCAAAAAATGTACAGATTTTTAGGATTGCCAACCCTTGAGCGGGCGATGTAGAGTTGTCCGTGTCAAAAGCACGACCCCTCCAAATTAATTCCAGCCACTGCCAATGACTGGCTGATGCAGTAATATTTGTGCCCCTCTCTCCCTCCCAAAGGAGCCGGGATGGCTGCAAATGTATTTTATTTTTCAGTTAATTTACTTTTACAAAACAAAAAAGAAAAAAGGAAGAGGAATGGAAATGTTTACCTTCGAGGAGACATCTATAGAACTGACGTACATCTGGCGAATTTCGCGAAACTGAAATGCAATGTACCTATGTCATGTCGCGTGCATGCAAATCGACATTGGCATTGATCATCCTTTTGTTTACCGGTTTGAATTTTGAATATCTAGAACTCTCTTATTACAATATATTGTATTTCTGCTTGATGAAATCCCGTTGGTGATGAAAGGTAACATTTATTAATTTGTGTTTTTAATACACCATTAAACGGATATTTTGGCACTCTATTGTTATATACGGTCTCTAACTTAGACCGTAGATCGGGTATTGGAGTTCTGAATTGTGTTTTTTTTTTTTTTTTGATTGAAGGTTTAACGACCGCCGTGAGCAACTCAATGGGCTATAAGCAGTCACCCGTCCCTAATTTAGGGTCACTGGTTCCAGGGAAGGGAGAGAGCCAGTGCCGTAAGACAAACACAACATCCATGCCTCACCGGGATAACCGAACCCGGACCCCGTTCGGACGAATAATCAGAGGCCATCGCTTAGACCACTGCGCCACCGGGGCGGCTGAATTGTGTTGCTGTTCTTCAAAGTAAAAAGTAGAACTTTTTACGGAAATTTTGTGTGGAGGCCACTTGACCCCGGCTCCGACCCCTTCGAAAAACCGTCTACGGTCTAAGTTAGGGTACTATGAGATAATATACAAAATTTGGTGGTTCTAAATTGAAAACTGTAGATTTGTATGGCGGACATACAAACAAAGATTGCCGCCCCGGTGGCGCAGTGGTCTAAGGCGCTGGCATCTGATCATTCGTCCGTAAGGGGTCCGGGTTCGAATCCCGGTCAGGCATGGATGTTGTGTTTGTCTTACGGCACTGGTTCTCTCCCTTCCCTGGAACCAGTGACCCTAAATTAGGGACGGGCGACTGCTTATAGCCCATTGAGTTGCTCACGGTGGTCGTTAAACCTCCAATCAAAAAAATAAAAAAATAAAAAAAAAAGATTCAATTTGATATATAGAGATGCGGTGGCAACAGCGTTTGCGTGAGAATTGCGCAGCTGATTATTTACCATGTGCATGACGTCATTCGGTGGAAGAAAATTGTCACAGTTTTGCCATAGAGAAGACAGCAAACATACGTTTCTGTTTGAAAATCTGTAAAACTGCATCTGAGACAGTTGAATTGTTGCGGCGGGATGTGTATAGGTCTAATTGCCTATCTCGTGGACTAATATTCCAATGGTATCAGAGGAGACTTTAGATCTTTTGGGGCCCTAGGCGCTAAAAGATTCAAGGGCCCCTTCCCCTTTCTTATCCCTTCAGAAATGTTCATCCGTCAGATTAACAAAAAAAAAAAGGGGGGGGGAGTGAAGAAAAAGTTTTTACACTTTTTTAAAATGCCATCGCTTCCTATTATTAGAACGTTCTGTAAGAAACAGCGCTATGTAATCATTTTGTCTGTCCGTGCACATCGAATTTTTTGATTTCACAGATATTTCAAAAATTATTTTTGCGGCTAATAGGAAATCAATGGATATTAAGTTTTGCACTTTTAATATCCCATATACTTCATGCACTGCAGTTTTCATAAACAGAATTTTGAGGCTAATAGGGAATCAATGAATGTTAAGTTCGGCACTTTAAATACCAGTTTCCCATTTATACCTGCACTGCAGCTATCAGAAGCATACAAATTAAATGCAAAAGATCCGGTTTGAAAAGGGAAAAGTGGGATCTGTAGGTTCTTGAGTAAGAGTATCATTGGAACTTTTTATTGCTTTTTCAAAAGCTAGTTTTCGGTCGATTAAAGGAATAGAAAAGGTGAGAATACTTGATAATTATCAGTATTAAACCAAGGAGCAGAAAGTAATGAGAAAATGTTGCTGCAATACCATATAAATTACTTTTAACACTATTAAATAAGATAGTATGATATTCTCAAATTTCTTTATTTTTCCAGCCTAAATATTAATAACTCTTTTCGCTTAAGATGGTTTAGAGGGATTAGGGCCGAGAAAGAACTTGATTGTCCTAAGAAGAGTTATCCTGTGAAGAATATTTCCCTCTTCATTGATTATCCTACCACGAACGGGAAAAACTATTAACAGCAAACACGCCCGATCATCAGGAAATTTTTACAAGTACTCCTCATCGCAACTCGAGAAGAAGGTGCGAAGGTTCCAACAGAGATGTGTTCCCTTGGCTGGAAGTAGCATGAAAGCAATTTATAGCACAGCAGTCCAATTAAGAATTCGCCTTAAACAATGAAAAGTGTGTGAAGCGTGAATACCTTCTTTACCAACCTCTAAAAGGAACTCAAAATTATTTTAACCGTTCCTTTCAAAACAAGTACATCGATAAGAACTTGAAAATTAGGAATATCAGCAACAGCAAGAAAAAATATGTTATTATTAATATGAGAAAGTAAAATATCAATTGACAATACAAAGTAGTCGCTTTAAGGATTGATTTGCTTCGGTCTGTGAAAACCAAAACTGAAAATCCAATTATGTGTTTTCGGGGCCCCTGAAATAGCGAGGCCCTAGGCGTGCGCCTAGCCGGAAATCCGCCCCTGGATGGTATGCACCAGTGACGTCGCGTGCCCATTTAGGCCGGGTGTGCGCTGTTACGGGGAGGGGGGGGGAAGCAAAACTTTTACTATGTATAACCCAAGATGAAAAACTCACACATTGATTTTGAACATACGATAGAATCTTTTTTATTTATTTAGCTGTCGTTGAATAAATATAAAAGAATGAATTTTTGTTATCCATCCTATATGAATAACAAAACTTCAAATTTTGTTTGTTTTCATCTGTGCTCATAAACACATCGATTCGCACTGCGACAAAAGTACAGAAAAACTGCAATTCGTGGCAGAACGTTGAATCGCATTTATGACTCCACGCGATTCCAAACGCAATCGTGTGACCAGTAGTGCTTGTTAACGCAAGCACACCCTGGGAAATTTAGCCTCTCCGTTGAAAACGCAAGGAAATAAAAACGTGACCTGCGGCGCCATCTGCAGAGCTTTATATCACAGTTGCTTTACACGCCTCGGATATTCGCTTGCCAGACAGCATACCTACGGATGCGAATGTTACAAAACTATCTTTTGTTTACTCAACGAAGCAACGAACCTCCTACACTTGACGAAAACATTGTACAAAGAAATCAATTTTAGCCACCACGGACAAACTTTTGTGAGTTTTGTTATCCAAAAACATAATATAACAGCAATTCGTATCGCAACGTTGAATTGCTTTGCTCCATGGGATTGTAAGTGGTGCTCTATTTGGCTAGCACACCTTGAGAGATCAGCTGGAATGTTTGAAACCGCAGGGAAATAAAAGCGTGACCTGCAGCGCCGTGTAGGGAACACTTGTACCACAGTTGCTTGGAAACCGTGGGATGTCCTGTCGGGAAACTGCACAACCAAGGATTTTAGCACAAATGTAATATTATGATTACTGAACGAACCTTCTCTTCTTAATGGAAACATCGTGTGGGTGAATTAATTTTAACCACCACTCGAAGCCTTAGAACAAACTCTTGCGCGTTTTATTAGAAATAAATCCTAAAATGTAATGTCGATAGTATAGGTTAAATAAATTGTGGCAACTCTGTTGGGTGTGCGCAATGCACCTAGCACACTCAGAATATTCGCCTCTGGTATGCACGTTTCAAGGATGGGGAGGAAGATTTGGAAAACGACGAAAGGCCTTGGACGCCCGATTTCAATGCGCCCGTCTGAACTCATTGAGAAAGTTCGCGAAAAGGTAAAAAGACGTCGTAGTGTGACCATAGCATGCTGGAATGTGAGCTCGGTGTTGAGAATGCTGAAATGTGAGGTAGAACGCTTCTGTTTTTGATGGAATTTCTCTTTGTAACCTGGGTGTCGTAGTGGATTCGCGCATCACGATATGCAGGGGAAAATATTCTTCAGTTGGAAGACGACGCACATTTTCAAGGCACCGCCGTTGACGACTCTCAGAGGTCCTGATTAATAGTCGTCCTAGTTTCGGGTTCAAGTCCCGAACGAAGCAGCTTGACTTTTGTCGCCATCTTTCTCCCCTTTCTGGAACCAGTGTTCCCAACTTAGGGATGTGCGACTGCTTCGAGTCCTATAAATAGTTCATGATACTAGTTAAACCTCGAAATAAAAATAATATTAAGAGAAATACCCATGCACAGTGTTTCTGATCATCTGTTTATTACCTGGCACTTATCGAACAGATACTTTTCGAAAATTCTGATGTTCGTGTGGAACTCAGTGGCAGTTGTCTTGTGAAAGTCCAATTGAGCAGCGGTCTCACAAACTTTCCTTCTTTTGTCTGATACAACCAAATTTTCCTTCTGTTAAAGACAACCAAATTTTTAGCAGCAGAAGTGGCTTTCGGTTTGATTGGCCTTCTCGAAATTAAGCAGTCACACTTTAACGCCCTTGATCTGAATTAGGAACTCCAAAGTGGCACTTGATTTCTCGATATAACTTCTTGACTGTTCTCTGGCATCTTTCCGGTCAATTTCAGAAAGATGTAAACCTTTAAATCTTTAAAAATGAAGGACAACGCGCGCCTACGCTTTTTGTAGGCATTAACGTACTGAGCGGTCATATTTACACTCACGTAGTTAACATAGAACTTTCCTTAGGGTTGCTCAAACGTCGTGGAAGGTAGTCTTCCCTCACCGCAGAATCACGTAACCAGTTTACGACCATGCGCGGCTATTCATTTGTTATAAAAAAAAAATGACTTTAGTCGTTTCGAATGATACCCATGGGCGGCGGGACTCACTAATTACAGGCGGGGGCAGGGGGTAGGGTTTGGCAACTTCTCCGACAGTTAAAACAATAAAAAAGAGAAAAAAACCCCAGTAGGATATATATGCAGCCGAGTCACATTATTGTGACCACCTCCTACTTTTGACGTCAACAGCGCGTAGCCGATGAAAGAAGGCAAGTGTCGTGAGCTGGCTTGGAGGTACATAAGGTGTGCTGTAGGAAATCTGAAAACATATCACTCGTTGCTGTCATGGATAAAACGAGCGATTTATCAGATTTATAAAAAGGGATGATTATCGACTTTTGGGCCAAGGGTGGCAGTATTTCTGAAACAGTGCACTTTGTGAACTGTTTACGTGCTACTGTGCTTAAAGTGTATCGTGATCGGAGAAATGGCAGCATTGCGAATAAGCGACGTGGAAACTGCGGAGCACCACGTGCCATTGATGTGAGAGATGAACGTCGGCTTCAAAAATGCGTGAGGGCCGATCGGCACGCTACAGTGGAGCAACTCACGGGCCGAATGAACCAGGGTGCTACCGGAAGTGTGTCTAAAATAACAGTTTAAAGAGTCCTGCTACGTATAGGGGCTAAGGCGCAGACGGATGGTCACTGCGCCCGTGCTAACGATGGTGCATCGGAAAAAAAGGCTTAACATTTGCACGGCAGTATCGGAATTGGACCTCCGCTTATTGGCAAAGGATTGCCGTCCCCGATGAATCACGTTTTCTGATTCATCGAACGGATGGAAGTTGGCATATAAGGCGAGAAACATCGGAGAACAAACACTCTTCAAACATTACTGGAAGAGGACAAGCTGGTGGGGTCTACGTTATGGTCCGGGCAATGTTTTCGTGGCATTCCCTGGGTCCACTAATACCTGTGCAAGACACTATGGACCGAATTTGTTATGAATCTATTCTTGTAGAACACGTACACCCAAACATGCATGCTGATTGTCTTTCCTGGGGCGGATGGGATATTCCTGCACGACAATGCGACGTGTCACACAGCTAGAAATGTCAGAAAGTGTTTGGAAGAGCACGATGAAAACTTCAAAGTACTTCCCTGGTCCCATAATTCCCCAGACTTAAACGCAATTGAGGATCTGTGAGACCACCTCGATCGCGTTGTTCGCACTATAGATCTTCCACCACGCACCCTCCAGCAGCTGTCAGATGCACTGCTGTCAGCATGGCTCCACGTACCTGTGAAAACCTTCCAGCACCTTTTTGAGTTACTCCCAGCGCGTCTAGCTGCTGTCCAAACTGCGGCGGACACGGTGGTTACTCTGGATATTAGTCGGGGGTCACAATAATATGACTCGACCGCGTATTTGTATTTTCTCAAACATATCACGATCAAAATTTATCAATCCACTGCTGGACGGAGGCCTCCCCAACTTCATGTCTTGAGCATATCTCTTTCAAGTTACTCCAGCATGCTTTCGAATCAGGCGGCCTTCTTCTGAGTCTTCTCGTCTCCTTGGTATCCGTTCTAATACTTCAGTTGTCCATTGGTGATCAGTTCTGGGCAATATATCCAGAACATTGCCACTTGAGAATTTTTAACGATCTTTTTTAAAGTGAGTAACACAACGTTGAGTTCACTTTTCAACTTGTTTGCGCAAAATCAGTTTTCAAAATTGCACCTGAAGCATTTTCCAGAAACCTGCGAAACGTCGTGATGGTCTCCGCGAAATCTTCATAAAAAAAAAAAAAAAAAGAAAAAAAAAAAAAAAAAAAAAAACGAAAAAAAACATGTGAAATCACATGTGAACCACAAATTTTTATGACGTTTCGTAGGAAGATTCCCTCAAGCAGGGGGCCATGAAATTCCATAGGGGTCCGGACCCCCGAGTCCCCTTCCTTCCGTCGCCAATCCGTAAGTACCAGCCTAGATACTTTTACAGAACACATTTTACACTTTAAAGAGTTCGCTGTTCAAAAATTATTGCCATAGCATCAGTTATTATTTTGTTTCGTGAGTTATTTAGTATTTCATGGCTAAGAAAATGATAATTTCAAAATAGGCACTGCGAAAAGAAGCATCAAGACTGTGTATATTCTCTGTTTTATTAAGGGTGCCTTTTCACAGGACAGTTTATTGCGATTACAATTTTCCGCGAGAGTCGGAAATACTGTGATTGGTGCTCATTCGTTAACACAGGAACTTTGATTAGAGGGTGCTTATTTGCATAAAAGCGATTGAAAATTGACTTTGTGCATTATAGTTTTATAGCATTTTTCCTATGTCCTTGGTAAGAGATGCTATCACAACAACGTTGTTTTATTCTGCATATACAGACACCGCCCATTGAATTGGAAACTTTACGGAGATGTACGTAAACGCCAGTTACGCAACGTATATGAAAATTATATGGTCACGTGCGTGACCACGTGATCTGTACAACTATTTGAGACTGCTACTGGCTCTCTTCCTTCCTTGGAACCAGTTGCCCTAAATTAGGGACAGGCGACTGCTTATAGCCCATTGAGTTGCTCACGGTGGTCGTTAAACATCCAATCAAAAAAAAAAAAAAAAAAAAAAAGAGACTTGTACCGGAAAATATAAGAAAGTCAGTTATAGTACTGGCGAATCGTATTCAGAAGCACGTGATATAATTTACAATTAAAAAATAGTTGAAAATACTTGAAAATATTATGCTAATGAAACTAATGAAAAAACTTGAAAATACTTGAAAATATTATGCTAATGAAAGAACTTGATAATTCTTAAAAATACTATACTAATGAAAATACTTGAAAATATTATGCTAATGAAAAAAAAACTTGAAAATACTTGAAAATATTATACTAATGAAAAAACTTGAAAATATTATGCTAATGAAAAAAAAACTTAAAAATACTTGAAAATATTATACTAATGAAAAAACTTGAAAATACTTGAAAATGTTATGCTAATTGAAAAACTTGAATATATTTGAAATTGTATATTACGTAATGTAAGCCAGTTATCAGCCAGCAAATATTTGTTAAGAAATATAAGAGGATCGGAATTGGTAGTCGCATGCATTTACGGGAAACACTCATTTCTACGAAGAATCGGAGAGTTCGTATACAGTGGCGTCAAGAGCACCGTAACTGAACACTGGAAAAACAGTCATGTGGTCCGACGAGTCGCTGTACAGCTCGTTCTGTACCGATGGTAGGCAGAGAGTTTGGCCGGAGTCCCATGAAGCAATAGACGCAGCTCGCCTTGTATACACAATTCAAGATTCTGTAGGTGGTATCATGTTGCGGAAGCACTTTCTGTCGGCACGTAACGGGTCCCCTGATGTTTCTGGACAGTTGAGTGTCCTCCAAGGATTATCTGAACATTATTGTCAACCAAGTCCATTCTGATATGTTGACTTCTAATCCAGCAGGTGAAGGATGTTTCATGGAGAACGAACCATAGCGCAAGGTGTATTCAGCAGTGGCCAAGCAAACATGACAGCGACTTCCGCTGTTTTCCCGGGCCAGCACAATGCTCGGATCTGAACTCCATTAAGGATGTATGGGACATGTTAGATAAAACAAGATCAGGGACTGCTCTTCCGCCAAATCAGATCCAGTTAAAGGATTGTGTGGTGAACCCCTAATTTTCTGTAGACGTAAATGCACTCTAACACCTTGTGAAATCTATTCCAAACCGTATACCATTTGAGCTAAAGGAGGTTCAATCCGGTATTGAATGAGTTTCTAAATCAGTGGCCTGTATGTGTAGTTCGCAACAGACTTTTCAGAATTAATTTAATTTCAGTGAAATGTTATTTTCTTTAAGAGAAATTTCAGTGAGGCCAAGTTGTCAGAGGCATAGGCTTTTGAATGCTATATCAAACGCATTGCGCACAATCTCATGCTGCTCCGAATGCAAAAATAGCATACTGAATAAGTGACTCAAAACCCTGAAAAACAAAATCAGGAAAAATAATTCCGACTGGATACTGGTAAGATGACAAGGTTTTACTCAAGTGGCAAAAGTCATAGGATATCTACCTAGTATCGTGTAGGACCTCCTCTGGCCCGGCGAAGTGCGACAACTCGACGTGGCATCTATTCCACAAGTGGCCGGAAGACATCAGGAGAGATGTTGAGCCATGCCGTCTGAACAGCAGCCCACCGTTCCCTGGTATTTGTAGGTACAGGATCTTGGGTGCGAATGGGCCTTTCCACCACGTCTCATAAGTGCTCAGTTAGGTTCATGTCGGACGAACGTGGTGGCCACACCTTCTGTTGGAACTGTCCAGAATGCTCTTTAAACCAATTTTGGATAACTTGGGCCCGATGTCATGGTGGAATGTCCGCCTGGAAAATCCCATCGTCGTTGGGGTACATGAAGTCCACGAAGGGCTGCAAATGTTCACTCAGTAGAGCAACAAAGCGAGTACCGGTTGATGGCGTGTTTACAAGGGCCAGAAGTCCGAAACTAAGCCACGTAAAGACACCCCACACATGTATGATCAGCTTGCGCCCTGCCTTGTTGACAGCTTGGGTCCGTGGCCTCATAAGGTCTGAGCCACATCCGAACCTACCATCAGCTCGTAACAACTGCTAGCGTGACTCATAGGACAACGCCAGGATTCAATTACTGTGTCCACGAGCATAGGTGAAGAGCTGTGTACGATGTCGTGGTGTTAACAGAGGCACTCAGGTGGGTCTTCTGCTCCCACACCCCAAGGACGGTAAATTACGCTGCACTGACCTGATGGATATGTCTCTGGTATCTCCTGCATTGAATGTGGATGTTATTTGAGCCAGTGTCGCTTGTCTGTTAGCATGGACAATCCTGGTCAGACGCCGCTGGTCACGGTCATTCAGCACCCGTAGTAGGCCACTGCGCTGTCCACGGTGGGTGGTAATGCCTTCCATGAGGTATTCTCGGTACACACGTGACACCATGGATCGAGGAATGTTGAATATTCGCACAACTTCGGAAATTGAATGTCTCATCCGTCCAGCTTCCACTACCATGCCTCGTTCAAACTCCGATAATTCACGTCGGCTTGCCATAATCCTACTGGCAGTTGTTCAACCTGACTCACGAGCTTACACCTCTCAACTGATAAAAATCGTGGCGTGCGTCGAAACCTTTATACGACGGCAGCACCAGTTAAAAATTTGCATGCTACTATCCTATGACTTTTGGCACTTCAGTGTAGAGTGCTTTTGGGCTGACGTCACGTACCACTTATATCTGCATTTGTTTTGCAGATATTGCCGAAATATCCATAGTCTAAATGAAATGGTAAGGGAATGTTCACGTTCCTTCTGGCCCTAGTGTTTGTGCACGGCTAAACCTGCTACGTCTTTTCGATGTACCAATAAGATGCAATCGTGTCCCAGTGTTAATTTTTATGAATAATCGGATTTAAAGACAAAACTTGATAGCGGCGAAAGGGAAAATTTTCTCGTCAAAATCTGAGCACCTTTTCTTTTTCCTGTAACGGTATCACACAGAAATAGGAAATTCTGCCCTCCACACCAGAAAGTTTTATTTATGCTGCTCTCGCGATCTCTCCGAGTAATGTTTATGTATTGAAGGCTCCAAACCGTGTCTATAATCTCAGGAGATCGTAGAAAAATGTGTCTAAGCAGAGCATCAGGAAGCTTTGATGTATTCTTTCCCCCGAAAAAACCATCTATCAGGAAATAAAAAATAAAACGAAAAAAGGAGGAGGAAGGAAGAGAGTGCAAAAAAGAACACGAACGATGCCGGGGCGTAGTGTTGATGGACGTGATACATTTTGGTGTGAGCTGCGGATGGGAAAATTTTTCAAGGATTGTGTACGAAATGTAAGGACAGTACGAAACGATTACGGTTCATCGTACGGATAGTACTCTCCTTATAATTCAAATGCGTGGATACCTGATTGGTTCCAGACACTGGATCTATGTTTGAATCCACGATACCGAGCGTCTCATGAAAGAATTCGTCTGTAAGACCACAAGATTTGTTAAAACGAAAAAAAATGTCCCGAAAAAAAGGAAAATAATTTTAAAATCGTATTTTTAGGAAAAATTGCGTTTGCATTACTCTACCGGAAAAAAATGCGCATCATTTAAGGTGAACGCCTAGTGATTTTCTTTCCTGTACTTCCAATGGAAAAAAATGTCAACCCCATTTCCTCAGCGAAGAAAGCTCCCCATACATCAAAATTCGCCCCTCTGATAAAAAAGATCCTCACTTAGATGGTACAATGGGTGTTTTTTGCAAAAAAAACTTTCCCGAACTGTATTAAAAATCAATAACTTTACTTCGATGTAGTGGTAAGGAAGAGTGGCGCCACCTGCAAGCAAGTATCATAACTACACCGAAGTAAAATTGTCGATTTTTAATATAGTTCAGGAAAGTTTTGGCAAAAAACTACCGATTGTACAATACACATTCAGGATGCAGACGTTTTGCTGTATAACAGTGTTACTCACGTTATGTTAAACCTGGGCTTTTAATGACCAGTCGACAAGTATTTAAATGTTATAATATTTTATACCCATTCGTTTTACATTTTAAATAATTTCAGTTTTTTCATATTGCAACAGAATACGAAAAAGGTATTAGTACTACTACAAACGTCAGTTCTAGAGGATATGGTAATTTCACTGTAAATTACATTCAAACTGTCAGATTAGGCTTACTTGTTATTAGCTACTATTCTACGTTTTGCTTGATTCGCTCATCAGTATCAGAATCTTGAGTTCTAGAGGATATGATAGTTTTACTCTAAAGCACATTCAAACTGTCAGATTAGGCTTACTTGTTATGAGCTGCTGTTCTTCGTTTTGCTTGATTCGTTTACAATCTTCAGTTCTAGAGGATATGGTAGTTTCACGGTAAAGCACATTCAAACTGTCAGATTAGGCTAACTTGTTATCAGCTGTTGTTCTTCGTTTTGCTTGATTCCCTCGTCATTATTACAATCTTGAGTTTTTTCGTTTCACTGTAAATTACATTCAAACTGTCAGAATAGGCTTACTTGTTACTAGCTGCTGTTCTACGTTTTGCTTTATTCGCTCGTCAGTATCACAATCTTGAGTTCTAGAGGATATGGTAGTTTCACGGTAAAGCACATTCAAACTGTCAGATTAGGCTTACGTGTTATCAGCTGCTGTTCTTCGTTTTGCTTGATTTCCTCGTCATTATTACAATCTTGAGTTTTTTCGTTTTTCTGTAAAGCACATTCAAACTGTCAGATTAGGCTTACTTGTTATCGACTGCTGTTCTTCGTTTTGCTTGGTTCACTGTTTCAATCTTGAGTTCTAGAGCGTATGATAGTTTCACTGTAAAGCACATTTCAAACTGTCAGATTAGGCTAACTTGTTATCAGCTGCTGTTCTTCGTTTTGCTTGATTCGCTCGTCGGTATATGTGCCTCTTGGCTTGATAATTCATGCTGCATTTAAGTTTTCAAAGATTATCCCAAGTCCCTAGCTCTATTTAAGTATTTGCGTTAGAAGAATTTAAAATCCGAAGCGTTAAAGTTAAAATGATAATAATATCTAAAATTTGTGATGAAGTAACAGACTTCACCTAAAAGAAGTTAAAGAAATTAAACACCGTTAACTAGACATCAGCACTCAGCCCACCGGACATGTTTCGGACCACTATTTTGTGTCCATCTTCAGCAGTAGGTGCGAATTTCACTGAGCTGTTTTTGTAACGACTCTTCTTCTCAAGTCATCCGTCGGCTACTCGCTCATTGGGTCCTCATTTATACGTACCATGCTCACATGATGTTCCTCACTATAGACGTGCCATATTCTGGCAGTTTTTCAACTATGGTTTTTTGTCTCTTTTGGGGTTGTGTCTTTTCCGCGGTTTTCCTGTATAAACCGATTGTATAATTTAAATTAGGATGCTTTTTTTATCAGTGGGCCATTTTGATGTATGGGAAATATAGCTGAGGAAACAGGGTCGAATATTTTTTTCTATTGGAAATATAGGGAGCAAAATCACAAGACATCCATCTTAAAATGCACAACAGTGTTCGTAATGGTGAACGATACCAGCTACATGTAAAGAAAAATTCAACCGGGTATCTGGAATCGGTGAAATATTTTCTAGTAATAGCTACACTCCTGCCGACTAGCGGTAGAAATGTGCACTACGAAAAATCACAAACTGTACGCAAAATGTTCCTCATAGAAGAAGGTATCTGAACGGAAAAAAGTTCTACAAAGCAAATAAGTAGAAGCAGAGACATGGGGGGAAAGGGGGCGTCTTATCTTCAAAATAGTTGAAGAGCATGAGTGCAGTTTCTCTAGACTGCTGTTTTAATCCTTTAACTAACCAGAACGAATTAACTCCGGGTTAGCAAAATGGGCTGGAATCAGCTCGAACGAATGTACTCGCTGTCTAAGAAGTGGATGGGCACCCAGCCGGAACGAATTCATTCGGGGTAAATATCGTGGCCTTAACGCCGCTTGAACTAATGATCTGTAAAGTCAAAGCACCAGAAAGCGTTTCCACTTTGCCTTTATTTAGCAGGTTTTTGTTTTTGTAAAAAAAAAAAAAAAAAGTGCGAGCTTATAGTATCACTTTGTCCGTACGTACGTCAGTTCGTCTGCCTGCCCCAATTTGAACACCGAATCTCTGAAACTATTAGTCCGATTTGAAAAATTCTTTTTACGTTGGGAACTCATCAATGCAAGCAGGATGACCCTTGCTTTCCGTTTGTTTGTTTTTCGGCCGCTAGAGGGGCGCAAGCCAGATGCTATCGAATTCAGAATACATTTTATTCCATGTCATTTCTTCTAAATATGCGACTCAAAAAATAATTCTCTCCTTCGATACCAGTTATAACGAAGGCTATTTTGGGCACAGTTTTTTTTTCAAGTAAT
Organism: Macrothele yani; assembly: GCA_039090855.1. Classification (NCBI taxonomy): domain Eukaryota; kingdom Metazoa; phylum Arthropoda; class Arachnida; order Araneae; family Macrothelidae; genus Macrothele; species Macrothele yani. The sequence continues at coordinate 27,611,852 of CM077005.1, forward strand.
GCATAGTTTTCCCACTAGGGGGCGTAAAGGTTGATTGCTATTTTCTCGATATCTCTGCTTCTAAAAAAACGATTTGAAAAATTCTTCCTGTACCGCATAAAGCTCTTGATGTGAAATGTTTCCCATATAATTTCTAATTTTTGGTAAAGAATGGTTTGGCCACCAGAGGGCGTAAGTATTTATTTCCGCTTCTGATGTATCTGCAGCAAAATCTGGGGATTCTGAAAACTCGATTGAAAAAAATATTTCTTGGGCCGATACTACGGAAAATCTTTTGAGAATTCCTTCTTAAAATAATGCATGGCTTTTCCGCCAGGAGGCGCAGTTATATATCTGTACTTTTGTCGATATCTCTGCTTCTAAGAGTCCGATTTGAAAAATTCTTTCTTTGTCGGAGAGCGTTTCCGCTGCGAAATATTTCTCATATAATTTCAAATTTTGCTTAACGCATAAGTCTACAACCAGACGAAGTAAGCTCAAATTTCCGTTTACAGCAATATCTGCGGGACTTAACACCCGATTGAATTTTTTTTTTTTTTTTGTTAAGGTGCTACTAACTATGCAAACTCTGTGTGTGTGTATTTTCATCCCAAAATAATATACAGTTTTGGCGCAAATGCTTTATCTGTTTTTCTCAATATCTCTGCTTCTACATGTGCGCTCTAAAAAATTTGTTCAATACCGGATGCCATTAGAGCACTTTAGGTTAGTATGTGAGGAATTTTATAGTTCACAGTTCTGTCGCTGGGTAGTGTTTGGGTACTTCCGTTTCTGCTGTATCTCTGCTTCTAAAATCACTTTTGAGTGATTTCTTCTTTACTGTATGCCGATAGCCACTATAGAGAGGTGGAGCATTATCCTCTTTAAATAATGCACACATTTCCCGCTATAGTGCTTAAAGGTCGAAAGCTTTTTCTCGCTATATCTGCTTCCGAGAGGCGTATTTGACAAATGTTTTCCCTTAGCATAGTTTTTTCATGAAGAATATTTTTCGCGTATTTTCAACTTTTGTATTATCCAAAATTCTTTCGCCAAAAATTTACGTCATGTTTCATTCTACATGTATATTTCTTCTTTTAAATGTTCGATTTGAAAATCTCTTTGTCTCTGATACTTTCTTGTGCTATGAGAAACTTTTTTGTGCACCATTTGTTAATTTTCGTAACATACCTTCTAGCCACAGGTTAAAGCAAGTAGCTGTTTCTACTGTTTTATTGTTTGTATGCTTCCCTAACCGGTTCTATTGAGTTTCAATAACTTTGATAATTTAATTCCCGTCAGAAGGGATTCAAAACACATACTCATTACAATCGGAAATTCGGTGCCATCTTTCTTGTATCAATAATGTTCTTTAACATGAGGGTTGCTTTCGATGGTGGTTTTATCACTGAACATCACAATTCTTGAGTATTCTTATCATATCCAATCATTTCAACAGCAAATGTACGAGGGTGAATCAGAAGGTAAGGCCAATACTCTCGTTACGTAGGGCAGGCAGAGCTGCAGTAGATTGCAATTTGCTGAGAGGAAGGCACGTGACCTTGACACGTGGCGGATGCGAGCGCTATTCTTCTAACCGCAGTTACCCAGCAGTTGTAAGGGCGTTAAAATGGCCGCTTGTTTGTCGGACTGCTCCATCGAAGTGTAGTGTGATTTTTATAGGCTGAGGGTGTGCAACCCGCTGAAATTCACTGTAGGATGCTTGTGCAATATGGAGAGGACAAGTATATGAGCCAGCAACATGTGCACAAGTGGATAGAAAAGTCTCAAGTCGGTAGAACGAATGTGTTTGATTAAGCTGGCTCGTGCCCTCCGTCGACCTCTCGCGTAAAGTATCATCTGCATCGCATGGTTGAGCTCAATAAAGAAGATCGCCTGGTTACTCTGTCTGACATCCCCCAATAGGTAAACATTCGCTATGGCTCTGCATTCTCAATAGTACAGGACGATCTCGGATATCATAAACTGTGTGCCAGATGGGTGTCACGGCGGTTGTCTGATGCGCACAAGCCGTAGCGCCTGGAAATTGCCAGAAATGTTTTTGCAGCGGTATGAGTCAGATTCCAGTATTCTGGGGTGGATTGTCAATGGGGACGAAACATGGGGTTCATCATTACGACCCCGAGAGCAAAAGGCCAAGCATGGAGTGAAAATATCCAAGCTTCCCATGCAAAAAGAAGTTCAAAGTTGTACCTTCGGCACGAAAATTAACGCTGGCTCTCTTTTTTGACATGAAAGGACCCATCGTTGAACACTATCGAGCACAGGGGGACTCAATTAACAGTTGGTCATATTGTGACTCGCTGAAAGACAAATTGAAACCAGCAATTTCCACAGAACGACGGGGAATGGTATCCAAAAAAAAATGATGTTGCTGCACGACAATGCTCGTCCACATACGGCATTGGCAACTCAACAAACAATTACCGAGTTTATGGTGTAACTGCATCCTGCTTACAGCGCCGATCTGGCGCCGTGTGACATTCATTGGCCTCTGAAAGAGGATTTGCAAGGCCACAGTTTTGAAGGTGGTGTCTAGGTACATTAACCCTTTAACCGACTGGAACTAATTAACTCGGGGTTGGCAAAATTGGCTGCAATCAGCGCGAACGAATACATTCGCTGGCCAAAAAGTGTGTCGAACGCGTCTGGAATAAGTGACGTTTCTCGTCAGAGAGCGATGCTTCCTCCTTAGCTTCTCTAAGTGGTTATTTAGGGGGATGATTGACACTAATGACCATCCATAAATGACCACTTTGATTTTTAAAGTGGTCATTTAAGAGGATGATTGACAACAATCCTTTCTAACCTATTATCTGCTAAAAGGGTTATCGGCTAACACAAGAAAAGAAAGAAAGATGTTTGAGGCACTTGTTTCTACCCAATCGCACGTTGTCTCTGTCAGGGGAACACGCCCTTCCCCATCATGTCTAGTGTCATAGAGCAGAGAACATAGGACTATAGAAGCGAGATCTTATCACTAGCGACAGGTTTATGTTCGGTACAGCTGACGTGGGAGGAGTAAAAGTATTGTTTTTTCGTAACTTCCGTAGAATCCAGTCGCTATGTGAACAATTTTTGTTTGGGAAGCTTAGAAAAGTTTGCGTACCATTTGATTCAAAACCATCGGCGTTTAAAGGGTTAAACGTTGCATTCGTGACTGCAGGAACAACCCGAAACATTCTTCTCTTCAGGAATCCAGAAGCTAGTAGGCAGATATATACTATCTACCAACAAGTAATTGGACACCCCTGCAATCGACGATATCTGCGGTCCTGATACACGTCACGGCCACCGCCGTTAAATATCGTGTGGAAAACAACAACGCAACCAGTCGCATGCAAGATGCCTCGCAGTTCGGAGCTCTCTGATTTCGAGAAAGGTGTAATCGTCGGGTATCACAGAAATGGCCGATCCATTCGTGACATATCCAGCTAGTTGAAGTACCCAAAATCGACAGTGGCTTACGTGATTGGCAAGTGGAAGATGAGAGGTGACTGTCGGAATGTGCCCCGACCCGGCAGACCCACAAAACTGGGAGGTAGAGACCGACGGGTGCTGGCCAGAGAAATTCGGAAGAACCGCACCAAATCGATGGGCCACATCCGCGAGGAGTTTCAACAGACATCCTGGAGTGTACTTTCGATGAATACCATCCGTAAGGAAGCCCATCTGCTCGGTTATCATGGACGTGCTCTCGCCCACAAGCCTTTGATCACCAAGTCCAATAGCGCTGCTTGGCTAACGGGGTGCAAAGAACGTCGACAGTGGACCGTTGAACAGTGGAAACAGGCTCTCTGGAGCAACGAATCAAAGTTCACCATCTACCGTTCGGATGGCAGGGTCTGGGTTTGGCGTCTGCCTGGAGAACGCCTCCTGCCGGAATGTATTGTGCCAAATGTGAAGTTCGGCGGAGGTGGAATTATGCTATAGGGGTGTTTCTCCTGGTATGGCACGAGACCCTTGGTCGCAATTCCTGGTAGACTCAACGCCGAGACCTATTGCACCATTTTGGATGACCATGCGCTTCCTACGTTGTGGCAGTTTTACGGGGTGGACCCATGTTACTTTCAGGATGCCAATGCCACCTGTCATGTTGCGAGGTCCACCATGGCTTGGTATGGTGACAATGGGGTTAATCGAATGGAATGGCCTGCGCAGAGCCCGGACCTTAACCATATCGAGCACCTCTGGGACGAGTTGGAGCGTCGACTTAAGAGGTGCCCCCACCGTCCGAAATCTGTGAAGGAACTGACCTGTCTTTTCCAAGCCGAGTGGAAGAAAATACCGCTAGCCGTCGTACAACGCCTGGTTGAGAGTATGCCCCTTGAGGGTCGCAGCTGTAATCGCCGCTGGTGGAGGCTCCACCAACTTTTGAAGGTGAATAAACTTTTTTCCTCTGCTATCACAGGTGTCCAATTACTTATTGGTAGATAGTGTACAATATGAGTTGAACGACAGCGGGCCTATATTGAGAAACAAGGTAGTTTTTATCTGTATGCCTCTTAGTTTCTTCACAATACGAAAACATTGACCGTGCTTTTTGATTTACCCTAGTACAATGATGTAAAGTTAATGCGGCTTTTTTTTCTTCTCTTTTCTCCTAGACGTATAAGAAGGTTTATCAGAACACAAAGGAAAAAGAACGTCCGTGTCCCGTTATCGAAACACCCACTCCAGCAAAATCTCTTTACTCTGCGAAGTGCATGAAATTCCACAATACTCTTCCTCCCTTTGCGCTAAACGCTTTCAAGTTAACAGACGGCAAAAGCTGCTCAGCATTAAAAAGGTTACTAGAGTCTGTGATCTCCAGTTGCTCCTGGGGTCCTCGATATTCTCAGAATGATTCTTTTGCAACGGATTACAGGGTAAGTTCTGTCTCAGTTGCCATGGCAACCGGCAGAGGATAAATCTAGTTTTGCGGATGGACAGCAGGTGACGTATCACATCGTACAGTATACGTCGGAATGCTATTTAGTAGAGGGGATTATACGATGATGCAGACAAATAAGAGAGAGAGAGAGAGAGAAAGAGAGAGAGAGAGAGAGAGAGAGAGAGAGAGAGACACTCACGCGGAGAAGCTCTCTGTGTGATCTTCGTTTTCCCTGTTGACATTATCCTTTCTCAGCTCCAGAAAATGGATGCGGACAGAATGCTGTCATTACCAGTTACACACACAAAGGGAAAGATATATCGCAAATGGAGTGAAGAAATGGAAGCATTAGGATTTATATTTGTTGCTCAGGAATTCTATCTCGTCTCGGTTACCAGGATGCTCCTGTAAAGGTAACAACACACAATTACGATTTTAAATCGGAAACAAAAAATTCAACACCACCGTCAGACTTTCATACAAGTCTAATAGGTATATGTATCTGTAGGATTACTTTTGTGTAACTTTCCCAGATTATCTTTAAAAAAATTGTTTCTGAAGAACAATTTCTTCAGAAACAATTTTAGTATTAAGGTGCTTCCACCTAAAATCTCTGACGTATTTTTCCAATGGTATAGCTTCTGTACATATTTTCTTCGCAATTAGTGTATTCCCAAGGATGAAAATTTGCACATCGAAAAATCTAACGAAGTTATAGCATAGGATAATTAATACTTGCTAAAACATAAACATAAGTAAGCAATCCAACATTTGTTTGTCTACTGACGTCATCAATGTACAGGTCGCGCCATCTATTAACACGTCTGAAAACCTTACTGAAAGAAAAGTGATTGATTTTAACGTAATTATGGTTATGTTTTAGCAACTATTAAGTATCCCATGCTATAACTTAAAGTTAGTTTTATCGATGTGCAAATTTTCATCTTTGGGAATACATTAATAGCGAAGAAAATATGTACAGAAGTTTTACCATTGGAAATATAAGGCAGAGATTTTTTTTTTTTTTTTTTTTTTGATTGGAGGTTTAACGACCACCGTGAGCAACTCAATGGGCTATAAGCAGTCGCCCATCCCTAATTTAAAGTCACTGGCTCCAGCGAAGGGAGAGAGCCAGTGCCGTAAGACAAACACAACATCCATGCCTCATTGGGATTCGAACCCGGACCTCGTTCGGACGAATGCTCTCATCACAGTAACGCGCTCCGGTTACGGAACCTGTGTCGAAAATGTGGAGCTCCGTCCGACCGTTCAGCATAATGCCACCCCACACAAGTACGCCAGGACCACCCCAACGGTCTCGTTCCCTGATGTTCGTGGGATGAAAGCGTGTCCCTACCTCTCGCCAGATCAGCTGGGGCTGAGAATCGTTTGTTCGACTGAAACGACTCTCATCGGTAAAGAGGACGTGACTCCATTGATCAGGTGTCCAGTGTGCATGTTCGCCACACCACTGTAAACGGTGCCGCCGATGGGCTGCTGTCAATGGTATGCAGGCGTTCCGGCCGGCGGGCATATAGCCCACCCTTATGAAGGCGTCTGGCCACAGTAAACCGGGATACCTGTCGCCCGGTTGCTGTACGCAACCGCTGCGCCATGCTGCCAGCTGTCTGGTTCCGGTCTCTTTTCGCTTGCACGACGAGATATCGGTCGTCACTCGCCGTTGTTTTCCTGGGGCGACCACCACTTACCTTTCGTACAGCTGTACCTGTCGTTCGGTAGGCTTTCCAAGCTCGTGACACTACACTTTTATCAATTCCAAACTCTTGGGCAACACTCGTCACGGTACCCCCCTCCTCCAGCTTGCCGATCATTGTACCACGTGTAAAGGCATCCTGATGGTTTCTCCTAGCCATATTGCACGATCGATCTCACTTTCACTTGCAGCGAATGTCTGAAAATGCCTCTGTCCGCCGTCTTTTGTAGTCGGCTGGCACTGCTCTCGCTGCCTCCACGCAGTTTACGTGCCCTCACGTCACCTCTGACGTCGAACTCCTGCTATTTGCATATGCATCACCTTTGTCATGAGTTGTTGTTCCCTTGTACAACCCGCATAAATCGCCCTTGTCTCCCCTGTCATGACTGTATGCTGTCAACGACGTTGTAGCTTAAGTTTTGCTCACTAGTGTATGTAAAGAAGTTTTACCACTGGAAATATAAGGCAGAGATTTTTTTTTATTTGAATTTGAGGTTTAACGAACACCCTGAACAACTCAATGGGATACAAGCAGTCGCACGTCCCTAATTTAGGGCGACTGACTCCAGCGAAGGGAGAGAGCCAGTGCCGTAAGACAAACACAACATCCATGCATCACCGGGATTCGAACCCGGACCCCTTTCGGACGAATGATCAGAGACCATCGCTTAGACCACTGCGCCACCGGAGCGGCGCAGAGATTTTAGGTGGAAACACCTTAAGGGTCCTCCATACCTCGTGAAAATTAGCTCAAAACACGCATTTGCACAACCAAATTACATATGTAAAAGCACAATTTAGAAATCCGGTGTTTTTTCACATGTAGAATAAACATTGAACCATTGTTCTGCGTCTCTATATTAGCGTCATTTTGCGGAATAATATTTTAATTATAATCCTAAAACTGTAAGATAATGGGCAGATTGACAATTATTTTTTTAAAAGTTCTAATTTTGATATCTCCTAGGTTAAAAAGCAGAAAAATAGCTTGATTTTTCGAAATGTAAAAATTTGGTAGCACATACGAATGATACGATATATTGATTTTTCCATCTGCATGATGCTGTATTTGTTTCGATCTCGCATTTGGCGGAATTGAAACAATACGGGGTATGGAGGGCTCTTAACTGCCGGCAACGATGCTAGTACTCCTTCTACTTCTACTAACATCAATTCATAATCAGCCTAAGTTACTATGAATTGTATATAGTATAAGTTGCTTTTAAGTAAATGAAGTAAAAACCTTTCTTTCGTTTTATTCCTTAAAAATGTTATATCTGAAAAACAAAAATCAAAGGGGCATAGTAGCAACTGTGCTACAACCTACGACGTAAGGCTAAGTCAACGGACAGTTGACGTAGCCCCGTAGAACTACGTCAAATGTCACTATTTCATGGCACACGTCGACTGTGTGCCATGAAATAGTGACATTTGACGTAGTTCTACGTTGTGGAACAGTTCCCTTTTGATTTTTCGTTTCCGTCCGATATTAAAGGGTTAAAAATTTTGTTTTATGGTGCACTAAAGAGTGATTCTACACCAGTGCACCTTAAGTTTTGGAAAAGGCAAACCAGTAGGTAGTGTGCGAAACTCACAAAAACAGAATGCCACTAAACGCCGCGTTATGGCATCAAACCCCATTGGTAGGATGTTGTAACCATTGGAACATGTTTTCGTGTGTTCACGTTCCACAAAAGGGACTAACTTTACTCCAAAGGGTAGTACAGTGCAGCTAGTGTGGCACCACATTTTGGTAAAGGCTACCAAATAATTGCGACAGTGTAGGAAAGCGTTTGAGTTCTAAACTGAACGGACACATTAGTACATACACGTTCGTAGTAAGGTGTTGCTCCACCTTTTGTCCTCACGATAACCGCCAGACGTCTTGGTAAGTATTCTGTGGTGCCATAAACACATAGAGCTGTTGCCGCCCATAAAGCAAGGACCGCATGCCGTAGAGAATTAACAGTCGCAGCTGGTGGTTAGCATGCTCGAACAGATATTTCCAATTTGTCCCACAAATTCTCAATGGGGTTGTGATCAAGCTACCGAGGGGGCCATTCGAGTGTGGCAAACAAGCTTGAATGCTTCTCGAGCCAATTGGTTGGTCGTCACTCTAACTTGTACCTCCTTAGCGCTGGGAGTTGGCAGGCTCCAACAGATCTTCCCAATTAGTCCTACAGATTCTCAATGGGGTTGAGATTCGGCGATCGAGGTGGCAATTCGTTTGTGGTCAACTCGCTTGAATGCTTCTAGAGCCAAATGGTTGGTTGTCACTCTAACTTGTACTTTCTTAGTAGTGGAATTTGGCAGGCTCGAACAGATCCTCCAAATTCGTCCCACATATTGTCTATGGGGTTGAGATCCGGCGATCGAGGGGACCATCCGAGTGTGGTGGTAAGCTTGCTTGAATGTTTCTGGAGCCAACTGGCTGATCGTCACTCTAATTTGTACCTTCTTAGCGATTGGCAGGCTCAAACAGATATTTCCAACTCGTCCCATTAATTCTTAATGGGATTCAGATCCGGCGATCGAGGAGGGGGGGGGGGGGCATTCGAGAGTAGTAAACTCGCTTGAATGCTCTGGAGCCAATTGGTTGGTCGTTACTCTAACTTGTACCTTCTTAGCGTTAGGGGTTGGCAGGCTCGAAAAGATCGTTCCAATTCGTCCCACACGTTCTCAATCTGGAGATCGAGGATACCTTTCGAGTGTAGTAAACTCGCTTGAATGCTCCTGGAGGTAATTGGTTGGTCATCAGTCTAACTTGTACCTTCTTGGCGATGGGAGTTGGCAGGCTCGAACAGATTTTTCCAATTCGTCCCTGAGATACTCAATGGGGTTGAGATGCGGCGATCGAGGGAGCCGTTCGAGTGTGGTGAACTCGCTTGAATTCTTCTGGAGCCAATTGGTCGCCACCCGGGGAATATGCGGTGTAGCGTTGTCCTGTTGAAAGACGGCGCTATGGTGCTGAAAGAGAATGGTTATGTACACAGTTGGCGGGTATGTTCTCTTTCTTGTGCCGAAAGTCTCTGTGGGTATAAGTGCCACAAGGAAAGTCCATATAAACGCTACATAAACGGTTTTATATGTTTGTAGGGCTAACGATCACCGTGAGCAACTCGATGGACTATAAACAGTCATATGTCACTAATTTCGGGCCACTGGTTCCAGAGAAGGAAGACAGCCAGTGCTGTAAGATAAAAACAGCATCCATGCTTCACCGGGATTCGAACACGGACCTGTCTCAGGTGAAAGATCAGATATGTTAAAGCCCTGATCACTAAGCAGCAGGGGCGTCTCCGAAACTTCACCTCCATCTGCTTGTGTGACCCAACTTGGCGAGCAAGGTCCATCACTTCGTGTGATTCACGCCACATGTTCACTCTTTCATGGACGTGATAGAAATGTAGCCGTGATTCATCAGGCCATATGACGTGTTTGTAATCCTCCGCACTCCAGTTGTCGTAGGACAAACTGTACCGTAATATTTCGTTGCGTAGCAGGCACAATGTAGACTTCGATTGGCATGGCTTATGTTTTCCATAGTACGACGGATAATGTTTGTGCAAAAGTTTGTGGATGTGTTCTCATTAGATTTTGACGTTATCTGGTTCGACGTTATGCGATTTCTTGTAACAATGACAGAGTTTGCGCTCAATTCGAAAGTGTATTGCACACCTACGGCCACATTTCTTCCATTGGCTGGATGGTTTGTCGTTTTCACGTAGTCCACGGTCAAACTCACTTACATGGCTGCCATTATTCTTTTCCGTGATTGATTTCCAATGCATAGAGACTTGCTACATTTATAAGGCATTGCCGGTCTCAGCGTCGCACATGACTTGAAGCGAGACTTTTCTCTTGCATATTGCTATCGAGGTTATGGCGAAACAAGCCCTTTTCCCCCGTGATGGGATTCAAGCCTACGTCCCCTCACTCCGGAGCCAGTTGTTCTCTCCACGAAACTACATCGACGAAGCTTAACATGTGCATCACCTTTGAGGTAGGTACGCCACATACAGGGTGAGCCAAAGGTCACTGTGCACCTGGAAAACAACCCACACAAAACAACTACAAGCGTATCTGCTACAATAAATGTTGGAAATGGCCACCCTCCTGTGTGTAGACATGTATCCACGCGTCTGAACATTTTCTCAAAGACACGTGACAGGTACAAGGGAGAAATGTTCCTGATTACTGTGGTGTAAGCTTTTTGTAGTTCCTGCAGAGAACACGTGGATTTTTCTTATGAACAGAGTTTTTCAGTAAACCCCACAGATAATAATCTGGAGGCGTGAGATCGGGCGAACAGGGCAGCCATATGCCTTTGAAGATGATCCTATTTCCGAGCACATCAATCAACAACGCCATGGAGACATGAACTGTACGGGACTTGGTGGAATCCCACTGGTAGTAGCCATTAACAATTTCCTCCTCCGTTAAGTGACGGATGAGAGGTACAGGATATTTTCACAATCCCTTGCCGCGTTTATGGTCCCTTCGAAGAATATGGCCCAATTATGAAACTTTTAAATTAATCACCTTATTGCATTGCGAAGGGGTGCTTCAGTATCGGGAAATTTTTCTCTGTACTACTTCTCACTTCATCCCTATATTCACTTCCACTACGGAACACATGTTCAATCAGAAACAATGGACCCTCAAGCGACAACGCCATGTTCAACCTGCTACTGTGATACTTCACTACTGACTGATTTAATCACCGCCAGACGCCCGGAAATACCGGCTGCATCGTTCAAGATTAGACGGCAGGATGCACGTAACCCCTCCCCAAACACACGAACATTTTCCATTCACAATATTGCATGTACGTGCGCCGTAACTACGGTTTATAAATTCCTTAATATTATTGCTTATTACAGTACGTCAGGTGCACATGGATTTTTGGCTCACCCTATATATCCCGCCTTGAAGAAAGGGCTCGGAAGAAATCGTAGGTTTCTTGGTCAGCCGGCAAACCACGCTTGAAGGACAGCTCACTGCAGAAGAGCGAGTTCTCATTAATTCCAGAAGATGTGTGAAGAAGCATCACACATTTTTCGAAGCGTATAAATATATATATATATACAGTGTGATCCATTTAAACCAGTACCATGTGATTTACTTATAACTTTTTTATAAATAACAACAAAATCATACAGTAAGTTGAGAATTATACATGTGGTATTGGAGAATCATTTTATCAAAGCAAATGTTCGAACCGTCCTCCATTTTCTTGTAAACACAGTTGAACACGCCGCACCATATTCAGTGATGTCTCATGTAGAGTACGAGCAGAAGCATTGCCAATTTCAGTTGTGATTGCTTCACGTAATGCATCCAATGTTTTGGATGGGTTTTGTAAACTCTATCCTTTAAGTAGCACCATAAAAAAAAAATCAGGGGAAGTTAAGTCCGGAGATCGGGGAGGCCATATGTTTTTTGAAATTAATCTGTCATCAAAGAAGCTGGTTATGAGTTCCATTGAGACTTTTGATGTGTGACACGTAGCGCCATCCTGCTGAAAGTAGCCCTCTGTCAATTCAATGTCATCAAGTTGTTCCACAAATTCATTGAATATGCGGCAATAAACGTTAGTGTTGACAGTCTCAGAGAAAAAAATGGGGCCAATAATTTTCGTAGACGAAACCGCACACCATACACCAACCTTTTACCTTTTGTGAATGCATCGGTGTTTCACACATAACGTGTGGGTTTTCGCCAGCCCAGTATCTGCTGTTTTGCGAAAATTGACGTAGCCTGACAGATGAAACCAGGCTTCATCCGTAAACCATGTGATGGAGAGAATATCAGATCGCAAATTAAGAAACTTTTGAAACCATTTGCAGTAACTTACTCTCTTTCCCTTGTCCGGTTCCTGCAGCTGATGGATTACGTGCACTTTAAATGGTCGAATATTCGCCTTTTTTGCTGCCCTTTGACAAGTTACGTATGAATATCCTGTCTGTTGGCTTAATCTGCCCTACCATTTCGTCGGAGATTGAAGTAAGCGTTGCCGAATATCTTCCACACGCGTTTGGGGCATCGGAGGGTGATGTCTACCGCTACCGCTGAGAAGAGAACCGGTTTGCTCCAGTTTTTTTGCCATCGACAGAATTGTTGACTTGCTTGGAACTTTTCGAACTCCAAACTCTCTTCGAAATGCTCGTTGCGTTTTGATGACAGAATTGATTACCCAATACGATTTCACTAAAAACACCTCTGGAACAGAGTACTGCATGTTTCCGAATGCACGCAAGTGAATGACAACGCAACAACAAACAAATCACGAGCTGAGTTACAGTTACGGTTAACAATCTTCTTCACGGTGGTGGTTTTCATTCTCCAGGAGTTGCTGCTTCTATTGAAAAAAAGAAGTTCCTTGCGCGATCCCTTGCAAAAATGTAAGTTTTTTTCAGGGTACTGGTTTAAATGGATCACCCTGTATATATAAGCCGTTCTCCGTGACTTTGTCAAGGACCAAGCACGGACAACACTCAACCAGGCTCTAGAAAGCGTGGGTTTCTGCGAGAATCTAGTCAGCAAGGTAACGGCAACGAGCCAGCCTGAATCAGTAACAGAAAAAATAGGAAAAATATAAAAAAATCCCAGTAAAAATAATAATAATAAAAAAATAAAAATTAGTTAAAAAAAAAAGGAATTTAAACAAAAAATAAAAATTTAGAATAAACACCCCAGATAAAGGACCAGACATTGTCCGAACCCGTGACTCAAAAAAAAAAAAAAAACTACCAACAAATAAAAAAAATAATGAAAGTAATTTTAATTAAAAAAGGAAAATCTAATAGTGAAAAAACAAAAAAAAAAAAAACATTCAAGAACTAGACACTACCCACAGAAAACTAAATTCCACGAGGCCCGACCAACACATCTGAATCGAAAAAAATTACTGAGAAAAAGCTCAACAATAAGCAAAGATGCTGATTACAAAGGAAATAAATTACAACCATCAAACACGAACCGTAATTATATATAAGCAAAACACAAAACCCAATGGTGGATAAAGACTAAAAAAAGTTACTTATTTACAAGAAAACTGCCTATAGAGAAAAAAATAATCGTATTATGGAAAAGTATATTTGAAGAACCCAACAACCAGGCGATTCAGTTTTTACGTTCGGCGCCAATACAGTGAAACAATCCCTTTTTGCCAGTGGTGAAATCCGAATCCTTGCTCCGGAGCAAGTTGGTCTCCCAACTAAACTGCGCCGACGAAGCTTATCGCTTCATATTTGCCGTCTTGATATGAGCGTCACCTCGGAGGCACGTGCGCACGTCACAAGGTATATATATTATATTTTGTCCATTGAATATATTTCCGTGTTTCTGTTAAATCCGTCGCAGAGATTTTTATTCGTTTTTTTTTTTTTTATTAAAAATGTATATCAGAGAACTTCAGAATCTTACATTTATTAAAGTTTGCTCAGGTCTTCAGTTAATGGCCAAGTTTATTGAATCCCATTGATCTCAGAATTTTATTAAAGTGTTTAAATTTTCACTCGACGTTACATCATTTGCATGTAAATTCTGTAAGAACTTAATACTCAAGTCACACATCGGAATTTAAATTACTTTCTCGCGCAGACGTTGAAAGCTCGTGTAATTATTTACCACGGCCTTTTTTCATCGTCTCCGTTCTGTCTTGTTTCCCTTGTCTCTCTCTCTCTCTCTCTCTTATCAGCTCGTTCCGAAATGACTTTTTTTTTATTAGTTTCTTGATAATGTTTTCAAACGGGATAAAATTAAATCTCATACGCGAGCAGGCTCAAACCTTAGAAAATTAAAACGTATTGAAATTATTGTTTATTGTGTGTCTAAACACACATTAAATTGCATTCAACGTTGAAGAATTCTAAATAAATTTGACTTTAAAATATGTCAACATCGTCGTACAGGGATGGCATGGATCTGGACTAGCAGAATTTAAACGACCTGGAAAACACAAGTGTCATTTCAAAAGTTTTGCACACTGTGGGTTATCTCTTAAAAAACGAATTTATTTCACAACACACCTTTACATGTCTTCGAAGTAATCTCCATGTTTCTTTATGACAGCGGCCCAACGTTTAGGCAAGTCTTGTATTCTAATCAGAATACCTCCATTGTTGAGGCTTCGGATTACTCGGGTCACCTCATTAGAAACATCCTGAATCGAACTGAATAGTTTCCCGCGCAGTGGCTTCTTCAGTTTTGGGAACAAGTCATAGTCTCGTGAACTCACGTCAGGACTGTATGGCACGTGGAGAAGCAATTTCCATCCATACTATTAATACAGACATTGTCGTGGACGAGGAACACTAAACAGAGGTCATCGCTCTTTCCACGTTTATAAGTGAGTCACGGAAAAATTCCCATTGGCCGCCACCGGGAATGGAACCCAGGGTCTTCCAGTTACGCGCCGGATATGCTGCCACTGCATCACAGCGGCCTCGAATTCCTCCAGACTCAGATACACTTAACTTCCAAGCCAATTTGGCAGGTTGCTTCTTGGAGCCCCGCACAATGCCAGGGATTCACTAAAGATGGTAAGCAGCGACTGAACAAATAATTAGAAGGCGAATGAATAATTAATACAGACATTGACGTGGACTAGGAACATCAAACAGGCTCCAAGAAGCAACCTGCCTAATTGTCTTGGCAGTTAAGTGTATGTGAGTCTGGAGGAATTCGAGGCCGCTGTGGTGCAGTGGAAGCATATCCGGCTCATAACTGGAAGACCCTGGGTTTGATTCCCGGTGGCAGCCAATGAGAATTTTTCCGTGACTCACTTATAAACGTGGAAAAGCGATGAATTCTGTTTGATGTCCCATCCATACTTTTCCAGAATGGCTATTACCATTCGGGCAACATGAGGTTTCGCGTTGTCGTGCAAAATGATGACCCCAGCTTCGAGCCTGTCGGACCTTTTTTGGGCTCAAAACATTTTGCAGAAACCTTCTGAAGTATTCCGCTGTTACAGTGGTCGCCTCGGGCACTCTGTCTGTTGCTATCACTCCAACCTTGTCATATGCCATTATCATCACCAGCTTAACCTTCGATTGTTGGCAGTGGAGTTTCTTCTGGCGAGGTGATTCTGGACGTTCCCACATGATATTTCTGATTCAAAATCTGGTATCCAAATTTCATCTATAGCAACAATTCTGTCAAAAAAACTGCTCGCCTTGTGTCTCGTTCCGCTGAAGCAATTCTTCTGCGATCCTTTTGCGAACTATTGCGGCTCTTCACTCAGATTATACAGAACCCATTTGGCAGCCACTCTTCTGTAATATTTCAGTTAGGATTCTGAAAACCAAAGCGGTAGTCATGTTTGCTTTATATTCAGTCTCTTCACACGTTTTCTTCTTCCAAAATGCTGTTGACGAACACCACAGAAGTGTCACCCTTTGCATCTGATGGCCGGTCGCTACTTAGGTCGTCTTCGATACTTTCCCGACCTTTGCAGGAAAGAGAAGCCCACCGTGACACTTTGCTATACGATCCACTACACTAACCCCACAAACTTCACATAAAGCTTTATGAATTTCGGTAAAGGATTTCCCTCGCAAAGTTTCAATTTTAATGAAAGATCGCTTGTCGCTACGTGAAATCTGACCTGACTTACTTTCCTCCTCCTCCATTTCTAGGCAGAAATATTCGGAACAGGGACAAATTATCCAGCAAACATAGACATGACTTTGTATACTGAAGCCTGACTCACAACTGGCGCAACGACTGGAGCGATTTTTTTTTAACTTTTGAAATTACTTAAGTACAAATTTGTATTTTGAGTCCTGTAGGGAGGTTAATGAGGGTCACCTTAAAATATAGTCAAAGGGACTACGGAAGAAAAGTTAACCCTTGGAGTTTGACACGCTTTTACAGTTGATTCTGCGTAGTTTATATGTACATCTCGCCTATATACACTATCTACCAACAAGTAATTGGACACCCTGCAATCCACGATATCTGCAGTCCTGATACACGTCACGGCCGCCGCCGTTAAATTTCGTGTGGGAAACAACAACGCAACCAGTCGCATGCAAGATACCACGCAGTTCGGAGCTCTCTGATTTTGAGGGAGGTGTAATTGTCGGGTATCACAGAAATGGCCGATCCATACGTGACATATACAGCGAGTTGAAGTACCCAAAACCGACAGTGGCCTACGTGATTGGCAAGTGGAAGATGAGAGATGACTGTCGGAATGTGCCCCGACCCGGTAGACCGACGGGTGCTGGCCAGAGAAATTCGGAAGAACCGCACCAAATCGATGGGCCACATCCGCAAGGAGTTTCAACAGGCATCCGGGAGTGTTCTTTCGATGAATACCATCCATAAGGAAGCCCATCTGCTCGGTTATCATGGACGTGCTGCCGCCCACAAGCTTTTGATCACCAAGTCCAATAGCGCTGCTCGGCTAACGTGGTGCAAAGAACGTCGACAGTGGACCGTTGAACAGTGGAAACAGGTTCTCTGGAGCGACGAATCAAGGTTCACCCTCTACCGTTCGGATGGCAGGTTCTGGGTTTGGCGTCTGCCTGAAGAACGCCTCCTGCCGGAATGTATTGTGCTAACTGTGAAGTTCGGCGGCGTTGGAATTATGCTATGGGGGTGCTTCTCCTGGTATGGCACTGGACCCTTGGTCACAATTCCTGACAGACTCAACGCTGAGACCTACTGCACCATTTTGGATGACCATGCGCTTCCTACGTTTTGGCAGTTTTACGGGGTGGACCCATATTACTTTCAGGATGACAATGCCACCTGTCATGTTGCGAGGTCCACTATGGCTTGGTATGGTGACAATGGGATTAATCGAATGGACTGGCTTGTGCAGAGCCCGGACCTTAACCCTATCGAGCCCCTCTGGGACGAGTTGGAGCTTCGACTTAAGGGGAGCCCCCACCGTCCGAAATCGATGAAGGAACTGACCTGTCTTCTCCAAGCCGAGTGGAAGAAAATACCACTAGCCGTCGTACAACGCCTGTTTGAGAGTATGCCCCGGAGGGTCGCAGCTGTAATTGCCGCTCGTGGAGGCTCCACCAGCTATTGAAGGTGAATAAACTTCGTTTTCCTTTGCTATCACAGGTGTCCAATTATTTGTCGGTAGATAGCGCATTTTGCAGTTGCTTTCAGAACGTCACCGTTGTTTTCAGAATGACTCCAACCAAATGAGTCTTGAAGCTGGGAAATACGTGGTAGCGCCAATTCGGACGATTGTTTAAGACATATACGTCTACTTGTAACTCTCCCTATGAGTATTCGTCCCTGGATAAGTTATGTTATTTCTTGGTTACGTTCTTCATTTTCGAACGACGATGTTCTGGAACTCCAGTTTCTCTGCTACCGTTGGCAACCCTGGCAGTTTTAACCAGGTGAAAAGTTTTTTTTTTATGTTGAGCAATTAACATCAAAAACAAAAAGCACTCTTGTTACATTCTTCGACCACCGTGAGCAACTTAGTGGCCAATAAGCAGTCGCTCGTCCCTAATTTAGAGTCACTGGTTCCAGTTTCACAGTTGTGTATCGTTTGAGAACATTTTGACATAACCGTAAGATTTCTGAAACATTATTGTTACATTGGGCATCGTATCTGAAAAGTCTCAATGTCTCAGTGCTACTTACTTGCAACATATAAGAAACTACGAAATATTCTGTGCTGTGTGGGTGTGTACACGTCATTCAGTCTTGACCTCAAGACTGTGTAACGTACCAGGAGATGTGACGTACCTGCCCGAATTACGCACACGACATAAAGGCAAATAGGAATCAGAATAAAAAACGTCCGCGTAGCTCAATTGGTAGAGCAACTTATTCCGGAATGAGGGGAACCGGGTTTGAATCCTGGCGTGGACAGAAATGACGGAGAAATTTACTTCGTTATAATGGCGCCCGAACTATCCGGATGACCCGACCGTTCAAAATCTCGCATTGGTGTGATGTTATTTCCACACCGCGAGATAAGAAAAATAAGAGAATCCCTTCTCCAGCACTTCGAAAAAAAATAAATAAGGGGGAGATGATGTAACGTACCAGGAGATGTGATGTACCTGCCCGAAGGACGCACACGACATAAAGGCAGATAGGAATCAGAATAAAAAACGTCCGCGTAGCTCAATTGGTAGAGCAACTTATTCCGGAATGAGGGGATCCGGGTTCGAATCCTGGCGTGGACAGAAATGACGGAGAAATTTACTTCGTTATAACTGTTGCCAACAAAACATTCATCGAGTGGGAAAATATAATGTTAAGGTTGAAATACTGAAAGAGGACGAACTCAAAATTTACACAGAAAAAATACAAACTAAAAATGAAAGTTGAATTAGAATATATGTATGTCGTACATACGAAACTTAATGTTGGTCCCTTATTCCATTCTTTTTTTACTGAAGGAAATATCAGACAAGATACACAAAAAATATTCATAAGAAAAGAGCACTTTAAGGTTCAATTTGGTTTCAGGCTGCCGTGATCACACTTCTAGCGCCTTGAACTGGAGCGATTATTGCTCTAGGGGTATGCTTTGGTAACGAACTTAAAGCATACCCTTTCGTGGTGTACCTGAAGCTTACCACGGTTAAGTGTCATTATTTGGATGATTCGTTCACAACGAATGACCCTTCACCGTGATTAGTTCGCTCTTACCGCGGTAAATGATCTTTCAATGCACGACACTCTGAAGTTGCAGGCCGTTTAACTTCGTTTCGAGCCGATGAGTTGGGAAACGAATTCCCAATAAGAAAAGTGATATCGAGAATTAGTAAGCGTCAACCTTCGTGTGCAGTCAGCAAGGAATTTGGTGAAACTTATGAATGGGGAATGATATGATTATGACATAAATTTAAATGATGTGGCCGAATCGTTTACAACGAGGGGAGAATGATACGTGGACGAAAGATGAATGTGTCTCCTAAAATGTTGCTCTTTGGCGGAGATTGCCAGAAAGAGCTATGAATACGTTTGTGAGAATCATCCATTGGGAACGGTGGGTATCTCCACTAGCGTCTCATAAAACCTATATAATAGGCTATGTCTGTCGGAGCGCTCTGACGTCATCAGTACTTGCAGCGCCATCTGATTTTATCCGGTTGCCGAAATCGGAACCAAGCTTACCGCTATCGCACGATACGTAAAATCAAGGAGGACTACCGGAAAATAAAATAAAGTTAGTAAAACAAACGACTTCATCTGTGGCAACACTACACGTGCTCGAACAACTGACTGCGACGTTTGTTCTGTTACGTAGGGTCTATGTCGAGTTTTATTTTATTTTCTAATTTCATAAAGGGGAATCAGCGTTATTTTACTTCATAAAAAGGAATTCATAAAAAGGAATTAGCGTTATTTTACTTCATAAAAAGGAATCAGTGTAACTTTATTTCATAAAACGGAATTCAAAAAACGGAATCAGCGTTATTTTATTTCATAAAAAGGAACAAGTGAAACTGTTAGAAAGTAACTACAGGCGTAGTTTTGATTCACTGTGATGAAAATTTTAAAAATATTAGTAGCGTGGAATTTTTTCTTTGTAGTACAAGATGAAAGAAGATAAAGCTGAAAGAAAACGTCGCTTAAATACAGAACAGCGATCGCGCGCGAACCAATCTTCTAATACTTTGCATAATTTGAACGAAGGTAGAGCTAATCGCAGACGAAATGAAACTTTTGAAGAAACGCAAGCCAGACGTATTACTGATGCTCTACGAAATTCAACCGTTTATTATAGTTATGTGCATGTACACTGAAGATCAATTGAATTAGAGACAGCTGGCGTTATGCAAATGTGGTGCTGTGGGCGGCCCTGTAAACGGAAACGACATGACGTATGCAGCGATCCAACAATATATGGAGTGATGCGACGGGAATCAGTAAGAGTCGAACGAGTATGCGTAAGACGAAGGATCTAAGCGCATTTGATCGTGGAAAAATTGTCGGGGCCCGACGAATGGGTCACTCCATCTCTGAAGTCGTGCAGGCACTGGGATTTTCACGAGCCACTGAGTTAAAGGTGCACCGTGAGTACATCGAATCCGGAAAAACCATCCCTGCAAGGGCCAACTGCCGAGGACAATAGTGTGTGGATGAGCGTGGTCATCATTGGCTAGCTCGCGTTGTAACAGCGGATAGACGGGCCACAGTGCAAGAAATCACTCATCAATTTAACGCTGGTGCACAAAAAGGTGTAAGCAGCCACACCATCCAGAACCATCTCCTCGCTATGGGGTACAGAAGCCATCGTCCCACAAGGGTACAGCTGCTGACCGCACATCACAGGGTGCAAAGATCAGCACGTGCGCGGGAACATCGCCATGGGACCCTAGACATGTGGAAAATTATTGCCTGAACTGATGAGTCGAGATTCACGTTGGTACATGCGGATGGCAGGATACGAGTACGGCGCAAACCACATGAAGCGTGGATCCTTCTTGTCAGCAGGGTACTCTTCAAGCTGGTGGGGGTGGCATTCTCGTCTGGGGACTATTTATGTGGATTGAAATGGGACCCCTGGTACGTGCGACATCGTCCCTCACAGGTCAACGTTACCGGGATATCCTGGACGACCATTTGCTCCCGTTTGTGCGTCTTCAACATCCCACTATCCTGCAACAAGACAATGCACCGTGCCATCTCTCCCGAATTGTATCCGAATGGTTGGATGAACACTCCATTGGCGTGACCTCGCTTCCTTGGCCAGCTAAGTCACCTGACCTCAATCCCATCGAGCACATCTGGGATGCCATTGAGAGAGATGTTCGAGGCTCTGACCCCCTCCATCAAATGTTCGTGAACTGTGGGATCTTGTTCAGGTGTGGATCCGTATGGTTTTCCAACGCTTCGGGTGTCTTGTAGAGTCCATGCCGGGACGAATCGCTGCCGTCATCAGGACGAAAGGTGGTGCGACACGTTACTAGACAGGTGTTTCTAATTCAATTGCTCTTCAGTGTATTTTGCGATTCGTGTAATAAAAATTTCAGTCACAGCTTTCACCCCTGTGAATAATGGCACGGATTATAAGCTAGTTGTAAAATAGCGTACCATCCAAACGTTACCTAATTGGAGTAAGTAAATCCCAATCCCTTCAATTGGCGTTGCCCTCCAGAATATGATACGAATAGTTAATATTATCGAATCTTTTGCAAATCACAAATATATCTCGAATCGTTTGCAACACGTGTATTTCTGAGTACGTGTTGAGTTTGCTCAGTTTCTCACCCAGAACCATGTACATTGTACATATTTAACACCATTTTGTCATGTTAGCTTGCGTGTAATACCTGAAGAAATGTTCACTTCATCAGATTTGATGAAAATGATTGCTTTTAACAAGTTTCCCAAATGTAGCCCGTCCTGTTACATCAAATATTGCCTATCTGAACCTGTATTAGATGAGATTAGAAATATTTTGTTCAACGTGTTTATTGAGATACGATTTGTCGACAAGCTCCTGTGAAGTGCAGTAGGAAATTAACGTTTGTGTCAAGCTTCTGAGAAATGCTTTTCGAAATTGTTTACGGGTCTTCAGAAATAACGGTGTTTAGGAGAATACTGAACAGGAGAAAATTGCTCCTCTCCACAGCAAACACATCACTTTAATTCTGCTTCTAAAGACATTTTGAAAATTGTGTTTCAGGGAAATTATGCAAATCTCAAGCATAATTTACATCCCAATTTCTGGTAACTGAAGCTCTAAGAATATACACGTGTTAACATATAGGTAACGGAAAGCAAATACCGACGTTTTATTTTTATTTCTGTTCGAGTGACTGTTTTAATTTTATTTCTGGTTACTAAAGCTCTAAGAATGAAGACGTATTAACAGATAGGTAGCGAACATTCAATACAAGTCGTTTTATTTTTATTTCTATCCGAATGACTAAAGCTCTAAGCACGTACAGTCGTACACGTCTTGACAGAGTCAGCGAAAAGTCGATACGATGGCTTTCATCGATAACATTACGTATCGTATTCTAGAGCAGTGTTTCACAACCGGTGCGTCGCGGCTCACCAGTGTGCCCCCCACAAGGTGAAAGGTGTGACGCGAACTTTTACCTATTATTATATTGTAAGAAATTAATTGTCGAGTTTGATTTTTTAATTTCATCCCAGTTACTGTGTTTCATATGCTTGTATTTCATTCTCTGCCTCTGCACTCATTAAATAAGATGATGATTGCTTACTCTTTATTACATGTCGCGAATTTTTATGTATTCTAAGAAATTAAGCATAAATTATTTACTCACAAATGTTGTTATATCGTAGTTTTGCTTATTGATGTATTTCTGGCCTCTACCGCTGCGATACGCGGTTATGTATTTACACTTGCAGCGTGTTCTGCGCACTTTCTCGCCTGTACCGTTGAGGTATGCAGCTTCTTTGTTACACTTGCCGCATCTTCTGTGTACGCTTTACCCTAAAAGTGTGAGAATTTTTATTATTTTATTACGTTGTTTTGGTATTTGTCCCTGTTTGTTAGTGCTTCTTCAACTTTATTACTTTTTTTCCTGTACTGATGCACCCATCCATTGTTAAACTTTATTTTAAGTGAGTCGGTATATGTGTCCCTTCTTCCCTTGACCATAGGTCCCGCGTCTTGCAATAATTTCAGTTTGATCACAGCTGTGCTCTGAAGTAGTCCAAAAATTGTGATTGCTAATCAGTCTTGCTATTGTCTATTACTATTAAACTATTTTATTTTTGCAAAATGAACAAGTTTCTTGTACGGAGTGTTCCGTCCACGAGTGCAAGTAGTGAAAGCATTGAGCCCGAAAAAAAAAATTAGTGCACCGGCAGTACACTGATGAGCAATTGAATTAGAGATACCTGTCTACTAACGTGTAGCACGACCTTTCGCCCTGATGACGGCGGCGATTCGTCTCGGCATGGACTCGACAAGACACCGGAAGCGTTGGGAAGCCATACGGATCCACGACCCTTGAACAAGCTCCCACAGTTCACGAAGATTTGATGGAAGGGGGTCAGAGCCAAGAATATCTCTCTCGGTGGCATCCCAGATGTGCTCGATGGGATTGAGTTCAGGTGACCTAGCTGGCCAAGGAAGCGAGGTCACGTCGGTGGAGTGTTCATCCAGCCATTCGGATAGAATTCGGGAGCGATGGCACGGTGCATTGTGCTGTTGCAGTATGAGGTCCCCAGTGGGATGTTGAAGACGCACAAACGGGAGCAAATGGGTCGTCCAGGATATCTTGGTAACGTTGACCTGTGAGGAACGATGTCACACGTACCATGGGTCCCATTTCAGTCCACGTAAACAGTCCCCAGACGAAAATGCCACCCTCACCAGCTTGAAGTACACTGCTGGCAAGAAGGATCCATCGCTTCATGTGGTTTGCGCCGTACTCGTATCCTGCCATCCGCATGTACCAACGTGAATCTCGACTCATCAGTCCAGGCAACATGTTTCCACATGTCTAGGATCCAGTGGCGATGTTCCCGCGTCCGTGCTAATGTTTGCACCCTGTGATGTGCGGTCAGCAGCGGTACCCTCGTGGGACGAAGGCTTCTGTACCCCATTGCGAGGGGTTCTGGATGGTGTGGCTGCTTACACGTTTTAGTGCACCAGCGTTAAATTGCCGAGTGATTTCTTGCACTGGGGCCCGTCTATCCGCTGTTACAATGCGAGCCAGCCAATGATGACCACGCTCATCCACACACTGTTGTCCGCGGCAGTTGGCCCTTGCAAGGATGGTTTTACCGGATTCGATGTACTCACGGTACACCCGTGACACAGTGGTTCGTGAAAATCCCAGTACCTGCACGACTTCCGAGATGGAGTGACCCATTCGTCGGGTCCCGACAATTTGCCCACGATCAAATGCGCTTAGATCCTTCGTCTTACCCATATTGCGTCCGACTCTTACTGATTCCCGTTGCATCACTCCTTATATTGTCGGATCGCTGCATACGTCATGTCGTTTCCATTTACAATTCTGCCCAGAGCGCCACATTTGCATAACGCCGCCAGCTGTCTCTAATTCAATTGCTCTTCAGTGTATTGTGATAATTATTTATATTACGGGTTTTTTTGTTTTTTTTTTTGGAGTGGTGATAAGACATGCCCAAACCCCGAGTGTATCGTTTGTGGTGAAAAACTCAGTAATGCTGCTTTGGTTCCCAGTAAACTGAAGCGACATTTGTCAACAAAACATTTTTCTCTGTCAAGAAAAGTTATCAATTATTTTCGTCGGTTGTTGGAACAAAACGAAAAACAAGCAACGTTCATGACTGCGACAGTACCTGTTTCGGAAAAAGTACAGGAAGCTAGCTAAAATTATCGTAAAGGCCAAAAAACAAAACAAAAAAAAAAACAATATCATAAAGGCCGAAAAAAAAAACAAAAAAAAAGCTAGCTAAAATTATCGTAAAGGCCAAAAAAAAAACATTATTGTAAAGGCCAAAAAAAAAAAAAAAAGCTAGCTAAAATTATCGTAAAGGCAAAAAAAAAAAGCTAGCTAAAATTATCGTAAAGGCAAAAAAAAAAAAAGCTAGCTAAAATTATCGTAAAGGCAAAAAAAAAGCTAGCTAAAATTATCGTAAAGGCAAAAAAAAAAAAAAGCTAGCTAAAATTATCGTAAAGGCAAAAAAAAAGCTAGCTAAAATTATCGTAAATGCAAAAAAAAAAAGCTAGCTAAAATTATCGTAAAGGCAAAAAAAAAAAGCTAGCTAAAATTATCGTAAAGGCAAAAAAAAAAACAGCTAAAATTATCGTAAAGGCAAAAAAAAACATTATCGTAAAGGGAAAAAAAAGCTAGCTGAAATTATTGTAAAGGCCAAAAAAAAAAAAACACACACACACACGCACACACAATAGCTGAAACGCTGTAAACGCCTGCTTGTAAAGAGATGGTGATAGTCCTGGGTTCAGAAGCTGCTAGTGAAATTTTAAAAATTCCTCTCTCTGCTGACACAATCAGTCGCCGAGTTAATAACATGTCCAGTGACATTGAAGACATTATGAAGGAGAAAATCAACAGCAGTTTTGAAAATTTGTATTGCAGTCAGAAGTTCTCACTTCAGATCGACGAGTCCACAACTTCTTGCCTACATTCGGTACATCGATGGAGATGTAATTGCAGCTAATTTCTGTTTTTGCAAAGAACTTCCCAAGCGAGCCACCGGTGAAGAAATATTTCGTGTGACTAATGAATATGTGCTCCACAATGAATTAAAATTGAAGGATTGCGTTAGTGTTTGCACAGACGGAGCCGCTTCTATGATAGTCCGAGTGAGAGGATTTTTAGCTAAAGTATGCGAAGTAAATCCTAACATACAATATAATCATTGTCTCATTCACCGTGAAGCCATTGTGATTTAGTCTTTGCTATATTTTCTGAAAGTTGTGCTGGACGAAGTAGTAAATGTCGTGAACCTCGTTAAATCGCGGCCACTAAATTCGCGGCTTTTTTCCGTTTAGTGTGAGGGAATGGGATCAGAACACACTATACTCCTGCTACATACAGAAGCACGGTGGTTGTCACGAAGAAAAGTGTTAACGCGAATATTTGAACTTAAAGAGAAGGTACATGAATTTTTGACTATTGAGGGGCATGATTGCGCGGATTTATTTGCCGATGATGAATAGGTATGCCAGTTGGCATATCTTTCCGCTATTTTCGTACACTTGAATAAGCTGAACAGAAAAATGCAAGGTAGGAACGGAAATATTCTGTGACGTACCTTCCAGCAGGACGCACACGCCATAAAGGCAGAGTGTAGTCAGAACAAACGTCCGTGTAGCTCAATTGGTAGAGCACCTTATTCCGGAATGAGGGGACCCGGGTTCGAATCCTGGCGCGGATAGAAATTACGGAGAAATTTACTTCGTTATAATGGCGCCCGAACTATCCGGATGACCCGACAGTTCAAAATCACGCAATGGTGTGATGTTATTTCCACACCACAAGATAGGAAAAATCCCCTTCGTCAGCGCTTCGAAAAATAAATATGTTTGATGTTGCATTCCACACACCAGATTGACAGGGAGTTCTCAAGTGCACGTTCTACAGTGGATGGCTGCCTGCAACGATTCATGGTCACGGCTGACCCGTGGGCCATGCCCCCGGCCCTCTTTCGGGGAAGGGGGGAGATGTGACGTACCTGCCAGCAGGACGCACACGACATAAAGGCAGATAGTAGTCAGAACAAACGTCCGCGTAGCTCAATTGGTAGAGCAACTTATTCCGGAATGAGGGGACCCGGGTTCGAATCCTGGCTCGGATAAAAATGACTGAGAAATTTACTTCGTTATAATTCTGACTGGTATGGATAAGATTTCAAGTATTTGCGAATAAGGTAAATTTGTGAATACAGAGAATTGAAAATGAGTCGTTTGAGATGTTCCGGACCGTATGGCCTTTTGTTGACGGTAATAAAGTGGTAATGGACTTAATTAAAGAACATTTAGAAATCTGGCAGCAGTAGTTCAAGAAGTATTTTGGAGAGAGTGCTCGAGATTTCGACTGGGTTCGTGATCCATTCGCTGCGAATTCAAAACATCTTCCGATTAATATGCAAGAGGACTCCCAGATTTAAAAGCAGAGAGAACATTGAAATTAAAACTTCCCGAAATGCTTTTGGACACAATTTGGTTGGCAATAAAGAGTGCATACCCGGTTATCTCCGAGACAGCGGTTAATGTGTTATTGCCATTTTCAACTACATATTTCTGTGAATTGGGCTTCTCGACGTTAACCAAAATTAAAACATCAAAGGGGGAGAGACTCCAATCCGTCGACGAAGAAATGAGTCTTGCGTTGTCAACGATTCCGCCACGGATAAGCCGCCTGTGCGCAGCTAAGCTGGCGCAAGTATCACATTGAAGGTATGAGTAGAATTATTTACTTTAATAGCAATAGAAAAGTTTCATTTTCTTGTATTTTCTACAGTGAATTAAAGTTCATAAATTGCTAATAAATGCACGAGTCAATTTGTTTAATAATAATAATGGGTTGATTACATTATGTATTTATATTAATAGTGTCATATACGTTTTTGAGGGTATTAAAATTTTTGTGTGCCGTGTTGAGTCATGAATAATTAATGGTGTGCCGCGAGTAGAGAAAGGTTGCGGAACACTGTTCTAGAGGACAACGCCAATTGGAAGGAGTGGGATTTACTTAATCCAATGAGATAACGTGTTTAAACGGCACGTTATCGGACAATGAGATGCTAGTGATATCTCCTGGTGTTTGGGACAGTTCAGTAATTTCCTCTTCTCCTCGTACGCTCAGCGACTTTGCAGCAAAGAATGAATTGATTGCAGTTGGCCTGGCGTGGATGTAAAGTAAATAATCATTCATTGGAATGAGCATTCTAGAATGACTATTTTGAGTGAATGATGAATGAACTCTCAAGAAGGAATGGCTTGTATTTTCATTGATATGCTTCAATACGACGATCTGTTTTTATAACGGCCTGTATTAGACGTTCAGTAGACTCATATTTAATTGTGAATAGTAGTGAGCAGAATATTGGGCAATTACTCATGAAGAAAGCTCTCCCTTTCTCTTCAGTCAGTAACCGTAAATTGAAAATGGGTGATTCATGACTCATTCTAACTTTAGGCTCTCATGGAGGACGTTAATCTCCAAAAAACGAAAAAAGAGAAGGAAAATGCGAACACATTAGCAAAGAAAAAAGAGAGAAGCAGTTAGAGAATTAGAAATTTAAACAAGGTACCGAAAAATAGACTGAGAAACAAAAAGAATTAAAAAGAGTAGAATTGTTGTATGTTTAAGAAAACAATAAGGAAGAAATGGAAAATGAATAAAAGACAAAATGTGAGTTAAAGATAGGTTTTTCATCACCCGATTTTTCTCTTCCTAAGACGTAAAAAAAAAAAAAAAAGGCGACAGAGCACCCTAGTATTCTTTGTAGATAACTTATGCTATGCATCTTTCGCATTGCAAGATTTTTGTGGGTGTGAAATAAAACGAATGATTCGAGAATATATATTTATTTACCTACAAAACATCGTACCTATTCGCGTCACTCACGACAACACAGAGCCACATGCCGGCACATACTAAGTGGAATTAAATCATAACAAGTTAGTAAAATCATGCAATGCGTAGATTATGATACGATTTCGAACATACCAGAAACCATTACTCAAGTTATGAGGATAATGGCTGTGAAATAAAACTCACTCGCTCCTGTGCCCTGACCTTTGACTCCATTTCAATGATATATTTAACAGAACCGGTTCAGTATATCTCCGGAACAACATACTAAAGTTTTGTCGCAATCGAAACATTTTTACGTAAGTAATGGCGCATGAGGGCAGTGGAATGTATTCTGCTCTTATGTACTGACCTTTGACCCCATTTCACCAATTTTCTATAGGGTTCGTCCCCACGAGGTCCCCTACCACATACTAAATTTTCATCGAAATCGAACCATTTTTATGTAAGTTATGACGCATGAGGGCAATGGAATAAATTCCGCTCATATGTCCTGACCTTCGACCCCATTTCGCCCATTTTGACTAGGATTCGTTCCCAGGTGGTCCTTTACAACATACTAAAATTTGATCGAAATCGAACCGTTTTTACTCAACTTATAAGGTGGAAGGGCGGACAGACAGACAGACGGACAAAGCTGGAGCATATACGCTTCGTCTACCTACGGTTGGAAAGCGTAAACAACAAACAACAAGTTAGTATAACCATACAATGCATTGAATATGATACGCTTTCCAAGATACCAGAAATCATTACTCAAGTTATGAGGATAATATCTGTGGAATAAATATCGCTCCTGTGCCCTGATCTTTGACCCCATTTCGATTATATTAAACCGAACCGGCTCAGTATACCTCCGAAACAACATGATAAAGTTTGGTCTAAATCGAACCACTTTTTACGCAAGTTATGACGCACAAGGGCAGTGGAATGGATTCTGCTTCTATGTCCTGACCTTTGACCCCATTTCGTCCGTTTTCAATAGGGTTCGTCCCTAGGTGGTCCCCTACCACATACTAAAATTTCATCGAAATAGGACTATTTTTACGCAAATTATGACGCATAAGAGCAATGGAATGGATCCCGCTCTTATGTCCTGACCTTTAACCCCATTTCGTCCGTTTTCAATATTGTTCGTCCCCAGTGGTCCCCTACCACATACTAAAATTTCATCGAAATCGAACCATTTTTATGCGAGTTATCATGCGGACGGACAGACAGACAGACGGACAAAGCTGGAGCATATACGCTTCTTCAACCTGCGGTTGGAAAGCGTTAAAAAAGGTTTACTAATTCTTGACATTGAGCGATATTTAGATAGGTAGATTAATGAACGTTATTGTCGTAAAACCAATGAATGAAGGTGTGTGAGTAATAAAATTAAATATTTACTAAATTATGGCTGCGGCAATGCATGACACCGGTATGGCCGTAGAGAAGACCTAGAGGAGACTGGACATTGATGTTTGGCAAGCATCGCAACATCCGTCTTACGTGCAACATTGCAACAAATCGCACCGCCATTTAATGGTGGGGTCATGGTTCGGACTGTGCAACGTTCCCTATGTTCTATGGGGTTCCGGAGCCGACGGTCCAACCCTGTCGCGCCGCCCCGGTGGCACAGTGGTCTAAGCCGCTGGCCTCTGATCATTCGTCCGTAAGGGGTCCGGGTTCGAATCCCGGTCAGGCATGGATGTTGTGTTTGTCTTACGGCACTGGCTCTCTCCCTTCCCTGGAACCAGTGACCCTAAATTAGGGACGGGCGACTGCTAATAGCCCATTGAGTTGCTCACGGTGGTCGTTAAACCTCCAATAAAAAAAAAAAAAAACCCTGGCGCCATTGTTGACCAGATGACAGAAGGCTTTGTGCCTCGTTGCTGACAACGCCATTGGACGCGATATAATTGGAAACGACGAATCGCGGTTCCAACTGTTTCAGGCAGATGGCCGACTCCGGCTATAGCAACAACCCCACTAAACAATCGATCCCGCATGCCTACAGCGGAGAGTGCGCGCGGGCGGGGGGCTGTATAGTGGTGTGTGGTGGTTTCAGCTGGTAAGGCATTAGAACACCTCATACGTCTGCGGACAGCTCTGGCCGGTGAAAGCTACGGAACCATTTTGGGGATCATTTGCACCCGTTCATGTCATGCAACAACTCCGACCGGTGCGACCTCTCCCAACACGACAATGCGCCATCTCACATGTCCACAGTCGCCTAATTGTGGCTAGAGAAACATTCCATGGAGTTTGGCTTCCTGATTTGGTCCTCTTGTTCGCCGGATTTAAAGGCCATTGAACATACTTGGGATGCTGTTCAACGTGCTATCAATGCCGGGAATCCTTCACCGGCGTATATTACGGAATTGTGGGACGCTCTCTAAGAAGCATGGTGTGCACTGTCTCCACAGTACTACAGAGAGCTCGTGGATTAGAGATGTATTCCAACGCGGTATTAGAGATGTATTCCAGTTTTGGGGGGTTTCCTCACTACGATGTACAGTACACTAATGAGCCATTCTATTATGACCACCCCCTGCATAAAGAAATGAGCGCGCCTGGAGACTGCACAGTGACGCAGGTGAAGTTCACAGAGCAGTATATATACGACCCGAGGACCGGCTTTCGGTCAATAGAGTGTTCGGAGTCAGAATGAGAAAAGCTGCCGATTTATTGGAGTTTGATAAAGGACAAATTGTAGTGGCACGGCGTATCGGAACTATGATCTCTGAAACGGCCCGGCTTGTGAGTTGTCAACGTGCCGCTGTAGTCAGTACGTATCAAAAGTGGTGCACACATGGTCAAATAACATCCAGTCGTGTGTCGTCTGGAGTTCCTTGATGTCACAGGGGAGCGGAGACTGTCACGCACTGTTCACAGTGACCGCGTTACGCTTTGCTCATAGCGATCCATTGTTTCAGTGCGACAAATCACCCGCAGCTACAACAGTGGTGATCAGGGCAATGCGCCCCAGCGCACTGTTCCTCGCAGCCTTCTGCGCATGGGCCTGCGTAGCTGAAGACCCAGCCGAGTCCCCATGCTCACTGCACGTTAAACGCATGAAATGGTCCCAAGTTCATCGAGATTGGACCGTGGATGATTGGAAGAAAGTAGCCTGGTCACACGAATCAAGATTCCTGATGAATCGCGTAGACGGCTGAGCGCGGATATGCCGATTACTAACGGATGCTATGGCACCTGGATGCACTGTTGGGCGGAAACTGGCTGCCGGCGGTAGTACTATACTGTGGGCAATGTTTTCTTGTGGCACTTTAGGCCCCATTATCCCAATAGCCCAATCCCTGACCGCTGACAGGTATCTGAAAATCGTTGCGTACCAAGTTCACCCATTCATGGCAACTGTGTTCCCTGCTGGTGATGGCCATTATTATCAAGATATTGCGCCATGCTACAATGACAGAATCGTCAAGGAGTGGTTCGAGGAATTTGCTAGTGACTTCCTATTAATGCCCTGGCCTCCAAATTCACCTGAGATGAACCCAATGGAACATTTGTGTTTCGACTTGGAAAAGCTGGTTCTCGCTAAATCACCACCACCCCAAAATGTACGGGAGCTGGGAGGGTATGCTGTTGATATTTTGGTACCAGAGTACCACAGGATGCTTTTATAAAAACCGGCTGCTATGGGATTATTTCTCTTTGAGGAGAGCATAAATCTCTCGGCATCATTTGGTTCAAGTACACTAGCCACTTAAAGTATTAGATACCGATGGAAAAATCGCATACTGTGTCATTTGTGAAAAGAATATCGCTTGCACGAAAAAGTATCAATTCATAATCATGTATCATAATAACTGTCATCCACAATTCTAACAAGAAAGATGACAGCGTATTTTCGGGTGTAATAAGCACGTTTTTTGAATCCGTTCTGACGCAAATTAAATTTATCAAAGCTATTCAAAGTCAATGGAACCGGTATGGAAAACAATAGTATCTGACGGAAGAAAGAAGTTTTTCAATCGGGTTTTTAATCCCACAGATATTGCTGTAAACGGAATCGTGAGCTTACGCCCTCTGGTTGCAGACTTGTGCGTTAAGAAAAACATGAATTTATATAAGAAACATTTCGCACCGGAAAAGCTCTCCAACACAGAAATAATTTTTCAAATCGGACTCTTAGATACAGAGATATCAACAAAAATAACATGTGCGACTTTATGTCCCCTGGTGGGGAAACCATGCATTACTTTAGAAAGAAAGTATTCTCAAAAGGTTTTTTCATATGAGCGGTATCGGTCCAAGAAAAAAAAAAAAAAAAAATTAGTCGAGTTTTCGGGAGCCCAGATTTTGCTACAAATACATCAGAAGCAGAAATTAACACTTATGCCCCCTGGTGGCCAAACCATTCTTTGCCAAACATTAGAAATTATGTGAAAAATATTTTCCATCAGGTCTTGTATGCGATACAGGAGGATTTTTTCAAATCGGAGTTTTAGAAGCAGAAAACGTAATTTACCTTTGTGCTCCCTAGCGGAAAGTCTATGATTTACTTGAAAATTTTGAATTTATAGGAAAACCATTTCGCATCGGAAACACTATCCAACAAAGAAGGAATTTTCAAATCCTATTCCTAGAACTAGAGATATTGATAAAAATAAGATATACATCTACTACCCCTGGCGTAGAAACCATGCATTATTTCAAGAAGAAAATGTTCCCAAAAGGTTTGTCGACATGAGCAGTATCGGTCAACAAACGACTTTTTTTTCAATCGAGAATTTAAATGCTCATATTTTGCTGCAAATACATCAGAAGCGGAAATTAAGACTTACGCCACCTGGTGGCCAAACCATTTTTTACCAAAATTAGAAATTCTGTGCAAAGTATTTCCCATCAGGAGCTGTATCCGGTGCAGAAAGGATTTTTCAAATCGGAGATTTAGAAGCACAGATATAGGAGGAAACGGAATTTACCTCTACGTCCTCTAGCAGAAAGTCTGTGAATCACTTGAAAATTTTGAAATTATATGAAAAACATGTCACACTGGAGACACTATCCAACAAAGAAGGAATTTTTCAAATCGGATTCCTAGAAGTCGAGATATTGACAAAAATAAGGTATACATCTACGCCTCCTGGCAGAGAAACTGTGGAATATTTTAAGAAGAAAATATTCCGAAAAGGTTTACCGATGTGAGTGGCATCAGTCAGCGAAAGAATTTCTTCAATCGATATTTTAGAAGCTCAGATTTTATGGCAAATACTTCAGAAGCAAAAATTAATATTTACGCCCCTGGTGGCCAAAGTATTCTTTACCAAAAATTTGTAAATTATATGCAAAAGATTTTCATCAAGAGGTGTATCCGCTGAAGAAAACATTTTTCAAATCGGAGTTTTAGAAGAAGAGTTATCGGGAAAAATGTAATTTACTTTTACACCTCCTAGCGGAAAATCAATGCGTAATTTTAAAAAGTAATTATATTTAAAATACTCTTGGACATAATTGGAATCGAAAGATAAAAGTTTTTTCAATCAGATGTTTAGAAGCAAATATGTGGAATAAAACGTATTTTTGAATTCGACATCATCTGCATTTACGCCCTCGAGCGGCGAAATTGTACATCGTAAAAAGAAAAAACGAAATAAAGGATCATCATTCACATATTTCAAGCTTCCTAATGCAAAGAGGATTTTTGAAATCGGATTAATAGTTTTAGAGATATCGTGGGTACAGTCGGGCGGACGGACAAACCGTTAACATAAGCACGATCTTTTTTTACAAAAGACGTGCTAAAAAAAGGAAGGTGAAACTAAATTTTCGGTTGTATTTAGCGGGTCTTCTGAATTCTTTCCGACGATAATAAAATTTATCAATGTTATTCAAAGTCAATGGAACCGGTTAGAAAAGAAAAATAATCAACCGGATTTCTACAACCGCTAAAACATCCAGAAATTGAAACAGCTACTTACTTCCATCAGCGGCTAAAAAGTATGTTACGAAAATTAAGAAATGATGAGCAAAAAGTTTCTCATAGCAAAAGAAAGGTATCAAAGACAAAGAGAATTTCAAATCGTACAGTTAAAAGAAGAAATGTAGAAGGAAACATTATTTAAATCTACGTCTTCTAGCAGAAGAATTTTGCATAATGTAAAAGTTTTCTTCATGGCAAAAGCTATACTAAGGAAAAATAACTTTCCAGTAACGTCTACGGAAAAGCGAGAAAAAGATTTTGACCTTTACGCCTCCTATAGAGGGAAAACTGTGCATTATTCAAAATGGATAACGCCCGCCTTCTTTATTGTAGCGAATGCCGTACAGTACAAAAAGAAATTTCTCAGTAGGGTTTTTAGAAGCGGAGATACAGCTGCAAACAGAAGTACAAAATCACCATCCAGCAGCGGCAGAACTGTGAACTACCAAATTCCTCAACTACACGCTTAAACTGTCCCACAAATTAAATGGTATCCGATGTTAAAATATTTTTTAAATCGCACACTTAGAGGCAGAAATATTAAAAAAAAACATATTAAAAATTTACGCTCTCTAGCGGCAAAATTGTGCATTATTTTTGAAAGAAGATATATACAAAGGATTTTCGTAGTTAGTATGTGTCCCAAAAATAATTTTTCAGTCGGGTTTTTAGTCCCGCAGATATGGCTGTAAACAGAAACGTGAACTTACGCCGCCTAGTGGCACACTTGTGCTTTAAGAAAAATTTGAAATTATATGAGAAACATTTAGCACCGGAAACTCTTTCTGACAAAGAAAGAATTTTTCAAATCGGACACTTTGAAGAAGAAATATTGACGATATACGATATATATCAACGCTCCCTGGTGCAAAAACGATGCAGTATTTTAAGCAGAAGGTATTCTAAAAAGGTTTTCCGAGGTATGCGGTATGGGCTTACGAAAGAATTTTTTCAATCGAGTTTTCAGAGCCCCAGATGTTGCTCCAAATACGTCAGAAATAAAAATAAACCCTTACGCCCCGCCCCGCCCCGCCCCATGATGGACAAACTATTCTTTACCAAAAGTTAGAAATTATACGTAAAACATTTCCCATCATGAGCTGTATCTGACGCAGGAAGAATTTTTCAAATCATTCTTCTAGAAGCATATTAATTGGGGAAAATCCAATTTAACTTTAGGCCCCCGTAGCGGAAAACCTATGCATTATTTGTAAAAAGAGACTGTACTTAAAATAGTCTTCGTTATAAGTGGCATCGAAGAGAGAAATAATGTTTTTCATCGGATATTTAGAAACAAATATATGCAATAAAATGTAAATTCGATATCATCTGTATTTACGCCCACTCGCGGCGAAATTTTGCATCGAAAAAAAAAAAAAAAAACCAGAATGCAAAGAAAGGATAATCGTTCTTACATTTCAATCTTTACAATGCAAAAAGTGTTTTTCAGATCGGACTAACAGTTACACGGAAGGATGAACAAACAAAGTGATAGCATAAGATCGATTTTTTGATCTTTTTTTTACAAAAGACGAGCTAAAAATGAAGAAAATTAAGGTTCAGTGTAAGATAATTAAAATAAATAAATGCCAATTTGCCTATTTTACATTTTAAGTGCATGTTGGTATCCATATTTTGTTGTTTTTAAGTGCATAAGAAACAAGGAAGAAACAGGGACAAGACAAAAAAAGAAGAGAAAAAGCGATATAGAAATAAATAGACATCACAGTAAAGTTAGAACATAAAAAATTACTCAATATAAATCATTTTAAATTGTGGGGGATTCGGTAAAGCTTCCACATACAGTTGTATGGCTTCCATCGCAATTGTTGCCCTGCGTTAAGAAAGACTAATATTTTTAAAAATATACCATTTCTTTTTTTTTTTTTTTAACTTCGAGTAAATGCCGAATTTATATTTTGAGGTCTTAATCATCACACAACAACAAAAAATTGACAAATGAGATATAGTGACTAGTGATATACAGGGTTACAAGGAAAGTCCCTGATCAAGCCAATATCTCACGAACTATGGCAGTTAGCGATTTATTTCTTGTGCAGTTGTATAGGAAACCCCTATGGCGCACACAATAACACCACGAAGGATCCTCTCGCCCCCTTTCTTTGGGGTAGTGAAGGGCTATCCCCCCCCCCCACCCTGTCTTTGCAGATAGGGCAAAAAAGTCAATTACAAAGTTGCTCAGCGAGGCAAAAATTTTAAATAAATGTTTTCGTCCCATAACAAGAGATAGAAGGGGACTCTCCGAATGCGGAAAAAGCGGAAAGCTACCTGAGTCGCTGTGTCCGAAACATATTTACATGGATTTCAAATGTGCTTTCTGCTCCGTCGTCAGAATACAAAAATGATATGCGTGGTCGGTATGCCAACACTTCGTGAATCAGTGACGGGAAGTG
Organism: Macrothele yani; assembly: GCA_039090855.1. NCBI lineage: Eukaryota > Metazoa > Arthropoda > Arachnida > Araneae > Macrothelidae > Macrothele > Macrothele yani. Next base: position 27,648,765 of record CM077005.1, read on the forward strand.
GAAAGCTTTGCCACGTACGCAAGTCGATTATATGTGCATACAGTTTTGCTATTGGATGAGTGTTTCGCCACTTTATGCTATTTCTCCTTCTCTCAGTGTATTTTTTACTGTATTGGACATCCTAGTCTGATATTGAATATGTCAAGGAACCGCGTTTTATTTCAGAACAAGAACTGTTGATAAATTGTGCTTTCATTTACTTAGAACTTATGAGTTTAGATAAGTTCTAAGTAATAAGTTGTTGTCTAAATACTCTGGCGTTGCTTCCGGATGTTGTAATTTTTTTGGGGCGACATTCCCGGTCTTTTTTTTTTTTTTTTTTTTGATTGGAGGTTTAACGACCACCGTGAGCAACTCAATGGGCTATAAGCAGTCGCCAGTCCCTAATTTAGGGTCACTGGTTCCAGGGAAGGAGACATTCCCGGTCTCCTTCCACCTTTTGTTATGGGACAAAAACATTTAGGGACTATTTTTGCCTCGCTGAACAAGTTTGTAATTGACTTTTTTGCCCTATCAGCAAAGGGGGTCGCGATAGCCTCCTCAACAGCCCCCCCAAAAAGGGGGCGAGGGGATCCCTCGTGGTGTTATTGTCTGTACCATAGGGGGCTTCCTGTACAACTGCACAAGAGCTAAATCGATAACTACCATAGTTCGGGAGATATTGACATGATCACAGGGTTTTCCTTGTAACCCTGTATATACGTGACATCAGAAAAGGAAAAAAGCCTGACGTTTTGTGATATGCTGTGGAAAAGAACTTAACAGCACTTTATTAACGACTTTTAGGGAGGGGGGTAGGGGAAAGAACACCCGATGTTTGCACGTCTCATTTAGTGAGTTCTCTTTTTCCACTCCCTTTACCGCTTTGTATGTTTCCGTTGCTTTCTGCTAAACGTTCCTGATCGAAAGTCGCAGCAGAATAATTTTTTTTTCTTATCTGCCGAAGAATAAAAAACTGCCACGTGCTCTCAATCTGAAATGACAGGATTCACTGGGATACAAAACAACGGAAGACATCACTTTGGAACAACTGGAGCATCAAATAACGATCGTGCTGTTTCACGGAGAAAGGACATTGCAGTGCGCATTGATTTTGCGAAGAACTAAAGTGCCCAAGTTTTGCTGTACTTAAAAGCAGTTAACCGCTGAGGCAACTGATGGAGTTTGAGAGTTTAGGTGTCTCGAGATCCTACAGAAACACATTCCTTCGGAAAGGATCATGGAATACGATATCCTCGAAAGCTCTACTTCGAGTATAGGAGATAGAAGTCATTTCTTCCATTTTTTTTTTCTTGTTCAGTTGCAAGAGTAAGGGTATAAAAACGCAAATAAAGTTCTAAATTGATTTGGGAAATTTATTCATTAAGGAGACTAGGGAGGTTTGACATTTTAAAAAGTCGCTTGCATTTAATTGTTTATAACGAAGCCGCGAATAAATATAGAATGTTTTGTCTGTGTAGGGGTATTTAGTATAAAATGATAAAATAAGCAAATGTCGGGGTATTTATTCCTAGGGAAATAACATTGGCGCTCCAACGTAATCAGGCAAACTATGTAAAATCCGATTTTACCACGATAACAGTCGAATGGACGAAGATTTCGGAAAATCCCAGGGATGTTTCTTCTTCTTAGTCTTCCCTCTATTGATTATACCTGAAAAATTGAATTTGAAAAAATGGCGTCCAGATAACAAAAAATGTGGCGAAATGCGAGTTTTTTTTTATTATGAAATAGTTAAACATTTTTAATCAATCAGATGGCAGGTATAAATAATGCGTCATCGTGTTTTAGAACATCAAATAGAAGTCTTTCTACGTTTATAATTGAGTCACGGAAAAATGCTCATCGGCCGCCACCGGGAATCTAACCCAGGGTCTTCCAGTTATGCGCCGGACATGAAACCACTGCACCACAACGACCTCGAATTCTCCAGGGGTTTCGAAATTTATACCGTGTTTTACAACTTCGGTATACATTTCTAGTTGATATCTCCAGCGGTTTTCGAGATATCGTTGTAAAATCACCAAGACATGTAGTTTCGAGAAAATCGCGTTCAAATATTCGGTACAATATTAATGTTAGAACAGTCGTTGTTACGCGTTAAAAATTTCCTGTACTATGGAATGCATTTCCTGCACTGTAGAATTCCGGCACTTTGGTTGAAAGCCTACTGGACCGTTCTATTCTACTCGGGTAAGGGAGGTTGCACTGGCTGCGCGACGAATTGTGTTCGGCTGGCCGTTTTATGATCCCCTGACCACAATTTTGTGAATTTTTCGAAAATTTAACCGGGAAGATATTCTTAAAGGATTGCACTATGGAAATATGCAAAAAACCCGAAATCGATTTTTTCGATATTTCAAACCTTCCTAGTCCCCTTAATGCGAAAATAAAAAAAGATAAAAATGTCAAGACTAATATACTTTCTCCTTCGTGTTTTGTTCCGTGTTGATTTAACCGACAATTTTTTTTACAACTTCTTCAAACATTTCCTACAAACAAGGGTGGATAAATCCCCAAACATTTCAGGCACCAGCTCCTTTCGTCTGATATCTCATTAAGCGCGGTGCCATGTTATCGGTAGGAGCGTTAACAAATGCTAGAACGCAGGTTCCCGCTGAGTATGCCGCAAACTCTCAACGAATTCACATCGGATCAAAAGAGTTTAACAGCTAAAGGACTTCAGAATCTAAAAATGCTTCATTTGTTAAAATCCGTTGATTAGATTAAAAGTTATGACCTTGAAAATTTGAACATCGATTTTCACGTTGCATCAGCATTAAAAGGTGAATATTTCAAAACCTCCTTATCGTGCGATAAAAACTAAAATACCTGAGGGTAGAGTTTTCAAAACTCTGCAAGAAAAGCCCACATTCACTTTTTAATTTTAAAAACTTTTCAGAAATTAATTTTCAATTTTTAAAAATTTTCAGAAATTAAAGTTACCCAGAACAACTGTTGCTTACTGTTGGCGAAGGAAACTGATCAATCTTCGAGAGCAACAGCTGCTGGCGAGGGTTGTACGCGATAACAGACGAGCTCTCAATTGCGTCAAACAAACACGTAGTACAAAACTGGTATCAAGAGAAGAATTTCGGTATTCACAGCCTGCAGCGCGCATCTGCGTGAGTATACTATAATAGTAGATGCGTCCCCTTTGCGTACCATTCTGCTAAAAACCGACAAAATCGTCTACAGTGTGCACCAAAACTGGGCCCTTAGGGTATAGAAAAAGATCTTCTGATCCGATGAATCACGCTTTCAGTTAATATATAGCCTTGGCTTTTTCAAGGACCAGCAAAACTCTGTATTTACTAACTTCCACATAGACCTAGTTGAAAATGGGTTTCTGCTAAGCTATAGAAGTAAAATGAAGTCCCCTAATAATTTCAAATTACCATATCCGCCCACAAAGTCGCGGAAACCTTACAATTAAACAATATATTATTTAAAGTTTTTTGCTTACTTCTTTTTCCTAACTGACCCAACCCATACTCATCATCTCCACAAAACCAGAAATACTTTTCACAGAGTTCACAAATATTATGAAAAATTGCTCAGGCATCAATGAAACGTGGGAGAAACACCACTGCATTTTTTATTTTTTATGAAAAACACTTAAAGTCAAAAACGTCAAAAATGCCAAACTTGTAAGACTACAAACGGAAACAGAAAAAACAATAAACCTCACAATACATGGATTAAATTTTAAAACAAATTACCAAAAAAACCAACTGCAAGACAGCAAGTCCTACACGTGGCGAGCTGCCCAAACGAAATTTCCAACTAGGAACCAAAGTAAAAAAAAACAAAAAAAAACGTGGCTGTGCCTGTGTAAAAGACCTACTAAAAAAGGATGAAACAAAAATAAATTAAAAATAGAGAGTACAGGAGCAAATAATAGCTCACATTACAGCAGTTCCCATGAATCACAGAATGCCATAACACAAAAACACGTAATATAAAGCATTTGTAAATGTACTTAAAAATTAGAAATAAAAGTTTCATTTTTTATACATTATTCTAGGAGTGCTTTATGTTGAGTACAACTGCTTAAAATACCTCCCTACCACGAAAGTCAAAGAACAACCACGAGGTCTAAAGACCAGCACGCAGTACCCTAAAGAAGCACAACAGGCGCATGGCCAAAAAAAAAAGGAAAAGTTTTATTAAAAAACGCAAGCTAAATGAAAGCCAAACAAGAATCAAAATATTTTAGCAGGCACAGAAACGAAAAGAATTAAATAACGATCTTCCAAGCGAACAAAAGTAAGAGCCTACCTGCTATGCATCCTACTAATTCTTCCGCGCGGTCAAAATGGCCGACCGCAATCTAGCAGACAGTGAGAAGACAGCGACAGCTAGAAGATTGTCCCGCACAAAAAATATGCCACGCCGCACACTTAATTCCTCCAATCAAAAATTACAAACTGAGAATGATGACCTGAATGCCTAGTAAGAGTATAAATATTCACCAGAATATACAAAAATTATTATCAAATACATTACTTGTATCGAAATATCCTAGTGTTCTTCTACATAAAAAAGAGTTACTTATTACTTTAACGCAAGTTTTACCGTTTTTATGTTAGCTATTCTTGAGAAAGAATATCTAGTTTCCTTTTTGTAATTTTTTTGTTAATTTTATATATATGTAAGTTCTTTCACACCGCTTAAAGGTGACACTGGACATGGCTCAACCGAGAGAACAAGCTGGATTCAGGAGTGGCTACAGCACAATAGATCATATCCACGTGCTGAGAGAACTAATTGAAAGAGCGAGGGAATATGAACTTCCATTGTGCATGGCTTTTATCGATTATGAAAAAGCCTTTGATTAGGTGAAACCATCAGCAGTTACAATGGCTCTGAAAACCTGCGGTATTGAAGATGCATACATTAATATTATTAATAACATCTATGAAAATGCAAGTGCAAAGATTCGGCTGTTTGAAAATACAACACACGTAAAAATTGGAAAGGGAGTGAGACAAGGTGACACCATATCTCCGAAGCTCTTTAATGCCACATTGGAGGGTGTTTTTCAGTCGCTGAGCTGGGAAAACAAGGGGATAAAGATTAATGGAGATTATCTAACCCACCTTCGTTTTGCTGGTGACGTAGTCATTTTTGCAACTACCCCATCAGAGCTGCAGAGTATGATCCAGCAACTTGCTGGCAAGAGTAAAGAAGTGGGATTAAAAATGAACTTTCAGAAGACAAAAGTGATGTTCAATGCTTTTACAAGAAATGAAGATTTATCGATTGATGGAGAAAAGCTGGAGATAACAGACACATACGTTTATCTTGGACAGCAGATATCAAGTGAGGGTCACATTGATGAAGAAATTAATCGGCGTACAAAACTTGCCTGGAGAGCTTTTGGAAGAAACAGCATAATTTTCAAGAGCAATATGCCATTATGTCTTAAAAGAAAAGTGTTTGATCAATGCATCCTTCCAGTGCTTACGTATGGTGCAGAGACGTGGACCTTAACTAAAAGAGACATACAAAGGCTGCAGACAACTCAAAGCAGCATGGAGAGGTGCATACTTGGTGTAACCAGGAGAGATAAGAAGAGGAACACGTGGATCCGAAAAATGACAAGAGTGGAAGACATCATGATCAGAGTTAAGTCCCTGAAATGGCAATGGGCTGGACATACTGCCAGAAGGACAGATCATCGATGGACAGCCGAAATTTTTGATTGGATTCCAAGGGACAGGAAAAGACCCAGAAGAAGACCACATGGAAGATGGGTGGATGAAATTCGAAAGTATGCGGGAGTGACATGGAAGAGACTGGCACAAGACAGACCGTTGTGGAGGAAACTTGGGGAGACCTTCGTCCAGCAGTGGATTGATAATGGTTGACAATGATGATGATGATGATGATATAACTTATAAACTTTTTTCGTGATTTTTGATATTTTATTATTTTTTTTTAATAAGACTGTCCTGTCCATAGCACTAAAGGTTCATATAATAGTTAGTAAATATTCATCCTCTAGACCAACTTCCAAAAAGGCTTTCATTGGCCACAATCACTTTATTAACTGTGAAGAAATTAAAACAGATCTGCTAACCTAACTTTATTTTTTAGAACTAGTTTTCTTAAAACTGTTTTAATATAATAAGCTGGAATTTGGTTGTCTAAAACTATTTAATAGGATACTGATATGTTAATGGCAATCCAAATTATTGCTGCAGATTCTGGAAATTTTAAGTACCTGTGAAATAAGTACATTTTCTATTACTTTGGTTTAGATATTATTATTCCAGTGCAAATATTTAATTACTTTGAAAGGAATTTTTTCTTATATCAAATAGGCTAATGGAAGGGTTAGCTTCCTTAAGTTTAATGCTTAAGTCCAAGAAATCAAGCTCTTGGTTATTTTGGTTTGTTTTACTTAACTATATGTCATCATCATCATTGTCAACCATTATCAATCCACTGCTGGACGAAGGTCTCCCCAAGTTTCCTCCACAACGGTCTGTCTTGTGCCAGTCTCCTCCATGTCACTCCCGCATATTTACGAATTTCATCCACCCATCTCCCATGTGGTCTTTTTCTGGGTCTTTTCCTGTCCCTTGGAATCCAATCTAAAATTTCGGCTGTCCATCTATGGTCTGTCCTTCTGGCAGTATGTCCAGCCCATTGCCATTTCAGGGATTTAACTCTGATCATGATGTCTTCCACTCTCGTCATTTTTCGGATCCACGAGTTCCTCTTCTTATCTCTCCTGGTTATACTAAGCATGCACCTCTCCATGCTTCTTTGAGTTGTCTGCAGCCTTTGTATGTCTCTTTTAGTTAAGGTCCACGTCTCTGCACCATACGTAAGCACTGGAAGGATGCATTGATCAAACACTTTTCTTTTAAGACATAATGGCATATTGCTCTTGAAAATTATGCTGTTTCTTCCAAAAGCTCTCCAGGCAAGTTTTGTACGCCGATTAATTTCTTCATCAATGTGACCCTCACTTGATATCTGCTGTCCAAGATAAACATACGTGTCTGTTATCTCCAGTTTTTCTCCATCAATCGATAAATTTTCATTTCTTGTAAAAGCATTGAACATCACTTTTGTCTTCTGAAAGTTCATTTTTAATCCCACTTCTTTACTCTTGTCAGCAAGTTCCTGGATCATACTCTGCAGCTCTGATGGGGTAGTTGCAAAAATGACTATGTCATCAGCAAAACGAAGGTGGGTTAGATAATCTCCATTAATCTTTATCCCTTTGTTTTCCCAGTTCAGTGATTGAAAGACATTTTCCAATGTGGCATTAAAGAGCTTCGGAGATATGGTGTCACCTTGTCTCACTCCCTTTCCAATTTTTATGTGTGTTGTATTTTCAAACAGCCGAATCTTTGCACTTGCATTTTCATAGATGTTATTAATAATATTAATGTATGCATCTTCAATACCGCAGGATTTCAGAGCCGTGGTAACTGCTGATGGTTTCACCGAATCAAAGGCTTTTTCATAATCGATAAAAGCCATGCACAATGGAAGTTCATATTCCCTCGCTCTTTCAATTAGTTCTCTCAGTACGTGGATATGATCTATTGTGCTGTAGCCACTCCTGAATCCAGCTTGTTCTCTCGGTTGAGCCATGTCCAGTGTTACCTTCAAGCGGTGTGAAAGAACTTTAGTGAAGATTTTATAAACCACTGATAGGAGGCTGATAGGTCTGTAGTTCCTGAGGTCCTCAATGTCACCTTTTTATGTAGCAGGATCATTGTAGCATTGTTCCAATCCTCAGGAATCTTCCCTTCATTAAGGCATCGAGTGAAAATTTGGGCGAGTACTGTTTCAATTTCTCCACTTGCTTCTTGTATGATGTCTATAGTAATTCCATCTTCTCCTGGAGCTTTCCCCCGCTTCATGTTCTTGATTGCATGAGCAACTTCTGCTGGGAGGACTGGAAGAACTCTGGTACCTTTCATGATGTCTGGAGTACATGTATCATCCCTTTCGTATAATTTGGAGTAGAAATCTTTCACTCTTGTCAAAATTTCGCCTCTATTTCTTGTTATAGAACCATCTTCTTTTCTCAGAGCCATAATCTGTTTTCTTCCCTTACTGAGATGTCCCTTTGCTATCTTTAGGCTTTGGTTGTTTTCAATTGCTTTCCTCACTAGCTCACAGTTGAATTTCCTTACGTCTTCAGTGATACTTTTTCGTGCTGTCTTGCATAGCTCTATATATTCCACTTTGGAAGTCACATCTTCTTTAGTTGTCCTCATCTCTCTTCTTTTTTGCATCAACATTTTGGTTTTTCCTGATAATTTGTTTACATGCAACTTGTTCTTAGACCCAGCTAATTTTGTTGCTGTTTCCATAAGAGCTTTGGTTACTTTTCTGTTAACTTCCGAAATATCCACTTCTTCCGATGTTAGGCCTTCTAAAGCAGAGAATCTGTTCTTCAGTTCCAACTTGAAAGTATTATGGTGTTTTTTAAGGTTGGTTATGTCAATACGTTTTGTTTGTCTTATGAGCTTGCCACGTTCCAGTTTAGTGTTGAGGTGCATCTTACATCTCACCAATCTATGGTCACTACCTGTGTTGAACTTGTTCAGCACACTGCAGTCTTCGATGACGAATTTTTTGTTACACATAATAAAATCAATTTCACTTGTCGTCCCAATTGGATGTTTCCATGTCCATTTCCTGTGTGGCTTTTTCTTGAAGAAGGAGTTCAAGATGAAAAACCCTTCTGCCTCTGCAAACTCAACGAGAGTATTTCCACGCTGGTTTCTGTTGCCGTGACCGAATTTACCTACTGAAGTTTCATTCTGTTGCCGGTGCCCTATTTTTGCATTGAAATCTCCCATAATTATCTTCAAGTGCTGCTTACCTTTATTATTTAGATGACGAATTTCCTCATAAAATTCTTCAATTTCTTCTTCAGGATGACTTGTGGTGGGTGCATAAGTTTGAATAATCTGAGCCTGGTATCTTCTCGATAGTTGGATAACGAGTCGTGCAGCTCTGTCAGAGGAACTTTCAACTTCTACCACTTTATCCTTCAGTTTCTTGTTTATTATAAATCCAACACCACTAGTTCTGCCAGTATCTGTCCCACGATAATAGAAGAGATGTCCACTTTTCAGTTCAATGAGATCTTCTCCTTTTCTCCTTACCTCACTTAGCCCGACGATGTCCCACTTGATCCTTTGTAGTTCCTCTTCCAATTCAAGAAGCCTTGAATCAGAAGATAGGGAGCGTCCGTTGTAGGTAGCCAAGGTCAGCATCAAATGGCAGCCTAGTCCGGTCCTCCGGGGATTCTTAGCACCCTCTGCCTTCATGTCGCACTGGCCGCTGCCTTGGCCAGGTACATTCCAGCTGCCGGAGACTGAGGGCCAAGATTTAAGTTGTAGAGTCATTTTGGAGGTGTTTGGCCATAACTCACCACGCTGGCCAAGCGGGTTGGTGAGTGTGGGATAGCATTTCCTCTGATCCCGATGGTATAGTTATACCGCTATTTGCGGTCGTCAGAGCCCCTTTAGTGGGAACAGGATGCACCACGAGAAGGCGGGGTTGACATTTGTCAAGGAGAGGCTGTGATGTTACGCATCACCTGACCTTACATCCCTAACTATATATATATATATATATATATATATATATAAATAGATAGATAATAGATAGAGAGAGAGAGAGAGAGAGAGAGAGAGAGAGAGAGACACGTATGTATGTGTTATATACGTAATACGCCAACTTCGCATGATTTCGGTACGTTTTTCGTTACGAGTTCAGTTTAAGTAGATTTCTTGTAAAACTGTTCTTGGTGACTTTAAATACATTTCTTGGGAAAATAATCCTTCGGCAAACACTTTCCGCTTTTGTGATGCTTCTTTCTTCAGAATTCGATGAAATCCCATGAGTAAAAGTGGTTTTAGTTTCACATTTTTAAAGGTCTCGCAGCACCATTTAGCATCTTTACAAGAATGATTATTTTTCCTTTACAAAAATGTGGGAAGTATTTACTACATACAAATGCAGAACAGCTATCTGAAAACCAATGCAGATACTTAAGGAAGCAAATCTTTTCAGGAAACACAGGTAAACATGAAGCAGACAACGTCTTTTTGTTCCTTAATTCTTTTCTTTCCTCTGCCATTTCCTCTTTAGTCGACGTTTACATATGCACGGTGGAAGATCTCCGTTTAACATTGCGTGCGACGTTTCTTTTGTTTCAGTGTAAATTTGATGGCGATGTGAGAAAATGTCAGACTAAAAGATTGCAAATTACTTTCCTCAGAAGATAAGGTGACAGCAGTAGCTAAACATAAATCCCGTTTCAATTAGTTTCCTGCCCTTTTCTTTCAGGTCGGCAATCTGTTGATGTTTGGTGAACAGCGATGCTCAGGAATTATGCCGTACAATTCACAGACACGCATTTTATTTTTCTTAGTTTCGCGTATAAATAGAGCGTTTGACCGTTTACACGAAAATCGCATGATTTCAAAATAAATTTTCTGCGCTACCCGCTGTCTAGTATACAAAGCACTATATTATGTATGCTTAATTGGTTTTTGACAATTACTATCAGTACCTCTCCTAACATCAACTTAATTTCTTTATCGCATCTGTACTGTTTTATGTCACCAAATAAATTTGATGCTATGGCACAGGAGTTTATTCTTTGAAATTTCCTTAAGCTGACGCAAATGCGTATCCTCTGAAAATTTCTTTAGGTGACACTAACACGAACGAATATCTTATAGCATATTCTGTGGCGTACTACAGAGGTGAAGCACGTGTCAAGATGGCAAATCTGCAGCGGTACATTCCGTAAGTGTAGCTTTGTTGGGAGAGTAACATACTCCGGAGTGAGGATCTCCGTCACGGACAAATTTGTGTTTACCGAATTCTTTAGCTGGCACTAGCGCAGTATCCTATGACACTTTTTCTAGTTGACCCTAGTACAAACGAATATCCAGTGATATTTTCTTTAGCTAATGGTAGTGCAAATGAGTATCTAGGACACTCCCTGTAGTGGACACTAACACAAACGAATGCCGTATGATATTTTCTATAATTGACGCTAGCACAAACGAGTATTCTATATTTTCCTTAGCTGATGGTAGTAAAAATGAGTATCTTGTGACACTTTCTTTAGTAGACACTAACACAAACGAATGTCGTATACTATTTTCTGTAGTTGACGCTAGCACAAACGAGTATTCTATATTTTCCTTAGCTGATGGTAGTAAAAATGAGTATCTTGTGACACTTTATATAGTAGACACTAACACAAACGAATGTAGTATAATATTTTCTGTAGTTGACGCTAGCACAAACCAGTATTCTATATTTTCCTTAGCTGATGGTAGTGAAAATGAGTATGTTGTGACACTTTCTTTAGTAGACACTAACACAAACAAATGTCGTATGATATTTTCTATAGTAGACGCTAGCACAAACGAGTATTCTATATTTTCCTTAACTGATGGTAGTAAAAATGAGTATGTTGTGACACTTTCTTTAGTAGACACTAACACAAACGAATGTCGTATGATATTTTCTATAGTTGACGCTAGCACAAACCAGTATTCTATATTTTCCTTAGTTGATGGTAGCGCAAATAAGTATCCTATGAACTTTTTTCAATGGACACTAACACAAACGAATATTCTATGATATTTTCTGTAGCTGACGCTAGCACAATCGAGTATTCTATATTTTCCTTAGCTGATGGTAGTAAAAATGAGTATCTTGTGACACTTTCTTTTGTAGACACTAGCACTAACAGATGTCGTATAGTATTTTATATAGTTAACGCTAGCACAAACGAGTATTCTATATTTTCATTAGCTGATGGTAGCATAAATGTGGGCCCTATGACACTTTCTTTAGTTGAGACTAGCACAAACGAATATCCGATGATATTTTCTGTAGCTGACGCTAGCACAAAGGAGTGTTCTATATTTTCATTACCTGATGGTAGCACGAATGAGTATCCTATGACCCTTTCTTTAGTTAACACTAGCACAAACGAATATCGTACGATATTTTCTGTAGCTGACGACGCTAGCTCAAACTAATATTCTGTGACATTTTCCTTAGCTGATACTTGAGCAGACTAGTATACTATGATATTTTCTTTAGCTGATAATACGAGGATAACTGGTTTTCAAGTTATTTGGGGAGCGGCGACCCCACGGCCCGAGCCGACATGTACTCTCATATGTTTTCCCATTTTTATGTTTTTCGTTGTTCTCTTGACACGCACCCGCCTCAGTTGTAGGTTGCTGAGGTTGTGAATATGCGCCAGCTCCGGATTTTAGTTTCACTTATTATTTCCTGTCTTCTCCATTTTATGTTTTTTTCTTTGTTTTTCCGAGCTGGTTAGCTAAACCTATCTGCACGTTTGCCGTTAGCGGTGACCCGTAAGGTGGAAAAGGGCATGCGGGAGGCTGAGGTTTCTGGGAGCCTGGGTGTTGCTGTCGCCAGTTGCCAATACTCCTCTTTGCCCTCTGCTTCACCCTAAACGGGTGGCTAGGAACCAACCCACTCCTAGTCAATGAGGTCTGTGGCCGAGTGGAGTCCAGACCTCTAACGGCTTCTCGTTTCGTACGACAGGGTGAGTCTGGGGATAGGGTAGGCATGCCAAATAGGTGTTCCCCAGGCACGGGAATGTCTGAGTGCACGCCGAGCGCATGTCTGCGCTATCAACTTGCTATATCCGCTTCCTATCCCTAGAGCCGTGTCCTGCGTCCACTTGGGTTTGCGGACCTCCGGCTCTCCCTGGTTGGGCTCGATTGTGGGTGGGGAAGTCGGCGGACGAATTCTTAATATTTTTCATGGCTCTCATTTCTGTTTCCCACGAACCAACAACCAAAAGAGGTATGGAGGAAGGCTTAGCTCCTTCCGCCAAAAAGCATGTGCCTCATTCTTCGAATGCTCGTTTCTTTTGTGCACTCATTGGACCCTTCAAAGCCTTTGAGTACCAAAGGTCCATTTTGGGTAAATAAAGCACTGCAATCCATAGCAAGCTCTCCTAAGAGCGTAAAGAAACTCCAATCTGGAGGTCTTCTTGTAGAGATGCCCACTGTGGCCTACAGTTTCACACTTCTTAACACCACCATGCTGCTTGACACTCCGGTCAAAATTACACCTCATGGATACCTAAATTCATCTCGAGGTGTTGTCTCCTCTCATGACTTCATTGACTGTACTGAGGATGAACTGCTTGAAGAACTGAGGAATCAACATGTTACGGGTGTGCGGTATTGTTTTCAGGCGGAGAGGGCAGTCCGTCCCATCCCGCAACATCGTTTTAACATTTGACAGCCCTTCCCTGCCTACGTCCATCAAGGCAGGGTATCTTCACCTTGAGGTACGTCCGTACATCCCTAACCCGGTGAGATTTTTTGTGTGTCAGTCGTACGGCATTTCTCAGCAGCGGTGCAGGAGCAATCGTAGGTGTGGATGCTGCGGTGCCACAGATTATCATTTACCGGAATGTGTGGCCGAGGCCGAGTTTTGTGTGAACTGCAAGGGTTCACACGCAGCATCAGCCAAAGATTGTCCCAAGTGGAAGGAGGAAAAAGAAATTCAAAAGCTAAAGACGGTACAAAATATTTCCTATCCTGAGGCCAAAAGGAGAGTAATACCTGTTTCTTCTGATCGGCGATCATATGCATCACTGGTGGTTGCCAAATCTACGGTTGCCATTCAAACCGACATTCAGATCCTTCCTCCTGAATGTCTCTACAAGCTGGACGATATCATCGCAGCTATGCTGGAGGCACTCCAGTCTTGAGCTAGGGGTCTGAAAGCGGCACCCACCACTTCGCCGAAGCATACTCACCCCACCACCAGCAAAGGAACTCAGGCCACTTCTTCTGGCAAAAAACACCAAAGTCAAGGATTACAAGAAGAGCGTTTCTTCTCCAAAATCTCAGCAAACTACTCAACGGCAAGCAAATCCCGTTAAGACACTTAGGACATAACATGCTCCTTTCTTGGGATCTGATCACACGCCCCCCAAATCTGGGGAAACACTCGTCAGAGGAGATGGAGGCTGACCTCGTTTGAGCATTTCCTTTTTCATCTCACTTTTAACCATGGCTTCAATCATTCAGTGGAACTGTCAAGGTTTCGGACGAGTTTTGATGACGTGAAACATCTGCTTTCGTTGTACTCTCCGGCGTGTCTTTGTCTACAGAAAACAGAACTTAATTCCGGTCTCTTCCGTTACGGTGTCCACCACTGTGCAGGCCGTGGCGGTTCGTATTTCTGTGCCTGTTCCCCTTAATGTCTGCAGTGTCTATCTGCCCCCGGAAGAGGATGTGCGCGTCTCTGTTCTGGAGAGCTTGGTTGATCAGCTGCCTTCACCCTTTCTTCTACTAGGCGATTTCAATGCACATCATCCTTTGTGGGGTAGTGTCAGCATCAGCGCGAGAGGTCGTCGCATAGAAACTCTTCTGTCCTCGGCCTCTTTGTGACTTTTTAACACCGGTGCCGACACGTACTTCCATGAGCCCTCAAGATCCTTCAGTGCGATCGATCTGACCTTGGGATCACCATCGATTATTGCTGTCTGGTCGTGGACGGTGTGTAACGACCTCCACGAGAGCGTTCATTTTCCAATTGTGCTCTGGCATCATACGAACGTGCCATCTTCTGCCTCCCGCCCTCCTAGATGGCGGATGAGCGTTCCAGACGGGAGGTCTTTTTTTTTTTTTTTTTTTTTTTGATTGGAGGTTTAACGACCACCATGAGCAACTCAATGGGCTATAAGCAGTCGCCCGTCCCTAATTTAGGGTCACTGGTTCCAGGGAAGGGAGAGAGCCAGTGCCGTAAGACAAACACAACACCCATGCCTCACCGGGATTCGAACCCGGACCCCTTCGGACGAATGATCAGAGGCCAACGCCTTAGACCACTGCGCCACCGGGGCGGCGGGAGGTCTTCACATCGTCTGCAGTGATATCTTCTGCCATGGTGACCCAAGAGTCAATCGACGCAGGTGTTCTTGAAGTCACAAATTGCATTCTTCAGGCGGCTGATCTTTCTATACCAAATACATCTATGACGCTCACCAGAAGTCCGAAGCCTTGGTGGGACCCTGAATGCGCAGCGGCTAGGAGAGCTCAACATAAGGCTTGGTCTACGTTGCGGCGTTATCCAACCGATGCCGATCTCGTTGCGTTTAAATGAACAAAATCCTATGCTCGGTTGATGCGTCGACGTAGCAAGAGGGAGTCTTGGATCCAGTATGTTTCATCTCTCACTTCACGTGCCAGTTCGAAAAGTGTGTGGGACAAGATTCGTAAGATCCGGGGTAACTCCAGTTCTCACCATATTTCTATTCTCGAGAGTAACGGCTGCACATATGCTGAAGTCGGGGAGATTGCGGATTGTTTGGGTGAGGCCTTTGCCTCCGTGTCGAGCGATGTGGCTTATCCTTCCTCATTTCATAGGATTAAGTCACAAGCCGAACGCCAGAAGATCTCGTTTCCGCCTTTTTAGGACACTGACTATAACTCCCCTTCAACATGGTTAAACTACGGGTGGCTCTGCATCGATCCGGAGCTACATCTGTCGGTCCCGATGATATCCCCTATGACATGCTCCGTCATCTCTCGTAGTCGTATCTCGAAAATCTTTTAATCATGTACAATCGCATTTAATTGGAGCACAGTTTCCCGGAATCTTGGCGAAAAGCTGTTGTTCTGCCTTTTCCCAAGCCTGGCAAGGATCCTAAGTCTCCCTCTAGTTATCGTCCAATTGCTCTCATTAGCTGTCCGTGTAAAGTTCTCGAGCGCATGTTTAATTCCCGGTTAATTCATTTTTTAGAAAAAAATCACGTACTTTCACCATCACAAAGTGGTTTTCGACGTCATCGTTCAACTCACGATCATCTGCTGCACCTTGAGACATCTGTGCGCGAGGCGTTCATGCGTAGACAGCACCTGGTTTCTATTTTTTGTTTTTTGACATCGAGAAAGCCTATGATCTTCCTTGGCGGCACGGGATTATCCATGACCTCCACACATGCGGATTGCGAGGAAATCTTCCGACATTTATTGTAAATTTTCTTCGCAATAGGGTGTTCCAGGTGCGCCTGGGTACGACGTTCTCGGCACCGTTCCATCAAGCACAAGGTATTCCTCAAGGTTGTATTTTATCTGTCACATTGTTCATCCTCCGCATTAATTGTCTTTTCACAAATCTCCCTCCTGCGGTTCCGGCTACTGTTTATGTTGATGACTCGCACATATTCTGCTCGTCATCAAGCATGAATTTTATTGAAAGGCAGTTGTTAGTCGGCGATTAACCAGATCTTTAAAGCGGCGAAAAGCAATGTTTTCATTCTTTCTCCCGACAAGACAGCGTGTGTCCCTTTCTGCCGGAAGCTTGGTCTCCATTCAGACCCATAGCTGTATTTAGATCGTGCAGCCATACCAGTTTTGCAGGAGACCAAGTTCCTTGGACTGACCGTCGACCGTGCGCTTGCGTTCCGTGTGCACGTTCGGCGGCTCAAGATTTGCTGTCTGCGTTCACTGTCTATTCTAAAGATCCTTTCGAGCGTTTCGTGGGGTGCAGACAGGATTTCTTTGTGTCTCATTTACCATTCATTAATACGGTCAAAACTGGATTAAGGTTTTATCGCGTATGGCTATGCGAGTTTTTCCGTTCTCTGGCCTTTGGATACTGGTTCACCATCAAGCGCTGCGTCTTTGTACGGGATCATTTCGAACATCTCCGATTCCCAGCCTTTACGCTGACGCGAACGAACCATCTCTTGAATTGCGCCGTCTGCAGCTGTCTGTTCAATTTTACTTGAAACGTTGATCTCTTCCAGACCATCTTTTATACGATGAAGTTTTTTCATCCCTAGCATGCTCGTTTATTTGAGAACCGGTCCTCGTGCATTCCAACATTTGGTCTTCGTATGGCGGCCGTAGCTCGTGATGCTGGGCTCGACTTGTCTCTTGTTGGAGCGACCAGTGTCGTTGGGGACCCGCCGTGGCAGCCTTTTGAGGTTGAGGTTGTTACTGATCTCAACTTTACTTCTTTTGATAAGTCCTCTACCCCTGCTTCCGTGTACCAGCAGCTCTTCGCTGAGCACCGCGCCCTCAATTCTGACTGCACTCCTATTTTCACTGATGGCTGCAAGATGCATGGAGTCGTTGGATCCGCGTTTGTCTGTGTTGATGACGTCTTTGCAGAGCGGATCCCAGATGAGACCACGGTGTTTTCGGCGGAGATGCATGCTCTTTATCTCGTCCTTCTCCATGTTCAGTCGAGTTCTCATCATCGTGCTATGGTCTATACGAACTCCTTAAGTGTCTTGCAGTATTTTTCATCTGCGGATTTCCGTGACCATCATTTTCTCTTGGATGTGAGACGGTTGCTTCGTCGTTTGCTCGAGGCCGGTTTTCAGGTTCAGTTTTGCTGGTTTCTTGGGCATGTTGGAATCTCGGGTATCGAATGTACTGATGCGGCTGCTAGATATGCTTCCTCTTTGGTCGTCACGCTCTTGCCACTGTTTCACCGGGATTTGCGCTTTCTTGTTAAGGACCATGTCAAGCGCACGTGGCAGGGCCTGTGGGATCAACAGGTGGAAAATAAACAGCATCGTATTAAACCTATTCTTAGAATCTGGAAATCCTCATACCGTCGGAACCGTAGGGAGGAAGTGGTGCTTGCGCGTCTCCGCATTGGGAACTGTCGTTTCACTCACCCGTTTTTGCTGTGTGGCGACACTGCGCTGATGTGTGAGACGTGAAATTGCCGATTCACCGTCACTCATCTTCTGTGTAACTGTATTCGTTTTCGTGATGTACCTTTTCACTTCTTTCATTCTTGTTTGTTGATCGAGGACGCCGCTACGCTGCAGCGGCTCCTAGATGACCACTGCGATACTGTCGCTGTCTTCTCATTTTTACAGCAAGTGGACTTTTTTAAACGTATGTAGATTTTAGCCCTTCCATCATTCTCATCTTTCACTTTTACTGAATCAGTGAGATTTTAAACATTGTACCATGTTTTTAATACTGTTTGTTTCATCGTCTTGTGTTTGGCGCTCTTTGGCCAAACATGGTTCTTGCGCCATAAAAATCAACCAACCATCCAACCTTAGCTGACGCTTGCACAAACGAGTATCCCATGACATTTTCCTTAGCTGACGTATAACGAAGTAAATTTCTCCGTCATTTCTGTCCACGCCAGGATTCGAACCTGGATCTCCTCATTCCGGAATAAGTCACTCTACCAATTGAGCTACGCGGACATTTTTATTCTGATTCCTATCTGCCTTTATGTCGTGTGCGTCCTTCTGGCAAGTACGTCACATCTCCTGGTACGTTACATCATCTCCCCCTTATTTTTTTTTTTTTTTTTTTTTTTGAAGTGCTGGAGAAAGGATTCTCTGATTTTTCCTATCTCGCGGTGTGGAAGTAACATCACACCATTGCGAGATTTTGAACGGTCGGGTCATCCGGATAGTTCGGGCGCCATTATAACGAAGTAAATTTCTCCGTCATTTTTATCCGCGCCGGGGTTCGAACCCGGGTCCCCTCATTCCGGAATAAGTTGCTCTACCAATTAAGATACGCGGACGTTTTATTCTGATTCCTATCTGCCTTTATGTCGTGTGTGTCCTTCTGGCAGGTACGTCACATCTCCTGGTACGTTACAGACGCTAGCAGAAATTAGTATCTGGTGGCATTTTCTTTAGGTGACATGAGCACAAATTAGTGTCATATGACATTTTCCTTAGTTCATTCTTGCACAGACTAGTATCCTGTGATATTTTCTACAGCTGATGCTTGAACGAACGAGACTACTATGATATTTTTCCTATGTATCCTATGACACTTTTTCTTTAGTAGACATTAGCACAAATGTGTATCTTATGACACTTTTTCTTTAGTAGACGTTAGCACAAACGTATCATCATTCATCATCATTGTCAACCATTATCAATCCACTTTTAAACGAAGGTATCTCCAAGCCTTTTCCACAACGGCCTATCCTATGGTATTTTCCTAAGCTGACACTAGCATAAACTAGTACACTATGTTTTTCTTAGCTGATGGTAGCACAAACGAGTATTCTACGACATTTTCTGTAGCTGAAGCTAGCACAAATGAATGTTGTATATCACTTTTTTTCTTAGCTGAATCCAGAAAAACATATATCGTATTATATATTCTGTGGGATGTAAGGTCAGGTGATGCGTAACATCACAGCCTCTCCTTGACAAATGTCAACCCCGCCTTCTCGTGGTGCATCCTGTTCCCACTAAAGGGGCTCTGACGACAGCAAATAGCGGTATAACTATACCATCGGGTTCAGAGAAAATGCTATCCCACACTCACCAACCCGCTTGGCCAGCGTGGTGAGTTATGGCCAAACACCTCCAAAATGACTCTACAACTTAAATCTTGGCCCTCAGTCTCCGGCAGCTGGAATGTACCTGGCCAAGGCAGCGGCCAGTGCGACATGAAGGCAGAGGGTGCTAAGAATCCCCGGAGGATCGGACTAGGCTGCCATTTGATGCTGACCTTGGCTACCTACAACGGACGCTCCCTATCTTCTGATTCAAGGCTTCTTGAATTGGAAGAGGAACTACAAAGGATCAAGTGGGACATCGTCGGGCTAAGTGAGGTAAGGAGAAAAGGAGAAGATCTCATTGAACTGAAAAGTGGACATCTCTTCTATTATCGTGGGACAGATACTGGCAGAACTAGTGGTGTTGGATTTATAATAAACAAGAAACTGAAGGATAAAGTGGTAGAAGTTGAAAGTTCCTCTGACAGAGCTGCACGACTCGTTATCCAACTATCGAGAAGATACCAGGCTCAGATTATTCAAACTTATGCACCCACCACAAGTCATCCTGAAGAAGAAATTGAAGAATTTTATGAGGAAATTCGTCATCTAAATAATAAAGGTAAGCAGCACTTGAAGATAATTATGGGAGATTTCAATGCAAAAATAGGGCACCGGCAACAGAATGAAACTTCAGTAGGTAAATTCGGTCACGGCAACAGAAACCAGCGTGGAAATACTCTCGTTGAGTTTGCAGAGGCAGAAGGATTTTTCATCTTGAATTCCTTTTTCAAGAAAAAGCCACACAGAAAATGGACATGGAGACATCCAATTGGGACGACAAGTGAAATTGATTTTATTATGTGTAACAAAAAATTCGTCATCGAAGACTGCAGTGTGCTGAACAAGTTCAACACAGGTAGTGACCATAGATTGGTGAGATGTAAGATGCACCTCAACACTAAACTGGAACGTGGCAAGCTCATAAGACAAACAGAATGTATTGACATAACCAACCTTAAAAAACACCATAATACTTTCAAGTTGGAACTGAAGAACAGATTCTCTGCTTTAGAAGGCCTAACATCGGAAGAAGTGGATATTTCGGAAGTTAACAGAAAAGTAACCAAAGCTCTTATGGAAACAGCAACAAAATTAGCTGGGTCTAAGAACAAGTTGCATGTAAACAAATTATCAGGAAAAACCAAAATGTTGATGCCAAAAAGAAGAGAGATGAGGACAACTAAAGAAGATGTGACTTCCAAAGTGGAATATATAGAGCTATGCAAGACAGCACGAAAAAGTATCACTGAAGACGTAAGGAAATTCAACTGTGAGCTAGTGAGGAAAGCAATTGAAAACAACCAAAGCCTTAAGATAGCAAAGGGACATCTCAGTAAGGGAAGAAAATAGATTATGGCTCTGAGAAAAGAAGATGGTTCTATAACAAGAAATAGAGGCGAAATTTTGACAAGAGTGAAAGATTTCTACTCCAAATTATATGAAAGGGATGATACATGTACTCCAGACATCATGAAAGGTACCAGAGTTCTTCCAGTCCTCCCAGCAGAAGTTGCTCATGCAATCAAGAACATGAAGCGGGGGAAAGCTCCAGGAGAAGATGGAATTACTATAGACATCATACAAGAAGCAAGTGGAGAAATCGAAACAGTACTCGCCCAAATTTTCACTCGATGCCTTAATGAAGGGAAGATTCCTGAGGATTGGAACAATGCTACAATGATCCTGCTACATAAAAAAGGTGACATTGAGGATCTCAGGAACTATAGACCTATCAGCCTCCTATCAGTGGTTTATAAAATCTTCACTAAAGTTCTTTCACACCGCTTGAAGGTAACACTGGACATGGCTCAACCGAGAGGACAAGCTGGATTCAGGAGTGGCTACAGCACAATAGATCATATCCACGTACTGAGAGAACTAATTGAAAGAGCGAGGGAATATGAACTTCCATTGTGCATGGCTTTTATCGATTATGAAAAAGCCTTTGATTCGGTGAAACCATCAGCAGTTACCACGGCTCTGAAATCCTGCGGTATTGAAGATGCATACATTAATATTATTAATAACATCTATGAAAATGCAAGTGCAAAGATTCGGCTGTTTGAAAATACAACACACATAAAAATTGGAAAGGGAGTGAGACAAGGTGACACCATATCTCCGAAGCTCTTTAATGCCACATTGGAAAATGTCTTTCAATCACTGAACTGGGAAAACAAAGGGATAAAGATTAATGGAGATTATCTAACCCACCTTCGTTTTGCTGATGACGTAGTCATTTTTGCAACTAGCCCATCAGAGCTGCAGAGTATGATCCAGGAACTTGCTGACAAGAGTAAAGAAGTGGGATTAAAAATGAACTTTCAGAAGACAAAAGTGATGTTCAATGCTTTTACAAGAAATGAAGATTTATCGATTGATGGAGAACAACTGGAGATAACAGATACGTATGTTTATCTTGGACAGCAGATATCAAGTGAGGGTCACATTGATGAAGAAATTAATCGACGTACAAAACTTGCCTGGAGAGCTTTTGGAAGAAACAGCATAATTTTCAAGAGCAATATGCCATTATGTCTTAAAAGAAAAGTGTTTGATCAATGCATCCTTCCAGTGCTTACGTATGGTGCAGAGACGTGGACCTTAACTAAAAGAGACATACAAAGGCTGCAGACAACTCAAAAAAGCATGGAGAGGTGCATGCTTGGTATAACCAGGAGAGATAAGAAGAGGAACTCGTGGATCCGAAAAATGACGAGAGTGGAAGACATCATGATCAGAGTTAAATCCCTGAAATGGCAATGGGCTGGACATACTGCCAGAAGGACAGACCATAGATGGACAGCCGAAATTTTAGATTGGATTCCAAGGGACAGGAAAAGACCCAGAAAAAGACCACATGGGAGATGGGTGGATGAAATTCGTAAACATGCGGGAGTGACATGGAGGAGACTGGCACAAGACAGACCGTTGTGGAGGAAACTTGGGGAGACCTTCGTCCAGCAGTGGATTGATAATGGTTGACAATGATGATGATGATGATATATTCTGTAACTGACGCTAGAACAAGCGTGTGTCCTATGGCATTTTGCTTAGCTGTCACTAGCAGAAACTAGTATCTTGTGGCATTTTCCTTAGCTGACGCTAGTACACACCGGTACTTTATGCTATTTTCCTTGGCTGATACTAGTACAAATGAATTTCCTACGACATTTTGCTTAGCCAACCTTGGATGGATATTTCACGATACCAACACCAGATCAAGTTGAATCTGGCACTTACAAGCATTTACAACTGGAGTTTCAATTGATTTAGCACTTACTACTGTGGGGGCGTTTTAATCAGTAGCTAGCATATACGAGTACCGTGAAATCTCGCTTATTCGATATTCACGGTATTCGTGAATATCGAATAAATAACAATGTATCATAACACGATACGTGGTTATTTATTAAATAACCACGCTGTGAATTGTTGACACCGTAGCATAAAGCGAACGCACTCGGCTAGTTATCGATAGATCTGGGATTCTTTTCCAGCTATGTCAGATGAACAACTTTTCAGTTGCTTTGTGCTGTTTAAAAAATAACGTATACAAAGCGATGACATCTTCTATTTATCCCAGAAAACCCTGCGTGAACATCAATTTTGGTCTGATGAAGAAGCCCTAGCTACTTATTTCGAGGCAATTGACAGTCTGCCAACAGTAATACTGTTTTTGTTTCAACCAGAAATCAGGAGTATCTGGTTGAAACAAAGAGCAGTATTACTTTTGGCAGACTATCAGTAAAACACTCCTTATACTTTTTGTTTCAACCAGATATCAGGAGTAATACTACTTTTTGTTTCAACCAGATATTAGGAGTAATACTACTTTTTGTTTCAACCAGATATCAGGAGTAATACTACTTTTTGTTTGAACCAGATATCAGGAGTAATACTACTTTTTGTTTCCACCATATATCAGGAGTAATACTACTTTTTGTTTGAACCAGATATCAGGAGTAATACTACTTTTTGTTTGAACCAGATATCAGGAGTAATACTACTTTTTGTTTCAACCAGATATCAGGAGTAATACTACTTTTTGTTTCAACCAGATATCAGGAGTAATACTACTTTTTGTTTCAACCAGATATCAGGAGTAATACTACTTTTTGTTTCAACCAGATATCAGGAGTAATACTACTTTTTGTTTCAACCAGATATCAGGAGTAATACTACTTTTTGTTTCAACCAGATATCAGGAGTAATACTACTTTTTGTTTCAACCAGATATCAGGTAATGTGAAAATCATGTCACATCTCATTTTAATTCAGTTGGGGTTATGTGAAAACCCAGGAAAAAAAATTATAGCATTACCTTTCGGGAGGGTCTAAAATAAGGGGGCAGTTGAGAAACCCTGATACTAAAGATACAATGAATTTCTTTTGAAGAGAGGAAATGCCAAAATAAAGTTGAGAAGAGGCATTTGCAAAATGGTTTTATCGAATGCAAAAGTGTATAGATGTTCATGAAGATAATTTTGATAAAGTTGTAAGTAATTATTCGTAAGTAAAAATCTTTCGGCGTGCTCCTCGTAGACGCATATTTCTATATTCTATATGAAGGCGATTGATACATCGCGGAGCCACAAAAGTTCTTTGAAAGCAGGATCTTTTGCAAAACAGTTCTGTTCGTTGGTTAACTCTTGCTGCCGAAGTGTCGTTACGACCTGATTTTTCGGAATAAGTAGGCGTGCCAATTTTCTGATTGTTTATCGCCAAAAAATAAAAGACGTTCTGCTTTCATAAAGCTTCAGTTAGCGTCTACTTTTCCTTCTGCAGATGCCCCTGACCGTTCTCTCTTTAAATGGCATTTAGTGACGTCACAACCAACGAGTATCGCCTCTACATCATTGTTTCCATCATAATCTTCCATCGTTTATTGCCCTATAAATAATGAAACTCTTTTTCCCGGGAGTACCTCTCTGGCCAGAAAGGATAATGAGAATAAAGTGGGAGTCCGCCTGGTTTTCTTTTTCATTTTCAGGTAATTGAATTCTTCGTAAAAGATAAGTTGCGCCCTCTGTCTTCAAGTGAACACGAAAGTCAAAAAGTGGAACGAAACAATCCGTGGAATTTTTCCACACCGAATTACGAAACGAAGAAACTTTATTCTTAATGCCAACAAACACTTTGTCTGTATTTTACTGTGATGAAAATCTCGTTAAACAATTTCTTTAACTGGCTGATACAAGTTAACACTCGGTAAGCAAAAGGGGAAGAAATAGCCTTGAACGAGTATATTCGCTGTCTTAAAAGTGTGCCTAGCGCAGCAAGAACCAGTGAACCTGCGCCTCAGAAAGCCGCTTTTAGCCTTAGCTTTGTTATGCAGATGTCATGTATATAGATGATTGATACTAACAAAATATTGACAAAATCCTTAGTTCTTGTCAATTGACAGCAATCCTTCGACTCATTACCTCCTGCCGCCCCAGTGACCTAAACGCTAGCTTCTGATCATTCATCCGAGATGGGTCCGGGTTCGAATCCCAGTGAGGAATGAATGTTGTGTTTATCTTTCGGCACCGCTGCATCTCTCCCTTCCCTAGAACCAATGGTCCTAAATTAAGGACGGGCAACTGCTTATAGCCCATCCCACCAAAAACACAAGTGTTGGGAAACTACTGGCCACCAGCTGGCAGTGATGAGTCACTGCCGGCTGAAATCTGCCGCTCACGGCCCGGTAGTGGTCCGTTGGTGGCAGCGCCATTAGTTGGCAGCCATTGATGGCCCTGCAACATCGCCGTGTATTGTGGGCTTTCAAGCAAGTGCCGCTAGTGGCCCGTAGATGGCAACCGATGCAACCCCAACACCAGGTGGAAGCAACAGGACTGCGCATGCGCAAGAAGCAACACGTCGATATACAAACAATGAACAACCACCGTGCTCACGGTGGTTGTTCAACCTACAAATAAAAAAATTGCCTGCTGAAAGGGATATCAGGATGAGACAAACAGGAGAGAGTTGTTGTTTGAGTCGCTTGTTTCTGTTCAGATGCCCGTATCAGGGAGGACTAGCTCCAATACAGTGAAACCTCGATTACACGTCTTTTAGAGGATGTCCTTAGAAAAGCTTATAAATGTAAAAACGCATAAACGAAATATCAAAATTATATATACAGTGCAACCCCGTTTATAAAATGAACGGATGACTTAAAAATAAACTAAATTGGTAAAGTTTAACGTTAAGAGGAATCATTATTTCGGGATCGGCCACATTTCACGTATAAATTGGAAAAACGAATGCATGAGAAACATATAAACGAGGTTCTATAACGAAGTAAATTTCTCCGTCATTTTCGGTCTACGCCGGGATTCGAACCCGAGTACGCTTATTCCGGAACAAGTCGCTCTACCAACTGAGCTACGCAGACATGTATTCTGATTCCTATCTGCCTTTATGTCATGTGCGTCCTGCTGGCAGGTACGTCACAGTTCTAATGTACCATTGTAAAATTTATGTTTTAAAGATTATAAGATGTTCTTTAATAGCGATTTAGTTAGAGTCGAATTGAGGAGAATGGGAAAATGCGTTACAAATTATATTTTATTTCGTTGCAAAAATAATAAAGCCTATGAAAATTAAATTTCTCTTTTGACGATTCTTATGCGTCTACAGGGTTATTGTAAACTCCTTCAACAAAACAAGAGGGGTGATAATACACATCAAGACGAATAATGTTTGCAATGGAACCTAAGGCCGCATTACACTCCTAGTGCAAGAAAGGAGTAATGTTACATATTCACGTTGAACCTTCAACAGTAAAAACAAAGAGAATATACCTCATTTATGAGTTACACAATTCCAATCACATCAGAGAAAGACTGAAAGCAGCGTCTCAGTCCAAGGGCGTCGTTGAACAGCCCACACCGGCGAATGAAGGACTGTCGCACCCTCTAGTAGACTCCCGGTGTGGTGTTGATCTTGTCCGCGGTAACAGCGATTCGCGCGACGAGATCTTCCAGGCAGTCCACAGATGTCTCATACACCAATGGCCCAATCCACAGCCCGGGATATGTCGCATTTAGGAAGTATCGAAACTCGGTGGCAAAAGTGTGCTGGGGCCCCATCATGCATAAACCACATGTCCCTCCGTGTGGTGAGCGGAACATCGTGCAACAGACCGGGAAACACTTGCTCCAGGAACACACGGTACTCTGCGACGGTCAGACGTATACGTCAATTCTCATGTGATGTTCGCACGGTAATATCGCTGAACGGGTCCGGCTGTGTTTTTAAACGTTTGCTCCTCATCGTCTACGCACGTGTTCAGCGCACCTGATTTGCGTCTTTTGCTTCTCATGCACTGGTTGGAACTCGGTGTGCCTGCTGGACGTTTTGCGAAGTGCTCTTTTCTGGCACTAGGAGTAGAACGCGGCCTTCGGTTCCATTGCAAATATTGTTCGTCTTGATGTGTACTATCACCCCTTTTGTATTGTTAAAGGAGTTTACAATCACCCTGTATAAAAAATCCTTATTCTGGTTTAAGTGAAATCCTGGCAACGAAGAATTCTGCGACCAATGCTTCAATACGGAATTCATGAATTAACAGGGTTTTTTTTCTTTAGCGGATCCTGGGTGCATCCATTTGAAACCAGAATGGTGAATATTCATGATACGCATTTAGGGTTCAATTCAATGCCACGAAATAGTAGAGCCACAAAGTTACGCCCCAGAGATTTATCAGTTTTTAAATAGTACATATGTGTGTGAGAGTCATGAAATAAGAAACTAACAATAACTTTTCATGCAACCCAAAGATAAACAACATATTGCTGTCCGACGGAATCAACGTTCAACTTTGGCTGCACCAAGAAGGAAGATAAACAGCAATGCTGTGTCGATTCTCCCAAAATCGTAACAAACCGTATAAACTTATATAATACTTAGGCTACGTTTACCCCTAAAGCTCTGACGTCACCAGTACTTGCAGCGCCATCTGCCTTTATCCGGTGGCCAACATCGGAACTAAGCTCACCGCTATCGCACGATCCATAAAATAAAATAAAGTTAGTAAGATAAACGACTTCATCTTATGGCAAACGCACGTGCTCGAACAACTGCCTGCCACGTTTGTTCTGTTACGTAGGTGTTATGTCGTGTTTTGTTTCACTTTCTTTGCATTGCAGAGTAATTTCGTAAAAAGGAATAAAATTGCAGAGTACTTTCATAAAAAGGAATCAGCGTTTTTGTAAATATAAATACCCAGATCTCTTTAAAACGCTATAACCTACAATAAAACCTGAAATTTTGAGATGTTTAAATGAGCAAAATAACATCTAAAAACATTTTCTGCTCTTACATGAATGAAATTCTCCTATATTTCCTGATAGAAATCCGGCGTCTATTTGATACGTTTTAAATCTGCTTCAATTTAAAATTTCACCCGGTCCTATAGTTCCGGCAACATCCCCTATATATGAATGTTTATTTAAAGCTTAAAAGCAGCCGTCTTAGAACGAGCTTCAGGTTAGTAAAAGAATAAAAGAACCGTTTGTTTTCAGTAATCTAAATTTCAAATTTTAGCGTATAATGGCAAAGAGCGTATAAATAAGCTACGTTTAGCCGAGTTAAAAAAAAGGGTGAAAACTACAATGAAGTGCCGGCACTAACGCAGAATTACGTAAAAAAGTGGAAAACATACAGGGTGTCCACAAAGTCTCTTTACAACTTTGCACATTTATTAAGGACGCCCTGTACTATGTACGTTCAGGGTATTTGTTGTATAATATACTGTAAATATCAAAGTTTTAATTGACATTATCGTTTCTTGTTATAGGTCCCTCACTGACGTAGCAGGTGCTATTCTATGAAAATGTGGTCCCCACAAGAGAGAGCGCCGTGCGTCACTTGGTTCATCGAAACAAAATCTGACGCACGAACGCAACGACATTTCCGGACTAAGTATGGGAAAGCCTCGCCATCTCGTCCTAGTATCCGCTAATAGCACCAGAAATTCATGGAGACTGGGTCCGTGTTGGATTAAGATCGTAATGGCCTCCCACGAACATCGAATGAAGACATCGAACGTGTTCGTGATTCATTTTCACGAAGCCCGAAGAAGTCCATTCGTTCCGCTGCCAGAGAACTGCAAATGCCCCGGTCCACGGTACACTGGGTGCTACATAGACATCCACGCTTATATGCATACATAGTGCAACTGTTACGAACACTTGAGGCAAACGATAGACCACGACGAAAAGAATTCACATTGGTGATGCTGGATAGACTGAGTGAAGGTCCCGAGTTTCTCACACGCTTGTTATACGGATGAGGTAACTTTTCATGTCCCTGAGCAGTTAAACAGACACAGTGTCAGGATTTGGGGGTCTTAAAATCCTAATGCGTTTATAAAATGGCGAGAGACAGTCCTAAAGTGAGCGTGTGGTGCGGTGTTATGCATAACCAAGTCCTTGGACAATTTTTCTTCAGTGAGAAGAAAAGTGACGGCAGATGTTTATCTGGATGTCTTGCCACAGTTGAAGGACCTTCAACCAAGCGTCATATCCCAACAGGACGGTGCGCCACCACATTGCGAGTGGCACGTTCTGGACTTTTCAAACACAACATTCCCTGGGAGGTAGATTGGACGGGATGGTCCAATTGCATGGCCATCCCGTCCTCCCGACGTCACACCTCTGGACTTTTTCGTATGGGGACATGTGAAGGATATCGTGTATCGGACAAAGGTGCAGGACATTGATGACCTGAAATCGAAGATCAACATTGCAATTTCGACCATTACTGAGGACATGCTGCAGCGTACAAGGTTGGAAGTGGGGTTTCGGCTAGATTGTTCTACGCGCAACAAATGGTACGCATATTGAGCTTTTGTAATGAGGTAGAAAAAAACTATAATCTTTGCTCTTACTTATGTGCGCAACCACATTTGTCTATCGCATACAGTGAATCCGTAATAAATGTGTAAAGTTGTAAAGAGACTTTGTGGACACTCTGTATAACTGAGAAACGTATAACAAAATTTCCACTGTATTTGTGAATTATTTTCATGTTCTTTGTGTGCCATATCAATGTCGTCTATAAAATACAAAGCCATGACATTAGCGAGATCAGTTCTGTCTTTCAGTGACGTCACGTGGAACCAAGGCCTCCGGTTGGTTTCCAATGCTGTCGTGTATGACGTCAAGCTCGACACCGATGTATCAGACCGCGTAACAGAGTGACGTCACAAACGGAGGAAACTCATCTATCTGTACTCGAGGCAAGCCTAACCTGACTATGTAGTTTAAGTTACGGAGTGTGTACTTCCACTGCATAATATAGTTCCAGTTTAAAAACCGTGTTCGAACTTGAACTGAAAGCTCATGGATATATAGATGTTCTAAATGTCGGACGTACGCACATTTAAAAAAATGAAGATCCCAGTTTCGGGCGCGTTTCTAAAAAATATAAATATTCGTATTTTTGTGACGTCATTGTCACTTCTGTCTTGTTTCAGACAGGTTATACGTTAACAAGAGGATATTTACTGTGACTGGGAGGGGAGAATTGTTAGCCGGAGGCGGATATAATGGCTTGGTGGTCATTGTAATGAGCTTACTCCTTTCTTCGTGGTTGCTGTTTTAAAATACTCTTTCAGAAATCGGTTTGTCTGGTGCTCATCAAGGTTGAGAAGGTGTGTCGGTGGAGGGGGGCATAGTGATTAAACGCGGAAAGTTTTCTTTTGTATCGCCTTCAGTCACCCTTAAGGGAAGAGCACACAGCACCCCATTAGTGCGCGAAGAAATACTGATGAACAAGAGATTTCATGTCGGTGAATCGGTTTCACAACCTTAACAGTGTAATCAGGTTAGCTTTGCTCCGAATATAGTAACATGGCCTTGTACTTTCTGAATGCCTTAGCCAGGGGCGTATATAGAATTTTTGTTCGGGGGGAAACGGGGGCCGACGAGAAATGGATGTTTTTCAAATGCACCAGAATGAAATTAAAGATAAAGAAAAATGGAAGAAAAATTAAAGCATTTCTTTCTGATGTAAGTAAATGCATCTTGCATGAAATTAAGGATATGTTTTTCTAATGTATGTCGTATTTTTACCAAAAACCTTAAAAGTGAAACACTTCCAGAAGAAGGCCAAGCATAGGCGTAGCGTGACCAAGAATTTTTTTTTTTGGGGGGGGGCAAAGAAAACTAAACTTCTTGGGGGGATTCTCGGAAATAGTCTCCGGAAATGCTCTTGTTCAATTGCCATAACTTAGGTTTTTTGCATGCCTAATATATCCAAAACTATATGGTGTGGGAGGATTGCGTTCACTCATCCTAATGAGGATGAAAAAAATATGCCTTTCAAAGCATCTCATGCAGTTATATGATAAAGAAAACCATCATCAGATGATTGCTGCAAAGCAGTCATAACAATGCTCGTTGTTGCGCAGCGTTGTTCCCTTTGGCTGTAGGTCAGATTTTATAACATTCAATAGGTGAACGACTATTTCCGTATTTACTCGAATCTAACTCGCACCTTTTCCCTCTAAAATCGAACCTGTCTATCTGGGTGCGCGTTAGAATCGGTGACAAATGCATACATCGGGATTCGTCTCGCAAATGCCTGACTGTCCAGGATGTCGTCGTTGTCTGAGCGTCTGACTGTTGCTATGGCCACCGACAATCTCCAACTTTCCCCATTCTTCCGCATTCGTTGAGAAGCTTCGACGAAAGATATGAAATATGGACAGTCGCTTGCATCATAGTATTGTTCTCTGAAAGAAACACTGCAGTTTGTTACTTGAATGTGGAGTATACTGTCCAGAGATGTGTTCTAAATTGCAGCATTATCCAGCAAAGTTTAAGCTGCAGGTGCTTGCCTATGCAGAGACAAATCGCAATCGCGCTTGTTTTAGGGAGTATGGAATTTCAGAAGTGAATGTAAGGCTTTGGAGGACGTAAAAGGAAAAGCTGAATCAGTGCTCCAAAACAAGAAAGACGTTCTCGTGACCTAAGACGGATAGATTTCTCGAGATTGACGATTGTCTTGAACATTTCGTGAAGCAGCAGCGTGTATCAAGTTTTCCTGTTACTGTAGAAATTCTTCAGGCAAAAGGCATGAGAAATTTATCGTGAACTTGGATCCAGTGTAAAGTTCACTGCTTCAAGAGGATGGATTTGCCGTTTTATGAAAAGAAATGTATTTTCTCTGAGGCGGCGTACTTAAATATGTCAAAGAATGCCATCTGACTTTGAAGTAAAGGTATATAGTTTTTTCAAATACGTCGTATAAGTAAGAAAGAACCATGTTTTAAGCCAGACTGGGGATGCTGACAAAACACCATTGTATTTTGATATATGTCATCAAACTACACTGTAGAAAGTATTGGTGCAAAGCAAGTTAACGTGCTAACAACAGGAAACGAGAAGTTCCGAATGACGGTCATGCTTTACATTACCGCCGATGGTAACAAGCTATCACCGTACGTTATTTTAAAGAGAAAAACATTTCCGAATAAAGAATTTCCTCAGAAAATTCATGTCAGAGTTCAAGAAAATGGCTGGATGACCAAAGAACTGGTAAACGACTGGCTACAAAAATTGTGTGATTTCGACGACCAGGTGTGGGGGGCGACTGCGGTCCATGCTTGTATTGGATTCATTCAACGGGCATGCATCCAACTTGGTGAAAATCAGGATTGTTGAAAACAGAACTGATTTAGTTGTTGTGCCTGGACTTCCCAACTTCAGCCCCTTGATGTCTGCATAAATAGGTTTTTTAAAGCAGCAATTCGGTCACTTCGGGAGACACAGAACTGACAAAAACTGGATGTGTTAAAAAATCTTCACTCCCTGTAGTAGCACAGTGGATTGTAGATACCTGGGAGTTCATTCCTAATGACTTAGTTAAGTGGTCTTTTCTGAAACGCGGCATTTCCAATGCGATGGATGTTACTCAAGACGACGGTATCTTCGAACAATCCAGCAGTAAAACCACAGCCGCCAGCAGGAATGAAGATTCGTGTAGTGAAATATCTGAGGATGTAGATGCCGCCCCGGTGGCGCAGTGGTCTAAGCGAAGACCTCTGATCATTCCTCCGTAAGGGGTCCGGGTTCGAATCCCGGTTTAGGCATGGATGCTGTGTTTGTCTTACGGCACTGGCTCTTTCCCTTCCCTGGAAACAGTGACCCTAAATTAGGGACGGGCGACTGCTTATAGCCCATTGAATTGCTCACGGTGGTCGTTAAACCTCCAAATGAAATGAAATGAGGCTGTAGATGCATGTGAGCAATGCATAATTTGGAATAATGTGAAATTTAAATAAATTCAAGAATTGCCATATTTCGTAAGTTTCATCAGTTTGTATTTCTTTCATGTTTCCTTGCGTCTCATTATCCGAGTATTTTGAAAAAATACGCATTTTCTTTGCTGAGAAGTAAGGTACGCGTTAGATTCAAGTAAATACGGTATTACTTTTCGACTTTTCAAGTTGGGGGGCACGTGCTCCCCCCGTGTCCCCGACGCTACGCCTATGTGGCCAAGGACTCCCTGCCTTCCTCTTGGCCTTGTCCATATCTGATGAAAATAAAGGAACATTGAATTAATACGCAATGCCTCCACTTAGTCATTAATTCTGGTTGATCTAATATTTAAGGTGTTCAATTGGAGCAAATGTTAATTATGAGTTTTCTACTTCTACAAGCGACAGTACGGATTAAAACATAAGAGTTAAACGAACAAGTCATCCAGTAACTTTAAAACCGATTTTGAAAGCCGTTCAACCCCTATTATTTTATTCTCCTCGCTCAGTGTATTCAGGATATATGCTTCGCCAAAGAAAAATGTTTCTTTTGATATTCTAAGGAACTGAGATGCCTTCCAGAGTGCTATAAGCAGTGCTTAAAGCGACAAGATAAAAGAAATATGTATTTCTCCATCCTCGATTTGTCTCTCTAAAGCGTAGATGAATAAATTTAAAAGCTGCATGCTTCTTGCATTTGAAATAAACATTCGTCGTCACTCACTGCAACAGTTTTGAATAATTTTAATCAGAAATCTTGCAGCAGTACCTTTTACAGTGGTACTTGCAGACCATCGGTAACTAAAATAAAGCATTCGTATCAAGTGATGAATAAAACCATCGGGGAATGCGAAGTCATTCTCAGGAAAATTGCCAATTTAATGGAAAGGGATGCTATTCGCTCAAAATCAAGATTGCCTTTACAGCTTCTAACGGATTATTTCACTTTGAAGCCTGACAGATTCAGTTTTATGAAATACGGGAAACCATGTTACGAAATATTCTTCCTCCTTCGGGGCATCTGTTACTGTCGAATTTCCATTAGAGAGAGCATGAGAAAGCGGAAAATAATGCGTTACCACACAAGTCCATCTTCCCAACGATGAAAAATAATAAAGATATGCAAAAACAGGAATCGTGAAACGTCGAGATTTGAAATGTGTTTGGATTCCGGATAATTTGAACACCAATTACAGCAGCAAATCTGCCAAAAGTACATGTAATTCCAAGATTTAAATGCAGTTAAATTATTATTACTCTCATGTTTGGTGGTTCGAGGTATTATAACAGCTCCGTTTGATTGCAATCTGAGAAAAGCGCAGAGCCCTTTTACTTTTTGTATATATAAAGAGACTATACTAATATTTAGCCAGGATAATTTCCATATTATGTGCTTGCAACAAAACGTAGGGTACTACACTCACGGACAATGAAATTTGCGCATCAAGAAGGAAGCGTCGTATTGAACTGAAATTTTATTAACGTAATGATACAGATGACTGATACACATGATGGCAAAAACCAAAGCTGCAGGAAAATTACAGTGGGATCTGTGGCACGCAGTCCGGTCATCTTCAATAGCACGTCAAGCCGCCTGGTGCGGCGATACATGCTGCAATACTGTCCGGCATGGAGGCGAACTGACGCCTGATGTTTTTCTGCGGCAGACTGTTCCACACGTGTTCGACAGTGTTCTCCAAATCCCGGAGAGTGCGGCACAGCGGTAGCTAGTGGCCATGGAAATGTCTGGACATGACGTAGGCAGTCCTGGGCAACCCGAACCTTGTGCGGGCAGGTATTTTCCTGCTGGTATAGCGCACCAAGAATCCCGGCCAGGAATGGGAACACGTGGGCCTTAGGATCTTATCCACATACCGCTGGCCCGTCAATGATCCACGTACCACTACTACAGCTGATCGGCTATCGTACGCAATGGCTCCCCAGACCATAATGCCTGCAGTGGAGGAGGCGTGGCCCTCGATAGCGAGATTGGGATTGCGCCGTTGACCTGGGGACCTCCACACCCGGACCCGATTATCCTCTGTCCCCAAAACGAAGCCGCACTATCGCTAAACACCACACGTCGCCAGTCTGTGGCGTTTCACGTCGCTCTGGCCTGGCAACTCTGCAAACAGAGCCGGCGATGTTCCGGTGTTAATGGCGGCACACGTAAGGGGCGGTGGGATCGTATATTCGCTTTCGCGAGGCGTCGGGAAATGGTTCGTGGATACACAGTAGCTGCTACACCTACCTGTATAGTAGACCGGGTCCCTGTGGGATTCGTTCGTGCCTGGCACACGATCCTTCGATCCTCTCTAGCTGTGGTCCTTCTAGTCAGTTCGGAGCCGCTCCGCCGTGTGGCAGTTCTGTCACGTGTCCACTGCTCCCAACACGGTCGGACGGTATGGCCAGAACAATCCACGCGGCAGGGTATACAGCGCGACGACCACCCTGCGGTTTTCAGCCCGATGACCAGACCTCTCTCAAAGTCCGTAAGTTGCGTAATCGACGTCTCTGGCGTCTACCCGGCATTCTTGTCACTCTGTACTCTTACTTGCGTCTGCCGGTGCTTTTCATTTTCATGGGGCATCGACTACACACCGGTTTATAAGGCCACCGGTTCGTGCTTGCAACGCCGCTACAAGGTATGCGGTCATAAGCAATCGCATCAAACGTGGATCATTTGTATACCAGCACGCACTCTAGCTATTTGCAAAGTTTCGTGGTTGTAGCATGCTTTTTTCTATGGTGCACAAATTTCATTCTCCGGGAGTGTATAAAACTGTATATGACTCTCTCTCTCTCTCTCTCTCTCTCTCTCTCTCTCTCTCTCTCTCTCTCTCTCTCTCTCTCTCTCTCTCTCTCTCTCTCTCTCTCTCTCTAAAGCCCTCTTTGAAACTATATATATATATATATAGTTTCAGAGAGGGTTTTAGAGAAGGAGTTTTATAGAGGGTTTTGGAGAGGGAGTTTTAGAGAGAGAGAGAGCGAGAGAGGAAAAGAGTTTTCAGAGAGAGCTCTCTAAAGCTCTTTCTGAAAACTGTCTCTCACTCTAAAACTCTCTCACTCTCTCTAAAGCGCTCTCTTTAAAAATCCCTCTCTCTCTAAAACTATCTCTATATCTAAATCTCTCTCTCCCTAAAACTATCTCTATATATAAATCTCTTTCTCTAAAACTCTCTATATATAAATCTGTCTCTCTCTAAAACTATCTCTATATATATATAAATCTGTCTCTCTCTAAAACTATCTATATATATATATATAAATCTGTCTCTCTCTAAAACGATCTATATATATATATATAAATCTGTCTCTCTCTAAAACTATCTCTATATATAAATCTTTCTCTCTCTAAAACTATCTCTATATATAAATCTTTCTGTATATAAATCTCTCTCTCTAAAACTCTCTGTATATAAATCTTTCTCTCTAAAACTATCTCTCTATATAAATCTTTCTGTATATAAATCTCTCTCTCTCTAAAACTATCTCTCTATATAAATCTTTCTGTATATAAATCTCTCTCTCTCTCTCTCTCTCTCTCTCTCTCTCTCTCTCTAAAACTATCTCTCTATATAAATCTTTCTGTATATAAATCTCTCTCTCTCTCTCTCTCTAAAACTATCTCTCTATATAAATCTTTCTGTATATAAATCTCTCTCTCTCTCTCTAAAACTAGCTCTCTATATAAATCTCTCTCTCTAAAACACTCTCTATATAAATCTCTCTACATATAAATCTCTTTCTCTCTAAAACTCTCTCTATATAAATCTCTCTCTCTCTCTCTCTCTCTCTCTCTCTCTCAATCTCTTTCTCTAAAACTCTCTCCCTAAATCTCTCTCTCTTTAAAACTCTCTCTATATAAATCTCTTTAAAACTCTCTCCCTCTCTCTCTAAATCTCGCTCTCTATATAAATCTCTGTCTAAAACTCTCTCCTCTCTCTCTCTAAATATTTCTTTAAAACTCTCTCCCTCTCTCTCTAAATCTCGTTCTATATATAAATCTCTCTCTAAAACTCTCTCCTCTCTCTCTCTCAAGATCTCTATCTTTAAAACTCTCTCTCTCTCTCTCTCTTTCTAAATATCTCTCTAAAACTCAATCCCTCTCTCTCTCTCTCTCAACTCTCTATCTCTAAAACTGTCTGTCTCTCTAAAACTCTCTCTCTCTGTAAAACTATCTCTCTTTCTAAAACTATCTCTCTCTCTCTCTCTCTCTCTCTCTCTCTCTCTCTCTCTCTCTCTCTCTCTCTCTCTCTGTATATCTCATCACCATTAGTGTTGTCAATTAGTATCAATCTACTGCTGGAGAAAGGTCTCCCGAAATTTCTTCAACAACTTCTATCTTGAGCCAGTGGCCTCCATGTTAATCCGGCAGGCTTTCGAATATCCATCCACTCATATCCCTGGTGGTGGTCTTCTGGGTCTTTTTATGTTCCTTTGTATTTACAGTAATACACGTTTTACAAAAAAACAAAAAAAAACGAAACAATTCGAGGAAGTCGTTCGATGCTGATGAAACTCCACATGCAAGTACCTCAGGATAGAATATGTAAATGACTGAAAAATGACAACCGATGACTGAATAGTGGCCAGCAATAAACATATCTTCCTAGATGTGCGGTTCCAATGTAATATATCCTCCTTGATGTGCGGCTTTTAATATATCCTCCTCGATGTATGGTTCCCACGCAACAGTGCGTGGGAACAGCACATTGAGGAGGATATATTAAAAGAAAAGCTCGCACACAGGGACAATCGTAACAGCGGATTGCGGTTGCATTAACTTCCACTGACTGTGAAGATGCCTCGCGTCAGATCCGTGCACAGTACGAGCATTTGAGTGAGTTTGAAGAAGATATACACATGTGTATAATTAGGCTGAGAGAAGTCGCTTGGTCAAGTCGCCGTATCACCAGGCATTTGTGCCGGTGCGACGCTGCTATCGGACGACGTTGGCAACAATGAATCGAGAAAGGCACAACCCAGCGGAACGCGGGTAGTGGACGGCCGAAGCCAACGACAGAACGCAAGAGTCGAGCGATCGTGAGAGGTGCACGAGCAGATCCGCTGTCCGTGACTATCCGCCGTCCGCGGCTACGTTGCGTCGTCTACAGGTACGGAAGTGGCCATCCGCACCATTACCAGACGACTTGCGGCAAGGGGAGTATATTCAAGGAGACTACTTCGCCGCCTACCACTAACCAGCGAGCATCGCCGACACCGGTTGCAGTGGTGTCGGACCAGATCAACGTGGGATAGTGTCCATTAGTGTCGTGCTGTCTTCACTGATGATTCACGGTTTTTACTTTGCGCCGGTGACCAGCGCATATGTGTCTGGAGACGAGCCGGCCAGCGCCCCTACCCTGCTTTTACCGTGAAACGGCACGTGATTCGCACACAGGGAGTGACTGTCTAGGAAACAATTTCCTTCGATAGCTGGACACCCATCGTAGTCCTCCGTATCACCCTCACGTCTCAACTGTTCGTTGACGACTTTCTAAGATCTGTTGTGTTGCCATTCACGTCGCAGCATCACCGAGCAGTTTTTCACAGGATAATGCCCGGCCACACATGGCATGGCTCTCCCATGCCTGTCTCCCTAATATCGACACCGTTTCATGGCCAGCCCAATTGCTTAACCTCTCACCTATCGAACATGTTTGCGACATGATGAGACTCCACAAACGCCCATCCAGGAATGTCGGCAAGCTGGTTCGCAATGTGGACAACATCTGGTATGCTATACCTCAGGACAGTATCCCTAAACTGTATGTGTCTATGCCACGCCGGGTAGCCGCTTGTACCCGAGCCAGAGGTGGGGCTATAACGTACTGACTTGTTACTTTCGTGTAGCTGTTTTATCCGAATAAATGGCTCAAGTGCTCTGGAATTGCAGTCATTTCCTTTCCTATCTACGTGCATTGCACATACCAATTTACATCTCGATTAGATGATTCCTGCTGGTTTTTCTTTCCTTTTTTTTTTGGAAAGAGTGTATTTCAGTTGTCCATCGGTGGTTTGTTCTTCTCGCAATATGTTCATCCCATTGCGAGATTTTACTTTGATTATGATGTCTTTTACTCTTCTCATTCTCTTAATCCAAGAGTTCCTCTTCCTATATTTCCTGGTTACACCAAGCATGCATCTCTCCATGCTTCTTTCAGTCATCTGCATGTCTTGTTTAAATTAAGACTTATGTCTCTGCTCCATTCGTAAGCGCTGGCAGGTTGCATTGATTAAACACTTTTCTTTTAAGACATAATGATATATTGCTCTTAAAAATTTTACTGTTTCTTCCAAAATCTCTCCAACCAAGTTGTTTCATACGCCGATGCATTTCTTCATCACTGTGTCCCTCGCTTGACATCTGTTGCCCAAAGTAAATACAGGTATCGGTTATCTCCAGTTTTTCCCCATCAATCGGTAAATCCTCATTTCTTGTAAAGGCACTGAACATCAGTTTTGTTTTTGGAAGTTAATTTTAAATCCCACCTATTTATTCTTGTCAGCAAGTTCCTGAATTATACTCTGAAGCTCTGAAGGGGTAGTTGCAAAATTGACTATGTCATCCGCAAAAGGAAAGTGAGTTAAATCATTTCCATTAATCTTTATCTCCAACTCTAATGGATATAAGCAATCGCCCGTCCTTAATTTAGGGTCACTGGCTCCAAGAAAGGGAGAGAGACAATACCGTAAGACAAACACACCTCCCTCGCGTCATTCGGGATCCGAATCGAGGCTCTCTCGGTTGAACGCTCAGAACCTAATACTTAAACCACTGGGCCGCCGGGTCGGCTACCTTGCAAGATTATAAAATTTCTACAGAAATCTCTTACGTGGCTGGATATCAGTTGGGGATTGACTTGCCAAATTATTTTATGTGTAATTTCTGAAGGAGTTGTGTTCGTGACATCATACACAGTGTGGCGAAGAATTTTTAAGACTGGGTCTGTAAAATGAAATAGAAACAAGAAATTATAATTGTTTTGGTTTGTTATTCAAAATAAGTCCCCCCGGCTTCAATACACTTGTTACAGTGATATAATAATGATTCGAATGCCTGTTCCAGTTCACTTTGCGGAATTGCCTCCAAAGCACGCGTCGAAGCTGTTTGTATGGTCGAAATATCATCAAAATAACATCCTTTTAACGTCATTTTAAGTTTTGGGAATAAAGAAAAGTCGCAGGGTGCTAAATCAGGCGAATACGGTGGATGATTCAACACACAGACGTTATTTTTCGCCAAAAATCTACGAACAAGAAGTGAGGTGTGACTGAGTGCATTATCGTGCAACAAACACCAACTGTTTTCATCCAGATATTCTGGACGAATGCGACGAATTCTGCACATCAAACACCTTAAAACATTTAAATTCACCAGTAATTTTTTGTCCACTTGGAACAAATTCTTTGTGGATAATATCCTTACTATCGAAGAATGAAATTAGCATTGTTTTGATTTTCGATGGAGCTTTTCTTGTTTTTTTTTTTTGTTTTTTTTTTTGGCTTGTGGTGAGTTTTTTGACTTCCATTCCGCACTTTGTCGCTTTCTTTTAGGATCATATTGAAAATACCATGTTTCATCACCTGTGACAATCAATTTTAAGAAGTTTGGATCATTTTCAACTGCTGAAATGATGTCTCTGCAATGTGCACTTCTCCTTGATTTTTGTTCATTGGTTAACGTGTGTGGAAAAATTTTTGCACAGACTTTTGTTTTGCACAAATCTTCATGCAGGATGGTTCGAATCGTTTCTTTGTTGATGTTTAAAGACTCTTCCATCATTCTTAGTGATGCACATCGATTGTTTGCCACGAAATCACGCACTTTTTTAATAATCTCGGGTGTCCTAGATGAACTTGGTCTTCCGGTATGCTTATCATCTTCTAGCGTATCTATTCCGACCGAAAAACGTTTGTGCCACAGGAAAACATTTGATATACTTAAACAAAACTCACCGTAAACCTGTTACATCATTTGGTACGTTTCCGATGCACTTTTACCAAGTTTTGCGTTAAATTTAATAAGAGCCATCTGTTCCATCTTAATAATTCAACATGAAAAAAAATTTACTGCTCTAATGAACGTGACCATCTGCTTGCTTTCAGTTCACTTTGCGGAATTGCCTCCAATTGCCTCTGGTCACGTTACAGAAAGCAAGCAGATGGTCACGGTTTGTAACGCATTCGCGATTACACTGGTAGCACCGCCGTAGGCTGAAATCTAGCGCCAGTCTTAAAAATTATTTGACGCACTGTGTATGTAGTCTCTCTGAAGAAATTATTCCAACATTTTTTATTGCACTTATTTTTAAAGCAACTGATTGACGATCTTATAAAACATTTTCTTGTCATAAACATATTGTTATTTGTTAAAGAACACCTAAGGAGTTTTACCGTGGTTTCATTAGTAATACATACTGTTAAACCTTTTTGAAATTGTTCGTTAAACAACCTCTAAGACGCATCTTAGCTGGGTTTCTTTTATACCAGGCGAATGATTTCCTTTTTTGGAAAACTTTTTAGGAAATTGCTTTATTTCAGTTTAATTCTTAAACTATTACCGAAGAAGGTTTGTTTGATTGTAAGTTCTTAAACTACTACCAAAAACGTTCTGCTTTATTGTATATTCCTCAACTACTACCGAAGAAGTTTAGTTTTATTATATAAAATATTTCTTCGCCAAGTTTTTTACGACAGCGTTTTGTCTTTTTCTTTGTTATGAAGCCTCAAGGAATTCCAGAAGTGTAGTGTTATGTGGCGTAATATAAAATCGAGTTAATGGAATCTGTCTCATCCTTTTTGTCTTTTCAAAGAATAAATATCACAGGCTATTTCCTCACTATTTATTTATTAACCTTCCTTTTATATATATATTTTTTGTTTTACGCTTTCTATTTTATTCCACCTACAGTGCGTGTCGAAATACAGTGATACATTTTATTAAGATTAATATTAATGATACCGTATTCCATTCAAAGTTTGAACACGTTGTGATGGGAGAGCAAGATATGGCAACCATTAAATGGAAAATATGATCAACTTACAGATGACATCACGAATGAAAGATTTCCTGGAAACTTCAAAATGACAGAGAGCCACTGATGCCTGCCAAAATCTTGACAGTGT
Source organism: Macrothele yani (assembly GCA_039090855.1). Taxonomy (NCBI): domain Eukaryota; kingdom Metazoa; phylum Arthropoda; class Arachnida; order Araneae; family Macrothelidae; genus Macrothele; species Macrothele yani. The sequence continues at coordinate 27,690,508 of CM077005.1, forward strand.
TTTATTTACAGTGCATCGAGGAGCTCACCACTGGCAATCGGAACTACCCATAAGTCATAGCGATGTGGCTTAAGAGTAGGACACACATGCTTAAGTTGATAACACGAGCATCTGAGCGCACATTTTAAGTGACGTTACATGAAAAATTAATGTGTTTATTGATGAAGTTGTGGAAGTTTGCTGGCCGCGAATCATTTGAACTTACATTCAAACATCACGGAAGATGAATTCCGGAAGTTTCCACACGTCAACATTTTTTTTTTTAAACGTGCATCCCAAAAATCGATAAGATTCTCCTGACAAAGGGAATTTCCTATAATGAAAAATAAATGACGTGCTTTATTACGCCTTTTGATTTCTACGTATTCGTTACGAAAAACCGTGTTTATACAGGGTAAACATAAAGTTATTCTCTCACCATTAAGAAAATTTTTATTTAAAAAGCTATGATAGGTAGAAACAAACAGTTTGTCTCACGATGAATGTAAATTAATAGAGGATTTTGTTTTCTACACACTCTAAAAAATTGCCGTGAGGAGTTCGTGTTTCACCCGGATTAAGACGGTTTACAAATTGTAAGCACGCCACCTAGCGGTCTACCATAAATTTTCGGTAGATAAACTACATATTTCCGGTGTTTAAACTGTTTGAACTATTACTGTATTTTAACCTTGACAATCTGACAACGGTCTTCTTAAAGGGGTTATGTACCTGTTTTTTCATGTACAATCCATCGATTGGCAACACCTCTATATGGGCAACACGTTTTTATTTCCCGGTCCGTAGACACAGTGTTAGAATCAGAAATAAATCTTCTACTTGCCCAGCGGTCCACTAGAATTTGAAACCCACTGGTCCACCAAAATGCCCGCCGGTCTGTAAAAAAAATAATAAAAAAAAATTAAAGACATTTGCAATATATATAGAAAATAATGTATCATTTCAATAGAATTAATCTCCAACACTTGTTTTTAAACCTATCACTAGTTTGCAGCCTAAAAAGAAAATCATACAGAAAGGTAAAAGAAACAGAAATTCATTTTTTAACTTGTGACGAATTAGAAAAAAATCACTCAGTGGCTATCAGGGCTAGTAAAATCAATAGTTCAGTGGTCCAACGGAAGCTTTACTGACCAATGGCCAGCGAACCACTATGTAATTCGAACGCTGAGACATATTATTTATGTCCGGTCATTAGACATGTTAGTGAACATTACGGCATTAAACGTTTTTATTTCCCATTAGACATGTTAATGAACATAACATGTATTATTATTTATTTGGTATTAGACATGTTAATAAACATTATACTGTAAAATTACGGTTTATTGACTGGCCACCCAGCTGCCGGTGTATCTACCGTAATTTGACCATGCAATTTTTAACAGTGCACTGTAAAAAACATTCTGAGATTCAAGAGCCACTTTCCGTCATTTCTTTCGTGAATTAACGAAGCATATTTCTGATGCAACTCTTTCCGTGAAATGACGGAAATAAACCTGAATTTCACGGATTTTTCGTACCACGGGAAAATTCTGAATTTTCAGAAACCTTTCCGCAGTTTCTTTCTTACATTAACGATAAATCACCGTTTCAGCGATGTGTTAACGGAAAATCGTGAATTTTCAGAAACCTTTACGCAATTCCTTTCGCATATTAACAGAAAAACTCCGTTCTCACATTTTCCGTATCCGTATGACGAGAAATTACCGGTTATAGGAGCGATTAAAACTTTTAAAATTTTCAATCGTCTGTTTAAGGATCTGATTTTGAAGTTCCGTAGCAAGATCGGATATTGTGGATAGTATATCGCATGAATTTTTTTTTATTGTGGCACAGGATATTTCTTCCCTCTGCCCTATTTTGTGCATTAGCTATTTATTATATATTGTGTTACTGTCAGAAACGGGGTACTTCACTTATAGTAGAGATGGTTATACGATGTCTATGTGCCAGTCTTTGGACAACTTAAGACATAAGCTATTATAACTAGCTAGCATAAGTAAATTTTATATTTCCGTAAGACGGCTTTTTTTTTTTTCGTGTGAAATAATACTATAAAAAAAGTACATTTCACCTTTATGTACAATTCTTTCGACAACATAAGCTATTATATCTATCAAGAGTAAATTTTATATTTAGGAAGAATTTTTTTTGTGAAATAATATTATTAAAAAAGTACATTTCACCTTTATGTACCAGTCTTTGGACAACTTTAAAACATAAGCTGTTATTGCTATCATAGTAAATTTATATTTAGGAGGGCTTTTTCTTGTGAAATAATATTATAAAAAAAGTACATTTCACCTTTATGTACCAGTCTTTGGACAACTTTAAGACATAAGCTATTATAGCTATCAAAAGCAAATTTTATAATTAGGAGGAATTTTTTTGTGAAATAATACTATAAAAAAAGTACATTTCACCTTTATGTACCAGTCTTTGGACAACTTTAAGACATAAGCTGTTATTGCTATCATAGTAAATTTATATTTAGGAGGGCTTTTTCTTGTGAAATAATATTATAAAAAAAGTACATTTCACCTTTATGTACTAGTCTTTGGACAACTTTAAGACATAAGCTATTATAGCTATCAAAAGCAAATTTTATAATTAGGAGGAATTTTTTTTGTGAAATAATACTATAAAAAAAGTACATTTCACCTTTATGTACCAGTCTTTGGACAACTTTAAGACATAAGCTGTTATAGCTATCAAAAGCAAATTTTATAATTAGGAGGAATTTTTTTGTGAAATAATACTATAAAAAAAGTACATTTCACCTTTTTTATAGAATAACTGAAAGTAATTGTTAGTTCAAAAAACTCATGTCACAAAACATTTTGTTGCTTCGAAAAACCACGATACAAAATGCTTAATTAGTGAAACATCCTGCTACAGAATAAAACAATATTACAAACCTATTCGGAAAAATAATAAGCTCCAACAAAAATAAAATGAGTAAATCCCTCGCATTAATGACTAAAAAAATCATTGTCGCGCAATTTGTTTTACGATGTACGTGATTCGGATTTCCGAGCATTTGTGTCTCAGTGGTTAAAGGTATGTGTTACCTGTTCAACCAACCCAAACGACGGGAGTTCTATCCTGTCTGCAGCAGAAGGATTATCTGTGGTAAGGGCTGAAAAATGCAGGGTCTTCGATTTTGCGGAAATTCAGTTTAAATACAGAAAAACCTGAAATGAATTTTTCTGAAATAAACGGAATTTCTAACTACGGAAAAGCTGTGAATGTACAGGAGTTAAAATAAACGGACGCTTTTAAAAACAGAAATTTCCGATAAAGACGGACCGGCAACTTTGCTGCATGTTATTTTCAGAAATTTTCCCTGAATTCACACCACTTATTTTTTTACAGTGTACATTGTTAGTATACCTCCACACAAGTGCGGTTCGTAGTCTGGAGCACATCTAGCCGGTATTCAAATTTTCGCCATGTTTTGCCTAACATCTCTTTGGAAATTGTGGAAATGGCACCTGTTATCCTCTTCTGCAGAGTTTCAATATCGGACACTGGTGTTGAATTGGGTATCGCGACAATTCATCGACCAAGACAATTCGTCGACTACGTCAGTTCGTCGCGTTTACATATTTTGGTTACTTACAAATTGCATGCAGGAAAACGTACGATTTCGGTTGTCTTCCGCCGTGATCATATTTATAAGGTTTGGACCCAGACAGGTTAGTAATATTATTACGCTTTTTCTTTGCCACTAAAAATAAATTGATATGCCTGTGCCTAAGCTTAGGCCTTTTTAACAGTTTTTATTCTATTGTGCTCATATTCATAAAGTTCAGACACGAAGTTAGTATTATTCCGTTTTTACTTAGGCATTAAATTCACATTAAATATTAATACCTTGGCCTACGCCTTTTAAGTTTTTATTCCATCGTGTTCATATTCATAAGGTTTAAACACCAAGTCAAGTTCGTATTATTGCGCTTTTACTTAGGCATTAAATATTAATACGTTGGCCTAGGCTTAGTCTTTTTAGCAGTTTTATTCCGTCGTCGTGCTTATATTTATAAGCTTTGCATCAAGTCAAGTTAGTAATATTGTGCTTTTACTTAAGAATAAATATTTCATACACTTGAACAAAATCTGTCAGAAAGGCCTAAACCAAAGATCTATTTTGATTAATATTTAATAAGTAAGTAAAAGCGCACAATATTACTAACTGGACTTCATGTCCGAACTTTACGAAATAATGTGTCAAAAAGGCCAAGGCCTATTTATTAATATTTAATGTCTAAGTAAAAGTGAGATATTACGACGGAATAAAATGTGTCAAAAAGGCCAAGGCCTATTTATTAATATTTAATGTCCAAGTAAAAGTGCGATATTACGACGGAATAAAATGTGTCAAAAAGGCCAAGGCCTATTTATTAATATTTAATGTCTAAGTAAAAGTGCGATATTACGACAGAATAAAATGTGTCAAAAAGGCCAATGCCTATTTATTAATATTTAATGTCTAAGTAAAAGTGCGATATTACGACGGAATAAAATGTGTCAAAAAGGCCAAGGCCTATTTATTAATATTTAATGTCTAAGTAAAAGTGCGATATTACGACGGAATAAAATGTGTCAAAAAGGCCAAGGCCTATTTTTTAATATTTAATGTCTAAGTAAAAGTGCGATATTATGACGGAATAAAATGTGTCAAAAAAGGCCACGGCCTATTTATTAATATTCAATGTCTAAGTAAAAGGGCGATATTACTCAAATGCCTTCGTGTCTGAATCTTATGAATATGAGCACGATGGAATAAAACCTGTTAAAAAGGGCCCAGGCCTAGGGCCTATCTATTGGTATTAAAGGCCTAAGTAAAAGTGCAATAATACTAATTTGACTTTATGTCTAAGCCTTGTGAGTATGAGCACGATGGAATAAAAACTGTTAAAATGGCCTGAGACAAGTTATTCATATTCAATGCCTAAGTAAAAGCACAATAATACTAACGTCTTGGTGTAAAAGCACAATAATACTAAACCTTATGAGTATGAACACGATGGAATAAAAACTGTTAAAAAGGCCTAGGCCAAGGTATTTATATTTAATGCCTAAGTAAAATCGCAATAATGCTAACTTGACTTTATGTCTAAAATTTATGATTATAAGCACAATGGAATAAAAGCTGTTTAAAAGGCCTAGGTTTAGGCCTAGGCATATTAATTTATTTTTAGTGCCAAAGGAAAAGCGTAATAATACTAACTTGTCTAGGTGTCCAAACCTTATAAATATAATCATGGCGGATGACAATCGAAATCGTGCGTTTTCCTCAATGCGATTTGTATCAATATGTAACCAAAATTTGTAAACGCAACGAATTGACGTCTAACCGTTGAATAAATGTTATCCTTGATATACACATGAAAAAGGCTAAAGATCTTATATCTATTGACCGATGGCGGCCATCATGTTCGACCGTCCCTCACAATCTCTCTGTTGGGAAATGTGGTATTGAGAGATTTTCGAACAATTTATCCCGAATGTGGTAGAGCACCACACAGCTTGGGAATTATCATGGTTGACATTCGTCCAACTGAGATGCAAGAAAAAGCTCCATGTCCAGTTACACATTTGCTGTTATTGTGCGTTCACAAAAAAAGAAAGGTCCGATGACTTTGTTGTGCATCAGACTGCATCGCCATTCACTTCTGGGTTGTCCCGCTGTTTTTCAAAGAAAACATGAAGATTTTACGATCCACATATACACACATTGTGTCTGTTTACTTCACCAGAAGTGTAAAAAGTGGCGTCATGCGAAAAACACTCACGCTGCAGAGAGCTGTAATCAATATTCTGTAAAATCTCAGTTGCTAAAGAAGCGTGACGTGAGTTGTCTTCCACACGTTAGGCTTGAACAATTTGCACCTTGTACGTATAAAAACAAAACCTTTTGTGTAACATTTTCTTTAGTGAAGTGCAGGGGATCACGAGTTTAGACGAAACTCGGAGGGTGGATTTCGAGGCTACGTACAAAAGCTTTCCACACTGTATCAGAGTCTTCACTAACACAGGGACGGCTCATTCGTTTTCGGTCACCTACACAGGGTGAGTTGAAGGTTTTGCAATATTTGGATCACTTTATGTCTTCATACGTACTTTTACGACGGAAGCTGATAGCATTCAAAGTATAGGCCATCGTGTTGCACCGTCTTTAGCCATCTGTCTGCCACTTCTTCGAAACTACAGAGGGTGAGTCAAAAGTTTTGCAATATTTGGATCACTTTGTCTTCATACGTACCTTTTCGACGAAAGCTGCCTAGCATTCAAAGTATAGGCCATCGTGTTGCACCGTCTTTAGCCATCTGTCTGCCAGTTCTTCGATTGTAGAGAGGGTGAGTCGAAAGTTTTGCAATATTTGGATTACTTTATGTCTTCATACGTACTTTTACGACGAAAGCTGACTAGCATTCAAAGTATAGGTCATCGTGTTGCACCATCTTTAGCCATCTGTCTGCCAGTTCTTCGATTGTACAGGGGTGAGTCGAAAGTTTTACAATATTTGGATTACTTTATGTCTTCATACGTAACTTTACGACGAAAGCTGACTAGCATTCAAAGTATAGGACATCGTGTTGCACCGTCTTTAGCCATCTGTCTGCCAGTTCTTCGATACCACAGAGGGTGAGTCGAAAGTTTTGTAATGCTTGGATTCCTTTATGTCTTCATATGTATCTTTACAACGAAAGCTGACTAGCATTCAAAGTACAGGTCATCGTGTTGCACCGTCTTTAGCCATCTGTCTGCCGGTTCTTCGATACTACAGAGGGTGAGTCGAAAGTTTTGTAATACTTGGATCCCTTTATGTCTTCATATGTATCTTTACAACGAAAGCTGACTAGCATTCAAAATATAGGTCATCGTGTTGCACCGTCTTTAGCCATCTGTCTGCCAGTTCTTCGATTGTAGAGAGGGTGAGTCGAAAGTTTTGCAATATTTGGATTACTTTATGTCTTCATACGCACCTTTTCGACGAAAGCTGACTAGCATTCAAAGTATAGTTCATCGTGTTGCACCGTTTTTAGCCATCTGTCTGCCAGTTCTTCGATTCTGTGGCGGTACCAGTTCTCGTCCTTCGAGGCGAAGAACTCCTTCAGCCCAGCTGTCACGTTCTCTTCGTTGTTAAACTGCCGCCAACGAAGGAAGTGGGCCGTTGACCGGAACAAATAATGATCCCACGGGGCAAGATCCGGACTATATGCTGGGTGTGGCATCAGTTTGATGCCCTCAAGTTCCTGTCCGGGTCGTTCGCGCGGTATGAGGCCGAGCGTTGTCCTGCTGAAGAAGAGCGCTCTTTCTGTTCACCAGTGCCGGGTACTTCACCTCCAAAACGCTATGCATTTGATGGTCCGACCATTTGGAACAAATTCGTAATCGATTATTCCCTAGAAATTCCACCAGACGCAGAGCATCCCCTTGTCCTCGAAGCGCCCAGGTTTGACAACAGGTTCAGGAAGCCGGCTCGGGCTCACCCACTGCCGTTGTGTGTTAGGATTACGGAAATAGACCCACTTTTCATCGCATGTAACAGTTATCTGGCCTGGCGCACGACCACCGAATCCATGATTCGCGGCCTACCTGACCTTGGCTAATTGTCGCGGTTTTTGTCACCTGAGTGAAATTTCTTGAACCATCTGTTTGCGGTTCTGAAGTCCACGTAACCTTCCCCTTTCGCATGACAAATGTTTTGTGTTGCTTGAGCAGCGTTATGGCAGAGTTCAAACACGTAAAGTAAAAGCGTCCTAATTAGCCGGTTGTGGCTGTCCATCTTTGACTGACTGCAGTGCATGACTTGAACTAGTTTAAACACGTGACATAACCGCCGCAGCACATGCGTTTATGCAAATATTGCGAAACTTTCGACTCGCCCTCCGTACACTTCGTGTCCTCTCAAACTTTGCATACCAAGCAGTTATGCTTTTATGATCAGGTGATGGACGTCCGTACTCTCTTTAGAAATTATGTTGAAGAGTTATCGGTGATCTTATCTCTTGGTACCATTAAACACATTGCCCCTTTTCCTAAAAAATAAGCCATTTTGACTTGCGCTGGCAGCACCAACCAGTTATTACTCAGCATATACACTGCAGGACAATTGCTAAGGACGGATCATAAACGGCTATATAGCGCATAAAAAAGTAAGTGTAGTTGGATGCCAAGTGAAATAAAATAATGTCAGAATGCCAGGACATTACAAGAAAGACAATTTATTGTGCTCTGAAATCTAGAAAACTTTGGAACGTGTTCAAGGGACAAACAGGCCATTTTGTGCAGAATACGTAAACGTGAAAAAAATGCAATTACCGTCCGCAGGCGTTCCGGCGTAAGATGTCAATACGTGATATGGCCACCATGGAGGGCGATGCAAGATTCCACACGTCGTGTCATGCTTTGCACAACATTATCAAGCAGCTGTTGGGGTAATTTATCCCATTCCTCTGTCAGTGCACGAATGAGGGTTTCCTTGTTTATTGGAGGGCATTGGCGACCAGCAAGACTCCTCCCCAAAGCATCCCACACATTTTCAATGGGATTCAGATCTGGAGAACGTGCTGGCCATACGAGGCGTTGAATATCCTCGCTCTCAAGACACTCCTGGACAGTGAATGTTCGATGACATGTTGCGTTGTCGTCCATGAAAATGAATCCATCACCGACAGCACCACGGAACATGCAAGCATGAGGTAGCAGAACATGATTAATGTATCGTTGGCCAGTCATAGTCCCAGTTGGAAGCACATAGAGGGACGTACGGCCATTGATCACGATGCCAGCCCATAGCATGACACTACATGTCGGATATCGGTCCCTTTCTTGTATGTTTGCTGGACAATATGCAGTACCACTATCACGCCAGATCAGTTGTCGTCGACAATCAGACGATAGACTGTATCTACTCTCATCTGAGAAGAGGACAGCAGACCAGTCGTTATCAGTCCAATTGCGATGTTGATGGCACCATTTCAAACAGGCGGTACGGTGACGTCTGGACAATGGGATGCACACAACAGGACGGCGGGCGTATAGTCCTCCTTCATGCAAACGTCTGGCGACAGTTTTTCGGGAGATCCGCTTGCCAGTAGCAGCCATAAACTGATTTGCTACCTCACTAGCTGTGCTGCGCCGGTGTCTTTTTGTTGATAGCACTATGTACCGATCTTCGTCAGGTGTCTTACTGCGAACACGACCTCCCCCGTGACGTTTGCTACACTCTCCATTTGTTTGAAATGATTTCCAAAGCCTTGAAACAACACTGTGGCTGACGTCGAACTCCCTGGCAACATCTGTTATTTTTCGCCCTTCTTCAATCTTGTCAATAATACGGCCACGCGTAAAATCATCTAGGTGATGTCGGGAAGACATACTGAAAATTGCAAGTTCGTCAATTGATTCTTTCCCTTTCAACTTTGCGTTTGAACAACAACGGTCAATACGCGTCAAATCCTTTTATCTCTTATCAGCGCTATGACGTCACGAACAAGTTCGGCAATCCAAAATTTGCATACGCACAACACGTCTTACTGTATCCCGCACTTATGCTAATTTTCACATTTTCCTGCCTTCCATTTTATGGTTGCTATCGTTGCTATTGTCATCCGTCCTTAGCAATTGTCCGGCAGTGTATCTACAACAGCAAAACAAACTGATTAGTTTACATGCATCATGCCACAAACCGCTTGTTTTTAACTATCATAGTTCTTTAAATAAAAATGCTCTTAATGAGTGGAGGACTTCATGTCCATCCTGTATTATTACTTCTTTCCTTGTTTCTTCTTACTCTTACCGGGTTGACACCCACTGCAGGGCACAGATCTCCCCCAGTCTTTTCCAACTTTCTCCATCCTTAGGGTACGTTTATGCTGCAGCCTCGCTGCTGGCACATCCCGAGCTGCGCATATGGATGTCTGGCGATGATGAAACAAAACCATAAATCTTTACAGGTCGTGGAACAGCGATGCTATCTGCGGTGCTCGCTGCGATCATCGCCACAGCGATGATATCAAACTGGCTTGTTTTTCGAGCCTCGACCATAGAAAGGCCTCCTCAGACTTACGCTGTGATTGGTTCTTTCAAGGCCACTCTTCCCGTTCATTGACCCACTTTCCCAACCGAGTGTGAAACTACGCAGTCATCTCTCTCGTATCTTTAAAAACCGTGTTGTGCTTTTTTAGAAGCAAGTTTTATTTGTGGATGTGTCCTGTGATTTGTTTGAAAGGTTAAAATTTAATGACTTTTTAAAGTATGGGTGACAATTTCAAAGAGACCTTGATATCAGCTGTTTTCGAACGCATCGCTCTTTGCGAACAGCGGCATGCAGATCACCACCACAGATTCAAATCACCACAACAGAATTTGGGTTGACAATATTTGGTCGAATCTTTAACTGCTTCACAATTTCTGGTTCAACAATATTTAAAATATACTGAAAGGTTGGTTGCGACATCCTTAAGTGTCTGAAATGTCTCTCTGGATAATTCTTGAGTTGTTCATAGAATTGTTGAAAGTAACCATAGTGAGGGCGTTCTTAATTCAAAGGATGCACTCCATATCTTCTCTTCTTTTCCTTGTCAAAAACCATATTTTGTCGAAAATGAATCGCCATCACTGTCATCAGATGACATAAGAGAGAGCATCGTTTCATTTCAGAGGACACAGGACTGTAATAATAAAAGCGATGTGAACAGCTGCAGTGTGAATGCTCAATGGTGAGCATCGGAGTAACATGCAAGTAGCGAGGTACCTGAGCGAGCATCTATGTGCCAGCAGCGAGGCTGCAGCATAAACGTACACATAGCCTCAGTTCACCATTTATCATCTCGAAAGTTTCTAAGTCATCTCTCCATCTTGTTTTCTGGATCCCCCTTCTTCTCTTTCCATATCTCGGTTGCCATTCTGTTATTAATTGTGTCTATCTTTCAGTCTTCCAACATGTCCAGCCCATCTCCACTTTGATTATTTTATATTTTTATAATATCAATTATTCCTGTGCTTTCTCTTATAAGTTCATTTCTAACTTTTTCTCTTCTTGTTATATCCCGACATTCCTCTCTTTAACTTTCTTACCGATGCCCGTTATTTTTTCACATTGTCGTTCTGTGATACTTCACGTTTCACTTCCATAAGTAAATACTAGGTTAATACATGCATTGAAGATATTTCTTTTTAAACACAATGGAAAATCGCCGGTTAAATAGTCCTTTAAGTCTCCAAATGGCTCTATTACCTTGGATAATTCTTCTATTGATTTCTCTTTCTTGTCTCTCTTTAAAACTGATTACTTGACCTAAGTAAATGTATTCCTCTACTTTTTCGATTTCTTTCTCGATTTCTATCAAAATCTTTTTCTGTATCGTTTTCTGTATTGTTTGTGAATGATTGATTTTACTCCTACGTGCTTTTAGGTCGCACACATGAAAGCATTAATATGAATTTTTCTACATTTTCTAGATTTCTTTAAAATTTTTTTTCCCAATAAAAGATGAAATGAATATTTCTAGCCTTCTATGTTCTAACATACGGGCAGCAAAATCGTTCCTTGCGATCGGGAAAATAATTATCATCGATCAGGCCCAGACAGGTTTTACCATACGTTTTCCAGATTACCCTGGTTCAAGATATATTTTTAAGCCAATCAGCGCAAACTAACCCATGATTACTATGATATACTTTTTTTCAAAAAACTACTGTTTAAAACTTTTCATGGGATCAAAAAGGTAAATATTTCCATATTACAGTAAAACCTTTCTCAAGGTTATCTAAGATTCTGTGAAAAAATGACCATCTTGGCGATTGACCGTCAAATAGAGGGGGTCAATTTTCCAAACTATCCCCCATCACCACTTAAAAATAAAATAAAGATGTCTCACATTTTATAATGCTTCCTGCTGTTAAGTGCTTGCTCTTTCTTTCCTGTAATTTTATTATTTCGCAATGTTATTTGCTAAATCTCTCACTAAGAGCCGGAAGTAAAACTGAAGAATGGGGTAAGGAGCTCAGATCATGCATTCGTCGCAAATCGGAGCTCTTACCAAATGTTCCGCCAAAAAAAATGGAAGGTAATGAGATGCCGAACGCAATAGCAGCACTACTGCGGTTGAGGTTTGAAGGCACGTCTACCCTACCCATCGTTTCTCTTCCTTAAAGTCAGCGATATGTTATTTTTCTTACAAGATTGCTCAAACAATACGGCCACAGTTTGAGAAGGCTAGGTTTGTTGAGATGACGTGGAGTAATCCTTTAAAGTCCGTCAAGTTCCAGTTTAGGGCAATTAAAGGCTGAACATGCGTAACCTAATTAAAAGCAAATCATGCCGTCTGCAGAAAAAGTTCTAAGAACTTGACACACCCACCCACTTTTTGCAGTCTCGTGAAGGATGGTGACACACAGGTGTTTTACGATTTTAAACTTACAGCATTTCATTATCTTTCAAGAGATTTTTTTGTAAATTCCTCGTGTTGGTGACCGTGAAATGCAGTATATTCTCTTATGTGTTTCGAAAATGGCTTCTCGGGGCAGGGTCCTGCAACTGGCCGGCAAGTAGAGCTCTCCTGTGCTTTGTTTCTATTGGCTATAATATCCGGGTTGGACAAAGCTGCCAGCTCTGGTAGGACCCGCGAAATGCGTGTGACTGCCAATACAGGTTTCACTGTATAATATTCCTATGACACCGTTCTTATTAAAAGGCGAAACTGTTGTTCTTAGTTATCAGTATATACTTGTTTTTGGATTGTTTTATCCTTTTCTAATCATACACACAGCTCAACAAAGTGTCAAGTATTGAAAGTTAGTTGAGTTGTTTTGGTAAATTATCCAAATATTTGCGATGCTGCTTCCAAAATAGTACATTCACACTATTATATAACATCTGTTTTAGAAAATTTTGCAGGACTTCGGGTAGAGAACGCTTAAAATAGTAGCATACACTGCACAACACCAGAAAATGTTTCTGAAATCAAAACAACCGTCTTTTCCTAAATTCGAGGCGCTAAATACGATTGTGACTTCAAAAATTGGCGATCGAGTCTTGTTTTGAAAGTGCAGAACGCCACCTCCATAAGGTCTGCATACTGATTTGTTTCTTTTGGGAGTTGTATCAAGCGCCTAGATGACAGAATTTTCGGCAATGGAAACTGCCGTTCTTTTCACTAACTTCAAAGCTCCAAACCAGAGATGGTAACGGGTCAACATCTTTTTGCGGGTCAAACGGGTCTGGTCAAGGTATTTCTGACCTGATTTCGACCCGGTATTATTTCTGTTTTATCTTTGAAAAGTAAAACGAATATTTCAAAGAACCCTTCAGAGATATTTGAAATAATACTTCAGAGCTGCGGAGTATGATCCAGGGACTTAGTGAAAAAGGTGAAGAAATAGAATTAAAAATGAACTTTCGGAAGAAAAAACTAAAAAACAATGCTTTTACAAGGAATAAATATTTATCAATTGATAGGGAAAAGCTGGAGATAACCAATTCTACATTTAACTTGTACAGCAGATATCAAGCAAAGGTCACACTGATGAAGAAATTAATTGTAGTAAAAAACTTGATTGGAGAACTCTTAGAAGAAACCGTACAATTTTAAGAGCAATTTTCAAACCTCAACCGCAGTAGTGCTGCTGTTGCGTTCGGCATCTCATTACCTTCCATTTCCTTTGGCGGAACATTTGGTATGTTTTAAAAGAAAATTGTTTAATAAATTCATCCTTCCAGTGCTTACGTACGGAGCGGAGACGTAGGCCTTAGCTAAAATGGACATACTAAGACTGCTGACAACTGAAAGAAGCATGGAGAGATGCATGCTGGGTGTAACCAAGAAAGATAAAAAGTGCAACTTGTGCATCAGGAAAATGACAAGAGTGGAAGACATCACGATCAGAGTAAAATCCCTGAAATGGCAATGTGCTGGACGTATTTCCAAGAGAACGGCCACTGATGAACAACCGTAATTCTAGCCTGGATTCCAAAGGACAGGAAGAGACCCAGAAAAATACCACATGGGAGATGGGTGGATGAAGAAGACTGGCCCAAGACAGTCCGTTGTTGAAGAAACTTGGGGAGACTTTCATCCAGCAGTGAATTGACAATGATGATGATGATATATTAGCATTTATATTAATAGTTTAAAGCAGATTGTCCGGGTCATGTCAGCAGATTGTCCGGGTCATGTCAGCAAATTGTCCAGGTCATGTCAGCAGATTGTCCAGGTCAAGTCCGGGTCAGGTCAGCAGATTGTCCAGGTCAGGTCAGCAGATTGTCAAGGTCAGGTCCTGGTCGCAAGCTTCTTGTGCAGTGGTGCCAGGCCAGAGCAATGTGGAACGCCACAGACTGGCGACGTGTAGTGTTCAGCGATGAGTTCAGCTTCGTTTTGGGGACAGATGATCATCGTGTTAGGGTGTGGAGATCCCCGGGTCTACGGCACAATCCCAACCTCGCTATCGAGCGCCCCACCTCCCCCACTGGAGGCATTATGGTCTGGGGAGCCACTGCCTACGTTAGGCGATCAACTCTAGTAGTGGTACGTGGATCATTGACGGACCAGATGTATGTGGATGAGATCCTACGGCCCCATGTGCTCCCACTACTGGCCGGGATTCCAGGTGAGCTATGCCAGCAGGATAATGCCCGCCCGCACACAGCTCGGCTTGCCCAGGACTGCCTACGTCATGTCCAGACACTTCCATGGCCCTCCCGCTCCACTGACTTGTCCCCTGTCGAGCAAGTTGAAACACCAGTTGCCGCCGTGAAGCGCTATCCGGAATTTGGAGCACACCGGCCAACACGTGTGGGCCAGTCTGCCGCAGGACAACACCAGGCGTCTGTTCGCCTCCATGCCGGACCGTATTGCAGCATGTATCGCCGCACGAGGCGGTGCGACACGCTATTGAAGATGACCGGACTGCGTGCCACAGATCCCTCTGTAGTTGTCCTGCAGCTCTGTTTTTGCCACCATGTGTATCATTCATCTGTATCATACGACCATAAAATTTCAGTTCAAACCGATGCTTCCGTTTTGGTGCGCAAATTTCATTGTCTGTGAGTGTAATAATAAAAAAAATGTAATTTTAGAGCAATAATAATAGTGACACAATGAATTCTTTGCCGCCCTGCCGGCTTATGACCATTCCCTAGTGATGTAGTTTGGGTTCGAATCCAGTGAAGCATGGATGTTGTGTTTGCCTTACGGCGCTGGCTCTCTCGCTTCCCTGGAACCAGCGGCCCTAAATTAGGGACAGGCGATTGCTTATAGCCCATCGAGTTGCTTGCGGTGGTCGTTAAACCTTTAATAAAGAAAATGAATTCTTTCTGATAAAGATACCCCCACCCACCAACAAAGATAGCCTTTAATATTTCACTGAAAAGAACTGATAGCAAAATAACTTAGAGGAATTGGAATAATTTTCTGTAAGGGGCTGCACTTCAGTGCCTTCCGAGCCGCACTATGACATATAATTTGGACCTAATTCTTTTTATGTCTTACTTTGACTTGCATCCTTATTTGTACTCTTGACACAAAAAACTGCGTCATCTGCAAACATCATTATTCACAGTGCGTTTTTCATTGCTTCGAATAATGATGTTTTCATCCATAATGATATAAAAAAATGATCACTACTTCTCTCCAACTTTTACGTTATTCAGCTCTGTCTTCCGATACTTCTAAAGCATGTGCAAAAATCTCAGTGGATTTTCTTTTTTCGATGACTAATCATCTTTCGGGAAGAAATAAGTTTCGTAAACAGAAATACAGAGTAAGGACTGTAAAATAATTGAGTCGTAAAATGATAAAAGCTGAGAAGGGTCTTTCAGCAGTTAGCAAGAAAAAATATGGAAATGCAATATAGTGTTGCGACCTGCGAAAATTAGTTAACAGCATCGGTTTTGAGCTTTTTCGGCACAATTGAAGGTTGTTGTTCCTCTGATAGTGGAGATTTCTTGTTATAATTACAACCTTCGTTTAGAAATTAGACACAAGAAAATAAATACAGCTTATCCACTAGTTATTTAATCGGGGAAGAATGGTTTCTAGAGAAGTTTATTGCTGAATAAACTAAGAGCTGTTAAGTGAGTCCGACGTAGTAGACGCAGCCAATGAGCGACGTGGATTCATTAATCTCGAACGCCAAACTTTTATGACACCAATTTTCAGCTCGACCACACTAGGAGATGACTTCCTGGGTGTGGAGAAGACACGTTGTCTTCAGAAGACACTTTTGCGATCTTCTTTTCTTTATTGGCTCCGGACAGACAGGAAGAGAACATGGATTGCTCCATTCCGTCTGCCCAAGACTGAATGCGATCGGTTTGGAAAAAAGCCAACTGGGGAGCTAAAGATAAAATCAAATGGCCACCGCTCCCAGCTAAATCCCCTAGGATAGAAGACGTTATTTCGTTCGCTTTCTCCGGCAATTTCTTGGAGGAACGAACGTCTTTCTAATTCAGCCGAAAGAAACATTTTGATTCACAAACAGAAACAGACGACAATAGCCTATCTAACGTCATCTATTTGCACTTTCATATCTTTGAAGGAGCATTGTCGTATCTGGTTCTGACTAGTTTCACTTATGACAATAAGACTAAACAAAAGCTAACGGACACACTAGATGTGGTAGTAGAAAAGGACTCTGCAGTAAGGATATATACAAAAGAGAAGAGCAATCACATGGCAATAATTTATGCAAGTAATTATGCATTGGCTGCATTAACCTCTTGGATTTATTGACTACCTGCTACGATATAACGTCGTTGAATACAAGATCAGTTACTATTTTCCTCGAAGTTCTACAGGGTATCCAAAACGTCTTTCCCACATTACAAAAATCAATGTAAAAGAAATCTATGTAAGTTAAAATAAAATGATTGGATGCATAATATAGCAGCACTCACAAAGTTTTTTTCTGTTTTGTAGGTGAGCGCTACTGTGTGCTAAATAAGAGGAGCATTTCATCGATAATGGCTTCCATGCAAGAAAAAGCGGCGTGCGTTTTGTGGTTCCATGAGACCAAATCGGCGGTTACTGTCCAGCGTCATTTCAGAAAAGAGTCCAGACGATCACCACCGGACCAAAAAGGCATAAATGCTTGGTATGAAAAGTTCAAAGCGATGAGTGGTGTTGACGATCTCTCCCAAGCGGACCGACAGCCGGTTACACAAGAGACAGCTGCAGCTGTTCAGGAGACATTTCTGCGAAGCCCCAGGAGATCCATTCGTCGTGCTTCATTGAAAACTGGGATACCCAGTGCCCCGGTTCACCAAATTTTACACAGTCGTCTTTGTCTGTATGCTTCAGATCGTTCAAGCTCTTCAGTCTGATGTGAAGTCTCGCCGTGCAGCGAATAACTGATGATAGGGATTATCTGCACCATGTTTGTTTCTCAGATGAAACCACGTTCCACGTCTCTGGTACAGTAAATAAGCACAATCTGAGAATCTTGGATTTAGAAAATCCCCTATATGTCATCGAACAACAGAGGGCTAGTCCTAAAGTGAACGTACGTGCGGCCTGACGCATGACAGAATAATCGGACCCTTCTTTTTTACAGAGCCCACGGTAAAATGTAACATGTACCTGGACATACTGGAACTTTTGCAGCACCTCATTTGCGTTAGGTTATTTTTCAACAAGACGGTGCCCCACCACATTGGTCAAAAACGGTTTTTGAGTTCCTGAGTGCCACATTTGCGGAATAATGGATTGGTCGCGACGGTCCCATGACATGGCTGCCTCGATTGCTCGACATAAGCCATCTCGACTTTTTCCTGCGGAGTTATGTGAAAGACCAAGTTTGCTCTATCAGTGTTCCAGATGTCGAGATGTTGAAGTGCAGAATAACGGACGTCTTTGGTTCTGTCTCCGCTGAGATGTTAAACAAAGCATTGCGTGAATTCGAATATCGTTAAGATGTCCTCCGGGCCAGAAATGGCGCCCGTGTGGAAATGTACTGACACTGGAAAAGAACTTTACTTGTGCATCATCATTGTCGTGCAATCACTTGCTAGTACCTGTGATACATTTTTATATTAATTTTTGTAATGTGGGTGACACTTTATGGACACACTGTACATCTTATATAACTTTCGCTTTAAGTTACTATTCTGTAAATTCGTTACTTCTAGAACCAACATTTTCCTTCTGAATGGAACGTTTCTCCCCGAACAACTTGCACATTTTTGTAACACTGGCAGTGAATTAAATGAAAATAAAGAAAAAAAAAGAAAAAAAAAGGTAAGTCGAGAGTATTGAGAGTTGAAAAGCACGTAAAGAGTGGTGTTTGTATATGCATATACAGTAGAATTTGCATATAAGGATCCCATATTTAGTGAAATCTTCGATCTAATGAGCAAAACAAAAGCTTTTCTTTGGTATAATATACAATATATTGACAAAAGTCATCGGACACCCCTTAAAAATCATTATCTTAGTATTTCTTGAGATCAAATGTGACTAAGTGTTTCGTTAAGTTCAAAATACGTCACTGAATCTCAGTACTAATATCATTTTTACAATTGACTTTCGATCCCAAGTATGTAAAACTATGTACAATTTCAAATTTATAGGAACCAATTTCAATTTGAGAAGGATTATCACAAGTTCTTCTAGTTACTGGCATATACTTTGTTTTTTTCGTGGTTAAGATTTCTGGATGTATTTGAAAGAAGAGTTCTTAGATATTATCACATTTTTGGAGCAGTACAAGAGAATGGTGTATGGAGGAAAAGATACAACCATGACCTATACAGATTATTTAATGAGCCAGACATTATTATGTACATAAAAAAATAGATTAAGTTAGGCTCGAAAAGAAAAATTGGAAGACTTAAATGAAGATGGGAAAATGGAGGGATGCAAGATATTTAGGATCTAGGAGTCAACAATTGGAGGAGTTTGGCATTGAATAATGAGGGCTGGTAGAAGTTTCTGAAGAATACCAGGGCTCACACAGTGCTACTGAGCCAATGAAGGTGAGTGATAACTAAATTAGAGGAGTTTGACATTGAATAATGAGGGCCGGCAGAAGTTTCTGAAGAAGGTCAGGGCTCACACAGGGCTGCTGAGCCAATGATGATTGAATAAGGAGGGTTGGCAAAAGCTTCTGAAGAAGGCCAGGGCTTACACAGGGCTGCTGAGCCAATGATGATGATAACTAAATTGGAGGAGTTTGACATTGAATAAAGAGGGCTGGCAGAAGTTTCTGAAGACGGCCAGGACTCACACAGGGCTGCTGAGTCAATGATGATGATAACTAAATTGGAGGAGTTTGACATTGAATAAGGAGAGCTGGCAGAAGTTTCTGAAGATGGCCAGGACTCACACAGGACTGCTGAGCCAATGATGATAACTAAATTGGAGGAGTTTGGCATTGAATAAAGAGGGCTGGCAGAAGTTTCTGAAGAAGGCCAGGGCTCACACAGGGCTGCTGAGTCAATGATGACTGAATAAGGAGGGATGGCAGAAGCTTTTGAAGATGGCCAGGACTCACACAGGGCTGCTGAGCCAATGATGATAACTAAATTGGAGGAGTTTGGCATTGAATAAAGATGGCTGGCAGAAGCTTTTGAAGAAGGCCAGGGCTCGCACAGGGCTGCTGAGCCAATGATGATGATAACTAAATTGGAGGAGTTTGACATTGAATAAACAGGGCTGGCAGAAGTTTCTGAAGAAGGCCAGGGCTCACACAGGGCTTCTGAGTCAATGATGTTTGAATAAGGAGGGCTGGCAGAAGTTTCTGGAGATGGCCAGGGCTTACACAGGGCTGCTGAGCCAATGATGATAACTAAATTGGAGGAGTTTGACATTGAATAAAGAGAGCTGGCAGAAGCTTTTGAAGAAGGCTAGGGCTCGCACAGGGCTGCTGAGCCAATGATGATGATAACTAAATTGGAGGAGTTTGACATTGAATAAGGAGTGCAAATTTGTACTCAGCTCCCGAAGATTAATTCAGTGTAAGAAAACGGGTGGCACTATTTGGCTGAATGTACATGCAAAAACTAACGATACTTGCCTTTCTTACTGTATACTTAAAAACATATGTACATTGTATATTTATTTATTTTTCTCATGCTTATCTTGTCATTGTTGGCAACACTAGCGCTTCTCCGACGCATGAGTGAACATTATATAAACCATTACACTTCGGACGGACTCTTTTTCGACTGGCTCGGCCTGATGATGGGATCATTGTGATCCCGAAAGATCTTGCATGTATGTTTTTAAAATTGTAAATTAAAATCAGTTTTTAATCACAATTGGAGCATGGTGGTAAAAAATAAACAATTATCGTACATTGACGGCATTCTTATATATGTCCTTTGGACACGTTATTCTGATAGATATTGTACGAATCATCTTCATCTTTTAATTCATTTCTATTTAGTGAATTTTCTTTATAACGAAGTTTTTAAGAGGAGCGATGTGACTTCGTAAATGGGGAATTAACTGTATTAGCATTTTTGTTCTCCTACTCTTATACAGGGTGATTCCAAAGTCTCCGAGCTCTATTTTTAAAACGTATTTGCTGTAAAACCATAAAAGATACCCGAGTATTGCTGCTTGTGGCTGTTGTGTGTGACCTTAGGGAACGAGCTGCGCCACGTGATATCACCACGTGACACTACGCTTACGCGGGCGCTGGCAAGCAGTAACGTTCAGTCAGCCATGAGTCTCACGCAAGAACAGAAAGTCGCTTTGTCAGAAGTTTATTTTGAGGAAAAATCTTACCAACGTTGCATCCAGCTCTTTCAAAGGAAGTTTCCTGATGCTCCTATACCAGGGAAAACAACTGTATATGACGTTGTGAACCGGCTTCGAGAGACAGGCAGTGTTCAGGATAAGCCTAAAAGCGACCGTCTGTCCGTGGTGACGACCACGTTTCGGGAGAAATTTCACGTTTCCCTGCAGCGCTCTTCCCGGAAGTCACTTCGGTGGCTGTCTCAAGAGTTAGGGTCATCGTATTCAGCCTGCCAGAGGGCTACTAAACCTCTAAAGCTACGGTTGTACAGAATTCGAGTAGTGCAAGAGCTACGTCCTTTGGACTTGGAAAAGCGCATTGATTACTGCCAATGGTTTAAAAGTTTCACGTGCATTAATGTGACTAACCAGCTTAATAACACTTTTTTCAGTGACGAGGCACAGTTTTATTTGAATGGATATGTCAATAGCCAAAACACTGGCATATGGGCTGCGGAGAATCCACACGCATTGTATGAGGTTGGACTTCACTGTCAGAAAGTTGGAGTGTGATGCGCCATGCCTAGACGGCGAATTGTAGGGCCATTTTCTTTTTCGAGACAACTGTAAATTCCGCTGTGTATGCAGACATCATCCATCAATTTGTAGCGATGATAGAAGAACACGAACGTTACTGCTGGTTTCAACAAGATGGAGCAACATGCCACATATCAAACGACACAATGGAGATGCTCCGTGAGTTCTTCCAAGAACGATTAATCTCAAAAACACTTTGCCCGCCTTGCTTACCAGGCTTGAGTCCTCCAGACTTTTATTTGTGAGGCTATCTGAAAGAAACTGTTTACCACAACAACTCTAAGGACGGTACAGGAGCTGCGGAACAACATCTTACATTCGTGAGGGACATACCAGCCAACACGTTGAAAAGAGTGTCCGCCAGCATGTGTCGTCGGGTGAATTTGTGTCTTCAACAGAATGGTGGACAATTCCAGCATCTATTGTAAAGTGGTTTTCATTACCTATAAGTATGAGTGTCAGTATGTAAAATAGTTTTACATCACTATATTCGTGGTATAAATATTTGAATTAAGAGTTCGGGGATTTTTGAGTCACCCTGTACTTTGTACGCTGTATGCGATGATAAAGACGTTTTCACAAACTCAACATCTCTACGCGACGTGTTACTACAAAAGTTCCAAAATTTCTAGTTTCTGAAGAAAGAATGGATTTTACGATGGATAGCTGATGCCTTTATTACATTACTGGTTCGATTTAGCTTAAAGTATCGGTATCCATTTGTGTAGTTGACTGACCCGGATGTTTTTGATACAGCACAAAAGAGGTCGCTTGATTAACACGGCTATGCTTACACAACACACCTACATTCAGAGTCTAAACGCGAAAACAGGCCCCGTTATGCATCTGATGATTGAACTGCCACGAGGGTTGCGGGCGCTTGGACTTTCCTCATTAATCATTTCCCCTGCAATTTCTCGTCACGCAGCAGATATCGCAGCATGTATGCTACGTTTGCATTAGCAGATGTCGCGCAAATGTCTTTTTGCATTTCCTCGGTCGCTGTACGATGCTGTGGAATTCCAAGTGCAAAAATATTCGCCATTATATTCGACATCAGTGGCGTCTCGTGCCCATTTACGTTAGGTGTACACTGTAGAGGGAGGGGGGATTCAGCCTTTGATTTTGAACATACGAAAGCATTTTTTTTTTATTTAGGGATCGTTGAATAAAACATGTTAGTAAAATCATGCAATGCATTGATTATGATACCTTTTCCAACATACCAGAAATCATTACTCAAGTTATGAGGATAATGGCTGTGCAATAAATCTCGCTCCTGTGCCCTGACCTTTGACCCCATTTCGATGATATTCAACAGAACCGGTTCAGTATAGTTCCGGAACAGCATGATAAAGTTTTGTCGCAATCTAACCACTTTTTACGTAAGTTATGACATATAAGGACGAAGGAATGGATCCTATGTCTTGAACGTTGACCTCATTTCGCCCATTTTCAATAGGGTTCGTCCCCAGTTGTCCCCTACCACAGCGTTCGAATTACCCAGTGGCCCGCTGGCCATCGGCCATTACAATTACCGTCGGACCACTGAACTATTGAGTTTACTGGCCCGAATGGCTAGTAATTTTCTTTTTTTTTCTCTCTAATTTGGCCCAAGTTAAAAAATTAATTTCTATTTCTTTTACCTTGCTGTATGGTTTTCTTTTTAAGCTGCAAACTAATGATAGATTTCAAACAAATATTTTCCATTGAAATGATACGTTATTTTCTACATATATTGTAAATGTCTTTAAGGTTGTTTTTATTACTTTTTTTACTTACCAGTTGTTTGCAAATTCTGGTGGTCCCCTGAGCCTGTAGCAGATTTATTTCTAATTCTAACACTTCATGGGGGTCTTAAATCTCCAGGAACAACTCTAAAAAAGTAGTATTACAAAGGCGATTTTAAAATGTTTTAGTTATGATATTTTTTTTGTATTACCTGGTATGCTGATTTTTGTTGAATTGTATGATTTACTTTTTCGATTATTAAAGTTTTTGTCTCTGTTAATCACTTCTTTCGAAACTGTTAATATACGAGTTTCTTTCTTTTCTTTTAGGTGAGTACTGATGCCTTAATCGTGGAAGAATTATTCTCCTGTTCTCTGTATGTATTTCTGTTTAGTATTATTTTAGTTATTTGAGGAATTAAAATGCATATATATATATATATATATATATCAGTTTCTAAACTCAGGACTGCAAACAAAATATGCCGACCCCAGAGTGAAGGATTCAGTGACAGTAAAAATCTCAAGGAGCGATCTTGGTGCAACCAGGAAAAATTGGAAAACTAACTCATGGGTCTAGAAAACGAAAAGAATTAAGCACATAGTCAAAGTAGAGATTCCCACGTAGCAAGTCCTAAAAGAACGCCATGTAGAAGATGGTTGGATGACGTCTAAAATCGTGTTTGAGTAACATTAGAGAGACTGGCATAAAATGAAAGGTTGTGGAAAAGTCTTGGGGGAGATCTTCATTCAGCAGTGGATTCATAAAAATTGGTAATATACATACAACCAAATCTTGTTAAACCGCCATATGTTTTTCATCGTGCTGAAGTGGGGATAAGCGAGAATGGCGGTTTAAAGAGCTTCACATACAGTGGTGTCCAAAAGCATTGCAACTCCTGCATAAACCGTGAATTTTTAAGTTTAACTCCGTGTTTAACTAACTAATTGTTACAGTTATTTAATCATTTATACGTCATTAGATACGATATTTAATGGATATTTCATAAATGTCTTAGTTTTAGCCTGCGTTCCTAAGATACATGTACATACATGTTGCGTTCTTAAGATACATGTACAAAAATCATGACCAAGTCGAAATTATTATGAAAAGGATCATTTATCCAATACTTAGTTTTACGGGAATAAATCGTTTTTGTAATTCATAAGGAATGAAATAACATTTAAATAGAGAAATATAATGAAGCAAAGTTATAAAATGTACCTAATATTTTGTTGCCCAGCCTGTAGCTTTAATCACAACTTTATATCTTGCTGGCATACTGTGAACACATTTTTGTAAAAGATTGGGTTGAAAAATACGATTTCAAATTTAAATTACATCTTCAATGAGTTGAATTTTGGTTGTTGGCTTCTTTTTTTATAGTTCATACGACACTTTTAACCGCAAATTTTCAATCGGGTTTAAGTCTGGTGACTGTGGTGGCCAATCAAGGTGCTGAACATTTTTTTCTCAAACCACTTTTGCGCTACTATAGCAGAATGACAGGGAACATTGTAATCTTGTAAAATACAATTGCTGTCATAAAGCATTCTAGATGATGGTAGCAACTTGTTTTCTAATGTCCAGATGTATTTATTGGCGTTTACCGTACCATTGCAAATATGGAGGTTTCCAAAGCTATGTGTACAAAATTCCAAACCATGACCTTCACCGGATCCTTAACGATAGTCACTAAGCAACTTGGATGGCATTCTTCATGCTTGAATATTTTTACATAGGCACTACTCTGATTCCTATTAAGGCAAAATTTCGATTTATCACTGAAAATAATATTTTCCCATAGCTTGGTTGTCCTTGAGACATGCTGTTTTGCCCACTGAAGTCTACACTGTCTTTGATTTGCAGTTAACAGTGGTTTAAACCTGCAGTAGCAGCCACGTAAGTCACAGTGAAGCAGCCTCCTCCTAACAGTAGATGTACTAACAGTAACATCAGTCACTTCAGAACATCTTTGAAGACATTCAGGTGAATTGAGCTTCCTGTCTGTCACGCCTGCCTTTGCAGCCACGTAAGTCACAGTGTAATTTGTGATACACAGCTTTAATGAAATTATACGTTATTCTTTGCATGTACTGTAAATGTGAATAGTTTTTCTTTTACGGACCAGCGGACATTTTGACGGACTAGTGATTTGCAAATCCGACTGGTCAGCTGGGCCTGTAGAAGATTTACACTGACGGAAAAAGAAATCCCAACACCAAGAAGGGGTTGTGTTAGATAAACGACAGTTGGTGTTGGTAGGCGATGAGAGTACATCTGTAAGATGACGTCTATGTAAATTTTGCGCTCGGCGCATACGTGTGGCGCTAGTAGCGCTCCTCAGAACATGCAAAGCAGGTTTGCTGTAAATACGCTCTGTAACGTTCGTGAGCGTTAGTTATCGTTGAGATTCGACGTAGTGTGTTGATGTTAGTCAAAAATGCCTTTAAGAAGACGAAGAAGCCATAATCAACAGCTTACGGAGTTTGAACGAGGTCGTGTGATAGGGCTACGAGAAGGTGGATTTTCTTTCCGCAATATTGCAGAACGACTTGGCAGGAATGTAGCCACCGTGCATGATTGTTGGCATCGGTGGTCAAGGGAAGGTACTGCCTCAAGAAGACCGGGTTCCGGCCGGCCACGTGGCACTACTGAGAGGGAAGACCGCCGTGCACGGCGTATGGCCGTGGCGCAGCGTACTGCGTCTGCGCAGCAATTCGAGCTGCAGTTGCCACCACAGTGACACAACGAACTGTTGCAAATCGGTTACTTGAAGGACAGCTCTGAGCCAGACGCCCTGTAGCGTGCATTCCACTTACTCCAAACCACTGTCATTTGCGACGTCAGTGGTGTCAAGCTAGAGCTCATTGAAGGACGGAGTGGAGATCTGTTGTGTTTTCTGATGAAAGCCGGTTCTGCCTGGGTGCCAGTGATGGCCGTGTATTGGTTAGAAGGAGGCCAGGTTAGCGCCTACAAACCAACCTGTCTGCGGCCGAGACACACTGGACCTACACCTGGAGTTATGGTCTGGAGAGCAATTTCCTATGACAGCAGGAGCACTCTCGTGGTTATCGCACGCACGCTAACGGCGCAGTTGTACGTCGGTCTGGTGATTCAACCTGTTGTGCTGCCATTCATGAACAACATTCCAGGGGGTGTTTTCTAACAGGATAACGCTCGCCCACATACCGTTGTTGTAACCCAATATGCTGTACAGAGTGTCGACATGTTGCCGTGGCCTGCTAGATCACCAGTTCTTTCACCAATCGAGCACGTATGGGATATCATTGGACGACAACTCCAGCGTGACCCCCAACCAGCATTAACCGTCCCTGTATTGACCGACCAAGTGCAACAGGCATGGAACTCCATCCCACAAACTGACATCCAGCACCTGTACGACACAATGGATGAACGTTTGCGTGCTTGCATTCAACATTCTGGCGGTTACACCGGTTATTAATGTACCAGCATTTCACATTTAAAATGGCTCTTCTCGCACTTACATTAAGCTGGGATCTTGAAACCTTAATCGATTAAATATGTTACCTATACAAATGTATTGCCGCCATTTCATTCCCCTACAACTATTTTTTCGTGGTGTTGGGATTTTTTTTCCGTCAGTGTATTTCTAATTCTAACACTGCTACCACATACTAAAATTTAATCGAAATCGAACCATTTTTACGCTAGTTATCGTGCGGACAGACAGACAGACGGACAAAGCTGGAGCATATATATACGCTTCTTCAACCTACGGTTGGAAAGCGTAAAAAAGAATGCATTTTTGTTATCCCATCCTATATGGATAACCAAACTTGAAATTCTGTTTTTAAGTCTGTGCACATAAACTGATCGCTTCACTCTGCGATGAGAAGACAGAACAACTGTAACTCTTGGCAGAACTTTGAATTGTATTTATGACTCCATGTGATTTCAAACGCAACATACAACCAGTAGTGCTTTTTAGGCGCGCACACCCTGTGAGGTTTGGATCTGCGTTGAAATCACAAGGAAATAAAAATGGGACCTGCAGCGCCATCTGGAGAGCTTTGTATAACAGTTACTTTACTCACTTTGGGTGTCCACTGGATAAACAGCACACCTGCGGATGCGAATATTACTTACTATGTTTTGTTTACTCAACGAATCAACGAACCTTCTCCACTTTACTAAACCATTATGTAAGGGAATTAATTTTAGCCACCACGCGATGCCTTGGGACAAACTTTGAGAGCTTTGTTATCCCAAAACGTAATATAACAGCAACTCATATTACAACGTTGAATTGCGTTGCTCCATGCGATAGCAAGGCGGTTTTCTAATAAGCTAGCACACCCTGAGAGATGAGCCGTAATGTTTGAAACCATAGAGAAATAAAAACGTGACCTGAAGGGTCATCAAAGGAATGCTTGTACCACAGTTGATTGAACACTCTCGGATGTTTTGTGAGGAAACCGCACACCCGAGGATCTTTGCGCAAATTTGACATTATGCGTACTGAACGAACCTTCTCCTCTTAATGAAAACATTGTGGGGAAATTAATTTTAGCTATCACTCGAAACCGTAGGACAGGCTCTGGAGAGATTTATTAGAAATAAATCCGAAAATGTAATATCGATAGTATAGGTTAAATACATTGCGACTCTGTGTGGGAGTGCGCCGCACACCTAGCACACCCGAATATTCGCCCTTGTTCGACATCGAAATGCTTTGACAGAGTGAAACTTTTATGCATATGTGTACATAAAAGGATGGCGAAATGCTTTTCGTCTCACTGAGTGGCCATTTTATATGAACTAATATATAGTTATGTTATACCTGTCTGAAGGAACACTCGTAATCAATGCAACAATTTAAACAGCGGCGAACAATTTACGGAAAACATGCTGGAATTTAATATAGTTGAAATTACCTCTAGGACCACTCTTCCTAGCTTACTCTGATTTTTGATAGTTAAAATGACCTCTAGGCGCACTCTTCCTGGATTACTCTGATTTTTGATATACATTGAAGAGCAATTGAATTAGAGACAGCTAGCGTTATGTAAATGTGGCGCTGTGGACGGCACTGTAAACGCAAACGACATGACGTATGCAGCGGTCCGACAATATAAGAAGTGATGCGAAGGGAATCAGTAAGAGTCGGACGCAGTATGGGTAAGACGAAGGATCTAAGCGCATTTGATCGTGGGCAAATTGTCGGGGCCCGACGAATGGGTCACTTCATTTCGGAAGTCGTGCAGGCACCGGGATTTTCACGAGCCACTGTGTCACGGGTGTACCGTGAGTAATTCGAATCCGGTAAAACCTTCCCTGCAAGGGCCAACTGCCGTGGACAACAGCGTGTGGATGAGCGGGGTCATCGTCGGCTAGCTCGCATTGTGACAGCGGATAGACGGGCCACAGTGCAAGAAATCACTCGGCAATTTAACGCTGGCGCACAAAAACGTTTAAGCAGCCACACCATCCAGAACCATCTCCTCGCTATGGTGTACAGAACCCATCGTCTCACGATGGTACCGCTGCTGACCGCACATCACAGGGTGCAAAGGTTAGCATGGGCGCGGGAACAACGTCACTGGACCCTAGACATGTGGGAAAATGTTGCCTGGACGGATGAGTCGAGATTCACGTTAGTACATGCGAATGGCATGATACGAGTACGGCGCAAACCACATGTAGCGATGGATCCTTCTTGCCCGCAGGGTACTCTTCAAGCTGGTGGGGGTGGCATTCTCGTCTAGGGACTATTTACGTGGACTGAAATGGGACCCCTGGTACGTGTGACATCGTCCCTCACAGGTCAACGTTACCGGGATATCCTGGACGACCATTTGCTCCCGTTTGTGCGTCTTCAATATCCCACTGGGGACCTCATTCTGCAACAAGACAATGCACTGTGCCATCGCTCCCGAATCGTATCGGAATGGTTGGATGAACACTCCACTAACGTGACCTCAGTTCCTTGGCCAGCTGGGTCATCTGACCTCAATCCCATCGAGCACATCTGGGATGCCATCGAGGGAGATGTCTGATGCTCTGACCCCCTCCATCAAATCTTCGTGAACTGCGGGAGCTTCTTCAGGGGTCGTGGATCTGTATGGGTTCCCAACGCTTCCGGTGTCTTGTCGAGTCCATGCCGAGAAGAATCGCCGCCGTCATCAGGACGAAATGTGGTGCTACACGTTACTAGACAGGTATCTCTAATTCAATTGCTCTTCAGTGTAGTTGAAAGGACCTCTAGGAGCACTCTTCTTGGTTTACTCTGATTTTTGATACTTGAAATGACCTCTAGGACCGCTCTTCCAGGCTTATTCTGATTTTTGAGATAGATGAAATGACCTGTAGGACCACTCTTCGTGGTTTACTCTGTTTTTGGATAAAACTTTGATATGTTACCTGAATTCTTGTAGACTTTCCTCTCTTCTCTTCATTTTTAACAAATTTTGAAACAGCGCATCAGAAAGAGAACTATTTCAATGAATTGAAGTTCCTATATTTATAGATTTACGCAGGTCGTTCAAAAAGTAACGAGACTGACGTCGTAGCACCAAAACAAACCCACGCAGAAAATTCAGCTTCCTGTGTCGGAACACCTGAAAAGTAAGTCATGTGACGAAGCGTTGTTACAGCGCTCCGCTAGTTGATTCTTGTAGTAGAGGGCTAGAGTTCAGATGTGTTTCTGTAAGCCAGTATGGATTTAGAATTTTTTTCTATTGGAGGTTTAACGACAGAAAGATAGAGACATTGGTGTTTGGCTTAATAAACAGAAGAAATGCGATAAGGCTCACAGAAACTGATGCTGAGTTGCTGGTGGGATTGTCCCGGTGTGATTCACTAAGGAAACTTACCGCGGGACATGAAAGGGGATGCTTACATCCAATAATTGGTCGCCTCCGTTCTGCACTGCAAGAAAAGCGCTCAGCGTTGATTAATCGCCATGGAGTTGTTTTTCACCAAGATAAAGCTCGTCCACAGGTCGCTTTACGGACTCAGCAAAAATTGTACGAGCTGCAATGAGAAATATTGTCGCCCTCCTATTATTAAGCAGACCTTTCATCTCTTCCGGTATTTGTCGAATTTTCTCATTGAGAAAATTTTTGCTAATGACGATGATGTGAAAGGTTTCATGGATGACTTCTTTAACTCTCGCTCGCCAAACTTCTATCGCAATGGGATATTTCAACTTGTAGGCTGGTGGAATAAGGACATCAGTTCCAATGAGGACTACCTGGACGATCAGATTAAGTGTTTTGCAAGATTTCTTAATTAATTCATACACTTGACGTGGATCAGGAACACCAAACAGAAGTCATCGCTCTTTCCACGTTAATAAGTGAGTCAAGGAAAAATTCTCATCGGCCGCCACCGGGAATCGAACCCAGGGTCTTCCAGTTACGCTCCGGACATGCTACCACTGCACCACATGTTCAGTTGCTGCTTTCCATCTTTAGTTAATCCCCAGCATGTGCGGGGCTCCGTGAAGCAACCTGCCATGTGATTTGGCAGTTAATCACATGTGAGTCTGGAGAATTCGAGGCCGCTGTGGTGCAGTGATAGCATGTCCGGCGCGTAACTGGAAGACCCTGGGTTCGATTCCAGGTGGCAGTCGATGAGAATTTTTCCTTGGCTCAGTTATTAACGTGGAAAGAGCGATGGCTTCTGTATGGTGTTGGATTTTGTAAGATTGAAATAAGCTTCTCTGTTTTCCGGATACTTTCATTACAACCTGATACAAACAGCAAGAGAAGTGATGGTGATACTCAAACGGCAGCGGAAACCAATGATTATAGCGATTACAAAAGGCCAAGTACTCACGATTATTACGCTAATTTTAAAACGTGGGAAAAAAAACTAATAATACCCATTTGTGCCGTTAAATATTTATTCATCTCCCTCCTTTCATCAGTTCTATTTTCCTAATTCATGAAGTTTTCGAAAAGAAAATTCTTTAATTGCTACTATACTGGAAATGAGATCCTTATGATTATTTTTGTGATAGAGAATTCCATTTATTTCTTGCATGTACTTTCCAACCAGGTTTTATCAGTACATTTCTTCGCTATTCAAAACTCCGTAATTCACTGGTTGCTCCACGTTTCATTCTGTCGACCAGAAATTCACCTCTTCTTTCGTTAGTAACACGCTAAACATGAGTTATGTTTTATAAAATTCAACTTCACTTTAAATTTATTTTTGACGGCTTTATTCCTTTTTCAGAAATGATCTGCAGTTCTCATACATTATTTAAAATTAAAAAGAAGTCAGTCATCGAAAAACTGAATGAAAATGCCAATTATGCTTAAGCAGAAAGACGATTTTGCTTCAGTGGCTTTACTTAAGACTCTGGGTGTGTTTTTGAATAATATTTTAACTGTTTTTTTTTTTTTTTTTTTTTTTTGTGTTTTTTTACTTATGTGTTTCCTCTCCGTCCCTGTCAAAAGATCATCATTTAGACAGAAAACGAGCATTTCCTTTCTAATAAGAAAGCAGAAAAGAAAAAGCTAAAAAAAGAAAAAAAAAGAAACCTGTCACCTCCTTGTCAGATGTTAAAGCAGGCGAGGGTGAAGACGAGGTGAAAGTGAACAAATAAAATAATGGCAAGACGGGGAAAACGAACGAAGATAGGAACTATAAAAGCCTTCTTTACCAAGAAAGTTGGAATTCAAAGGAGCTGGGGCGTTAGTTCTTTAACGCAGAAAAGCGAATTTCCGGAAAAGTTTTGTTCAGAAATGGGATTTAATTAAAGATTTTAATTTGTGAATTGAATACGGGAGCTATAAATTATTATCAAAATTTGATTTGCCAAACAATGCAAGTTACGGGGAAATATTAACACTGAATTAAAATTTAACTTGAAGGGATGATAAATTCCATGGTAGATTTATAAATGTGACAAAATCCCAAAGCTTTTGAATCCGTTTTTAAATGTAAACATATTCGAAACATTATCATTATCAACCATTATCAATTCATTGCTGAGTTGAAGGTCTGCCCAAGTTTCCTCCACAAGGTTCTGTAACGAGCCAATATCATCCATACCACTCCGACATGCTGTCGCATTTCATCTCATCCATGCCACTCCGACATGCTCTCGCATTTCATTCATCCATGTCCCTTCATGGTATTACTCTGGGTCTTTTCCCGTCCCATGGAATCCAGTCTAGTATTCTAGTTGTCCAACTGTGGTCAGTTCTCTGGGTGTTTTCCAGTTGTATTCCAGTTGTCCAACTGTGGTCAGTTCTCCAACTATGGTCAGTTCTCTAGCTATTCCAGTTGGAGAAGTGACAACTGACAATGACAATATTTCTTACCAATATTTCTGACAATATTTATTACCAATTGTTCTTCAGTTCTCTGGATCTTTTCCAGTTGTATTCCAGTTATCCAACTGTGATCAGTTCTCTAGGTCTTTTTCCGTTCCTTGGAATCCAGCCTGTTATTCCAGTAGTCCAACTGTGGTCAGTTCTCCAACTATTCCAGTTGGAGAAGTCACAACTGACAATGACAATATTTTTTACAATATTTCTTACCAATTGTTCTTCAGTTTTCTGGGTCTTTTCCAGTTGTATTCCAGTTGTCTAATTGTGGTCAGTTCTCTAGGTATTTCCCGTCCCTTGGAATTCAGTCTAGTATTCCATTTGCCCAACTGTAGTCAGTTCTCTGGGTCTTCTCCAGTTGTATTCCAGTTATCCAACTGTGGTCAGTTCTCCAAATATTCCAGTTGGTGAAGTGACAAATGACAATGACAATATTTCTTACCAATTGTTCTTCAGTTTTCTGCGTCTTTTCCAGTTGTCCAACTGTGGTCAGTTCAGTAGAATTCCAGTTGTCAGTTCTTCTAGCAATGTGCTCAGCCATTTCCAATTTATGGATTTAACTTTAATCATGATCAGAGATAGAAACGGGTCAGCGGGTCAAACGTGTCGGGTCAATGTTTTCCTGACCCGATTTCGACCTGGTTTTATTTGCGTTTTATTTTTGGAAATAAAACTATTTCATGGAAAAATGCATACCGAGGAATTTTGTGCTCGATGCTGGTGCCAGTGGAATGAAAAATGATTTGTGATGAAAAAATATTGCCGGCTCTTTCTTAAAGCAAAGAAGATTTCCACCGAACGACGATGTTATATCGTAAAACAATACTTCTTTTACGTTGTTTGTTTTCAGCGCAATTCTCAGGAGCAAGATACCGACAAACGCCTGTTTCTCTGGTGATTCTTTCTCTAAGCCGGGTGTCACATTGTAAGACTAAATGTTACTTTTCACATCGCATCTTTTGCATTGGGAATTCAGAAATTTTCCTTTGACGTGCTAACATCCTGTTTCATTGCATGTCGTGTCGGAATTAATGCCTTAGTTGTTAATATGGATGAATTTAATATTAAGGAGATTGAAGAAGGTGTCCGGTGCCAACAAATACGGTCTTGAAAGAAATACGGGATTACGCCATATAACACAAATTTTGAAGATGACAATCCGATTTTTGGCGTAAATGTGACAAGGATGGTAAGTCAGATAATATCCGAAAACTTGAAAATTTTCATCGTCCTGGAGCGGGACTCGAACCCGCGTCTCCCAGAAAATAACCGGGCGTTTTCTGGGAGATGCGGGTTCGAGTCCCGCTCCAGGACGATGAAAATTTTTCAAGTTTTCGAATATTATCTGACTTACCATTTTTGTCACATTTACGCCAAAAATCGGATTGTCATCTTCGAAATTTAAATACGGTCTGGTTGAAAACAGAAAGAGAAACCGTGAATCCTGGAAGTTGTTTCGTCTCATTAAGAAACTAGAATATGTTTCACAGCAAAACCAATTTTCACAAGCTTGGGATCAGTTCAAAGTTTCCAAAATGTGAACAAAGGCGGGACGGGGGGGGGGGGGGTGCCCTTCGGTCCGAACCTATCCCTTGAAGAGTATCGTGTACGAATTTAAAGCGGTATATATGAGGCTTTCGCCAATGAAACAAATCCATGGACCCCCCTTCTTAAAAAACCCTTTCCTCAATGAACCAAATCCCCCCTCACCACTTAAGAAATTTCTGGCTACGCCACTGGATGTGGATGTTGATTTAATGAGCATTTCTTCCTTCTGAGGGGCAATGAAATAAACATTTCGCCGCCCCGGTGGCGCAGTGTTCTAAGCGATAGCTTCTGATCATTCGTCCGAAATGGGTCCGGGTGCGAATCCCGGTGAGGCATGGATGTTGTGTTTGTCTTACGGCACTGGCTCTCTCCCTTCCCTGGAACCAGTGACCCTAATTTAGGGACGGGGAACTGCTTACATCCCATTGATATGCTCACGGTGGTCGTTAAACCTCCAATCAGAAAAAAAAAAAATCAACATTCACATTTTGGAAACTTTCAACTCATTAGAAGCCGGTGTAAATTAGTGTTGCAATGAAACATATTCTGAAGCTTGATATGGCCGCCCCGGTGGCGCAGTGGTCTAAGGCGTTGGCCTCTGATCATTCGTTCGAAGGGGTCCGGGTTCGAATCCCGGTGAGGCATGGATGTTGTGTTTGTCTTACGGCACTGGCTCTCTCCCTTCCCTGGAACCAGTGACCCTAAATTAGGGACGGGCGACTGCTTATAGCCCATTGAGTTGCTCACGGTGGTCGTTAAACCTCCAATCAAAAAAAAAAAAAAAAAAAAAAAAAAGCTTGATATGTTATTAAGAAAACAGCAAAAACTGAAATTAATGATATACGTTTCTTAATTTAAAAATGTTGAGTGTAGCACCATCAAAATTAAGTGGAACAGCCTTGACATCATATCACTGCTGAGGGACTATTGTTTGACTCTCGCAGATGTGTTTGAAAACATGTGTAAAACAGTTCGGTTATGTGAAGAACGACAGTTTCAACACTTTGTGTATAAGTAAGTGAGTAAATTATACATTCACCTAATACATTTGTATGATTTCTATATAACTACTACTGCATATCCTACGATAGTGTCGTTGCAGGTTTCTGGGATAGTCAGAATCTCTATAGGCTTTCTGATGGCAGTTCCTTTGGCAGAAATATAAGAATAGATTCTGACTAATACAGAAACCCGCAGCGACGACGTTTCTACGGATTTACCTCAAATTTGGCGTGCTCTATTACACAACTGATTCATGAGTTACATTTTTGTCCAACGATTGACCATTCATGGCTGTCACCTGCGCGTGGTATAACATACTTCCCCTAGTTTAAGCGCAACCATTTCTAAGCCTAATGAAGGCACCTGTAGGTGTTGAAAGCTTGCTACTAACAGTGAGGTGTATTTCATTTTCATTTAATTTCATTTCATTTATTGATCTTGCTGTTACATATTAAAGTTAATAAATCTCAACAGTTGAGCGTACAACATGTAATTAACAACAGGGAAGATCAAGGAAAAGACCTCAAAGAGACCTAACTCAGCCTTGATCTCCCTATGTATAAGCCAATCCAAGAGCATCCACATAACAGCAAAAAAGTCCGAAAAGAAAACACAGAAATAAAAAGAGAACGAAGAAAGAAAAAAAGTAAAATAGAGTAACATATCTCAGATACAACATGTTAACTGAATTAAATATCTAGCATGATATTGAATTGACAGCATATCGAGGGAAATACACTGCTGGCCACCCAAAATGCAACACCAAGAAGGACACGAGATAGCAAAGCCAGATTTACTGGACACATAACAACAGATACAAAGATGAAACGATTGAGCTTACAGGCCCGTGCGACTTGTGGAACACGTAGACATCAATAGTTCGTGTGGCCCCCATGGCTGGCAATAGCGGCCGTTACACGTCGCGGCATCGAACAAAAGAGGCTTTGGATGTGGGCTTAGGGTATGTCGGTTCAGACTGCTTCCACACGTTGCCACAGTTCATAAAGCGTAGCCGCGGGTGGTGCTTGCCGGGCCACTCGGTTGCCGATCAGCGACCAGACGTGTTCGATGGGCGGCATATCGGAAGAACAGGCGGACCACGGCAGCAGTGACACCTGGTGGGCCATAACGAATTGTTGCACGATGCGTGCCACGTGCGGGCGCGCATTGTCCTGTTGAAACGTGGCCGCTGGCAGGTCCTGCAGGTAAGGGAGGACTACAGGCACCAAAACGTCGGAGATGCAGCGGTGGCTGTTGAGTGTACCAGCGATGCGTACCAG
Organism: Macrothele yani; assembly: GCA_039090855.1. Taxonomy (NCBI): domain Eukaryota; kingdom Metazoa; phylum Arthropoda; class Arachnida; order Araneae; family Macrothelidae; genus Macrothele; species Macrothele yani. Next base: position 27,726,685 of record CM077005.1, read on the forward strand.
AGGGTGCGGGTGTCATATCCAATTGCGCCCCAAACCATAACGCCAGGCGACGGAACGGTATGGCGATGCATAATGCTGGCGTCATACAGTATCTTGCCGCGGTGCCGCTACACGCTGATCCGACTATCGTGGTGTTCAAGGCAGAAGCGGGATTCGTCGGAGAAGACAATGTCGTGCCGTTCCGTTGTCCAGGTACGGCGTTCAACGGCTCACTGCCGATGCACTTGCCGGTGGTGTAACGTCAATGATAATCTGAGCAATGGGCGCCGTGCGACAAATCCCCACTCCTACACACGACGTCGAACGGTACGTGCTGACACAGGTTGTTGCGCAACACACCCTAATTCCTGCTCTAACGTTCGTGATGGGGCGGTGCGAGCCGTCAATGCCCACCGCACAACATGCCGGTCCTCTCGTTCGGTGGTGTGCCGCGGCTGCGCCAATCGCTCACGTCTGTCCGTCCGTCCCTCCTACACCCACCGAATCTATACTCGCTTCACTGTGGCTGGATGGACGATAAACCGCTGTCGCGATAAGCCACTATTCGGCCTGTGCCGTACTCCGAAACGTGCTGGAATGACTGCCGTATTCTGCGACGGGGGCATCAGGAAGCTTCCCACGCACAGATCCGACAGCACAACACACTTCCACTACTTACACCTCGCCTTCTGTGCACCCTTCTTATAGTGCTTCTAGGTGGCGTGCCGGCCGAACATGATTTGCATATTCTCTACAATGCTAATCGCTTGCATGTCCTTTCGCTGGCGACGCATGCCGCGAATTTCAGGCCCATCGGATGCTTCCTTCTTGGCGTTGCATTTTGGGTGGCCAGCAGTGTATAATATTAAAATAATGAAAATCACGATTCCCCCCCCACCCGTCTCTACCCAATCCTCATTAAAAAAATTCTCTTTCCCCTGGCCACCAAATCCTCATCTGGTAAGGCCATCTGCCTTCCCCCTCAGTCGAATAATCCCTGTATCAATCAACTTCCCACCTTGCATTTTTGAATGAGTATTAGTTATTAAGTAGGTAGTGTTTTAATGTCTTTTTAAAAAAATTGAAGTTATTAATAGATATCAATTCTGCAGGCACTGAGTTCCAGAACGCTTTTTTAAGCTAATTTACGGATCTTTCACTGATATTACTGTTCGGCGTAATACTATTACCCGTTTCTATGACTTGTGTGTGGCAGTGTGTATGTTTTTTTTTTTTTTTTTGCTTGGAGGTTTAACGACCACCGTGAGCAACTCAATGGGCTATAAGCAGTCGCCCGTCCCTAATTTAGGGCCGCTGGTTCCAGGGAAGGGAGAGAGCCAGTGCCGTAAGACAAACAGAACATCCATGCCTCACCGGGATTCGAACCCGGACCCCTTTCGGACGAATGATCAGAGGCCATCGCTTAGACCACTGTGCCGCCGGGGCGGCACAGTGTGTATGTCTGGGGGATGTTTTCCTGGTGTCACCTGGGACCGGTGGTACCACTGGATGGGTCCTTGAATGCCAATGACTACATGTCCATCCTCGCTGACCACATGCATCCCTTCATGTTGGACGTTTTCCTTGGTGGTGATGGTGTCTACTAATAGACAATGCGCCCTGCCATGTCGTTAAAGGGGTGCGTGACGGGTTCCTAGATCATGACAACGATGTCTCTGTTCTGCTTTGGCAGGCAAAATCGCCCGACTTCAATCTCATAGTGTACTTGCGAGACTATCCGTATCTACAGGTTCCACGTGTCGACCCACAACTATACGTCATGTCCGAGAACTGCGTGCTCAGGTCAGTCCGAATGGGCACGTGTGCCTCGGGCAACCTTCCAGAGCTTGATTGCGTCCATGCCACGCCGTCTCGCTGCTGTCATTAGAGCCAAGGGGAGTAATTCCCATTATTAGCTTGATAACCATACTACACTGCTGGACAATTGCTAAGGACGGATCATAAACGGCTATATAGCGCATAAAAAAGTAAGTGTGGTTGGATGCCAAGTGAAATAAAATATTGTCAGAATGCCAGGACATTACAAGAAAGACAATTTATTGTGCTCTGAAATCCAGAAGGCTTTGGAACGTGTTCAAGGGACAACCAGGCCATTTTGTGCAGAATACGTAAACGTGAAAAAAATGCAATTACCGTCCGCAGTCGTTCCGGCGTAAGATGTCAATACGGGATATGGCCACCATGGAGGGCGATGCAAGATTCCACACGTCGTGTCATGCTTTGCACAACATTATCAAACAGCTGTTTGGGTAATTTATCCCATTCCTCTGTCAGTGCACGGATGAGGGTTTCCTTGTTTATTGATGGCATGGGCGACCAGCAAGACTCCTCCCCAAAGCATCCCACACATTTTCAATGGGATTCAGATCTGCAGAACGTGCTGGCCATACGAGGCGTTGAATATAATCGCTCTCAAGACACTCCTGGACAGCGACTGTTCGATGACATGTTGCGTTGTCGTCCATGAAAATGAATCTATTACCGACAGCACCACGGAACATGCGAACATGAGGTAGCAGAACATCATTAATGTATCGTTGGCCAATCATAGTCCCAGTTGGAAGCACATAGAGGGACGTTCGGCCATTGATCATGATGCCAGCCCATACCATGACACTACATGTCGGATATCGGTCCCTTTCCTGTATGTTTGCTGGACAATATGTAGTACCACTATCGCGCCAGATCAGTTGTCGTTGACAATCAGACGATAGACTGTATCTACTCTCATCTGAGAAGAGGACTGCAGACCAGTCGTTATCAGTCCAATTGCGATGTTGATGGCACCATTGCAAACGGGTGGTACGGTGACGTCTGGACAATGGGATGCACACAACATGACGGCGGGCGTATAGTCCTCCTTCATGCAAACGTCTGGCGACAGTTTTTCGGGAGATCCGCTTGCCACTAGCAGCCATAAAAGGATTTGCTACCTCACTAGCTGTGCTGCGCCGGTGTCTTTTTGTTGATAGCACTATGTACCGATCTTCTCCAGGTGTCGTACTGCGAACACTACCTCCCCCGTGACGTTTGCTACACTCTCCATTTGTTGGAAATGATTTCCAAAGCCTTAAAACAACACTGTGGCTGACGTCGAACACCCTGGCAACATCTGTTATTTTTCGCCCTTCTTCAATCTTCCCAATAATACGGCCACGCGTAAAATCATCTAGGTGATGTCGGGAAGACATACTGAAAATTGCAAGTTCGTCAATTGATTCTTTCCCTTTCAACTTTGCGTTTGAACAACAACGGTCAATACGCGTCAAATCCTTTATATCTCTTATCAGCGCTATGACGTCACGAACAAGTTCGGCAATCCAAAATTTGCATACGCACAACACGTCTTACTGTATCCCGCACTTATGGTAATTTCCACATTTTCCTGCCTTCCATTTTACGGTTGCTATTGTAATCCGTCCTTAGCAATTGTCCGGCAGTGTATTATGATACGACTGTGCATTATACATCATTATGTGTACAGTGTGCCGCTGAAATTTCTTTAAGTTATATTCCGAGAAGAATGTTTTCGCAACATTCTCAGCAATGTCATGTTTGAATTGCTGGCAGTACAATTTTCTCGAAAAACTGTCACAAAAAATATTGCACTGTGTGACGTACTGTATACTCTAATTTAATTTTCTCTTTTAGTTTCTTTATGTAAATTTGAGTTCATTCGTTTTAGCGTTTTCCAAACTAAACGTGATACCTTTTCTCTCGCGAGTGTATGATTGGCAATACCTTGAGGTCAGAACGTATGACTTGTGGACGTGTCAGGTATGAACAGAACAATATACACTGGCGGAAAGTGAAAAAAGAACACCAAGAAGGAGACTTCTGATACCAACGAAATTTATACAGCATAATAACGGAATACAGAGGATAACGTGATCAAAACAATATGGCAAAATACAGCTGTATTTGCTGGTAAACTGAAAACTAACATCTCCATGTAACATGGTTAGTACGAGGTTGAACCGCCATGAACTGCATCACACTGTGCAATTCTGGCATGGAGTCTGTCGTACAGATGTTGGATGGAAGTTTGGGGTATTGAGTTCCAAGCATCCTCAACCTGGACGCGTAAATCGGGGATGGTCGTGGCTGGCCGTGGAGACCGGATAAGTCGTTGTCCCATAAAATCCCACACGTGCTCAATGGGGGACAAATCCGGTGAACGTGCAGGCCATGGAAGTTGTCTCACACCCTGCAGTGCATGTTGCGTTGCACGTGCCGTGTGTGGGCGTGCGTTATCTTGCTGGAAAACACCACGATGGACCGACCTTACATATGGCACAACAACGGGCTGAATGATGTTGTTGATGTAGGAGGTGCTGTTTAACGTACCTGGTACAAACACTAGTTGTGTACGGGAGCGATAGCTGATCGCTCCCCACACCAGGAGACCAGATATAGGCCCTGTGTGTCGCTGGCTGATACAAGAAGGGTGGAAACGCTCCCCTGTGCGTCTGCGAACACGCATACGGCCATCAGAGGCTCCCAAGAAGAATCTGCTTTCATCGCTGAACACGACAAATCGCCATTGCGTTCTCCAGTGCAGACGTTGGCGACACCACTGCAGCCGTTCCTGACGGTGGGCTGGAGTCAGAGGTACGCAAGCCAGAGGCACACGTGTACGTAGTTCTGCATCCAGTAGACGGTTGCGGATTGTTCGCACAGTCACCTCAGGTGCAACGGCAGCTGGGATTTACGTCGCAGTGGATGTTCTGCTTGACAACGCCGCTCTTCTTATGCGTCGATCGGTCCGCTCATCAGTCCGTCCGTGACTCCCGGTTCCACGTCTACACGTGTGGGAATATTCCTCGGACCATCTATGCCACCATCGTACCACCACCGATACTTCCCGTTCAATTCGCTCCGCGATACGACCACCCGGCCTCGTGGAGTCCGACTAGACGACCTCGCTCAAAGTCCGATAACTGCTGAAATCGGACACGTCTTCCATGTCCAGGCATTGTAGCTTCTTCAGGGTCTTCGCTCGTGTCCGTACGCCGACGTCTGATTACATTTACTTCGCCGTACTCCTTAAATACCACCGACGATAATTTGCTTATTATGCCGTACTGTGGCGTACGCGCTCATCGGTTGATCCCGAAATTAATATCACACCTACGTAAACTCGACCCCATTAACATATGTAAATTTCATGATCGTCCGCCAATTCCTTCTTGGTGTTCTTTTTTCACTTTCCGCCAGTGTATAATGTATGAGCAGCAGCAAAGGTGGAGCATATGTTTGTTAAATTGAAGTTTCAGTTATTTGAAGACTGAATGTTTTACTTTAGTGTTTGTGTTGTTCTCTTGCCCTAGTGTTATTATTTAGTTGTCGGAAAAGTCATGACGTATTTTGGCACCCGATGGCGGTTGAGCGGGTTTGGAAGTACTAGAGACATGTGCCGCTCTGTTATCGCTATGGCATTCAACAGGTGCCAGTTCTAGCTGCAGTCTAAAAGGAATAGTGAGCGATTTGGTTGATTTGCAGAGATTTGACATCAAGTTAAAGATGGAAGACCAAACTGTACATTTTCGCCATATTTTACTGTTTTACTTCCGTAAAGGGAAGAAGGCGCATCAAGCTTGTGAAAAGTTCCGTAAAGTGTACGGTGATAATGCTCTACAAGAACGTCAGTCCCAGCGGTGGTTCGCAAAATTCCGTGCTGGTGATTTTGACCTCAACGATGCTCCTTTGTCCGGGAGGCCAATCGAGGTTCATGACGACCAAATCAAGGCATTGATCGAGTCAAACCCACGTTACACGACACGAGAGATTGCAAACACATTGCACAACCATCATTCAAGCGTTCACGACCAGCTGAAGTAGCTGGGATACGTAAGCAAGCTCTATGTGTGGGTTCCTCATGAACTCAAAGCAGCTCAATTGACGGCGCGTATAAACATCTGCGATATGCTCATTAAACGTGAGGAAAACAATCCTTTTTTGAAGCGACTGATAACTGGTGACGAAAAGTGGATTGTGTACAACAATGTGCTGCGCAAACGGTCTTGGTCCCGACGTGCTGCTTCGCCTCAAACGATATCCAAAGCTGACATTCATCAGCGGAAGGTTCTGGTCTCAGTGTGGTGAGATTGTAAATGTGTCGTGTTTTTCGAGCTCCTACCACGGAACCAAAGAATCAATTCGAATGTGTACTATCTGCAATTGGACAGTTTGAACGAATCCATCATCCAGAAACGTCCAGAGCTCGTTCATCGTAAAGGTGTTGTGTTCCATCACGACAACGCGAAACCACACACAAGTTTGATCACCCGCAAAAAAATTATTGGAGCTTGGGTGCGATGTGTTGCCACACCCAGCATACTCGCCTGATCTTGCGCCGTCAGACTTCCACTTGTTTCGCTCTCTTCAACAGTCCTTGCGTGGTATAACGTTCAATTCAGATGAGGCTGTAAATCAGCACCTGGTACAGTTTTTCGCCACGAAAGACAGGGCCTTCTATGAACGAGGCATTCTGCAATTCAATGAAAGATGGCAAAAGGTTATCGAACAAAACGAGCATTATATCATTGATTGATCTTTGTTCTTTCTATCAATAAATGGCCTTTGCAAAACATGGCTAAAATACGTCAGGACTTTTCCGACAACCCAATATTATTATTATTAACTTACGTTCGTTTGAATATACAATACCTTGTGGAACTGCCAAAGTATTAGTGACTGAATAAACACTAATTGTAAGTAACTTTTTCTCGACGATTTGTTGAATGACTCTTGTTTCACTGTAGGTGTAGTTTTTATATAGTGTTCAGTCAGCTATACTTAAACGAACATTACAACTATTCACAGTGTTTCTCTACAGATTTAATATAAAAGTGTACCTAATACAGCCGCCGCTCAGTGTACGTTCATGTGATATTTTTACATCACGAGTTGCAAAACGTTTGATGTACTTTGTACTAACAATAACGTAGTTCTGTAGTTATGAAAAATCAACAAACATTCTTGTAAGGGAAATGTGCCCTACGATTCCTATTAGGAACATAATGAATAGCTTTCCACTGTCCTCCATTGTGTAACATAATATCCTACCTAGAACATTCATTCGTCTCTGTAAAACCCATTCAACCATATAGACATAAAGCAGCTTAATTAGATGAGGGCAGACAAGGAAATGTTGCGTGCGGAAGATGAACAAGGTTTGCGAGTTTTCAGAACACAGATTACAAACCTCCATTTAAATTCCCTATTTCAAAATTTGCATTCCGCTTTAAACTCCACATTATTGTGTTATTGCACAAGTACACCCATTTCCTTTGGTAACTCCTTCATCTGAAATTGGAGTTTTATAATACTCTCAGAATAATGACAGTGTTTCCTAGAGATGTTAAATGTATAATAAGCATGAATTTAATTTCTGTTTATCTTTCTCACGAAACCTATGTTTATCGTAATGTTAATATCAAAATTTCCGGAGGGCCTCACAGCGGTTGCTGAGCGGTCTGAAGCTCAGGCTTCGGACACATTTTTACCGAGATAGGGCCGGATTACATTTCCGGACGACGCATAGGTGGTGTGTTTGTCCAATGGCTCTGTTTCCCTCCCTTTCCTAGAAGCAGTGGCTATAAATTAGGGAGCAGAGATTGTTTTATAGCTCTCAAAGTTGCTTGCTCACTCTTCAACAGGTTGGAACGAATTAACTCGGGGTTAGTAAAATGAGATGAAATCAGCTCGAAGGAATGTACACCGGTGAGTCATTCCATTCTGAACACCCTCAGCCTAGAGAAATGAGCGCCCCTGAAGACCGATCGGTGGCGTAGTTAAAGTTCATAGACCAATACACTGTATATACAACCCGAGGACCGGCTTTCGGTTAGCAGAGTGTTCGGAGTCAGAATGGGAAAAGCTGCCGATTTATCGGATTTTGATAAAGGACAAATTGTGATGGCACGGAGGCTCAGAGCTATGATCTCGGAAACGGCGCGGCTTTTGGGTTGATCACGTGCCGCTGTAGTGAGTAACGTATCAAAAGTGGTGCACAGATGGCCAAACGACGAACCGTCTACCAGCCCTGTTTCGTCCGCAGCGCTCACTGATGCCAGAGGGCAACGGCGACTGTCGCCCATTGTTCACAGCGATCGCGGGGCCACATTACGACAAATCCAACAACAGTGGTGATCAGGGCGATGTGTCACAGCACACAGTTAATCGCAGCCTTCTGCGCATGAATCTGCGTAGCCGAATGCCCAGCCGAGTCCCCATGCTCACTGCACATCATTGCCAACAACGCATGAGAGGGGCCCAAGATCATCGAGATTGGAAAGTGGATGATTGGAAGAAAGTGCCCTGGTCTGACGAATCAAGATTCCTGGTGCATCACGTAGACGGCCGAGCGCGGATACGCCGATTACCAACGGAGGCTATGGCACCTGGATGCACTGTTGGACGGAGACAGGCTGGCGGCGGTGTTATGCTGTGGGCGATGCTTTCTTGGAACACTTTTGGCCTCATTATCACAACAGCACAATCTCTGACAGCCGTCCGGTATCGGAACATCGTTTCGAATCAAGTTTACCTATTTATAGCAAGTGTGTTCCTTGCTGGTTATAGCCATTACCAACAGGATAATGCGCCATGCCACACTGCCAGAATCGTCAAGGAGTGGTTCAAGGAACATGCTGGTGATTTTCTATTAATGCCCTGGCCTCCAAATTTACCTGATATGAACCCAGTCGAACCTTTGTGGTTCGACTTGGAAAAGCGGGTTCGTGTTAAATCACCACCACTCCGAAATGTACGGGAACTGGAGGACCTGCTGTTGACATTATGGTACCAGATACCTCAGGATACCTATCGCCACCTCATCGAATCGATGCCTCGCCGAGTGGCCGCTGTTTTGCTGGTTAAAGGGGGTACTACAGCTTATCATAATGCAATGACTCATCGGTGTATTCGCTGTCTAAGAAGAGGGCGGAACGAGGCTGGAACGAGTGAAACAGCGCATAATAAAGCGCTCCTTTTTCCTTAGGTCTGTTATTCAAAGTTGTCACTTAGGAGATGATTGACCCTAATCCTTTCTGGCTGATTACCTGCTAAAATGGCTATAACAATGGCAATGAACTTAACAAAGGAAATAATGACGTTTGATTAATTTGTTTCTACTCAGTGGCATGACGTCCGTGCTTTGGTTCATGGAATAGAGAATAATAGGCTAAGTAGGAACGCTTATCGCTTGTGACAGGTTTACGGTCCGTACTGCTAAGATGAGAGATGGAATATATTGTTCTGCTGTAGCTTTCGTAAAACTCGGGCGCTATGTGAACATTTATGTTTGGGGAGCGTAGAAAAGTTCGGGAATCATTTGGTTGAGGCACATCGGCAGCTTAACCCTTTAACGACCATGACCCAAAAATCTTGTATCACTAAATACCATAACGCCCGAAAATGTCTCTTGTTTCACTTCTTAGATTAATAACAACAATAGTAACTGAGGGTGACTCTAGCTGATTCCTCATAGGTCTTGCAAATTTGAAGAATAGGTAAGGGTAGGAAATCTGACTCACTCTAGACAGGCGTTTCGGGTGGTTATGGTCGTTTATATGTACGGGAGTTTTGGGCGTTATGGTCGTTAAAGGGTAAACCTCCAAAACAAAACAAAAGAAGGTCTGCAGATGATTCTATATTAGCCCTTAAAACCCCATAATGCTTAAAACGCCTGTGCATGCAGACGACCGCGGCCGTCCGAATCCCCCGTCTCGAGTGAGTAGAATTTCGTTCCTATATTCCTTGAGTTTGAAGGGCCTCTATGACGCTGGCAACATTCACACACTCCACTACCATTGTAACTAAACAAAGAACTGAACCAGGAGCTCGTGTTCCCCGGCATGATATAATTCACTCTCATAACATCATATCTCTTCTCCGTGAAAAACGATGTATAGCTCAGGGAAATGTTGAAGGTCGATTCATATCAAGCCTACAAGTCGGAAGTTTCGTGTCGTGACCCAGCACTAATCGGTCATTGTTTTTCTGCAAAAGGAGGTAGAGAGATTCAAAAAGCAACAACGGGGTGTTTCAGGTGTTATGGTATTTTAGACCACAACGCCATTTTAAGTCGCTGGACGGTTAAAGGGCAACACGTCAAAGTTTGTATAATTCTAGATTGACCGTCTGAGTAAAGCTTTTAGAGTTTAGATTGGTTTATTCGCCTGAAGCAAAGAGCGGTTATTGAGTTTGTGAGAAAATGGAAGGTTGTAAGGGGACGGAAATGTGGCAGTCGACATCAGCAATGTCAGATGATGGACGAAGAGATTTCGAGTATCAGAAACTTGAGTGACCGACACTACAACAAAGGAATGGGAGGCCTTCAACTGCGGTCATCGACGAGATCCAACGGCAAGTTCATGAACTTATTCCGTCTGATCGACATGTGACAATTCCGGAGAACTGCAATACGCTATATTGTACTCATAGTGTTGTGAAAACAGTGCTTGGAATATCGGAGTGAATGTTCAAATGGGTTCCATGCCGAGATCTGTTGGAGATATTTGAGGTCAACCAGAAAACGCTTCTTTCTAAAGTGGTTGCTTGAGATAAAACCTGTACATTCACGTAGAGCAGATGTAAAATAGAAGTTTACCAAATGATGGTACATGATCTTGCTGAAAATTTGAAAACACGGTGTTGAGCAAAATAAAATGATAGTCACAATTTTTTATGATGTCAGAGGCGTACTTTTTGTTGATTTTATTGAACACTATCTACCAACAAGTAATTGGACACCTGTGATAGTAAAGGTAAAACGAAGTTTATTCACCTTCAATAGTTGGTGGAGCCTCCACGAGCTACGATTACAGCTGCGAACCTCCGGGGCATACCCTCAACCAGGCGTTGTACGACGGCTAGCGGCATTTTCTTCCACTCCGTTTGGAGAAGACAGGTCAGTTCCTTCACCGATTTCGGACGGTGGGGGCACCTCTTAAGTCGACGCTCCAACTCGTCCCAGAGGTGCTCGATAGGGTTAAGGTCCGGGCTCTGCGCAGGCCAGTCCATTCGGTTAACCCCATTGTCGCCTTACCAAGCCATAGTGGACCTCGCAACATGACAGGTGGCATTGTCATCCTGAAAGTAACATGGGTTTTCCCCGTAAAACTGCCACAACGTAGGAAGCTCATGGTCATCCAAAATGGTGCAGTAGGTCTCGGCGTTGAGTCTACCAGGAATTGCGACCAAGGGTCCCGTGTTATACCAGGAGAAACACCCTCATAGCATAATTCCCCCGCCGCCGAACTTCACAGTTGGCACAATACATTCCGGCAGGAGGCGTTCTCCAGGCAGACGCCAAACCCAGACCCTGCCATCCAAACGGTAGAGGGTGAACCTTGATTCGTCGCTCCAGAGAACCTGTTTCCACTGTTCAACGGTCCACTGTCGACATTCTTCGCACCACGTTAGCCGAGCAGCGCTATTGGAGTTGGTGATAAAAGGCTTGCGGGAGGCATCACTTCCATGATAACCGAGCAGATGGGCTTCCTTACGGATGGTATTCATCGAAAGAACACTCACGGATGCCTGTTGGAACTCCTCGCGTATGTGGCCCATCGATTTGGTGCGGTTCTTCCGAATTTCTCTGGCCAGCACCCGTCGGTCTCTAACTCCCAGTTTTGTGGGTCTGCCGGGTCGGGGCACATTCCGACAGTCACCTCCCGTCTTCCACTTGCCAAACACGTAGGCCACTGTCGATTTGGGGTACTTCAACTCGCTGGATATGTCACGTATGGATCGGCCATTTCTGTGATACCCGACGATTACACCTTTCTCGATATCAGAGAGCTCCGAACTGCGTGGCATCTTGCATGCGACTGGTTGCGTTGTTATTTCCCACACGACATTTAACAGCGGCGGCAGTGACGTGTATCAGGACCGCAGATATCGTCGATTGCAGGTGTCTCCAATTACCTGTTGGTAGATAGTGTATAAAGTTAACCAAATACCTTGAGAAAGGAGGAAAATTGCCTTTCCTAGACATTTTACTGTCTCGAGATTTGAATTCCAATAAAATCAAGCATTGTGTTTTCCGTAAACCGACGTTCATACCTTGTATGATCCCATTCACTTCTTCTCACCCTCCCGAACATAAAGCTTCAGCTCTACGCTTCCTAATAAGACGTGCCTTCACCCATTCTTCGACAAGTAAAACTTGACGTGATGAACTTTCTAGAGTTCAAAATTTGGCCTTATTGTTTGGATTCTCTGTCAACCTCTTTCAAGGACTATTACAACAATTTCGAAGACTGAGATTCACGACTTTGTCCACTGAGAAAAAACCTACTAAGTACATTGGCAAAGTTGATTTCATTCCACCTCTTGTGTCTATCTTAAGAAAAGCTTGTCACAAACACAATCTAAGGTTTGGAGTGTCCACAGAAACCTTTTTTCCTTGATGAGAAATGATAGAGATAGAGTCCCAGCACTTAACAAACCAGGCGTCTACTACATACCATTAACTCATGAAGACTCAGATAGTGCAGTTAAATACTATATAGGTTCTACCCTAAGAACCGTAAATGTCAGAATGGGTGAACATAAATACGCTCTTCGTTCTGGAACAGTTTCCACAGCTTTCACTCAAGCTGTTAACCAGGGAGGTTACTCCCCAGATTGGACAAATGTTAGGGTACTTAACTCAAGTGTTAATAAACGTACTGTCTTCCTTACGGATAGCCTCTTCGTTATTGCATATGGGGAAACATGCTGTAACATTGAACTCCTGACATTGTTCCAAGACAGTAAAAAAAGATGGTTGCCCCCTCCTCACACAACTGTGAAGAAGAGGACTTTATAGGATAAGAGATTAAGACTTGATTTTTTGGACTTTAACGATTTGTTGATGGCATCACCGGTGATTGAGAAGACCGAGAGAACTGTGGGTCGTGTTGACAATATATAATGTCTGCTCCTGTGTTTCGTGGCGCTTGAGCCTGATGATGGGTGCCCCGAAAGATCTCGCGTGTAAATATTAATTTTTAGTTGTAAATAAAGTGTTTTACAACTAAAAATTCGTTCGTGAGCGACCGTGCGTGTGACAGCATCGGTGAATTATTTTATAGTGACCTTTCGTACGCTAGACTTTTAGCATTAACCCTTAGAAATGGGAAGCTAGGAGATTTGGGCTAGAGTGTCCGATAGGAAAGTGACACGGAAGCGAAGTCGAAAGGGGAAGGAAGACGCCCTTATTTATTACTGAGGGGCCAGTACCCGGGGTCCGACGGCTTAACGTGCCAATCCGACGCACGGCGGATATTTAATGGATCGAGCGTTCGTACCTGCCTGGGATCGAACCTGAGGCCCTTTCCATGGCAGTCAGAAATGACGACGAGTGCAAACACCCGTGCTTATATGGGTTCACTGGACAGCGCCTTCTAGCGCTTCACCGTTTGAGTTATGACCCTGCATTGTATGACGAAAAGTGCTTCTATCACCCCGTAAAGTTTGGCCCAAGTGTTTTCGAATCACCCTGTATAATTTAAGCTCCGTTTCATCATAAGGGTTCTTGGATGTGTGGGTTTTAGTAATGATCTATGTCTCGTTTTGTATCCATGAGCATGAAAACTCAATATCTGTGTGTGGATTTTGTTTAATTCTTTGGAACATTAATTTACCGATTTTAAAGTCAAATAATTGTTTAACAGATACAATTCCATAATGGTTGGGGTGGACACGAGTATGGTGATAAATGAGAGGTTGGAAGTTGGTATGAGAAGCAGAATTTGGTTTTAAGCCTTGTTCACTTACTGTATGTTCTGTATTTACGTAGAAACAGGAAGTGGTTATTAGATACTGTAACACGGCAGTTACGTTTGCGTGTGTTATCGCGAGGCATTTCCAGGAGGCTGGCCTTGGTCATCTAAAAGGTACACTTTGCACGATATCATTAAGTGTTTTGGATTATTTGTATCGGTACAAAATAGGGCAATCATTTTTTTACCATGTGCACATTTGTGCTTCACGCCCAACGTGTAGTAATTTTGGTTTTACGAAAAATACTTGTAGGTTTCAAAGAATTTGATTTATTGAAACGTTCGTTAAAGTAATAATATGGAAGTTAAAATTTTAAGTAATCGAAAGGTAATAGATTTTTTCAAAAGGGCCTGGAAAGTTTGTTTTTGCGGGCGGGGTCCCTAGTGTTTCTAGTACGCCACTCTACTTCCATCTGAACAACCCTTATAAAAAGAATCCGCATTGAAAGCGAAAGGAACGTGGCATGTCATAACAATGTTGAAGTTCGTTTTCTTAAGGAAAATAGAAAAAAATATATTCGTCAATACCATTCTGCTGAATTCCAAATCCAAACTTTTGAAAAACGCCTTGTTATAAAGAGCACGTCGCCAGCGATTATCGCTGGGAACGCTTTGAACTTTTGAAAACCTTAAAGTAGTGTAAAGTTTCTGTTCTTATCTTAAAACTCCGAAGTGCCATTCTTGAGAAATGGAGAAACGCACGTTTTCTGACTTCCTTCCACTTTCAAATCTGATAATTCGCATAGGAAAAGAATCGTCGCTGATTCCGGAGGAAACGAGCGTGGGACTGAACGCCTCCGATATACTCCCGGAACGAAAAGGGAAAACGCGGGTTGAAAAATGATGTTTTGCGAAGTGAGAAAAGTGGGGAAAAGAGCATTCTAGTCTCGCGTGAAAACAAAAGTTGGCTTCCGAAAATAACAAAACGGGGGAAAAAAGATAAGTCTCTTGATAAGAAACTGCTTGTAGATAAGACTAAGACCTGATATGAGCCGTTGGATGATGGGACTGGGGAGTCAAGATAAGGGGGGGGGGCTTCAGGAAGAAAGGAAGAAAAGTAGCAGGTGACAAAAGGAGAAGAAAAGAAGAATGCAGGCATTTCTGGGCAATTGTCGTCGGGAAATCAGAATAGCCTAGGGACTCAAGCTTAGAAGCCGTAGTTTGTTCCACTCGATTCGTGAACAGAATACTATTGCTGTGATGAATATATGTTTTTCGGTAGTCAATCTGAAGATGTTGAGAATATATTTTAGGATTTCAATCGAAACTGAATGGAAATATAAAACGCAACATCAGCAGAATATAAATCTGCCAAGAAGTGTTTTTTTTTTCCAAACGAAACTAAGCATTCTTTTGCATTAGTGATGAATCATTCGTAGAGAATTCATTCACAAAACATGGCTCTTCACCATGAATGGTGAATGGTCCCTCTCACCCATGAATTTTCATTCAATCCGCCATTATTGCAATACTCGAACTTTCACAAGCCAAATTAGTGATTAACCTTGTGGTTCCATCTTGATGAATATTCTCACCTAACTAATAATGAATCTTGATGAATTCCTTGTTCCATCTAACCAGTGATAAGTCCCTAGGCGTCATTTTTCTAACCAGTGATGAATTTCATGAATATCCTCAATCGTAATTTTCCTAACCTGTGATGAATTTTATGAATAGCCAAAGGCGGGATTTTCCAAACCACCGATGTATCTTGATGAATTCCTTGTTCCATGTTGATGAATATTCTTACCTAACCAGTGATGAATCTTGATGAATTCCTTGTTCCATGTTGATGAATATTCTCCCCTAATCAGTGATGAATCTTGATGAATTCCTTGTTCCATCCAACCAGTGATGAATCATCAGGCGTGATTTTCCTGACCAGTGATAAATCTTATGAATATCCTCAGGCGTGATTTTCCTAACCAGTGATGAATCTTATGAATATCCTCAGGCGTTTTCCTAGCCAGTGATGAATCTTGATGAATTCCTTGTTCCATCGTCATGAATATTCTCACCTAGCCAGTGATAAATATGCTCGCCTAACCAGTGTTGAACCTTATGGCTCCATTAGTGATAAACCTTGTGGTTCCATCTTTCACAAGCCAAATTAGTGATGAACCATTCGTGGACAATTCATTCACAAAACATGGCTCTTGACCATGAATGGTGGATGGTACCTCTCACCTTTGTGAATTTCCATTCAATCCACCATTATTGCAACATTCGCTCAAGTGGCAGCAGGTTTAACTATTTTAAGCAGCCCATTCCAATGGGTTCGGAAACGAATTCCCAATAAGTATTTTTCTTTTTTTTTATTGGAGGTTTAACCCTTTAAGCGGCCGATGCACCTGAACCAAAATCACCCAAAATTCTGCACTCCTCAAGCATAAATGTTCACATACCGGTCGTGTTTTACAAATTCTACTTCCAAATAAGTCTTCACTTCCTCATCTCGGCAGTACTGACCATAAAGCTGTCACGAGTGATAAGTTATTCTCTGCTCAACAACTCTTTCAATTCACGAAAAGATGAGAATGTGCTAGTTACCCTGGCACCAAGGAATGATGAAAAATGGCTAATGCCCCTGATATTGAACATCATGCCACTGTGTAGAAACTAGCGACTCTGATATCTTCTCTATTATTGGCATATTTTCACTGTACTCCCTGTAACCACTTCCTTCAGAAAATTTAAAAAATTTCATCACCTTGGAGCGGGAATCGAACCCGCACCTCCCGATTTCCGGTCGAGCATGCTAGCCTTTACACTACCCAGGACAAGGAAATTCAGAGCAATTGAATGTAGATATCTGAGAACCTTCAGATGTGCGCTAGTCGAAGCAATTATTGCTACATCGTAGCGTCTCACGACCTTTTCTCACATCCAGGGTCGAATGCAGGTCACAAATTCCAGTGATGCTCAACCGGAAATCGAGAGGTGCGGGTTCGATTTCCGCTCCACGACGATGAAAACTTTCATGTTTTTCGAAGGAAGTGGTTACATGGGATACAGTGAAAATATGCCCACCCTGTATTTATGAAGAATTATGTATTTCTTCGAGGAAATTCGTTTCCCCTGTTGTATATGACGTACTTTTATCACTGGAATTTGGATCTACATCCGACCCTTTATGTGAGAAAAGGTCCTGAGACGCTACAATGTAACAGGAATAGCTTCTGACTAGGGCAAAACTGAAGGTTCTCAGATATCTACGTTCAGTTGCTTGGAATTTCCTTGTCCTGGGTAGTGTAATGACTAGCATGCTCGACTGGAAATCGGGAGGTGCGGGATATTTGAGAACCTTCAGATAAATGACTAGCAGGCTTGACTGGAAAACGGGAGGTGAAGTAGGTAATGTGAATGCTGAGTGCCATAGGGACGAGGTCCTAGAACAACATGCCAGACTTTTTCTGAACCTTATGCCAGACCTTTTCGGGGAGTTGTTGACCTTGAGTTCCTTTTAATAGATGATGACGCTCGCTTTCACAGGGATCAGCTAACTAAAGACCCAGATAGAAAACTAAAATACTAGATCGAATAGCAAGGGACAAGAAAGACTCAGAAATACAACTGAAATTATACACTAGATAGCAAGGAGCAAGAAAGACCCAGAAAGACAACTGAAATGCTACACTGGGTAGCAAGGGAGAACGAAAGATTCACAAAGACAACTGAAATGCTAGACTGGATAGCAAAGAACAAGAAAGACTCAGAAAGGTAATTGAAATACTAGGCTGGATAGCAAGGAACAAGAAAGACTCAGAAAGGTAATTGCAATACTAGACTGGATAGCAAGGAATAAGAAAGACTCAGAAAGACAACTGAAATTCTACACTAGATAGCAAGGGAGAAAGAAAGACTCACAAAGACAACTGAAATGCTAGACTGGATAGCAAGGAACAAGAAAGACTCAGAAAAGTAATTGAAATACTAGACTGCATAGCAAGGAACAAGAAAGACTCAGAAAGGTAACTGAAATACTACACTGGACAGCACAACTGAAATACTAGACTCGATAGCAATGGACAAGAAAAGACATGGAATACGACCACGTGAGAGATGGTTGGTAGAAACTGGAAAGCGTACAGGATGATATGGAATAGAATAGCTCAAGACACACAATGCAATGCGTATACGTTGCTGTCCATACACGATTAAAAAACTTGAAAAAATAAAATCTCCAAGTTAAAAGATTTAATACAACAATAAAATAGATTTGTAATAAAAAATTTGGTTTCCTGTGTGCTGTTGTAGTACACCTGAGGATGGACCGGTAGCCGGTCTGAAAGATCTAGTGTAATGTTTTATTTAGTTAAATTTCATTGTTATATTAAATCTCTCAAGTATTTTAATCGTGTATCGACAGCAACGTATACAGATTGGATTGTGATCTGCACGACGTATTTTTTCCCCGAGTCAAGGCACACAGTTGAGAAAGAGACTTTGGGTGGCGTGCGTACACACAGTAATGAATTGATAATGATTATCGATGATGGTAATAAAAAGGAATAAAAAGAGAATAAAAATCAGCAAACATTTTATTAGCCATAAACTATAACGACAAGTAAAAGATAACATATGAAGACATATAGAAAGCATCGTAGTACTCTTTTTAGATAAATTATGCAATACATCTTTCAAATGCCAAGATCTTTCTGGGTGTGAAATAAATTCAGGGATTCGAGAGCATACATTTATTTAAGTACAACATTTATTCGCGTCTTTCACGACCACGCCGAGCCACAGTTCTGTACATGCTAAATGGAACTGAATCATAACAACAAACAACAACGTTTACTGATTCCGAACCTTAGGAGCTATTTAGGTAGGTGAATTAATGAACGTTATAAACGCAAAACCAATTAAACAATATATATGAGTCATAAAAACATATTTGCTAAACTTTGGCAGCAGAAATAGTATTTCGGCTGTTTAGTTTTTCAAACACAAAATTTTTATTATTATTATTGCATATTATTCAGATTTATACGACCGTATAAGAAACGACCTGGACACCTATGAAATGTGTTGTAGAAAGAAAAATCCATCTGCGTATGTGCAAGCTAAAATCTGACCTCGTTAAGCTGAATTGCAATTGTGTTAGTGAGGAGGATTGGTAACTTGTTGTGTAGGGTATCTACATTAAACAATACACTGGTGGCCACTTTATTATGACCACCTGACAGTTTTAAGCAAATGAGCTATGGCTGCACGCTGTTGTCGCCAGAGGGCGAGGATAGTATAAAAGGGGAAAGCTTAGTGCTTGCGACAGTAGTAGACGTGATTTTTTAATGACGAGATGGATAAAAATGCGAGTTGACGGACTTTCAACATGGGATGATTGTAAGAGCTCGGAGCGATGATTACCGAAACCGCCGCATTCGTGAAATGTTCAAGAGCAGCTGTTGTTAAAGTGTTTAAAGACTAGACTCTCAGCCAAAAAACTGGGTCTTTAAGTGCAATGTGTGGTTGTCATCGACTAGTGACTGCTCCGGCGGAACGGAGAGTGTCCAGACTGGTAACAGACAACAGAAGGGAAACAGTGTAGCAAATAACAGACTATCTTGATCAAGGATTCTCTCAAATGATCTCTGCACGCACTGTTCGCCGTACACTGTATCGGATGGGATATGGCAGCCAAAAGCTTGTTCGAACACTTTTGCTATCTGCAGTTAACAAGAGAAAACGTCTCCAGTTCGCACAGGAGCACAAGGATTGGACAGTCGATAATTGAAGCAAATTATGTGGTCCGATGAATCACGTTTTCAGTTGCACCATGCCAATGGCCGAGTGAGAATTTGGCGGAAACAGCACGAAAGCATGGACCCCAAATGCGTTGCTACAAGCCTTCAAGCTTGTGGAGGCAACGTTATGGTTTGAAGAATGCTTTTCTGGCATGCTCTGGGCCCTTTTGTTCGTGTTTATCAACGTCTGACTGGCACATCATATCTAAACATCGTTGTGGACCAAGTGTATCCTGTCATGTGGATGGTTTATCCCAATGGCTACTTTCAACAAGAAGTCCTGCCATAGCGCTCGTATTGTACAGTATTGGTTTCAGGAACATGCCGGTGAGTTTACTTTGCATAGGTGGCTCCCACAATCTCCAGATCTCAACCCCATTGAGAATTTGTGGGATGAAATTGAACGATCCATGAGACACCTGGATCCACAACCCTGCAATCTCGCACTCCTGGAAAGTGCTATTCATCAAGCATAGTCTCAGGTCCCACAAACCACCTATCAACATCTCGTGGAGTTAATGCCACGAAGAATCGATGCAGTATTAAAGGCAAAAGGTGGCCCAACGAAGTACTGAGGGAGTGGTCATAATAAATTCGCTACTTAGTGTATATGTGAGTCATAAGAAAGGGTATTTACATTAAACAATATATGTGAGTCATAAAAAAGGGTGTCTACATTAAACAATATATGATGTTACACCCAATCGTGTTATACACAGTGCGTCAAAGAATTTTTAAGACTGGCGCTAGATTTCAGCCTACGGTGGCGCCACCAGTGTAATCGCGAATGCGTTATAAACCGTGACCATCTTCTTGCTTTCTGCCAAAAGTACTGCGCAGTTGTTAAAGTAACTCAAACGAAACGGCCATTCATTAGAGAAGTAAAATTTTTTTCATGTTGAATTATTAGGGTGGAACAAAGGGCTGTTATTAAATTTAACGCAAAACTTGGTAAGAGTACCTCGGAAACATACCAAATGATTAAACAAGTTTACGGTGAGTTTTGTTTAAGTAGATCAAATGTTTTCCTGTGGCACAAACGTTTTTTTGATGGAATAGATACGTTAGAAGAAGAAAAGCATATACCGGAAGACCGAGTTCATTTAGGTCACCTGAGATTATTGAAAAAGTGCGTGATTTCGTGGCAAACAATCGATGTGCGTCACTAAGAATGATGGAAGAGTCTTTAAACATCAACAAAGAAACGATTCGAACCATCCTGCATGAAGATTTGGGCAAAACAAAAGCCTGTGCAAAAATTTGTTCCACACACGTTAACCAATGAACAAAAATCAAGAAGAAGTGCACATTGCAGAGACATCATTTCAGCCGCTGAAAGTGATCCAAACTTCTGAAAATCGATTGTTACAAGTGATGAAACATGGTGTTTTCAATATGATCCTAAAACAAAGCGACAAAGTGCGGAATGGAAGTCAAAAAACTCACCACAAACCAACAAAACAAGAAAAGTTCCATCGGAAACCAAAACAATGCTCATTACATTCTTCGATAGTAAGGGTATTTATCCACAAAGAATTTGTACCAAGTGGACAAACAATTACTGGTGAGTTTTATTTAAATGTTTTGAGGCGTTTGATGGGCAGAATTTGTCGCATTCGTCCAGAATATAGGGATGAAAACAGTTGGTGTTTGCTGCACGATAATGCACCCAGTCACACCTCACTTCTTGTTCGTAGATTTTTGGCGAAAAATAGCGTCTTTATGTTGAATCATCCACCGTATTGGCCTGATTTAGCACCCTGCGACTTTTCTTTATTCCCAAAACTTAAAATGACGTTAAAAGGGTGTTTTTTTTATGATATTTCGACCATACAAACAGCTTCGACGCGCTCTTTGGAGGCAATTCCGCAAAGTGAACTGGAACAGGCATTCGAATCATTAATAAATCGCTGTAACAAGTGTATTGAAGCCGGAGGATCTTATTTTGAATAACAAAACAAAACAAATTATAATTTCTTGTTTCTATTTCATTTTACAGACCCAGTCTTAAAAATTATTTGCCACACTGTGTACATCATTTTAAAGCTCTTGTCAATAGGAGGTACACCCATCCCACTTGCGAGCTCGAGAGGAAACCAAAATTTCCCTACGCCGTACCGTTTTCATAGCATCAAAAATGCATTTTTGTATAGCTTTAAATCCCATTTAGCATCAGGTTCTCGACATTTACGCTGATCGCAATGAGATATTATTACGTTTATGTAAAATGTGATGAAATAATATTCGGCGATAGTTTAGTAAAATATATTGTTGAGGTAAACAGAAATTAACTATTGTTGCGTCATTTTATGAGATAACGTGCGGTACGATGAAATTTCAACAATTGCTCTGACAATGACGCTCTATTATCCATTTTCGTTACAGCGAAATTTTTAATTGAGAATTACTATACTATTGTTGGGAAAGATGCATAGCGTCAAGAAATCAGCTAGATTTCTTTAATCGAGCAAGTTTAAAAGGCAATTGAAATATATACCATGAAGTAATTAATAGAAAACATAAATGACTTTCGCGTGAATTTGTAGACACCTTTCGACTTGGTAAAACTGACAAGAAAACGAACATGTGGTTGTCGCTGATTGCAAAACCAAATTATGTTGCTTGGATAGAATATTATAAGATATGTTTATATCCAAACTTGGAGCTGCTATGGACAACAGGAGAAGTCACTAAAGACTTGTTCATGAGCATTATATTGTGATGTGTATGTGTATTATGAATGCTATATTAGAACTTCTTACAATTATTTTCTATAAAAATAATTGTAAGAAGTCTCTATAAAATATGGTTAAATTCATAACAGACACTGTGTTGGTAACATCAGACATGAACGTTTGGCACAGATACCATTTTCTCCGTCTGCAGTCTTTTGTTCACTATCAGTTTTCAGGGCCTTGATTTCAACACCTAATCCGCGATTTCAACACCTAATCCGCTTTGCATTTTATAAGTGTGGCCATGTCACTACTAATCCTGGATACTTCCAAACATCTCTCCAGTATTGTTTTGAATCGGGCTAATTGAGGAATGTGGTAAAGAAGATTGCGAGGAAACAGCATTCATGAAATGTGCTCACTCTGAAAACTACTTTTGTTTGGATCATTCCATAATTAAAGATCTTCGTGTGTTTTTATCGTACATGAAAGGTGGGTGTAATGTATATACGTTACTGAACACGATATACTGTATATCCATGGCCTTTGTCGATTATGAAAAAGCCTTTGATTCTGTGAAACCATCGGCAGTTACAATGGCTCTGAAATCCTGCGGTATTGAAGATGCGCACATTAATATTATTAATAACATCTATGAAAATGCAAGTGCAAAGATTCGGCTGTTTGAAAATACAACACACATAAAAATTGTAAAGGGAGTGAGACAAGGTGACACCATATCTCCAAAGCTCTTTAATGCCACATTGGAAAATGTCTTTCAATCACTGAACTGGGAAAACAAAGGGATAAAGATTAATGGAGATTATCTAACCCACCTTCCTTTTGCTGATGACGTAGTCATTTTTGCAACTACCCTATCAGAGCTGCAGAGTATGATCCAAAACTTGCTGACAAGAGTAAAGAAGTGGGATTAAAAATGAACTTTGGGAAGACAAAAGTGATGTTCAATGCTTTTACAAGAAATGAAGATTTATCGATTGATGGAGAAAAGCTGGAGATAACAGACACGTACGTTTATCTTGGACAGCAGACATCAAGTGAGGGTCACATTGATGAAGAAATTAATCGGCGTACAAAACTTGCCTGGAGAGCTTTTGGAAGAAGCAGCATAATTTTCAAGAGCAATATGCCATTATGTCTTAAAAGAAAAGTGCTTGATCAATGCATCCTTCCAGTGCTTACGTATGCTGCAGAGACGTAGACTTTAACTAAAAGAGACATACAAAGGCTGCAGACAACTCAAAGCAAGCATGGAGAGGTGCATGCTTGGTGTAACCAGGAGAGATAAGAAGAGGAACTCGTGGATCCGAAAAATGACAAGAGTGGAAGACATCATGATCAGAGTTAAATCCCTGAAATGGCAATGGGCTGGACATACTACCAGAAGCACAGACCATCGATGGACAGCCGAAATTTTAGATTGGATTCTAAGGGACAGGAAAAGACCCAGAAAAAGACCACATGGGAGATGGGTGGATGAAATTCGAAAGTATGCGGGAGTGACATGGAGGAGACTGGCAGAAGACAGACCGTTGTGGAGAAAACTTGGGTAGACCTTCGTCCAGCAGTGGATTGATAATGGTTGACAATGATAATGACCAATAGCTTAAAACAAGAAAAAACATTCCGATACGGGCAGCAAGAGTAATGGAGATTCGATGAATATTGTCTCTGCCAGTGTTCTTTGATGTCCTTTAACTTCATCATTTATATTCCTTAGCACCTAAAAGTTTGTTATTATCCATTACCCGTTCAGTACTGTCGAATGATATAACAAGCACTGTACATCTAGTGAAAACAGTCCGTACAGTTCCCTTGTGAGCAATGCCCATAGACTGAAATACGAAGCACAACATTTTATAAACCACGTTTCGAATCGGTTTTATTAGTGATCACGAATCAAAAAGGGTGAACAAAAGATAGTAAAGGAAAAGGCTTGTGCTTTGCGGGTGAACAGATATCACGTTGTGTGCCATTATCATACAGTATTTTTTTCGTTATATTTTATTTCAGTTTAGCGTGCATCTTTGCTCTTCATAGTATATTTGCTCTTCATAGTATATTCAGAACAAACGTAGCGTTCCAAACAGAAATCTTTACTTTTTAAGAGCATGATCAGAAGGGTAATAAGATCTCTGTTGCAAGAAAAGTTTGTCTTTTAGAACCAATTAAAATATATACCAACTAGTCGGAAGAAACATCCTGAAGCATATAATCCCTCTCGTCATCTACGTAATATTAAAATAAAGAACAGATGAACAAACAAAAATAGAGCAATTCCTTTCGAACCGCGATTTTGAATATATGTGAATATTTTTTATATCACATTACTTAACGCAACCCCAACGCTTTGAATATGCCTTAATGGACTACCATATTCCAAGCTGCACCATAACCTTTTAACGCCGAATGCAGATTCCACGTAAGCGATTCAGGCAGGCTGATTAAATATTGATATGTTTAAATTTATTATTTCTTCCAGCATAAAATATCTTGTTTCTTTAACTATTTAGGATAAAACATTAGACGAAAAAACATGTTGTTGTCTAATACTCGAGTGAACAGCAGGAACATGAACTACGTGGCAAACAAAAATTATGAATATTTCAAATCTGATTTAAATCTGTGATTTAATGAATACGAACTTCTAAGCCTCCCGCAGCATATTTATAGAAAACAATTTTTTATTTGGCAACTTGAAAATAAGTTCTAAAAACTACAGATGCATGTTTAGTTGTGCGTATTGCTGATCCAAGCAACATGTTACTTAAAAACTCCGAATGTTTCGAGGACCTCATTGAAAAATTTTCTCTAACGTATTATTTCCTACATGTGGTGCCTTTTTTTAATGGAAGACACATTGCATTTACTGTTAGCAACAAAACGAAAAGGTGCCTGGTTAACTCTGATACGTTCAGTTATTACTTTACGAGGGTGTCTAAGTAACTCTAATATATTCATTTTAACTTTGCTGTTTGTGATAAAACGAAAAGATGTCTCGGTAACTGTAATCCCTTCAGTTGTTGCTTTACTGTTTGTGATAGAACGAAACAAATGTCTGGGTTACTCTGATACGTTCAGTTGCTGCTTTAGCGTTTGTGATAAAACAAAAAGATGTAATCCAATCAGTTGTTGCTTTACTGTTTGTGATAGAACGAAAAAATGTCTTGGTTACTCTGATACGTTCAGTTGCTGCTTTAGCGTTTGTGATAAAACAAAAAGATGTAATCCCTTCAGTTGTTGCTTTACTGTTTGTGATAGAACGAAAAAAATGTCTGGGTTACTCTGATACGTTCAGTTGCTGCTTTAGCGTTTGTGATAAAACAAAAAGATGTAATCCCTTCAGTTGTTGCTTTACTGTTTGTGATAGAACGAAAAAAATGTCTGGGTTACTCTGATACGTTCAGTTGCTGCTTTAGCGTTTGTGATAAAACAAAAAGATGTAATCCCTTCAGTTGTTGCTTTACTGTTTGTGATAGAACGAAAAAAATGTCTGGGTTACTCTGATACGTTCAGTTGCTGCTTTAGCGTTTGTGATAAAACAAAAAGATGTAATCCCTTCAGTTGTTGCTTTACTGTTTGTGATAGAACGAAAAAAATGTCTGGGTTACTCTGATACGTTCAGTTGCTGCTTTAGCGTTTGTGATAAAACAAAACGATGTAATCCCTTCAGTTGTTGCTTTACTGTTTGTGATAGAACGAAAAAAATGTCTGGGTTACTCTGATACGTTCAGTTGCTGCTTTAGCGTTTGTGATAAAACAAAAAGATGTAATCCCTTCAGTTGTTGCTTTACTGTTTGTGATAGAACGAAAAAAATGTCTGGGTTACTCTGATACGTTCAGTTGCTGCTTTAGCGTTTGTGATAAAACAAAAAGATGTAATCCCTTCAGTTGTTGCTTTACTGTTTGTGATAGAACGAAAAAAATGTCTGGGTTACTCTGATACGTTCAGTTGCTGCTTTAGCGTTTGTGATAAAACAAAAAGATGTAATCCCTTCAGTTGTTGCTTTACTGTTTGTGATAGAACGAAAAAAATGTCTGGGTTACTCTGATACGTTCAGTTGCTGCTTTAGCGTTTGTGATAAAACAAAAAGATGTAATCCCTTCAGTTGTTGCTTTACTGTTTGTGATAGAACGAAAAAAATGTCTGGGTTACTCTGATACGTTCAGTTGCTGCTTTAGCGTTTGTGATAAAACAAAAAGATGTAATCCTTTCAGTTGTTGCTTTACTGTTTGTGATAGAACGAAAAAAACGTCTGGGTTACTCTGATACGTTCAGTTGCTGCTTTAGCGTTTGTGATAAAACAAAAAGATGTAATCCCTTCAGTTGTTGCTTTACTGTTTGTGATAGAACGAAAAAAATGTCTGGGTTACTCTGATACGTTCAGTTGCTGCTTTAGCGTTTGTGATAAAACAAAAAGATGTAATCCCTTCAGTTGTTGCTTTACTGTTTGTGATAGAACGAAAAAAATGTCTGGGTTACTCTGATACGTTCAGTTGCTGCTTTAGCGTTTGTGATAAAACAAAAAGATGTAATCCCTTCAGTTGTTGCTTTACTGTTTGTGATAGAACGAAAAAAATGTCTGGGTTACTCTGATACGTTCAGTTGCTGCTTTAGCGTTTGTGATAAAACAAAAAGATGTAATCCTTTCAGTTGTTGCTTTACTGTTTGTGATAGAACGAAAAAAATGTCTGGGTTACTCTGATACGTTCAGTTGCTGCTTTAGCGTTTGTGATAAAACAAAAAGATGTAATCCCTTCAGTTGTTGCTTTACTGTTTGTGATAGAACGAAAAAAATGTCTGTGTTACTCTGATACGTTCAGTTGCTGCTTTAGCGTTTGTGATAAAACAAAAAGATGTAATCCTTTCAGTTGTTGCTTTACTGTTTGTGATAGAACGAAAAAAATGTCTGGGTTACTCTGATACGTTCAGTTGCTGCTTTAGCGTTTGTGATAAAACAAAAAGATGTAATCCCTTCAGTTGTTGCTTTACTGTTTGTGATAGAACGAAAAAAATGTCTGGGTTACTCTGATACGTTCAGTTGCTGCTTTAGCGTTTGTGATAAAACAAAACGATGTAATCCCTTCAGTTGTTGCTTTACTGTTTGTGATAGAACGAAAAAAATGTCTGGGTTACTCTGATACGTTCAGTTGCTGCTTTAGCGTTTGTGATAAAACAAAAAGATGTAATCCCTTCAGTTGTTGCTTTACTGTTTGTGATAGAACGAAAAAAATGTCTGGGTTACTCTGATACGTTCAGTTGCTGCTTTAGCGTTTGTGATAAAACAAAACGATGTAATCCCTTCAGTTGTTGCTTTACTGTTTGTGATAGAACGAAAAAAATGTCTGGGTTACTCTGATACGTTCAGTTGCTGCTTTAGCGTTTGTGATAAAACAAAAAGATGTAATCCCTTCAGTTGTTGCTTTACTGTTTGTGATAGAACGAAAAAAATGTCTGGGTTACTCTGATACGTTCAGTTGCTGCTTTAGCGTTTGTGATAAAACAAAACGATGTAATCCCTTCAGTTGTTGCTTTACTGTTTGTGATAGAACGAAAAAAATGTCTGGGTTACTCTGATACGTTCAGTTGCTGCTTTAGCGTTTGTGATAAAACAAAAAGATGTAATCCCTTCAGTTGTTGCTTTACTGTTTGTGATAGAACGAAAAAAATGTCTGGGTTACTCTGATACGTTCAGTTGCTGCTTTAGCGTTTGTGATAAAACAAAACGATGTAATCCCTTCAGTTGTTGCTTTACTGTTTGTGATAGAACGAAAAAAATGTCTGGGTTACTCTGATACGTTCAGTTGCTGCTTTAGCGTTTGTGATAAAACAAAACGATGTAATCCCTTCAGTTGTTGCTTTACTGTTTGTGATAGAACGAA
Source organism: Macrothele yani (assembly GCA_039090855.1). Classification (NCBI taxonomy): domain Eukaryota; kingdom Metazoa; phylum Arthropoda; class Arachnida; order Araneae; family Macrothelidae; genus Macrothele; species Macrothele yani. Next base: position 27,754,786 of record CM077005.1, read on the forward strand.
AAAAATGTCTGGGTTACTCTGATACGTTCAGTTGCTGCTTTAGCGTTTGTGATAAAACAAAAAGATGTAATCCCTTCAGTTGTTGCTTTACTGTTTGTGATTGAACGAAAAAAATGTCTGGGTTACTCTGATACGTTCAGTTGCTGCTTTAGCGTTTGCGATAAAACAAAACGATGTAATCCCTTCAGTTGTTGCTTTACTGTTTGTGATAGAACGAAAAAAATGTCTGGGTTACTCTGATACGTTCAGTTGCTGCTTTAGCGTTTGTGATAAAACAAAACGATGTAATCCCTTCAGTTGTTGCTTTACTGTTTGTGATAGAACGAAAAAAATGTCTGGGTTACTCTGATACGTTCAGTTGCTGCTTTAGCGTTTGTGATAAAACAAAAAGATGTAATCCCTTCAGTTGTTGCTTTACTGTTTGTGATAGAACGAAAAAAATGTCTGGGTTACTCTGATACGTTCAGTTGCTGCTTTAGCTTTTGTGATAAAACAAAAAGTTGTTTGAGTAACTGTAATACCTTCACTTGTTACATTACGTTTTTGTGATAAAACAAAAAGATGGCTGGATAACTAATACGTTCAGTTGATATTTCACTGTTTCTGATAAAACGAAAAAAATATCTGGGTTACTCTGATACATTCTGTTGCTGCTTTAGCGTTTGTGATAAAACAAGAATATGTCTGAGTAGCTGTAATACCTTCAGTTGTTACTTTACCGTGTGTGATAAAACAAAACAAAATGTCTGGGTAACTCTGATACGCTAGTTGTGGCTTTACTGTTTGTGACAAAACGAAAAGACTTCTGGGTAACTCTAATACCTTCAGTGGCTACTTTACTGTTTGTGATAAAACAAAACAAAAAATGTCTGGGTTACTCTGATACGTTCAGTTGCTGCTTTAGCTTTTGTGATAAAACAAAAAGTTGTTTGAGTAACTGTAATACCTTCACTTGTTACATTACGTTTTTGTGATAAAACAAAAAGATGGCTGGATAACTAATACGTTCAGTTGATATTTCACTGTTTCTGATAAAACGAAAAAAATATCTGGGTTACTCTGATACATTCTGTTGCTGCTTTAGCGTTTGTGATAAAACAAGAATATGTCTGAGTAGCTGTAATACCTTCAGTTGTTACTTTACCGTGTGTGATAAAACAAAACAAAATGTCTGGGTAACTCTGATATGTTAGTTGCGGCTTTACTGTTTGTGATAAAACGAAAAGACTTCTGGGTAACTCTAATACCTTCAGTGGCTACTTTACTGTTTGTGATGAAATGAAAAGGTGTCTGGGTTATTCCAAAGCCTTTCAGTTGCGACATCAGTTTCATTAGGTACATCATCATTAGCAATAATTCTCAATCCGCTGTTAGATGGAGGTCTCTAGAAGTTTTTTTTTTTATCAGCTCTCTGTCATGGTCAATGCTCTTCATATCCCCCTGAACTTTCGAAGTTCATTGATGCATTATCTCCCACGTGTTCGTCGTCTTGTGGTCGTCATTTCATTGTCGTCTTTTCCTGTTCTGTGGTGTCCAGTCCAGCATTTCATTCGTCCAACGCTGATCAGTTATTTTAGCAATAAATCCAGCTCAATGCCACTTGAAGATGTTTACTTTGAGCATGATGTCGTCACTTTCCTGTAGCATGAGTTCCTGTTCCTATCCTTCGTTGTTATACTAAGCATGCACATCTCCATACCTCTCCTGACATCTTGTAATCAATATCTGCTGATGTTGGCCGTGTGGGTGGGCGTTGCCTTGTCGAAGTTTATCATCAGGGATACCATGGAGGTACGTCTACAAAACAGACTGCAGCACTTCATCGACATATCGTCGTACTGCCATTGTACCCATTATGCGTATGAGAGATGAACTGTTTTTGAAACTGATAGCGCCACAATCCATGACACCAGGCTGAGGGGTCGTATGGCACTCACGAATGGCAGCAAGATCCATCCAGTGACCGCGTCGCCTCCAGACTCTCCATAGGTGATCAGCGAAGAGAGACTCGTCGCTAAATATGACATTTTCCCATTAGTCCGGCCTTGCATGTCTGTTACGGCATCATCGCAGCCTGGCTCAACAATGTGCTGCTGTGAGTGGCAGTCGTCTCAATAACTGGCAAGAGTACAAACCTTCTTTGCGCAATCTACGATTCAAAGTTCGTGTCAATACCGGGATGTCCATAGCAGCTGGTACATCTTGTCGAGTGCCATTTTCTGTGAATTTCGGGTCTGTTGCGTCTTGTCGTCGAATGTGGCGATCAATACATTTAGATGTGCACCAGTCCCACTATGGCGACACACGTTTCCTTTCTTCAACCTCATTCCGTCAACAGTTAATGCATCTCCACGTGCTACCGCCACGGGGCGATGCAAGGACCAACCAGACGTATGTAGCGCTACGATAAATCATCCTGTTAAAGTGACCATGTGATGCTAGGATTCCCTATGACATAGCACAGGCATACTCGCTTCACACATGTGCTTTCACCACCGAGATCACTTACAGCTCAGGACGCCGAAACTTAGCAGCACCGTGACGTTTAGCCCTGTTTTTCGCTTTCCAACCGTAGGTTGATGAAGAGTATATGCTCCAGCTTTTCCCGTCTGTTTGTCTTCCTGTCCATAATCACGATAACTCGCGTAAAAATGGTTCGCTTTCGATGAAATATTAATATGTGGTATGGGATAACCTGGGAAGGAATCTTAGTGAAAATTTGCGAAATGGGGTCAAAAGTCAGAATATAGGAGGGTCTCCATTCCATCGCTCTTATGCGTCATAACTTGACTAAAAATACTTCTATTGCGACAAAACTTTAGTATGTTGCTCCGCAGGTATACTAAACCAATTCTGTTTAATATTATCGAAATGGGGGTCAAAGGTCAGGACACATGAGCGGGATTTATTCTACAGCTATTATGCTCATAACGTGACTAAAAGTGTTTCTATTTTGACAAAACTTTAGTATGTTGTTAGGGAGGTATAGTGAATCAATTCTGTCTAATATCATCGAAATGGGGTAACTGTGTTTGATAAACCTCGCGCAGGAGCGAGATTTGTTCCTCAGCCATTATCCTCATAACTTGACTAAAAATGATTCTATTGCGACAAAACGTTAGTATGTTATTCCGGAGGTATACTGAATCAATTATGTTTAACATCATCGAAATGGGATCAAAGGTCAGGGCACAGGAGCGAGATTTGTTCCACAGCCATTATCCTCATAACTTGACTAAAAATGATTCTCTTGCGACAAAACTTTAGTACGTTGTTCAGGAGGTATACTGAATCAATTCTGTTTAACATCATCGGAATGGGGTCAAAGGTCAGGTCACAGGAGCGAGATTTGTTCCACAACCATTATCCTCATAACTTGAGTAATGGTTTTTGGTATGTTGGAAAGCGTATCATAATCAATGCATTGCATGTCTTTACTAACTTGTTATTCTCTCACTTATCACGTATTTTGTGATAAATGGAAATTAGTTACGTAACTTTACTCTCTACAGATAATCACGAGTTTGTGCAGCACCCCAACGAACACTTCCGGTGTGGAATATTCTACGTAAAGTAGTGTTTATCAACGGTTACAAAGCATTATGTATTACTTTGAGTGTATACTTTGTATTTTTTAGGCAAATGAGTATTACACTTATCATAATCTCGCTATTCACCGCGTATCTTAGAATATCGTAGATACTTTCATAGGTTGACTTCCCTTCTTGGCATTTATTTATTATCAGTGAAGGGTCCAATGTTATCGAAAAATCCAGATCCGGCCGTGCCTCAACTATGCTACCTGGGTTCTATTCCTAGCGTACAAAATGTTTCCTAATAACTCAAGAACGCGCTCAGGAAGATGAACTTCGGTGTCGACATAAGGTCTCCCTCATCTTTATATACTCTGCTTAAGAGAAATATTGACAACCCCCCCCCCCCGCTTCTCAACGAGGCAGGTGTTTATGCCATCCCACGACAATACCCGGATGGCTCTAGGAGATACTATATCAGAATGACCAAGCGTTCGTTTAGAATTTGAGTCAACGAACATAAGGGGTCCCTTGTGTGTCTTTTATGTTCGTTGAGTCAAATTCTGAACGAACAGCATTAGACTCAACGAATATAAAAGAGGCACAAGAGACGGTAAACCATTGCCCTGTCCAAGGGACGGTAACCACTGCTACTGACAAGGGACGGTTACCAGTGACCTCTCCAGAGAAGTCAAGTTCAAGTCAGCTGATCTCATGTGGGATGATATAAAGAAAATATACAGCTTCCCCTAAATCTTTTGCGCTTCGCGAAACCTTAGAGAGCATAACTAAATGTAAGGTTGGCAATGATAGGGTCTCTTTAGAATTGACACGAGTTTGAAACCAGTTCGCCAAATAATGCTACGTCTTCTCCCACGGTACCGCGTGCCCAATTAACATGACGCGTCGTTTCTGCGAATGAATAATTGCATTCGCATATAGTCGTTAATTGTCTAGTCAAGTCGCCGCGTTCAGATTGTTGAAGTGTTCTATTATGCAGTTTGCTGTCTACCTTCCTTGAAAAAGCCATCTGGTTGATATGCGAAAGTTTTGAAACTTTGATTTTCTATTCTTCGCCAAGAAATTCGGATCACTAACTAATTTGAGATCGCGTATATAACTGCTTACCTTTACAAATTACATATCTTGAAGCAGGAACAGTTGTGAAACGTAAGAATTTGCAGATAGACATTCCAAGCCGTTTGCAACTGCTTGTTAGAGTTTTGTGGACAATTGAAGCGGTAAAGGCGCGTACTTTATCCGTAACGGGATATGGTACGAATAATAACTGAACGTCTTTTCCAGAGGTTAATTGATTTCAATTTTTATATGACTCGAAAGCCTAATTCTCTAACACCAGTTGTTCTTCCCAATGGCGCTTCCTCATCAGACCATATTCCCGATGGCAGAATAGGCTGAAGAGCTGTCTTTCGACTCTTCGTCTGAGATGCCTCTGAGTTCGAGTCCCGGATGACGCATGGGTGGTGCGTTTGTCCGACTAATCTGTCCATTCCCTGCAACCCTTAATTAGAGACGAGCGACTGCTTATAAGCTGTGGGCCGCTGGTGGCCTAGTGGTCAACGTTCGTGACTGCCACGAAAAAGACCTCGGGTTCGATCCGAGGCAGGTACGAACGCTCGAACCATTCAATATCCGCCGTGCGTCGGATAGGCGCGTTAAGCCGTCGGAACCCGGGTACTGGCCCCACGGTAATAACTAAGGGCGTCTTCCTCCCCCTTTCTACCTTGCTTCCGTGTCACTTTCCTATCGGACATTCTTGCCCAAATCTCCTTGCTTCCTATTTTTAAGTGTTGTCAGACACTCCCTTCCTAAAATCCTTTACATATGATCTGATCTGATCTGATCTGATAAGCCGTTACATGGCATTTTTTAACCCCCAAAAACAGACAAATCCTCATCAGATCGCACGGGCGTGTAATAAGCACCAAAAAATCATAGAAAATAATCTTTTAACGTGTTTTCTATATTTTCCTAATAATTCATTGGCTGTTATGTGATGTTCTGATAGATCAAACAAATAACGTTTGTACACAATATGTTATTTTCAGTGGCGTTCATTCGAGGCTAGCTAGCTGCGAAGCCCACAGAATGCACAAAGTCAAATTGATACACACAAATAAAAGTAAGTTATCATCGGTATTAAGATATGTAGATGCTTTCGCTGCGAAAAAAACACGTGCGGATTTACTTCTTTTGACTGAGAGAATCAGTTTGGCGAGCTAAGACGAACGGGGCTCCAAGTGGAGGGATGATGTCATAGTAACGCAACCAGCTCTACAAGTCTTCGCTCTGTGATTCGAAGACATTCGATACGATCGCCAGCTAGCGTTTCCATGACAACACGAAGGAGCGGTCAAGGGTGTACACGACATCGCTTTGGGCAACGGTTCGCTCAGAAAAGAGAAGATTTAGGACTATTCCAGCCCGTAACAGCATGTTTTTTTTCATTAGATGTGTTTTTTTCAAATGATTTATTGGACTTGGTGGTACAATGACATACAGGCAGACAGATATAAACAGGTGACCGCAATTACACAGCAACAATTACAAATCATGCATGGTTGACGGCATGCCAAATGATCAATTTACACAGATATAGCCAGTGTTGATCATGTAACACATAGTGCACAAGTACAAATCATACATGGTTGACAGCATGCCAAATGATCAATTTACATAGATGTAGACAGCGCTGATCATGCAACACATTGTGAACAAATACAAATCACACATGGTTGACAGCATGCCAAATGATCAATTTACATAGATGTAGACAGTGTTGATCATGCAACCCATTGTGAACAAATACAAATCACACATGGTTGACAGCATGCCAAATGATCAATTTACGTAGATTTAGACAGTGTTGATCATGTAACACATAGTGAACAAGTACAAATCATGCATGGTTGACAGCATGCCAAATGATCAATTTACACAGATATAGACAGTGTTGATCATGTAACGCATAGTGAACAAGTACAAATCATACATGGTTGACAGCATGCCAAATGATCAATTTACGTAGATGTAGACAGTGTTGATCATGTAACACATAGTGAACAAGTACAAATCATGCATGGTTGAAAGCATGCCAAATGATCAATTTACACAGACATAGACAGTGTTGATCATGTAACACATTGTGAACAAGTACAAATCATACATGGTTGACAGCATGCCAAATGATCAATTTACACAGATATAGACAGTGTTGATCATGTAACACATTGTGAACAAGTACAAATCATACATGGTTGACAGCATGTCAAATGATCAGTTTACACAGATATAGCCAGTGTTGATCATGTAACACATAGTGAACAAGTACAAATCATACATGGTTGACAGCATGCCAAATGATCAATTTACGTAGATGTAGACAGTGTTGATCATGTAACACATAGTGAACAAGTACAAATCATGCATGGTTGACAGCATGCCAAATGATCAATTTACACAGACATAGACAGTGTTGATCATGTAACACATTGTGAACAAGTACAAATCATACATGGTTGACAGCATGCCAAATGATCAATTTACACAGATATAGACAGTGTTGATTATGTAACACATAGTGAACATGTACAAATCATGCATGGTTGACAGCATGCCAAATGATCAATTTGCACAGATATAGACAGTGTTGATCATGTGACACATTGTGAACAAGTATGCATCAAACATTGAATTTACAGTATGCCAAATGACCAATGTACGCAGATAACCAGTGTTGGACAAGTAACACATTGAGAGCCAGTGCCGAAAGACAACACAAACATCCATGCCTTACCGGGATTCGAACCCGAACCCAACTAGGACAAGTGATAATAAGCCAGAGCCTTAGACCACTGTGCCACTGGGGCGGCACCATGTGTTTCGCGAGAGTTTTTTTTTCAGTTGTGTGAAATGTCAATGAATTACAAATCAGTGTAATTCCGCTAGTGTTTGTCTTTTACATTTAGGTAAAAGCCAAATACTAGCGGTGTTTTGCTGCAATCTTTTTAGCACCTCTGTTGTAAAAAAAGATCGTGCTTATGTTAGCGGTTTGTCCGTCCGTCCGTCTATACGATATGTCTGCAACTACTTATCAGTCCAATTTGAAAAATTCTTTTTACATTGGAAAGCTTGAAATATACGAATGATGATCCTTCATTTCGTTTTTTTTTTTTGTTTTTTTTTTTTTACGATGTACAATTTCGCCGCTAGAGGACGTAAAAGCAGATAATGTCGTTTTCTTAAATATGTTTTATTCCACATATTTGCTTCTAAACATCCGATTGAAAAAATTATATTATCTTTCGTATCCATTTACGTCGAAGAGTATTTTAGATATAGCTACTTTTTCAAATTACGCATTGATTTTCCGCTAGAGAGCTTAAAACTAAATTACATTTTTCCCGATAACTTTTCTTCCAAAACTCCAATTTGAAAACTTTTCTTTTCAGCTGATACACCTCCTCATGGAAAATCTTTTGCATATAATTTCAATTTTTTTTTATGTAATACTTTGGCCACCAGGGGGCATAAGGGTCAATTTTTGCTTCTGATGTATTTGCCATAAAATCTGAGCTTCTAAAATATATGATTGAAAAAATGATTTCGTGAACAGATGCCACTCACATTGATAAACCTTTTTGGAATATTTTCTTCTTAAAATACTCTAAAGTTTCTCCGCCAGGGGGCCTAAATGTATATCTTATTTTTGTCAATATCTCTACTTCTATGAGTCCGATTTGAAAAAATCTTTCTTTGTTGGATAGTGTTTCCAGAGTGACATGTTTTTCATATAATTTCAAATTTTTCAAGTAATTCATAGACTTTCAGGTAGGAGGCGTAAAGGGGCGTAAAGCAGAGATATAGGGGGAAATTGCTTTCCCCCTATATCTCTACTTCTAAATCTCCGATTTAAAAAATTCTTTCTGCACCGGATACAGCTCCGGATGAGATATCCTTTGCACATAATTTCTAATATTTGTAAAAAATGGTTTGGCCACCAGGTGACGTAAGTCTTAATTTCCGCTTCTGATGTATTTGCAGCAAAATATGAGCTTCTAAAATCTCGATTGAAAAAAAAGTCGTTTGTTGACCGATACTACTCATGTCGACAAACCTTTTAGGAACATTTTCTTCTAGAAATAATGCGTGGTTTCTACGCCAAGGGGCGTAGATGTATATCTTATTTTTGCCAATATATCTTCTTCTAGGAGTCCGATTCGAACAATTCCTTCTCTGTTGGATAGTGTTTCGGATGCGAAATGCTTTTCCTATAAATTCAAAATTTTCAAGTAAATCATAAGACTTTCCGCTAGGAAGCACAATGATAAATTTCGTTTTCTGCGTTATTTCTGCTTCTAAAACTCCGATTTGAAAAATTCTTCCTGTATCGCATGCAAGACCTGTTGGAAAATATTTATTTTTCACATAATTTCTAATGTTTGGTAAAGAATGGTTTGGCCACCAGGGGGCATAATTGTTAATTTCTGCTTCTGATGTATTTGTAGCATAATCTGGGCTCCTGAAAACTCGACTAAATTTTTTTTTCTCGGACCGATACCGCTCATATGGAAAAAACTTTTGAGAATACTTTCTTCCTAAAATAATGCATGGTTTTCCCACCAGGGGACGTAAAGTCACATCTTATTTTTGTCGATATACCTGTTTCTAAGAGTCCGATTTGAAAAATTATTTCTGTGTTGGAGAGCGTTTTCGGTGCGAAATGTTTCTCATACAAATTCATGGTTTTTTTTAAAGCACAATCTGCCACCAGAGGGCGTAAGCTCACGATTCTGTTTACAGCAATATCTGAGGGATTAAAATCCCATTGAAAAACTTCTTTCTTCCGTCAGATACTATTGTTTTCTATACTGGTTCCATTGACTTTGAATAGCTTTGATAAATTTTATTTGCATCAGAACGGATTCAAAAGACGTGTTTATTACACCCGATCGGTGAAATCTTTCTTGTTTGATACTTTAAAATAGTTTTGGATTATCCAATCCCGGGAAAGTAGGTAACAGCATTTTCTTTCAGTTTCAAATACGACATGAATGAAATTATTTTTAATATTTTCTGCCTTTGTGCTTGTAAATATTGTCAATGCGATAAGAAATATTTCATTGCATAACTCACGCTCCTATCTTTCTTTTTTTTTTTTTTTTTTCAGAAATTCGTTTGCAATGAATGAAGTATTTTGTAGCTGAACATTTAATTTGTTATATTACGTAAAATATTAATTTAAGCGTTTGCGGGAGACCTGCATGAAAGGAATCTTTATTTTCTTTGTATATAAACTTTTCATCGTTTTGAGAAATAAATTCGTGGAACAACTTTTGTCTAAAAATCTATTACGCTAAGAAAATTGATGTTTAATGCATATTCATAATACCACCTACTCATTTTGGAATCCTTAGAAGTATTCATAAAGAAGCTGCCTTTCCTTACGATTAAAGATTTACTTGGTAAATATTTGCTTTGCGACGATAGGGTGGAAATGATTTCTGGTCGCAGCGTGAGGCTCCTTAAGTGTAGCAGTGAGGAAGATAGGTATATATTTTTTTCTTTATGGTGTCGTGAGTGGCAACTCCCGTAGGAAATCAAGCTTTTGCTCTGTCCGCCATATTGATCAGTGTCCCTATGGTGCCGAGGGATTATGCCAAGACAAGCGAAGAAAATGTTTCGTCTCATTGGATCAAAGACTTGTCGCGTATCCCTGGAGGAACTCTGCGCCCTGCTGTTAAAAAAGTGGACGTTTCCTTTCAATGTTCTACTTGAGTCTAACGCCATGGACACCCTGGACACTAACTAAAGCGGCACTGAATCATGTACGGTACTTCGCCAAATCACTTCCGGTATGTTTTCCGTTTTGTTTTTGAACCAACGCACATTAACAGTTAGAAAGATTATCAAATGACATTCAGATATGCCTCGCAAGTAGCTTAAACAAGCATGTTCAAGTTTTGGATTTTTTTTTTTTTTTGCTTCCTAAGCTGCTCAGATTACTGACCTGAGGCCCCGAATTCTTGAGGAGAGCCCTCGAATTCGGTTCACTCTCCTCCAAATCATCTGATGTTTTGGGGGGGGGGATGCAAATCGCTCCCAAATTTTAGTTTTCGTCCTCAAAATGTAGACATTATCCAAACACGTTACGTTTCTAATGAAAAACGCGCTTAAAAGTAGTTTTCGTTGCAGCCACCTGCTAACATACATACTGTAAAAATACTACTGTACTTGTTGTAAGTTTCCCCAAAAACTTTTATACGAAATGAGGTAGTTCTCCACGCAGTTCGTTCTTCAGAGGAATATGAGGATTCCGCAGCACACTCTTAATTCGTTCAGTGTATTTAGGATAATATACACCGATCAACCAAAATATTAAAAACCCTACCGAATAGGATGTGCAATGGTGGCCAAAAGTCCTGCACCAGTAAACTGTAAGTCAATTTTTGATATTTGAAGTCACTTTATACAGCGTAATGGTAAAGTCAGGAATACAATTATACATCATTTTAAAAAAGAAATTATATTGAATTCAAATATTTTTAAAGAATGTTATTACCTGTAATAGAAGTGAAGTTACAAGCAAATGTACAGCGTCTAGTCATAAAAAGAGAAAAGTAGTGGAATTTGTGAAATTAGTGTACAATGCATTTAACGTAAAATTACTGTACAGTACATTATTGACACTTAAAATAACTGACTAACAAGCAAAATACGCTTTAATATTTAATTGGATAACCAGAGTAACAAAGTAACAAAGTGCACCTTCTTGGAATGGAACTAATGTGCTTCTCTTGTTGTCCATTGGTGATAACACGGCCCTCATGAGTCTGTAAGGGCCGTGTGACACCGTGTTATCACCAGTGGGCAACTAGAGAAGCACATTAGTTCCATTCCAAGAAGGTGCACTTTGTTACTTTGTTACTCTGGTTATCCAATTAAACATTAAAGCGAATTTTGCTTGTTAGTCAGTTATTTCAAGTGTCCTTCAAGTGTCAATAATGGACTACACAGTAATTTTACGTTAAATGCATTGTACACTAATTTCACTATTTTTTGCTTTTTATGACTAGACACTATACTTTTTGCTTGTAACTTCACTTCTATTACTGGTAATAACATTCTCTAAAGATATTTGAATTCAGCATAAAATTTCCTTTAAAATGGTGTATAATATGTTTTCCTGACTTTACCATTACGCTGTGCAAGTTGACTTCAAACATTAAAATTTGACTTTCAGTCTACTGGTGCAGGACCTTTTGGCCACGATTGTAGACCCTGCTCTCGCTGCCAAAAGAGCTCTCATCCGATGAGGCATAGATTCAACGAGATGTTGGTAGGTGTCTCTTGATTTTTGATACAATGACTGCAAATGAAGATCCCGCAGTTCCCGTAAATCACGAGGTTGGGGCGATGCAGCTCGTGCCCGTTCCTCAAACTCAAACCGCAAATGCTCGATAGGATTTATGTCCGGCACATTTGCGGGCCATGGCAATAAATGGAATTCATCTTGATTTTCTTGAAACCATTCCTGAAACCTTTTCGAAGTGTGGCATGGAGCATTGCGTTGTTGAAAGACGCCATTTCTTCCAGGAAATACAGCCCCGTAAAAGGGTGTACTTGGTTAGCTACGATGTTCAGGTACGTGACAGCCGTCAGGAATCACTCTACAGGGATAATGGGTCCAAGGGTATCGCCCAGATCATCACATTCCCTCCAGCGGCTTGGAACCGTGCCACAGTGGATACAGGTGAGAAGACTTCCTTGGGTAAACGTCGCACACGAGCTCATCCGTCGACATGGTGTAACAGAAAACGGGATTCTTTTGTCCATGAGACCCTCTTCCAGTCTTCTATGGTCCAGTGATGTGTGGCATGGAACATTGTCTTTTTAAAGGACCATCTGCGCCACTGAATACAGTCCCGTAACGGGGTCTATTTGGTCAGCTACGATGTTCAGGTATGTGCCAGCTGTCAGGGATCACTCTACAGTGATAACGGGTCCAAATGTATTGTCCAGATCATCACATGGATCCAGTGGCTTGGATCCATGCCACAGTGGATGCAGGTGAGAAGACTTCCTTGAGTAAACGTCGCACACGAGCTCGTCTGTCGACATGCTGTAAGAGAAAACGAGATTCTTCTGACCATGAGACCCTCTTACAGTATTCTATGGTCCAATGTTGATGTGTGGAATGGATCATTGTCCAGTTTAAACACCCCATCGGGGCCACAGTAAAAGGGTTTACTTGGTCAACTACGATGTTCAGGTACGTGACAGCTGTCAAGGATCACTCTACAGGAATAATGGGTTCAGGTGTTCCATAAGAAAATATTGCCCATACCATCATACTCCCTGCAGCCTCCTGGATCCATCCCACTATGCATCCAGGTGACAAGGCTCCCTTGGGTAACTCGTCCGTCGAAATGTTGTAACAGAAAACGGGATTCGTCTGACCATGAGACCCTCTTCCAGTCTTCTATGGTCCAATGTAGATGATTATGTGCCCACTGCAAGCGTTGACGATTGTGAATGGTTGTGAGCATAGGCACACGGATGGGTCTGCGGCTATGGAGAACCATAACCAAGAACATACGATGAACTGTATGTTCGGACACATTGGACCAATCAGCACAATTGAAGTTATGCGTGATGTCAGCCACAGTTACCCTCCTGTTGCTGCGGACAAGACGAGATAGTCTGTGATGACTTCTGGCATAAATGATGCGGCGTCACCTGCCCACGTCTTGTAGACGGTTGTGTCACCTGTTTGCGATCATCTTTGATAAGTACCAACTACTGAGCAGCCTACCAGCGCCGTTGTTTCGGAGATGCTCTTACGAAGACGTCTTGCCGTAATGATCTGGCCTTTTTCGATATCAGATAAACCCTTTGCTTTTCCCATGTTGAGACGAAACTAAATACCGACTGAGAAAGATTAGGTAAAATCATATGTAGAGGATTTTAAGAAGGGAGTGTCTGACCCCAGGTCTTAAACAACCCTTAGAAATAGGAAGCTAGGAGGTTTGGGCTAGAGTACCCGATAGGAAAGGGACACGAAAGCGAGGTAGAAAGAGGGAGGAAGACGCCCTTATTTATTACAGGGTGGCCAGTACCCAGGGTCCCAAGGCTTAATGCGTGCCCATCCGACTCAAGGCGGATATTTAGTGGTTCGAGCGTTCGTACCTACCTGGGATGGAACATGAGATTTCTCCGTAGCAGTCACGAACGTTGACCACTAGACCACCCTTGGCCTCTTACTGAGAAACCTTCGATTCAGGTATTATATATACAATGCGCGACGCTGATTGGCTGCACACGCGCTTATTTGCATAACACAGAGGTGGTTCCAATGTTTTGGCTGATCGGTGTATATACTATTTTTTTCGACATCTCTTCTTCTAATAGTCCGATTTGGAAAATTCTTTGTCGAATATCGTTGCTAGTGCGGAATATATATATCATCATCATCATCATCATTGTCAACCATTATCAATCCACTGCTGGACGAAGGTCTCCCCAAGTTTCCTCCACAACGGTCTGTCTTGTGCCAGTCTCCTCCATGTCACTCCCGCATATTTACGAATTTCATCCACCCATCTCCCATGTGGTCTTTTTCTGGGTCTTTTCCTGTCCCTTGGAATCCAATCTAAAATTTCGGCTGTCCATCTATGGTCTGTCCTTCTGGCAGTATGTCCAGCCCATTGCCATTTCAGGGATTTAACTCTGATCATGATGTCTTCCACTCTCGTCATTTTTCGGATCCACCAGTTCCTCTTCTTATCTCTCCTGGTTATACCAAGCATGCACCTCTCCATGCTTCTTTGAGTTGTCTGCAGCCTTTGTATGTCTCTTTTAGTTAAGGTCCACGTCTCTGCACCATACGTAAGCACTGGAAGGATGCATTGATCAAACACTTTTCTTTTAAGACATAATGGCATATTGCTCTTGAAAATTATGCTGTTTCTTCCAAAAGCTCTCCAAGCAAGTTTTGTACGCCGATTAATTTCTTCATCAATGTGACCCTCACTTGATATCTGCTGTCCAAGATAAACATATGTATCTGTTATCTCCAGTTTTTCTCCATCAATCGATAAATCTTCATTTCTTGTAAAAGCATTGAACATCACTTTTGTCTTCTGAAAGTTCATTTTTAATCCCACTTCTTTACTCTTGTCAGCAAGTTCCTGAATCATACTCTGCAGCTCTGATGGGGTAGTTGCAAAAATGACTACGTCATCAGCAAAACGAAGGTGGGTTAGATAATCTCCATTAATCTTTATCCCTTTGTTTTCCCAGTTCAGTGATTGAAAGACATTTTCCAATGTGGCATTAAAGAGCTTCGGAGATATGGTGTCACCTTGTCTCACTCCCTTTCCAATTTTTATGTGTGTTGTATTTTCAAACAGCCGAATCTTTGCACTTGCATTTTCATAGATGTTATTAATAATATTAATGTATGCATCTTCAATACCGCAGGATTTCAGAGCCGTGGTAACTGCTGATGGTTTCACCGAATCAAAGGCTTTTTCATAATCGATAAAAGCCATGCACAATGGAAGTTCATATTCCCTCGCTCTTTCAATTAGTTCTCTCAGTACGTGGATATGATCTATTGTGCTGTAGCCACTCCTGAATCCAGCTTGTTCTCTCGGTTGAGCCATGTCCAGTGTTACCTTCAAGCGGTGTGAAAGAACTTTAGTGAAGATTTTATAAACCACTGATAGGAGGCTGATAGGTCTGTAGTTCCTGAGATCCTCAATGTCACCTTTTTTATGTAGCAGGATCATTGTAGCATTGTTCCAATCCTCAGGAATCTTCCCTTCATTAAAGCATCGAGTGAAAATTTGGGCGAGTACCGTTTCAATTTCTCCACTTGCTTCTTGTATGATGTCTATAGTAATTCCATCTTCTCCTGGAGCTTTCCCCGCTTCATGTTCTTGATTGCATGAGCAACTTCTGCTGGGAGGACTGGAAGAACTCTGGTACCTTTCATGATGTCTGGAGTACATGTATCATCCCTTTCATATAATTTGGAGTAGAAATCTTTCACTCTTGTCAAAATTTCGCCTCTATTTCTTGTTATAGAACCATCTTCTTTTCTCAGAGCCATAATCTGTTTTCTTCCCTTACTGAGATGTCCCTTTGCTATCTTAAGGCTTTGGTTGTTTTCAATTGCTTTCCTCACTAGCTCACAGTTGAATTTCCTTACGTCTTCAGTGATACTTTTTCATGTTGTCTTGCATAGCTCTATATATTCCACTTTGGAAGTCACATCTTCTTTAGTTGTCCTCATCTCTCTTCTTTTTTGCATCAACATTTTGGTTTTTCCTGATAATTTGTTCACATGCAACTTGTTCTTAGACCCAGCTAATTTTGTTGCTGTTTCCATTAGAGCTTTGGTTACTTTTCTGTTAACTTCCGAAATATCCACTTCTTCAGATATATTTGATTGAAGATTTAAAGACCCCCTTGGGCTATAATCAGTCGCCCGTCCGTAATTTAGGGTCACTAATCTAGGGAAGGGAGAGAGCCAGTGACGTAAGACAAACACAACATCCATGCCTCACCGGGATTAGAACCCGGACTCCTCCCGGACAAATGGTCAGAAGCCATCGCTTAGACCACTGCGCCACCGGGGCGGCTCAGAATATTTTGTATATAATTTCAAATTTTTCTTAATGCACAGCTTTCCACTAAAGGACATAAATTCACGTTTCCCTTTACAGTAAATTTGCAGCATTCTCAGAGCGTCTAAAAATCCGAATGAAAAAGTCCTGCGGTCAGATATTACTGGCAACGAAAACTTTTTCTGTGTATTCCGTGCCTAAAATAATACAGACATTCCATGCTAGGGAGAGCAAATATTCAATACGTTTTTTCGGCACACACTTTTCAGCCACTACTGGGAGTAAGTAACTATTTCTGTTTGTGAATGTTTTATAGATTGTAGAAATCTGGTTAATTTATTATCATTGTTATTATTTATTACAAGCTGTTCCGTAACTAACTTTTCATGCGCCCTGTGCAAGGTTTTATATTTTCGGACCCCTTAATTTATTTATTTTTTGGAGGGGCGGGGGAGGAAATAATAAAGCAAATAATATAACAATATTTTTTTTTCTGTACACAAGAAATACACAAGATCATTCGCATGTATTTATAAATGAAAATAATTATTCTTATTGTACTTTTCTGGCTTTCAAGTCAGCAAATTCATCGATTACATCAACACGATTCATATTTTAAACGATATTATATTCAACCGAAATTATGCAGGGCTAGTTCATCGACGTAATCCTTGTACAGGTCTGCACGGGCAGGACTGGCCCGCCAAGCCCGAGCCTGGCCAGCCCCGGCCCAAGGGACGGGTCGAGCCTTTTTTTTAATTTAGAGAACAAAGCAAAGGGCCGGGCTTTTTTCCATACACTTACGACCGGGCCGGGCCAAGTAGACTCATTCTTTTTATCGTAATGGTAAAGAAAGAAAAAAGTAGTGTTCCCCGATTTCCGGGTTTGTTTAACTGTTCCTATTCACCCTCTTCATTTGGCTCTACTTACTTCCATGACATAGCCCAGGGCGTAATTAGAACGGCAAGGAGAGGCACTCACAGTGTTTTTACCAATCTGTAGGTATTAAGATGGTAAAACCATTTTGGGGCTTGTCAACAAAAAAAGATTCGACTCCGAGGGGGGGGGGTGTTGTGTAGAGTGGGGGACGGAGGACGTATGCAGTTGGGTAAGAGTGTGTGTGTGTGTGTGTGTGTGTGTGTGTGTGTGTGTGTGTTTGTTTGTTTGTGTGTATGAGACAGTGGGACGACATGGATTTGTTTTTCTGTCCCTAATCTGTTTAGTGTTAGTGTTACCTCTTACTAGTTCAGAGAAAGGGAGATTCTCAACGCACTTAGTCTTCCTTTCTCTCTCTTTTTAAAGGTTATATTTTACGATAATTGCCAAAGTTTTGTTAATAGTTTTAGGCTTACATTCAACTAAATATTTTCAATAATATTTCATTCCATTATTTAACTTTCACAATTTAATAAAATACAATAGAAAGACAAAATAATACTAAATGGCACTTCACGGGCCGTGGCGCTCCTAAATAGGAGATGCAATTGACGGGCCCGGACTGGACCGGACCGAGTATCTGAAATTTTAAACGTGCGGCGCCGGGCTGGGCTGAGCAAATTAGGCCCGCCATCTTCTGCTTGAAATAACTCTTTTATTTTTTCATTTTATTTAAAGTTTAACCCTTTAAGCGGCCGATGTACCTCAGCCAAATGGTACCCAAAATTCTGTGATATCTCCAAGCAGATCAGCTTATACACAAATTTTACGGCAAAACAATTCGTTTCCTGTCTCATCGCAGCAATACCGACTATAAATCTACTGTGGGTGACAAGTGCTACTTTATAGTACATAGTCTTATTGTCTGAGTCCCTTATAGTCCTTTATTCCCTGCCCCATGACCCAAGGAATGATTGGGAAGGACTACTGCACTTGACATGGACACCATTCCGTTGAGTAGAAATAAGTACCTCAAGCATCTTTTCTCTCCTTTCTTAGGTTTTTTGTCATTTTTGGAGCATTTTAGCAAAAAACACTGTCAGGAGGAAAGTATTAATGACTTTGACTGACAAATCAAGGGGGAAAGCAACAGTTTTTGATGCACAGGTTCACTCGTTCCATAAGAATTCGGCACACTTGTAAACGAATATATTCGTTCGAGCTGATTTCAGCCCATTTTGAAAACGCCGAGTTTGTTCGTTCCAGTCGCTTAAAAGGTTAAAAACCATCGTGAGCAACTCAATGGGCTATAAGCAGTCGCCCGTCCCTAATTTAGGGTCACTGATTCCAGAGAAGGGAGAGAGCCAGTGCCGTAAGACAAACACAAGCATCCATGCCTCACCGGGATTCGAACCCGGACCCTTCACGGACGAACAGTCATAAGCCAGCGCTTAGACTACTGCGCCAACGGGGCGGCCATTTTTTTCCCCGCCAGGGGCGTGGATATTTATCATACTTTTCTCAATATCTCTGTTTCTAATAGTCCGATTTGAAAAATTCTCTGTTTGTCTGAGAGCTCTTTCTGTGGAAAATGTTCTACACATAATTTCTAATTACTTCTAAAGCACAAAGTTTGCCACAACAGGGGGCTCACGTTTCCGTCTACAGCGATATGTCCGCGTTTATACATCCGATTTAAGAAATCCCTTTTCGGTCAGATACAAATTACGAAAGCATTTTCTGTGCATTTTCTGTCCATAATAATGCACAATTTTTCCCGCTAGGGAGCAAAAATTTTTTTCTCAATATCTCTGCTTCTAAAAGTCCGATTTTTAGAAGATCCTCTTCGCACCGGATACCATTCATCAATAGAAAACTTTGCATATACTACTAGGCTTTAGTTCACAGTTCTGGCGCTAGGTGGTGTTAGTGTGTATTTGTGTGTGGAAACTAAATATCCTATTGAAAAAATACTTAATTTACTGCATGGCATTCGCTACAGTAAAGATGTGGGGAAAAACATCATCTTTAAATAATGAACAGTTTTCTCGCTAGGGGACTGAAATGTCAAAACGTTTTTCCGTTTATTAGTGTAAATACGACAAGGATGTTAAGTCAGATAATATTCGAAAACTTAAAAATTTCATCGGCAAAATTTCGGTGGCGCAGTGGCCTAAGCAATGGCTTCTGATCATTCGTCCAAAATGGATCCGGGTTTGAATTCCGGTGAGCGTTTTATTTGTGTTTGTCTTACGGCATTCGCTCTCTCCCTTCCTTATACCCATATGCTCTAAATTAGGGACGGGCAGCCGCTTATAGTCCATTGAGTTGCTCACAGCTGTCGTTAAACCTCCAACCAAAAAAAGAAATAAAAAATTCCTGGTCTTCGAGCGGGAATCGAACCCGCGTCTCCCGGATAGTGCCCGAGTATGCTAACCACTACACCACGCAGAACGACCAGGTTTCAAGTTTCCGATTAATTTGAAAATAACCATCACAGGATTCGCTAGTCGAAGAATTCTCGCTCCAGGAAGACGAAATTTTCAAGTTTTTGGATATTATCTGACTTAATATCCATGTCACATTTACACCAATAAACGGATTCACATCTTCCGAATTTGTATTGTACAATGGTATAATCCCATATTTCATTCATTTATATTCTGCGCCTCCGGGCAATCACGGGAATGCATTCTAAACCTCCAGATTCGCTATATATGAATGCCGGAAGCTTCAGCAAGGGAATCTTGTGATGGTTATTTTCAAATTAATCGGAAACTTGAAACTTGGCCGTAGCATACTCGAGTGCTATCCGGGAGACGAGGGTTCGATTCCCGCTCCAGGACGAAGAAATTTTCAAGTTTTCGAATATTATCTAACTTAACACCCATGTCATATTTATACCAATAAACGGATTCATATCTTCCAAGTTTGTAAAGCCGTTCCGGTGCGGCGCAGTGGTTTAAGCGATAGCTTCTGGTCCGGTTTCGAATTCCCGTTAGGCAAGGATGTTGTGTTTGTATTACGGCACTGGCTTTCTCCCTTCCCTGGAACCATTGGCCCTAAATTACGGACGGGCGACTGCTTTATAGCCCATTGCGTTGCTCACTGTGGTCGTTAAACCTCTAATAAAAAAAATGTAAACCATTGGTATTTTGCGGTACCAAAACACGGACGTTGGTTGCCCCGATACGCATTAGTCTCGAATCCAATTGCAGCCCATATATTTTTCGATACCGTGTGCTTTATGTTTTTGTTTTTATTTAATGGTGGCTGTTATTTTACCAGAGCTCATATAATATTCTTCTCATTTGATTATCCTACGTGTAAACTAAGAGCCAAATTTTACCTCTCACCACATTGTGTGAATACATTGTTCTCAGTCACATCATTTAAAAAAATGGTACAATAACATAAATGCTGCTCACCAACCTTAAGTCGGTTCGATTTTGTGTTTTTACAACAATAACTCAGGATTAAGACCAATTACGGTCGACAAAAATGTATATTTGCGGAGATCCTCTTGCCATGAGGGAGATGGGACTAAGTAAAGTGGGATACTTCTCGGGTGGTGTTCTATTGGATTTGACATTAATGAAGATCTCTTGGTCGCGCCACCGAAAGACTTTAATGGGAAATTAATGGGATTTTCATGAAGACAAATTCCGATCCAATAGCCGGGAGAATTTCAGCAGGAATTGAACTCCAATGAACTGAGCTCAACGGGGGGGTATTTCACTCTTAAATCCCTGCCATCAACCAGGGAATTACAATGGATTTTTCGATGACGACATTACCCAGTGGTTGAAACTCCGCTGATACGCTCTGGGGCAATTTGTGCCATTGAGGAGCGAGAACCCATCTTCTGAAATTTATATGCGCCCGAATTTTACCGATATAAATGCATGCTTAAAATTGCTCCTTAAACACGAATTAAAATGGGGACACGACTCTATCGGCTTGAGCAAGCAAACACCAGCGAGATTCACTGGAGCGTTATTAATTCGGTATTCAAACTTAAAACGATTATAATTAATAATGAACACGTCTCTAGAGGTTTCTGACAATTGCAGATACGCAATCAATGTTTTAATTTGCAGGATGTATTCGCGTGCCTGCTTATCTCTCACTACTTAAAAGAATTGAACGGAAATTCCCAAAATTTAGTTTTCCAGTGAGAAGTATTTCTCTTCGTAATGATACAAGGAGACAAAAAAAATGTGAATACATTCTTTGAAACGGGAGAGCAAATAATCAAACGGAATTTAATTTTGTAGCATTTCTGGTATCGAAATAGTATAAACAATTATCACTCATGTGAAGTACTCATAAAAACATTCGGAAGTTGTACACTGAAATAGCAAATACACTGGCGGAAAGTGAAAAAACAACACCAAGAAGGAAATGGCGGACGATCATGAAATTTACATATGTTAATGGGTTAGAGTTTACGTAGGTGTGATGTTATGTTCGGGACCAACCGGTGAGCGCTTACGGCACAGCACGGCATAATATGCAAATTATCGTCGGTGGTATTTAAACAGTACGGCGAAGTGAATGTAATCAGTCGTCGGCGTACGGACACGTGCGAAGACCCTGGAGAAGCTGCAATGCCTGGACATGGAAGTCGTGTACGATTTCAGTAGTTATCGGACTTTGAGCGAGGTCGTCTAGTCGGACTCCGCGAGGCCGGGTGGTCATATCGTCATATTGCGGAGAGAATTGGATGGGAAGTATCAGAGGTGTTACTATGGGGGCGTAGATGGTCCGAGGAACATTCCCACTCGAGAAGACGTGGAACCGGGATTCACATACGGACTGATGAACGGACCGATCGACGCATAAGAAGAACGGTGTTGTCAAGCAGAACATCCACGGCCACGCAAATCCGAGCTGCTCTTGCACCTGAGGTGACTGTGCGAACAATCCTCAACCGTCTACTGGATGCAGGACTACGTGCACGTGTGCCTCTGGCATGTGTACCTCTGACTCCAGCCCACTGTCAGAAACGGCTGCAGTGGTGTTGTCTACGTCTGCACTGGAGAACGCAATGGCGATCTGTCGTGTTCAGCGATGAAAGCAGATTCTGCTTGAGAGCCTCCGATGGCCGTATGCGTGTTCGCAGACGCACAGGGGAGCGCCTCCACCCTTATTGCTTCCACCAGCGGCACACAGGGCTTACACCTGGTCTTCTGGTGTGGAGATAGATCAGCTATCACTCCCGTACACAAGTAGTGTTTGTACCGGGTACGTTAAACAGCACCTCCTACATCAACATCATTCAGCCCGTTGTTGTGCCATTTGTAAGGTCGGCCCATCGTGGTATTTTCCAGCAAGATAACGCACGCCCACACACCGCACGTGCAATGCAACATGCACTTCAGGGTGTGAGACAATTTCCATGGCCTGCACGTTCACCGGATTTGTTCCCCATTGAGCACGTGTGGGATTTTATGGGACAACGACTTATCCGGTTTCCACGGCCAGCCACGACCATCCCCGATTAACGCGTACAGGTGGAGGATGCTTGGAACTCAATACCCCAAATTTACATCCAACATCTGTACGACAGACTCCATGCCAGAATTGCACAGTGTGACGCAGTTCATGGCGGTTCAACCTCGTACTAACCATGTTACATGGAAATGTTATTTTTCAGTTTACCAGCAAATACAGCTGTATTTTGCCATAATGTTTTGATCACGTTATCCTCTGTATTCCGTCATTATGCTGTATAAATTTCGTTGGTATCAGACGTCTTCTTCTTGGTGTCCTTTTTTCACTTTCCGCCATTGTACAAACATATCACTAAGCTGTTCTCTGAGGTTCAGAGGTTAGCTCCACAAAGAAATACAAACTACCAAATAATTTTTTACTTACTGTTGCCGTATCAAACTTCTCCATTTACAGCGATCGTGACATACAACTCGGACTTCACTAACGCCCATCACACGCTGTACACAAGATCTCGTATACTTCATAATCTTTTTCTCATACAGACACTCTTGAGTGATGAGATGCTTACTAAGAAAATCTAAAAAGATTTTCTTAGTAAGCATCTCATCACTCATTCTTTCAACATGGCCAAACCAACGAAGCATATGCTAAAAACATTTTGCTTCACATCACACAACTGCAACATATCTTCATTCCTCACACAATTAGAACGTGTCTTGCCACTAATCCCCCGTAAGTAGCGCACTTCTCCAACACACAAACGACTACCGTGTTTCTTCTGTAGCATCCAGGTTTCACTGCCATACATGAGAGTAGGAACAATTACACTTTCATACACTGCCATGCGGACTCTCTTCAGAACCCATCATTCTTGTGAAAACCTCCCAAGGCAGCTATGACTTTTAATCAAAAAGTCACTCGCCTACTAATTTCACCATCTAATTTGTTCTCTCTGTCAAACATGCTTCCTAAATACATACACTCATTCACCTGGTCAGTCACTGTGCCGTTTAGACTTATATTTAGTGTTGACAGTTCCTCGCTCAAAAACCATAACTCTGGCTTTTCCCTTATTTATACTCAGTTTGAATTTCAGGCAAACTTCGTAGATCCGGGACAACATACTCTGCAACTCACTTTTTTACGCTTTCCAACCGAAGGTTGAAGAAGCGTATATGCTCCAGCTTTGTCCGTCCGTCTGTCCGCACGATAACTGGCGTAAAAATGATTCGATTTCGATGAAATTTTAGTATGTGGTAGGGGACCGCCTGGGGACGAACCCTATTAAAAATGGACGAAATGGGGTCAACGGTCAGGACATAGGATTGCGATCCATTCCATCGCCCTTATCATATATTATTAAGGTGGATGTCAAGTAATTTCCTTTGGTGGTGTTGAGACTAGAAAAAGGATTGCGCGACCTGTACTTTGATGACGACAGTAAGCAAACAAATGTTGGATTGCATAATTACGGTTATGTTTTAGAAAATATTAGGTATTCCAAGTTATAAAATGAAGCTATTTTAATCGATGTTCAAATTTTCATCCTTGGGAACGCATTAATTGTCCAGAAAAAAGATGGCGCGACCTGTTCTTTAATGACGTCAGTAGACAAACAAATTTGGATTCCATAACTATGGTTATGTTTTAGAAAATATTAGGTATTCCAAGTTATAATATGAAGCTATTTTAATCGATGTTCAAATTTTCATCCTTGCGAGCACATTAATTGTCCAGAAAAAAGATGGCGAGACCTGTATTTTCATGACGTCAGTACACAAACAAATGTTGGATTGCATAATTATGGTTATGTTTTAGAAAATATTAAGTATTGCAAGTTATAAAATGAAGATATTTTAATCGATGTTCAAATTTTCATCCTTGTGAACGTATTAATTGGGAAGAAAATGTGTACAGAAATTTTTCCATTCGAAGTACAGGAAGCAAAATTACTTGACGTTCACCTTAAAGGAGCAATTCTTGTATGTATGTAAATTTTATTTTGAAAACGGCTCTAAGGATTTTGACGAAAGTCGTCAACCTACCGTTTTCTGGTACTAGAAATCGATTTTGCTTGATTTCGACTTTAGGAAAGCTCCTTTAGTGGGTTAAATAACCATCCCAGGTTACCACGTTTTTAGTGTAGTGTCATGGCGTCGTGCCATTAGATGTTGGCGCGCGGTCACGCCATCTGTCTCATTACGTCACGCGTTGTGTGTGGATCCTATTAAAGTTTTATGACGTCACACTCTTGCGAGCAGATGGTCGTAATTCCCATCTTCCTCGTTACGTCACGCGTTGTGTGCGTATGGCCGTCTGTACGATAACTCGCGTAAAAATCGTTCGATTTCGATGATATTTTAGTATGTGGTAGGGGAACACCTGAAAAAGAACCCTATTGAAAGGGAACGAAATGGGGTCAAAGGTCAGGACATAGGAGCGGG
The DNA here is from genome assembly GCA_039090855.1 of Macrothele yani. NCBI lineage: Eukaryota > Metazoa > Arthropoda > Arachnida > Araneae > Macrothelidae > Macrothele > Macrothele yani. The sequence continues at coordinate 27,779,749 of CM077005.1, forward strand.
ATCCATTCAACTGCTCTTATGCGTCATAACTAACGTAAAAAAGGTTCGATTTCTATTAAATTTTAGTATGTGGTACGGGACCACCTGGGGACAAACCCTATCGCAAATTGGCGAAATGGGGGTCAAAGGTCAGGACATAGAAGTGGAATCACTTCCATCGCCATTTTGCGTCATAACTTACGTAAAAATCTTTCGATTTGGATGAAATGTTAGTATGTTGTAGAGGCTTGCCTGGGAACGAATCCTATTAAAAATGGGGGAAATGGGGTTAAAGGTTAGGACAAAGGAGCTTGATCTATTCGATAGCCTTTACGCATCATAACTTACGTAAAATTGCTTCGATTGCGACAAAACGTTATCATGTTATTTCGGAGGTATGCTGAACCAGTTCTGTTGAATATCATCGAAATGGGATCAAAGATCAGGGCACAGGAGTGAGATTTATTCCACAGTCATTTTCCTCATAACTTGAGTAATGATTTCTAGTATGTTGGAAAGCGTATCATAATCAATGCGTTGCATGACTTTACTAACTTGTTTTGTCTCTGCCAACAGGACAGTGTCATTAGCATACAGCAACCTGCACACACGGATATCACCAACACATAAACCAGTATTATATATTTTGGCATCGCACATGCACGCATCCATAAAGCTCATATACTCGCATACTCTCATTATTCTCGGCTCTCCTGTTCCACTATCTAATGACGGTAGTCCTATGCGAACTTCAGGCGTCGTTGCCGACGGACCTGGGTTGACATGGGCTCCTCGACACAGCGTCTACTCCGGATGCTCATGCGTAACAGGGTTTGCACTACTGGTCAATTGCTGCACTGTAGCGTAGAGAACCTATGGGATGAATTAGAGCGCCGCACAAGAAGTTTGGAACCAAGGCCTACTAGTAAGCAACAGTTAGCGGCAGCTCTATGCACTGAATGAAAGCGCATACCTATCGCTGTGTTCCAAAATCTTGTAGAAAGCATGTCTCGAAGGAGCAGTGTATGCATTAAGGCCAAAGGTGGTTTCAGAATCGCTTTTACGTAACAAAACAGAGGAGACGAGCAACATGGAATCGTCTCAAAGAAAAAAGAACAGGAATGATACAAACTGATAAAAGCGATGATATGTACATTGAATGAGTAATGACAAATTTACAATGCGATGCAAACAGAGCAATGCTCGAGGAAGAACAAAATGATCACAGACGGGGCACCGCAGTGTGAAAGAACAACAAAAAGTTAATGCAGAGTCTTAACTCACCGTGAGATGTAACGGACTTGGGGTAACAGCGAAGTAGCATAGAAGGAGCTTTCACGGTATGCGCAGATGGCAGACTGATACTCCTGCTGTACCATCGTGCACATAGTAACGGAAAGCATGGTGAAAGGTGAAGTCCCAAGTGCGCCATTTATGAAAATGTGTCGAGGAGTGGCAGTTCGTCTCTTGCAGAAGGAGTAAGTAGGCCCCAAGAGGCGAGAGATCTTCCAGAACGAGAGCGTTAGCGAGGGGGTTAGCAAATCCCCTACAATTCAGAGCGACGATCTTGAATGGGTATGTCCGACGTCGGATGCAGTGCAGCTATGGCAGCTTTCTGGAGTGTGTCGAGGCGATTGATGGTACCCCTACACCACAGGACGTAGTCGGGTTGTTTGGCATTATGCTGGAGGAATTTGAGGATGGAGGTTGCTTGGTCGACGACCTCGGGAAGAACTGCTTCAAACTGCTGTAAAAAGATGAAAGAAGCCCCCGATTTGTTTTATGAGTGAGAAACTCGTATAGATCTTTCAAGGAGACAGGTTCTGAAGGAAGAGAGGCGTTAGTAAGCAGAGTTGAGAAATCTTCAAACGTCGGCAGAGGACCCTTGGACTTTGAAGAGGAAGAGCTAGAACGTAACAGGGGAGACTTGGATCTTGCTAGACGGGGAGAACGATGTTGGCGGCCTGTCGGAGAAGGTGACTTCTTCTTTTTCCTCCGGGCCTCGGTACTGGTAGTAGAGTGACGTTTGCCGTGGATCGATGACACACGAAATGGGGAATCAGAGGAAAGGTCCACCTCATCGCCGGGAGCAAAAGTGCCGACGCTGAATGAAGCTTGAAGATCAGCCGTGATGTCCTCTGATGGAGAGATAACACGGGAAGGCAAGGAGGAGTCAAGCGCAGGAAAATCCGACAGAGTGGAGAAAGCAGCAGTCGAAGACGCGTGTTGATCGAAGACTTTAATCAGATTTTCGGCAGAACTGGGTCCAGGAGGTGCAGACGCAGGAGGAGGCATGGCAGCAGAAACGGAGGAAGAGGTAGAATGCTGCCTTGGAGCTCCAGGAGTCAGTGGCTCTGCATGGGGGCAATGAGCCTGCCTATAGCCGTAAGCCTTGCAGCGTGAGCAATGAGCAGAGGTGAGGAGCTCAATCCGGCGGCGCTCGTTACCGCAACTAACATCGAGGAACCATGGAAACTTTATGAGATGCTCTTCCGACGGGAAGATGATGAAAGCAGTTCTACGGAAGCCACGGATATTTTTATCATTGGGGTCAGAGGGTGAAGTGGAGAGAGTCTTCACTGGGCCTACTACTCTGTCGCATCGAATAAGTGCAGCACACAGCATATCATCATAGATCTCCGGGAGTAGCGGATGTAGAGAGACCAGAACAGGACGCTGGACGATGGATTCGGCTAAGAGGTGACGATTGCCAATTGATAGGCCCCGAGACAAGACAAGCTTAGCATATTCTTTCTTCGAAAAATAAACAATCACAGTTCGTGGCTTTCGGGTTAGGTGGGTGATGGCACCAGAAGGAAGCATCTTCTTCAGAGCGGAGCTGTACTGCTTCAAAGAAGTGTTGGGCAGCGCATCAAAACAAACCCGCAACTCGAGGGTCGAATGAAGACGTTGGCCAGCAAGAGAATTCTCGGGAAAGTCTAATAAGATGGTGTCTCCGTTGAGAGAAACGTAAGAATTTATAGGGGGCAGACAAGACGAGGAGGAAGCCGGTGGAATACCAGAGGCAGCCGCAGAATACGTGCGTGCAGAAGCGCCTTCTCTGGAAGGCATTGACGCAGCATGAGACAATGTACTGGAAGCATAGGCAGTAGAAACTGTAGAGGACAGATTAGCGACGCCATCAGAGACGTCCATTAATTCATCGTCGTCAGCAGAGGCCAGGGACGTCGCATACACGTTCTGAACGACAGAGACGAAGACCTGAGCAGGAGAAGACGTGCAAATGACAGGAGGAAAATTAAGAGGTTCTTCACTAGCAAACGAAGATGATTGACCGGTTGCGTCTGTCGTTGAAGAGGCGACGCGAGGAGCTGTAGCGATGCGGGCGGGAACAGCGCCCTCATCGGTAGATGCTATAATCAATGGCAAGGGTTAAAAAGAAAAAAACGACCAGCTCGGTGTGTAAATTAAAACACTGATAATGAAAAAAAAAATCAGCACTCATCCACTCGTGAGGGATCTTAAACAAAAGCACAGACCTTTAACTTCGGCACACACACAGAAAAACAATGATGGGATACACAAAACACGTACGTCAAGCACTCAAACACGGTGTTTGTAAAGACACGTGTATGCCAAAGTTGGACCGACACCGTACTAAAGTATGTAAATAAATTCTATGTTGTGTTTATCATCTAGGTATCCAGTGATTTTTGTCAATATAGTGTACATCCTTGAGAAACAGTTCTCAAATATTCGGGCCATTTCATTTAAAACATTTTGAGCTACCATGCACTTGAGAAAAAAGTCCACAGTTTCCTTAAGAAGTTAGCCTAAAAAAATTGATATGTAATTCCTTAAAAAGCTAGTGTCAAAAGTTTAATACACAATTCCTATTAGAAGCTAGTCTCAAAAGTTTGATCCACAATTTCCTTCAAAAGCTATTCTCAAAAGTTTGGCGTACAATTTCCTTAAGAAGCTAATCTTAAACATTTGAATCCCTAGATGCTTCCAAAAATAGTCTCAAAAGTTTGAGCCACCATTTTCGTGAAATTTAATAAATAGTAAAGGCGATTTATGAATAATTTAGAGAAATAATGTCTGATGTAACTGATCTTACACATTCTTTCTCGTGAAAGTTTATAAAATGTCACGCCTCCTTATTGTGGAAACGGGAGGGTCACTGGTAAAACTGTCAACCTGTGTGGCAAATTCCGATATTTCGAATAGAGTAAATATAGCCGGTAGTAAATGAATGTCAGCTACATACAAGTGAATCAGCGTTTTCCTTTTAGGCACGTATAAGATCGTGTTGTTACATTCGGGGGATCTTACTATTGTGAAGAAAGGAAACAGTTAGATTAGTGTGATGGATCTAATGGACCACGTAAACTAGAGAATTTCGTATCGCCTAAAGTTAAATGAAAACAGTCAATATTTTCGCGGCAGAAAACGAACGCATATCTTGCTTCGAGGTAGATGCTATCATGCTCCACATGTAAGTGCCTTAAAACGCTGATATTGGAGCAGTGAACTTCGCTTTCTGATATCACAAGGGTTTAATATTTAACAGCTGCGAATATTTCTTGAGAAATCAGATGGATAGAGAACTACGTAATGTTAATATTTTGTCATGCGTAAGGCTGAGTATTTTCATGCCCCATCGCAATAACAGAATTCTCTTGTTGTAACTAATGAAAATGCTTATTTTAATTAAGATATATCTTGATACCATATGCTTTCTTATAGATTATTTCAGTACAATAATCTGGAATAGCAATTTTTGAAAAACTTCTCTCCTGCTGGGGCAATTACAGAAAATGCAACAAGCATTCAAGAATTATGTTGAAGTTCATGATTTGATGACAAGAGTTACTATTACTCAAACGTTATGGAATAGTATTTACGAAAAAGCGTAATAGCAGGTACTCACGAGTAATTTAATGACAAATTGAGATGTACTTGTAAAAAGACAGTCGAAGAAATGTAATACACTGCCGGACAATTGCTAAGGACGGATGACAATAGCAACGATAGCAACCATAAAATGGAAGGCAGGAAAATGTGGAAATTAGCATAAGTGCGGGATACAGTAAGACGTGTTGTGCGTATGCAAATTTTGGATTGCCGAACTTGTTCGTGACGTCATAGCGTTGATGAGAGATATAAAGGCTTTGACGCGTATTGACCGTTGTTGTTCAAACGCAAAGTTGAAAGGGAAAGAATCAATTGACGAACTTGCAATTTTCAGTATGTCTTCCCGACATCACCTAGATGATTTTACGCGTGGCCGTATTATTGGCAAGATTGAAGAAGGGCGAAAAATAACAGATGTTGCCAGGGAGTTCGACGTCAGCCACAGTGTTGTTTCAAGACTTTGGAAATCATTTCAAACAAATTGAGAGTGTAGCAAACGTCACGGGGGAGGTCGTGTTCGCAGTACGACTCCTGCAGAAGATCGGTACATAGTGCTATTAACAAAAAGACAACGGCGCAGCACAGCTAGTGAGGTAGCAAATCAGTTTATGGCTGCTACTGGCAAGCGGATCTCCCGAAAAACTGTCGCCAGACGTTTTCATGAAGGAGGACTATACGCCCACCTTCCTGTTGTGTGCATTCCATTGTCCAGACGTCACCGTAAGGCCAGTTTGCAATGGTGCCATCAACATTGCAATTGGACTGATAACGACTGGTCTGCTGTCCTTTTCTCAGATGAGAGTAGTTACAGTCTATCGTCTGATTGTCGATGATAGTGGTACTGCATATTGTCCAGCAAACATACAGGAAAGGGACCGAAATCCGACATGTAGTGTCATGGTATGGGCTCGCATCATGATCAATGGCCGTGCGTCTCTCTATGTGCTTCCAACTGGGACTATGACTGGCCAACGATACATTAATGATGTTCTGCTACGTCATGTTCGCATGTTCCGTGGTGCTGTCGGAGATTCATTTTCATGGACGACAACGCAACATGTCATCGAACAGTCGCTGTCCAGGAGTGTCTTGAGAGCGAGGATATTCAACGCCTCGTATGGCCAGCACGTTCTCCAGATCTGAATCCCATTCAAAATGTGTGGGATGCTTTGGGGAGGAGTCTTTCTGGTCGCCAATGCCCTCCAATAAACAAGGACACCCTCATCCGTGCACTGACAGAGGAATGGGATAAATTACCCCAACAGCTGCTTGATAATGTTGTGCAAAGCATGACACGACGTGTGGAATCTTGCATCGCCCTCCATGGTGGCCATATCCCGTATTGACATCTTACGCCGGAACGCCTGCGGACGGTAATTGCATTTTTTTCACGTTTACGTATTCAGCACAAAATGGCGTGTTTGTCCCTTGAACACGTTCCAAAGCATTCTGGATTTCAGAGCACAATAAATTGTCTTTCTTGTAATGTCCTGGCATTCTGACATTATGTTATTTCACTTGGCATCCAACCACACTTACTTTGTTATGCCCTATATAGCCGTTTATGATCCGTCCTTAGCAATAGTCCAGCAGTGTAGTATGCACAAACGTTCTTAAATTGTGTGTGATCTAACAAACACTAAGTACAACAACAAACTTATAGAAACCCATCTGAAGAACTGTGAAAAAATATACTAAACAGCTTTTTTAAGTTTTCCAGTTTACTGACAGCAGTATTTGGTGTTCATAGTAAAAAAAACATAGATAAAAGAAACTGAAAAGTAAGTGCTGAAAAATGTTAGAAAAAACACCGCGGAATTATTAAAGTCGTGCTGCTAAGTGATCAGAGATGACATTTTCTGGCAAGTTGTCCGAATCTTGTCCTGGATAGAGTTCTGGATGAGGCAAGGGTGATATGTTTGTCCAACTGGGATGGCCCTGTGCCTTCTCTGAAACCAATGGCTTCAATTTGACGATGGGCCAATGTTATAATCTCTCAAATTGCTGATGGCGGTCGTTAAGGCCCGAAACAAAACAAAAAAATGACATTATTAAAATCATTTTCACTTTGCTGTTGTAGAAGAAGCATCACAAAGTAAAGGCTCGTTGAGGGGACGGACGACAGGTTCTCCTTGAAAACCGGAGCCTTCGGTCGAAAATTACGTATATGAATCTGCTCAGCAGCTAACCAGAGACATTGGTATCTTCAACCAACTAGACCACTTTTGTGTCTCTTTCCTTATACCATGTGCTATTTCTGTCGGTGCGTGAAATATAGGTGTAAATATATGACGAATACTCGGAAAAAAACTTCGCTATCGGTGTTGAATATACTACCATCATCAAAGACTAGTGCCTATCCACTGCTGGATGAAGGTCTCCCCTAGTCTCTTTCAGAACTTTCTGTATTTAATCAGTCTCCTTCATGTCACTCCGGCATGTTTCTGAGTTTTATCAACTCTTTTCCCATGTGATCTTCTTCTGTGTGTTTTCCTCTCCCTTGGTATCCGTTTTATTAGTTCAGTCTTCCCACGGATTTCAGTTCTTGTAACAATGGGTGCATCGTATTGCTACTTTATTTCGAACATGCATTGTTCCATGCTTCTTTGAGATGTCCACAATCTCTGAATGTCAGTGTCATCATCACTACCAGCCATTGTCTATGAGATCTACCTAAGTCACTTTCGCAACTTTCTGTCTTCAGCCAGTCTCATTCATGAAATTTGAATTTCATCCACGCAACTCTCATGTGGTATGCTTCAGGGTCCTTTCCTGTTCTTTGATATCCAGTCTAGCACAACGGCCGTTCCATAGAAACTGAGAGTAAAATCACACAAGATGAAGAAATATAGGTACAGCAAAATATATGTTGTGCTTTCTCACAGTATCTTCTCTCGGATGATATGCAACAGTCCCATCATTCAGCCCACTTTTCAAAGCAAGTGGCGAAGGCATTTTGTGGAAGCTGCTTTAGTGACCCCTGTACAGCTTGAATAACGTCAGCATCTGTGTTGAATGTTGTACCACGGAACTTCTCCTTCATTATTGGAAACAACCACAAATCGTACGGGGCGAGGTCAGTACTGTAGACAGGCTGTGGCATGATTTCAATACTACATTTCGTAAGAAACATTTGAACATAAACAGCCACATGAGACCAGGCGTTACCATGGTGTAGAGTCCACTTGTCCACCAGTTTCGGTCGCTTAATCGATATGTGTCGTCGCGGACGCTTCAAGACTGAAATGTAATACTATACCATTGACAGTAATTTGTGGTGGAACGGCATGCTTGTAGATTGCAAATTTACTATCAAATAAAATTTTCTTCCCAGCTGATTTGATTTAGCGGACTTTTTTCGGAGGAGGCGAGCCTGTGTGTTTCCAGACACTCGTTGCGCGCTTCGTGAGGGGGTCGAAATAGAGAACCCATGTTTTATTGGCAATTATTACTGTGTTTAGAAAGTTTGGATCATTGGCAATCATTTGTATCCACTCATGACGTACCTAAACTCTGGCTAACAATTGCTCTGTCGTCAGGTGATGAGGTACCCATCTGGAGTACCTCATCACTTGACGAAAGAACAATTGTTAGGAACACTCACGATGCAACAGTAATTTATAGCACAGAATACGAAATGCCGACGTTTTTTGAACATTAGTTGACGCCAATATGTCATCACACGTCATTCGTCGATCTTTTTGCAGGATTGTCCAAACAGTGTTAACAGTACGCTCCGTAGGAACACTTCCAAGTCGACCAGGCCTAGGAGCGAGTTCTACCGACAAACGGCCTTTTTTTGAAATCATGGTGCCGTTAAAAAATCTTTAACTCATCCAAATATTTATCTTTGTAAGTTTTGTTTCATTAAATCAACTTTTCTGGAGCCGTTTTACTCAAACGATAGCAAAATCTTATAGCGCAACGCATTTCGCTTATTAACTCTGAATCACTCACCTGCATAGCTGTATGGCGAAATGCAAACGTTCCTTAAACAACTGCGCAATAAGAGACCCAGAATCGTCTGCCAGGGCTAACAACTGTCGCCACAGATACTTTCTTAATTCAGTTAGTCGTCTGCGTGGTTATTTTCCCCTTTCACGCTGTTGCCAACTCATAAAAAAATACTCTGTTTTTTTCGAACGGCCTTTGTATTTCAGGTGTCCAATGGTAGTGACTTCTAAAAAAGTGTCACTCTTGTGCCACTTGAGGCTCTTCACTTTGGTCATGAAGTCAAGTCTTGTCATTTTTCTAATCCATGTGTTACTTTACTTAGTTTTCCGGGTTACACGTAGTGCGCACGTCTCCATGCCTCTTTCAGTTGTCTACAGCCTTTGTATGTCGTTTTTAGTTAAGGCCTACTTCTCTAATCCATACGTAAGAAAAGGAACTATGCATTGATTAAATATTTTGGTTTTGAGGCACAATGACAAATTGCTCTTAAAATTCGTACTGTTCATGTAAAAACTCAACAACCCCCTATTTATTTGTTTATGTGACCCTTGCTTGATATGCACTGAAGTGCCAGAAAAACTGGTACACCAGTCTAATACTTGGTATGTCCCCCACGGGAGCACAGGACTGCAGAAATGCGACGGTGCATGGACTCCACTAACTTCTGGAAATATGCTGTGGGCAATGCACACCATACTTCCTGCAGAGCGTTCCAGGTGCATTCCGAGGTCTGTGTTCGATAGCGCGTTGCATGACATCCCAAATGTGTTCTATCACGTTCAGATCTGGGGACTTGGGTGGGAATTTCAACACCCCAAACTCAGATGAATGATCCTCTAACCATAATGTGGCGTCCCGACACTTGCGTTGTCCTGTTGGAACAGGCCCAACCCATCAGCATGAATGCAGAACATGAACGGGTGTGTACCTCGTTAGAAAGGATGCGCACATAGCGTTGGCTGGTCACAGACGTTTGTAGACGTACAAGGGAAGTCCAGCTAATCACACCCCCATACCATTACGGACCCCCCCACCATCAGCAGATACAGTTCCTTGTTGACAGGTGGGATCCGTGGCTTCATGGGGTTTGCGCCACACCCGAATCCTTCCATCTGCTCGATAACGTTGGAAACGCGACTCGTTAGACCAGGCTACTTGCTTCCAGTCATCAAGTGTCCAGTGGCGGTGTTGCCGTGCCCAAGCGAGGCGCATAGCTCTGTGTCGTGCACCCATCAAGGGGACTCGTGTTGGGCGTCGGCTCCCAAAGCCCTTATCGTGTAGGGTACGTTGCACAGTCCGGACGCTGATGCTTGTTGAGGCGCCAGCATTGAATTCCGATGATAAATTCGAGAGTGTTGCACGCCTATCGCGTGAAACTATTCTTGACAGCCGACGATGGTCACGTTCACCCAATGTCTTTTTACGGCCACACTGGTATCGTAGGTTGGAGGTTTTGCAGGAATTTTTGTCGTCCGTGAAAATCTGAACTTCGTTTCTTCCTCCGAAATACTATGGCCCATCTCACTAGCGCCAACTACGACACGGCGTTGAAAATCGCTTAAATCGTTATTACTTGTCATTCTCATGCCGAAAAGAGCTCTGACAGCTGGCGAGGATGTCTATCGCTTTATATACGCTCTGGCGGATGCAACCGAGTATCCGCATAGGTGACGTTGCTATGTATTTTGCATTAGCTCGTCTGTACAAGTTTTTCTGGCACTTTGTCTAAGGTAAATGTAGGCGTATATTGTCTAAGGTAAATGTAGGCATTGGTTACTTCTATATTTACCTCATCATCTTCCAAATCTTCGGTTTTTGTAAAAGAATTGTGCATCAATTTTGTCTTCGGTAGGTTCATTTTTAAAAGAACTTCTTTGCTCTTCTTGTCAGCAAGTTTCCCGAACAATGTCTGTATGCAATTCACGATATGTAATCACATAGCAAATCTTAAAATTTTGCTTTTATTATCTTCCGGGAGGTAGTACGTATTGCGCAATTGCTGTTATAGATTTCGAAGAGTGTTTATGTCCACCCCAGTCCACGAAATGTTTATATCACGTCTTCGCAATGGCAGGAGAAAAGAATATCCAAAGAAAAATGCCCTCAGAAAAGATACCCACAGGAAAGAAAGCCAACTTCTTGAAAATTGGAAAATACGCCAGCTGTTGACTTATGTGTTGCTATGTCTGTTAGAATTACGACGCTGTTGTTAATCTCATGAAGGATGTACCTTCAACTAAGCAATCGACAAAACTAGTCAGAACAGCTCCTCTGCTCAACCACATAATGTTACCAAACGTTACAAAAACATCATAGTTTGTTGCTAAAATGGCAGAAGTGGTTCATTGCTTGAAGGAACACGTGCTCTTCACTTTGGTCATGAAATCATCAACTCTTGTGATTTCTCTAATTCATTAGTTGGCTTTCAAGAAGAATAACTACGTTTAGGGCAAACGTTATCTCCAGCATTCTTTCCACTGAGTATCAGGAAGTAGCGCGTTAAAGGGGAAGTGGAGTTAACGAAGCCCCCAAAACGAATGAATCTTAACCACATAATAATCCTACCTCACAAATATTGGCTGTGTGCAAAAGTTCTACCCGTTTTTGTAATAGATGTAAATTGCGATCGGAGTAGTTAGCTCACAGATCACGTTGCGATGCCGATTTTTCGGCCAATTAAGCGTGGAGCAGTAGAGCATATAGATGCATTAGATTTGTCTGAGTAAGTCATTCGTAACGGAAATCACGGACGGTGTAACATCTCATGCGATAAAGAGCACATTACACGTAGTTCACTGTACGAGTTCGATAAAGGCAGTAATGCACCCGCAGTTTGCAGCAACGTCTGTCAAGTGTATGGGGACAGACAGATGGACAAAGCTGGAGCATATACGCTTCTTCAACCTACGGTTGGAAAGCGTAAAACAAAGGAAAGAAAAGACTTCTACCTAAAATTAAAAGTTTCTAACTGAAGCAAAATTTGAGATCTGTGTTTAATGAAAAACAAATTAAAGAATACATTTTTCAAAAAATATACTATAACTTATTAAGAAGATACAAATCAAATTTATAATTTACATTCACCCAATGAAGTACATAACTCTTGAGTCTTGAGGTTCATTTCCATTTTCTGAACATAATTTGACAAAAATATTTGAATAACAATTCACATTTTCGAGATTTTTTCTTTAATAACAAAATTCCATAACCTTTTTAAATTAAAGTAAGTGTAGAGGTGGGGGCATTTTTTCAAGAGTTAATGTAGATAAACACTAAACATGGAACACTAAATTGAGTAAATTATTTCCAGGAAATTGAGAAAAATCAAAAACATGTTTGTTTTAAGAGTTAATAAAAACACTAAACACTGAACTCTTTCAGGGCAATGTAAAAAAATCAGAAACCTTTAATGGAGATTTTTTTATTTACAAACACTAGCATTCGAACTCGTTCTGGGTCTAGCCTACTTTGTTTTTTATCAGCTATGACACCTGGTGTGCTGAATAGTCTTTTTGACATTACTGTCGATAGTGATGTGATTAAGAACTTTTCAGAGGGATTCCTCAAATTTTGATTTTTTGTTGTTGTTGTTGAGTAGAACTAGAAACGTTGAGCTGTAGACAGAGTAACTTGAGTTAAGTGCTAGATGCGGCTCAAGGTCACACTCCCTGAACAATTCCTTCACTGTTGCATCCGGTTTGGAAGTAACGAGTTATTTTAAATAGCTGTGCACACACTGTAGACGATCTTCTTTGATTGCTTTCTAATGTCAGAATTCGTCATGCTGACAAAAATTCGAACAAATACCGCTCTAGAACAAGTACCAAACGCCAAGTTTTTTTAGGTTAAGATTCGAAGAACGTGAAACGCGCGAAGATTCGAGTTTTCGAATCTCTTTCAAGATTGGCGAGATTCGAGGATTTGAATGTCCCATCCTTAGTTTTTAGACCCCTTTCCATAAAATTCAAGACTGCAAATTAAATTTCGTTTTAAACTCCTAGAGTAAGGGACTTCGTAAGTGTTTTAGGCTCAATATACTGTCTTTTCATAATATTTTATGATTGTTTAGTTGAATTTGAAATATTTCTTTATGAGATTGAAACCCGCCTGGGGTTTCTAACAGACATAGCAACACATCAGTCAACAGCTGACGTGTTTTTCTATTTCAAATTAGTGGGCGTCTTTTCCAATTTTCGAGAAGTAGGCGGTTTTCTTGTGGGCGTTCTTTCTGTGATTCCTTAACACCAAGAAATACATGCTGTCCCAGAAAGGTGTAACCAATTTCAAATTATGATAACTTTGGATACAAAACTAATATCAGCATTCTGTTTGTTGCAGGTGGTAAGGAATACTCTCAGGTGTTCTAGAAGTGTACCCAATGGAACCTGAAGTAAAAGCACAGATTGTGGAGTGGTTTATATTGGGTTGTGGGAAAAGTCATGGCGTATTTTAGCCATGTTTTGCAAAGGTCATTTATTGCTAGAAGGAACAAAGATCAATCTATGATATAATGCCCGTTTTGTTCGATAACCTTTTATCATCTTTCAATGAACTGCAGAATGCCTCGTTCATAGAAGGACCTGTCTTTCGTGGCGAAAAACTGTACATGGTGCTGATTCACAGCCTCATCTGAATTGAACGTTATACAACGCAAGGACTTTTGATGAGAGCGAAACAAGTGGAAATCTGACGGCGCAAGGTCAGGCGAGTATGCTGGGTGTGGCAACACATCCCACCCAAGCTCGAATTATTTTTAGCGGATGATCAAATTTGTGTGTGGTTTCGCGTTTTCGTGATGGAACACAACACCTTTAAGATGAACGAGCTCTGGACGTTTTCGGATGATGGATTCGTTCAAACTGTCCAATTGCCGACAGTGCACATTCGAATTGATTGTTTGATTACGTGGTAGGAGCTCGAAAAACACGACACGTTTAAAATCCCACCACACTGAGACCAGAACTTTCCACTGATGAATGTCTGCTTTGGATGTCGTTTGAGCCGAAGCAGCACGTCGGGACCAAGAACGTTTGCGCAGCACATTGTTGTACACAATCCACTTTTTGTCACCAGTTATCAGTCGCTTCAAAAAAGGATCGTTTTCTTCACGTTTAATGAGCATATTCCAGATGTTTATACGCGCCATCAATTGAGCTTCTTTGAGTTCATGAGGAACCCACACATCGAACTTGCTTACGTATCCCAGCTTCTTCAGGTGGTCCTGAACGCTTGAATGATGGATGTGCAATGTGTCTACAATCTCTCGTGTCGTGTAACTTGGGTTTGACTCAATCAATGCCGTGATTTGGTCGTCATCAACCTCGGTGGGCTCCCCCGACCGAGGAGCATCGTTGAGGTCAAAATCCACCAGCACGGAATTTTGCGAACCACCGCGGGCACTAACGTTCTTGTGGAGCATTATCACCGTACACTTTACGCAACTTTTCACAAGCTTGACGAGCGTTCTTCCCTTTACGGAAGTAAAACAGTAAAATATGGCGAAAATGTACAGTTTGGTCGTCCATCTTCAACTTGAGGTCAAATTTCCACAAATCAACCAAATCGCTCACTATTCCTTTTAGACTGCAGCTAGAACTGGCACCTGTCGAATGCCACAGAGATAACAGAACTGCGCATGCCTCTAGTACTTCCAAAATCGCAAAACCGCCATCAGGTGCCAAAATACGTCATGACTTTTCCGACAACTCAATAGAAACCCAATCCGAAGCGGGTTCAGCAGAATTTCAGAACAAAATTTGGGAGCAAACCGCCCACACGTAAAAGCATCAGAAAGTGGTACGAGTCATACAAAGAAACTGGTAGCGTTCTTATGAAGAAAAGCTCTGGAAGACAATCGCTGGCTCCGGAAAGGGAGGAGGATGGGAGACAAACATTCAATGGTAGCCCTTGAAAGTCAATCAGACAAGCAGCATGACAGCTGGCCATCCCCAACTCTTCAGTGCACAGAGTGTTACGTCTGATATTGGAAATGCACCCGCATAAACTGCAGATAACTCATCACATAACCCCAGATGATCATATGAAACATAAACAGTTTGCTGAAGCGATGTTGCAAAACATTGTAAGTGCTGAATCTTTCCTGAGACAAATCTGTTTCTCGGATGAGTGCACTTTCCATGTTTCTGGAAAGGTTAATAAACAGAATGTGAGAATTTCCGGAACTGAACACCCGCGTTGCACAATGGAACATGAACATGATAGCCCACAGGTGAATGTTTTGTGTGGAATAATGGTCGACCGTGTTATTGGACATTTTTTCTTTCAGGAAGCGACCGTGAGAGCTCAAAGCTACCTAGACACGATTGAGAAGTTTGTGTAGTTGGATTAACTTGCAAATTCGGTCATCTTCCAACACGATGGGGCGCCACCTCATTGGTCTTTGGTTGTGAGGAGGTCTCTGGGTACCATTTTTCTCAATAGATGGATTGGGCGTGGTGGTCCTATTGCATGAGCCCACGTTCGCCGAACTTAACACCCTGTTACATTTTGGGGGATTCATCAAGGGTGAGTTTTAGACATTGCTGACCTAAAAAAAAGGATTACACACGCACTGCAGAAAATTAATATGGACATTCTCGAACGAACATGGTTGCAATTGAAATACCGTTTAGACATTGTTCGGATGGCAAATGGTGTCTATGTCGAATGTCTATAAAGCTTCATGATCTGTTCTACCAATTAACACAAGTTGTGTACTGAGATCATTTATATTAAAACTTTTAAGATTATTTTAAATTGGTTACACCTTTATGGGACACCCTGTATTTATCAAATGTCTCAAAAGAGAGAGGGAGAGAGAATACTCAGATGCGCTTGATGCGACATTCCGATTTAATAGAAATACAGCAAATCTTCCTTCTGAAAGATCTGTAAGTTATCAGATGGATGTCTGTTTGCAGTAGAGTAAGGGCTAAAATATTATTTGGAATAACCACACACTGAATAAAAAAGTTTAAAAACCTTAAGCTCTGCAAAATCACCGTTTTGAACACTTCATAATATATTTTGAAGAGTTCAAAACGATGTTCTCGCAGAGCTTAAAACATATCAGAGTTTTATTGATCGTACATATCACTATTGTAGATAGTATCCTATTGTTTTTGTTAGACCTCACTGATGTTGACACATCTACCTCATACGCTACTAAAGAACTGAAATTGCGAGAACAGAACAAAGGCATAAAAAATACCGGAAGTTTTAGGGTCCATTTATGCACCGGGAATAGAACCAAAAATCCTGCTCGAGAGCGAAGTGAAGATTTGCGGCAATGTCTTGAGGGCACTCTCATTTTAGAAAGAAGCTTCTGTTTGCACTTGTGTGAAAGTGATAACGATTTGCTCGACGCGTTGCGGCCGTCGCTGTTTGGAATTTCGTCTTGCCGGCAAGAGATTTCACCATTCACCCTTTATTGCCGACATTTCCGGCGATGACGCTGCCTTTCTTTGTAGAAGTACGAAAGTCAGTCATAAAAGTAGGAAATAAAACACAATGTAAAATTTTATATGGCACTTCTACGCCAAGAAATTACGAGATGAAGAATGTGCAAACGTTTATTTACTTCGACGCATGTGTTCAAATATTGCAGCTTTTTTCATTTCTAACTCCTTTCAGATGAATTGTACGCTTCTGTGACAGAAATGAGCAATTTTTAAATTCCTTTCCTTTAGTCACTATGAATGAATGAGACCATAGAATCATTCCAGTCGTGGTTTCCATCAATTAATTAGCAGTATCCACGCGCCAGTTCAATTTGTGTCATATCGTGAGATTATGTTAAAAGTTTTTCCGACGAAAATCATTACATCCTTTGTAAAATTGCTTAGATGTACTTGAATGAGCACCTCCTTTACGTCTCCTCTGCGTCATCCAGAATTGACAAGCTGCTGGATGAAAGCCTTCCCCTGAAACATTTCATCCATGTAAATTGCTATATACCTAAAAATAGAAAAAAAACGGACAGGTCTTCGATTCCGTGAGAAAGACAGAGATAAAAGTAGCGGAGCAGATAGCTGGGGGCTGAGGATGGCCTAGTGGTCAACGTTCGTGATTACCACGGAGAAACCTCAGATTAGATCCCAGGCAGGTGTGAATGCTCGAACCACTAAATATCAGCCGTGCGTCGGGTGGGCACGTTAAGTCCTCGGGCCCCGGGTATTGGCCCCTCGGTAATAAATAAGGGCGTCTTCCTCCCCTTTCTACCTCGCTTCCGTGTCACTTTCCTATCGGGCACTTTAGCCCAAATCTCCTATCTTCCTATTTCTAAGGGTTATTTAAGACCTGGAGTCAGACACTCCCTTCCAAAAAATCATCTACATATGATCTGCTTGAAGCTCTTTTTGTTCCCGACTCGTTTTGGACGGTTGAGTTCTCCTGCTTTGCTCTTGGACCGGGGTTTTCGGTGTGGCGTTTGGTGAACGGAGAGGGTTCGGTAAGCCTCTAGAGATTTTATACGTCTGGACTGACGTTGTATTCATCAGTTCGGTGATTATACTACGGCACCAGTAAAAGAGGGAGAGACTCACATTAGTAACAGTGAGCAGTCCGCTGGGAACATCCTCCCTGTAAGGAAAAGTAACCGTACCCGAAAGCCAATTTTTTTGGGGGGAGCAGCCGATCCTCCGGAGGTTGTTTTCGTAACCATCAAACTTTTGTTAAGTTTTAAATAAGGACTGTTTATTGGCATTCTTCTTTGTCTCAGAAATCGAAAAATATTCAGCTGTAGGATCCGGAACTCAGCAATCGCGACCATTCATTTACACATTGAGAAGGATCTACGTCGGGACCGTTGGGATTACGGAATTGCCGGGCCCAGTAACAGACGAACCCAGCGGATCCCAACACACTCCATGATTTAAAAGTCGGTGTTTGTTGTGGAATGTTAGGCCAACGCATCCTTCAGACCCATTGTTGTTGTTTTTTCAGAAGAATAAATACAGACGTTTATTTACGGATCTACGAAGAGTTTGGAAGCCAGTTGACTCCTCATGACCTCACTTATATTAATACTTTCTTCCAACAAGATGGAGCGTCTTGCCATACTTCTGATCGTTCACTCATTCGAATCCACGGTGATTTGACTCAGGAAATGCGACCAATAAGGATCTATGGCCTCGATATCAGTCCTCAAATTTTTTTCTCCCGATTTATCACCGTGTGATGTTTTCCTGTGGAGCTCGCTAAAATGGAAAGTCTATCGTAAAAACTCTCGAACGTTTGGAAGAGTTGAAACCCAACATACAGCACGAGATCGGCAGCATTTCAGTCGCGGAAATTGCGGGGCTTTTTCCTGATCATGTTTCGGCGAGTGGAAAATGCATCGGGGCAAGTGGCGACCACTTCCAACCACGGACTTCGGAAAGCTATGTGAAAAATGCTGATAAACGTGTTGTGACGTATTACAGAAGGTTAATCACGTGCCAAGATGGCAGATCTGTAGTGGCACATTCCGCCGTGCAGCTTAGTTCGGGAGAACAACTTACTCCAGACTGAGGGCGCTCAACGTTCGATCCCGCCCTGAATAAATACACGGTTCGAGTCGCATTATTGTGACCACCAGCTAATATCCAGAGCAACCGCCGCCGTGTGCAGTGCGGGCAGCAGTTAGACTGACTGGGAATGACTCAATAAGGTGCTGGAAGCTGTTCACAGGTATGTGGAGCCATGCTGACTGCATTGCATCTGACAGCTACTGGAGGGTGCGTGGTGGAGGATCCGTAGAGCGAACAACACGATCGAGGTGGTCCCACAGCTGGGTTTAAGTCTGGAAAATCAGGGGGCCAAGGAATTACTTTGAAGTCTTCATCGTGCTCTTCCAACCACTCTTGGACATTTCCAGCTGAGTGACACGTCGCATTGTCGTGCTAGACGATCCCATCCGCCCCAGGGAAGACAATCAGAATGTATGTGTGTTCGTGGTCTGCAAGGATGTATTGATAACGAATTCGGTCCATAGTGCCTTCCATAAGTATGAGTGGACTCAGATAATGCCTCGAGAATATTTCCCAGACCATAACGCTGCCCCCCACCAGCTCGTGTTCTTTCAGGAATTGTTGAAGAGTGTTCGTTCTCCGATGTTTCTCGCCTTATACGCCAACGTCCATCCGTTCGATGAAGCGGAAACCGTGACGCATCGGAGAAAGCAATCCTTTGCCAATCAGCGAAGGTGCAATTCCGATACTGCCGCGCAAACGTTAGCCTTTTCTGTCGATGCACCATCGTTAGCATAAGTGCAGTGACTATTCCTCTGTATCGGAGCCCCATACGCAGCAGGGCTCGCTGAACTGTCGTTCTAGACACACTTCCGGCAGCCCCCTGGTTCATTCGGCCAGTGAGTTGCTCCCCTGTAGTGTGTCGACCGGCCCTCACGCACCTTCGAAGCCGACGTTTACCTCTCACATCAATGGCACGTGGTGCTCTGCAGTTTTCACGTCGTTTATTCGTAGTGGTGCCATTTCTCCAGATACGATGCACTTTAACCACAGCAGCACGCGAACAGTTCACAAACTGCGCTGCTTCAGAAATACTGCCACCCTTGGCCCGAAAGCTGATAATCATCCCTTTTTGCAAATCTGATAAATCGCTCCTTTTATCCATGACAGCAACGTGAGATATGTTTTCAGAATGCATATAGCACACCTTATATACCCTCCAAGCTAGCTCACAACACGTGATTTCTTTCATTGGCCACCCGCTATTGACGTCAAAAGTAGGAGGTGGTCACAATAATGTGACTCGACTGTGCATGTGTTTTCACATTGACGCCCGAACGTAAAAATAAAACTACTGGCCATTGGGTTCTTCGAAAAATGTGTGATGCTTGTTCGACAAATCGTCTAGAATTAATGAAAAATTCCTACTTCGCTTCCAAAAACACAAAAAAAGAAAAAAAAGTATCGCATGACTGCATGTGAGTCATTGCAGTCATAAGAAATGAGTGAATACCACGCTAATGTCTTGATTTGTACTTCATTCAGTATTTATTTTAGTTTTGCTGATGTAGTTCCGATGACCAAAAGCTTTTCCTTACGCGTTTGAAAAATAAACAAAAGTACATTGAAATCGCACACTTCTGAAGAATTACCTTCGACGCATGAAAAACAGTAGCTTTTAATCTGCCTCGTCGAACTTCTCATGGGTCGAGCAAAACAAAAGGATTAAAGAGATCAAATGATTCATTCTGGTGGGCGATTCTTCTGTAAGAGGACTCCGTTCAGCACAAATGCTTCTCGCATTATTCCCATGTTCCTATACATTTGTTAAAAAACATTACTTTTGCTTTAATTACTTAAAACCAAGATGAGTCAGAAGGCATTTTTGATACTTTCACAGAAATATGTTAAAAAGAGTTCGTCTTAAAAAATTTAATTATGGCGGCACCGAGTTTTAACACCGCAAAATAATTAAAACTATGAATAATATTAGAAATAAGTAAAAAATAATTTGTATCTTATTTTTTATTCTCTATGAACAGTACTGCATTTAACTTCACTGGAAATTCATTGGCGTAAATTACTGTTCTGTAATAACGTACGCCTTAATCAAAATCAGTCAAGTAAGAAGTGGAATTTTATTTGAAGAGAGAGAAAAAAGATCGTGTCGGATATTGTGCGAAATACCGCGTAATATTTAATAATATTTTCTTTTCGGTTAAAAAAAGAAATCTGAACTTTTCCTTAATTTGGTAAAAAACTATCATGTTAAAATAAAAACGTTTTTCCTATTCCAGCAAAAGTATGCAGATTGCTCTGAAAAGCAAATTAAAAGAAATATTCTCTATTAGCAATGTATGATCATAAAAACCTCAATAACATAAGCACTCACAAAGTAAATTAAACATCTCGCTCAGGAGATTTTTAGCTTACTTTCCTTGATTAAAAGCGTCCTTCTTTTAGGCAAAGCAAATTAACTACTGTCCTTTCTATTTCTGCCATTACAAAGAAACTACAAATTAATATTTAGTCGCCAGATGGTATTAATGAATATTTGACTCAGAAATACACCTTGGAATCATTATTTTTGCCCGAAGTATAGACCATTTTGACACTCGCGCTTCATCTTTTGAAATTTCCTCATTTTGCATGAAGAACAACATAACTAACACTAACTGCTATAGATTAAAATGGCCTTAATATAAATATTATTTTTATATAATGTATTTTGCCTAATCAAAGCTCCATTTGTCATTTTAAAACCTTACTCAGATGCAGCGAAAAACTCACTCAATTCAATGCGATTGAAGTAATTTAAACATACTACTTGTTTAAAACGATAAATGCAAATAATGCGAAAAACATACGTGGGGAAACGATGCATTTATGAAAACAAAGTCACGTGAAAAGGAATCGTTTAATTCGTCTTGCTGTGCTCGATATAGGAGATACCGTAATTTAATTAAGCAATGCACTTTACAAAGTTGTTTGATTTCTAAACAACGATCATGAAAAAACTTCATTTATGTTATACTTGAAATCTAACTAACGGTTTTATCCCAAGTAACATTTAGAAAACGAAACTAATTACTGAATATGGTACAACTCTAAGAAATGATCATTATTTTGAGATAATATAATGTAAATACGCATGCAGTCATGTGGAAGTCCGTCCAAAACTTCCCTGCACGACAATCACATTCCGGCTTCTGAGCTAGAGACAAAGATACAAACAAAAACAAAAATGATATAAATATGTATATATATATATATACAAGAAGCAAGTGGAGAAATCGAAACAGTACTCGCCCAAATTTTCACTCGATGCCTTAATGAAGGAAAGATTCCTGAGGATTGGAACACCGCTACAATGATCCTGCTACATAAGAAAGGTGACATTGAGGATCTCGGAAACTACAGACCTATCAGCCTCCTATCAGTAGTTTATAAAATCTTCACTAAAGTTCTTTCACACCGCTTGAAGGTAACACTGGACATGGCTCAACCGAGAGAACAAGCTGGATTCAGGAGTGGCTACAGCACAATAAATCATATCCACGTGCTGATAGAACTAATTGAAAGAGCGAGGGAATATGAACTTCCATTGTGCATGGCTTTTATCGATTATGAAAAAGCCTTTGATTCGGTGAAACCATCAGCAGTTACAATGGCTCTGAAAACCTGTGGTATTGAAGATGCATACATTAATATTATTAATAACATCTATGAAAATGCAAGTGCAAAGATTAGGCTGTTTGAAAATACAACACACGTAAAAATTGGAAAGGGAGTGAGACAAGGTGACACCATATCTCCGAAGCTCTTTAATGCCACATTGGAGGGTGTTTTTCAGTCGCTGAGCTGGGAAAACAAGGAAATAAAGATTAATGGAGATTATCTAACCCACCTTCGTTTTGCTGATGACGTAGTCATTTTTGCAACTACCCCATCAGAGCTGCAGAGTATGATCCAGGAACTTGCTGACAAGAGTAAAGAAGTGGGATTAAAAATGAACTTTCAGAAGACAAAAGTGATGTTCAATGCTTTTACAAGAAATGAAGATTTATCGATTGATGGTGAAAAGCTGGAGATAACAGACACGTACGTTTATCTTGGACAGCAGATATCAAGTGAGGGTCACATTGATGAAGAAATTAATCGGCGTACAAAACTTGCCTGGAGAGCTTTTGGAAGAAACAGCATAATTTTCAAGAGCAATATGCCATTATGTCTTAAAAGAAAAGTGTTTGATCAATGCATCCTTTCAGTGCTTACGTATGGTGCAGAGACGTGGACCTTAACTAAAAGAGACAAACAAAGGCTGCAGACAACTCAAAAAAGCATGGAGAGGTGCATGCTTGGTGTAACCAGGAGAGATAAGAAAGAGGAACTCGTGGATCCCAAAAATGACAAGAGTGGAAGACATCATGATCAGAGTTAAATCCCTGAAATGGCAATGGGCTGGACATACTGCCAGAAGGACAGATCATCGATGGACAGCCGAAATTTTAGATTGGATTCCAAGGGACAGGAAAAGACCCAGAAGAAGACCACATGGGAGATGGGTGGATGAAATTCGAAAGTATGCAGGGGTGACATGGAGGAGACTGGCACAAGACAGACCGTTGTGGAGGAAACTTGGGGAGACCTTCGTCCAGCAGTGGATTGATAATGGTTGACAATGATGATGATGATGATATATATATAAGTAAGTGAGCCGTAAGTCAGAGGAATGATCCGATTTCCATTGACTCTAATTTAACGCTTTATTTAATTATTTTATTTATTTATTTTTTTCAGTTGCCACATTATATTACAGATCTTAATTTCATTATAACAATATGCAAATACTGTAGCAATCAGGAAGTGGAGGAAAAGACCTGACATAGCCTTCTTCTTCTAATCAAACAAACAAAAAATGAAAAAGCTAAATAAAAAGACAATCCAGCACATATATGGCAGTTTGACATATAAATAAAAACGACCATCAGTTTGTTCTAGACAACAATAACCTTCATTATAATTATATAAACATCAGACATCGATTTCACCTTCCTCAATTAGTCCTAGTAACTCACACTTTATCAGAATTACTCTCCTCGATCAATCTCTATAACTGTACCTTATATCTTTACTCTGTATTTTGCTCATAACGTCTCATACCATCTCC
This sequence comes from Macrothele yani, assembly GCA_039090855.1. Lineage (NCBI taxonomy): Eukaryota > Metazoa > Arthropoda > Arachnida > Araneae > Macrothelidae > Macrothele > Macrothele yani. The sequence continues at coordinate 27,803,179 of CM077005.1, forward strand.
AATATCACCGTCTGCTTCAACATTTATTGCCTATTATATTCAAATTATTTCATAAGATATGCTTTTACAATTTTCTTAAATAAATTAAAATAATTGATAGATATCAAGTCATGAATTCCATAATTTTGGGCCGGTGTAGTTTATATTCATTTTAATTGTTTCAATTTGTGGAAACATTGGTATTAGTTGTGATCTATTTCTAGTTTAATAGTGATGAGTATGAATATTTAGTGATTTATATCTTGGTATAAATCATTTTTAATTCTTTTAAACATTAATTTTCCCAAATTAAAATCATACAATTCCTTTATAGTAATTATTTTATATTTATAACAAGCATATTATATTACAGATATATAGTCTGGAGAATTTAGCGCTAAAAAGCTACACTTTTTTTTTTTTTTTTTTTTGGTGTTTTAAAATAATTTCGCATTTAGCAAAATCCGATAAACCTCTACATAATTTTTATGGAGGTTATAATGAATTAGCTTTGTTTTCTTTCCGCTAAGCTAATTCATATGAATGATTCTCTTCCTACCAGCTAGCTAATGATATACTTGTACTAAGCTGCAAAATAGTGAATTCAAAAGGTTGTTACTAGTTAATTACGAACGTAAACAAAGTCTTAACGCTGGTTATTTATGGTAATGAATAAATTGTTATAAACCTAACAGCCAGACAGAGGTCTGACAAAAACTATGAATTGAGAAAGACTAACTTACAGTAACTTCTTTATTATAAGACTATTGGTCAACTAAAGCACACACACAACTTGTTTTACACTAATGAAGAATCTCTCCTCGTAACAACACAATCTCTCCTCGTATTATAAACGCTCTCCGTAGACAACAACGCTTTCTCATAACAACAACAAAAGCTCTCCCTAAGTCTCGATGAACGCGCCTATATACTAGCTACCACCACGTCATGACTTACACTCATTGCCAGATCTCATTCAGCGGGTGAAATAATATTTCGTTCAGTAAGAAGATAATTTACATAGTAAAATAAAATAACCAGAGATAGTAAAATCAAAAGGAAAGTGAATATAGAGTATACGTTACAAGGTCATTGTACCTAAAATACGGAAAAATAACTTTTTGCTTTGTTTTGTTGTTGATTTGTCATAATATTTTGTTATTTGTGCTTGCTTGAATTCCTAAGTTACTTTATGAATGACCAAACAATAGATTATTTAAGATGATTTTCAATTTTATTTCTTACCAAAGAGGTAGAACTTTCTGCTATCTTTATTTAACAGGCATTGCTTGAAAGTAAAGAGTGCTGAGAAACATCTTCTGTCGCAATTTTAATAACACTCTGGTTGCTAAATAATTCCCTTTGATATGCACGAATGTTAACATCCTTGATTCAGCTGTAGTAGGAAGATGATCAAGGAGCATCCCCTGGATTGCAATCTCATCTTGATACGCTTGGATGTTAACATCCGTCATGAAGCTACAGAACAAAACGGTCAGGAACACTTTGAATTGCTGCCTCACTTTTAGCTAACAACTAGTTTTCACTAATGTCTAAATTTAACGTGACAAATATGAATTCGAAAATTTGTCCAAAATGAGACAACCGATCGTAAAGATTTTTTAGAGACATATACAAGGGAAAACGCTTAGTCGACGTACCCAAGAACATTGTGCTAGTTCCCATGGAAATATGCAAATGACGACAGTACGTCATCGAGCTGGTGGGTACGCGACCTTGATAAATGTTGTCTTGCGCTGGGTGGATGCTGAAATTCAAGCATGAGTTGGACAGTTATTGGACGAATGACTCCGTACCAATCCTTAGGAGACTCTTTACGGTGTGGAAAGGTCGGAAGATTGGAAGCAGGGCAATCACAAGCTGAGATAGCAAGATGGTTGAATGCGTCGAGGCATGTGGCCTCCAATCTCTGAAGACAGTTCCGCGAAACCGGAACAATAACCAGAAGGCTGGGACAAGGACGCCTACGAGCCACAACAAGACAAGACGACCGGTATTTGCCTCTTAACAGCTCGCAGCTATAGGAAGTCGACAACAGCCTGACAACTTTCGCAGGAGCTCTCCTCTACTAGGAGAACCATGATATCGAGGCAAAGAGTTTACAGAAGACTTCGCGAGTGAGGTGTGTATACAAGAAAGCCAACAGTCTGTGTACCACTCACCACATCGCACAGAAGGGTCCGTCTGAATTGAGCCGGACCACACCATTCCTGGACCTCTGATAAATCTGCTGTGTTCTTTTTCAGTGACGAGTCGCAGTACAGCCTCGACACGGATTCTAGACGTGTGTACATTTAGGAAGAGGCATGAAGCCGAAATCTACCCTCCAGTATTAAAGAAATTGAGCACTACTGTGGTAGACTCCTCCTGGTTTGGGCTGATATCAGGTTGGATGGACGCACGATGCTGCACGAGTCCCCAAGAGACACCCTGACCCCTGAAAGCTACAGGAATGAAATCTTCTATGAGAGATCTTGGCCCCAGTTCCTTTTTATCCACGATAACGCCTGTCCACATAGAGCTCGGATAGTCAACGAATACCTGGAGAGTGCGGATGTCCTCAGGAATGAGTGGCACTTACGATCTCCGTACTTGAATTAGGTATAACTTGCCTGGGATGCCCAGAGCAATTGCAAGCCGGTAACCTTCACCCAAAACTCTCCCGGGTCTCGGACGCGACTTGGAGTAGGAGTGACTCTCATTTTCAGCCTTGTAAGCAGTATGAGGGCTTGATGTACAAGCTGTATCCCTGTTTGGAGTAATCACACTCCTTATTATCCCCTCGAAATCCACGAATTACTTTTGGACTGCCATGTTGTCATGCGCTTGCTTCCTCCTCATGCAGTGATGTCATTTCTTTTCTTTAGTGCTCTGCTGCTTTATAGTTATACTGTACAGGGGTACTCCAAAATAATGGAAACACCTTGAAACAATAGGTGTTACGTCCCTAATATGGTGTGGGAGCCTCCTTGGCATTTAAACCTTCTTGAATCCTCCTTGGAATGGACGCATACAAGTCCTGGATGATGGTAAGTGGCATGTCGTACCATTCTTCCGAAAGAAATTGCTCCAATTCCTTGAGAAACGCTGGAGGAGGATAACGGGATAGCACTCTGTTTTAATTTCCAACATAGACCGCAGGGGCTCAATAACGTTTAAGTCCGGTGATTGTGCAGGCCAGGGAAGGTGTGAAACTTCATCCTCATGTTCCTCAAACCATGATTGAACAGTTTGACTTCTGTGAATCGGGGCATTATCATCTTGAAAGGTGCAATCCCCTGACGGAAACAATGTCTGCGCCATTGAATGCACATGGTCGGCCAAAATAGCGACATAGTCACCGCTAGTGATCCGTCCGTGTAAGGTGATAATGGGACCTGTTGCAAACCACGAGATCATGGCCCCAACTATTACGGAACCACCGCCATACTTCACTGTAGGAAGGAGACAGTCTGGGTTGTAGGCTTCTGCGGGAGTTCTCCACACGTAAACCCGTCCTGTGTTGGGGAATAGTGAGAAACTTGATTCATCGGAAAACAAGACATGTTTCCATTAATCCGCAGTCCACGTTTTATGTTCCTGGTACCACTGTAGCCTCCGTTTCATATTCACCTGTGACCCCAGGGGTTTTGCAATCGCAGCTCTGCCGTAAATATTTTGCTTATGTAATTCCCTTCGTACGGTTTGGGTCGACACTGGGTTTTGGAAATGTGCATTAAGCTCAGGAGTCCCTTTCGTCGCTGTGGTCTTCCTCCTTGCGGTCACAATCCTCTTTAATGTCCTCGTGTCTCTCGCAGTGAGTTTGGTTTTTCGTCCACAATTGTGTCTCGCAGATGATATTGTACCGTGAACATTGTATGCTGTCATGACCTTCGACACGGTACCTCTCGATACCCCCAATACCTGTGCCGCTGTGGTTACCGACGCACCAACCAGACGGGCTCTTGCAATCTACCTCTTTGGAACTCCAACAGGTCACTCATTGTGCCTTCACCTGGAACGAAATTATGCAAACTCCGATTTACAATGCAATCCCACTGCCCCTTGAGAATATAAGCAACACTGTTTTACAAAAAAAAAATATGTAGCTACATGTTCGTTTTACTCAAAAACAGCACATACCAAAGTTACTCTGCAGTAACTTTCGTCGTCCATACCAACTGTCATTAAAATTTATAGTGCGGTATGACGTGCCTGCCCAGCAGGAAGCACACGACATAAAGGCAGATAGCAGCTATAAGGAACATCCGCGTAGCTCAATTGGTAGAGCGACTTATTCCGGAATGAGGGGACCCGGGTTCGAGCCCCGGCGTGGACAAAAATGACGAAGAAATTTACTTCGTTATAGCCGGTTTTGCGTTATTCTTGATTTTGTGTTTGTCATGTTACTTTAGACACTAGTGTATTAGAAGACAGAGGGGCTAAAATTTTGTACATAATTTCATCGAGCATTTCTCAATGCGAAATCTCTGTTCAGGACAGTCTCCTCTACCTGTGATACACTTGCTCAATCTGTAAAGGTAAGACTGAAATTTAGTTTAGGAGTAACATTGACTGACCCATCACTTTACAGAAGCTTTCATGACCTGCGTGCCATCAAATCTGTCTCCCGTGACATTGTCGTACATCGGACCGAAGAGATCGGAGCCTGAAGTTTCGGCCACGTTTTATCTCTTACCACAAAATTGGAAAAGAAAAGAGGTCACCCTGTTTTGCGAATATCGTCATGAACTCCGTTCAAATGTTCCAACACAGGTCCTAGCTGACGAGGAACCTCATTTTTTGCCAACTTTTAAAATTTCTTCGTGACGTAGCTGCTCATGTAAAGTGTTAACCTTCTCGAATGAGGCTTTTATGTCGGAAATAAACCAGATTCGGAAAGCAGTCCAATGCTGAGAGGAAGATAATAAATCTCTGAGGAAACCGCAGTAAACAGCTTGAACATCCAGGGTCGATTTTCAAGGGTCAACGCATGCATTTATGTTACACTTTGGGAAAACCTAGAAAAAATCACGAATTGAGTGGTGGACAACGGGATTGGAACCCGCAATACTAATCTACTACGCAAACAGGAAGCTGCCTATTGGATAGCATTAATTTCTTTTCAGCAGTCTAAATTAGTAACCGCCGCCCTCTGTGGCAAAGTGGTATAAGACGCTGATTTCTAACCATTCGTACGGGATGGTTCGAATCCCGTTGTGGAATGGGTGGTGGGCTTGTCTTATGACATTTGCTACCTCCCTTTCCTGGAACCAGTAGCCCTTAATTAGGACGAGCGACTACTTATAGTTCATTGAGTTGCTCACGGAGGTTGATAAACTCCAGAAGGAGGAAATCTTTTTTTAATCCTGTACGAATTCATCTCTCCAGATCTTAATTATTGATCAGAAACAATAAATTTTACTAAAGATGGCATGCAGATGCTACGGACAACTCAAAAAAACATGGAGAAATGTATGCTTGGAGTAGCCAAGAAAATTAGGAAAAAGGACTCATAGACCAAGAAAATAACAAGACTGGATGACATCGTGATCAAAGTAACGATCCTCAAGTAGTAATGAGTTATACATGCTAGAGAAACTGACCAGCATTTGATAACTGATATACTAAACTCACGGACCAGGAAAATGAAAAAAATTGGATGATGTCGTGATCAAAGTAACGATCCTCAAGTAGCAATGAGTTATACATGCTAGAAAAACTGACCAGCATTTGATGACTGAAATACTGAACTGTCCAGCATTGGACCAGGTAAGCGACAAAAGTGGATGTCATCATGATCAAAGTAATGGTCCTCAAATGGCAATGGGTCATACATGCTAGAAGAACTGAGCAGCATTGAATAACTGAAATATTGAATTGCCGACTGAAAAAGAAGTAAAACAAATTTTAAAATATGTCAGAATAACGTAGAAGAGAATTGCTCGAGACAGGTAGTTATAGAAGAGAGTTTGGGAGACTCGCGTCCAGCAGTGGATTGATAATGGTTGTTGAAAATGATGGTGGCAAACCGTTGTGGCCATAGTCCAGATGATCAGCAGTCTCTTAGACAGTCTTTAAATATAGCGATCCATATTAGGATATTAATGTCATCAATTTTCTCTAGACTGTATACACATAGAGCTTCTTTACAGGTGTGCTCTTCGAAATATCACCAAACAGGATTTTAGGATTCAAAGATGGCGCGCATGTATCTCCTGTAGTGACAATTAGTTTGAATAGTACATTTGCATACAGAAGTATTTGATGAACTTTCGGTGCTCTGAAAATGCTTACAGCTCGAGACCGACGGATGTCCTAGGCGTTCACTAAATCCGTTTTGGAGAGAAACATCCAGCCATGTAAATGAATGCATATGTGACAATATGCATATATGTTTATATTATATATCCATATGTGGACATCTCTGAAGTTAACAGAAAAGTAACCAAAGCTCTTATGGAAACAGCAACAAAATTAGCTGGGTCTAAGAACAAGTTGCATGTAAATAAATTATCAGGAAAAACGAAAATGTTGATGCAAAAAAGAAGAGAGATGAGGACAACTAAAGAAGATGTGACTTCCAAAGTGGAATATATAGAGCTATGCAAGACAGTACGAAAAAGTATCACTGAAGACGTAAGGAAAATTCAACTGTGAACTAGTGAGGAAAGCAATTGAAAACAACCAAAGCCTAAAGATAGCAAAGGGACATCTCAGTAAGGGAAGAAAACAGATTATGGCACTGAGAAAAGAAGATGGTTCTGTAACAAGAAATAGAGGCGAAATTTTGACAAGAGTGAAAGATTTCTACTCCAAATTATATGAAAGGGATGATACATGCACTCCAGACATCATGAAAGATACCAGTACCAGAGTTCCTCCAGTCCTTCCAGCAGAAGTTGCACATGCAATCAAGAACATGAAGCGGGGAAAAGCTCCAGGAGAAGATGGAATTACTGTAGACATCATACAAGAAGCAAGTGGAGAAATCGAAACAGTACTCGCCCAAATTTTCACTCGATGCCTTAATGAAGGAAAGATTCCTGAGGATTGGAACACCGCTACAATGATCCTGCTACATAAGAAAGGTGACATTGAGGATCTCGGAAACTACAGACCTATCAGCCTCCTATCAGTAGTTTATAAAATCTTCACTAAAGTTCTTTCACACCGCTTGAAGGTAACACTGGACATGGCTCAACCGAGAGAACAAGCTGGATTCAGGAGTGGCTACAGCACAATAGATCATATCCATGTGCTGAGAGAACTAATTGAAAGAGCGAGGGAATATGAACTTCCATTGTGCATGGCTTTTATCGATTATGAAAAAGCCTTTGATTCGGTGAAACCATCAGCAGTTACAATGGCTCTGAAAACCTGCGGTATTGAAGATGCATACATTAATATTATTAATAACATCTATGAAAATGCAAGTGCAAAGATTAGGCTGTTTGAAAATACAACACACATAAAAATTGGAAAGGGAGTGAGACAAGGTGACACCATATCTCCGAAGCTCTTTAATGCCACATTGGAGGGTGTTTTTCAGTCACTGAGCTGGGAAAACAAGGGGATAAAGATTAATGGAGATTATCTAACCCACCTTTGTTTTGCTGATGACGTAGTCATTTTTGCAACTAGCCCATCAGAGCTGCAGAGTATGATCCAGGAACTTGCTGACAAGAGTAAAGAAGTGGTATTAAAAATGAACTTTCAGAAGACAAAAGTGATGTTCAATGCTTTTACAAGAAATGAAGATTTATCGATTGATGGAGAAAAGCTGGAGATAACAGATACGTACGTTTATCTTGGACAGCAGATATCAAGTGAGGGTCACATTGATGAAGAAATTAATCGGCGTACAAAACTTGCCTGGAGAGCATTTTGGAAGAAACAGCATAATTTTCAAGAGCAATATGCCATTATGTCTTAAAAGAAAAGTGTTTGATCAATGCATCCTTCCAGTGCTTACGTATGGTGCAGAGACGTGGACCTTAACTAAAAGAGACATACAAAGGCTGCAGACAACTCAAAGAAGCATGGAGAGGTGCATACTTGGTGTAACCAGGAGAGATAAGAAGAGAAACGCGTGGATCCGAAAAATGACAAGAGTGGAAGACATCATGATCAGAGTTAAATCCCTGAAATGGCAATGGGCTGGACATACTGCCAGAAGGACAGATCATCGATGGACAGCCGAAATTTTAGATTGGATTCCAAGGGACAGGAAAAGACCCAGAAGAAGACCACATGGGAGATGGGTGGATGAAATTCGAAAGTATGCAGGGGTGACGTGGAGGAGACTGGCACAAGACAGACCGTTGTGGAGGAAACTTGGGGAGACCTTCGTCCAGCAGTGGATTGATAATGGTTGACAATGATGATGATGATGATGATTAGGATATTAATGTCATCAATTTTCTCTAGACTGTATACACATAGAGCTTCTTTACAGGTGTGCTCTTCGAAATATCACCAAACAGGATTTTAGGATTCAAAGATGGCGCGCATGTATCTCCTGTAGTGACAATTAGTTTGAATAGTACATTTGCATACAGAAGTATTTGATGAACTTTCGGTGCTCTGAAAATGCTTACAGCTCGAGACCGACGGATGTCCTAGGCGTTCACTAAATCCGTTTTGGAGAGAAACATCCAGCCATGTAAATGAATGCATATGTGACAATATGCATATATGTTTATATTATATATCCATATATACCATAACGCATGGCGACATGTTTTTTTTTCATTTTCCAGCTCTAATGATGTCGCTTAAAAAGACTTAGACAATTTTGTCGCTTAAAAAAGTTTAGGATTCGCTACTTGACAGCTACGTGAGGATTGACCACTGTTTAACGAAACACCTGAAGCAAATTCAGCACCAGTCTTCCCGGTTTAACTTTCACTTGGAGGATGAAAAAGACAATGGACATATTTTCAGGAATTATCTCTAATCCATTCAGGCCACATCCCCATTCCATTACTCTCCTATTGCTGTCTGATATCATCACCCAGAAATTCCCTCAATACATATGAAATCCGCCCATCTTCATCTTTTTTTTTTTTTTGCCTAGCAATAAGGCGCGGATTTTTTAAATATGCTGACGGGATACCTCTAAAGCATAAGCTCTTGGAGTGGGTGGTAGAGATTCTCTTGTACAACTCGCTAGTTGTGGTACTCCGTTCCCAGTGCTTTTCTATCAACATTCTTCCACTAGCGGATCAAGATTCCACTACACTTTTACATTTTCGTCCTGTATGCCACCATTTCCATTCCTCCATTCCAAAATAGTGCGCAGAGGGTTTCCTCTCCCTCGTTAAATATAAAATTTTGTTACTTCGCTTGTTCAAATTGATCATTTTAGCTGTTCCCCATCGATAAATCTCGGATTTAACTTAATTTTGTTCATTAAAAACGATCAAATTAGTTGCTGATTAACGTTATATCAAATCAAAACTCCAGTTTTGCTCGTCAAATCTGAGATCTGCCTATATACAGTCTCTTCATAAGTTGGTTCTATATGTTAATTCTAATGGAAGAGATATAGTCTAACAGATATCAATTTCGGAACGTTTCACGTACCGGCCACGGAATTAGAAACGTTTATTCAATACCGGGTTCGATCTGATTTTGCCAGAATAACAACACGTATGCAATTTATCGCAGGTTCCACAGGGTGTGTCTACGTCTACAGCTTACCTGGTTTTCATCAGACAACCCTCTAACTCGCTCATATTTGACAAATGGCTTTGTTTTCGTATCTAATTCTCTAACGTATCCCGTACATTCTAAATCGTGTTCAGATCCGGGCATTGGAGTGGCCAGGAAAGATTCTGGAAGTCGCGGTCATACTCGCTGAAACCCTGCTGAGCACATTTTGAGCGATGGATAAGTAGCATTGTTGTCCATGAAACAGTCATTACCTGCTGGATAAAATCTCGATATTGCAGAACGAACTTGATTGGTCACAGTGTTCAAATAATCCTTGGTGGACACCCGGCCTTTCAACAATACCAGGGGATCCGTTGCGTACCAAAAGAACGTGATCCATACAACGATACCACCTACACAACCTTCAGTTGTGTTTGCAAGACAAGATGGGTTCATTGTTCCATAAGGCTCCCGTCAAATCCTCTGCCTCCCGTCAGTATAGAACAAGATTTACCGCGACTCGACTGATCACATGACCTTTTTCAATCTTCCAGTGTCCAGACACATTGTCTTCTACACTACAGTAGACGAACTTTCCAGTCCTTCGCAGAAAGCAGTGGTTTCCGTATAGGCATGCGACTGCCAATACCGATCATCTTCAATTCTTGAGTATAGTTTACTGAGATATTGGTCAGGAACAACCTTCATTGAATGCTTCGGTCAGTTGGAGAAGCCTTCTCCGACGACGGCGATCTCGTTCCTACCAGATTGTCATCGCGCTTCAGTTACGTCTCTTTGACAAGCAATGTATGTAATTTTTCCACTGATTAAATACCCGGGATATCTCACTTTTTGAGAAACCAGTGAGCTCTGCTGTTTTCAAAATCGTCTCTCCAGCCAGACGGGCACCCACAATAAGCCCTTTACCGAACTCAGAAAAATCTTTTGCTTTTTCCCATTGTCATCGAGACTACTGACGAGTATCAGTCTTAAACAGTTGCGTAGATTACGTGGTGACTCACGTGACCACTTATTTTGCAAATACACCGATAAGCCATCACATTAGCACCACCTCCAGCCTAGAGAAATGAGATAGCCTAAAGACCGAACGGTGGCGCAGGCGAAGCTCAGAATGCAGTATATGCACAACCCGAGAACCGGGTTTCGGTTAGTAGAGTGTTTGGTGTCAGAATGGGAAAAGCTGCCGATTTATCGGAGTTTGATAAAAAAAACAACAAAGTGGGATGGTAAGGCGCCTGTGGGATGGTACGGCGCCTCGTGGCTTGTGGGTTGTTCACGTGTCGCGGTAGTGAGTACGTATCAAAAGTGGTGCACATATGGTTCAAACGACGAACCATCGTGTTGCCGTGTCTCGTCCGCAGCTCATTGATGCCAGAGCGAAGCGGAGACTATCACCCATTATTCACAGAGACCACACGGTGCGACAAATCACCCGCAGCTACAACAGTGGTGATCAGGGAAATGCGTCACAGCACACAGTTCACCGCAGCCTTCTGCGCATGGGCCTACGTAGCTGAAAACCCAGCCAGACTCCCATGCTTACTGCACGTCATCGCCAACAACGCATGAAATGGGCTCAAGATCATCGAGATTGGACTGTGGATGATTGGAAGAATGTGGACTGGTCTGGTGAATCGAGATTCCTGGTGCATCACTCACACGGCCGAGCGGAGATACGCCGATTTTAACGGGGTCTATGGCACCTTTATTCACTATTGGGCGGAAACAGGCCGGAGGCGGCGGTGTTATGCTGTAGGCGATGTTTTCTTGGGACACTTTATGTCCCATTATCCCAATGGCACAATGCCTGACAGCTGTCAGGTTTCTGAACGTCTTTGGGAACCAAGTTCACACATTCATTGCAACTGTGTTCCCTGCTGGGGATGGCCATTGCCAACAGGATAATGCGACATGTCACACAGCCAGAATCGTAAAGGAGTGGTTCGAGGAGCATTCTGGCGACTTTCTGTTAATGACCTGATCTCCAAATTCACTTGACATGAACTCAATGGAACATTTGTGGTTCGACTTGGAAAAGCGGGTTCGCGCTAAATCACCACCACCCCGAAATGTGCTGAAACTGGAGGACCTGCTGTTGACATTATGATACCAGATACCCTAGGATACCTACATATCTATCGCCACCTCATCGATCGATGCCTTGCCGAGTGGCCGCTGTTTTGTGGGCTAAAGAGGGTCCTACAGCTTATTAGGTAGGTGATCATAATGCAATGGCTCTTCGGTGTATGCTGCGTAAGTGTATTTGGATTGGATTGGATTGGATTGGATTGGAGGTTTAGCGACCACCGTGAGCAACTCAATGGGCTATAAACAGTCGCCCGTCCCTAATTTAGGGTCAGTGGTTCCAGGGAAGGGAGAGAGCCAGTGCCGTACGACAAACACAACATCCATGCCTCACCGGGATTCGAACCCGGACCCCGTTCGGACGAATGATCAGAGACCATCGCTTAGACCACTGCGCCACCGGGGCGGCTAAGTGTATTTGCATAAAGGTTTATAATTCAACGTACGGTGTGTGTGTATCTTAAACCATCTTTTACCCAAATAGAAATTATATTTCTGGATAACATTAGTGTGAAGGTTGACGCAGTACTGCACCCCTCCCGCTTTCAAATCACTCTCCCTCATTACAAACTTTATGTATTATTTTAAAGCAAACAACTCATTCTCTCCTGGTCTCCATTGTTTACTGCTAACATTTTCGTGCTATGCGATTGCGGAAACGAAGATGCTGAAGCTTCAGAAATTATATTCCACCCTTTTTCTTTTAATCCATAAAAGTTCGCCTTTGGTATATCGGAGGATGGATTCACAGCTATTGCCCTTGGAAATAAAATTTTCTCGAGCGAACTCACTTTGAAATATGGTTGGATCTCCTGCGATTTTATCGGCTGCCGAGGAACTGAGATAAAGCCTCGGATGAAAGTTTTAAACCCAGTCAGTGCGAAGTTTTACGCTTTTATATGTATATTTACGCTTTTATATGTATAGTTACCTGCCTAGGAAGGGATTCATCCATTGTCTTATACGTTGGCATTATTACTAACATGACTTTGCTTCCTCATCTTAGAAGTGTACGCAGTTTGAAACAGGAATTATTCTTGTGAAATAATTCAACGTACACGTTAAAACAATGACTATACAAAAAGGTTAATTTGAGATGGGTTCACCTGAGCGTGGACAAAACCATAAATCTGTGGTTTAATGCTTTCTAGTACAGAGTGGTCCATTTTTAGGATCAACACTGCCTTTAAACCGACAGCACGAATTTCTGCGGTAGTAAATTCCTTATTGCTAGTCAAAAGCATAAATTTCTTAGTGTAAGGAAACTACACTGGTTTCTATAAATTAAACGAAAATCACAAAAATAGCAATAACGCCTTCAAAAAGATACAAAGTTTGAGTATGTTTAAGGTGCTGAATAAAACTGCAATATGCAAAATAGTGGCGCTGCAATCGGAATGCGTCACCTGCGAGTACCATATAAATGCATGTGTGAGAGTAAGACTGTCAGTTTTGCTGTGATAGTGAGATAAGAAATCTGGAATAGCCAATTCCTTACAATGACTTCGAGGCATCATTTGACGGAAGAACTACGATGGAGGGCCATTGGGAGATTAGAGGCAGGTCAAAATCAGACAGAGGTGGCCATGCAGATGATTAAATGTGAGTCCTTCTGTGGTTCTTAGACTTTGGCAACAATTCTAAACCACAAATTCGGCATCCAGAAAGTTCAGCCAAGGACGGTCGAGCGCCGATGACCGTTATTTGCAGTTATACGCACGAAGAAGTAGAACCTCAACTCCAACCCAACTTAGGTCTCGGCTTGCTGCAGCCATGGGAAGGATAGTATCAACGTCTACTGTGCGCAGAAGACTTCATGAAGGTGGTCTGTACGCGATGCAACCAGCCATTTTTGTGCCGCTCACCTCGCGTCACAGGAGAGGGCGTTTCCAGTGCACATGTCCACTGGACTGCAGATCAATGGAGGGCTGTTCTCTTCACAGATGAGTCCAGGTTTAGCTTGCAAAGCGAGAGCAGACTTTGCTTGATTTGGAGTGAACCTGGAACCCGTTATCATCCATCAAACATCCGTGAAAGAGATTCATACGGAGGAGGCAGTATCTGTGTGTGGGCTGGTATCTCATTGGGTGGACGCACAGACCTCCATGTCTTACCACGTGGAACCGTGACTGCTCAAGTCTATAGAGATGACATCCTTGATGCCTATGTGCGCCCTTTTGCCGGCGCAATAGGTGATAATTTCATCCTACAAGACGAAAACGCTAGACCACACAGGGCTCGTATCGTGGAAGATTATTTTCAGTAGCAAACAATTCAGCGCATGGAGTTACCAGCTCGATCTCCGGACCTGAATCCCATCGAGCATGTTTGGGATGCTCTAGGGAGACGGGTTACTGCTCTCAATCTTCCACCTGAGACACTTGCCACGCTTAGAGCAGCTTTTGCAAGAACAATGGCTCTCGCTTCCTACTGACCTCATAGACCGCATAATCGATAGCATCACACACCTCTATGTGCTGTATTGCTGCTCAGGGTGATCATACTCCATATTGAAGATACCTTTCCTGTACCAAACTGACACATCCAATTTGCCGCTTTCATACATGTGCTAATTTCTAAAACATCATAATTTCCTGGTACTTTGTTTTTATGTTATTTTACACTTTACTATGTGTTGTATACTTTGCCTGAGTTTCATTAAAATCAACACCTAACTTTTTGATTTATCGCAATTTTTGTGAGTTTTTCTTAATTTATGGAAACCAGTGTATATACACCTGAGAGTTGTAACACTATGACGAGCAGATATTTATGCAAATAGCAGCAAATGCAGGTAAACAGCGGCGCGTGTGAAGGTCATAAAACGGTATAGGTAACATCTGATATTGAATTATGTTAATCAGTGTTATCTTGTTCTTCAGATGGGAAAGGCAGCGGACTTCAACGGTTTGACAAAGGCCAAATTACACTGAAGAGCCAAAAGTAGTGCGATACATAGCAAGTATCGTGTAGGACCTCCTCTAGCCCAGCGAAGTGCAGCAAATCAACGTGGCATCGATTCCACAAGTGGCCGGAAGACTTAGGGAGAGATTCCGTCTGAACAGCCACCCACAGTTCCCTGGTATTTGTAGGTGCAGGATCTTGGGTACGAATAGACCTTTCCACCACGTCCCATAAGTGCTCTATTGGGTTCATGTCGGGAGAACGTGGTGGCGATACCGTCCGTCGGAACTGTCAAGAACGCCACTGGAACCAGACCCGAACAGCTTGGGCTCGATGACATGGTGCATTGTCCCTCTGGAAAATCCCACCGTTGTTGGGGCGCATGAAGTCTATGAAAACCTGCAAATATGGTCACCCAGCAGGGCAATAAAGCGATTACCGGTTGCTGACGAGTTTACGAGGACCAGAGAACCCAAATCGTGCCACGTAAAGACACCCTACACATGTATGGAAGCCACCACCAGGTTGCACATTGCATTGTTGACAGCTTGGATCCATGGCCTCATGGGGTCTGCGCCACACCCGAACCCTACTATCAGCTCGTAACAACTGGTAGCGTGACTCATCGGACCTCGCCACATGTTTCTAGTCTTCCAGAGTCCAAAACCCATGTTCACGAGCCCAGATGAGGCGCTGTGTCCGAAGTCGTGGTGTTAACAAAGGCACTATGGTGAGTCTTCTGCTACCATACCCCATGGACGCTAAATTACGCTTCACTGACCTGATGGATATATCTCTGGTACCTGCTGCATTGAATGTGGACGTCACTTGAGCCAGTGTCGCTTGTCTGTTATCATGGAAAATCCTGGTCAGACGTCGCTGGTCACGGTCATTCAGCACCCGTGGTCGGCTACTGCGCTGTTCACGGTGGGCGATAATGCCTACCATGAGGTATTCTCGGAACACGCATGACACCGTGGATCGAGGATGTTCGCACAATTTCGTAAATTGAATGTCCCACCACTCTGGCCCCCACTACCATTCCTCGTTCAAATTCCGGTAATTTCACGTCGGCTTGCCGTAACCCTACTGGCGGTTGTTCAACCTGTCTCACGATATTACACCTCGCAACTGATAAGAATCGTGGCGTGCGTCGAAGCCTTTGCACGACGGCAGCACCAGTAAGAAATTTGCACACTGCTATCCCATGGCTTTTCGCACTTCAGTGTATAATGTGCAAACGATATTTACAAGACGGAAAGGGTTATGGGACGCTCACGGTCAGCCGTGGTTAGTACCTTCAAAAAGTGGTCCGAGGAGGGAAAAAAACCACGAATTTCCAGTAAAGTGGGGGGCCGGCCATAACTCATAGATGCTAGATGTCAGCGATGGCTGGTACAAGCCAACAGAGGGGATACTGTGATGCAACGCACTGGTAACTTGAATGCTGGTAACGTGAGTAATGTGTTAAAATGCCCAGTACATTGAATCCTGTTGAAAATGCCGCTGTATATCCACAGACCCCTCCGAGTTCTGATATCGTTTCACCGTCGAAAGTGCAAACAATGGGCATGCGATCATCAAACCAGGACCTCGAATGATTTGAAGAAGACAGTCTGGCCCTGTGAATCTCGTTTGTTGTTGCAATATGTTTAAGGTACGTGTGCGTCGTTCAGCTGGGGAAGTGTTGGCACCAGAATGTACTATGAGACGAAATCAAGCCAGTGGAGGAAGCTCAATTTTTGGGGCAGTGTTCTGCTCAGAAACACTAGATACTGCCATTCAAGTGAGGGAAATGATGCCGTCTGACCACCTACCTAAACATTATTCCACACCAGGTACATGCTTTCATGGCAAAGTTATTCCCCTCTAGCAGTGGCTTCTTTCAGCAAGATAATGCGCTATGTCACACTGTCCGGAATGTTCCAGAATGGTTTGTGGAAAACCTAAAGACTTCTAAGTGTTGCCCTGGCCTTCGAATTCCCCAGATGTCAATACAATCGAGCATCTGTGGTTTGCGGTGGAATAGCAAATATGATCTGTTTGCGGCACAACCTCGTAACTTACTATCAAAAGATCTGCTGGTAGCGTGTTGGCACAAGACACCTTTAGAAATTTTGTAGCGTGCCCGGGTATGAGCTGTTTGCTGACTCGTGTAGAACCAACGTCATACAGTATATTAACAAAAGTCACCCGACACCCCGTCAAAAGCAAATGAACGGATCTGCTGCATTGTTAAGATGCGCGGTACAGCTGCAAAAGGTATAAAAACAAGCCTACAGCTGACCGCGATCATACCGCACTGTGAGGTTGAGTGAAAATGTCGCGGCGGAAGAGAACTGACTTTGAGAAAGGAAATATTGTTGGGTGTTATATTAGTGGGTTGTCCATAAGTAAAACCAGCCGCCCCGGTGGCGCAGTGGTCTAAGTGATGGCCTCTGATCATTCGTCCAAAAGGGGTCCGGGTTCGAATCCCGGTGAGGCATGGATGTTGTGCTTGTCTTACAGCACTGGTTCTCTCCCCTCCCTGGAACCAGTGACCCTAAATTAGGGACGGGCGACTGCTTTATAGCCCATTGAGTTGCTCATGGTGGTCGTTAAACCTCCAATCAAAAAAAAAAAAAAAAAGAGAAACCGAGAGGCGTTTAAACATACCCTAGTCAACTGTTTTGGATGTACTGAAAAAGTGGAGGACACATGGCGTGCCTGAAGCAACGTACCGTCAGACCAAAGAAAATCAGTGATAGAGGACGTCGAAGCCTCACGAGAGTCGTTACAGCTAATCGATGGAATACTTCACAAGACCTCAGTGTACAGGTGAGTAAAAATGGTGGAACCTCGGTATGTACACGTACCATTCGCAGAGAACTTCATTCCATGTGTTACCGTGATCGTACGACTGCTCATAAGCCTTTTATTTCCAATCGGAATGCTACTCGTCGTTTAGAACGGTGTAAAGAGCATTTATCGTGGACCGTGGATCAATGGAAACGGGTCCTATGGACTGATGAATCCAGATACACGATCCATCAGTCTGACGGCCTTGTGTGGGTTTGACGGCATTCTGGGGGTGGGGACGTTATTTATCACAGTGTACTGTTCCTATGGTCAAGTGTGGAGCTGGCACTGTACTCGTGTGGTCGTGTTTTTCGTGGTTTGGTTCCGGCCCATTGGTTATCGTGGACAAACCTGTTAACCAGCTCATCTACCTTAATACTCTGGACATTCATGCCCTACCAACTCTATAGCAATACCATGTAACCGAGACTTGTTGGTACCAGCACGATAATGCACCGAGTCATAAAGCAAGGACAGTTACTACGTGGTTTGACGATGATTCCGTATCGTGTGTGGACTGGCCAGTACAGAGCCCTGATCTTAATCCCATAGAGCACCTATGGGATGAACTAGAGCGCCGCACAAGAAGTTTGGAACCAAGGCCTACTACTAAGCAACAGTTAGCGACAGCATTATGTACTGAATGGAAGCGCATACCTATCGCTGTGTTCCAAAACCTTGTCGAAATCATGTCTCGAAGGGACAGTGCATGCATTAAGGCCAAGGGTGGACCGACACCGTACTAATGCATGTCAAAATACACTATGTTATGTTTCTCTCCTACGTGTCCGGTGACTTTTGTCAGTATAATGTATTTGGAAGGTGATTCTCGACACCTTCTACATTCAGTTGTTTTATTTTATTATTTTTATCTTTTCTCCTTTTACTCACACCGATAGATACATAACCTTTTCTATGTCGTACTTGGTGTGAGTCAAAATTATTAATGTGTTTTTTTTTATTAGGTTTCTCCTTAGTAGAATGTGAATTCTGAATTTTCAAAACTGCTGCGTTGCGCGTTTTGATCTTCAGGTTATTTTGCAGCTTTTATTTTGCAGCTTTCGTTTTAAATTCTAAAATTTTTTACTTAGTCTTCAGTTTTGCTCTTCAGTATATATTCTATTAAGAGACTGAAGCAAAAAAATATTTTGACTCACGCCAAGTACAACATAGAAAAGGTTATGTATTGACCGGTGTGAGTAAAAAGAGAAAAATAAAACAACTGAATGTAGAAAGTGTCGAGAATACTGAGCCTTGGCTTTATCAAGGACCAGCAAAAACTCTGCATTTTCTCACTTCCACAAAGACCTATTTGGAAATGGGTTTCTGCAAAGTCATAGATGCAAGTAATAAGCCCACCAAAAAAAATTTTTTTTAATATATATTTTAAAGAATATATATAAATGTCATGACCTCCGCAGAGTTGCATGACCAAGCTTTAGTTAACAATTTAGCTAGCATCCATAACTTTCCTGGCCCGACCCATGCTCTTCATCTGTTACTATTAAACAGAAAGAAGAAGATTATGGAAAACTCAAGTTGTAAGAGTGACATAATAAATCAGAAATAATGTTCAGCAATAACAAATTACCAAGTACGCCTGAGAGAGAATTTAAACCTGAATAGCAATACAAAAGTATTACAAATTTTTAACATTGCTGTAAAAAAGGAGATATTAATTTTTTTTAAACCCAGATTCTTGAAAGAAAACTGGATTATAAAACCCCCCTACTCCACAACTTCTGACAACACAAAAACGAGAATATAATAAAGACAATAATTAATTAAAGAAACGCATTGTGAAGGTTATATGACATGAACAATTAGTTGCAATATGTACAAAGTATTTCAGAAGTGCTTTAAGTGCATAATTAAGTAGTTATTAAGAACTTAACTACATTGAAAACACAGCGCAAACTACAAGAACAATGAAACGGCCGGCTGTTTCGGCCTTAGTTCCCTAAAAAACGCGCAAAGTTACCCAGAAAAAGAAAGAGTTAAAATCCGCAAAAAAGTTAGGAGACTTGCCAGTGCCTAAAAGCTGAAAACAAAAAAAGAAAAAAGTACAAGAAGTTCAATCATTGAACTTGGAAATCCCAAAACCCAAAGACAATGAAGAGAGCTTACCTCTTATGCAACTGAACTTCCTCCTTTCTTGAGGAAACATGGCCGACCTTGTTACCCCAACTTCGAAATCCCCTGCCACTCCCTAGTCGCTGGGGGGCAGTGTGGGTGGGGCTGAAGGCCTCCACACACTGAAAAATCCTACTCGCGGAGATTTTAACTAGAGAAAAAAATATATAAAAATAAGATTGTGGACCTGTATGATCAGAAAGAGCAGAATTAACTCTCCAGAATACATGAGAAATATTATGAAATACACAAGTAGTGTATTTAATAATCTTTGCATGTATTTAATCACCTTAGTGAGCTTCTGTAGACTATTCAGAATCCTATTAATTTTAATGTTAGTTTTACTATTTTTAGTATAGCTATTTCTAGTGAGCGAATAACTAGTTTTCTTTTATATTTATTTTTATTTTCTTTTATAAACAGATTTTTAAGCTTTTTTTTATATTGTCTATATTATTTAATTTTTTATTTTTAATAGGACCTTCTTATCTATAGCACTAAGGTTCCTTTTTGTAGTTAATAGGCATCCTCTAGCCAACTTCCAAAGGGCTTTCATTAGTCAGAATCATATTATTAACTGCGTAGTAAGTTAAAGCAGATCTGCCAACCTTACTCTCTTATTCAGAATAATTTTTCTTAAAGTTCTTTTGATGAAAGAAGTAGGAATTTTGTTCTCTAGAAAACTGTCTAATAGTATATTAATGTGGTAGATATAATCACTACCTTTAAAGAGCTGTATGCAGAATTTAAACTTAACCAATTTGTTAATGTAGGAGCCTGGAACTCTTATCTCAATTGCTGCATTAAAAATAACCATATCTTATATAATAATACTCTCTATAAGCAAGTAAACGGTATCCCCATGGGAACGTCAACATCCACGAGTATTGCAAATCTATTCCTGTTCTTTAAGGAATATAAATTCATTAAAAATCACTCCACCTGCTCCGATAGCTACCTTTACACATTTAAATATATTGACGATCTGCTGTGTATAAATAATTCAGAAGTTATAGAGAGTGATTTTGATAGTATCTATCCTAGCTCTCTTAACTTATGTAAAACCAACCACAGTAATCAGGAACTAGACTTCCTAGACTTAAGCATTAAACTTAACAGAGGTAACCCATCTATTAGCCTCTTTGATAAAAGAGTTAGTTTTCCTTTCAAAGTAATTAAATATCTATACCGGAATAATAACATATCAACCAAAGGAATTGAGAATGTACTAATTTCTCAGGTGCATAGAATTTCAAGAATTTGCAGCAAACAATTTGGACTTCAACTACCACATTAATATACTATTAGACAGTTTTCTAGAGAACAAAATTCCTACTTCTTTCATCAAAAGAACTTTAAGAAAAATTATTCTGAATAATAGAGTAAGGTTGGCAGATCTGCTTTAATTTTCTACGCAGTTAATAATATGATTCTGACCAATGAAAACCCTTTGGAAGTTGGCTAGAGGATGCCTATTAACTACAAAAAGGAACCTTAGTGCTATGGATAAGAAGGTCCTATTAAAAATAAAAAATTAAATAATATAGACAAAATAAAAAAAAAGCTTAAAAATCTGTTTATAAAAGAAAATAAAAATAAATATAAAAGAAAACTAGTTATTCGCTCACTAGAATAGCTATACTAAAAATAGTAAAACTAACATTAAAATTAATAGGATTCTGAATAGTCTACAGAAGCTCACTAAGGTGATTAAATACATGCAAAGATTATTAAATACACTACTTGTGTATTTAATAATATTTCTCATGTATTCTGGAGAGTTAATTCTGCTCTTTCTGATCATACAGGTCCACAATCTTATTTATATAGTTTTTTTCTCTAGTTAAAATCTCCGCGAGTAGGATTTTTCAGTGTGTGGAGGCCTTCAGCCCCACCCACACTGCCCCCAGCGACTAGGGAGTGGCAGGGGATTTCGAAGTTGGGGTTACAAGGTCGGCCATGTTTCCTCAAGAAAGGAGGAAGTTCAGTTGCATAAGAGGTAAGCTCTCTTCATTGTCTTTGGGTTTTGGGATTTCCAAGTTCAATGATTGAACTTCTTGTACTTTTTTCTTTTTTTGTTTTCAGCTTTTAGGCACTGGCAAGTCTCCTAACTTTTTTGCGGATTTTAACTCTTTCTTTTCTGGGTAACTTTGCGCGTTTTTTAGGGAACTAAGGCCGAAATAGCCGGCCGTTTCATTGTTCTTGTAATTTGCGCTGTGTTTTCAATGTAGTTAAGTTCTTAATAACTACTTAATTATGCACTTAAAGCACTTCTGAAATACTTTGTACATATTGCAACTAATTGTTCATGTCATATAACCTTCACAATGCGTTTCTTTAATTAATTATTGTCTTTATTATATTCTCGTTTTTGTGTTGTCAGAAGTTGTGGAGTAGGGGGTTTTTATAATCCAGTTTTCTTTCAAGAATCTGGGTTTTAAAAAAATTAATATCTCCTTTTCTTATAGCAATGTTAAGAATTTGTAATACTTTTGTATTGCTATTCAGGTTTAAATTCTCTCTCAGGCGAACTTGGTAATTTGTTATTGCTGAACATTATTTCTGATTTATTATGTCACTCTTACAACTTGAGTTTTCCATAATCTTCTTCTTTCTGTTTAATAGTAACAGATGAAGAGCATGGGTCGGGCCAGGAAAGTTATGGATGCTAGCTAAATTGTTAACTAAAGCTTGGTCATTTTTCTGTGGAGGTCATGACATTTATATATATTCTTTAAAATATATATTAAAAAAATTTTTTTTTTTTGGTGGGCTTATTACTTGCATCTATGACTTTGCAGAAACCCATTTCCAAATAGGTCTTTGTGGAAGTGAGAAAATGCAGAGTTTTTGCTGGTCCTTGATAAAGCCAAGGCTCAGTATTCTCGACACTTTTTACATTCAGTTGTTTTATTTTTCTGTTTTTACTCACATCGGTCAATACATAACCTTTTCTATGTTGTACTTGGCGTGAGTCAAAATATTTTTTTTTTTTTGCTTCAGTCTCTTAATAGAATGTGAATTCTGAATTTTCATAACTGCTGCGTTGCGCGTTTTGATCTTCAGGTTGTTTTGCATCTTTCGTTTTAAATTCTAAAGTTTTTCTTATGTTTTCGGCTTTGCTCTTTAGTATATATATATCATCATCATCATCATTGTCAACCATTATCAATCCACTGCTGGACGAAGGTCTCCCCAAGTTTCCTCCACAACGGTCTGTCTTGTGCCAGTCTCCTCCATGTCACTCCCGCATATTTACGAATTTCATCCACCCATCTCCCATGTGGTCTTTTTCTGGGTCTTTTCCTGTCCCTTGGAATCCAATCTAAAATTTCGGCTGTCCATCTATGGTCTGTCCTTCTGGCAGTATGTCCAGCCCATTGCCATTTCAGGGATTTAACTCTGATCATGATGTCTTCCACTCTCGTCATTTTTCGGATCCACGAGTTCCTCTTCTTATCTCTCCTGGTTATACCAAGCATGTACCTCTCCATGCTTCTTTGAGTTGTCTGCAGCCTTTGTATGTCTCTTTTAGTTAAGGTCCACGTCTCTGCACCATACGTAAGCACTGGAAGGATGCATTGATCAAACACTTTTCTTTTAAGACATAACGGCATATTGCTCTTGAAAATTATGCTGTTTCTTCCAAAAGCTCTCCAGGCAAGTTTTGTACGCCGATTAATTTCTTCATCAATGTGACCCTCACTTGATATCTGCTGTCCAAGATAAACATACGTATCTGTTATCTCCAGTTTTTCTCCATCAATCGATAAATCTTCATTTCTTGTAAAAGCATTGAACATCACTTTTGTCTTCTGAAAGTTCATTTTTAATCCCACTTCTTTACTCTTGTCAGCAAGTTCCTGGGTCACATACTCTGCAGCTCTGATGGGGTAGTTGCAAAAATGACTACGTCATCAGCAAAACGAAGGTGGGTTAGATAATCTCCATTAATCTTTATCCCTTTGTTTTCCCAGTTCAGTGATTGAAAGACATTTTCCAATGTGGCATTAAAGAGCTTCGGAGATATGGTGTCACCTTGTCTCACTCCCTTTCCAATTTTTATGTGTGTTGTATTTTCAAACAGCCGAATCTTTGCACTTGCATTTTCATAGATGTTATTAATAATATTAATGTATGCATCTTCAATACCGCAGGATTTCAGAGCCGTGGTAACTGCTGATGGTTTCACCGAATCAAAGGCTTTTTCATAATCGATAAAAGCCATGCACAATGGAAGTTCATATTCCCTCGCTCTTTCAATTAGTTCTCTCAGTACGTGGATATGATCTATTGTGCTGTAGCCACTCCTGAATCCAGCTTGTTCTCTCGGTTGAGCCATGTCCAGTGTTACCTTCAAGCGGTGTGAAAGAACTTTAGTGAAGATTTTATAAACCACTGATAGGAGGCTGATAGGTCTGTAGTTCCTGAGATCCTCAATGTTACCTTTTTTATGTAGCAGGATCATTGTAGCATTGTTCCAATCCTCAGGAATCTTCCCTTCATTAAGGCATCGAGTGAAAATTTGGGCGAGTACTGTTTCAATTTCTCCACTTGCTTCTTGTATGATGTCTATAGTAATTCCATCTTCTCCTGGAGCTTTCCCCCGCTTCATGTTCTTGATTGCATGAGCAACTTCTGCTGGGAGGACTGGAAGAACTCTGGTACCTTTCATGATGTCTGGAGTACATGTATCATCCTTTTCATATAGTTTGGAGTAGAAATCTTTCACTCTTGTCAAAATTTCGCCTCTATTTCTTGTTATAGAACCATCTTCTTTTCTCAGAGCCATAATCTGTTTTCTTCCCTTACTGAGATGTCCCTTTGCTATCTTTAGGCTTTGGTTGTTTTCAATTGCTTTCCTTACTAGTTCACAGTTGAATTTTCTTACGTCTTCAGTGATACTTTTTCTTACTGTCTTGCATAGCTCTATATATTCCACTTTGGAAGTCACATCTTCTTTAGTTGTCCTCATCTCTCTTCTTTTTTGCATCAACATTTTGGTTTTTCCTGATAATTTGTTTACATGCAACTTGTTCTTAGACCCAGCTAATTTTGTTGCTGTTTCCATAAGAGCTTTGGTTACTTTTCTGTTAACTTCAGAAATATCCACTTCTTCCGATGTTAGGCCTTCCAAAGCAGAGAATCTGTTCTTCAGTTCCAACTTGAAAGTATTATGGTGTTTTTTAAGGTTGGTTATGTCAATACATTTTGTTTGTCTTATGAGCTTGCCACGTTCCAGTTTAGTGTTGAGGTGCATCTTACATCTCACCAATCTATGGTCACTACCTGTGTTGAACTTGTTTAGCACACTGCAGTCTTCGATGACGAATTTTTTGTTACACATAATAAAATCAATTTCACTTGTCGTCCCAATTGGATGTCTCCATGTCCATTTCCTGTGTGGCTTTTTCTTGAAAAAGGAATTCAAGATGAAAAATCCTTCTGCCTCTGCAAACTCAACGAGAGTATTTCCACGCTGGTTTCTGTTGCCGTGACCGAATTTACCTACTGAAGTTTCATTCTGTTGCCGGTGCCCTATTTTTGCATTGAAATCTCCCATAATTATCTTCAAGTGCTGCTTACCTTTATTATTTAGATGACGAATTTCCTCATAAAATTCTTCAATTTCTTCTTCAGGATGACTTGTGGTGGGTGCATAAGTTTGAATAATCTGAACCTGGTATCTTCTCGATAGTTGGATAACGAGTCGTGCAGCTCTGTCAGAGGAACTTTCAACTTCTACCACTTTATCCTTCAGTTTCTTGTTTATTATAAATCCAACACCACTAGTTCTGCCAGTATCTGTCCCACGATAATAGAAGAGATGTCCACTTTTCAGTTCAATGAGATCTTCTCCTTTTCTCCTTACCTCACTCAGCCCGACGATGTCCCACTTGATCCTTTGTAGTTCCTCTTCCAATTCAAGAAGCCTTGAATCAGAAGATAGGGAGTGTCCGTTGTAGGTAGCCAAGGTCAGCATCAAATGGCAGCCTAGTCCGGTCCTCCGGGGATTCTTAGCACCCTCTGCCTTCATGTCGCACTGGGGTCTGCCTTGGCCAGGTACATTCCAGCTGCCGGAGACTGAGGGCCAAGATTTAAGTTGTAGAGTCATTTTGGAGGTGTTTGGCCATAACTCACCACGCTGGCCAAGCGGGTTGGTGAGTGTGGGATAGCATTTCCTCTGATCCCGATGGTATAGTTATACCGCTATTTGCGGTCGTCAGAGCCCCTTTAGTGGGAACAGGATGCACCACGAGAAGGCGGGGTTGACATTTGTCAAGGAGAGGCTGTGATGTTACGCATCACCTGACCTTACATCCCGTATATATATATATATATATATATATATATATATTTCTACTTTAGGGCCTTCAAATTCATGCTGGTAATTCACTTTTGCTCAAAATTAAATGTGAGTTTGTTAATTCTTACATAACTCAAAGTATTTGTGACCAAATTCGATGAAAACTGGGAAAGAAGTTTGTTATTATATTTGTTACTTAACTCCAGTAGTAGAAAATCATAACCTTAGGATCAGTGGTGGAAATGGGAAATAATCCCTTCCGGAAACCAATGTACAAGTGAATGCCACGAGTTCGAGCTTAAAGCATGGGGAAGTTCCAAAATTTCCTATTTGTCGTTCTTTTTCTCTTGACTCAACTTTTTTCCCCAAAGAAAATATGTTAGCGTTCTTTTTATTATTTTCAGTTAGACTTCTCACGCAAGAATAAACTGGAACTTAAACCCTTTAACTGACTGAAACGAATTAATTCGGGGTGAGAAAAATGGGTTGAAATCAGCTCGAACGAATACATTCGATGCCGAAGAAGTAGGCCAAATGCGGATGGAACGAGTGAAGCTGCCCATCAGAAATCGTTGCTTTCCTTTTAGTTGTGTTATTAAAAGTGGTTATTTAGGGAGATAAACGACACTAATCCTTTATGATACGTTGTCCGCTAAAAGTACGACAACAATGGCGATGAACCTAAGAAAACGGAGAGAAGATGTGTTAGTCACTTGTTTCTTCCCAGTGGCATGATGTACTTGTCTGGGGACTAGCCATTTCCCATCGAGCCTTGTGTCATGGGGCTGAGAAAAAAGGACTAAAAGCGCGCGCTAATCACCAGCAACAGGTTTACAGTCGGTACTGCTGGGATTAAATGAGTGTGTGTGTGTGTGGGGGGTGCTTTGTGTAGTTTTCCTAATAACCCGGTCGCTATGTGCACATTTCTATTCAGAGATCGCAGAAATGTTTTTCCCAACATTTAGTTCCGTTACATCGGTCGCTTAAAGGGTTGAAACAACGACTACAATATGTGGGGAAAATTACACGTCGTCACAACCTCACACGACTAGAGCTTGTACTGAAGTGAAAATGACACTGGATAGAGTGTGTTGTTAAGCCCCATTGTCATTTCCAGGACATTTTATGCATAGTGCGGAGAAGGGTGTGAAAGGTCTGCGATAACTTCCTGTCATGACCTTCGCCCTCACCAAACACCTCGCACTCATCATGGGATTAAACGGCGTAGCAGTCACCATGTCGGAGGAATACGCGGAGGAGGTCCGCCAGACAGTCGGCGATCAGTTCCTATCTTAAACTTCGCTCTCGCCAAATATCTTATTAGAGCAGACTTGATTTTTTTTTACGCTTTCCAACCGTAGGTTGAAGAAGCGTATATGCTTCAGCTTTGTCCGTCCGTCCGCACGATAACTGGCGTAAAAATGGTTCGATTTCGATGAAATTTTATTATGTGGTAGGGAACCACCTAGGTACGAACCCTATTGAAAATGGGACAAATGGGGTCAAAGGTCACGACGTAGGAGCGGAATCATTCCATTGCCTTTATGCGCCATAACTTGCGTAAATATGGTTCGATTTCAATGAAACTTTACTATGTGGTAGGAGACCGCCTGGGGACAAACCCTATTCAAATAGGGTGAAGTGGGGTCAAAGGTCAGGACATAAGATCCGGATGCATTCCATTGCCCTTATGCGTCATAACTTGCGTAAAAATGGTTCGATTTCGATGAAATTTCAGTATGTAGTAGGGGACCATCTGGGGACGAACCCTATTGAAAATGGACGAAATGTGGTCAAAGGTCAGGACATAGGATTGCGATCCTTTCCATTGCCCTTATCCCATATTATTAAGGTGGACGTCAAGTAATTTTGTTTTCTACACTTCCAATGGAAAAAGTTTTGTAAAGATTTCCTTCACAATTAATGTGTTCCCAAGGATGAAAATTTGAACATCGATTAAAATAACTTCATATTATAACTTGGAAAACTTAATATGTTCTAAAACATAACCATAATCATATTAAAAATCAATAACCTTTCCTTTGGTTGTGTTGAAACCAGAGAAAAGATGGCGCGACCTGTACTTTGATGACGTCAGTGGGCAAAAAAAATGTTGGATTGCATAATTACGGTTATGTTTTAGAAAATATTGAGTATTCCAAGTTATGAAATGAAGGTATTTTAATCAATGCTCAAATTTTCATCCTTGTGAACGCATTAATTGTCCAGAAAAAAGATGGCGCGACCTGTGTTTTCATGACGTCAGTAGACAAACAAATGTTGAATTGCATAATTATGGTTATGTTTTAGAAAATATTAAGTATTGCAAGTTATAAAATGAAGATATTTTAATCGATGTTCAAATGTTCATCCTTGGGAACGCATTAATTGTGAAGAAAATGTGTACAGAAGTTTTTCCATTGGAAGTATAGGAAGCAAAATTACTTGACGTCCACCTTAAAGTAGCAATTCTTCTATGTTTGTATGTACATTTTATTTTGAAAACAGCTCTAAGAATTTTGATGAAAGTCGTTAACCTATCGTTTTCCGGTACTAGAAATCGATTTAGCTTGATCTCGACTTTAGGAGAATTCGTTCAGTGGGTTAAATAACCACCCCGAATTATAATGTTTTTAGTGATGGCGTTGTTCCATTATTCCATTAAGGTTACCAATGCTTAGAAATCTTATGACGTCACGATCTCGCCGCGTTTGAAAATGTTGGCACGCGGTCACGCCATCAGTCTCATTACGTCACGCGTTGTGTGTGGATTTTATTAAAGTTTTATGGCGTCACATTTGCGGCGAGCGATGGTCGCGATTCCCATCTGCCTCATTACGTCACGCGTTGTGTGATTGTGTCCGTCCGCACAATAACTCGCGTAACAATCGTTCGATTTCGATAAAATTTTAGTATATGGTAGGGGATCACCTGGGAAGGTACCCTATTTAAAGTGAACGAAATCGGGTCAAAGGTCAGGACATAGGAGCGGGATCCATTCCACCGCTTTTATGCGTCATAACTAACGTAAAAAAGGTTCGATTTCGATGAAAGTTTAGTATGTGGTAGAAAACCACCTGGCGACAAACTTTATTCAAAATGGGCGAAATGGGGTCAAAGGTCAGGACATAGAAGCGGAATCACTTCCGTCGCCATTATGCGTCATAACTTACGTAAAAATGCTTCGATTTGGATGAAATGTTAGTATATTGTAGGGTCTTGCCTGGGGACAAATTCTTTTGAAAATGGGCGAAATGGGGTCAAAGGTTAAGACACAGGAGCGGGATCTATTCCATAGCCCTTATGCATCATAACTTACGTAAAAATGGCTCGATTGCGACAAAACTTTATCATGTTATTTCGGAGGTATACCAAACCGGTTCTGTTGAATATCATCGAAATCAGATCAAAGGTCAGGGCACAGGACCGAGATTTATTCAACAGCCATTATTCTCATAATTTGAGTGATAACTTGAGTAATGATTTCTGGTATGTTGGAAAACGTATTATAATCAATGCATTGCATGATTTTACTAACTTGTTTTTCTAATGATTTATCGTTGTGTATACCTTGCTTTGTTCACCTCTTTTGTTAAATGCAATGTGAAGCCATAGGAGACTTCGACCGTTAACGACTGAAAGTGCGAATTGTGAGGTGTGGATGGATGGTAGTGAAAAAGCTGAAACTATCTCGCCGACCCCTAGAGCAACCCATTCATGCTTAATGGGATTGAGTTCAGGAAATATGAGTGGCCACACCATACGGTGAACATCTTATTCTTTGAGTGAATCGTCGAACAAATGGTGTTGCATTTTTTCTGCTGCATGATGTTCGTCGAAAAAATGTGTCCTTTTTACGAATTCTAAACATTTTTAACGATGTAGTAAATTGTTATCAAAACACGTAGTCGTCTTTTAAAGCACTTAATGGCATTTTGTAATTCGAGTGTTCATCATTTTTCATGATTTTCTTGTTTATCTCACCTAGTTATGAGTGCGTGATTAGCAACTATTCACAATGCAATGCGAACGTTTTTCTGTTTAAATTCCAAAAAAAAAAAAAAAAAATATTTTACTGTCGGAAAAATAAACAAGTGGATAGTAAAATTAATTCTCTGTTTCAAACAGAATGGTTTCACGCAATGTAATCGGAGGAAATCAATTTTCCCGGAGCTCAAGTTAAGAGGAGGGAAATAGTATTTACTTTCCTCAAGATTTGTGTGTTTCTTTGAGATCTCTTGACTTCCTCTTAACCGGAATGAAAGGAAAAAGTCTAGGGTTCTTTCGTTGGGATGGGGGTGGGGGAAAGCATGGAATGTGAGGAAAAGAGGGGGGCGGTCTACTACGGAAGCTCGTTATCCCCAGGGGGTTCGACACTGGTCTTTCAAGATAAACTTCGCTTCAGGGAGCAAAATTCAGAAGTACTTCTCGCCTAGCAACCGCTCTTTCACTCCTTCTCATGGTAAGGAAAAAATTAAATTGGTCCTAAGTCACTAAGGAAATAATTTGCCCTACGAAGCCTACTGCATGTATCATATAGTCATATGGTAAGTCTAGTTAGTCTCCTAATAACTTATTGTAACTATAGAGAATTCTAATAACTTATTATAACTTATAGAGAATTTGACACTTACTGATTAAAAGAAAAAAATAAAGATATTTCTGCCGTTCAAGCTTCTTAGGATAAATATTATAAAAAAGATTGATATCGTCACCAAGCAAATTTTTCGTTGCAAAGAGATTTTCAAATATCAAATTAAGTGCTGTTGAAAGAAATTAGTTCTAATAGCTACGTTTCGTATCATTACCTCTGACACACCGAACTTTTCCTTTTCGTTCAATTATAGGGATAACAACATAAAATATTAGGATGTTTGATCTAAATCCGCAGCTAAAACTGAGTAAGAGAATGATCACAATTTTCTTTAAGGGCATTATTAGATATTTACTTTTACGACATAGATTTAGCTGCAAATCAATTTATGACAAAAACAACAGCACAATTTTTTTCCCTGTTTGCATCTCAACTTAATGAGAAGTGAACAAATCGCAGCCGCCCCGTTGGTGTAGTGGTCTAAGCGATGGCCGCTGATCATTCTTCCGAAAGGGGTCCGGGTTCGAATCCCAGCGACGCATGGATGTTGTGTTTTGCTTACGGCACTGGCTCTCTCCCTTCCCTGGAACCATTGACCCTAAATTAGGGGCGGGAGACTGCTTTTTAGCCCATTGCGTTGCTCACGGTGATCGTTAAACTTCCAATTAAAAAAAATTGCAATGAAATGTCGGTTATACTTTTTCTCAGGGATGGCCTTAAAAAATATAAAAAAGAGGAAAACGTATAAACGAAATTTGAAAATGTTTACTACTATTGTAAAATTTCTGTTTTAAAGGAGTATAAAATTTCCTTAATAATGATTCATTTAAAGTGGAACTGGCGGCAAAAGGAAAAAAATCGAAATATAATATATATAATATTTCATTGCATTGCAAGAACCATGAAAACTATGTAAGTCAAACTTCTCTCAAGAAACTCTTTAAACTTACTAAATCCGTTTATTTTCGTGGTGTAATATGCATAAAATTCGCCAAGCTTTCACTCTCCACTGGGAGGCCTTTTCTAGGCAATGATAGACATAAATAAAAAAGGACTCCATGCCGGGTCAAAGCATCGGTAAAATTATTTAAATTCACCAGATCGTGAATACACTAACTCTTTAAGCTTATCTGTTATTTTCGTGGTGTAATAAGCATAAAATTCGCCAAGCTTTCAATCTCCACTGGGAGGCCTTTTCTAGGCAATGATAGACATAAATAAAAAAGGACTCCATGCCGGGTCAAAGCATCGGTAAAATTATTTAAATTCACCAGATCGTGAATACACAAACTCTTTAAGCTTATCTGTTATTTTCGTGGTGTAATAAGCATAAAATTCGCCAAGCTTTCACTCTCCACTGGGAGGCCTTTTCTAGGCAATGCTAGACATAAGTAAAAAAGGACTTCATACCCGGTCAAAACATCGGTAAACTTATTTAAATTCGCCAGATCCTGAATACACAAACTCTTTAAGCTTATCCGTTATTTTCGTGATGTAATATGCATAAAATTCGCCAAGCTTTCACTCTCTGCTGAGAGGTTTTTTTCAGAGCAGTGGTAGACATAAATAAAAAAGGACTCCATGACCAGACAAAGCATCCGTAACGTTATTTAAATATACCAGACCGTGAATATTAAAAAAACGCTTTAAGCGTAGTAAATTTGTTTATTTTCGTGCTGTAATATGCATAAAGATTCGCCAAGCTTTCATTCTCTATTGGGAGGCATTTTCAAGGCAACAGCAGACATAAATAAAAATGGACTCCATGCCAGGTCAAAGCATCGGTAAAGTTATTTAAATTCACCAGATCGTGAATACTCAAGAAACGCTTTAAGTGTAGTAAATCCGTTTATTTTCGTGGTGTAATGTGCATACAATTCGTCAAGCTTTCGCTCTCCACTTGGAGGCTTTCTCAAAGCAATAGTAATTACTCCATGCCCGGACAAAGCATTTGTAACGTTATTTAAATGCATCGGATCGTGAATACCGAGGAAATGCCTTAAGCATTGTGAATCTGTTTATTTTCGTGGTGTAATATGCGTAAAATTCGCCAAGCTTTCACCCTCCACTAGCAGGCTTTTACAAGACAATAGCAGACATGAATAAGAAAGGACTCCATGCCCGGACAAAGCATTGGTAACGTTATTTAAATTCAGCAGATCGTGAGTACTGAAAAAAGCTTTAAGCATTTTAAATCCGTTTATTTTCGTGGTGTAATATGAATAAAATTCGCCAAGCTTACCCTCCACTAGCAGGCATTTACAAGACAACAGCAGACATGAATAAAAACGGACTCCATGCCCGGACAAAGCATCGGTAAAGATGTTTAAATTCAGTAGATCGTGAATACTCAAGAAACTCTGTAAGCGTAAATCCGTTTATTTTAACGGTGTAATATGCATAAAATTTGCCAAGCTTTCACTCTCCGCTGAGAGGCTTTTTCATAGCAGTGGTAGACAAAAATAAAAAATGACTTCATTACCAGAGCAAATATTAAAGAGAGAGAGGTTTGGAAAATATATTCATAAAATAGTTTTCCTTTTGTCTCGTATGATTTCCACTGGGCCACCCCGGTGGTGCAGTGGTCTAAGCGATGGCTTCTGATCATTCGTCCGAGAGGGATCCGGGTTCGAATCTCGGTGAGGAATGGATGTTTGGTTTGTCTTACTGCGCTGACTCTCTCCCTTCCCTGAAACCAGTGGCCCTAAATTAGGGATGGGCGAGTGATTATAGCTTCTCCCCCCTCCCCCAATAAAAAACAACAGTAGTCGTAAAACCTCGAATTAAAAAAAAAAAAAGATTTCCACTGGGTCAGAAACACAGGCTAGAATACAAAAGATATTTCAAGGCAGTGACTCATCAAGGGTAAAGGTTTCATAATGGGATGTGCAGCGGTTTCACCTTTTTCACCACCATCCACTCGCACCTCGCAATTTGCATTGGAAGCGTTAATGGTCGCATTCATAACAAAAAAGATGCATTGAGAAAAGTATACATTGCTGCTAAATCATAAGAAAATTTAAGACAAACTCTAGGAATCTTAAGCTTTTAACTCATGTTCTTATGAGAACGATGAAAAATACAGTGACTTATGAAAACTCTGCAGATAATTTATTAGTTTGAAAAATCAATTACGTATTAACTATCACAGGCATTTTGCTACAGATTCGTGTTTCAACTAATTTCATAATGATTCCCCGTCATAAGTTCTGTGGGGGCCACTCCGATTGCTCAGCCTTGGAGCCCACTCAGATGTTTCAGTCTTGGGGCCCACTCAGACGTCTTAGGCTTGGAGCCCCGCTCAGATGTCTTAGCCTTGGGACCCAGTCAGATGTCTCAGTCTTGGAGCCCACTCAGACGTCTTAGCCTTGGGGTCCCACTCAGATGTCTTTGCCTTGCGACCCAGTCAGATGTCCTAGCCTTGGAGATCACTCCGATTGCTCAGCCTTGGAGATCACTCCGATTGCTCAGCCTTGGAGCCCACTCATATGTTTCAGTCTTAATGCCCACTCAGACGTCTTAGGCTTGGGGCCGCACTCATATGTCTTAGATTTTGGACCCAGTCAAATGTCTTAGTCTTGGGATCTACCCCGAAGTCTTAGCCTTGGGGCCCACTCCGATATCTTAGCCCTGAGGCGCAGTCCAATGTCATAACCTTGAAACCCACTCCAATGTCTTGGCCTTGGTGCTCACTCATATGTCTTAGTCTTGGAATCCACTTCGATGTCTTAGACTTGTGGCCCACTCCGATATCTTAGCATTGGGGCCCATTCCAATGTCTTAGCCTTGGGGCTCACTCAGATGTCTTAGTCTTGGGGACAACACAGATGCCTTGAAGTGGGCCTCAGATGTCTTAGTCTTGGGGACAACACACTTAGCCTCGGGCCAACTTAGATGTCTCAGCATTGGGGCCCATTCCGATGACTTAGTCTTGGGGCAAACTCCGATGTGTTAGTCTTGGGGCCCAATCCGATGGCTTAGTTACCGCCCCTGTGGCACAGTGGTGTTTAAGCGATGGCCTCTGATCATTCGTTTGAAAAGTGTCCGGGTTCCAATCCCGGTGAGGCATGAATGTTGTGTTTGTCTTATGGCACTGGTTCTTTCCTTTCCCTGGAACAAGTGACCCTAAATTAGGAACGGGCGACTGCTTATAGCTGAAAATGAGGAACACAAGTTTGCTGTCTGTAGTACGATAAGTTAAAACAAATCCCTAAAACTGCCGAATAAAACTCAATTTATTTACAATTTTAAAAACCTATTTACATAGCTAGCACTTTCGGGGCTCACATGGCCCTATTTTCAAGCCCAAAAGCCCCGGAACACATAGAGGCAACGACTATATACTGTAGTTATTCGTGACTAAGCTGATATACGCTTATAGCTTATTGAGTTGCTCACGGTGGTCGTTAAACCTCCAATCAAAAGAAAAAATGTCTTAGTCTTGGGGACCACACAGGTGTCTTATTGGGGTAAACTCCGATGGCTAAGCCTTAGGGCCGCTAAGGCATTATTCCCTCCCTGGTTACACCCCCATCATGTTATACATCATTTTAAAGCACTCGTCGATCGCAGGTAACCCCCCCCTTGGGGAGGTCGAGAGGAAGTCAAAATTCGCTACTATGCATACGTTACTACTGTCGGGAAATATGCATAGCAACAAAATGCATTTTTGTAATGGCTTGTTTCACATTTAGCATGAGGTTCTTGTAATTTACGCAGATTACAATGACATACGGTTACGTTTATGTAAAACGTGATGAAAAAATGCACGGCTATGGTTTAGTAAAATATATTGTTGAGTATCAATGAAATTAACTATTGTTGCGTCACTTCATGCATGGAGGAGCATGTGGCACGGTCAGATTTTAACAATGGTTTTGAGTACTTCGTTACCCATTTTCATTACATCGACATTTCTTGCTTGGGATTTACTTAACTACTGTCGAGAAAGATGCATAGTGTCAATAAAAACAGAGACGAGCAGATGTTTTGCATATTGAGTGAATACACGAATGTCGAACTACTCTTAAACCATTAAAAAAAGCATTCGGTTATTGTGAGTCTAATAAAGTATTTGCAAAGCAACAAATTATTTCCAAGTTAAAGAGCAATCTCTGTTTGTCGATGAGTAAATAAAGCTCATAAAATCAACGAGGTTTTAGTGCCAAAGGTTTATGAAAAACGAGAACCCAAATGCGGAAAAAAATAAACCCGGAGGATTTCACCGGAGAGAATTTTAATCAGACATTTTAACTAATGCTTTGGTAACGTCTTATTTGTGTTGCAGGATTTAATCATATCATAGTCTATGATCTTTTTATATGCTCCATGTTTTTCTGTTGCTTTCAAAGCTCATTTACGAACAAAAGCTGAACTTGTTTATCAATGCAAATCGTCTTTCCATCAAATTTTTCCCAAGTTTTTTGCAATTATTTATGTTGTTTTTTATAGTGTTACTGTTGCTCTCACGGGTTTTAATAAGAGGCTAAACTTAGTAAAATCACTCTTGCACAAAATTAAAAAAATACATATCGTACTTTCCGTTAGTTTAGTTCTCCCAATAACGAAAAATAGATTCTGCATTTTTTCCTTCTATAGTATTTTGTTTTACTTTATTTTGCTATTTCTCATTTTCCTTTTTATTCATGTCTCTCTCTTCGTCCTTTTTATCTTTTGTATTATAATACTTCATCAATTCTTATCAATGATATTAATTTCATTTTATATAGCTTAATTAATAAAGCTATATTAAAATGAAATTACATGTAATGTGAAGTAACTAAAATTTTACAAGTTCTCATAAAAACCAAATTATTTATGGACTCCCCTGGAATTCATCACTTCTTACGGCCCTGGACTTCTTATAACCGGTGGGGTTGCTCACGATGATCGTTAAACTCAAAATTTAGAAAATAAGAGGGTTGTACCGAAAGTAGTGCAAAAGTGCGCATAACTTTTTATTAACTGACAAAGGTTGTTCAAACTGCACATGTTGGTGGAGTTACTCTTTCTCTATAGTAACCCTTCTTCTTAGATACATACGAGGGTTGTACCGAAAGCAATGCAAAAGTGGGCATAACTTTTTTATTAACTGACAGAGGTCGTTCAAATTGCACATGTTGGTGGAGTACCTCTTTCTCTATACAAAAGTAATACGCAACAGTCTCGATCACAAGCGATGCATTTGCGCCATCGGTGAAACCAACTCTCGAAGCCTCTTTATAAAAATTGAGGTGTGGATTGTTGTACCCACTTCTTGTTGCCATGGTCTCGCATTGTCATGGTGGATGTGGATCCTTTTCAGATTCTTGCTCGGTCTCTTCCTCCTTATGGCTTCTCTAAGCTTTTTGATGGTCTTGCATTGTCATGGTGGATGTGGATCCTTTTCAGATTCTTGCTCGGTCTCTTCCTCCTTATGGCTTCTCTAAGCTTTTTGATGGTCTCACATTGTCATGGTGGATGTGGATCCTTTTCAGATTCTTGCTCGGTCTCTTCCTCCTTATGGCTTCTCTAAGCTTTTTGATGGTCTTGCATTGTCATGGCGGATGTGGATCCTTTTCAGATTCTTGCTCGGTCTCTTCCTCCTTATGGCTTCTCAAGGCTTTTTGATGGTCTTGCATTGTCATGGTGGATGTGGATTCTTTTCAGATTATTGCTCGGTCTCTTCCTCCTTATGGCTTCTCTAAGCTTTTTGGTGGTCTTGCATTGTCATGGTGGATGTGGATCCTTTTCAGATTCTTGCTCGGTCTCTTCCTCCTTATGGCTTCTCTAAGCTTTTTGATGGTCTTGCATTGTCATGGTGGATGTGGATCCTTTTCAGATTCTTGCTCGGTCTCTTCCTCCTTATGGCTTCTCTAAGCTTTTTGATGGTCTCACATTGTCATGGTGGATGTGGATCCTTTTCAGATTCTTGCTCGGTCTCTTCCTCCTTATGGCTTCTCAAGGCTTTTTGATGGTCTTGCATTGTCATGGTGGATGTGGATCCTTTTCAGATTATTGCTCGGTCTCTTCCTCCTTATGGCTTCTCTAAGCTTTTTGATGGTCTTGCATTGTCATGGTGGATGTGGATCCTTTTCAGATTCTTGCTCGGTCTCTTCCTCCTTATGGCTTCTCTAAGCTTTTTGATGGTCTTGCATTGTCATGGCGGATGTGGATCCTTTTCAGATTCTTGCTCGGTCTTTTCCTCCTTATGGCTTCTCAAGGCTTTTTGATGGTCTTGCATTGTCATGGCGGATGTGGATCCTTTTCAGATTCTTGCTCGGTCTCTTCCTCCTTATGGCTTCTCAAGGCTTTTTGATGGTCTTGCATTGTCATGGTGGATGTGGATCCTTTTCAGATTCTTGCTCGGTCTCTTCCTCCTTATGGCTTCTCTAAGCTTTTTGATGGTCTTGCATTGTCATGGTGGATGTGGATCCTTTTCAGATTCTTGCTCGGTCTCTTCCTCCTTATGGCTTCTCAAGGCTTTTTGATGGTCTTGCATTGTCATGGTGGATGTGGATCCTTTTCAGATTATTGCTCGGTCTCTTCCTCCTTATGGCTTCTCTAAGCTTTTTGATGGTCTTGCATTGTCATGGTTAATGTGGATCCTTTTCAGATTATTGCTCGGTCTCTTCCTCCTTATGGCTTCTCTAAGCTTTTTGATGGTCTTGCATTGTCATGGTGGATGTGGATCCTTTTCAGATTCTTGCTCGGTCTCTTCCTCCTTATGGCTTCTATAAGCTTTTTGATGGTCTTGCATTGTCATGGTGGATGTGGATCCTTTTCAGATTATTGCTCGGTCTCTTCCTCCTTATGGCTTCTCTAAGCTTTTTGATGGTCTTGCATTGTCATGGTGGATGTGGATCCTTTTCAGATTCTTGCTCGGTCTCTTCCTCCTTATGGCTTCTCTAAGCTTTTTGATGGTCTCACATTGTCATGGTGGATGTGGATCCTTTTCAGATTCTTGCTCGGTCTCTTCCTCCTTATGGCTTCTCTAAGCTTTTTGATGGTCTTGCATTGTCATGGTGGATGTGGATCCTTTTCAGATTCTTGCTCGGTCTCTTTCTCCTTATGGCTTCTCTAAGCTTTTTGATGGTCTTGCATTGTCATGGTGGATGTGGATCCTTTTCAGATTATTGCTCGGTCTCTTCCTCCTTATGGCTTCTCTAAGCTTTTTGATGGTCTTGCATTGTCATGGTGGATGTGGATCCTTTTCAGATTCTTGCTCGGTCTCTTCCTCCTTATGGCTTCTCTAAGCTTTTTGATGGTCTCACATTGTCATGGTGGATGTGGATCCTTTTCAGATTCTTGCTCGGTCTCTTCCTCCTTATGGCTTCTCTAAGCTTTTTGATGGTCTTGCATTGTCATGGTGGATGTGGATCCTTTTCAGATTATTGCTCGGTCTCTTCCTCCTTATGACTTCTCTAAGCTTTTTGATGGTCTTGCATTGTCATGGTGGATGTGGATCCTTTTCAGATTCTTGCTCGGTCTCTTCCTCCTTATGGCTTCTCTAAGCTTTTTGATGGTTTTGCATTGTCATGGTGGATGTGGATCCTTTTCAGATTATTGCTCGGTCTCTTCCTCCTTATATCTTCTCTAAGCTTCTTGAGTGTTTCAATGTACTGTTATATTGTCACAGTACGGTCACATTCCAGAAAATCAAAGATAATGACACCCCTGTCATCCCCAAAAACAGTCACAATGACTTTCTCTGCTGAACGCTGGCTCTTTAACTTTTTAGGCCTTGGTGAAGAGGTGTGACGCAATTCCATGGATTGATTCTTCGTTTACGGATCGTAAAGATACGCCCACGTTTTATCCCCTGTCAACAGATCGAAAAAAAAAACGTATCTTCATTGTCTTCAAATGCTTCCAGCACGTCCAAAGCGGAATTCCACCCTTCTCTTCTTCAAATCGGGTGTCAACTGCTGAGGTACCCACTTTGCATACACTTTCTGATGCCCTACGTCTTCCACCATCTTCTGTATTCTGTGGCATTATGACCACAGTCCAGTTGTGCAACAAGCACACGGATTGTAACTCGTCTCTCCGCGTGAATCAGTTAATCCACTCGCTGATGATTCGTGTGAGTGGTCGCCGATGATGGTCTCCCACTGCGTGGTTTATCTTCAATGCTGGTTTCCCCTTCTTTAAACTTATTCATCCATTCGTGCGCATTGCTGTTGTCAATGGTGCCATCTCCATAAACATGCGGTAGCCTTCTGTGAATGTCGGACAGCCTGCACCCTTCCTTCGCCAAAAACTGAATGACGGCACGTTGCGTCTGCTTGGAATCCATTGTTTACCTGCAATGAAGAAGAAGGGTTACTATAGAGGAAGAGTTACTCTACCAA
Source organism: Macrothele yani (assembly GCA_039090855.1). NCBI lineage: Eukaryota > Metazoa > Arthropoda > Arachnida > Araneae > Macrothelidae > Macrothele > Macrothele yani. The sequence goes on from CM077005.1 coordinate 27,843,029, forward strand.
CATGTGCAATTTGAAAGACCTCTGCTAGTTAATAAAAAGTTATGCCCACTTTTGCATTACTTTCGGCACAACCCTCGTAAAAAAATGTCTTTGCTAGCATGAAGCATGCGTTTAAAACTATTGTTAGAACATATGCTTAATGTAATATTTATATACAGTGGCAGACGTATTGCCACAACTTTTGGCTTCAAAGTTATTTTCGGCTTGTGGTGGAAAAGACTCGATTAATTTCTATTTTTCTTTACAAAGATCAATGTATTTAGAAGTTTATTTTGTTTGAACGATATTAGCTAATGAAAATACGGATACTAATAGAAATAAAATCTCTCTCGTGGTTCAAATGAACAGAGAATGATAGAATGTACACACTTGTGGTACGGAAAGTGATGATTCAATTACATTTCCTTGAAGATTTGGATTTTTTTACTTACCAATAATTCCCATAAACCTGTGGCTATCTAAGGTTATAAGTTAATTTGTACTGGAAATGTATGAGGAGAGGGACTTTTTTACGCTTTCCAACCGTAGGTTGAAGAAGCGTATATGCTCCAGCTTTGTCCGTCTGTCTGTCTGCACGGTAATTCACGTAAAAATGGTTCGATTTTGATGAAATTTTAGTATGTGGTACGGGTCAATCTGGAGACGAAACTTATTGAAAATAGGTGAAATGGGCTCAAACGTCCGGAGATCTACTTCATCACTCTTATGCGTCATAACTTACGTAAAAATGCTTCGATTGCGACAAAATTTTATCATGTTGTTCCGGAGGAATACTGAACCGGTTCTTTCGAATATCATCCAAATTGGGTCAAAGGTCAGGGCACAGAAGAGAGATTTATTCTCCAGTCATCATTCTCATAACTTGAGTAAAAATGCTTCCATTGCGACAAATCTTTAGTATGTTGTTACGAAGGTATGCTGAACGAATCAATAGTCAGTGTGTAGGGAGGAGGGTTTGTCTGCGCTCAATTTCTGGTATATTGGAAAGCGTATCATAATCAATGCATTGCATGATTTTACTAACTTGTTCTTAGAGTGGAGCTGCAATTGTTCTTAGAGTGGAGCTGCAGTTGTCAATTTATTAGCACCACCTCCATGATAGTATGATGAACTACCTTTCCCCTGTAGAGCAGCAGCAGTTTGCCTCAGCAATAGTTTGGCTGAGTTTTGGTCCACATGATGTATTTCCCCGTGCATGCCCTACCGTTCCTTTTAATTCATGAAGTAGATCCAGACCACCTCCGATGTCTCGTTCGATTTCATCCCAAAAGTGATCCTTGTTATGCAGATGGCCACTGAAGCACGGAAAGGTGTCCATCATGTTTCTGTAACTATTAGGAGACAACGTGGGCATTTTGTCATAAGATCTGAAGGTTGGAGTGGCCACTTCATCAGCGAAAATTTCCATGTTTCTGAAACCTCACTCAGGCAATGGAGACATTGTGCGATGATGCACTATCCTGACTAGAAGTCTCCTTGGGATTAAGGTCTCAGGATTGAGATGGCCAGTACAATAAGGAAAAGCCACCATGTTCCTGAAACCTCTCCTGATTTGAAGTCTCAATAGGAAAAAGTCTCCAAATCACTGAAAGCTGTTCTTATTAGAAGTCTCCTTTGGATTAAGGTCTCAGGATTGAGATGGCTAGTTCAACAGCGAAAATCTCCATGTTCCTGAAACCTTTCCTGATAATTAGTCTCCTTGGGATTAAAGTCTCGGGATTGAGATAGCGAGTTCAACTGGGAAAATTATCCATATTCCTGAAAACTGTGCAGATGTTTCCTTCGGATTAAGGTCTCGGGATTGAGATGGCCAGTTCAACAGGAAATAGTCTCTATGTTCCTGAAAACTCTTCTTATTAGAAGACTCCTTGGAATTAAGATCTCGGGATTGAGATGGCCAACAAGGTAAAGTCTCCGTGTTCCTGAAAGCCTCTCCGAGGCAATGAAAGTATTGTGGCATGGTGCACTGCCCTGCTTAGAAGTCTCCATGGGATTGAGAAGGCCAGTCAAGTAGGGAACAGCCGCCATTAACACCAGAACATCGCCGGCTCCATGTGCAGTGGTGCCAGACCAGAGGGACGTGGAACTCCACAGACTGGCGACGTGTGGGGTTTAGCGATGAGTGCCGCTTCGTTTTGGGGGCAGATGATCATCGTGTTCGGGTATGGAGGTTCTCAGGTCAACGGCACAATCTCGACCTCGCTATCGTGCACCACACCTCCCCCACTGCAGGCATTATGGTATGGGGAGCCATTGCCTACGATAGCCGATATGCTCTAGTAGTGGTACGTGGATCATTGACGTGCCAGCGGTATGTGGATGAGATCCTACGGGCCCCATGTGCTCCCATTCCTAGCTGGGATGCCAGGTGCGCTATACCAACAGGATAATGCCCGCCCGCACACGGCTTGTGTTGCTCAGGACCTTCTACATAATGTCCAGACACTTCCATGGCCTGCCCGCTCCCCGGACATGTCCCCTATCGAGCATGTGTGGGACCAGTTGAAACGCCAGCTGCCACCGTGCCACGCTATCCGGAATTTGGGGCACACCGTCCAACACGTGTGGGCCAGTCTGGCGTAGGACAACATCAGGCGTCTGTTTGCCTCCATGCTGGACTGTATTGCAGCATGTATCGCAGCCCGAGGCGATGCGACGCAACGCGACGCGCTATTGAAGGTGACCGGACTGCGTGCCACAGATCCCTCTGTAATTGTCCTGCAGCTCTGTTTTTGCCATCATGTGCATTATTCATCTGTATCATTACGCCCATAAAATTTCAGTTCCATCCGATGCTTCCTTCTCGGTACGGAAATTTCATTGTCCGTGAGTGTGTCCGTGAAATGTCCCCATAGCGGCTAGGTTTTAGGAAAGCCTCCGCAAAAAAATTTATTTCTTCCTGTCATCTCAGCAGTAATGACCATAAACATGAACCCCAAGTCATGTTGGGGAAGAGATGGTCCCTCTAACACGGACATCGTACCACTGGGTGTAATAAAGTAACTCCGACGTTTTCTCTCTTTCTTAGATTTGTCGTCATTTTTAGAGCCCGTCTACGTAGTTATCAGTCTGAAAGTGTTAGTGTCAATCACACATTTAAATGACCACTTTGGAAAACAAAGCCACGACGACATTAACATTTTCTGACGCGCAATTTAAGTTGTCCTTTTCGAGTTCGACCCACTTCTTAAACGGAGAATATATTCGTTCAAACTTGTTTCATTCCAGTTTGATAACTCGGGGTTAATTCGTTCCAGCCAGTAAAACGGTTAAATTGGCCACACCGTGTACTGCTACGGTATGTCTATATTTGAATGCATCCTTTTGAAAGGTGTGAAAACACAAATTTTTCCGTGACCAGGAACGAAACCGCTTCCCCTCACTCCGGAGTAAGTTGCTCTCCCAACTACGCTACACAGACGGAATGTATCGCTGCATATTTGTTGTCTTGACACGTGCTTTACCTCTGTAGTACGTCACGTTATCTCCCTCAAAATACATATATGTTTTTTGAAGCGAACGTATTTTTCATTAATCCTAGACGATGAGTGGAACAAACATCACACATTTTTCGAAGAACCCAACGACCAGTGCATCCATTTATACGTTCGGAAACACAAATTTGTCCGTGACCGGGATTGAACCCGCTCTCCCTCACTCCGGAGTAAGTTGCTCTCCCAACTAAGCTACACAGACAAACTTTATCGCTGCAGATATGTCGTCTTGACACGTGATTTCCCTCTGCAGTACGCCACTAGGGAGGAAACGTTTTGTTATCCATACATAGTATAAAATAAAGTCCCCCGGTGGGCGTCTGTCTGTTTGTTCGGGCAAATCTCGAGAATCGCTGGACGGATTTTGATGCAGTTTTCACCAATCCATAGAGCATTTGTCGAGGAAGGTTTAGGTGTATGAAACATTAATCTATGACAAAAGGGAGTCGCGCAATAACGATTTTAGTGACAAGTCAAAGAAAAAACCGCCGTTCGCATTCTTTCGTGGCTTCCACTGCCTATGAGGATACAGCAGACACGTGACTTTCATCATGGCAACGAGGCTTAGTAACGTAAGTGAAGGACAACCAGTTCCCGTTTAAATGACGGTGTCTTACTTTGAAAGTTTAACTTTCGAGTACAAAATGCGGTATTTGGAAAAAATTAATGAGATTGAAGGAAAAGATCTCTATGTGCTGAATGTAAGTATCTTCGAAGGTGACGCGAAAACTTCTCCAGAAGTGCAAATAGTTTCTATTACTTCGTCTTTGGTCGAAGCGCCATTACCATACAACAGTTAGAGGCATTAGAATCATATAAAATTCTAGAAGCATATAACAATTTCTCATTGAACATATTCTTTTACATGGTAATTTAGTGATATCACTAATTAGTGAGCAATTAGTAACTCTTCAATAAAAAGTGTTTTTTTATGCTCTGGGAAGCGATTTTCAAGACTTAGAAAAATTGAGAGAAAATCAAAAGTAAATATATATAAAAGTGAAAATTTGTATGTTTGTTTGTGCGCTATACAAATCTACAGTTTCCAACTTAGAACCACCAAATTTGGTATACTATCTCATAGTACTCTCTGCCTTAGACCGTACACGGTTTTCGGAAGGGCTCGGAGCCCGGGGGTCAAAGGGCCCCCATACAAAAGTTTCACAAAAAGTTCTACAGTTTTCAATTTACAACCACCAAATTTGGCGTATTATCTAATGATACTCCGATTTAGACCGTAGACAGTTTTTGGAAGGGGTCGAAGCCAGGGGGATGTCAAGGGACCCCCATACAACATTTTCGTAAACATTTCTACAGTTTTTTATTTAGAACAACCAAATTTGGTATTTAGCTCATTATACTCTAACTCAGACCGTACACTGTTTTTGGAAGGGGTCAAAGGGCTCCCATACAAAATTTTCGTTAAAAGTTCTACAATTTTCAATTTACAACCACCAAATTTGGTATAGTATCTCACAAAACTCTGACTTAGACCGTACACAGTTTTTGGAAGGGGTTGGAGCCGGGGGTCAAAGGGCCCCCATACAAAATTTTCGAAAAAGGTTCAACAGTTTTCAATTTAGAACCACCAAATTCGGTATAAAAAAAAAGTTCTACTGTTTTCAATTTAGAATCACTGAATTTGGTATTAACGGGAAAATTACAGGAATATATTTTTCATTCATAAAATTTCACCCGCTGAACTTGGTGATTCCACGATAATTTACCCGGGAAGTACCGGGTAAGCTTGCTAGTTCAAAATAAATGAAAAGCGATAGTACATCGCACATAGCTATAGTATTTTGTTTTTGAAAATTTTCTGTGTAAAAAAGAAAAATTTTTAAAACTCCATTGTAGCACACTAAGAAAGGCATTCATTCATGCACAGTTAATATTGCACACGTTTTTCGCTACGTGAACGATAGCGTCTTAGAGACCAGAACTCACGGAAACCGAAGCACTGGAGGATATATATAGGTGTCGCAATTAAGTTAGCGGGAATCATGTATCTGCATAATTTACATTGCCGTAGGTTTTGCCTTAACTTCTACTTCTAGCAATATCCTTAACACACTTAAAATATTCTTTGTGTTCACTGCGTGAGATGCAATGTAATTTCACTTTTTGAGGGAACAAAATGCGTGTGTGGTGTGCTTGACTTATTCGGAACTGGTAGAATTTCCCGAAACTTTAGTAAAATATGGGTGGAAAAGTCCTGCAAAGTTTCATGGCAGATATCGCTGCTTTGAAAGAAAAAGATTCTGCTCATCTAATTTTTTTCAGAAATCCAAATGCTCATTACATGAAAGCAGAGGCGAAGCGTGGCAGTATCCAGTGTTATCACTGAAAACAATTTCAAATAAATAAGAATAATTAATTCAAAGAGGAAACAGTAATGCGATGCAAATTACGTATGGAGTTTATTCCGTACTGGCCGTCGGAAGATAACGCTTGCCTGCCTGTTCTTGTAAATGAAGAGATAGTGCACCCCTCGGCATGTGCGTTTCCCCTTGAGATAATGCTTACGAAACACTGTAAGTTCTGTCAACTGCGCTTGCGCGCATAGCCGAAGGAAATGCGTGAAATTCGATTGGAACTCACTATTGCTGTCACCGTTCAACGATTTGATTAATATGCGTCAATCATTTTCCTCCCCATTGGTTTTAGTGCTTTTCTTGCATTTGTTTTACGAGCTACCTAGTGCATGCGAACAACTGTTTTATTATAGCTTAATAGGTAAAGCATTCGGCTGCGGAGCAGAAGGATGATGTGACGTTCTACAGAGGTGACGCACATGTCAAGACGGCAAGTAGCAGTGATAAACCCTTGCCAGAAATAGTTCAATTGTAAAAGCATTCTGCTCCGGAGCAGAAGGCTGATGTGACGGCAAGTAGCAGTGATAAGCCCTTGCCGGCGTAGCTGAATTGGGAAAGCATTCGGCTCCGGGGCGAAACGATTTGGGGGTCGAGTCCAGCCACGGGCAAACTCTTTGTTTCACAAGTTCTCTAGGGGAAAATAAAGTTTTCAAAAATAAAAATATGTAGATTTGTGCTTAAAGATGGAAAAGAACAAACTTGTGAGAGAAGCAACGTAAAACAATTCAATAGATGCAAGAAACTCTCAGTGGTTAAAGATACATGAAAATAAACTACAATTTTAATGACAAATTCTGGTAACACTATCAAAAATGTCATGCCTCACCGCCGCATGAAAGAATAACATTTTTAATTTTAATATCTGGAGCACTTTGTCTTACGGTGATCGTATATCAGTTGCATCTTAAATATTTTGCACAAAGAAATTTTCGGTAAAGACGAAAAACTAGAACAGAATCAGTGAAACCCTTCAACTTTGTTTCCCTCTCTTCCCGACAGACACACGTCAGTAATTTTCATTTTCCCATTTTACAATGAGTGTGTTTCAGGATTTGGAGAAAGATACAGTGAAACTTTTCACAAAGAACTGCGCGAAACAAACAATGGTGTTATTGTATAAGAGAGAGAAAGGATGCTCAGCGAAGACGTTTTACGCTCACAAAAAAAAAAAAAAAAAAAATTCCCACAAAATAAACGCCCGCTCTATGGGCAAGAATTGAGGTCAACAATGGGAAAGAAAGGTCTTGTTGAGCTCGGACGGGTAAGAAAAGAAAGAACTTCTCTGCGTAATGTGTACAAAGAATCGTCTTGAAGAATGTTCTAAACTACATAAAAAAATCCATTTATCTTTGCTATTCGCGCTGTTTTTGCTTAACAGAAGAAAAGACGATAAGTAAAACAAAGAAAAATTGTTCCCTTTTTATTGCTGCACGACTCTTTTCTCTGCCATTGTTGCGTCCGAGGAGCTCTGAATACGATTTGTTTTTAAAATGTGCCTTTTATTTCTTCAACCCCAAAAATCTGAATAAATTGCCTGTAGAAAAGAAGCAAACCATGCCGATTTAGATATATGCAAGGCAGCTAGAGGGTTGGCTGGAATCAAATAGAAACGTTTTAGAGTTTCCTTAGCGTCAGTAGCAGATGGAAACGTTTTATTTATATGTCCGTCTGTCAGTTTATCTGTGGAGAAAAAAACATCTCATCAGAAAGATGAATGTTGGTTCATTTTTAGTACATGGCTGCCATGATACACTCTTGGATGCGCTAGGTCAATAATTTTAAGTTCGAAAAATATGACGTTTAGTGAAATAATAGTAACGCCAAAATACGTATCATATGATTAATGGATTTTCCTAAAGAAACGAGTTTTACTCCACACCGTAAGTCTCATTTTCCATTATCAATCCACAAAGCCAACATTTCCTCCCTTGTTTTTAAGCAAAATGTATGTTCAGAATGGGTACTTAGGTCTTTCCGTGCCATGTTTTGTGTCCCAAAATGTTTTTTTGTTTTCTTTTCACAGTTAATTTGGCAGAAGCATGAGCGATTTTCGTACTATGATTTCACTTATAATACAGTACATGTTTTTTGTTTTTTATTTGTCGGTCCCCTTTTCCTTTTTACATGATATTTTTATTCGTTAGATGATTGTAAATAATTAAATCAATGTAAGTATTGGATAGCTTCATCAGTGACGGATTAAGGCTTTAGTGGGCCAAAATATTTTAAGTGAAATTCTTCGCACCTGCACGCCCCAGTCACCAGAGAATAACCCTACTGTCTGTTCTGTCTGACTCCCTGGTGGCTGTTCTGTCGACCTCCCTGGTGGCTGTTTGGTCTGCCTTACTGGTGGCTGTTTGGTCTGCCTCCCTGGTAGCTATTCTGTCTACCTCCCTGGTGGTTGTTTGGTCTGCCTCTCTGGTGGCTGTTCTGTCTACCTCCCTGGTGGCTGTTTGGTCTGCCTCCCTGGTGGCTGTTCTGTCTACCTCCCTGGTGGCTGTTTGGTCTGCCTTACTGGTGGCTGTTTGGTCTGCCTCCCTGGTGGCTATTCTGTCTACCTCCCTGGTGGTTGTTTGGTCTGCCTCTCTGGTGGCTGTTCTGTCTACCTCCCTGGTGGCTGTTTGGTCTGCCTCCCTGGTGGCTGTTCTGTCTACCTCCCTGGTGGCTGTTTGGTCTGCCTTACTGGTGGCTGTTTGGTCTGCCTCCCTGGTAGCTATTCTGTCTACCTCCCTGGTGGTTGTTTGGTCTGCCTCTCTGGTGGCTGTTCTGTCTACCTCCCTGGTGGCTGTTTGGTCTGCCTCCCTGGTGGCTGTTCTGTCTACCTCCCTGGTGGCTGTTTGGTCTGCCTTACTGGTGGCTGTTTGGTCTGCCTCCCTGGTAGCTATTCTGTCTACCTCTGGTGGCTGTTTGGTCAGCCTCCCTGGTGGCTGTTTGGTCTGCCTCCCTGGTGGCTGTTTGGTCTGCCTCCCTGGTGGCTGTTCTGTCTACCTCCTGGTGGCTGTTTGGTCTGCCTTACTGGTGGCTGTTTGGTCTGCCTCCCTGGTAGCTATTCTGTCTACCTCCCTGGTGGCTGTTTGGTCTGCCTTACTGGTGGCTGTTTGGTCTGCCTCCTGGTAGCTATTCTGTCTACCTCCCTGGTGGCTGTTTGGTCAGCCTCCCTGGTGGCTGTTTGGTCTGCCTCCTGGTGGCTATTCTGTCTACCTCCCTGGTGGCTGTTTGGTCTGCCTTACTGGTGGCTGTTTGGTCTGCCTCCCTGGTAGCTATTCTGTCTACCTCCCTGGTGGCTGTTTGGTCTGCCTTACTGGTGGCTGTTTGGTCTGCCTCCCTGGTAGCTATTCTGTCTACCTCCCTGGTGGTTGTTTGGTCTGCCTCTCTGGTGGCTGTTCTGTCTACCTCCCTGGTGGCTGTTTGGTCTGCCTCCCTGGTGGCTGTTCTGTCTACCTCCCTGGTGGCTGTTTGGTCTGCCTTACTGGTGGCTGTTTGGTCTGCCTCCCTGGTAGCTATTCTGTCTACCTCCCTGGTGGCTGTTTGGTCAGCCTCCCTGGTGGCTGTTTGGTCTGCCTCCCTGGTGGCTGTTTGGTCTGCCTCCCTGGTGGCTGTTCTGTCTACCTCCCTGGTGGCTGTTTGGTCTGCCTTACTGGTGGCTGTTTGGTCTGCCTCCCTGGTAGCTATTCTGTCTACCTCCCTGGTGGCTGTTTGGTCTGCCTTACTGGTGGCTGTTTGGTCTGCCTCCTGGTAGCTATTCTGTCTACCTCCCTGGTGGCTGTTTGGTCAGCCTCTGGTGGCTGTTTGGTCTGCCTCCCTGGTGGCTATTCTGTCTACCTCCCTGGTGGCTGTTTGGTCTGCCTTACTGGTGGCTGTTTGGTCTGCCTCCCTGGTAGCTATTCTGTCTACCTCCCTGGTGGCTGTTTGGTCTGCCTCTCTGGTGGCTGTTCTGTCTGCCTCCCTGGTGGCTGTTTGGTCTGCCTCCCTGGTGGCTGTTTGGTCTGCCTTACTGGTGGCTGTTTGGTCTGCCTCCCTGGTAGGCTATTCTGTCTACCTCCCTGGTGGTTGTTTGGTCTGCCTCTCTGGTGGCTATTCTGTCTACCTCCCTGGTGGCTGTTTGGTCTGCCTCCCTGGTGGCTGTTCTGTCTACCTCCCTGGTGGCTGTTTGGTCTGCCTTACTGGTGGCTGTTTGGTCTGCCTCCCTGGTAGCTATTCTGTCTACCTCCCTGGTGGCTGTTTGGTCTGCCTTACTGGTGGCTGTTTGGTCTGCCTCCCTGGTAGCTATTCTGTCTACCTCCCTGGTGGCTGTTTGGTCTGCCTCTCTGGTGGCTGTTCTGTCTGCCTCCCTGGTGGCTATTCTGTCTGCCTCCCTGGTGGCTGTTTGGTCTGCCTTACTGGTGGCTGTTTGGTCTGCCTCCCTGGTAGCTATTCTGTCTACCTCCCTGGTGGTTGTTTGGTCTGCCTCTCTGGTGGCTATTCTGTCTACCTCCCTGGTGGCTGTTTGGTCTGCCTCCCTGGTGGCTGTTCTGTCTACCTCCCTGGTGGCTGTTTGGTCTGCCTTACTGGTGGCTGTTTGGTCTGCCTCCCTGGTAGCTATTCTGTCTACCTCCCTGGTGGCTGTTTGGTCTGCCTTACTGGTGGCTGTTTGGTCTGCCTCCCTGGTAGCTATTCTGTCTACCTCCCTGGTGGCTGTTTGGTCTGCCTCTCTGGTGGCTGTTCTGTCTGCCTCCCTGGTGGCTATTCTGTCTGCCTCCCTGGTGGCTGTTTGGTCTGCCTTACTGGTGGCTGTTTGGTCTGCCTCCCTGGTAGCTATTCTGTCTACCTCCCTGGTGGTTGTTTGGTCTGCCTCTCTGGTGGCTATTCTGTCTACCTCCCTGGTGGCTGTTTGGTCTGCCTCCCTGGTGGCTGTTCTGTCTACCTCCCTGGTGGCTGTTTGGTCTGCCTTACTGGTGGCTGTTTGGTCTGCCTCCCTGGTAGCTATTCTGTCTACCTCCCTGGTGGCTGTTTGGTCTGCCTTACTGGTGGCTGTTTGGTCTGCCTCCCTGGTAGCTATTCTGTCTACCTCCCTGGTGGCTGTTTGGTCTGCCTCTCTGGTGGCTGTTCTGTCTGCCTCCCTGGTGGCTGTTTGGTCTGCCTCCCTGGTGGCTGTTTGGTCTGCCTTACTGGTGGCTGTTTGGTCTGCCTCCCTGGTAGCTATTCTGTCTACCTCCCTGGTGGTTGTTTGGTCTGCCTCTCTGGTGGCTATTCTGTCTACCTCCCTGGTGGCTGTTTGGTCTGCCTCCCCTGGTGGCTGTTCTGTCTACCTCCCTGGTGGCTGTTTGGTCTGCCTTACTGGTGGCTGTTTGGTCTGCCTCCCTGGTAGCTATTCTGTCTACCTCCCTGGTGGCTGTTTGGTCTGCCTCCCTGGTGGCTATTCTGTCTACCTCCCTGGTGGCTGTTTGGTCTGCCTTACTGGTGGCTGTTTGGTCTGCCTCCCTGGTAGCTATTCTGTCTACCTCCCTGGTGGCTGTTTGGTCTGCCTTTCTGGTGGCTGTTCTGTCTGCCTCCCTGGTGGCTGTTTGGTCTGCCTCCCTGGTGGCTATTCTGTCTGCCTCCCTGGTGGCTGTTTGGTCTGCCTCCCTGGTGGCTGTTTGGTCTGCCTCCTGGTAGTTATTCTGTCTACCTCCCTGGTGGCTGTTTGGTCTGCCTCCCTGGTAGCTATTCTGTCTGCCTCCCTGGTGGCTGTTTGGTCTGCCTCCCTGGTGGCTGTTTGGCCTGCCTCCCTGGTGGCTATTCTGTCTACCTCCCTGGTGGCTGTTTGGTCTGCCTCCCTGGTGGCTATTCTGTCTACCTCCCTGGTGGCTGTTTGGTCTGCCTTACTGGTAGCTATTCTGTCTGCCTCCCTGGTGGCTGTTTGGTCTGCCTCCCTGGTGGCTGTTTGGTCTGCCTCCCTGGTAGTTATTCTGTCTACCTCCCTGGTGGCTGTTTGGTCTGCCTCCCTGGTAGCTATTCTGTCTGCCTCCCTGGTGGCTGTTTGGTCTGCCTCCCTGGTGGCTGTTTGGTCTGCCTCCCTGGTGGCTATTCTGTCTACCTCCCTGGTGGCTGTTTGGTCTGCCTCCCTGGTAGCTATTCTGTCTGCCTCCCTGGTGGCTGTTTGGTCTGCCTCCTGGTGGCTGTTTGGTCTGCCTCCTGGTGGCTATTCTGTCTGCCTCCCTGGTGGCTGTTTGGTCTGCCTTCCTGGTGGCTGTTTGGTCTGCCTCCCTGGTAGTTATTCTGTCTACCTCCCTGGTGGCTGTTTGGTCTGCCTCCCTGGTAGCTATTCTGTCTGCCTCCCTGGTGGCTGTTTGGTCTGCCTTCCTGGTGGCTGTTTGGTCTGCCTCCTGGTGGCTATTCTGTCTACCTCCCTGGTGGCTGTTTGTTCTGCCTCCCTGTTGGCTGTTTGGTCTGCCTCCCTGGTGGCTATTCTGTCTACCTCCCTGGTGGCTGTTTGGTCTGCCTTCCTGGTGGCTGTTTGGTCTGCCTCCCTGGTAGCTATTCTGTCTACCTGCCTGGTGGCTGTTTGGTCTGCCTCTCTGGTGGCTGTTCTGTCTGCCTCCCTGGTGGCTGTTTGGTCTGCCTCCCTGGTGGCTATTCTGTCTACCTCCCTGGTGGCTGTTTGGTCTGCCTCTCTGGTGGCTGTTCTGTCTGCCTCCCTGGTGGCTGTTTGGTCTGCCTCCCTGGTGGCTGTTCTGTCAACCTCCCTGGTGGCTGTTTGGTCTGCCTCCCTGGTGGCTATTCTGTCTACCTCCCTGGTGGCTGTTTGGTCTGCCTTACTGGTGGCTGTTTGGTCTGCCTCCCTGGTAGCTATTCTGTCTACCTCCCTGGTGGCTGTTTGGTCTGCCTCTCTGGTGGCTGTTCTGTCTGCCTCCCTGGTGGCTGTTTGGTCTGCCTCCCTGGTGGCTGTTTGGTCTGCCTTACTGGTGGCTGTTTGGTCTGCCTCCCTGGTAGCTATTCTGTCTACCTCCCTGGTGGTTGTTTGGTCTGCCTCTCTGGTGGCTGTTCTGTCTACCTCCCTGGTGGCTGTTTGGTCTGCCTCCTGGTGGCTGTTCTGTCTACCTCCCTGGTGGCTGTTTGGTCTGCCTTACTGGTGGCTGTTTGGTCTGCCTCCCTGGTAGCTATTCTGTCTACCTCCCTGGTGGCTGTTTGGTCAGCCTCCCTGGTGGCTGTTTGGTCTGCCTCCCTGGTGGCTATTCTGTCTACCTCCCTGGTGGCTGTTTGGTCTGCCTTACTGGTGGCTGTTTGGTCTGCCTCCCTGGTAGCTATTCTGTCTACCTCCCTGGTGGCTGTTTGGTCTGCCTCTCTGGTGGCTGTTCTGTCTGCCTCCCTGGTGGCTGTTTGGTCTGCCTCCCTGGTGACTATTCTGTCTGCCTCCCTGGTGGTTGTTTGGTCTGCCTCCCTGGTGGCTGTTTGGTCTGCCTCCCTGGTAGTTATTCTGTCTACCTCCCTGGTGGCTGTTTGGTCTGCCTCCCTGGTAGCTATTCTGTCTGCCTCCCTGGTGGCTGTTTGGTCTGCCTCCCTGGTGGCTGTTTGGCCTGCCTCCCTGGTGGCTATTCTGTCTACCTCCCTGGTGGCTGTTTGGTCTGCCTCCCTGGTGGCTGTTTGGTCTGCCTCCCTGGTGGCTATTCTGTCTACCTCCCTGGTGGCTGTTTGGTCTGCCTTACTGGTAGCTATTCTGTCTGCCTCCCTGGTGGCTGTTTGGTCTGCCTCCCTGGTGGCTGTTTGGTCTGCCTCCCTGGTAGTTATTCTGTCTACCTCCCTGGTGGCTGTTTGGTCTGCCTCCCTGGTAGCTATTCTGTCTGCCTCCCTGGTGGCTGTTTGGTCTGCCTCCCTGGTGGCTGTTTGGTCTGCCTCCCTGGTGGCTGTTTGGTCTGCCTCCCCTGGTGGCTATTCTGTCTACCTCCCTGGTGGCTGTTTGGTCTGCCTCCCTGGTAGCTATTCTGTCTGCCTCCCTGGTGGCTGTTTGGTCTGCCTCCCTGGTAGCTGTTCTGTCTGCCTCCCTGGTGGCTGTTTGGCCTGCCTCCCTGGTGGCTGTTTGGTCTGCCTCCCTTGTGGCTGTTTGGTCTGCTTCCCTGGTAGCTGTTCTGTCTGCCTCCCTGGTGGCTGTTTGGCCTGCCTCCCTGGTGGCTGTTTGGTCTGCCTCCCTTGTGGCTGTTTGGTCTGCTTCCCTGGTAGCTGTTCTGTCTGCCTCCCTGGTGGCTGTTTGGCCTGCCTCCCTGGTGGCTGTTTGGTCTGCCTCCCTTGTGGCTGTTTGGTCTGCTTCCCTGGTAGCTGTTCTGTCTGCCTCCCTGGTGGCTGTTTGGCCTGCCTCCCTGGTGGCTGTTTGGTCTGCCTCCCTTGTAGCTGTTTGGTCTGCTTCCCTGGTAGCTGTTCTGTCTGCCTCCCTGGTGGCTGTTTGGTCTGCCTCCCTGGTAGCTGTTCTGTCTGCCTCCCTGGTGGCTGTTTGGTCTGCCTCCCTGGTGGCTGTTTGGCCTGCCTCCCTGGTGGCTGTTTGGTCTGCCTCCCTGGTTTCTGTTTGGTCTGCTTCCCTGGTAGCTGTTCTGTCTGCCTCCCTTGTAGCTGTTCTGTCTGCCTCCCTGGTGGCTGATTGGTCTGCCTCCCTGGTAGCTGTTCGGTCTGCCTCCCTGGTGGCTGTTTGGTCTACCTCCTTGATGGCTGTTGGGTCTGCCTCCCTGGTGGCTGTTTGGTCTGCCTCCCTGGTAGCTGTTCTGTCTACCTCCCTGGTGGCTGTTCCGTCTGCCTTCCTGGTGGCTGTTCTGTCGGCCTCCCTGGTGGATGTTCTGTATGCCTCCCTCGTGGCTGTTTGGTCTGCCGCCCTGGTGTCTGTTGGGTCTACTTCCCTGGTGGCTGTTCTCTCTACCTCCCTGGTGGCTGTTCTGTCTGCCTTCCTGGTGGCTGTTGGGTCTGCCTCCTTGGTGGCTGTTGGGTCTGCCTCCCTGGTGGCTGTTTGGTCTGCCTCCCTGGTAGCTGTTCTGTCTGCCTCCCTGGTAGCTGTTCTGTCTGCCTCCCTGGTGACTGTTCTGTCTGCCTCCCTGGTGGCTGTTTGGTCTGCCTTCCTGGTGGCTGTTGGGTCTGCCTCCTTGGTGGCTGTTGGGTCTGCCTCCCTGGTGGCTGTTTGGTCTGCCTCCCTGGTAGCTGTTCTGTCTGCCTCCCTGGTAACTGTTCTGTCTGCCTCCCTGCTGGATGTTTGATCTGCCTCTCTGGTGGCTGTTTGGTCTGCCTCCATGGTGGCTGTTTGGTCTGCCTCCCTGGTGGCTGTTTGGTCTGCCTCCCTGGTAGCTGTTCTGTCTGCCTCCCTGGTAGCTGTTCTGTCTGCCTCCCTGGTGACTGTTCTGTCTGCCTCCCTGGTGGCTGTTTGGTCTGCCTTCCTGGTGGCTGTTGGGTCTGCCTCCTTGGTGGCTGTTGGGTCTGCCTCCCTGGTGGCTGTTTGGTCTGCCTCCCTGGTAGCTGTTCTGTCTGCCTCCCTGGTAACTGTTCTGTCTGCCTCCCTGCTGGATGTTTGATCTGCCTCTCTGGTGGCTGTTTGGTCTGCCTCCATGGTGGCTGTTTGGTCTGCCTCCCTGGTAGCTGTTCTGTCTGCCTCCCTGGTGACTGTTCTGTCTGCCTCCCTGGTGACTGTTCTGTCTGCCTCCCTGGTAGCTGTTTGGTCTGCCTTCCTGGTGGCTGTTGGGTCTGCCTCCTTGGTGGCTGTTGGGTCTGCCTCCCTGGTGGCTGTTTGGTCTGCCTCCCTGGTAGCTGTTCTGTCTGCCTCCCTGGTAACTGTTCTGTCTGCCTCCCTGCTGGATGTTTGATCTGCCTCTCTGGTGGCTGTTTGGTCTGCCTCCATGGTGGCTGTTCTGTCGGCCTCCCTGGTGGATGTTCTGTATGCCTCCCTCGTGGCTGTTTGGTCTGTCGCCCTCGTGTCTGTTGGGTCTACTTCCCTGGTGGCTGTTCTGTCTACCTCCCTGGTGGCTGTTCTGTCTGCCTTCATGATGGCTGTTGGGTCTGCCTCCTTGGTAGCTGTTCTGTCTGCCTCCCTGGTGGCTGTTCTGTCTGCCTCCCTGCTGGATGTTTGATCTGCCTCTCTGGTGGCTGTTTGGTCTGCCTCCCTGGTGGCTGTTCTGTCTGCCTTCATGATGGCTGTTGGGTCTGCCTCCTTGGTAGCTGTTCTGTCTGCCTCCCTGGTAACTGTTCTGTCTGCCTCCCTGCTGGATGTTTGATCTGCCTCTCTGGTGGCTGTTTGGTCTGCCTCCATGGTGGCTGTTCCGTCTGCCTTCCTGGTGGCTGTTCTGTCGGCCTTCCTGGTGGATGTTCTGTATGCCTCCCTCGTGGCTGTTTGGTCTGCCGCCCTGGTGTCTGTTGGGTCTACTTCCCTGGTGGCTGTTCTGTCTACCTCCCTGGTGGCTGTTCTGTCTGCCTCCCTGGTGGCTGTTCTGTCTGCCTCCCTGGTGGCTGTTTGGTCTGCCTCCCTGGTGGCTGTTCTGTCTACCTCCCTGGTGGCTGTTTGGTCTGCCTCCCTGGTAGCTGTTTGGTCTGTCTCACTGGTAGCTCTTCGGTCTGCCTCCCTGGTGGGTGTTCGGTTTGCTTCCCTGGTGGGTGTTCGGTCTGCTTCCCTGGTGGCTGTTTGGCCTGCCTCCCTGGTGGCTGTTGGGTCTGCCTCCCTTGTGGCTGTTTGGTCTGCCTCCCTGGTGGCTGTTTGGTCTGCCTTCCTGGTGGCTGTTCTGTCCGCCTCCGTGGTGGCTGTTTTGTCTGCCTCCCTGGTGGCTGTTTGGCCTGCCTCCCTGGTGGTTGATGGGTCTGCCTCCCTTGTGGCTGTTTGGTCTGCCTCCCTGGTGGCTGTTTGGTCTGCCTTCCTGGTGGCTGTTTGGTCTGCCTCCCGGGTGGCTGTTCAGTCTGCCTCCCTTGTGGCTGTTCGGTCTGCCTCCCTGGTGGCTGTTTGATCTGCCTCTCTGGTGGCTGTTGGGTCTGCCTCCCTTGTGGCTGTTTGGTCTGCCTCCCTGGTGGCTGTTTGGCCTGCCTCCCTGGTGGTTGGTGGGTCTGCCTCCCTTGTGGCTGTTTGGTCTGCCTCCCTGGTGGTTGATGGGTCTGCCTCCCTTGTGGCTGTTCGGTCTGCCTCCCTGGTGGCTGTTTGGCCTGCCTCCCTGGTGGTTGGTGGGTCTGCCTCCCTTGTGGCTGTTTGGTCTGCCTCCCTGGTGACTGTTTGGTCTGCCTCCCGGGTGGCTGTTCAGTCTGCCTCCCTTGTGGCTGTTCGGTCTGCCTCCCTGGTGGCTGTTTGATCTGCCTCTCTGGTGGCTGTTGGGTCTGTATCCCTGGTGTCTGTTCCGTCTGCCTAACTGGTGGCTGTTCCGTCTGCCTCCCTGGTGGCTGTTCTGTCGGCCTCCCTGGTGGATGTTCTGTCGGCCTCCCTGGTGGATGTTCTGTATGCCTCCCTCGTGGCTGTTTGGTCTGCCGCCCTGGTGACTGTTGGGTCTACTTCCCTGGTATGTGTTCGGTCTGCTTCCCTAGTGGCTGTTCTGTCTGCCTCTCTGATGGCTGTTCGGTCTGCCTTCTTGGTGGCTGTTCTGTCGGCCTCCCTGGTGGATATTCTGTATGCTTCCCTCGTGGCTGTTTGGTCTGCCTCTCTGGTGGCAGTTTGGTCTGCCTCCCTGGTGGCTGTTCCGTCTGCTTTCCTGGTGGCTGTTCCTTCTGCCTTCCTGGTGGCTGTTCTGTCGGCCTCCCTGGTGGATGTTCTGTATGCCTCCTCGTGGCTGTTTGGTCTGCCGCCCTGGTGTCTGTTGGGTCTACTTCCCTGGTGGGTGTTCGGTCCGCTTCCCTGGTGGCTGTTCTGTCTGCCTCTCTGGTGGCTGTTCGGTCTGCCGCCCTGGTGGCTGTTGGGTCTGCCTCTCTGGTGGCTGTTCCGTCTGCCTCCCTTGTGGCTGGTCCGTCTGCCTTCCTGGTGGCTGTTCCGTCTGCCTTCTTGGTGGCTGTTCTGTCGGCCTCCCTGGTGGATGTTCTGTATGGCTCCCTGGTGGCTGTTGGGTCTGCCTCCCTGGTGGCTGTTGGGTCTGCCTCCCTGGTATCTGTTGCGTCTCCTTTCCTGGTGGCTCTTCCGTCTGCCTTCCTGGTGGCTGTTCTGTCGGCTTCCCTGGTGGATGTTCTGTATGCCTCCCTCGTGGCTGTTTGGTCTGCCGCCCTGGTGTCTGTTGGGTCTACTTCCCTGGTGGGTGTTCGGTCCGCTTCCCTGGTGGCTGTTCTGTCTGCCTCTCTGGTGGCTGTTCCGTCTGCCTCCCTTGTGGCTGGTCCGTCTGCCTTCCTGTTGGCTGTTCCGTCTGCCTTCTTGGTGGCTGTTCTGTCGGCCTCCCTGGTGGATGTTCTGTATGGCTCCCTGGTGGCTGTTTGGTCTGCCGCCCTGGTGGCTGTTGGGTCTGCCTCCCTGGTGGCTGTTGGGTCTGCCTCCCTGGTATCTGTTGCGTCTCCTTTCCTGGTGGCTCTTCCGTCTGCCTTCCTGGTGGCTGTTCTGTCGGCTTCCCTGGTGGATGTTCTGTATGCCTCCTCGTGGCTGTTTGGTCTGCCGCCCTGGTGTCTGTTGGGTCTACTTCCCTGGTGGGTGTTCGGTCCGCTTCCCTGGTGGCTGTTCTGTCTGCCTCTCTGGTGGCTGTTCCGTCTGCCTCCCTTGTGGCTGGTCCGTCTGCCTTCCTGTTGGCTGTTCCGTCTGCCTTCTTGGTGGCTGTTCTGTCGGCCTCCCTGGTGGATGTTCTGTATGGCTCCCTGGTGGCTGTTTGGTCTGCCGCCCTGGTGGCTGTTGGGTCTGCCTCCCTGGTGGCTGTTGGGTCTGCCTCCCTGGTATCTGTTGCGTCTCCTTTCCTGGTGGCTCTTCCGTCTGCCTTCCTGGTGGCTGTTCTGTCGGCTTCCCTGGTGGATGTTCTGTATGCCTCCCTCGTGGCTGTTTGGTCTGCCGCCCTGGTGTCTGTTGGGTCTACTTCCCTGGTGGGTGTTCGGTCCGCTTCCCTGGTGGCTGTTCTGTCTGCCTCTCTGGTGGCTGTTCCGTCTGCCTCCCTTGTGGCTGGTCCGTCTGCCTTCCTGTTGGCTGTTCCGTCTGCCTTCTTGGTGGCTGTTCTGTCGGCCTCCCTGGTGGATGTTCTGTATGGCTCCCTGGTGGCTGTTTGGTCTGCCGCCCTGGTGGCTGTTGGGTCTGCCTCCCTGGTGGCTGTTGGGTCTGCCTCCCTGGTATCTGTTGCGTCTCCTTTCCTGGTGGCTCTTCCGTCTGCCTTCCTGGTGGCTGTTCTGTCGGCTTCCCTGGTGGATGTTCTGTATGCCTCCCTCGTGGCTGTTTGGTCTGCCGCCCTGGTGTCTGTTGGGTCTACTTCCCTGGTGGGTGTTCGGTCCGCTTCCCTGGTGGCTGTTCTGTCTGCCTCTCTGGTGGCTGTTCCGTCTGCCTCCCTTGTGGCTGGTCCGTCTGCCTTCCTGGTGGCTGTTCCGTCTGCCTTCTTGGTGGCTGTTCTGTCGGCCTCCCTGGTGGATGTTCTGTATGGCTCCCTGGTGGCGGTTGGGTCTGCCTCCCTGGTGGCTGTTGGGTCTGCCTCCCTGGTATCTGTTGCGTCTCCTTTCCTGGTGGCTCTTCCGTCTGCCTTCCTGGTGGCTGTTCTGTCGGCTTCCCTGGTGGATGTTCTGTATGCCTCCCTCGTGGCTGTTTGGTCTGCCGCCCTGGTGTCTGTTGTTTCTACTTCCCTGGTGGGTGTTCGGTCCGCTTCCCTGGTGGCTGTTCTGTCTGCCTCTCTGGTGGCTGTTCCGTCTGCCTCCCTTGTGGCTGGTCCGTCTGCCTTCCTGTTGGCTGTTCCGTCTGCCTTCTTGGTGGCTGTTCTGTCGGCCTCCCTGGTGGATGTTCTGTATGGCTCCCTGGTGGCTGTTTGGTCTGCCGCCCTGGTGGCTGTTGGGTCTGCCTCCCTGGTGGCTGTTGGGTCTGCCTCCCTGGTATCTGTTGCGTCTCCTTTCCTGGTGGCTGTTCCGTCTGCCTTCTTGGTGGCTGTTCTGTCGGCCTCCCTGGTGGATGTTCTGTATGGCTCCCTGGTGGCTGTTTGGTCTGCCGCCCTGGTGGCTGTTGGGTCTGCCTCCCTGGTGGCTGTTGGGTCTGCCTCCCTGGTATCTGTTGCGTCTCCTTTCCTGGTGGCTCTTCCGTCTGCCTTCCTGGTGGCTGTTCTGTCGGCTTCCCTGGTGGATGTTCTGTATGCCTCCCTCGTGGCTGTTTGGTCTGCCGCCCTGGTGTCTGTTGGGTCTACTTCCCTATTGGGTGTTCGGTCCGCTTCCCTGGTGGCTGTTCTGTCTGCCTCTCTGGTGGCTGTTCCGTCTGCCTCCCTTGTGGCTGGTCCGTCTGCCTTCCTGGTGGCTGTTCCGTCTGCCTTCTTGGTGGCTGTTCTGTCGGCCTCCCTGGTGGATGTTCTGTATGGCTCCCTGGTGGCTGTTGGGTCTGCCTCCCTGGTGGCTGTTGGGTCTGCCTCCCTGGTATCTGTTGCGTCTCCTTTCCTGGTGGCTCTTCCGTCTGCCTTCCTGGTGGCTGTTCTGTCGGCTTCCCTGGTGGATGTTCTGTATGCCTCCCTCGTGGCTGTTTGGTCTGCCTTCCTGGTGGCTGTTCCGTCTGCCTTCTTGGTGGCTGTTCTGTCGGCCTCCCTGGTGGATGTTCTGTATGGCTCCCTATTGGCTGTTGGGTCTGCCTCCCTGG
Organism: Macrothele yani; assembly: GCA_039090855.1. Lineage (NCBI taxonomy): Eukaryota > Metazoa > Arthropoda > Arachnida > Araneae > Macrothelidae > Macrothele > Macrothele yani. Next base: position 27,863,572 of record CM077005.1, read on the forward strand.
TGGCTGTTGGGTCTGCCTCCCTGGTATCTGTTGCGTCTCCTTTCCTGGTGGCTCTTCCGTCTGCCTTCTTGGTGGCTGTTCTGTCGGCCTCCCTGGTGGATGTTCTGTATGGCTCCCTGGTGGCTGTTTGGTCTGCCGCCCTGGTGGCTGTTGGGTCTGCCTCCCTGGTGGCTGTTGGGTCTGCCTCCCTGGTATCTGTTGCGTCTCCTTTCCTGGTGGCTGTTCCGTCTGCCTTCTTGGTGGCTGTTCTGTCGGCCTCCCTGGTGGATGTTCTGTATGGCTCCCTGGTGGCTGTTTGGTCTGCCGCCCTGGTGGCTGTTTGGTCTACCGCCCTGGTGGCTGTTGGGTCTGCCTCCCTGGTGGCTGTTGGGTCTGCCTCCCTGGTATCTGTTGCGTCTCCTTTCCTGGTGGCTCTTCCGTCTGCCTTCCTGGTGGCTGTTCTGTCGGCTTCCCTGGTGGATGTTCTGTATGCCTCCTCGTGGCTGTTTGGTCTGCCGCCCTGGTGTCTGTTGGGTCTACTTCCCTGGTGGGTGTTCGGTCCGCTTCCCTGGTGGCTGTTCTGTCTGCCTCTCTGGTGGCTGTTCCGTCTGCCTCCCTTGTGGCTGGTCCGTCTGCCTTCCTGTTGGCTGTTCCGTCTGCCTTCTTGGTGGCTGTTCTGTCGGCCTCCCTGGTGGATGTTCTGTATGGCTCCCTGGTGGCTGTTTGGTCTGCCGCCCTGGTGGCTGTTGGGTCTGCCTCCCTGGTGGCTGTTGGGTCTGCCTCCCTGGTATCTGTTGCGTCTCCTTTCCTGGTGGCTCTTCCGTCTGCCTTCCTGGTGGCTGTTCTGTCGGCTTCCCTGGTGGATGTTCTGTATGCCTCCCTCGTGGCTGTTTGGTCTGCCGCCCTGGTGTCTGTTGGGTCTACTTCCCTGGTGGGTGTTCGGTCCGCTTCCCTGGTGGCTGTTCTGTCTGCCTCTCTGGTGGCTGTTCCGTCTGCCTCCCTTGTGGCTGGTCCGTCTGCCTTCCTGTTGGCTGTTCCGTCTGCCTTCTTGGTGGCTGTTCTGTCGGCCTCCCTGGTGGATGTTCTGTATGGCTCCCTGGTGGCTGTTTGGTCTGCCGCCCTGGTGGCTGTTGGGTCTGCCTCCCTGGTGGCTGTTGGGTCTGCCTCCCTGGTGGCTGTTGGGTCTGCCTCCCTGGTATCTGTTGCGTCTCCTTTCCTGGTGGCTCTTCCGTCTGCCTTCCTGGTGGCTGTTCTGTCGGCTTCCCTGGTGGATGTTCTGTATGCCTCCCTCGTGGCTGTTTGGTCTGCCGCCCTGGTGTCTGTTGGGTCTACTTCCCTGGTGGGTGTTCGGTCCGCTTCCCTGGTGGCTGTTCTGTCTGCCTCTCTGGTGGCTGTTCCGTCTGCCTCCCTTGTGGCTGGTCCGTCTGCCTTCCTGTTGGCTGTTCCGTCTGCCTTCTTGGTGGCTGTTCTGTCGGCCTCCCTGGTGGATGTTCTGTATGGCTCCCTGGTGGCTGTTTGGTCTGCCGCCCTGGTGGCTGTTGGGTCTGCCTCCCTGGTATCTGTTGCGTCTCCTTTCCTGGTGGCTCTTCCGTCTGCCTTCCTGGTGGCTGTTTTGTCGGCTTCCCTGGTGGATGTTCTGTATGGCTCCCTGGTGGCTGTTGGGTCTGCCTCCCTGGTGGCTGTTGGGTCTGCCTCCCTGGTATCTGTTGCGTCTCCTTTCCTGGTGGCTCTTCCGTCTGCCTTCCTGGTGGCTGTTTTGTCGGCTTCCCTGGTGGATGTTCTGTATGCCTCCCTCGTGGCTGTTCTGTCTGCCTCCCTGGTGGCTGTTCTGTCTGCCTCTCTGGTGGCTGTTTGGTCTGCCTCCCTGGTGGCTGTTCTGTCTACCTCCCTGGTGGCTGTTTGGTCTACCTCCCTGGTAGCTGTTTGGTCTACTTCACACTTTCTCTTTGATGTACCCCATGAGAAAAGCTTTCATTGGCTGCTTCTACATCGCCGGCTCCCTGTTTCTCAAATATTACATCGGATGACGCATGTTCGTTTCTCTGCAATGCCCCAACTGTAATATCCCAGCAGACATTGAACATGTCTATTGGTATTATCCAGGATTGTTACCTGCGTTTAATCTCATGTTCCGTATGGCACACCATCTTTGTCCAGGAAATCTGGGTTCTGTCTCATATTACAATCTACTACAAGATCTTCATCCTGCTTCTCTCCCACCTGTGTGTGTTTATATTTTCACGCTTGTAAAAATTGTAATTTACCTTCATCATCTGACGCATCTAGAAACGCCGCTGTTCCAAAGAATATAAATCTTCGTGTGAAGAACGTCAACTCTCGTAGATATAACGTAAAACAGGCGACAACAGCGCCACCACAAGATTATGTGCTCTGTCGGAAAGCAAACATTCAGGAGCAAAATTCGTTTCAGGGACTACGGCAGCGAATCTTTGATCCACGATGGTTTCCTTCAATCTGATGACTATTTGCTGAGAACAGTTTTTTTTGTTGCTGTTTTCTGATATCCCACCCGTCTCTTATTTTATTGAGAAAAATTTGCAATAACATTAGTGTTACTATTTAGATTAAATATAACAAATACAGTCAAACCTCGATTTAACGAACTTCAAAGGACCAACAATCCTGTACGAAAAATCGCGTAATTCGCTAAATGGAGGAAACCTTTCGAATGAAACATTCAAATTAATCTAGTGTTCATAATAGAATACGTAAGCTAGCTATGTTCTTTTTCTTTCAGTGACTAACTTTTCTAGTGCTGCCTGTGTTCATCAAAACTTTGTCCGTAAATGAGCTGTGTTGTATAATTGAGCTGTAAATTTAACACTGAGAAGAAAAGAAAAAAGGCGCGGTTTGGCGAAGAACTCCAGAGGTTTAGGAATGGGTACGTACCATGTGTGCCCATGACTTCACAGAGTGTTATTGTTCTGTCTGTAGCTGAAAAGAAGAATCCCCAGGGTACTCTAGATTTCGTCCCCCATACCGCCTTTCGTTTTCCAGCTTCATTGTGGTTCGACTTGGGAAAGCAGGTTCTCGCTAAATGACCACTACCCGAAATGTACGGGGACTGAAGGTCATGCTGTTGACATTATGGTACCAGGTATGATATATAATTTTAACCGCACTTCAAGAACGAACAAAAATTTGTAAAATATTTAAAAAAAAATTCAAAAAACATTTTCTGAAAACCCAAACCCGCAAAAGCAGCAGAGAAGAATTCTCAGAAATAACCCCCATTACAAGAAGAAGCAATTTCAACAGGAGCCAAAAACAGGAGAAAAAAACACACCAATGCAAACGAGCAGGGAAAAACATGCAAGAATGCAGAAAGTTTTGAAAATGCTGAGCTTTGGCTTTATCAAGGACCAGCAAAACACAGCATTAACTCATCTCTACAGAGACCTAGTTGAATATGTGTTTCTGCTATGTCATAAATGTATTTCAGGTAAATGGCACATTTAGTGTGTCTGTACTTTCTGGTAAAGTATTTTTATAATACTGTTTACATATTGCAACTTTTCGTTTTTCATTATTTAAGTAACTTTCCAAGTTTTATATTACGTTTCATTTGTCTAAAGTCTTGCTGTGTCTCGCGGCAAATGTCTATAAAATATATTTTTTGTTTTTCGCTCCTAGTCTCTGTGCCAGTTTTCCTGGATTTCTGGTCGATATGTGTTGATAATATTTATATAAAGTAACGTATATATATATATATATATGTAAAGTAAGTTTTTAAAAAATTAAAGTACAAAAGAATAAGAAGGAATGAAGACTAAAAACATGAATGGCCATAAGCAGCCAACCTTATGAAGTGTCAAAATATCAGAAGTTATCTATATATTAATTCTATAAGGTTTTTCACTGTAAGACCAATTGTGAGAGAACGGCTGAACATAACATAAGGTTGAAATATCAAAATAAAGGTCTCACCATGTAGATGTGCCAGTCGAAGAGAAAAATGAGATTGGAGCAACGGTTCGGGCGTTGTGGGGCGGCAAATGTCCCCATTCAATGGGATAATCGTGCAGTTGACAGCCGATCTAATGCGGTTAACTCACGCGCTGTTAAAGGGGGATGTGTGGAGTGACTCAGATAGTCCGAAGTCTATTTTCTCAGTAAACCGTTGTGTAAAACAACGCTAGCAGGAATTTGTTTGAAAGTTCTTATCGGAACAGCGAACACTCGAAGACCTGAATGCGTTGTGACATTGGACTGTATGATGTATATATACAATTTAACATTCATTCGATCCAGTTTATTCACGTAGGTAAGACGTTTCCCATTATGTAAAGATGTAAATAAACGTTTCATATGAGTTTATTTTCTTCAAAAAAAAAAAAAAAAAAAAAAAAAACTAATCGTCGATTCCGACGGGTTTCGTCTACCGGGTTCGAATCCCCGTGAGGTATAGATGTTGTGTTTGTCTTACGGCCCTAGCTCTCTCCCTTCCTTGAAACCAGTGATCCTAAATTATGGACGGGCGAATGCATATAGCCCAAGCGTTGGCTTATTATCATTCTTCCGAAAGGGGTCCGGGTTCGAATCCCATTGAGGCATGGATGTTGTGTCTGTCTTACGGCACTGGCCCTCTCCCTTCCCTGTAACCAGTGACCCTAAATTAGGGACGGGCGACTGCTTATAGCCCACTGAGTTGCTCACGGTGGGCGTTAAACCTCCAATCAAAAAAAAAAAAAAATAATATATAGCATGATAATCAGTCTGTGGACCTCTTCACATGAAAGCTGTTACAGCTATTAAGGCTAAATTTCGTATTTTCGGGATTTACTAAATAATACGAGGAAGTAGTGCATTTCATCTTTTCTTTCGCATAATCGAAAGGTATTTTCAATTTAATTTAAAACAATCTCAAGTTCCAAAACATCAGTCGCTCTGAAAAATCTTAATAGAAAAAAATGCAATTTCAGGGCAGAGATCTAAATTGCAGCATTATTTTTAGCACTTATTTTGCAAAAAAAACCCGTACGTGCTTATTATATCACTTTGTCCGTCCCTCTTTGCACACCCCGTCTCTGCAACTACACTGGTGGAAAGTGAAAAAAGAACACCAAGAAGGAGACGTCTGATACCAACGAAATTTATACAGCAGAATAACGGAATACAGAGGATAACGTGATCAAAACATTATGGCAAAATACAGCTGTATTTGCTGGTAAACTAAAAAATAACATTTCCATGTAACATGGTTAGTACGAGGTTGAACCGCCATGAACTGCGTCACACTGTGCAATTCTGGCATGGAGTTTGTCGTACAGATGTTGGATGTAAGTTTGGGGTATTGAGTTCCAAGCGTCCTCAACCTGGACGCGTAATTCGGGAATGGTCGTGGCTGGCCGTGGAGACTAGATAAGTTGTTGTGCCATAAAATCCCACACGTGCTCAATGGGGGACAAATCCGGTGAACGTGCAGGCCATGAAAGTTGTCTCACACCCTGAAGTGCATGTTGCTTTGCACGTGCAGTGTGTGGGCGTGCGCTATCTTGCTGGAAAACACCACGATGGACCGACCTTACAAATGGCACAACAACGGGCTGAATGATGTTGTTGATGTAGGAGGTGCTTTTTAATGTACCCGGTACAAACACTAGTTGTGTACGGGAGTGATAGCTGATCGCTCCCCACACCAGGAGACCAGGTGTAGGCCCTGTGTGTCGCTGGCGGATGCAAGAAGGGTAGAGACGCTCCCCTCTGCGTCTGCGAACACACATACGGCCATCGGAGGCTCCCAAGCAGAATCTTCTTTTATCGCTGAACACGACAGATCGCCATTGCGTTCTCCAGTGCAGACGTTGGCGACACCACTGCAGCCGTTCCTGACGGTGGGCTGGAGTCAGAGGTACACATGGTAGAGGCACACGTACACGTAGTCCTGCATCCAGTAGACGGTTGCGGATTGTTCGCACAGTCACCTCAGGTGCAACGGCAGCTCGGATTTGCGTCGCAGTGGATGTTCTGCTTGACAACACCGTTCTTCTTATGCGTCGATCGGTCCGCTCATCAGTCCGTCTGTGACTCCCGGTTCCACGCCTTCTCGTGTGGGAATGTTCCTCTGGCCATCATCGTACCACCACCGATACTTCCCGTCCAATTCGCTCCGCAATACGACGATACGATCACCCGGCCTAGCGGAGTCCGACTAAACGACCTCGCTCAAAGTCCGATAACTGCTGAAATCGTACACGTCTTCCATGTCCAGGTATTGCAGCTTCTTCAGGGTCTTCGCACGTGTCCGTACGCCGACGACTGATTACATTCACTTCGCCGTATTCCTTAAATACCACCGACGATAATTTGCATATTATGCCGTGCTGTGGCCTAAGCGCTCACCGGTTGGTCCCGAAATTAACATCACACCTGCGTCAACTCGACTCCATTAACATATGTAAATGTCATGATCGTCCGCCAATTCCTTCTTGGTGTTCTTTTTTCACTTTCCGCCAGTGTATTAGTGCGATTTGAAGGATTCTTTTTGCACTGAGAACCCCAAGATGTGAGAACGAAGATTCTGGTTTTCTTGTCCTTTACGGAATCATAACTTAGTTCCTGGAGGGAGTAAATGAAGATGTTATCGAATTTAAAACGCATTTTATTCCATATCATTGCTCCTAAATATCCGATTGAAAAAAAAAATATTTCTTTCTTTCGATACCATTTATAATAAGGAAGACTTTTTCGGATAGTTTCTTCTTCATGTAATGCACAGCTTTTCCTCTAGGGGGCGTAAAGTTAAATTACGATTTTCCCGATATCTCTGCTTCTAAAAGTCCGATTTGAAAAACCTTTTTTTGCGTCAGTGAAAATTTTCTGGCGGGAGATGTTTTGCCTGTAATTTCTGAATTTCTGCAATGAAATGTTTTCCACTCGGGTTCGGGAGGGTTCATTTCTGTTTTCAATGTATCTGCGCTTTTGAAAACTGGATTGAAAAAGTTCCGTATCGGTCAGATAGCGCCTTACCACGGAAGAACTGTTGCGCATATTTCCTGCTCAAAATAATGCACATGCACGCCGTCCCGGTGGCATATTGGTACAAGCAATGACTCTTGATCGTTCGTCCGAGATGGGTCCGCGTTCGATTCCCGGTGAGGCATGGATGTTATGTTGTCTTACTGCATTCGCTGTCTCCCTTCCTGGGAGGTGGTGGTCCTAAATTAGGGGCGGGCAACTGCTTATAGTCAATCGAGAATCATTAGGGGTGGGCGACTGCTTATAGTAAATCGAGAATTTATTTATTTGATTGACGTCAAATCGTCAATCAAATAAATAAATAAAATAATGTGCGTGTTTGGTGGAACGTAGAGGAGTACTTTTTTGTGTGTGTGCTGAATTTTTAGATTTTCTTCTAATCTGCTTTGAAATGTTTGTTTGTGTGTGAAAAAGATTCAAAAGACGTTTTTGTTACAACCTAAAATTCTGTGTCTTCTTTTTTTGTTTTCTTATCGAAACTGAGAAAAAACTTTTTTCTTTAGTTACACAGCTAAATAAAAGTGCAGTTTCTTGAGACATGCACTATGAAATCTTTTCCGGCAAAATTATTGCGTAAAAACCTCGCGAAACGCTGAAACTGCTAAATTATTCTGTTTCTCTCATCTTGCAAAATTAGTGAAAGTAATAAATGAAATCAAACACATTAAGCATCAGCAAGGTCTGTGACAAAAAAAAAAAAAAGAAAAAAAAAGACATAAATGAAGTGCATTCATTGAAGAGTTTCTAAACACTTTATTAAATTTGAAACAACTTAGCATAAGTGCTCCATGATCAGCAGAAAAATAAACGAATACATAAATAATAAAATCAGAAAATTTCACCATTTTTTTTCTGCAAGTAAAATGAACTGAACAACCTCAGGTTTCCTTTGCGGCAAATCGAGAATCACTGCAAAAGAAAAAAAAATGGTCGTAATATGTGAAAATTGAGTTACATGTGATTTTAGTTTTGTATTTTACATTACAAAGCAGAGCGAGTTTATTGAAGCTAGAAGTAAATTAATGTGTATTGCAAAACAATGGGAGTTTGGGAAATAAATATTTTACCCGCAGTAGTTTTGCAAAATCAATTCTTGAGGGAGAAAATGCATGAAACATCTTTTACTTTTTTCCATGCGATAAGTGAGTTATGGTTCCTTCACAACGCTTTTTGTGAATATTACATGAATAATAATAAAAAGATACTTTCTCTTCCTTTTCATGTTCCATAACAAATTTTACTTAAGAACTTTATCTCATTTGCTGTACTTTTCTTGTGTGTAGGTTTAGACACGGCAATTTCAGGGTTGGTTTATTGTTTTAATGCACTAATATGCTTTTTTTTTTACCTGAAAGTTTGTCTCACTAACTGTTGTAAATTAAATTTCCGTTCAATTTTAATTCACAAACTAGCAAAGGGACCAGTCTTCCCCGGGTTTAACCGAAGTAAGATGAATATGCTCCTAAGCCAGCGTTGTCAGAGTTTTCCTGAAGTTATGAATACCATATATTGCATGTAAGCATTAAAATACCTTCCAGTAATCAAAGGAAAGGACTTCAAAGAAAAGAAATATATGTAGGATCCGATTGAATGCAGGACTAACTTCTTGCGTAACAACTAAAATAATGTTTCATGGAGTAAACAGTGTTATAGGCGTCGTTGAATTCAAGGGAATGAAACAGTCTTAGGCACACGTCCTTTAACTAGCGCACACAACAACTTTCAACTTCGTCTCTCTTCGCCTTATCTCCTGCTGAACTGAATCATCTACTACTCGTGGGGAAAGGAAGCGAGCTGCTCTTTACGCGGTATCGCTGCGACATCTATCGGCAACAGTTCTAAGAAAGTTTCAAAAATCAAAAGGCTTATAAGAAACATCCCACGTACACCATATTGACAAAAGTCACTGGACACCCCCTCAAAAGTAAATGAACGGACCTTCTGGGTTGTTAACATGCGCGGTACAGCTGCAAACGGTATAAAAACAAACCTGCACCTGACCGCAATCATATCGCACTGTGGGGTATAGTGAAAATGTCGCGGCGGGAGAGAACTGGCTTTCAGAGAGGAAATATTGTTGGGTGTTATATTAGTGGGTTGTCCATAAGAGAAACCGAGAGGCGTTTAAACATACCCAAGTCAACTGTTTTGGATGTACTGAATAAGTGGAAGACACATGCCGTGCCTGAAGCAGTAAAACGTACCGTCAGACCAAAGAACATCAGTGATAGAGAACGTCGAAGCCTCAGGAGAATCGTTACAGCTAATCGACGGAGTGCTGAACAAGACCTCAGTGTACAGGTGAGTGAAAATGCTGGAACCTCGGTATGTGCACGTACCATTCACAGAGAACTTCATTCCATGGGTTACTGTAGTCGTGAGGCTGCTCATAAGCCTTTCATCTCCATTCGGAATGCTATTCGTCGTTTAGCATGATGTAAAGAACATTTATTGTGGACCGTAGATCAATGGAAACGGGTCCTATGGACTGATGAATCCAAATACACGATCTATCAGTTTGATGGCCGTGTACGGGTATGGCGAAAGCCAGGGGAACGTTATTTAGCACAGTGTACTGTTCCTGCGGTCAAGTTTGGAGTTGGCAGTGTACTCGTGTGGGGATGTTTTTCGTGGTATGGTCCCGGCCCATTGGTTATCGTGGACAAATCTGTTAACCAGCCCGTCTACCTCGATATTCTAGACAATTATGTTCTACCAACTCTGTGGCAATACTATGAAACCGAGCCTTTAATGCACCAAGCATTAAAGAAGGGACTGTTATGGCGTGGTTTGATGATAATTCCGTATCGTGTGTGGACAGGCCAGCGCAGATCCTTGATCTTAATCCCAGAGAGCACTTATGGGATAAATTAGAGCGCCGCATAAGAAGTATGGAACCAAGACATACTACTAAGCAACAGTTAGCGGCAGCATTATGTACTGAATGGAAGCGCATACCTATCATTGTGTTCCAAAACCTTGTCGAAAGCATATCTCGAAGGGTCAGTGCATGCATTAAAGCCAAAGGTGGACCGACACCGTACTAATATATGTCAATAAATGCTATGTTGTGTTTCTCTTCTAGGTGTCTGGTTACTTTTGTCAATATAGTGTATATACAGAAGAATCTCTATATAACAAACTTCTATTTAACAAAATGTCCTATTTAACGAAATTTTAAACAAAACCTTGACTTTCAAGGACATTTTTTCATGTAAATTGATCTCCATATTACGAAAATCAATTTCTATGTAACGAAGTTTTTCTACTTAAAATTACCAGTTGTGTGTGTGTGTTTGTGTGTTTCAAAACATTTGCTTTAATTTGTTTTAGAACGCTGATTGGAGCAAAACGTTCTTAATTCCCTATCTTGAAATTTTTGATTCTGTAAGACGCGGGAGTCTTGTTAGAAGGGAGACAACACGCGAAGAATCGTATCCATGGAGATGGTACAAAGCAACTCTTTTTCCAAATGCTGATAGATAGCCCATCGTAGAAATTGCATTCCACAGGGTAAAACTGGTTGTAAACAGAGATGGTCACGGGTCAACAATTACTTCATGGTCAAACGGGTCGGGTCAAAGTGTTCCTGACATGATTTCAACCCTGTTTCATTTCCATTATATTTTGAAAGAAATAAAAATTTTCCAAGAACCCTTCGGAGGTTTTTGAAATAATATCTCACAGCTGCAGAGTATGATAGAAGAACTCTCTGAGAAAGGTAAAAGAATGGGATTAAAAATGAATTTTCAAGAGACAAACTGAAGCGCCATGTTTTTACAAGGAATGATGAATTATCTATTCATGGCGTAAAAAACTTGGTTAGAGAGCTTTTGGAAGAAATAGTACAATTTTTAATAGCAATGTGTCATTATGTCTTAAAAGAAAAGTATTTAATCAGTGCATCCTTCTAGTGCTTACGTGCAAAGCAGAGACATTGCCCTTTACTAAAATATATATACAAAGTCTGCAGACAACTGAAAGAAGCATAAAAAGAGGCATGCTAGGTGCAACCAAGAAAGATAAGAAGAGGAAATCGTGGATAAGGAAAATGACAAGTGTGAAAGACATCATGATCAGAGTAAAATCCCTGAAACGGCAATGGGGTGGACATTTTTGAAGAGGAATGGGCCACGAATGGGCAACCGAAAATTTAGGCCGGATTCCAAGGAACAAGAAACACCTAGAAGATCAAGTGGGTCATGGGTGGATGGAGGAGACTGACCCAAGACAGTCCATTGTTGAAGAAACTTAGGGATACCTTTATCCAGCAGTGTATTGATAATGATTGACAATGGTGATGATGGTGATATATTCAAATTTATAGTTCAAAGCAGATTTGTACGGGTCAGGTCCAATCATGTGACGGCCGGATCTGGGCCCGTTGTTGAAGAAATGAAGAAACTTGGGAGTGACCAAAATGCTTGGTGTAACCAAGGAAGATAAGAAGAGGAACTCGTGGATAAGGAAAATGACAAGAGTGGACGACATCATGATCAGAGTAAAAACCCTGAAAATGCAATGGGCTTGACATGTTGCGAGAAGTACGGACCACCGATGGGCAACCGAAGTTTTAGACTGGATTCCAAGGGACAGGAAAAGACCCAAAAGAAGACCACGTGGGAAATAGGTGGATGAAGGGGATTGGCCTAAGACAGTCCGTTGTTGAAGAAAATTGGGGAGACCTTCATCCAGCAGTAGATTGGTAATGATTGACAATAATGATGATGATGATGATATATTCGAATTTACAGTTCAAAGCAGATATGTCCGGGTCAGGTACGGATCAGATTCAATTATGTGACGGCTGGGTCCGGGTTCTAACTTTTTGACCCGTTTCCAACTCTGGTTGTAACTGGTGTCGGCCTGACTCTGTGAAAGTTACGTATTCATTCTCATTCAATCAGTACATGGTTGACTCGCCTGTGTTGTTCGTTGAAAATGATGAAAAGAAAATGCATGTCTCTTGTGAATAAAGTAAAACTTTCCAGTGATGTTGATAAAGGAATGAAGAAGAAAGATGTGGATATAAAAGTATTGCATAGCTGCAAGTAGTGTTATAAAATGTAGTGAAGAAACTATAGTGAGCTATGGAGATGATAGTAAAGAGGTTATCAAAAAAAACTTCACATGAAGAAATGCTAAAGCATTCGATACGATTTGACGAGGATTACAGTTTCAAGAAAGTGCTCCAGATGAAATGTTCCGATGTTTACAAAAACGTAAAACTTTTTTATGAACAAACAGCTTTTTTATAGGAAATCTGTACAGAGCAGAATTACGGATTTTTTTACTATTTAAAATAAGTACATATATTATTAGGATCGTGGATAGGGAAAAAAAGCTTTAGTTTTCGTTCTGTTCTTTTCATAAATTTGTTTATTCAGAGAGTGTATTCTATTTCTACGAATAAACGTAGGAAAAAAGATTTAAACTCATTTACGAAAAGCTTCTACTCAAACGTTCAATTTACTCTCCAAATTCAACAACATTTTACCGTCCTTTTCGTTTAAAATTTTTACAATTTGAGTAAATTTCTGTTTACCCAATTTCTTTTATGACGAAGTTTTTAAGTGGAACGATGGGACTTTGTTAAATAGAGACTCCACTGTGTATTTTCTTGTGCTAGTATCAAGCCACTTGTGTGTGTGTGTGTGTGTGTGTGTGTGTGTGTGTGTGTTTAATCATGATTTCAACTCTTCTTGATCCATGAGTTCCTTTCCTACACTAAGCATGCATCTCTCCATGCTCCTTTGAGTTGTCTGCATCCTCCGTATGTCTGTTTAATTAATATCCAGTCCATAAGAAAGAACTGGGAGGATGAAATGATTAAACACTTTTCTTTTAAGACATAATGGTTAATTGCTCCTGAAAATTGCACTCCAGCCAAGTTTTCTGCGCCTATTTATTTCTTCTGTGTTGTGGCCCTCGCTTGATATCTGTTGTCTACTGTACACACACCAGCCAATGAATTAAAAACCTTTATGCAGATGTACGTAAACATAACCTACGCAGCGTATATGCGAAATACCTGGTTACGTTGTGAAAACACAAATGTTTTCCGTGACGGATATCGATCTCGCGCTCCCTCACTCCCGAGTAAGTTGCTCTCCCAACTAAGCTAAACGGACGGAATGTACAGCTGCAGATTTGTCGTCTTGAAACGTGATTCACCTCTTTAGCACGTCACAACGTACGTCGCCACAGGATCTAGGCAACTATTTGAAACTGCTGCTCGTCAGTAGTGTTCATCACAATAGGAAAAACAAAGGATTTTTTCTTAGTTCGATAAAGGGCTTACTGTGGGTGCTCATCAGGCTGGAGCGACGATTTTTAAAACAGCAGAGCTGACTGGTTTCTCAAAAGGTGTGATATCATGGGTCTTCAATCAGTGGGGAAAAAATCCACATTTCTTGTCTGAGAGGAGTAACTGTAGCGCGACAAAAATCTGCCAGGAAGGAGATTGCCGACGTCTGAGAAGGCTTGTACGGAGAAACAGGACCTCCGGTGTTCAATGAAGGGTATTCCCGGTCGGTATATCAACGCGAACCCATGTCTGTAGTCGCGTGCCTATAGAGAAACCATTGATATCTACGAAGAACCGGATAGTTCGTCAAGGGTAGCCTCAGGAACACGTTGACTGAAGATGAAAAGACTGGGAAAAGTCATGTAGTCTGTGAAAACACAAGTTTTTTCCGTGGCGGAGATCGAATTCACGCCTCCTCACTCCAGAGTAAGTTGCTTTTCCAATTAAGCTACACGGACGGAATGTACTGCTGCACATTTGTCGTCTTACACGTGATTCACCTCTGTACCATGTCACAAGTCCGACTAGTCGTGATACTCCTTGTTCTGTAGCGACAGTAGTCTGATAGTTTGGCGCGAACTCTATGAAGTGGTGGACTTAGCTTGCCTTGTTGTAAAAACAACTCAAGGTTCTGGAGACGGTGTCATGGTGTGGAGCACCATCTGTTGATGCAAAATGGATCCCCTGACATTGCTGGAAGGTTGGGTGGGCTCCAAGGATTACCTGAACAATGCTGCCGATCAACTCCATCCTGCAGTGGTTACTTTTTATCCACCAGGTTAAGACTTTCTTGGACGAAGGGGATACTATCCATCGCGCAAGATGTGCTCAGAAGTGGTTCAGCGAGCATGACAGTGACATCCGCCATTTTCTAGGGCCAACACAAAGTCCAGATCTGAACTGTATTGAGAATGTATGGGATATGTTACGAAAAACAGATTCTGGAGCAAAGTCCTCTTTCGTCAAATCTGAGCCAGTTATCACAGAGTTCGGATCTGAACTCATTGAGAATGTATGGGACATTTTAGGAAAAGCAGATCTTGGAACAAAGTCCTCTTCCGTCAGATCTAAGCCAGTTATAACATAGCTTGGATTTGAACCCATTGAGAATGTACGGGACGTGTTAGGAAAAACAGATCCTGAAGCAAAGTCCTCTTCCATCAAATCTGAGCCAGTTACCACATAGCTCGGATCTGAACCCATTGAGAATGTATGGGACATTTTAGGAAAGACAGACTCTGGAGAAAAGTCCTCTTCCGTCAAATCTGAGTCAGTTATCACATAGCTTGGATCTGAATCCATTGAGAATGTATGGGGCATTTTAGGAAAAGCAGATCCTGGAGCAAAGTCCTCTTCCTTCAAATCTTAGTCAGTTACCACATATTTCGGATCTGAACCCACTGAGAATGTTTGGGACATGTTAAGAAAGACCGATCCTGGAGCAAAGCCCTCTTCCCTCAAATCTGAGTCAGTTACCACATAGTTCCGATCTGAACCCATTGAGAATGTTTGGGACATGTTAAGAAAGACCGATCCTGGAGCAAAGTCCTCTTCCGTCACATCTGAGCCAGTTACCACATAGCTCTGATCTGAACCCAATGAGAATGTATGGGACATCTTAGAAAAAGCAGATCCTGGAGCAAAGTCCTTTTCCCTCAAATCTGAGTCAGTTACCACATAGTTCGGATCTGAACCCATTGAGAATGTTTAGATCTGAACCCACTGAGAATGTTTGGGACATGTTAGAAAAGACAGATCCTGGAGCAAAGCCCTCTTCCCTCAAATCTGAGTCAGTTTTTGTTTGGCGAACGCCTGGTATGCTGTAGTTTGCTGCACTCCTGCACCTTATGGAGTCTATGCGAATAGCCTACGTCGAGCTAAATGTGATCCAACCCGGTATTGAATAAAAGTTCCTAATTCAGTGGCAAGTAGGTGTAAATGTAAGCAGTTGTGAAGTCCTCGTGGAAAAGATGTATTAGGGAAAATCGGAAAGTAGCTCACGGCAATTTTTTCTCTTTGCCGGCTGCAAGTAGCAGGTTGCAGTTTCGAAGACAACGAGTTTGAATATCGCGCTACAGACCGGTTTGGCAGGATCAGGTGTCGCCGTGGAGGAAGACGGTGTGAACTACGGCGAAAAAATGTCGCGTTTGTTAGCGAAGTCTACGAATGAAGAGAAACGCGGCGTAGCCCTATTTTTGTGGGCTAAACGGAGAACTCGGACGGAAATTCACAAAGAAATGTTTGTAGTGTATGATGGCGATTGCCTGGACCGCAGCAACATCTCCAGATGGTGCAGCTCCTTTACAGAGGGTCGTGGCAATCTTACTAATTCGCCACGTTCCGGTCGAAGTGTAACTGCGTCATCGCCTGCCACTATGAGAGGCATTGAACAGGAAATTCTAAGTGATCGGCGAATCTATTTGCGCACATTGGCACAGAAGTTCAACATGTCGTGTGGTATAGCTTACAACATTGTGCATGACAAATAGCAATTTCGCAAGTTCAGTGCACAGTAGGTTCCCAAGAACTTGACAGACGATCAGAAGGGCCAGAGAAAAATGCACGCAATTTGGCTGGGAGGTGTTCTGCACCGACTTTACAGCCCGGACCTGGCTTCTGCGGATTTTCATCTGTTTGGTCCCTTGAAAAGATTCTTGGTTGACTTCGATTCGGCTGACGAAGTCAAATCGGTTGTCTGCAGGTGGCTATACGCCCAGAAAAGGGACTTCTATGAACAAGGTATACTAAAACTGGAACCACGCTGAGATAAATGTCTCGAGAGTCTCGGTTTTTATGTTGAAAAATAGCTAAGAAATGTAGTTTCACTGTGTATATGTTTAGTTTTGCCTATCTATTAAACTATAACTAACCACGTTGATTATGCAGGTCAGTGAGAGAGGGATAGCATTTGCTCAAATCTCGGTTTTCAACATAATTTATTTAAGAAAATGGGCTGTTACATCATGAATGTTCACGCCCAACAAAAACATAAAAAAACACATGACATTTATAATGGTATGTACACATGAAAGAGGGTAAAGCTACCCAGATTAAAATCATAAAAACACGAACGCAGGCAAGCATTCTATGAGTATCGTAATGGTACAGGAATCTGGGGTCACGTGCAACCCCATATTACGTGAAATGCAGCTAGAGAAACACAGGAAGCAATTTAGCATATGAGAGCAAATAGCAAAATGATATCGGGAGAATTTGCTAGAACAGAGAATGTAAGTAAATACAACGATGTATGTAAGAAACGAGAACAATACACAAAACTCAAGATACAACATTGCAAAGTCAGTGACACATCAAGAACTTTGATCATCAAATACAGGGATGCTAACGGGGATAATAACGTCACAGAACACGACTCACCAAATAAGACATAATGACATACTACAGGATGAAAATATGTTCGTGAGCAAGATCACATGTAATATGCAATGTGAGAAAAAAGGAAATTTGTACAACATGTTGCCACACAAATAAAGTTAATTAGCAGTACACACAATGTTATTCGACATTGGTAAAAAAAAAAAAAAAAGGAAACTGAAGGAAAGAGTAAAGACACAATACACACTAGGTACGGTGAGTAAAAAAACCAAAACATTAAAGAACAGTGTATACAACCTGGCGAAAACAAAAATCAAAAGCTTGATGAGTCAACGTCTCGTGAACAGTATACCACCTTTAAAAAATCATGTTGTTTTCAACATATTGAAAGAACGAAAAGGATGATGCAGTTTTACACTCTGTCCATAAAAATAGAAGAAACGCGACTAATAAAATGAATAGAACACTCAGAGTGGTTAATATCATTAAAGTACACATGTAATTACAATTATCGCTCAGGGAAGCTATGCAAATGCAATCTACAAGAGAGGTGCAGACCCTAGGATTATGAAAGAGGTACAATGTCGTGATGCTGATACAGAGAACAAGAAAGAATACACTAGAAAATTTACAGCACATTTGCAAAGTGATACAATAAGAACGTGATCGCCCATAACACGGATAAAAAAACTGTAATAACTATGTATAAGTACGTACCTTCCAGTGCTTACGTATGGTGCAGAGACGTGGACCTTAGCTAAAAGAGACATACAAAGGCTGCAGACAACTCAAAGAAGCATGGAAAGGTGCATGCACCTTAGCTAAAAGAGACATACAAAGGCTGCAGACAACTCAAAGAAGCATGGAAAGGTGCATGCACCTTAGCTAAAAGAGACATACAAAGGCTGCAGACAACTCACAGAAGCATGGAAAGGTGCATGCTTGGTGTAACCAGGAGAGATAAGAAGAGGAACACGTGGATCCGAAAAATGACAAGAGTGGAAGACATCATGATCAGAGTTAAATCCCTGAAATGGCAGTGGGCTGGACATACTGCCAGAAGGACAGACCATCGATGGACAGCCGAAATTTTAGATTGGATTCCAAGGGACAGGAAAAGACCCAGAAGAAGACCACATGGAAGATGGGTGGATGAAATTCGAAAGTATGCGGGAGTGACATGGAGGAGACTGGCACAAGACAGACCGTTGTGGAGGAAACTTGGGGAGACCTTCGTCCAGCAGTGGATTGATAATGGTTGACAATGATGATGATGATGAAGTACGTACAAACGATTACGATATGTACAGAAAACAGCAAGCAAGTAACATTAATCATAAATGGGGTCACAATAGGAAAACAAACACGTACTGTGGTGCGAAACTCAAGTATGTACAACACAATACAATGTTAACATGGTACCATAACTATGCGTACGTAGGTTGCCACAGTGTGGCTGCTCAAATCTCGGTGGTAGAGTAATACCTCTACTCGTCGGTTGTCGGTGACTCTTCAGCGAAACCCCAATGCACCATGACGAAAGCAAAATAAATCCCATTGTTATGTTAATGTGCTGTTTCAGTACGTTCTTTTTATATACAGTGAACACGCAATTCCACTGCATTTTGTCGTCTGAATGGCCAGTTTTAGATACCAAAATTTCGTCCATAAGTAATAGAAAACGGGGAAGAAGACGTTCTCTTAGAGTGAATTCAAAATGCATCGGAAGCAAAATGTTCAATTTAAGAATAAACATGTTAAAGCAAACTATTAGCATGGGAAACGCAAAATTTACTAAGTGTGAAGAAATATTTCAAAATCTATCCATTCACTTATAACGACACATATGTTCTACTGCATAACTATTCATCCTTAATGAAAATTTTCAAAACTGAATTTCCTCATCCATTCCTTACATCTTTTTCTGTAGTTTTGCTGTAACTCAGATATGTCGTCGTTAATCTGTCTGCATTTCTCATTTCTGTTTCAATGGATGAGAGGAAACGATAATCCAGTTTGCCAATGATGACTCCTTTTGATTAACTTAACTTTTGAAAGAACGCAATGAAAGGAATTAGTTACGTAAGTTGGATATTTACATTTCGTCTCTATCCGTAGTATACGCCTACAGAACACATATATAACTGTCCTCAATACCGAATACTTCAACGTGTACTGCTTTCTTGCTGTTTCCCCGCTTCTCTTTAGACAGTTGCCATAATGGAAAACTGCTGAGAAATTCGGCAGGCGAAGTGCGTAGAAAAGAATGATTGCTCAATTCCTGTCTCTGCCACAGTTGTCCGCTATATACGTTTTTGCATGGTTCACGACTGCTCGTTTCGGCCTATTCAGCTTGGCACTTTTCTTGTAGTGAAGTCATAGTAACGTTTAGCTAATAATCTACGGCATCCATAGTTTTAACATCGGATATAAACAAACACAAGACGCATAAGCCAGCAACAGTTATTTGACCCTTAAAGAAGCATATTTATCAATTGGCTTCAGCTCTTTGCTGGGGACGGTTCTTGAGCTGAACGACAGGTGCTGAAATGTGAATGCCCAAACACATTTGAAGAGGAACAAGGGATAGTTTGCCCTAGTTTTGGAGACATATAATGTACCTTCCGTTACGTAAGCGATGACGTAAACTCAGAGTGCTTTATTCTTCACAGAATTTCGTAAAAAAGATATTTTGTTTCTATTGTGAGTCTAAACAAAAAATACCCTAGAATATGAAAAGTCGTGGCCTCTTTCGGACAAGTCTCTACGCATAATGCAGCATTGATGAACCTCAGGCGATCACAGCGTCTGAGAACTCTAAAGGTTGTAACGTACCAGGAGATGTGACGTACCTGCCAGAAGGACGCACACGACATAAAGGCAGATAGCAATTAGAATCAATGTCCGCGTAGCTTAATTGGTAGAGCAACTTATTCCGGAATGAGTGGACCAGGGTTCGAACCCCGGCGCGGATAAAAATGACGGAGAAATTCACTTCGTTATAAGGTGTAGGGAATAATTAAGACCCTCACCGATGGCCGAGAGATCAGAAGCATAAATTTCTGACTACCTTCCGCGCTCGATCCAGGTTTCATTCCTGGATAAGGCATGGGTGCTGTGTGTTGTCTTACAGCGCTGGGTCATTTCCTTCCCTGGAATAAGTGGCTCCAAACTAAGGACAGGAAACAGCTCGTAGTCCTGAGACTTCGGGTTAGTAGTTAAAAACTGAAATAAAAAAATGGATTTTAAATGTGGAGAGTCCGGAGGTTAAGATAGGACATGAAAGTTACTTTCATGCTTTTAGGTTCATGTTCAGACACGTAGAGCACACATGCTGTATGGTACATTTTCCTGCTGGAACTTCCCTTACAGACAAGAACCTGATGCGAGGAAATGAGTGCAAACGACTCGTAATCATGTAGATGCATTTAGACAGCCTTCGCTACGCTCCAGACTGAAGAGTCTCAGTACAACGTTGTTGACATAATAACATGTCCGCTACCTGCCTCGCAGATGTGCACAATGGACGCAGGATTCGTGGCATCCTGTTTCGTTAATTCTACAGGCAACCGTCGGCACGTTTACCTTAAATACCCGGAATCAAGAAAGTTTCTGCTGCTTATGGAACGTCTTAGATCTTTCGACAAAGCCATTAGCATTCCTTTGCACGTGAGAGCAAGAGAGGCTATGGTACTAAATGAATAATGCCATGCAGATTTATGGTGGACGTTGGTTTCAAGGTCTTGCTAATGATGCTGTAAAACTGGTATTTTCTCTTTTTCGGAAATTGTATACAACAAAAATGGAAAAAAAGGGAGTTTATTCTATTTTTCTTTTATTTCACGCAAGTGAGACATAGTGAAAATCAACTTGAAGTTCTCCTGATCTGTAAACTATACGATGGGGGAAAACAACCAGTGTATTTTGTGTTGTGTCTATTCTAGAGTCTCAGAGTACGTTACTTTCATGCATGCTTTACGGCGATGTGCCAAGAATCAAACCCACTCTGATGGTGGTCATAACTCATTTTTTTCGATGTTCTTGGAAGGAACTCTAGAAAGAAGGTTGTAAGACCTCTGTGTCTTGAAACGTCGCAATTCACTGATGCCAAAAGAGGTTAATGTTATCAATTTATTTTACCGTCAGTATTCGGAGAGCAGGCTGTTTTATTTTGACAGTAGAAATGACGCTCTTACTTAAAGAAACAGAGAACATATACCATTTAAGCTTCATTGGAGTGACTAATAGATGTGTTTCAGGGAAAAGAAGACATTATCTGTTCAGATTTGAAGTACTGAAGGCAACTGGTTTGACCATATACACTGAGTGGACGGAAATCATGGGAAGCTATACAGTAACGGGAAGGTTCGCCTTTCTCCCGGGCAAGGGCAGTTACACGGTGAGGCATTGAGTTCACTAGGTCACGAAAGGGATCCACAGATATCTCTATCTATGCGGCAGAGGATCCAAAGCTCGAACGAATCCTTCCACAGCATTCCAAATATTTTCCAATGTATGCTCGTATCTGATAAGCTGAGAAACCATTGTAAGGTGAGAACTTCTGTGGAATACTCTTCTAACCATGATATAGTAACCACGACCCTGTATAGAGGAGCATTGTTCTCCTGGAAAAGTTCATTGCCCTGTGGGTTTATGATGACCATGAACGGATGCAAGGATAGATATGTAGCGTGGATCGTTCAGAGATGCATCTATACATGCTAGAGATCTAAACGTGTGACAGTTGCATACGCCCCAGACAATAACCGTGAGATCCGTTCCCTCCGTTTGCGCGAAATCAGTGGAGACAGGACTCATCGGAGCAGGCGCCCCATCTCCAATCAGTCAAGGTTGAGTGACGAAATTTCTTCTCCAAGTTGAGAGGAGCCGTCCATTTATGTGACGTTAGCAATGAGGCTGTGGTAGGTCATCGGCTTCCATAACCTATTAAGGCTAATGATCGTCTGATGATCTTACTATAGACGTTTCTGTCACCTCCATATTTGAAGTCGGTGGTGATTTGCGCCGCTGTCGCTCTCAGGTGGGTTGAAACTATATGTGCTGCAAACGTCGACGACCACGTTCATTCACCACCTTTCTCCACTCACAGCGCCGTCCACGTTGCGATGTTGTCCCGGAAATGGTGTATTTCCAATGCACTCTTGATACTGTCGAACGAGAATGCTGCGATTCCTGTACCACATCGGCGACACAGTAGCCCATGTTTCGAATACCTACGATCATTCCTCATTCAAACTTTATTATCTCAAGACGTTTATCCATACTGACATCGAAGTACCTTCAACGTGAATGCAGTGATGGTCTCCTGCTTTATACACCTGCCAAGAGGTTGTAGAGGTGACAGCGTTGCATTGCCCAAGAATCAGATATCCATTGATCATGATTTGATAATCATTTCCCATGATTTTTGCCATATCGAGTGTATGTACATTATGAAGATAGAACCATTTTGACACCACTGAAACGGAAACAAAAGCAGTTTTTTGCCATAATCAGTAAAGAGTCGGAACACTTTTCGCCATTAGGACATAAGCGATCCTTCTATATAGTCATCCACCGCGCTGGTGGCTTAGTGGTCTAAGCGATACCTTATGACCATTCGTCCGAAATGGGTCCGGGTTCCAATCCCGATGGGGCATGGATGTTGTATTTGTCTTACGGCACTGGCTCTCTCCGTTCCCTGGAACCAGTGGCCCTAAATTAGGGACGGGCGACTGCTTATATCTCATGCTCACGGTGGTCTTTAAACCATCAAAAAAAAAAAAAAAAAAAGGCTGTGGTATAATATATTTTCATCATCCTGGTGGCGCAGTGGTCAGAGCTTTTGCTTATGATCATTCGTCGAAGATGGTTCCGGGTTCGAATCCCGGTGGGCCGCCCCGGTGGTGCAGTGGTCTTAGCGATGGCTTCTGATCATTCGTCCGAAAGGGGTTCGGGCTCGAATCCCGGTGAGGCATGGATGTTGTGTTTGTCTTAGGCACTGGCTCTCTCCCTTTCCTGGAACCAGTGACCCTAAATTAGGGACGGATGGCTGCTTATATCCCATCGAGTTGCTCACGGTAGTCGTTAAACCTCCAATCAGAAAATTAAAAGAATATCCCGGTGGGGCATGGATGTTGTTTTTGTCTTTAGGCACTGGCTCTCTCCTTTCCCTGGAACAAGTGGCTCTAAATAGGGCGACTGCTTATAGCCCATTGAGCTGCTCCCGGGTGTCGTTAAACCCCAATCGAAAAAAAAAAAAGTCCACTTTCAGAGATTAACTAAGTTTGTTCACAGTACTACTGTGTTCTTAGTACTGTGAGATAAAGCAATACAGATTTAATCAGCAAGGATTATTAAAAATTAATATTAATATATTATTTAAGATTTTTATAATTTCGTAAAGCGCTTGGCTCGGAGTCATCAGACAAATGGAGTGTAAATATTTAAATCATTGTGACACCATCAGCCTTCTGACGGTCACGGATTTTGGCGAGTTGTTTCCATGCGCTTGAAAGAAATGGAGTCGATCACATGCCGTTGATCTTTCTTTCTTTTTTTTTTTTTTTTTTTGATTGGAGGTTTAACGACCACCGTGAGCAACTCAATGGGCTATAAGCAGTCGCCCGTCCCTAATTTCGAGTCACTGGTTCCAGAGAAGGGAGAGAGAGCCAGTGCCGTAAGACAAACACAACATCCATGCCTGACCGGGATTCGAACCCGGACCCCTTACGGACAAATGATAAGAGGCCAACGCCTTTGACCGGGGCGGCTGACATGCCGTTGAGAAGACGTGAAGAGACGATCTCAAATATATACGTGAACGTACGTGAAGATCTCCAATATACGCGAACATACGTGATTACCTCCAATATACGTGAACATACGTGAAGACCTCCGATATACGTGGAACGCTTGGTAGTCGAAACAGGTTTATCATTAAGTTTAGCGTTTTTAAATCAAAATTGATGATAGGACTTAAATTTTGGTTTGAAAAAGCTAATGTCATTGATGAACCTGATTCGACTATCAAGCTAAATACGTATTTTAGCTTTCCGCATATATCGCAACTTTTCATGGCTTTTCAAAGACATGGTATCGATTCCATTTCTTTCAAGCGCTTGGAAACAACTCACCAAAATCCCTGACCGTCAGAACGTTGAAAATTTGTATGCTCCATTTGCCCTGGTGAAGCCCAGCCAAACGCACAGAGAAACTATAGTAATCTTAAATAAAACATTTATTGTGACTAAACATTTTTGAATTTAATCTATCTCAACATCACAGGCATTGTAGTAATAATATCTTAATAGACCAATGGTTTTTAATGTAACAGAATACGATAAGTTCATTGATATATTTTCAGATTCAACATTGCAACTAAGCTTTAAAAACATACCACTTGTAGAGTTTTGGTGAAGTATCAAAGAAATATATCCATATTTATCTAAAAAAGCTGCTAAATTCCTTTTCCAGCTATATACATATATGTATGTATGTATATATAGAGGATTTTAGGAAGGGAGTATCTGACCTCAGGTTTTAAACAACCCTTAGAAATAGGAAGCTAGGAGATTTGGGCTAGAGTGCCCGATAGGAAAGTGACACGGAAGCGAGGTAGAAAGGGGAGGAAGACGCTCTTATTTATTACCGGGGAGCCAGTACCCGAGGTCCGACGGCTTAACGTGCCCATCCGACGCACGACGGGTATTTAGTGGTTCTAACGTTCGTACCTGCCTGGGATCGAACCTGAAGTCTTCTCCGTGACAGTCACGAACGTTGACCACTAGGCCACCCGCGGCCCTCAGCTATATACATATCCTTCCTTTTCCAGCTATATACATATCTGTGCGAGGCCAGATTTTGTTCACAGACTTGAACCAAAGCAACATATCTGAAGAGACTGAATGCAGAAGTACGATATGAGAGTCCAGCTATGCGTCTGAAGACAGGATGTCTCTGCAACTATTCGTCCGATTTAAAAAAAAATATATTTTTGCATTGTGAAGCTTAGAATGTGATAATGATGATCCTTGCATTTCTGTCATTCTAGAATGCGCAATTTCGCCGCTAGAGGGCGTAAATACAAATTATTATTATTATTATTATTTGATTGGAGGTTTAACGACCACCGTGAGCAACTCAATGGGCTATAAGAAGTCGCCCGTCCCTAATTTAGGATCACTGGTTCCAGGGAAGGGAGAGAATCAGTGCCGTAAGACAAACACAACATCCATGCCTCACTGGGATTCGAACCCGGACCCCGTTCGGACGAATGATCAGAGGCCATCGCTTAAACCGCTGCGCCACCGGGACGGCAAATAAATACAAATTAGGCATACATCGAATTCAAAATACATTTTATTCTGTATACTTGCTTCTAAATAACCGATTGAAAGAAATGAGCAGATTTTTCACTAGAGTGCGTAAAGGTAAATTGCGTTTCCACCGGTATCTCTGCTTCTAAATGACCGATTTAAAAAAATCCCGCATCGGATACAGCTCCCGATGGGAAATGTGTTGTATAAATTTTATAATTTTTGGAAAAGAATAGTTTGGGCTCCAGTTGGCGTAAGTGTTTATTTCTGCTTCTGATGTATTTGCAGCAAAATTTGAGCTGAAATCTTGATTGAAAAATTCTTTTGTGGACCAATACCGCTCACTTCGGAACACCTTCTGATAGTATTTGCTGCTTAAAATAGTGCATAATTTTTTCGCCAGTGGGCGTAGATATATGACTTATTAGATGAATGGCGATATTTCTGCTGCGATTTG
This sequence comes from Macrothele yani, assembly GCA_039090855.1. NCBI lineage: Eukaryota > Metazoa > Arthropoda > Arachnida > Araneae > Macrothelidae > Macrothele > Macrothele yani. The sequence goes on from CM077005.1 coordinate 27,888,968, forward strand.
AAAAATTCTTTCTTTATTGGAGTGCGTTTCTGTTTCAAAATGTTTCTCATAAAATTTTATTTTTTTCTTAACGTATTAGTGGGCAAATAGAGGGCGTAAGTTCACGTTTCCGCTTACTGCAACATCTGCGGGACTAAAAACCCGATTGAAAAAAAAATCTTTTTCGGTCAGATACTACTAATTATGAAAACTTTGCGAGTTCATTTTCTTCCCCAAATGATGCCTGATTTCGCCGCTAGGGGACACCAAATTTTAAGCTTTTTTTCTGAATATCTCTGCTTTTAAATGTGCGATTTAAAAAGCTCTTTCAACACCTGACACCATTTACCTTGTGGAACACTTTAGGTTTGTACTGAGGAGTTCGTTTTAGTTCACAACTCTGTCGCTAGCTGTAGCTCTATCTCCGCTTCTAAAAGCTCTATTTTTTTTTTTTTTTTTTACTGTGTGCCATTTGCTACAATAAAGATGGGGAGCATTATCCTCTTTAAATAACGCACAGGTTTCCGGATAGGAGGCGTAAAGGTCGAAACCTTCGCTAACTAATTCCGGGAGACGTATTTAAAAATTCTGGTTTTTTTTTTTTTTTATCTTCTAACCGGTTCCGTTTTGAACAACTTTGATAAATATTTTTCGCATCGGAAAGGATTAAAAAAAAAAATGTGCTCATTACAACCGAAAATTCGGTGTCATCTTTCTTGTTTATTTTTATTCGTTTGTTTTGGAAAAATAGTTTTTTATCATAAAAACATGATACTTATGTTACAATGTAATAGGTTTACTATCGTTACTTTTAAATTAATTAAAACATAAATCTTATAAAACATTTTCAGGTTCAATTTGTAATACGGTAAATAATGACAGATATAACCACATAAACAAAATCTTTTTACGGTTCTCCATAACTTTAAGAGTGTAAAGTGGCTCTGAGGCGAAGAACTTTGAGAACCGTTTGTTTAGATTATAAAAAGGAAATGTTTCGTATGCACATTCCTTACACATAACCCATCCACATACTTGTATATATATATATATATATATATATATATATATATATATATATATATATATATATATATATTTTTAGTTATATGTACTTGCATATTTCCGTACCGGTGTTTAAATACTTGAATATCTACCCTGCTGACCACAGACCAGGGATTTATACACCTATAACATCCACTCAGACATCCTCTTGTAAAAAAATCTTAACACCCCTTCATTTGGAGGTGTGAAACAAACACACATACACACGCATGCACACATATACATGTATATGTACAATAGATATACACATATACGTATTTTTAAATTTTTGAGTATTAGTCCTTTTTATTACCATATAGCACAGTTGCCAGTATCAGTTAATGCTGCATAAATAACATTAATATGAATTGAATTATTCAGATCTACCTTGAAGTATTTTCTATCATAATGCATTATGTTTTGTTTTCCTTAATTGGAAGTCTATGAATTCAGTGGAGTTAAGTCCTTCTTTTTAAGATTCTCTTATTTAAAGCTTATATTTAAAGGCAGTCATTGCAGCTACAAAGCAAACACACTTATGTACGTATCTTTTCATTTTTGTCTATAAATACTTCTGAAACATTTCAACACGCAAAGGATTGTAAAAATATCAATATCTACTGTTTCAGAGACCCATGTCAACAGTTCTTTACAGATATTGATATGTTTACAATCCTTCTTGTTCAGAGAAACATTTAAACATAAGGAATAATAAAAGAAAGAAAAAGGAAAACAGCACAAAAAGAAATAACCTCCTATATAATAGTTTTCGGAAAATTATTCCAGGTGTTAATTATTCTTAATTACACTAATAATTTGGCGAGCATGTGCTTTTGGCGATATTATGCCAGCCAATCGTGTGGTATCTTACCGAAACGTCAAAGCGCAAGTCGAGTCTATATCCTCATGCAAATTATCATAGGATGCCGATCCTTATGCAATTTAACGTCTGTGACGTCAGAATGCATAAATCACAGACTTGGGTAAACACGAAGGTTTTCCACTAGCTCCCTTATTATGCCACGTTTATTGTGACATTTCGTTTCTTGAAGTCTTTTGTTAGAACGATGTCTTAACAGCATACTTTACCAGAATCAACGACGAGGAGAGCTATTCGGCTGGAATCAGGTCAGACAAAGGGAGTGATAACAAAGCCATTGGATTGTCACGAAGTGTCATTTTTCCGACTATAGACACGATTCCAGGATACGGAAGTATTCGAAGAAGGCAAGGTCAAGGCCGTCCACGAACAACTACAGCAAGGGACGACCTTGCACGGTCGTATCAGTATAACATGGCCACCCCCGGAATCACAGTGTACCCGCCCAGGCGCGTCACAGAGTGCACGTGGTCAGGTCAACCACACGGAGATATAAGCGGCCAGCTAGGACAGATGAGCCATAGTGCGTTACGTGAGCACAATGGGCAGAGGTAGTGATTTGATGAATGTTCAAAAATCAATGATCATCGGCTGCCGCGCCAAGGGTGGAAGCATCTCAGAAACAGCAGACTTCTTGGGCTGTTGAGGAGGTGCTGTAGTAATGGTGTACCAAGTATTGACCGCTAACACATTGAGTACCTCCCGACATCATAATTGTGGAGCCCCAAAGACCATAGACTACAAAGGAGAACTTCGCCTCCGTTGACTGGTAGAGGGCAATTGACGTCCAACAGTGCAGCAATTGGCCAAGCAAATGAACGCTGGGGCACCCAGGTACGTGTCTCTAGTAACAGTCGAGCGACCCCCATTACACATAGGTCTTCGGAATCGAAGCTGCGTCAAGGCGCCCATGTTAACCCAGGTCCATTGGCAACGACGCCTGCAGCTCTCATGGGCCTACTGTCATTGGACAGTGGAAGAATGGAAAAAGATCGCCTACTCCGACGAATCGAGGTTTCTGCTCCACAAAAGAGACGGAAGACGGCTCATACGGCGTCAGACACACGAGAAGCAGCATCCGGACACACTTGTCGGTCAAGAACAGGGCGGCGATGGCAGTGTGCATGTCTGGGTGATGTTTTCCTAGTACGATCTGGTATCACTGGATGGGTCTCTGAACGCCAATGGCTACCTGTCCTTCCTTGCTGACCACATGCATCCCTTCATGTTGGGGTTAGGGTATCGGAAAACGTGTGCAAAGTGGGTACCCCCGCAGTTGACATCCTATTTGAAGGAGAGAACGGTGGAATTCCTCTGTGATCTGCTGAAAGCGTTTGAACTCAATGAGGACACGTTTTTGTTTTTTCGATCTGGTGAGAGGGGATGAAACGTGGGTGTATCAATCCATGGAATGGCGTCACACCTCTTCACCAAGACCTAAGAAGTTAAAGAGCCAGAGATCAGCACAGAAAATCATGTTGAATATATTTTTGGGATGACAGGGATGTCGTTCTTCTGGATTTTCTGGAATGTGGCCGTACTGTGGCCAGCGAGCGGTACATTGAGACACTCAAGAAACTTAGAGAAGCCATATGGAGGTAGAGATCGAAAAAGAATCTGTAAAAGATCCGCATTCACCATGACAATGCGAGACCACACAGATGTTTGGCAACAAATCAGGCGATCAACAAATTAGGCTTCTCGGCAGTCCCCCAGCCACCATATAGCCCAGATCTGGCAACCTCCGACTTCCACCTGTTTGGTCCATTGAAGGACAGTCTCCGGAGACAACGATTTGATGACACAGACGAGGTGAAAGTGGTTGTGAAGAAGTGGATACAACAGTCCACACCTTAATTTTTTCAAAGAGGATTCGAGAGTTGGGTTCAACCATGGAGCAGATGCATCGGTTTTGATGGAAACTATGTTGAGTAGTACCTTTGTATAGAGAAAGAGTTACTCTACCAACATGTGCAATTTGAATGACCTCTGTCAGTTAATAAAAAAGTTATGCCTACTTTTGCATTACCTTCGGTACAACCCTCGTATTTTACTTTCAACGAAGTCAGTCGCACATGATTTTCTTTAAAATATCTGCTGCTCCCTTTATTCTTTTGAGCAGTGTATAAAAATTGAACAGGTCCCGGTTTCTAAATTTAGGTTTAGAGCTTGAATATTTCACTGTAAAATTTTTTAACCTCAGAATAATTTGCTTTCATCTGACCCCAAACATTTTTCACCACACAACCACCCAAATTTTACAGAAGCCCATTCAATTTGAAACTCCTTGATTTGCTTGTATGACGTACTAACTCAAAAAAGCTAATGTTGCGACTTTCCTCAATCTGGTTAACGTCAGAGCCACGTTTCCTCCTCTTCATGCTCAATAGTTTCGCCTGTGATGTTCTAAAGACAGCCGTGAGTTTCTTAATTAATTTAATTTCAGCGCGTAAATCATATGTTTTGAACCACACGCGGAGAGACAAGGAGGAAAAAAATGTGAATAAATATAGAGAATCGATGTTGAGAATAAAGACGTTTCCACATATCTGTTCTAAGCGTTTCTCCATGCTGTTGTATAATAAGGGTATTTTTGACGGTGGAGATTAAGCCCGGAAAGTGAAAGGCAATAACAGTTCTGTTTGAATTCCTGGCACTAATGACAGCTCCTCTTAACTGACGTCATGTAATTAGTATCGGCAAGATAATTTATGATCAGCGATGAAGTAGACATGGGTTTTCTCATCATGGAACACTTTCTTTGCAAACACTCTTCCACTTTCAGGGTGGAAAAAGAAGAGGAAAAGCAATCAGACGGTTTCACGGAGGACGCAAAACAAGATATTTATTATCGGAAAAAGACGAAGCAAAGGACACAAATGTATCAGGTTTGCCACTTTCTTCAAAGACCAAACTTGCGGAAATTAGAACCGTTTCATATTTCAAATCTTTTCCGAATTACCACATTTTTAGCGTACATTTCCACATCAAATAATGATGTGCTTCTGTTATCGATTTGTCTGTGTGTCCTTATGTGGTGCACATGCTGCGGCAAAATATTAGATTGGAATTTATATTTTCAACTACATGATCACGATTATTTTCCTCTTATTAAAAATTTTCCGGCATTAGTAAGCAAATGTGTTAGTGTTCGTGTTAGTGTTCGACGGTCCCTACCATTCAGTCTCGGTTTTAGCCCACTATTCTTCTTCGACGATGAAATCTTGCCATGCTATGTGTATGCAATCATAACCATGAAGACTGTTTCTTTTCAAACACCAAACAATTTGTCTGATATGATTACAGAGTTTCCTGGTAAACGTGTGTCCCACGATTTGTGGTCTTTGGGAGTCTGACTGAGCACCCATTTCACCGACGAACACTCAAAATACTAAAGATAGTGAATGGCTATTCCCTCATGGACGGCTTCCTACACCAACCATCCTTCACCAATCTCAATTGACCGGGAAAAGCACCCCGTGTCTCCAGAAATTGAGATTGACCAATTATTAGGTGCGCAACTTAATTCTCGGCCACAGGCACGACACGTTGACAGCAAATGATAGCAAATCAAATACGTACCTAATCATGGAAATAATCCCCGTCGTGTTGGATACATTTGAGCCATCGGTCAGGGAGCTACCGAATGCCACTGCGGAAAAAAGACGGCTGTTTCAAGTTGATAAAGTCATCAATACTTGTGTGGACCTACTCAACAGAAGTGAAGTGCGTATCACACAGGAGATGTTGCAGGGAGCGAAAGAGGTGATAATCCAACGGGGCGAAGTCTGGAGAATACGCCGGGTGGGACAAAATCTCCCATCCCAGGTCGGTGATCGTGTTTAAAGTCGTTTTCGCGGTGTGAGGACGTGCGTTATCCTGAAGTAACAGAACAAACCTTCTGCCCTTGCCGGTGTATGGCCTATTCGCCTCCAGTGCGTCACTCACACGAATGAGTTGCTGACAATAACGCTCAGCATTGACCGTTTCACCAGGTTTGAGCAACTCATAGTGTACGACATATGCACAGCAACAACTTCCTGGCATGGATATTCGGTTTGGCAGTACTGGTGGTAGGATGACCTGGATAAACCCACGATTTGCGCCGCTCAGAATTATCGTAGAGGATCCACTTCTCATCGCATGTCAAAATCTTGTGGAGAAAATCCTTCTTCTTAAATCTGGAGAGCAAGGACACAGTAATATTGTAGCGCCTAGACTTGTTCACAGCTTTGAGTTGGTGGGGGCACCCAACGGCCCTCCTTGTGAATCCATTCAAGCTTGTGCAGGCGCTTTGCAATGGCTTGCCGTGTTACTCCGAGTTTCTGGGCGAGCTCTGACTGTGTGCGACAGGGATCTCCGTTCAACAGTTGTTCCAGTTCCGCATCGTCAACTTTATGTGGCTGTCCCGGACGTTCTGCATCACGGAGATCGAAATTTCCCTGCTTAAACTGCTGGAACCACTTCTTACACGTACTGTAGGACACAGCAGCCTCACCCAAAGCAACACAGATCATTTGCTGGGCTTCCGTGGCACTTTTTTCAGCTAAAACGCGAACAGGAGGCAGTGCTTAAAATGTTGCTTCTCGAACGACATTGCTTTCACCGTGAACTTTCGTCCCTTCGGTCACTACAGCTGTGAGCGGTTACGGTTGCCTGGAAAGCTGTTGGATGGCGCAGCAATCAACCATTATCGCACACAGCTATTTGCATTTGCCGACGTTCTATCATCGCTTGCGGTTAGGGGCCGAGAATTAAGTTGCACGCCTAATATTTCCGCACATGCGTTAAACCTCTTTCTTGAATATACGTCGCGCCTGTCATATATAACAAACACCTAGTCGCTTGTGTTTGTGCATTCTATTACATCTGAGGATGAGTTTATTGCAAACTCAAAAGGTCTAATATCTATATATTTTAACTTGTACGCATTTTTTTTAATATTAAAATGTTTTAAAATCGTGCGTAAGACGGAATTGCTTTTTAACTTACATCAACTATGTAATTTCTCGCCTTTTTGTAATATTTACACCTTGTTCTTTTGCTGTTAGTCAACGTACTGGGTGGTACAGTTTTCCCCCGCTCTTGCTTCTCCTAAAGCTCAGGAGAAAGCGTGTATGTCTGCATTGTATATAATTTCATCATCGCGTTTTGTTTTGTTTTCCATCATATTGTATATTTCTCACTGCATTTCATTTTTTCGGGCAAATAAACCTACATTTTGAATACAAACCGCTGCTGGACACAACTTATACTCTACTGACATACAACTTAGATAATATATACATAGAAAAGATACTCAAAAGATAATCACAACACTTCTTTCTTCGGAGTATCCTACATGAACAACCACAATTATAATGTCCACATTATTTTGTCCAACCCCTGCACATGTGTACCAGCCAAAATTTCTTAAAATATCAAAGGATCAATCCAAGTCAAATCTCCCAATTCGAAATTAATTTGTTGCTCGATTATTTTTTTAAAAATAATATTTTGCTCAGATATTTACTCATCTTTCGGTACTTGAAAGTGGGTTTTGTTTTATTTTTATCATTTTGCATTTTCAATCTGTAATCACTTTTCCGCTGTCTAGCAGAGCGTTTTCGATGAAAGTCAACATCTGCAACAACGCTTTTCTCTCCCACGATATTTGATCTAGTGTAATAGAACGAAATACTGTTGTTTCAACACGAAGCAAACTGCATTTCTTGTCATTCAAGCTAGGATAACTTTTTAAATTATTGCACCAAACATTATTTAGAAATGTCGCAACGATATATGTAAAAAAAATAATCATTTTTTATCTTGCGGAAATGCTAAGAAGCAAAACAGATTGTGATTTCAACACTTATTTTCAATTAGATATGCAAGACAACAATGTGATCATAAAGTTTGGAAAACTGCTCCGCGGGACAACGGAAACGTGATTACAGATTGAAAAATGGAAAATGATAAGAATAAAACAAAACCCATTTTCAAGTACCAAGTGATGTGGGAACATCTGTGAAAAAAAATTAAAATAGTCGAGCAACCGCGGTTGGGTCACATGATTTAGAATGACACCAACCCGGGTTTACTTAGGACTTAAAAATAATTTTTCAAACGTTCGTTTTACCCCACTTCGTACATTAGTATCTGTAAAAATAATTTATCACAAGCATCAACCGCTTTTCGAAAGTTCACTTTACCTCACTTCGTACATTAGTATCTGCAAAAATAATTTATCACTAGCATCCCCCGCTTTTCGAAAGTTCGTTTTACCCCACTTCGTACATTACTATCTGTAAAAATAATTTATCACAAGCATCCCCCGCTTTTCGAAAGTTCATTTTACCCCACTTCGTACATTACTATCTGTAAAAATAATTTATCACAAGCATCCCCCGCTTTTCGAAAGTTCGTTTTACCCCACTTCGTACATTACTATCTGTAAAAATAATTTATCACAAGCATCCCCCGCTTTTCGAAAGTTCATTTTACCCCACTTCGTACATTACTATCTGTAAAAATAATTTATCACAAGCATCCCCCGCTTTTCGAAAGTTCATTTTACCCCACTTCGTACATTACTATCTGTAAAAATAATTTATCACAAGCATCCCCCGCTTTTCGAAAGTTCATTTTACCCCACTTCGTACATTACTATCTGTAAAAATAATTTATCACAAGCATCCCCCGCTTTTCGAAAGTTCATTTTACCCCACTTCGTACATTACTATCTGTAAAAATAATTTATCACAAGCATCCCCCGCTTTTCGAAAGTTCGTTTTACCCCACTTCGTACATTACTATCTGTAAAAATAATTTATCACAAGCATCCCCCGCTTTTCGAAAGTTCATTTTACCCCACTTCGTACATTACTATCTGTAAAAATAATTTATCACAAGCATCCCCCGCTTTTCGAAAGTTCGTTTTACCCCACTTCGTACATTACTATCTGTAAAAATAATTTATCACAAGCATCCCCCGCTTTTCGAAAGTTCGTTTTACCCCACTTCGTACATTACTATCTGTAAAAATAATTTATCACTAGCATCCCCCGCTTTTCGAAAGTTCATTTTACCCCACTTCGTACATTACTATCTGTAAAAATAATTTATCACAAGCATCCCCCGCTTTTCGAAAGTTCGTTTTACCCCACTTCGTACATTACTATCTGTAAAAATAATTTATCACTAGCATCCCCCGCTTTTCGAAAGTTCATTTTACCCCACTTCGTACATTACTATCTGTAAAAATAATTTATCACAAGCATCCCCCGCTTTTCGAAAGTTCATTTTACCCCACTTCGTACATTACTATCTGTAAAAATAATTTATCACAAGCATCCCCCGCTTTTCGAAAGTTCATTTTACCCCACTTCGTACATTACTATCTGTAAAAATAATTTATCACAAGCATCCCCCGCTTTTCGAAAGTTCGTTTTACCCCACTTCGTACATTACTATCTGTAAAAATAATTTATCACAAGCATCCCCCGCTTTTCGAAAGTTCATTTTACCCCACTTCGTACATTACTATCTGTAAAAATAATTTATCACAAGCATCCCCCGCTTTTCGAAAGTTCGTTTTACCCCACTTCGTACATTACTATCTGTAAAAATAATTTATCACTAGCATCCCCCGCTTTTCGAAAGTTCGTTTTACCCCACTTCGTACATTACTATCTGTAAAAATAATTTATCACTAGCATCCCCCGCTTTTCGAAAGTTCGTTTTACCCCACTTCGTACATTACTATCTGTAAAAATAATTTATCACTAGCATCCCCCGCTTTTCGAAAGTTCGTTTTACCCCACTTCGTACATTACTATCTGCAAAAATAATTTATCACTAGCATCCCCCGCTTTTCGAAAGTTCGTTTTACCCCACTTCGTACATTACTATCTGTAAAAATAATTTATCACAAGCATCCCCCGCTTTTCGAAAGTTCATTTTACCCCACTTCGTACATTAGTATCTGTAAAAATAATTTATCACAAGCATCCCCCGCTTTTCGAAAGTTCATTTTACCCCACTTCGTACATTACTATCTGTAAAAATAATTTATCACAAGCATCCCCCGCTTTTCGAAAGTTCGTTTTACCCCACTTCGTACATTACTATCTGTAAAAATAATTTATCACTAGCATACCCCGCTTTTCGAAAGTTCGTTTTACCCCACTTCGTACATTACTATCTGTAAAAATAATTTATCACAAGCATCCCCCGCTTTTCGAAAGTTCGTTTTACCCCACTTCGTACATTACTATCTGTAAAAATAATTTATCACAAGCATCCCCCGCTTTTCGAAAGTTCGTTTTACCCCACTTCGTACATTACTATCTGTAAAAATAATTTATCACAAGCATCCCCCGCTTTTCGAAAGTTCGTTTTACCCCACTTCGTACATTACTATCTGTAAAAATAATTTATCACAAGCATCCCCCGCTTTTCGAAAGTTCGTTTTACCCCACTTCGTACATTACTATCTGTAAAAATAATTTATCACTAGCATCCCCCGCTTTTCGAAAGTTCGTTTTACCCCACTTCGTACATTACTATCTGTAAAAATAATTTATCACTAGCATCCCCCGCTTTTCGAAAGTTCGTTTTACCCCACTTCGTACATTACTATCTGTAAAAATAATTTATCACAAGCATCCCCCGCTTTTCGAAAGTTCATTTTACCCCACTTCGTACATTAGTATCTGTAAAAATAATTTATCACTAGCATCCCCCGCTTTTCGAAAGTTCACTTTACCTCACTTCGTACATTAGTATCTGTAAAAATAATTTATCACTAGCATCCCCCGCTTTTCGAAAGTTCGTTTTACCCCACTTCGTACATTACTATCTGTAAAAATAATTTATAACAAGCATCCCCCGCTTTTCGAAAGTTCATTTTACCCCACTTCGTACATTACTATCTGTAAAAATAATTTATCACTAACATCCCCCGCTTTTCGAAAGTTCACTTTACCTCACTTCGTACATTAGTATCTGTAAAAATAATTTGTCACTAGCATCCCCCGCTTTTCGAAAGTTCGTTTTACCCCACTTCGTACATTACTATCTGTAAAAATAATTTATCACAAGCATCCCCCGCTTTTCGAAAGTTCACTTTACCTCACTTCGTACATTAGTATCTGTAAAAATAATTTATCACAAGCATCCCCCGCTTTTCGAAAGTTCATTTTACCCCACTTCGTACATTACTATCTGTAAAAATAATTTATCACTAACATCCCCCGCTTTTCGAAAGTTCACTTTACCTCACTTCGTACATTAGTATCTGTAAAAATAATTTATCACTAGCATCCCCCGCTTTTCGAAAGTTCATTTTACCCCACTTCGTACATTACTATCTGTAAAAATAATTTATCACAAGCATCCCTCGCTTTTCGAAAGTTCACTTTACCCCACTTCGTACATTAGTATCTGTAGAAATAATTTATCACAAGGATCCCTCGCTTTTCGAAAGTTCATTTTACCCCACTTCGTGCATTACTATCTGTAAAAATAATTTATCACAAGCATCCCTCGCTTTTCGAAAGTTCATTTTACCCCACTTCGTGCATTACTATCTGCAAAAATAATTTATCACAAGCATCCCTCGCTTTTCGAAAGTTCATTTTACCCCACTTCGTGCAATACTATCTGTAAAAATAATTTATCACTAGCATCCCCCGCTTTTCGAAAGTTCAATTTACCCCACTTCGTGCATTAGTATCTGTAGAAATAATTTATCACAAGGATCCCTCGCTTTTCGAAAGTTCATTTTACCCCACTTCGTGCATTACTATCTGCAAAAATAATTTATCACAAGCATCCCTCGCTTTTCAAAAGTTCATTTTTCCCCACTTCGTGCATTACTATCTGCAAAAATAATTTATCACAAGCATCCCCCGCTTTTCGAAATTTCAGTTTACCCCACCTCGTACATTAATATCTGTTTTCGCTAACTGAAAGAAATTCGAAGAGGATATTCGCTTTTTCGAAAAAAGCGAAGATAACATTCACAGTTTGTTTTACAGTGAGCCGTTATAGAGGCAGCGCGCACTCCGTGCAGCGAGAGTACCGCCGCCAAGATCCTTCTCCAGTTACTACACTCAGCATCAAGCTGCCATAGCTTTGCACTCTGCCTGTGAGCATCTGCGCTTTATCTGAATTCATTCCGTGCATTCGTTAGCAAGATGTGTCCTAAATATTTCAGAAAAGCCTAAGAGAGCTTGCAAGAGTTACTTTAGAGCAAATCTAGGAGTAGTCAAGCGTTTTCATCGTGGGGAACGAAGCAAAGATATTGTGCGTGCATCGAACTTGCCTGCCTGCACCATTCGTACTATTTACACGCGGAAAGAAAGAAGCTTGAAAGCCGCCGAGATTATTATTGGTTTTGTTACTAGCAGAACCAATAGTAACTTCAGAAACCAATAATACCTCTATCATCACCTTTCAGCTTTCCAGTGTGTTCGCTGGCATCCCGATTATGGTAAGTGAAAGTACACTTCCCATACATTATTTCTACTTTGTATAGGTTGTGTATTTATCAAATCATTCCTGGTTTTACTATGTGATAGAGTTAATTTAGGTTTTATGTGTAATTTGGTAGGTTATTTTTTGAGAACGCTCAAGCATTTTCCCAATATTTCGATTTACGCCAAAAATAGAGCGCTCTTATGAAAGCTTTCGCTTTCATAAGAACGCTCTATTTTCGGATAGCGGGGAAAACCTGTACTTAATTTTCAGGAATTTCAAAAAATCGTGCGCGCGCGCGCGTGTGTGTGTGGGTGTGTGTATGTAACACGAACTAACTCTTCGACCGGTCAGTCCCGACTTTTGAGTTTCACTCCGGCTTTGATCTTTTTTTTTTTTTTTTTTTAATGTATCTATTGTATATTCCCTTCCATAATTATTATGGCACTTTTATTTAATGAAAATGCAAAATATGCAGTAGAACTGCATAAATACTTCTATTAATAAAATAAGTACTAAGTAATTTTCTCTCTCTCTTTTCAGGTAAGAAATTCTGAACTTGTTCGTCTTAGTGCTGTACAGTCGAAAAGATATGGAATTGTTGAAGATAACTGTATCAGGTATTTACTATAAAAAAAATAATGCTACAGTGTATATATTTTGTTCAACTGCGATGTGGAAGACAAAGCAATACCGCGATGAAATTTCGATTGAGATAGAGGAAATTTCAGTACGACATTTACCGTTACAGACACTTCGATATTTTTACTATTCTTGTACTTCACGCTAGTCAAATGTTTTCTGAGTACATGTAATACCTTTATACAGTACAGCCTTACGAAATAAAAGTGCCTAAGATATTTTTAACACCTAAAATAGATTCTAAACCACTAAGCGTAAACTGTAACATAGATTCTGAACGTGTTTAGGATAATTGATCACAGGACAACTGGTCACAATCAGTTTCAAAGCCGTGAAATTGCTCTGCATAAAAAATTATAGTGTTCCTGTATTTCTTCCTACTTGAGTAATTGGTGTGCACAAAATGTTTTTCATCATATTCCATTATCATTAAAAAATATTTACGATTTTGAGGCTGAAAGACAGAGCGCACAACTAGCCACAGGGACAAGTGGCCACAAAACTTTAAGAGGACGTACAAAAATTGTCGTTTCTTGGCCCTCTAATCAGAATTGTATCGAAAAAACCCAAGAGAGAATTGTACTTTAATTTTGGAAAATAAAAGTTCACTCGTGAATAAAAAAAATGACTTAGTACTTTTTTTTAAACTACAGTGTTCGACGAAACAAATGAATTACAGCATGACTCATAGTATGTTCGGAAATGGATAATAAGGTGAGATTTTTTAATAACGCTGCGTTTTGCTTAGGAACTAAATATTTACATAACATGTGAAGTTTATTCCTCTTTTACTTAGGCATTAAATATCAATTCACAGGGCCAATTAATTAATATTTAGTGCATAAGTAAAAGCGCAGTATTATTAACTTGAGTTGTTACGTAACCGTTATGAATATGACATCGGTAGAATAAAAGCTGTTAAAAGGGTTTAGGCATCATCATCATCATCATTGTCAACCATTATCAATCCATTGCTGGACGAAGGTCTCCCCAAGTTTCCTCCACAACAGTCTGTCTTGTGCCAGTCTCCTCCATGTCACCCCTGCATACTTTCGAATTTCATCCACCCATCTCCCATGTGGTCTTCTTCTGGGTCTTTTCCTGTCCCTTGGAATCCAATCTAAAATTTCGGCTGTCCATCGATGATCTGTCCTTCTGGCAGTATGTCCAGCCCATTGCCATTTCAGGGATTTAACTCTGATCATGACGTCTTCCACTCTTGTCATTTTTCGGATCCACGAGTTCCTCTTCTTATCTCTCCTGGTTACACCAAGCATGCACCTCTCCATGCTACTTTGAGTTGTCTGCAGTCTTTGTATATCTCTTTTAGTTAAGGTCCACGTCTCTGCACCATACGTAAGCACTGGAAGGATGCATTGATCAAACACTTTTCTTTTAAGACATAATGGCATATTGCTCTTGAAAATTATGCTGTTTCTTCCAAAAGCTCTCCAGGCAAGTTTTGTACGCCGATTAATTTCTTCATCAATGTGACCCTCACTTGATATCTGCTGTCAAAGATAAACGTACGTGTCTGTTATTAAAACGCAAATGAGTGATATTTTGAGAAAAGGGGAATTTTTTTTATATATATATATATATTTATAGCAAACCGGGTCATCAACGCCAACGAAAATAGCAAGCATGTTTAATGTTTGCAAAACTAAGAAGAGTGCAGTTTATCCCGTGGTTTTTAATTGACATAATTCAGCCCAGTCAAAGAGGATTGCTGTTAGAGTCCCTCTGATACAAGGGAAGTAATTAAAATCAGGGTATAACATAGTTAATTACTGTACGTGCTCTGCAGCATGCATTGAAATACGCAAATTTTATGTACTGTATCTATATACACATATTATTTTCTCAGTGTTAAACAATAGCAAAAAACTGAAACTTTTAATTGAAAAAAAAAGCATTTTAATTATATATTGTTTATACTCTGAGCCTTGGTGGCGTAGCCGATTTAAGAGAGGGGCTGGGGAGGGTGGGGCTGCAGCCCCGGATCCTGCATTTTCAAGGGGCCCTCAAATTATATAGGGTGCTCGAAGAATTGACTGAGTTCTACAAGTTTTTTTTTGTTTTTTTTTTTCTGTGTGGATGTTTTTGCGTATATCACAGCAAACACTATAAGAAACGGCCTTGCGAAAAAAAAAATTCTACTTCATTCCGCTTTTTTAGGATGAGTTCGCAAAAAGTATAGTCGCTCCCAGTACAGCTTCAAATCTTCCGAAAGCATTACAGATGTTTTTTTTTTTTGTACCCACCTGTAATTGGGAGAAATTTTCATACATTAAGAATTCGTTTGAATCATGATATTTGGAGCATATTATTTTGCCCACTACTTCGATATAATTTCAACAAGCTGAACCCTGGGAGGATTAAAGCAGAACTGAATTGGTATCCATTTTTCAACCATAAAGTTTTACATTTTCTTGCTACCATTGATTTTTTTTTTACTGGAGGTTTTACGACCACCGTGAGCAACTCGGTGGGCTACAGGCAGTCGCCCATCCTTAATTTAGGGTCACTGGTTCCAGGGAAAAGAGAGAGCCAGCGCCGTAAGACAAACACAACACCCATGCTTCACAGGGATTCGAACCCAAACACATCTCGGACGAATGATCAGAAGTCATCGCTTAGACCACTGCGCCACCGGGGTGGTACTACCACTCATTCGTAAATGAATAATGGGATTGAATCATGGGATATGGGATACACACTTCAATCCCATGACTCATGGGATTGAATCATCGAATCCACACATCAGATCAGATCAGATCATATGTAGAGGATTTTAGGAAGGGAGTAGCTGACCCTAGGTCTTAAACGACCCTTTGAAATAGAAAGCTAGGAGATTTGGGCTAGAGTGCCCGATAGGAAAGTGACATGGAAACGAGGTAGAATGGGGTAAGAAGACGCCCGTTTTTTATTACCAGGGGGCCAGTACCCGGCGTCCGACGGCTTAACGCGCCCATTCGACGCACGGCGGATATTTAGTGGTTTGAGCGTTCGTGCCTGCCTGGGATCGAACCCGAGGTCTCCTCTGTGGCAGTCACGAACGTTGACCACTAGTCCCATGATACACACTTCAATACGGAGGGGATAGTTTTATGGCTTCCTCGTCTTTCTTTGGGAATGTTTTCTCCTGGGTATTTTTATTCATCCAACCCATAGTGAAATACTAGATGTGCCACTAATATTGGGGCCCCAAAATACTGTCCTGCCCCCGGGCCCCCTGTCTCCTTAAATGTGCTCTGCTTGGTAGGCACAATAATCAAACTTTCAGACAGCTCCAAATAACGGGAAATGTTGAGGTTCTAGGATGGCCGCTAGTGAGAAGTGTTACCAGACCTCGAGAATTATACGGGCCGACATGCCCGGGGCAAGTTAAAACTCTTCCCGGGCATGTATTTCTTTTTTCTACATGCCCGTTCGGACATATAAAAAAACTAGACGCTAACGTTAAAATAAAAAAAAACTAGCTCTCTACATGATAAAGAAAACAAACAATGGTTTTTATTTCAGAGTCAAGTTTCTTACTCCTCAGAGGCTCGCTCCTCCTGTTTTAATTAACAAAACTAATCGGGTGTCTTTTCAGATATTAATGGTCAAAATGAATGAACGCCGCTGTGTACGGCCACACCGGTCTCCCACTCTGGATCACTGCCCCCCCCCTCTCAGGAGTTTGTGTAGTCCAGGCCACACCGTTGAAATTGTTGACCGTGTAAATCCAAATTTCGTGCTAATTTCCGAGATGAAGTGACCCATCTCCCGGGCGACGACTATTATCCCATCGCTTGAATCCTGATAAGCTGCCATCTGAGGTTGCGAATGAAAATCTGATAAGTTAAAAATCTGATAAGCTGAAAATCTCCATCTGAAAATCATATCTGAAAATCTGATAAGCTGCCATCTGAGTGGTGAACGCTCTTACTTGAGATGGCGGAGATATCTGCCTCTATATATACCGTACTTCGTTTGCAGGCGGTAACACTTACCGCGTGGGTGTTGTGTCATATATATTCGACGGTATCAGAATAATACGACCACCCCTGCAATCACAGTGAACCCGGCCAGACGCTTCACAGAGTGCGCATGGCAAAGTCGACCACACGGAGATATAAGCGGCCGGAGAGGACAAATGAGACATAGTGAGTAACGTGAGCACAATGGGCAGCGGTAGTGATCTGACGGACGTTCGAAACGGAATGATCATCGGTTACAGCGCCACAGGTGAAACCATCTCTGAAACAGCAGGCTTAGTAGGCTGTTCGCGGGGTGCTGTAGTAAGGGTGTACCGATAATGGACCGCTGCCACACCGAGTACATACCGATGTCATAACTGTGAGCCATTGACCCCAGAGGAGAACGTCGCCTCTATCTACTGGTAAAAAGCAATCGAAGCGCAACAGTGCCACAATTGAACACACAAATGAACTCTGTGGAATCCAGGTACGTGTCCCCTATAACAGTAGAGCGAACCCTGGTCTCCGGAGTCGACACTGAGTCAAGGCGCCTATTTTAGCCCAGGTACTTCGGCAACGACGCCTGCACTTCGCATGGGACTACAGTCATTGGACACTGGAAAAAGGTTGCTTTCTCCGACTAATCGAGGTTTCTACTTCACAGGAGTGACAGACGGTGGCGGATGCGGCGTGAGATACACACGAGAGCCAACACCCCGACACGCTTGTTGGTCAAGTACAGGCCGGCGGTGGCAGTGCGCATGACTGGGAGATGTTTTTCTGATATGATTTGGGGGCCGCTTGTACCACTGGTTGGGTCCCTGAACACCAGAGGCTACCTGTCCATCCTCGCTGACCACATGCATCTCTTCATGTTGGACGTTCAGTCTGGTGTTGATGGTGTGTGCTAACAGGACAAAACGCCGAGCCACGTCGCTGCGTGACTGGTTCTAAGAACACGACAGCGACGTCTCCGTTCTCTCTTGGACGGCGAAATCGCCCGATATCAATCCCATAGAGCACATGTGGGACTATTTGGATCGACAGGTTCAACGTGTCGATCCACAAATGTGCCATCTCTGGGAACTCCGTGCTCTTCTGCAATCCGAATTGGCACATGTGCCTCGGGCAACCTTCCGGGGACTCATTGCATCTATGCCACGCTGTCATCCGGGATAATGGGTTATTCCCATTATTAGGTAGGTTATTATATATATATATATATATATATATATATATATATACTTAAGAGCAAAACTGAAGACTAAGGAAAAACTTTAGAATTTAAAACGAAGGTTGCAAAATAACCTGAAAATCAAAACGCGCAACGCAGCAGTTTTGAAAATTCAGAATTCACATTCTATAAAGAAGATACCTAAGCAAAAAAATACAAATATAATTTTGACTCACACCTAGTACAACATAGAAAAGGTTATGTATCTACCTGTGTGAGTAAAAGGAGAAAAGATAAAAAAATAAAATAAAACAACTGAATGTAGAAGGTGTCGAGAATACTGAGCCTTGGCTTTATCAAGGACCAGCAAAAACTCTGCATTTTCTCACTTCCACAAAGACCTAGTTGGAAATGGGTTTCTGCAAGGCCATAGATGCAAGTAACATTCCCACCTAAAATAGTTTAAAAAATATATATATGTCATGTCCTCCGTAGAGTTGCATGACCTAGCACTGGTTAACAATTTCGCTTGCATCCATTAACCTTCCTGGCCCGACCCATGCTCTTCATCTGTTACTATTAAACAGAGAGAAGAAGATTAAAGAGAACTCAAGCTGTGAGAGTGACATAATAATTAGAAATGATTTTCAGCCATAACGAAATTCCAGGTTCGTTTGAGAGAGAATTTAAACCTGAAAATCAATGCAAAAGAAATCCAAATTGTTACATTGCAATTAAAAAAGGAAATATTAATTTTTAACGAACAGAATTTTGACAGAAAACTTGAGTCTAAAACCCCCTACTCTACAACTTATGACAGCACGAAAACGAGAATAAGTTAAAGATAATAATTAACTAAAGAAAACTTTGTGAAAGTTATATACCTTAAACAGTTAGTTGCAATATGTACAAAGTATTTCAGCAGTGCTTTAAGTGCATAATTAATTAGTTATTAAGAACTTAACTACTTTGAAAAAACAGCGCATAGACAGCGCATAGAAAAGGAACAAGCTTAGCCATCTTCTGTTCCTAGGTACCCCAAAAGACGCTCAAAGTTACAGAGAAAAGAAAGAGTTAAAACCCGCAAAAATGTTAACAGACTAACCAATGCCTAAAAGCTGAAAAGCTAAAAAACGACAGAGAAAAAAGTACATGAAGTACAAACATTGAACTTATAAAACCTAGAACCCAAAAACCAGGAAGAGAGCTTACCTCTTGTTTGACAAAAACTTTTCTCCTCACAAGAGAAGAACATGGCTGACCTCTTCCGCCACTCCCTAGACAAACTACAAGACCAATTTATTTTTACCACTACGGATAAAGCTAGCAATAATTTTGCAATTATCTGTAAGAAGTTCTATTTTGAATTGTTAACTATGGAACTCAATAATAGAGTAACATACGAGCCCGTAAGTTATTCTACCAAGCAGTTAGAAAATCGGTTTAAGGCATTCTTCAAGAAACTTAAAATTCCACAAACTAGAAGATATGAGCCTGAATTTCCATTTCTTTTTGCAACGGTTAAGTTTCATAAGGATCCTGTGAAGTTCACTTTCATAGCTAGTGGAGTAAGGAGTCATAAAAAGAAAATAGATCTTGCTTTTGAAGATGTCTTAAAGAAGGTTTTGAAACACATTAGAAACTGTTCTAACTTGATGTACAGAGATTTTTGGATAATTAATAATAATGCAGAAGTAATTTCTACTATACTCAAAGTTTGTCCCCTAGATATTAATAGTTATGATTTTGAAAACCTATATACTAATCTGCCTCTATCAGATATAATCACTACCTTTAAAGAGCTGTATGCAGAATTTAAACTTAACCAATTTGTTGATGTAGGAACTTGGAACTCTTATCTCAATTGCTGCATAAAAAATAACCATATCTTGTATAATAATACTCTCTATAAGCAAGTGAACGGTATTCCCATGGGAACATCAACGTCCACGAATATCGCTAATCTATTCCTGTTCTTTAAGGAATATAAATTCATTAAAAATCACCCCACCTGCTCAGATAACTACCTTTACACTTTTAGATATATTGATGATCTGCTGTGTATCAATAATTCAGAAGTTATAGAGAGTGATTTTGATAATATCCATCCTAGCTCTCTTAACTTATGTAAAACCAACCACAGTAATCAGGAACTTGAGTTCCTAGACTTAAGCATTAAGCTCAACAGAGGTAACCCATCTATTAGCCTCTTTGATAAAAGAGTTAATTTTCCTTTCAAAGTAATTAAATATCTACACTGGAATAATAACATTTCAACCAAAGTAATTGAGAATGTACTAATTTCTCAGGTCCTAAGAATTTCAAGAATTTGCAGCAACAATTTGGACTTCAATTACCACATTAATATACTATTAGAAAGTTTTCTAGAGAACGAAATTCCTTCTTCTTTCATCAAAAGAACTTTAAGAAAAATTATTCTGAATAATAGAGTAAGGTTGGCAGATCTGTTTTAATTTTCTACACAGTTAATAATATGATTCTGACCAATCAAAGCCGTAAGGAAGTTGGCTAGAGGATGCCTATTAACTACCTAAAGGAACCTTAGTGCTATGGTTATGACGGTCCTATTAAAACAAAAAATTAAATAATATAAACGAAATCACAAAAAAAGCTTAAAAATCTGTTTATAAAAGAAAATAAAAACAAATAAAAAAAGAAAACTAGTTATTCATCACTAGGATAGCTATACTAAAAATAGTAAAAATAACATTAAAATTAATAAGATTCTGATTAATCTATAGAAGCTCACTAAGGTGATTTAATACATGCAAAGATTATTAAATACACTGCTCGTGTATTTTATAATATTCCTCATGTATTCTGGAGAGTTAATTCTGCTCTTTCTGATCATACAGATCCACAGTCTTAAGTTTATAATATTTTTTTCTCTGGTTAAAATCTCCGCGCGTTGGTTTCTTGCTGTATGAGGAGGCCATCAGCCCCACCCTCACTGCCCCCCAGCGTCTAGGGAGTGGCGGAAGAGGTCAGCCATGTTCTTCTCTTGTGAGGAGAAAAGTTTTTGTCAAACAAGAGGTAAGCTCTCTTCCTGGTTTTTGGGTTCTAGGTTTTATAAGTTCAATGTTTGTACTTCATGTACTTTTTCTCTGTCGTTTTTTAGCTTTTCAGCTTTTAGGCATTGGTTAGTCTGTTAACATTTTTGCGGGTTTTAACTCTTTCTTTTCTTTGTAACTTTGAGCGTCTTTTGGGGTACCTAGGAACAGAAGATGGCTAAGCTTGTTCCTTTTCTATGCGCTGTCTATGCGCTGTTTTTTCAAAGTAGTTAAGTTCTTAATAACTAATTAATTATGCACTTAAAGCACTGCTGAAATACTTTGTACATATTGCAACTAACTGTTTAAGGTATATAACTTTCACAAAGTTTTCTTTAGTTAATTATTATCTTTAACTTATTCTCGTTTTCGTGCTGTCATAAGTTGTAGAGTAGGGGGTTTTAGACTCAAGTTTTCTGTCAAAATTCTGTTCGTTAAAAATTAATATTTCCTTTTTTAATTGCAATGTAAAAATTTGGATTTCTTTTGCATTGATTTTCAGGTTTAAATTCTCTCTCAAACGAACCTGGAATTTCGTTATGGCTGAAAATCATTTCTAATTATTATGTCACTCTCACAGCTTGAGTTCTCTTTAATCTTCTTCTCTCTGTTTAATAGTAACAGATGAAGAGCATGGGTCGGGCCAGGAAGGTTAATGGATGCAAGCGAAATTGTTAACCAGTGCTAGGTCATGCAACTCTACGGAGGACATGACATATATATATTTTTTAAACTATTTTAGGTGGGAATGTTACTTGCATCTATGGCCTTGCAGAAACCCATTTCCAACTAGGTCTTTGTGGAAGTGAGAAAATGCAGAGTTTTTGCTGGTCCTTGATAAAGCCAAGGCTCAGTATTCTCGACACCTTCTACATTCAGTTGTTTTATTTTATTTTTTTATCTTTTCTCCTTTTACTCACACAGGTAGATACATAACCTTTTCTATGTTGTACTAGGTGTGAGTCAAAATTATATTTGTATTTTTTTGCTTAGGTATCTTCTTTATAGAATATATATATATCATCATCATCATCATTGTCAACCATTATCAATCCACTGCTGGACGAAGGTCTCCCCAAGTTTCCTCCACAACGGTCTGTCTTGTGCCAGTCTCCTCCATGTCACCCCTGCATACTTTCGAATTTCATCCACCCATCTCCCATGTGGTCTTCTTCTGGGTCTTTTCCTGTCCCTTGGAATCCAATCTAAAATTTCAGCTGTCCATCGATGATCTGTCCTTCTGGCAGTATGTCCAGCCCATTGCCATTTCAGGGATTTAACTCTGATCATGATGTCTTCCACTCTTGTCATTTTTCGGATCCACGAGTTCCTCTTCTTATCTCTCCTGGTTACACCAAGCATGCACCTCTCCATGCTTCTTTGAGTTGTCTGCAGCCTTTGTATGTCTCTTTTAGTTAAGGTCCACGTCTCCGCACCATACGTAAGCACTGGAAGGATGCATTGATCAAACACTTTTCTTTTAAGACATAATGGCATATTGCTCTTGAAAATTATGCTGTTTCTTCCAAAAGCTCTCCAGGCAAGTTTTGTACGCCGATTAATTTCTTCATCAATGTGACCCTCACTTGATATCTGCTGTCCAAGATAAACGTACGTGTCTGTTATCTCCAGCTTTTCTCCATCAATCGATAAATCTTCATTTCTTGTAAAAGCATTGAACATCACTTTTGTCTTCTGAAAGTTCATTTTTAATCCCACTTCTTTACTCTTGTCAGCAAGTTCCTGGATCATACTCTGCAGCTCTGATGGGGTAGTTGCAAAAATGACTACGTCATCAGCAAAACGAAGGTGGGTTAGATAATCTCCATTAATCTTTATCCCCTTGTTTTCCCAGCTCAGTGACTGAAAAACACCCTCCAATGTGGCATTAAAGAGCTTCGGAGATATGGTGTCACCTTGTCTCACTCCCTTTCCAATTTTTACGTGTGTTGTATTTTCAAACAGCCTAATCTTTGCACTTGCATTTTCATAGATGTTATTAATAATATTAATGTATGCATCTTCAATACCGCAGGTTTTCAGAGCCATTGTAACTGCTGATGGTTTCACCGAATCAAAGGCTTTTTCATAATCGATAAAAGCCATGCACAATGGAAGTTCATATTCCCTCGCTCTTTCAATTAGTTCTCTCAGCACGTGGATATGATCTATTGTGCTGTAGCCACTCCTGAATCCAGCTTGTTCTCTCGGTTGAGCCATGTCCAGTGTTACCTTCAAGCGGTGTGAAAGAACTTTAGTGAAGATTTTATAAACTACTGATAGGAGGCTGATAGGTCTGTAGTTTCCGAGATCCTCAATGTCACCTTTCTTATGTAGCAGGATCATTGTAGCGGTGTTCCAATCCTCAGGAATCTTTCCTTCATTAAGGCATCGAGTGAAAATTTGGGCGAGTACTGTTTCGATTTCTCCACTTGCTTCTTGTATGATGTCTACAGTAATTCCATCTTCTCCTGGAGCTTTTCCTCGCTTCATGTTCTTGATTGCATGTCCAACTTCTGCTGGAAGGACTGGAGGAACTCTGATACTGGTATCTTTCATGATGTCTGGAGTGCATATATCATCCCTTTCATATAATTTGGAGTAGAAATCTTTCACTCTTGTCAAAATTTCGCCTTTATTTCTTGTTACAGAACCATCTTCTTTTCTCAGTGCCATAATCTGTTTTCTTCCCTTACTGAGATGTCCCTTTGCTATCTTTAGGCTTTGGTTGTTTTCAATTGCTTTCCTCACTAGTTCACAGTTGAATTTCCTTACGTCTTTAGTGATACTTTTTCTTACTGTCTTGCATAGCTCTATATATTCCACTTTGGAAGTCACATCTTCTTTAGTTGTCCTCATCTCTCTTCTTTTTTGCATCAACATTTTGGTTTTTCCTGATAATTTGTTCACATGCAACTTGTTCTTAGACCCAGCTAATTTTGTTGCTGTTTCCATAAGAGCTTTGGTTACTTTTCTGTTAACTTCAGAGATGTCCACTTCTTCTGATGTTAGGCCTTCTAAAGCAGAGAACCTGTTCTTCAGTTCTAACTTGAAGGTATTATGGTGTTTTTTAAGGTTGGTTATGTCAATAGATTTTGTTTGTCCTATGAGCTTGCCACGTTCAAGTTTAGTGTTGAGGTGCATCTTACATCTCACCAATCTATGGTCACTACCTGTGTTGAACTTGTTTAGCACACTGCAGTCTTCTATGACGAATTTTTTGTTACACATAATAAAATCAATTTCACTTGTCGTCCCATTTGGATGTCTCCATGTCCATTTCCTGTGTGGCTTTTTCTTGAAGAAGGAGTTCAAGATGAAAAACCCTTCTGCCTCTGCAAACTCAACGAGAGTATTTCCACGCTGGTTTCTGTTGCCGTGACCGAATTTACCTACCGAAGTTTCATTCTGTTGCCGTTGCCCTATTTTTGCATTGAAATCTCCCATAATTATTTTCAAGTGCTGCTTACCTTTATTATTTAGATGACAAATTTCCTCATAAAATTCTTCAATTTCTTCTTCAGGATGACTTGTGGTGGGTGCATAAGTTTGAATAATCTGAGCCTGGTATCTTTTCGAGAGTTGGATAACAAGTCGTGCAGCTCTGTCAGAGGAACTTTCAACTTCTACAACTTTATCCTTCAGTTTCTTGTTTATTATAAATCCAACACCACTAGTTCTGCCAGTATCTGTCCCACGATAGTAGAAGAGATGTCCACTTTTCAGTTCGATGAGATCTTCTCCTTTTCTCCTTACCTCACTTAGCCCCACGATGTCCCACTTGATCCTTTGTAGTTCCTCTTCCAATTCAAGAAGCCTTGAATCAGAAGATAGGGAGCGTCCATTGTAAGTAGCCAAGGTCAGCATCAGATGGCAGCCTAGTCCGGTCCTCCGGGGATTCTTAGCACCCTCTGCCTTCATGTCGCACTGGCCGCTGCCTTGGCCAGGTACATTCCAGCTGCCGGAGACTGAGGGCCAAGATTTAAGTTGTGGAATCATTTTGGAGGGGTTTGGCCATAACTCACCACGCTGGCCAAGCGGGTTGGTGAGTGTGGGATAGCATTTCCTCTGATCCCGATGGTATAGTTATACCGCTATGGGCGGTCGTCAGAGCCCCTTTAGTGGGAACAGGATGCACTACGAGAAGGCGGGGTTGACATTTGTCAAGGAGAGGCTGTGATGTTACGCATCACCTGACCTTAGAGCTGCAGAGTATGATCCAGGACAATAATGATGATGATGATATATATATATATATATATATATATATATATATATATATATATATATATATATATATATATATATCATCATCATCATCATTGTCAACCATTATCAATCCACTGCTGGACGAAGGTCTCCCCAAGTTTCCTCCACAACGGTCTGTCTTGTGCCAGTCTCCTCCATGTCACTCCCGCATATTTACGAATTTCATCCACCCATCTCCCATGTGGTCTTTTTCTGGGTCTTTTCCTGTCCCTTGGAATCCAATCTAAAATTTCGGCTGTCCATCTATGGTCTGTCCTTCTGGCAGTATGTCCAGCCCATTGCCATTTCAGGGATTTAACTCTGATCATGATGTCTTCCACTCTCGTCATTTTTCGGATCCACGAGTTCCTCTTCTTATCTCTCCTGGTTATACCAAGCATGCACCTCTCCATGCTTCTTTGAGTTGTCTGCAGTCTTTGTATGTCTCTTTTAGTTAAGGTCCACGTCTCTGCACCATACGTAAGCACTGGAAGGATGCATTGATCAAACACTTTTCTTTTAAGACATAACGGCATATTGCTCTTGAAAATTATGCTGTTTCTTCCAAAAGCTCTCCAGGCAAGTTTTGTACGCCGATTAATTTCTTCATCAATGTGACCCTCACTTGATATCTGCTGTCCAAGATAAACATACGTATCTGTTATCTCCAGTTTTTCTCCATCAATCGATAAATCTTCATTTCTTGTAAAAGCATTGAACATCACTTTTGTCTTCTGAAAGTTCATTTTTAATCCCACTTCTTTACTCTTGTCAGCAAGTTCCTGGATCATACTCTGCAGCTCTGATGGGGTAGTTGCAAAAATGACTACGTCATCAGCAAAACGAAGGTAGGTTAGATAATCTCCATTAATCTTTATCCCTTTGTTTTCCCAGTTCAGTGATTGAAAGACATTTTCCAATGTGGCATTAAAGAGCTTCGGAGATATGGTGTCACCTTGTCTCACTCCCTTTCCAATTTTTATGTGTGTTGTATTTTCAAACAGCCGAATCTTTGCACTTGCATTTTCATAGATGTTATTAATAATATTAATGTATGCATCTTCAATACCGCAGGATTTCAGAGCCGTGGTAACTGCTGATGGTTTCACCGAATCAAAGGCTTTTTCATAATCGATAAAAGCCATGCACAATGGAAGTTCATATTCCCTCGCTCTTTCAATTAGTTCTCTCAGTACGTGGATATGATCTATTGTGCTGTAGCCACTCCTGAATCCAGCTTGTTCTCTCGGTTGAGCCATGTCCAGTATTACCTTCAAGCGGTGTGAAAGAACTTTAGTGAAGATTTTATAAACCACTGATAGGAGGCTGATAGGTCTGTAGTTCCTGAGATCCTCAATGTCACCTTTTTTATGTAGCAGGATCATTGTAGCATTGTTCCAATCCTCAGGAATCTTCCCTTCATTAAGGCATCGAGTGAAAATTTGGGCGAGTACTGTTTCAATTTCTCCACTTGCTTCTTGTATGATGTCTATAGTAATTCCATCTTCTCCTGGAGCTTTCCCCCGCTTCATGTTCTTGATTGCATGAGCAACTTCTGCTGGGAGGACTGGAAGAACTCCGGTACCTTTCATGATGTCTGGAGTACATGTATCATCCCTTTCATATAGTTTGGAGTAGAAATCTTTCACTTTTGTCAAAATTTCGCCTCTATTTCTTGTTATAGAACCATCTTCTTTTCTCAGAGCCATAATCTGTTTTCTTCCCTTACTGAGATGTCCCTTTGCTATCTTTAGGCTTTGGTTGTTTTCAATTGCTTTCCTTACTAGTTCACAGTTGAATTTTCTTACGGCTTCAGTGATACTTTTTCTTACTGTCTTGCATAGCTCTATATATTCCACTTTGGAAGTCACATCTTCTTTAGTTGTCCTATATATATATATATATATATATATATATATATATATATATATATATATCATCATCATCATTATTGTCAACCATTATCAATCCACTGCTGGACGAAGGTCTCCCCAAGTTTCCTCCACAACGGTCTGTCTTGTGCCAGTCTCCTCCATGTCACCCCTGCATACTTTCGAATTTCATCCACCCATCTCCCATGTGGTCTTCTTCTGGGTCTTTTCCTGTCCCTTGGAATCCAATCTAAAATTTCGGCTGTCCATCGATGATCTGTCCTTCTGGCAGTATGTCCAGCCCATTGCCATTTCAGGGATTTAACCCTGATCATGATGTCTTCCACTCTTGTCATTTTTCGGATCCACGAGTTCCTCTTCTTATCTCTCCTGGTTACACCAAGCATGCACCTCTCCATGCTTCTTTGAGTTGTCTGCAGCCTTTGTATGTCTCTTTTAGTTAAGGTCCACGTCTCTGCACCATACGTAAGCACTGGAAGGATGCATTGATCAAACACTTTTCTTTTAAGACATAATGGCATATTGCTCTTGAAAATTATGCTGTTTCTTCCAAAAGCTCTCCAGGCAAGTTTTGTGCGCCGATTAATTTCTTCATCAATGTGACCCTCACTTGATATCTGCTGTCCAAGATAAAGGTACGTGTCTGTTATCTCCAGCTTTTCTCCATCAATCGATAAATCTTCATTTCTTGTAAAAGCATTGAACATCACTTTTGTCTTCCGAAAGTTCATTTTTAATCCCACTTCTTTACTCTTGTCAGCAAGTTCCTGGATCATACTCTGCAGCTCTGTTGGGCTAGTTGCAAAAATGACTACGTCATCAGCAAAACGAAGGTGGGTTAGATAATCTCCATTAATCTTTATCCCCTTGTTTTCCCATCTCAGTGACTGGAAAACACCCTCCAATGTGGCATTAAAGAGCTTCGGAGATATGGTGTCACCTTGTCTCACTCCCTTTCCAATTTTTATGTGTGTTGTATTTTCAAACAGCCTAATCTTTGCACTTGCATTTTCATAGATGTTATTAATAATATTAATGTATGCATCTTCAATACCGCAGGTTTTCAGAGCCATTGTAACTGCTGATGGTTTCACCGAATCAAAGGCTTTTTCATAATCGATAAAAGCCATGCACAATGGAAGTTCATATTCCCTCGCTCTTTCAATTAGTTCTCTCAGCACATGGATATGATCTATTGTGCTGTAGCCACTCCTGAATCCAGCTTGTTCTCTCGGTTGAGCCATGTCCAGTGTTACCTTCAAGCGGTGTGAAAGAACTTTAGTGAAGATTTTATAAACTACTGATAGGAGGCTGATAGGTCTGTAGTTTCCGAGATCCTCAATGTCACCTTTCTTATGTAGCAGGATCATTGTAGCGGTGTTCCAATCCTCAGGAATCTTTCCTTCATTAAGGCATCGAGTGAAAATTTGGGCGAGTACTGTTTCGATTTCTCCACTTGCTTCTTGTATGATGTCTACAGTAATTCCATCTTCTCCTGGAGCTTTTCCCCGCTTCATGTTCTTGATTGCATGTGCAACTTCTGCTGGAAGGACTGGAGGAACTCTGGTACTGGTATCTTTCATGATGTCTGGAGTGCATGTATCATCCCTTTCATATAATTTGGAGTAGAAATCTTTCACTCTTGTCAAAATTTCGCCTCTATTTCTTGTTACAGAACCATCTTCTTTTCTCAGTGCCATAATCTGTTTTCTTCCCTTACTGAGATGTCCCTTTGCTATCTTTAGGCTTTGGTTGTTTTCAATTGCTTTCCTCACTAGTTCACAGTTGAATTTTCTTACGTCTTCAGTGATACTTTTTCGTACTGTCTTGCATAGCTCTATATATTCCACTTTGGAAGTCGCATCTTCTTTAGTTGTCCTCATCTCTCTTCTTTTTTGCATCAACATTTTCGTTTTTCCTGATAATTTATTTACATGCAACTTGTTCTTAGACCCAGCTAATTTTGTTGCTGATTCCATAAGAGCTTTGGTTACTTTTCTGTTAACTTCAGAGATGTCCACTTCTTCCGATGTTAGGCCTTCTAAAGCAGAGAACCTGTTCTTCAGTTCCAACTTGAAGGTATTATGGTGTTTTTTAAGGTTGGTTATGTCAATAGATTTTGTTTGTCTTATGAGCTTGCCACGTTCAAGTTTAGTGTTGAGGTGCATCTTACATCTCACCAATCTATGGTCACTACCTGTGTTGAACTTGTTTAGCACACTGCAGTCTTCAATGACGAATTTTTTGTTACACATAATAAAATCAATTTCATTTGTCGTCCCATTTGGATGTCTCCATGTCCATTTCCTGTGTGGCTTTTTCTTGAAGAAGGAGTTCAAGATGAAAAACCCTTCTGCCTCTGCAAACTCAACGAGAGTATTTCCACGCTGGTTTCTGTTGCCGTGACCGAATTTACCTACTGAAGTTTCATTCTGTTGCCGTTGCCCTATTTTTGCATTGAAATCTCCCATAATTATTTTCAAGTGCTGCTTACCTTTATTATTTAGATGACAAATTTCCTTATAAAATTCTTCAATTTCTTCTTCAGGATGACTTGTGGTGGGTGCATAAGTTTGAATAATCTGAGCCTGGTATCTTTTCGAGAGTTGGATAACGAGTCGTGCAGCTCTGTCAGAGGAACTTTCAACTTCTACAACTTTATCTTTCAGTTTCTTGTTTATTATAAATCCAACACCACTAGTTCTGCCAGTATCTGTCCCACGATAGTAGAAGAGATGTCCACTTTTCAGTTCGATGAGATCTTCTCCTTTTCTCCTTACCTCACTTAGCCCCACGATGTCCCACTTGATCCTTTGTAGTTCCTCTTCCAATTCAAGAAGCCTTGAATCAGAAGATAGGGAGCGTCCATTGTACCTTGCCAAGGTCAGCATCAGATGGCAGCCTAGTCCGGTCCTCCGGGGATTCTTAGCACCCTCTGCCTTCATGTCGCACTGGCCGCTGCCTTGGCCAGGTACATTCCAGCTGCCGGAGACTGAGGGACAAGATTTAAGTTGTGGAGTCATTTTGGAGGGGTTTGGCCATAACTCACCACGCTGGCCAAGCGGGTTGGTGAGTGTGGGATAGAATTTCCTCTAATCCCGATGGTATAGTTATACCGCTATTGGCGGTCGTCAGAGCCCCTTTAGTAGGAACAGGATGCACCACGAGAAGGCGGGGTTGACATTTGTCAAGGAGAGGCTGTGATGACATTTGTCAAGGAGAGGCTATATATATATATATATATATATATATATATATATATATATATATATATCTGAACTTAACAGTAAAGTAACCAAAGCTCTTATGGAAACAGCAACAAAATTAGCTGGGTCTAAGAACAAGTTGCATGTGAACAAATTATCAGGAAAAAACAAAATGTTGATGCAAAAAAGAAGAGAGATGAGGACAACTAAAGAAGATGTGACTTCCAAAGTGGAATATATAGAGCTATGCAAGACAGTAAGAAAAAGTATCACGGAAGACGTAAGGAAATTCAACTGTGAACTAGTGAGGAAAGCAATTGAAAACAACCAAAGCCTAAAGATAGCAAAGGGACATCTCAGTAAGGGAAGAAAACAGATTATGGCACTGAGAAAAGAAGATGGTTCTGTAACAAGAAATAGAGGCGAAATTTTGACAAGAGTGAAAGATTTCTACTCCAAATTATATGAAAGGGATGATACATGCACTCCAGACATCATGAAAGATACCAGTACCAGAGTTCCTCCAGTCCTTCCAGCAGAAGTTGCACATGCAATCAAGAACATGAAGCGAGGAAAAGCTCCAGGAGAAGATGGAATTACTGTAGACATCATACAAGAAGCAAGTGGAGAAATCGAAACAGTACTCGCCCAAATTTTCACTCGATGCCTTAATGAAGGAAAGATTCCTGAGGATTGGAACACCGCTACAATGATCCTGCTACATAAGAAAGGTAACATTGAGGATCTCGGAAACTACAGACCTATCAGCCTCCTATCAGTAGTTTATAAAATCTTCACTAAAGTTCTTTCACACCGCTTGAAGGTAACACTGGACATGGCTCAACCGAGAGAACAAGCTGGATTCAGGAGTGGCTACAGCACAATAGATCATATCCACGTGCTGAGAGAACTAATTGAAAGAGCGAGGGAATATGAACTTCCATTGTGCATGGCTTTTATCGATTATGAAAAAGCCTTTGATTCGGTGAAACCATCAGCAGTTACAATGGCTCTGAAAACCTGCGGTATTGAAGATGCATACATTAATATTATTAATAACATCTATGAAAATGCAAGTGCAAAGATTAGGCTGTTTGAAAATACAACACACGTAAAAATTGGAAAGGGAGTGAGACAAGGTGACACCATATCTCCGAAGCTCTTTAATGCCACATTGGAGGGTGTTTTTCAGTCACTGAGCTGGGAAAACAAGGGGATAAAGATTAATGGAGATTATCTAACCCACCTTCGTTTTGCTGATGACGTAGTCATTTTTGCAACTACCCCATCAGAGCTGCAGAGTATGATCCAGGAACTTGCTGACAAGAGTAAAGAAGTGGGATTAAAAATGAACTTTCAGAAGACAAAAGTGATGTTCAATGCTTTTACAAGAAATGAAGATTTATCGATTGATGGAGAAAAGCTGGAGATAACAGACACGTACGTTTATCTTGGACAGCAGATATCAAGTGAGGGTCACATTGATGAAGAAATTAATTGGCGTACAAAACTTGCCTGGAGAGCTTTTGGAAGAAACAGCATAATTTTCAAGAGCAATATGCCATTATGTCTTAAAAGAAAAGTGTTTGATCAATGCATCCTTCCAGTGCTTACGTATGGTGCGGAGACGTGGACCTTAACTAAAAGAGACATACAAAGGCTGCAGACAACTCAAAAAAGCATGGAGAGGTGCATGCTTGGTGTAACCAGGAGAGATAAGAAGAGGAACTCGTGGATCCGAAAAATGACAAGAGTGGAAGACATCATGATCAGAGTTAAATCCCTGAAATGGCAATGGGCTGGACATACTGCCAGAAGGACAGATCATCGATGGACAGCTGAAATTTTAGATTGGATTCCAAGGGACAGGAAAAGACCCAGAAGAAGACCACATGGGAGATGGGTGGATGAAATTCGAAAGTATGCAGGGGTGACATGGAGGAGACTGGCACAAGACAGACCGTTGTGGAGGAAACTTGGGGAGACCTTCGTCCAGCAGTGGATTGATAATGGTTGACAATGATGATGGTGATGATGATATATATATATATTTCCTGTAATCCCGATGGTATTGTTATACCGCCAATAGCGGTATAACTATACCATCGGGATTGGAGGAAATGCTATCCCACACTCACCAACCCGCTTGGCCAGTGTGGTGAGTTATGGCCAAACCCCTCCAAAATGACTCCACAACTTAAATCTTGGCCCTCAGTCTCCGGCAGCTGGAATGTACCTGGCCAAGGCAGCGGCCAGTGCGACATGAAGGCAGAGGGTGCTAAGAATCCCCGGAGGACCGGACTAGGCTGCCATCTGATGCTGACCTTGGCTAC
Source organism: Macrothele yani (assembly GCA_039090855.1). Classification (NCBI taxonomy): domain Eukaryota; kingdom Metazoa; phylum Arthropoda; class Arachnida; order Araneae; family Macrothelidae; genus Macrothele; species Macrothele yani. Next base: position 27,921,860 of record CM077005.1, read on the forward strand.
GTACAACGGACGCTCCCTATTTTCTGATTCAAGGCTTCTTGAATTGGAAGAGGAACTACAAAGGATCAAGTGGGACATCGTGGGGCTAAGTGAGGTAAGGAGAAAAGGAGAAGATCTCATTGAACTGAAAAGTGGACATCTCTTCTACTATCGTGGGACAGATACTGGCAGAACTAGTGGTGTTGGATTTATAATAAACAAGAAACTGAAGGATAAAGTTGTAGAAGTTGAAAGTTCCTCTGACAGAGCTGCACGACTCGTTATCCAACTCTCGAGAAGATACCAGGCTCAGATTATTCAAACTTATGCACCCACCACAAGTCATGCTGAAGAAGAAATTGAAGAATTTTATGAGCAAATTCGTGATCTAAATAATAAAGGTAAGCAGCACTTGAAGATAATTATGGGAGATTTCAATGCAAAAATAGGGCAACGGCAACAGAATGAAACTTCAGTAGGTAAATTCGGTCACGGCAACAGAAACCAGCGTGGAAATACTCTCGTAGAGTTTGCAGAGGTAGAAGGGTTTTTCATCTTGAATTCATTTTTTAAGAAAAAGCCACACAGGAAATGGACATGGAGACATCCAAATGGGACGACAAGTGAAATTGATTTTATTATGTGTAACAAAAAATTCGTCATAGAAGACTGCAGTGTGCTAAACAAGTTCAACACAGGCAGTGACCATAGATTGGTGAGATGTAAGATGCACCTCAACACTAAACTCGAACGTAGCAAGCTCATAAGACAAACAAAATGTATTGACATAACCAACCTTAAAAAACACCATAATACCTTCAAATTGGAACTGAAGAACAGATTCTCTGCTTTAGAAAACCTAACGTCGGAAGAAGTGGATATTTCTGAAGTTAACAGAAAAGTAACCAAAGCTCTTATGGAAACAGCAACAAAATTAGCTGGGTCTAAGAACAAATTGCATGTGAACAAATTATCAGGAAAAACCAAAATGTTGATGCAAAAAAGAAGAGTGATGAGGACAACTAAAGAAGATGTGACTTCCAAAGTGGAATATATAGAGCTATGCAAGACAGTACGAAAAAAGTATCACTGAAGACTTAAGGAAATTCAACTGTGAACTAGTAAGGAAAGTAATTGAAAACAACCAAAGCCTAAAGATAGCAAAGGGACATCTCAGTAAGGGGAAAAAACAGATTACGGCACTGAGAAAAGAAGATGGTTCTATAACAAGAAATAGAGGCGAAATTTTGACAAGAGTGAAAGATTTCTACTCCAAATTATATGAAAGGGATGATACATGTACTCCAGACATCATGAAAGGTACCAGTACCAGAGTTCTTCCAGTCCTTCCAGCAGAAGTTGCACATGCAATGAAGAACATGAAGCGAGGAAAAGCTCCAGGAGAAGATGGAATTACTGTAGACATCATACAAGAAGCAAGTGGAGAAATCGAAACAGTACTCGCCCAAATTTTCACTCGATGCCTTAATGAAGGGAAAATTCCTGAGGATTGGAACAACGCTACAATGATCTTGCTACATAAAAAAGGTGACATTGAGGATCTCAGGAACTACAGACCTATCAGCCTCCTATCAGTGGTTTATAAAATCTTCACTAAAGTTCTTTCACACCGCTTGAAGGTGACACTGGACATGGCTCAACCGAGAGAACAAGCTGGATTCAGGAGTGGCTACAGCACAATAGATCATATCCACGTACTGAGAGAACTAATTGAAAGAGCGAGGGAATATGAGCTTCCATTGTGCATGGCTTTTATCGATTATGAAAAAGCCTTTGATTCGGTGAAACCATCAGCAGTTTCAATGGCTCTGAAATCCTGCGGTATTGAAGATGCATACATTAATATTATTAATAACATCTATGAAAATGCAAGTGCAAAGATTCGGCTGTTTGAAAATACAACACACATAAAAATTGGAAAAGGAGTGAGACAAGGTGACACCATATCTCCGAAGCTCTTTAATGCAACATTGGAAAATGTCTTTCAATCACTGAACTGGGAAAACAAAGGGATAAAGATTATTGGAGATTATCTAACCCACCTTCGTTTTGCTGATGACATAGTCATTTTTGCAACTACCCCATCAGAGCTACAGAGTATGATCCAGGAACTTGCTGACAAGAGTAAAGAAGTGGGATTAAAAATGAACTTTCAGAAGACAAAAGTGATGTTCAATGCTTTTACAAGAAATGAAGATTTATCGATTGATGGAGAAAAGCTGGAGATAACAGACACGTACGTTTATCTTGGACAACAGATATCAAGTGAGGGTCACATTGGTGAAGAAATTAATCGGCGTACAAAACTTGCCTGGAGAGCTTTTGGAAGAAACAGCATAATTTTCAAGAGCAATATGCCATTATGTCTTAAAAGAAAAGTGTTTGATCAATGCATCCTTCCAGTGCTTACGTATGGTGCAGAGACGTGGACCTTAGCTAAAAGAGACATACAAAGGCTGCAGACAACTCAAAGCAGCATGGAGAGGTGCATGCTTGGTGTAACCAGGAGAGATAAGAAGAGGAACTCGTGGATCAGAAAAATGACAAGAGTGGAAGACACCATGATCAGAGTTAAATCCCTGAAATGGCAATGGGCTGGACATACTGCCAGAAGAACAGACCATCGATGGACCGCCGAAATTTTAGATTGGATTCCAAGGGACAGGAAAAGACCCAGAAGAAGACCACATGGAAGATGGGTGGATGAAATTCGAAAGAATGTGGGAGTGACATGGAGGAGACTGGCACAAGACAGACCGTTGTGGAGGAAACTTGGGGAGACCTTCATCCAGCAGTGGATTGATAATGGTTGACAATGATGATGATGATGATGATATATATATATATTCTATTAAGAAGAGACTGAAGCAAAAAAATTTTGACTCATACCAAGTACAACATAGAAAAGGTTATGTATTGACCGGTGTGAGTAAAAAGAGGAAAATAGAACAACTGAATGTAGAAAGTGTTGAGAATACTGAGCCTTGGCTTTATCAAGAAGCAGCAAAAACTCTGCATTTTCTCACTTCCACAAAGACCTATTTGGAAATGGGTTTCTGCAAAGTCATAGATGCAAGTAATAAGCCCACAAAAAAAAAGTTTTTTTAATATATGTATGTCATAACCTCCACAGAGTTGTATTGTTAACTAAAGCTTGGTCATACAACTCTGTGGAGGTTATGACATACATATATTAAAAAAAAAAATTTTTTTGGTGGGCTTATTACTTGCATCTATGACTTTGCAGAAACCCATTTCCAAATAGGTCTTTGTGGAAGTGAGAAAATGCAGAGTTTTTGCTGGTCCTTGATACAGCTAAGGCTCAGTATTCTCGACACTTTCTACATTCAGTTGTTCTATTTTTCTCTTTTTACTCACACCGGTCAATACATAACATTTCTATGTTGTACTTGGTATGAGTCAAAAAATTTTTTTGCTTCAGTCTCTTCTTAATAGAATGTGAATTCTGAATTTTCATAACTGCTGCGTTGCGCGTTTTGATATTCAGGTTATTTTGCAACTTTTGTTTTAAATTCTTAAGTTTTTCTTATGTTTTCGGCTATGCTCTTAAGTATATATATATATATGTAAGTGTAATCTCGTGAGTCAGGTTGAACAACCGCCAGTAGGATTATGATGGCAAGCCGACGTGAAATATCGGAGTTTGAATACCTCATGGAAGGCATTACCACCCACCGTGGACAGCGCAGTGGCCGACCACGGGTGCTGAATGACCGTGACCAGCGGCGTCTGACCAGGATTGTCCATGCTAACAGACAAGCGACACTGGCTCAAATAACATCCACATTCAATGCAGGAGATACCAGAGACATATCCATCAGGTCAGTGCAGCGTAATTTACCGTCCTTGGGGTGTGGGAGCAGAAGACCCACCTGAGTGCCTCTGTTAACACCACGACATCGTACACAGCTCTTCACCTATGCTCGTGGACACAGTAATTGAATCCTGGCGTTGTCCTATGAGTCACGCTAGCAGTTGTTACGAGCTGATGGTAGGTTCGGATGTGGCTCAGACCCCATGAGGTAATGGACCCGAGCTGTCAAAAAGGCAATGTGCAAGCTGGTGGTTCTATACATGTCTGGGGTGTCTTTAAGTGGCACGGTTTGTTTTCTCTGGTCCTCGTAATCATCATTAACCGGTAATAGCTTCGTTACTCTGCTGGGTAACCATTTACAGCCCTCCGTAGGCTTCAACAACGATTGAAATTTCCAGGCGGATATGCACCATCGCATAGGGCCAAAGGTGTCCAGATTTGGTTCAAGAAGCATTCTGGATAGTTTCGAAGGACAGTGTGGCCACCACGTTCGCGCAATATGAACTCAATAGATCGCTTATGGGACATGGTGGACAGGTCCATTCGCACCCAAGATACTGCACCTCTACAAATACCAGGGAAAACATCTCTTCAGAAGTCTTATGGCCACTTGTGGAATCGATGTCACGTATAGTTGCTACACTTCGCCTGGTTAGATACTAGGTACGTATCGCATGACTTTTGGCACTTCAGTTTATGTATATACACTGAAGAGCAAATGAATTAGAGACATCTTTGTTATGCAAATGTGGCACTGTGGGCGGCCCTGTAAAGGGAAATGACATAAGGTATGCAGCAATCAGACGATTTAAGGACTGATGCGACGGGAATCAGTTAGAGTCGGACGCAGTATGGGTAAGATGAAGGATCTAAGCGCATTTGATCGTGCGGGCAAATTGTCGGGGCCCGACGAATAGGTCACTCCATCTCGGAAGTCGTGCAGGCACTGGGATTTTCACGAGCCACTGTGTCACGGGTGCACCGTGAGTACATCGAATCTGGTAAAACCATCCCTGCAAGGGCCAACTGCCGTGGACAACAGCGTGTGGATGAGCGGGGTCATCGTCGGCTAGCTCGCGTTGTAACAGCGGATAGACGGGCCACAGTGCAAGAAATCACTCGGCAATTTAACGCTGGTGCACAAAAACGTGTAAGCAGCCACACCATCCAGAACCATCTCCTCGCTATGGGGTACAGAAGCCATCGTCCCACGAAGGTACCGCTGCTGACCGCACATCACAGGGTGCAAAAATTAGCATGGGCGCGGGAACATCGCCACTGGACCCCAGACATGTGGAAAAATGTTGCCAGGACGGATGAGTCGAGATTCACGTTAGTACATGCGAATGGCATGATACGAGTACGGCGCAAACCACATGTAGCGATGGATCCTTCTTGACAGCAGGGTACTCTTCAAGCTGCTGGGGGTGGCATTCTCGTCTAGGGACTATTTACGTGGACTGAAATGGGACCCCTGGTACGTGTGACATCGTCCCTCACAGGTCAACGTTACCGGGATATCCTGGACGACCATTTGCTCCCGTTTGTGCGTCTTCAACATCCCACTGGGGATCTCGTCCTGCAACAAGACAATGCTCCGTGCCATTGCTCCCGAATTGTATCCTAATTGTTGGATTAACACTCCACCGACGTGACCTCACTTCCTTCGCCAGCTAGGTCACCTGACCTCAATCCCATCGAGCACATCTGAGATGCCATCGAGAAAGATGTTCGAGGCTCTGATCCCCCTCCATCAAATTTTCGTGAACTGTGGGAGCTTGTTCAGGGGTCGTGGATCCGTATAGCTTCCCAACGCTTCCTGTGTCTTGTCGAGTCCATGCCGAGACGAATCGCCGCCGTCATCAGGGCAAAAGTTGGTGCTACACGTTACTAGACAGGTACCTGTAATCCAATTGCTCTTCAGTGTATGTGTGAGTGTGTTGGACTTACAAAAAGAAACTGAAATTATACAGGTTGATTCTATACCCATAACATGTCAGCATTTCATGTTTTATTTTGTAATTATTATTTGGAAAATTTTCATCACTATAAGAGTATTTCATTGGAGATCAAAAAGTTGACACTTCGGGTTAAAGGGCATTTCATCAAGAACTAGGTCTGTACTAAGAGAAATATCGCAGTTCTCATCATTGAAAAGTATCATTTATTTGCCATTGAGACTGGGGACAGCCTAACTTTTGACAACCTACGAATAATTGGGTAAAATTCTTTTTCACAGAAAACAAAAGCTGTATAGTGACTTCTGTGGGTACTAATTTTTTTAGTGCATGTTGCAGTTTCCATTTTACACACACTCGTAAGTTATTGTTGTGCGCATTATAGATCTTCAAAATAAGGCTTCATGTCATGAAGAAAACGGACATTGTTAGGCGATACTTTGCCGAGGGCTGTGTCATTGAACGAATTGAGAGAGAGAAAAAGGAGAAGACAACGACACATTGAAAGTGTAATAATCAGAGAAAAATATTAAGAATGTAATATAATGTGTAATAAAATTAGTTGTAATAACTAAAGTTGATCTGATTAATCTTACAAACTTGAAGAGAAAAGCAATGCATTAACTGTAAATAATCATGAAGTGTTTTGAAATGACTGTGTATAAACAATAAAAAAATAGTTAACGTGAAATATTTCGGGACGGATTCCATTCCTTAGGACTCTCTCCACTTTCACACATAAATTCCGTCTTATTTTGCCCATCCAACTCAGCTGTTCTCTACTTATTTTCGCCAAACTCGGATTCCTTCACAGATGGATTGAAAGAGTTGTCAAGTCTATTGTTGCCATTGCATCTTTTATGGTTTATGTTCACTTTTTGTAAGTTCACAGTAGATAATGGAGTAAAAGAAAAGTTAATTGTGAAAGCGGGAAATATACTGATAGTGTCTGCAGAAGACAAATGGGAAACGAAAGACCGCGACTTATTTGCTGCTTCCCTCGATTCGGTCCGTTTAAAGGCGCAGTCTGTAATTAAATTTCAGCAGCCTGCTGAGACATGCCCAGAGAACCCTTAATTGCATGATGTACTCATCTCATCCGGAGTTTTTGCCATCGCGGGGAAAGACAGTTTTGCGCCCAGGAGAAGGATATAGGCGTCGACATGAAACACCGTTAATCAAGTTACTGCTTTGGTCGTGCCATTCGTCTGAAAACAACACGACTCATTTGAGGAGAGTAATCCCTTGAGTGGCCCAAAAAGATGAGACCTGTCTTCTGGAACGCTGCGAAATCCTCACCTACTGTTTATTTATTAAATAATACATTGAGAAATATGTTTTCAGTGATCAGATAGTTCATCTCTTCAGCGAAATGCTTTTCCTTTAATAGAGGATCAGAATGTCGCTGTCAGCTCCGTGAACAGACTTGAGGTTTGAACAAAATGTTATGCCACCAAAGTATCCTATGTAATAGCATGTCTCTAAAAAAATCAAATTCAGAATGTTACATAATATTCTAAAATCATTCCGTATTATTCCAGAATTTAACACAGTGGAGATGTTCATTCAAGACCGGACATACACTGCTCTACCTTTAATAACCTGACACTTGTGCCTACAAATAATCTTTGGATGCTGAAATCTTGGGTTCTTATGACAGCCTTTACTCTACACTGCAACAAAATTTCCGAAATTCATGGACAATTTTCCGTCATTTCTTTGGTGAATTAACGAAGCATAATTCACCAAAGAAATGACGGAAGTTTCTTTGGACTTGTATATCTGGCTTCGTCTCTATGAACCATGACACACACTGTGCCTTTTCCTGTGGAGTAGCCATCAGAAGTTCAGGGTCTTAACTTAAAGTAAACAAAAACCTCTTGCGTACCAATAAAACTTTATGCGTTGCTGTAACATGTAGAGCTGCGCTATCTTATTTCGTTTATGTTTTATTGAGGGTCAAAGTTGTAAAAATAATTTTGTAACACCCTGTATTTATTCAAAATACATTTCTCCTGCGTTTACCTTTTAAACGGCTGGTACGAATTGACTCGGGGTTAACAAAATAGCCTGAAATTAGCTCGATTGAACACATTCGCTGTCTAAGAAGTAGTTTTGTCATTCTCAGAAGTCCTTTGGGGGTATGATTGTCATTAACCCTTCCTGTCTGATTATCTTTTCAACAAAAACTGCTACAGAAGGGGTTACGAACCGAAGAGGAAAGCGGTTTGAGTAACTTTTTCTTAACCAGTGGGATGATTTCCATGTCCGGGGGACTATTCCTTCCGAATCATTCCTTGGGTGACAGAGAATAAAGACTATAAGGGAATCAGAGTACATATACTGTAAGGCTAAGGACTGAAAGGAAGCACTTATTACAATCAGCAACAAATTTATCGTAGATACTCCTGCGATGAAAGGGCGGAAATGAATTGTTTTGACGTAGGGTTCGTATAACCCGGTCCGTATGAGGACACATCTGTTTTAAGGGCTCAGGAAAATTTGGGCAATTTTCGGTTCTGGTATATCGGCCGGTTCTCGGGGGGGGGGGGGGAGATGTGCCGTGCCTGCTCAGCAGGACGCACACGCCATGAAGGCAGAAGATAACAGCTAGGACGTACGTCCGCGTAGCTTAGTTGGTAGAGCGACTTGTTCCGGAATAAGAGGACTCTGGTTCGATCCCCGGCGTGAACCAAAAATGACGGATATATTTACTTCGTTATAAGGGTTAATATAAGAAGTGGAACGATCAGCCAACGAAAGGTAGGACTTTCAGAGACCATGTTTGGGTACGGAGTAAAGAGCTGACGTCACAGTTTTTTATGTCTTCAATGTCTTGAAAAACTTCTTTTTGAAGGCAGCTTTAATTTAAGGAATAGAAAGTAGTCACACGGTGACAGATCTAGGGAATAGGGTGGTTGGTTGAGTACACACACTTCTTTTCGTGCCATAAATTGCTGTACACTTACTGCTGCGGGTGCGTTATCGTGAAGAAGGAACCACTCCCCGTTTTTGTACTCAGGACTTACACGAACAGTTCTCTTGCAGAATCGTCCGAAAATTGACGTATAGACATTATCAGTGACAGTTGTATCTTCAGAAATGAACTCGTGATGCAGAATAATTCCCTTGCTGTCGCAGAAGCATTGTCGTGATTTTGGACTTCTGTAACCTGATCTTTCCTTTCGGTGACTTTGGTGACTTCCCTAAGTACTCCGACGCCCTTGTTTCAGGTTCATAAAGAATGTTTCTCAAAGCATTGCGCCAGGTGTCTCGCCATCTGGCGCAATGCTTTGAGAAACATGCTCCACTCGTGCGTGTTTCTGGTCATCTGACAAAGCATGCGTAACAAAGCGAGCACAAACTCTCTCCCTTCCAAATGTTACATTGAAATTTGCCAAATCGTCTCCTTATTAACTACGATCTCACATTCCAGCTTCCTCAAGGTCACACAATTATACCTTTTTATCCTTTCGTGAACTTTCTCAATAAGCTGAGACGTGCGCACTGAAATTGGGTGTCCGGGCCTTTCGTCGTTTTCCAAATCTTCCCTCCCATCCTTGAAACGTGCTTACCATCGGAAAATCTGTGCACGAAATCGGTAATCAGCCCTATACACATCACGCAACAGTTCAACTCTCTCAGATGCAGTTTTACAGGTTTTCAAACAGAGCCGTATGTTTGCTGTTTGCTCCATGACAGAACTGTGACAATGTTCCTCCACCGAATGAAGTCATGCACAACTTAAATAATGATGTGCGCAGTTCCCACGCAAACGCTAATGCCACCGCATAGCTGATAAATGACTTATCAGGAAAACATGCCTTTCCGACACGTGTGCTTTACCGGGATTTCAAAACAAAATCAGTCTCATCCTTTAATTGCGCACTGTGTATGTTCCGCCAGTCCGCCTTCAAAGCAGTGACCACGTCCGCTTTGTTTGTTAGTCGAACTATTTTTCCACGCACCAGACGAACCAATTCGTGCCAGAAATTCTTCATAGCGCCAGGTAAGAAATGTGGGCTAATCGCATAGACTAATGCCATACGCTGACTATAGGCTGGAGTATGGCAGTCCAATTTTTCGACGCCCAAGTCCTAAAACCAATCCATAACAATGCGAGCAGTATGATATGGTACGTTGATCCCAGAGATTATTTATAGAGTCCAGATCAGGGCCCTGTGCTGACCAGTCCAAATTTCGAAAGCCCATGTCCTCAAACTAATCTGTAACAACGCGACCAGTATGGCACGATACGTTCGTCCCAGAGATTTTCTGTAGGATTCAGATCAAGACTCTGGGGTTGCCAGTCCCAACTTTCCGGTGCCCATGTACTTTAAACTAATCTGTAACAACGCTAGCATTATGACATGTCCCACATATTTTCAATCGGGTTCGGATCAGGACTCTAGGTTGGCCAGTCCAAATTTTCGATGCCCATGTCCTCAAACCAATCTGTAACAACGCGAGCAGTATGAAATGTTGGTTGGCCTACTGATAGAGGTATGGGCCTTCCCCAAAGTACTCAACCGGGATCACCACCACCAACCGTGATTCAACTATCAGATAGTAGGGTTTACACCAACGGAGAAGGGTTTAGACTCTACTAGCTACGTCAGTTGCAGGCTTTTGAGTCGAGTGGAAAAACGGAAGGACACAGGGGCGCAGCAACGGGGGAGCTTGAGCCCCCTCCAGGAGCACTATTTTGCGCCCCTCATAAAACTGGTCAAACGGATCGACGAGCGGGGCAACCTAATATATTTACTCAAATATGCACTGAGTGGGTAAATTATTATGGCCACAAACCATTGTATGCAAAGTAGCTAGCTCGCAGATGCTTCTGACGCAAGATGGCTGAATCGGTATAAGAAGGGAAAGCTGAAAGCTTGCACAGACTAATGAAGTGCATTGAGCAAAAAATAGTGGTTAAAAGACGCGGTCTGACGGACTTTGAATGTGGTATGATTGTGAGTGTTCGAAGCATTGTTGCGAGTATTAGCCGTGCTAAACGGCTCTGCGTGTGAAATGTTTACGGACAGCAGTTGTTAAAGTTTACAAAGAGTGGAGCACCAGTCGAAAAACCAGGTCTGACCGAAAGGGGTGTGGTCGTCAACGGCTACTGGATGCTCAAGTTGAGTGGAGAGTAGGCAGACTTATTCAGTCAAACAGACAGGTATCACTTCTTCAGATTATAGATAATCAGAATCAGGGATCAAGTTCGATGGCGTCTCAACGCACAGTTCATCGCACATTACATCGTATGGTCTACAGAACAGGCGTGCCGGGCCGCCCAGGTGGCGCAGTGGTCTAAACGATCGCTTCTGATCATCCGTCCGAGATGGGTCCGAGTTCGAATCTCGGTGAGTCATGGATGTTGTGTTTGTCTTACAGCACTGGTTCTCTCCCTTCCCTGGAACCAGTGGCTCTAAATTAGGGACGAGCGATTGTTTTATAGCCCACTGAGTTGCTCATGGTGGTCGTTAAACCCCCAATAAAAAAAGAAAAAATTAAAAAACGAGAACAGACATTGCTATCTGCAGCGAACAAGAGAAGAACGCCTCCAACTCAGGAACTGGACAGCAAATGAATGGAAAAGGGTCATGTGGTCCGCGGAATCACATTTTCTACTACACCATGCAGGTGAAAGGGTGAGGATGTGGAGACATTAGCACGAAAGTATGGACTCATCTTGCATGGCCACTAACTACTTTCCAAAGGCAGTAGGCAATGTTATAGTCTAGAGCATATTCTCGTGAGAGTGTTTGAGCGTTTTGATTCATGTGGATCAACGTCTGACCGCCCAAAGATATTTTAATATCGTTGCCGACCAAGTCCACCCAGTTAGATTGATGGTTTATCCAAATGGAGACGGACACTTCCAGCAGGCCATGTTATAGTGCTCACATTGTACACAAACGGTTTCAGGTGCAGCACGGAAAACATTTTTCCTGCCACATTGAGCTCTTCAATCACCGGATCTCAATCCAATTCAGCATTGTCGAAAGGGGCATCACACAGATGGATCCGCTACCTTCAAATCTTCCAGAGCTGGAGGGTGCAATTCACCACATCACATCACATCATGTGTAGATAATGTTAAGAAGGGAGTGTCTGACCCTAGGTCTTAAACAACACTTAGAAATGAGAAGCTAGGAGATTTGGGATAGAGTGCCCGATAGGAAAGTGACACGGAAGCGAGGTAGAAAGGTGGAGGAAGACACCCTTATTTATTACCGGTGGGCCAGTACCCGGGGTCCGACGGCTTAACGTACCCATCTGACGCACGGCGTATATTTAATGATTCGAGCGTTCGTACCTGTCTGGGATAGAACCTCAGGTTTCTCCGTGGTAGTCACGAACGTTGACCCCTACGATTCAATGGACCAATGCAGTTACGAAAGTTGACAATTCAATGGAGCATTGTCGAAAGAGGCATTAGACAGCTGGATCCGCTTCCATCAAATCTTCAAGAGTTGGAGGGGGCAATTCATCATATTACATCATGTGTAAAGGATTTTAGGAAGGGAGCGTCTGACCCGAGGTCTTAAGGTGGACGTCAAGTAATTTTGCTTCCTATACTTCCAATGGAAAAACTTTTGTACACGTTTCCTTCACAATTAGTGTGTTCCCAAGGATGAAAATTTTAACATCGATTAAAATAACTTCATATTATAACTTGGAATACTTAATATATTCTAAAACATAACCATAATTATATTAAAAATCAATAACTTTCCCTTTGGTGGTGTTGAAACAAGAAAAAAGATGGCGCGACCATCTTTTTTCCGGTTGACAAAAAAAGTCAGTAGACAAAAAAAAAAAAAAAGTTAGTAAAATCATGCAATGCGTTGATTATGATACGCTTTCCAACATACCAGAAATCATTACTCAAGTTATGAAGATAATGGCTGTGGAATAAATCTCGGTCATGTGCCCTGACCTTTGATCCCATTTCGATGATATTCAACAGAACCGGTTCAGTATACCTCCGAAATAACATGATAAAGTTTTGTCGCAATCGAAGCATTTTTACGTAAGTTATGATGCATAAGGGCTATGGAATAGATCCCGCTCCTGTGTCCTAACCTTTGACCCCATTTCGCCCATTTTCAATAGGATTTGTCACCAGACCGGCCCCTACAACGTTAACATTTCATCCAAATCGAAGGATTTTTACGTAACTTATGACGCATAATGACGATGAAGTTTCCCAAAGTAGAGATCAAGCTAAATCGATTTCTAGTACCAGAAAACGATAGGTTAACGACTTTCATCAAAATCCTTAGAGCCGTTATCAAAATAAAATTTACATAAATACAAGAATTGCTCCTTTAATAGTATGGGATAAGGTCGATGGATTGGATCCCGATCCTATATCCTGACCTTTGACCCCATTTCGCCCATTTTTAATAGGGTTCGTCCCCAGGTGGTCTCCTACCACATACTAAAATTTCATCGAAATTAAATTTTTTTACACAAGTTATGACGCATAAGGCCAATGAAATGGATCCCGCTCCTATGTCCTGACCTTTTACCCTACTTCAACCTTTTCAATAGAGTTCGTTCCCCGGTGGTCCCCTACGACATACTAAAATTTCATCGAAATTGAAACATATTTACGCAAGTTATGACGCATAAGGGCAATGGAATGGATCTCGCTCATATGTCGTGACCTTTCACCCCATTTGTCCCCTTTTTAATAGAGTTCGTTCCCAGGTGGTCTCCTACCACATACTAAAATTTCATCGAAATCGAACCATTTTTACTCGAGTTATTGTGCGGACAGGCGGACGGACGGAAAAAGCTGGAGCATATACGCTTCTTCAACCTACGGTTGGAAAGCGTAAAAAGCGTCAGTAGACAAAAAAATGTTGGATTTCATAATTATGGTTATGTTTTAGAAAATATTAAGTATTCCAAGTTATAAAATAAAGTTATTCTAATCGATGTTCAAAATTTCATCCTTGGGAACGCATTAATTGTGAAGAAAATGTGTACAGAAGTTTTTCCATTAGAAGTATAGGAAGCAAAATTACTTGACGTCCACCTTAAACAACCTTTAGAAATAGGAAGCTAGGAGATTTGGGTTAGAGTGCCCGATAGGAAAGTGACCCGGAAGCGAGGTAGAAAGGAGAAGGAAGACGCTCTTATTTATTACCGGGAGGCTAGTACCCGGGGTTCGACGGCTTAATGTGCCCATCCGACGCACGGCGGATATTTAATGGTTCGTGCGTTCGTACCTCTCTGGGATCGAACCTGAAGTTTCTCCGTGGCAGTCACAAACGTTGACTACTAGGCCAGCCGTAGCCTGTGCAATTCACCAAGCCTCTTAGCGACATTTAATAGAGTCCATACCAAGACGAATTCAAGCAAAAAGGGCAAAAGGTAATTCAACAAATTACTAAATAGGTGTTCATAATAAATTGGCCACTCGGTATATATATATTAAAAAAAATGATCAGCATATAGTTACACCTAGTTTACAGTTTGTACATTGTTAAACAGCCTTTTTGTCTACCACCACCAAGCTTTGGTGCCTTCACGCGGTTATTTTATGTTGAATGAAAAAAAAAAAAAAAAAAAAAAGGAATTGTTAAATCTAGCTGCTACTCTATAAATCAGAAGTGAATGCTTCCCTATTCGCAAGATAACAAATTGATAAGCTTCTGCAAGACTCAGTTAGGGTAGGGCCGGGTCTGGCTTTTTGTTGTTGTTGTTGTTGTTGTTGTTTAGAGAAAAAAGCAACGGGGCGGCCCAAGTATGCCCATTCCTTTTTATCATAATGGGAAAGAAATAAGAAAGTCGTGCTTCTCAATTTATTGGTCTGTTTCACTGTTTTTCTGGCTTTACTTAACTTCCATGATATATTCCAGGGGGTAATCACAGAGGCGAGGAGAGGCGCTCAGTGTTTTTGTCATCTGTAAGTAATTAGATGGTGAAACCACTTTGTGGTTTGTTGACAGCAAAAAGATTCGACTCCGAATGAGTGTGTTGTGTGGAGTGGAGAACGGGGGATGTCTGCAGTGGGGAGGGGGTTTGTATGACAGAGTGGGACGACATCAATAATTTCTCTTTTCCCCAATCTACATAGGAATTGACTTTTGTAGTGTTACTGCTTGCTAGTTCAGAGAAAGGGAGATTTCGAACGCGCTGAGTCTTTTTTTTTTTTTCTCTCTCTCTTTAAAGGTTATATTCTACGACAATTGCCAAACTTAGTTAATATTTTTAGGAATACATTCAACTAAATATTTTCAATAATATCTCATTTCGTTATTTAATTTTCGGAATTTAATAAAATAGAGTAGAAAGACAAAATAATAATACAAAATGGCACATCAGCGGCCGAGCTGGGCCGGGACTGAATAATAGCTGCGATTGACTGGCCCCCGGGCCGAGCCGAGTTCGGCCGGGACAAAATAATAGCTTGCAAATGACGGGCCAGAGCTGGGCCGGGACTGAATAATAGCTGCAATCATGGGCGCCTGCGAGACATTTTTCAAGGGGTGTCAAGTGTAATTAATTAAGGTTTGGCTAATATGTAGAAAACAGTAATGTGTGAAAATGAAAGATTAATACTATTACTACTACTTACTTACTACACTACAACACTACTACTACTACTATTAATTGATGCTGCTCTTGAAGAAAGTGTATGTTAGTAATAGTCATGTATTATCATGTACATTGGTAACAGTTTTCAATATAATAAACAGTGTCGAGCAGGGCCACACTAAGCCTTTAAAGTTCAGCACACACCACCCTGAGCGGAACGGTTTGCTAGGTTTTCCGCTTTCACGTTACCGTTTTCCAATTCCAAATTTCCAATAAAATTGGGATATTAAATTAAACGCCCCAAACTCCATCTTTCCTTGTGGTCCAGTTCTGTGAGTGTAAAAAAAAATAATAATAATGAATAAATAAAATAAAGGGGGAAATAATTCTACATGGGTGGTCAAGTGACCCCCCCCCCTCTGTCGGTGCCCATGGCTGCAATTGAAGGGCCCGGGCCGGGACTAAATAATAGCTGCAATTGACGGGGTAGGGCCGAGCTTCTCAAATAAGTCTCGTGCGGACCTCTCGGGCAGAGTACATTGGTTGTCGTTTGTGGGGTGTTTCAGTTTACATCCATAGACGTTTTATCGCATGGGCGTACCCAGCATTCGCCGGGGCCTCAAGCTCTAGGGTGCCACCGCCAAATACCGTTTTGACTGAGACGCCCAAGACATCTGTGTTACGCTATTTTCCTACTGCCGTTCACACTAAAGAATGCGTTTAATTTTTTTTTTTTTTTGATTGAAGGTTTAACGACCACCGTGAGCAACTCATTGGGCTTATAACCCAGCAAATACACAAGTGCTGGGAAACTGCTGGCCACCAGCTGGCAGTGATGGGTCACTGCTGGCTGAAATCTGCCGCTCACGGCCCGGTAGTGGTCCGTTGGTGGCAGCGCTATCAGTTGGCGAGTCATTGATGGCCCTGCAGCATCGCCGTGAATTTTGAGCCTCCAAGCAAGTGCTACTAGTGGCCCGTTGCTGGCAACCAATGCAACCCCCAACAGCAGGTAGAAGCAACGGGACTGCGCATGCGCAGAAGCAACACTTGCTGTGTCTCTCATGGTACCAGTTAGTTGAAGACGACGCTATCGCCATCGTGTTATTTTAGTGGATGTTAAGAAAAAAATCCATATGTGGAGAGGCGAATTAATTTCCTAATAAAATTTTACGTCGACGAAAATATTAGATTAAGCCGTGAAATACTAGATTACAGCCATGAAATACACCCACTCCATTCCCATGAATAACAATTCATGGAATGGAGTGGATGAATAAGAAGAAAAAATTTGAAACCGCTTGAAACAAATATCCTGGAAAACCATTAAAACAACGTTTGTTGAAAAAAAAAGAAAAAAAGAATTATACGCGTACAAAATTTATTAATTATTTGAAAGAAAAAAAGCAACGCTATGTGGTGTACTCATCCGTGGGTTGAATACACAAGACTGGGAGGAATTCGCTTCTAAAAATAACGAGAAGTAAACTAAAATATCTTTTACTCTTCAAAACAAATGTAGCTTCGGACAACGGAAAGGAAAGACACAACGTTAAAAATGTAACAGAATGTGACATGAACCCGGGTAAATATATATTTATTCAACAATCTCTTTTCAAGACGACAAGGACAGTACAAAACTTTGGAAAGCGACTAAGTATGTACACGCCTTGAAAATGAGTGAAGTTCCCTTAAGGTAAAAAAAAAGGCTAACCTTCCTTTATTTATCAATTATATGAAACGGACTTTTATGAAAAATACCTCGCAATATTGTAAAATGAAAGAGGGAAGCATTCGATTACAAATTGCATACCAAACAGACAACTTTATAAGCGTATGCTCGAGCGTGGCAAATTAGTCCGGTCGGTAGAGAGCTCAGCTGCAACGCCACGGTCCTGGTTCAAATCTAGTCAGATGCAAACGGGCGTTTTTCAGGTCTGTTGAGAAAATTTTCCCAACGCAGTGCGTTAATTCACAAGCTTCGTAAGGGTCGAAAAAAAAATTGTAGCTTTGGGAAACTGCGGTTATCCTAGCTTTTTTTTTTATTATTATTATTATGGCTACTACTGGGAAATTGGCGGACAAGATTCGGCAAGCCACCAGTTACGTCGCGTGGTTGCTGTCTGCCACTAACGGCACACTAGCGGACCACATTAGGCTAGCCATCATTTCTGGCACGTGCTTGCAGGGCCACTGAAGGGCCACTTGTGGCAGCTACTGCCTGTGATGGACCACTGATGGCCCTGTTGTGGCATATGACAACTGATGGAGTGCCAACTGTTGGTCTGAACTGCTGGCCCTTCTGTTGGCCGCCCGGACATTTTATTGACGGTTCGGCGGCGGCAACATAGTGCTGGGCCAGCAAGACTGTTTTTGCTGGGAAGCAGTATCCGTCCCTAATTTAGGGTTACTGGTTCCAGGAAAGGGAGAAAGCCAGTGCCGTAAGACAAACACAACATCCATGCCTCACCGGGATTGGAACCCGGATCCCTTACGGACGAATGATCAGAGGCAATCGCTTAGACTACTTCGCCCCGGAGCGGTGCACCTGGTTTACTTCATTGTTTAACGACAACAATGATGACTGAGGGTGACTTCCGCTAATCCCTCGAACGCCGTGCCAATTCGAAGAACATGGGGGTAAGAAATCTTTCTCATGCTATCCGGACGACTTGGGCGCTTGTGGAGCTTCTGAATTTTGCCGGGCTAGAGGAGATCCTACACGACACTAAATACGTATCCCATGACTTTTGGCACTTCAGTGTATAACTTTCTTTTTTGAGCAACATTTTTAAGAAATTTGTTTACACGTTGCATATTTTTATTTTTTACGTCCCTGGTATTACCATTTCCGTAGGTCAATTGGCCTCCGCCCTCTTGGTAGCTACTTCTCTACTGTAGGAGAAAAAAAAGTGCCTTAAGGGAGTTCGGTAGGTTAGTATGGGCACAAAAATCGATTTTTGTGTTATAGTATATTTCCATTGCATGAATCATTGGCTTTAATTTGACACCTCATTTGTACTTATTCTACTGACGGAACAAAAGTTATGGCCATAAATGTGAGTACATGTCAGGCAGTTTTTCGAGCTTTGCCGTTATTTGGTATTTGATTTCGCGTTATATCGCGTTTTTTATAGTACTACATATTCCACAGTTCTAAGGACAGAAGTTTCTTGTTTCAAGTTGGCAATCCTGCTGCAAGGGAATAAAAGCACGTGCTTCGTGATAACAAATGACAGATTTCATTAGTGACCGTCACACGAACTGTAGTGTCTTTACTGTTGTGTTGATGTAGTTTGAGGTTATTTGGAGTGTATGATGTCATCCTAAACTTTAACAAAGGGAATATATCTAAATGCATGGTTTTGCAGCAGCTTGGGATCATTCTCAGCAAGAATACGGGATCAGTTCTGTCGGAGCTCGATAGTCTCCGGGTGAGAAGGGGTGAGCGTATGTTGTCCACACTCCATAAAAAGCTAGACAACAGCGTGCAAGTGCCAAGAGGGAAGCTTGAAGAGGCGTTCCATGAAGAAGAGGGACCAGATAACCCCTCTTATGGCGTTGGAATGCACTGAATCTACTGTTGTATGGTAAGCGTTAGCTCAATGAACTTCAACTGCATATTTCCGAGATTTGTATTTTTGAACTTTAATGACTCGTTATCTCAGAAACTATAAATTATACAGCTTTCAAATTTCTACAACATGTTTGTCTCTTGTATCTACAGACTTTAACACAGGAGTTTCGTAATGTGATGGTTTGGTATCTTTTTATACAGTTTTGTCTCATTTTTTACAACATTTTTTACTGGTTCCTGAAATAGGAATCATAGAATGACAACTAAAATTAATTTTAAGAAAGCCTTGTGTTAAAGTGTGTAGCAGTATGTAGAGAACAACCCCTGAAAATTTCAGTTATTTCTTTCCAGTGGTTCCTGAGATAACGGGTCTTCAATATAATTATAAATACACCACACTATGAACACTCGAAAAATGCATATAGAGTATTAAATCCGTTTATTTTTGCGGCGTAGTAAGTTCAAAGATTCGCCAAGCTTTCGTATTCCACTGGGAGGCTTTCTCAAGGCAGTGGTAGACATAAAAATGCTTGAGAAAGCCTCCCAGTGGAGTGCAAAAGCAAAAGCTTGGCGAATCTTTGAACTTACTACGCCGCAAAAATAAACGGATTTAATACGTTATATGCGTTTTTTGAGGGTCTTCAATATGTTATAATTAACATGGTCGAGATACAACCTACCGAACCCCCTTAAGTTTCAGTTGAGAATCCTTCCTTAGTTTACTAACATATTTCTTGGGTTGAAACTAAATTTGCTTTTCTTAAAAAAGTAAAGTTTTAACTTAGTAAAACTAATTTCTTTTTTCTAAAAAAGTAAAGCTAGAAATTTTCTTTGTAAATCTAATTTTTTTTCTTTTTCCAAAAAAGAAAAAAAAATATTCTGGTGATTAGTTAGCGGGTATCACTTTGAAGTTGATTTGGTCATTAACAAAAGAGAGAAAAAAAAAATGAGTTCCTTGCTTCAATAAAAAAAAAAAAAAATCGCGTTTTCACATTAGTTGCATGAATTCAGTTTGACTGTGTTAAGAAAGCCCATATCAAACAAAACTTCAGACTTGAGCACAGAACCATCACATTATCCTATTGATTTATTATACTGGACTATTTATTCACCTACTTTTCTCAGTTTCACGAACAACTGTCAAAGGAAATGCATCCTGTTACGCGATTCGTTAAAGAGGTGTTTTGCGGAGAACCTAGTTCCAGATATCACCCAGTTCCGCCTACGGACTGAAGACTTCCGGAACTTTACAGCCTGGTGTGGAAGAATAACTCATCTTTGTCTCCTGGCAACAACACCGCTGACCAATCGATGAAGCCTAGACGACCATTAGATGCTAATGACAGTAATTAATTTAATTGCGGAGCTTTTGATGGTGAAGACGCGCAGAGGGAAGAGCCTTTCGACACCTCCACTTCGTTCAAGAATCGATCCAGCGGTAAATGCTCGCAACTATCTTCGTCTTCTTATTCTGTGTAATGCTCAGTTTCACGGCTGCCTAGTTGTACGGGTGGGGGTGTGAAGAGACAAACGATTTCTCGGCTCAAGTCAGCCGCTCTATCGTCTCCTTTGCTCCCCCAGACTCTCAACCCCCCCGTTTCAACATGTGCTTCGATTGTTGTTGTTTGGTTTTGAATACCCTAGAGGAAGACTGGCGCCCGATAACGGCAGGTGCATTTTCGCTCGTCCTTATCTTAACTAACCAACGGACAAAACTCATTCACAGAATACTTTTTTCCTTCGCACTCTTTCAAAGCATTAGGGCAATCTACCGTGCCGAAGGTGACATCCGTTAACATTATTAGTTGATATCAGTTTTTTTTTCTAACCTTCATACATATAGATCTTTTTTTTTTCTTTTTCGAAACTTAACATCTATAGAGGGAATCGCTGCTCGTGTTTTTGTGCGCTTTCATCTTAAACAGGAAATAGGCAGAAAAGTCGCAAGGCAATAACTTCTGCTAGAGCTCCTTCTGAAGAAGCGATAAACATTTTAGAAAACTTTTCGACGGTAGCTTAAACCGTGGGGAACCAAATGCTGGAAAACAATACGTAGTATTCTTTGAAAGATTGTTTCCAACACATATTTGTGTCTCATCTAAACTGCAACCTCCGGTAAATGTTTACAAATGAGACGCACTTGTTCTATGCGTTATTTTATATTTCGTATCAGGACAGGGACGTTGATAGACTTCGAAATCAGGATGGGCGGACGGGTGGGCGAGGATTATTTGGGGGGGGGGGGGCAAGCTTTATAGCAACATTTTTTAAAATGTTTTTTATTCTTCTTTTAATTGAATGTTAAACGACTACCGTGAGCAACTCAATGAGCCATAAGCAGCCGCCCGTCCTGAATTTAAGGTCACTGGTTCCAGGAAAGGGAGAGAGCCCGTGCCGTAAGACAAACACAACATCCATTTCTCACCGTTGTTTTAACCCAGACTCTGCCGCCCAGGTGGCGCAGTGGTCTAAGCGCTGGCATACGTCTATTCGTCCGAGAAGGGTCCGGGTTCGAATCCCGGTGAAGCCTGGATGTTGTGTTTGTCTTACGGCACTGGCTCTCTCCCTTCCCTGGAACCAATGACCCTAAATTAGGGACGGGCGACTGCTTATAGCCCATTGAGTTGCTCACGGTGGTCGTCAAACCTCCAATAAAAAAAAAAGAACCCAGGCTCTTCTCTGACGAACGATCATAAGCCAGCGCTTAGACCACTGCGCACCGGGGCGGTTTCAATGCTTTTCACTACCGGCTACAAAAGGATTTGTGAAATTCCGACCCCCACCACTTGGACGCACATACATACACGGACCTGACTAAATACACCACGGGTGTTAGATACAAGTACTGGTGAAATGTCGCCTTCAATGTTTTGATGCATTGTCTTAAATTTATTTTCAAAATCCATTTTTTCTTACGAAAATTGTACTGTACTTGAACAATTTATTTAAAAGGAAATGTCGTTTTTGTTTATCTAAATAAAGTTTTAACGTTGTTCGCCACAGACACAATAATACCTCACCCCTCCTTAACTTCCTTCTTACCAGCCAGCGACTTCGTCTTGCACTCCTCTCACGCAAAGCAGTCATCAAACGCTTCCTGCACTTTCGGGGTATTACTGAAGGACGTTAGTGTAGCTTTAGACTTCACTTTCCGTGTTGAAATCCCCTATTTTGTAAAGAAAAGAAAAAGAGCAATGTTATATCTTTTATTTGAAACGTTATAATCATAGGAATAATCATATGTTATAAACAAATATTTAGCTCAAACCAATTCACCATAGTTATATACTTTATGAAACAATTCACCATAAATCTTCAAACGTTAATCTGTACCAACGTTACATTCTAATACAAAACACGTGTTAAAGTTATGAACAATGGAACACGTGTTGATGCTATTCATTGGAACACGTGTTACTGTCATCAATGTTAAATACAAGGTGTTAATTTTATTGTTATATTTATTATTATGAACAAATTATAGGTGCATCAGTTACAGATCATTTACCGATTAAATTTACTTTATCGTGCCTTTTTATAACTATGGGACTTTTGTTCTACAGTGATCGTATATGGACAAAAACGTGCCCTTATATGTACTAGCATATAATAAAGCACGGCGTTGTGATTCACCTTTATCCCATCACTGGAATGGTGGGGGAGTAAAGGTGCCGCTCGTGAAAGAAATCAGAAACATAAACACATATCTTAGTTTACACATACCTTAACTTATGTCTTGTGTGGTTATAAGGAAAACAAACAGGAATCTTATGTGGAAGTAATCAAAATAGTTTAATACGAGAAAATTAGGAACACTAAGGTACCACGTGCGTGGGTGCAGCCGTTAGCAATACCTTACACATGAAATTTACTATTATTACGATTTTTCTCTATAACGTCTCCGATCATTTCTGCATACATCTATCTATATATATAAGTGCAAAGCTTAGTGATTCATTTTACTTCTAGTTCCTTTTCTCCTATGCTTTACTTAAATGTTTTACCTAGCTAACTGGGTTTTCATTGTTTGATCATGACCAATACACACGCCACGTGCTCTGAATAGGGTTATGAATTAATTTAAGCAAGTACATGCAATAACAGGGAAAAGGAAAAATAACTTAACTGGTATTTCCATATGTCTTTCAGGTTTTCAATCCAAATCTTTTTCCAATTGTCAGCGCTGGCAGTACTTCATCTATCTCTCGTCACATCGCTCGACGATCCGCTATCGACGTCTGTCCCTTGTCGCTACACGCACTCCACACTGTTGACCAGTGAAGACCTTCTGACCTTCTCAGCTTCACCTTGTCCGCTGATGCCAATGTCACTTGACCTTCTGAGGGGTTCATCTATTCCGTCAGGTGAACGTTACCTCGCTCCCTTCTTGGGAACTGACCCTTCAACTTTTCCGACCCCCCTATATCCCCTGGGGCCTAAGTATCGTCTCAAGGCTTGAGATTGCCTCTCGCTATCCCCTGGGGCTATCTATGCACGTGCATGTTGGACTAAATTTATTTTAAATAATTTTATTTCCAACATTCCTCCCTTACCAGATGTAATCTTTATGGGGGGCCAAAAGGAATGCTGGTGGGAAAAACTACACGCACGGATAGACTACTCCATCCTTACCTAGTAATCCTCTATCTTTTTCCTCATGTGCACTTATATATACATATAGCAATGAAATTATATAAAATATTCATAATCACACATATACACATAACACTTTTCAAACACAAAAATTAATTAACTGTTACGGTCCTGCACCCACAATACATATCTAAAAAATATCAATTCAGTGATACTGCTGGCATCTGAAGCTTACATTAACGTGTCGTTTAGTACACTTTGAGCTGTTGCTGACCAAGTATCAGTAACACATTTAACTGCCAAACGCTTTTCCGCTTGTTTGTTTGCTTTTATATTCAAAAAAAAATTTTTTTTTTTTTGTCATTGTCCACGTCCACCGATTCTTGAGTTTTATTGTTTGACTTAATTTTTTTTCCTGGTGGAAAGTAAGACAAGGTGAAATTGTTTGATTTACGTTCAGTTCTGCGATTCACACACAATTCACACAAAAAGTTATCAGACATCAAACCAATATCACTGGCAGTTCGCAATATTTGGAGAACATTGTCACCTGATTTGTGCTTTTTATATGCTGGTAATAAAATTAGCTGTAGAACACTTTGCTCTGTACGTATATGTTTATCTAGTATTATTCGTCCACATTCACCTATAACATGGGTCACCTATAACACCAAGGTCTCTTTGACCTGGAACACAATAACATCAAAATCATTTCACCTGTGTTTTATTCATCTCGGCATGCGCCCTCATTGACACTGTCCTTTGTGCTTTTAAACACCACACCGCTCATTGGCCATACCGTTTTCACTACCTGTTGACCACATAGCACAACAAAGTCTTCGCTGTCAATGTAGCACTTTATTTAGTCTGTAGGTCATCCACATGAAAAAAGGCGTTGCATTCACAGTAATTACGACCGTCCTTGGATACACCAGCACGCTTACATTACGTATGCCACGTGCGATCCGTTCATTATTTTCAAAAGCTTGCATCATTACTTGAATATCCTCCTGTTGTTTGAGTTTGGGAAAAGAAAACGGTGTTTCAATCACTGCTGCACTCTAGTTCCCGTAGGAAGCATAGTTATTTTGTTCACCAACACGTGTTTCTTTTCGTTCACCAACACGTGGTTCTTTTCGTTCACCAACACGTGATTCTTTTTGTTCACCAACACGTGATTCTCTTTGTTCACCACCACATGGAACACACTGACTTTACTCACACTTTGATTTAATTTTCTTTTCTTCTATAACCTTCTCTCTTCCCCTGATTACGCACTGTACCGCTCTGTCATTACCCAGACTAGACGCGGCAGTGTGATCCGTCAATCCAAACAAAGTCAACTACCCAGTGGTTTAATTTTCATTTACCCTTATCTACATTCATTATCATTATTATTTTTTTCAGAATAGCTGTATATCTAATATCTTAGATTTACACTATTCTTTCCTTCCCAAGCAAAGATAGATCCGCTCAACCCAATTAATCAATACCTTCACGCTGCACCTAAACATTATTAACATTAATATTTAAAATTACACTTGCCAATATCACTATTAAATTTTTATTTGACGAATTTTTCGTGCATACACCTCCACAAGAGATAACCAAGTGTTCCTGGGGGAATATTCAGATATAACATAACGTTAGTTAACCAGTTAAGAATTTTTTTTTTTTCTTCCTATGAACTAACCACACACAGACTTGAAACATACTTGAAATACGGACTGAAAATAATATCCGAACTCGAGAAAATTTTATACATATATATTACACAAAATACTAGTAAATTTTTCCACCTTTTGCTTTAATATTAAGAGATATATGCTAATCCTATAATAAAACATTCTGACTTACTAACTTCCGTTTAAAATGCCTTCTAACTACAATAATGAATTACTAAATCTATCAAATAAATGCAATAAAGATCCGAATTAGATTTGCTACTGGAATTGGGACTACGGGGAGGGGGGTGGTAAAGGAAATAAACTGCAGCTCTTCTATTGCTTTGCACCTTTCTGTCTCGAACAAGATTTGCTTGGCTGCTTTAACTTAAAAGGATCTTTATCGTCCTGTACTCCTAATAACTGTGAAAGATCAAATGGCGATTCTGCAGTTTGTTCTTCACATTTTTCGTTAAGTGGATTATGAGGATTTGCGAACGACTGTGAGGAAGAACGAACTCTCTTTACTGTTCTTCACCATCTGAGGGGATTCTAAGCTGTCTTTTTCATTTTTACGTTGCTTATGTACAATTTCTGTAGTGGATTCAGCTGTTGAGATTTTATCTACGCTTGCTTTGCTCTTACTTCGGGAATCAACTATTGTCAAAACCTGGACCTTCTCTTGAGCCTCTTCATTTTGAGTAACACGTGGCTTTGGGAAACTTTGAGCACGCTGGTGTCTATTATACTTATTGTAAAAATGCCTACCCTGACTAGGTCTTGAGGGAAATGGATTTCTGTAATTATTTTTCCCTCTGCAAAATCTCACTTTGTGGCCTACAGCTCCACATCCAAAACAACGGAGGTTGTCATAAGCCTGACGTTGTTTCTGATTTGTTACGTAATGTGGTCTAGCATTCCTATTTATTTGATCAAAATGCTTATTCTGCTCTAACGGAAAACTTCTACGTCTCTGGATGTGGAACGTATTGACAACTGCAGTGTTTACATTTCCCTGGTTGTTATTCCTGTTTTGTCTCTGGTACAAATTTCCGCGAGGATTAAAATGACCCGCGCCATTTGTGTCCCGCGCTCCGTAACCTGAAGATTGGGGGACACGAAACGAGGCTCTATCTCCCTGTCTTTGGTTTCCAAGATTATTTGATTGCTGATTACATCTGCTAACTGGGTGTCCTAATGCACCACATTTGAAACATCTGACATTAACAAAATTTCGCCTAGCCTTATATCTGGAATTCTCATAATTTTGACTTTCATTAATTTTTGATTGCAATTTTGATAGCTCATTCTCGGCTTTCATTAATCTTTCACTCATTTGTTGTGATTCTTCTCGTAAGGTACTGATAAGTGCATTTTGCTGCACGATGTATTGCTGAAACATGGAACAAAGTTCTGAAATACCATTAGCATCGCCTGGGGCGCTTTCTCGAGGGATTTGATCTGCATCATCGGCAGAATTGACACTCTTTGTGATATGTCGATTTGCCTCAGCAAGCAGTGCATCTTGTACTGCTTGATCGAAATTTTCAGGCCCTTTCGAAAGTACCTCTGTTTGAATACTTCTTTCCACACCTGCTAAAAATTGTGATAACATAATTGAATCAACCAGTGCCTTAACCTGCTCATCCCCTGAGACCGGTGCGCCTAGATAAGAATGCGCTGATTCTCTTAGACGTGATTCATACTGGGCGACCGACTCTTCTGGTCTTTGATTGCAAGAATTAAAATTTTGTATTGCCACTACTAGAGGTTGGTTATTGGTAAACCTTTTTATCACTGCTGATTTAAACATCTTGTAATCATCAAGCTGTCTAACATGGGGAGATTCACTCAAAAATCTTAAAGCTGCTTGCGTCATGCGAGCTTTTGCTACAAAAATTTTTATTTTTTCTGACCAATTAGTGACTGATTCTAATCCCTCTATTGCTTCGAACAAGAAACAAGCTGGAATAAGCTTATCGTTTCCAGAGAATTCGGGAATCAGGGGAAGTACTGATGCAATAAATTGCAACTCCTGCATGGAATCTTGAACGGAGGAGCCTGACATTTTTAATAGAAGTTTAATACCTAAGTTATACACTAATACCAATTAAAATAATACCTCTATCCCTACAACATGCAATTGCTTTTTTACCTAACTCTTAGTAATGAAGTTGTCAAAATAACACCTTAAGAAAACTATTGCATGATGCATACAACAAAAGAAAATAATGAACTGCTACACATGAAGAAAAGAAAACCCATTCAATCCATACTGCGACGGGGGAAAATACGTGACAGCACGAATGGCTCAAAAAGTCACGGCACCAATGTTATATCTTTTATTTGAAACGTTATAATCATAGGAATAATCATATGTTATAAACAAATATTTAGCTCAAACCAATTCACCATAGTTATATACTTTATGAAACAATTCACCATAAATCTTCAAACGTTAATCTGTACCAACGTTACATTCTAATACAAAACACGTGTTAAAGTTATGAACAATGGAACACGTGTTGATGCTATTCATTGGAACACGTGTTACTGTCATCAATGTTAAATACAAGGTGTTAATTTTATTGTTATATTTATTATTATGAACAAATTATAGGTGCATCAGTTACAGATCATTTACCGATTAAATTTACTTTATCGTGCCTTTTTATAACTATGGGACTTTTGTTCTACAGTGATCGTATATGGACAAAAACGTGCCCCTTATATGTACTAGCATATAATAAAGCACGGCGTTGTGATTCACCTTTATCCCATCACTGGAATGGTGGGGGAGTAAAGGTGCCGCTCGTGAAAGAAATCAGAAACATAAACACATATCTTAGTTTACACATACCTTAACTTATGTCTTGTGTGGTTATAAGGAAAACAAACAGGAATCTTATGTGGAAGTAATCAAAATAGTTTAATACGAGAAAATTAGGAACACTAAGGTACCACGTGCGTGGGTGCAGCCGTTAGCAATACCTTACACATGAAATTTACTATTATTACGATTTTTCTCTATAACGTCTCCGATCATTTCTGCATACATCTATCTATATATATAAGTGCAAAGCTTAGTGATTCATTTTACTTCTAGTTCCTTTTCTCCTATGCTTTACTTAAATGTTTTACCTAGCTAACTGGGTTTTCATTGTTTGATCATGACCAATACACACGCCACGTGCTCTGAATAGGGTTATGAATTAATTTAAGCAAGTACATGCAATAACAGGGAAAAGGAAAAATAACTTAACTGGTATTTCCATATGTCTTTCAGGTTTTCAATCCAAATCTTTTTCCAATTGTCAGCGCTGGCAGTACTTCATCTATCTCTCGTCACATCGCTCGACGATCCGCTATCGACGTCTGTCCCTTGTCGCTACACGCACTCCACACTGTTGACCAGTGAAGACCTTCTGACCTTCTCAGCTTCACCTTGTCCGCTGATGCCAATGTCACTTGACCTTCTGAGGGGTTCATCTATTCCGTCAGGTGAACGTTACCTCGCTCCCTTCTTGGGAACTGACCCTTCAACTTTTCCGACCCCCCTATATCCCCTGGGGCCTAAGTATCGTCTCAAGGCTTGAGATTGCCTCTCGCTATCCCCTGGGGCTATCTATGCACGTGCATGTTGGACTAAATTTATTTTAAATAATTTTATTTCCAACAGCAATTAGTAGTAACCCCCCCCCCCTCAGTGAATTCCTATCCTCCTCCTCATTATCCGCCCCCTGGCCAATCAAACATGAAAACGAGGCTAAAACTAAGGAACTGGAAGCGAGTGGAGAACAAATGAATTTCCATGGCCCTGCGGTGCTATTTTGATAATCTTTTTGGAGACGAAAACAACGAACTTCCTAGGGGAAATACGTAGAGTTACATGAAGTAAAACACAAGATTTATTGCTTGGCACAGAGCAGATTATATTTTAAAGTTAAATATATTAAAAAATGGTACACTTTTAACTGGGTGGGCGGCAGGGTGGGCGAGACAAATTTCAAGGTCGATGAAGCCCTCGCACCCCCTTTGCTACGTCCCTGTATAAGAATGCTGCTGTATGATGATAATCGACGTTTTGGTTCCATTTGAGACATAGCAAATAATATTTCACGTGCTGATGTTTTTTATATGATAATTTGGTTTATTTCTTCCAGGCTAATGTTGTGAATAACGATCACAGTGCTACATACTTGAAGATAATAATAATATGTAGGACGCTTAAATATTCATGGAGTGTTTCAGTAGCTTTTAAAACTATTTATTTCTCTCTTTGATTTCCAGGATACTTGTATGTAGGCTTTTATTTAACACTTCCTATCCTTTTCCATAAACAATATACACTATCTAACAACAAGTAATTGGACACCCTGCAATCGACGATATCTGCCGACCTGATACACGTCACGGCTGCCGCCGTTAAATATCGTGTGGGAAACAACAACAACGCAACCAGTCGCATGCAAGATGCCACGCAGTTCGGAGCTCTCTGATTTCGAGAAAGGTGTAATCGTCAGGTATCACAGAAATGGCCGATCCATACGTGACATATCCAGCGAGTTGAAGTACCCAAATTCGACAGTGGCCTACGTGATTGGCAAGTGGAAAATGAGAGGTAACTGTCGGAATGTGCCCTGACCCGACGGACCCACAAAACTGGGAGTTAGAGACCGACGGGTGCTGGCCAAAGAAATTCGGAAAAACCGCACCAAATCGATGGGTCACATCCGCAAGGAGTTTCAACAGGCATCCGGGAGTGTTCGTTCGATGAATACCATCCGTAAGGAAACCCATCTGCTCGGTGATCATGGATGTGCTGCCGCCCACAAGCCTTTGCTCACCAAGTCCAATAGTACTGCTCGGCTAACGTGGTGCAAGAACGTCGACAGTGGATCGTTGAACAATGGAAACGGGGTTCTCTGAAGCGACGAATCAAGGTTCACCCTCTACCGTTCGGATGGCAGGGTCCGGGTTTAACGTCTGACTGGAGAACTCCTCTAGCCGGAATGTATTGTGCCAACTGTAAAGTTCGGCGGCGATGGAATTATGCTATGGGGGTGTTTCTCCTGGTATGGCACGGGACCCCTTGGTCGCAATACCTGGTAGACTCAACGCCGAGACCTACTGCACCATTTTGGATGACCATGCGCTTCCTACGTTGTGGCAGTTTTACGGGGTGGACCCATGTTACTTTCAGGATGACAATGTCACCTCTCATGTTGCGAGGTCCACCATGGCTTGCTATTGAGACAATGGGGTTAATCGAATGGACTGGTCTGCGCAGAGCCCAGACCTTAACCCTATCGAGCACCTCTGGACGAGTTGGAGCGTCGACTTAAGGGGTGCCCCCACCGTCCGAAATCGGTGAAGGAACTGACCTGTCTTCTCCAAGCCGAGTGGAAGAAAATACCGCAAGCCGTGGTACAACGCCTGGTTGAGAGTATGCCCCGGAGGGTCGCAGCTGTAATCGCCGCTCGTGGAGGCTCCACCAACTATTGAAGGTAAATAAACTTCGTTTTCCTTTGCTATCACAGGTGTCCAATTACTTGTTGGTAGATAGTGTATTTCTATTTCATATAATCTCTGTTTCCGGCGATTCTCTCGTCTTTTTCCTGTTTCACGCGGGGAAATCTTAATTCCTCCGGCTACCTTAACGTCGTGCCCGAAAAGCCAAGCCCCTTAGCCAACTCATGACCACTTGCTCCCAAGCCGCCTCGTTGACTCCTCGTTCGCCCCTTCTCCGCCGGCGAATTCACCCTAAGCAAGTGAGCGCACCTCCAACCCTTTGGCCACCGAGTTGCTTCAGGATCATCCGGAGTCGGCCTCACAAAGCCTCAAAGTTTATATTAAACGATTCCCGCTATCTCTTTGGTTACTTTTGATCACAAATGCCGAAAGAAGCTAATTGCTCTGGACGAAGCTTCAAGCACAAAGGCGAAATTTGCAAAAGGCTTTAACTATTGTCATAATTTTGTAGGTGACTCTTAGGAAAAGAGTCTGCATGGCGCCGCTGAGAAACCATACTTCCTAACTGGGTGGCAAAGATAAAACTTTCGCAGGCTCAAATGAAAAAGGGAAGCATGAGGCAAAAGAAAACTTTGCGGGAGATTTAATATTTTAACTAAAAATTGTCTGTAACATATGCTTGTGTGCCGACGAGTCTGGATATACAGGGTGTCACGCATAAAACTGGCCCCAAATACAAAAGACAATTGTATATTTTTATTTGGTCATAATGAACCATACATTTCAGTTACATTGGGTACGGTATATAAACAGTATTTTTTACTTTAAAAAAAGGCTGTAATGTTAACAGTTGACAGGCTTATCAGCATTTTTACATACCTTTTCAAAGTCTGTGTTGGAAGCATGTTCAAGAAAACGCCCTACAATTCGACGACTGAAATGCGGGCGATCTCTTGCCGTATGTTGGTTTTTAACTCTTCCAACGATCAAGGGTTGTTGCGGTAGAAGTTTCCTTTTAGGGATCCCCACATGTAAAAGTCGCACGGTGATAAGTCGGGAGAACGTGGTGGCTTCGGGTCATTAGCAGGCGCGAACTGGGCCGCAGGGATATAGGGATAACTTCCGGTGGGATGCCTTATATTCTGGGCTGGTCCCAGGTAGCACAACCTTGCAATTTAACGTATGTGCTACCTGAGGTAGGTCTTATGCTAACTTAAATAAAAAATAAGTGTGCATGGCTCAACCGAGGAAACAAGCTGGATTCAGGAGTGGCTACAGCACAATACATCATATCCACGTACTGAGAGAACTAATTGAAAGAGCGAGGGAATATGAACTTCCATTGTGCATGGCTTTTATCGATTATGAAAAAGCCTTTGATTCGGTTAAACCATCAGCAGTTACCACGGCTCTGAAATCCTGCGGTATTGAAGATGCATACATTAATATTATTAATAACATCTATGAAAATGCAAGTGCAAAGATTCGGCTGTTTGAAAATACAACACACATAAAAATTGGAAAGGGAGTGGGACAAGGTGACACCATATCTCTGAAGCTCTTTAATGCCACATTGCAAAATGTCTTTCAATCACTGAACTGGGAAAACAAAGGGATAAAGATTAATGGAGATTATGTAACCCACCTTCGTTTTGCTGATGACAAAGTCATTTTTGCAACTACTCCATCAGAGCTACAGAGTATGATGCAGGAACTTGCTGACAAGAGTAAAGAAGTGGGATTAAAAATGAACTTTCAGAAGACAAAAGTGATGTTCAATGCTTTTACAAGAAATGAAGATTTATCGATTGATGGAGAAAAGCTGGAGATAACAGACACGTGCGTTTATCTTGGACAGCAGATATCAAGTGAGGGTCACATTGAGGAAGAAATTAATCGGCGTACAAAACTTGCCTGGAGAGCTTTTGGAAGAAACAGCATAATTTTCAAGAGCAATATGCCATTATGTCTTAAAAGAAAAGTGTTTGATCAATGAATCCTTCCAGTGCTTACGTATGGTGCAGAGACGTGGACCTTAACTAAAAGAGACATACAAAGGCTGCAGACAACTCAAAGAAGCATGGAGAGGTGCATACTTGGTGTAACCAGGAGAGATAAGAAGAGGAACTCGTGGATCCGAAAAATGACAAGAGTGGAAGACATCATGATCAGAGTTAAATCCCTGAAATGGCAATGTTCTGGGCATACTGCCAGAAGGACAGACCATCGATGGACAGCCGAAATTTTAGATTGGATTCCAAGGGACAGGAAAAGACCCAGAAGAAGACCACATGGAAGATGGGTGGATGAAATTCGAAAGTATGCGGGAGTGACATGAAGGAGACTGGCACAAGGCAGACCGTTGTGGAGGAAACTTGGGGAGACCTTCGTCCAGCAGTGGATTAATAATGGTTGACAATGATGATGATGATGATATGTACAATAAAATGCAGAATTGAACTCAAAGGGGCTGCCGACTAACTAATCTTTAAAATAAATTACGGGAGTTTCTGTTCCTTATCTTGAAGTACATAGTTTTTTACGCTTTCCAACCGTAGGGTTGAAGAAGCGCATATGCTCCAGCTTTGTCCGTCTGTCTTTCCGCACTATAACTCGCGTAAAAATGGTTCGATTTCGAAGAAATTATAGTATGTGGTAGGGGACAACCTCGGGACGAACCCTATTGGAAATGGACAAAATGGGGTCAAAGGTCAGAACATAGGTGTGGGATCCATTCCATCGCCTTTATGCGTCATAACTTTCGTAAAAATGCTTCGATTGCGAAAAAACTTAACCATATTTTTCCGGAGATATACTGAACCGGTTCTGTTGAATATCATCGAAATGGGGTCGAAGGTCAAGGCACAGGAGCTAGATTTATTCCACAGCCATTATAATCGTAACTTGACTAAAAATGCTTCTATTGCGACAAAACTTTAGTATGTTATTCCGGAGGTATAGTGAACTAATGCTGTTTAATGTAATCGGAATGGGGTCAAAGGTCAGGGCACAGGAGCGAGATTTATTCCACAGCCATTATCCTCATAATACGATGTCACAAAGCGTGTCATAATCAATGCATTGCATGATTTTACTAACTTGTTGTAATCTTGTATTATTTCAGAGACACGATAAACAGCATGAAGTGACTTTGTGTCTGTCTCGATGTTGCAGTGGTCTCACCGTTTGACCATTCGCCGTGGTGGACCCGGGTTTGAGTCCCGGATGAGTCATGTTGGGTGTGCTTGTCTATTTGGGTCCACTGGGAATGGGGAATTCTACACATTCCCAGTGGCCAAAAATTGGGGACCGACGACTGCTAATAGCTCATTGAGTTGCTCACGGTGGTCGTTAATTCCCCAAACTACTAAAAAAAACCAACTTTGTAAATGTTTATTTCTGTGTTAAAAATCCGATTAAATTCCTTTTTCTCGTTTTAATTCTTAATAATTTGCGAGATACTTCTACCGTAACCAGAAACTTCCGAAGGAGGAGACGTCCGTTTGCTGTGACGCACAGAATATCCCGAAGGTGGAAGTGACCCCTCCTAAATTTACCGGGAAAACTAGTCAAATGCCATAACAATTAAGAAGGAGGTTGACTTTTGTACATTTCTTCTTATCCAGCTACTAGCAATATTACAGTACAAGAAAGTTAAATGATCAGAAGGTGAAATTATTTTTCTGGTTAGATTTTTCTAAATTTATTTAACAGAACTGCTCCCTTATAATTATTGTATGTTATAATTGAAGGGTTCGAGCTTAAACCACGGTAACCAACATTTTTGTAAAAAAAAAAAAAAAAAGTGTTGCGTACGAAAAACAACTGCGGTGGTAATCTGAGTATTTATTACACATTTATGTCTACATATGGCGCCACAACACAACTTTCAATTTATGGTAAGTGCAAACGTTTATATTGTTTTACTACTTGTAATCTACGTATCTCACAACGACAGAAGTGTTGGTTACCATGGTTTACAGCCGAGTCCTTCAATTATATGTTACATGATAAATACACAGTTGACGTGGACCAAGAACATCAAATAGAAGTCATCGCTCTTTCCACGTTTATAAGTGAGTCACGGAAAAATTCTCACCGGCCGCCAACGGCAATCGAACCCAGGGTTTCAAAATTTTTCGTGATTCACTTATAAACGTGGAAAGAATGATGACTTCTATTTGATGTTCCTGGTCCACGTCAACTGTGTATTTATCATTCATTCGCCTTCTACTTATTTGTTCTGTTGCTGCTGTTCATCTTTGGTGAATCCCCAGCATTGTGGTTTGGCAATTTGACGTTTGTGAGTCTGGAGAACTTTCGAGAACGCTGTGGTGCAGTGGAAGCATATCGGAGTGGAAGCGTAACTGGAAGACCCTGGGTTCGATTCCCGGTGGAGGCCGATGAGAATTTTTCGTGACTCACTTATAAGCGTGGAAAGAGCGATGACTTCTATTTGATATATATGGTACATGATTAAGAAGCATATGTAGATCGTATATCGTCATTTTTTTTTTCAAATTTCGACGTAATATTTTCCCGTTCTGTCACCACAAAGGGGGGTGGGTCCCTGGCCTCCTCAGCTCTTTCCGTGGGTGCGCCGCTGATTCTAGTAGGGGACGGAAATAGGTATACGTACCATTTCTTATCTATCGGGTAACCGATTACGGAAATTATTTTTGCATCTGACTGTATTCCGCGTGACTAATAGCTTGTTAGTTATCATAATTAAAAAATTGTGTATGCTAATTAATTTTCCATGAGTACTACGTTTTATATTATTACATATTCTATTGGATAAAAAACTTGCTCAATACGCACGTTAATTCGTTGTCATCCTTCTTGTTTAAAGAATCCTGGCAGCCCCGGTGGCAGAGTGGCCTAAGCAATGGCTTCTGATCATTCATTCGAGATAGGTCCGGGTTCGAATCCCGGTGAGGCAAGAGTGTTTTGTTTGTCTTACGGCACTGGCTCTCTCCCTTCCCTGGAATCAGTGACCCTAATTTAAGGACGGGCAACTGCTTATAGCGCGGTGAGTTGCTCACGGTGGTCGTTAAAACTTCAATCAAGAAAAAAAAAGAATCCTGCTGATTTCAGAGCTAAAATATAAAAAAATCGTCAAACTAGTGCAGTAGGTTTCTGGCTTACGTATAAAGACGTGCCCATAACCCACGACAATTCGGCGTCATTCTGTTTTCTTTTCAGTATGAACAACAAAGAATCGGAATCGCTGAGCAAGTTTAGATCATGGATAATGATAGGTGGAACCAACTTAAAAGATTTCTCTTGTGAAAGACGACTTCTGCTGGACAATCCTTGATGTTGAGATCCGTCGAAATGTTCTACGTGCTGAGAGGAAGACCCGTTAAAAAAATCCCTTCGAGCAGTTTCACGTGTCCCGCTAACGTCATTTAGTGGATCTGTTTGAATTCCGAAGGGAAGATTTCGTTCAAGATATTTTCTCCTCTCTCTGCTATTAAGTGCTGGTCACGTGTATGAGAAGATTTTTGTTTTGAAGGATAGTTAAACGCAAGATGCATGTCAATCCCTTACATGTCCAGCAAGAAAATGACAACTTCTACGGAAATTTTTCGTGACGTGACACGAAAAATTTTACTTCTTCGATGGAACATTGAAAATTCCTTCTTTTCTGATTTTAGCATATGGAAAATTTCAAATCAGTCGGTTGAATAATATTAAATCAGTCAGTTGAATGATTTTAGCATATGGAAAATTTATTATTATTATTCATATGGATTATTTTCATATGGAAATTTATTATTATTTCCATATGGATTATTTTCATATGGAAATATTAGATTATTTTCATATGGAAAAATTAGATTATTTTCATATGGAAATTTATTATTTCCATATGGATTATTTTCATATGGAAATATTAGATTATTTTCATATGAAAAATTTAATATCAAATCAGTCGGTTGAATGATTTTAGCATCACATCAGTCGGTTGAATGATTTTAGCATCACATCAGTCGGTTGAAAATTTCAAATCAGTCGGTTGAATGATTTTAGTATATGGAAAATTTATTATTATTATTCATATGGATTATTTTCATATGGAAATTTATTATTATTTCCATATGGATTATTTTCATATAGAAATATTAGATTATTTTCATATGGAAATATTGGATTATTTTCATATGGAAATTTATTATTTCCATATGGATTATTTTCATATGGAAATATTAGATTATTTTCATATGGAAATATTAGATTATTTTCATATGGAAATTTATTATTTCCATATAGATTATTTTCATATGGAAATATTAGATTATTTTCATATGAAAAATTTAATATCAAATCAGTCGGTTGAATGATTTTAGCATCACATCAGTCGGTTGAAAATTTCAAATCAGTCGGTTGAATGATTTTAGCATCACATCAGTCGGTTGAAAATTTCAAATCAGTCGGTTGAATGATTTTAGCATCACATCAGTCGGTTGAAAATTTCAAATCAGACGGTTGAATAATTTCTATAATATAAATATCAATAGAGCGAGCTCGGCAGGACGCGTAGTGTTAAACACATAATTTTGGCCTATAGGTCTGGAATGGGTGGGCAAATTAACTTCAGATTCTGTATATACTGTGTGCCCTAGTGCAACCTCAGGATCTTAGTTTACAGCATATCATATATCTTTCCTCTGAAATCGTTAAAGTTTTCGTTGGTGTTTTGTTTTTTTAAATAGAAGATGGGCCATTAGTCCATTTTTGCTGCTAATGAGAATATTAAGAGTGACCCCAGCTTCAGGAGAATACATTTTTATCAACCACTCATGAAATGCAGTTGAAAAATATTTATTGCCGATCGCCGTCATGGGAGGGATTTGAACACATTGCCCCTTTTGGAATCTTCAGTTTTAACTCATTAACTGGCGGCTGGGATAAATTAACGCAGGATAATAAAATCGGCTGAAATGAGTTCGAACGAATATATTCGCTGTCTGAGAAGTGGACTAAAGCGGCTGGAACGAGTGAACCTGGACATCAGAAAGCGTTGCTTCCCCCTTATCTTTGATACTCCAAGTGGTCATTTGGGGGGATGGTTGGCACTAATTGCTTACGGCTGATTACTTATTAAAAGTGCTATAACAATGACGATGAACCTAAGAAAAGAGATATGTTCAAGCCACCTTGCGTGTGCTTTCTAGATGGTCCTGATTAAACACATAAAAGATGCTGGCAATTCCTCCTTTTTCTGTTAACTCCTCTGAGGAAGCTGATGTGGTTCGACACACAGAATCACATGCGTAAAATAAGTACCAAACTTTTCTTTAAAACAGTAACAAATAAAAACGCTTAATGACCATTGCTTCCGCTTGGGAATTATCGCTCTGTGTGTGCGTACATGCGTCTTTGTAGATCTCAGTCTCCGTCCGATCATACTTAACGGACCCAGACTCCCTTAAACGTGCTTTTTCGTAATCAGCCTTACGGCTCCGTCAATGCAAAGCCCCAGGATCTCAACAAAACCTCCCGTTCGCCTCTGACGCCAAGGACGTCTCCCCCACAAAAAAAATACCCAGTGTTTTCTTCCTAGCAAAAAATGTGTATACTCTCCTAAGGTCCCAGGAACATTTTAATCTCCTGTTTACTAACTATGTTAAGGAGTTAATCCGTACCTGGCTTGCAACTTTCCCTTAAGCACGCTTCTCGCATTCACACATCTCAGAGCGACAATCATTTACCAACATCAGTGCTGTACATCGGTATACTTATATTTTCATCGCTAATTTAATGCGACTAATCTCTTGTTGAATGCCAGCAAACTCACAACATGATTATCTTGACGACTCTTCAAAAATGGCACGAACAAAGAAATGCCACGTGTGAATATTAAACCATATTTGCAACGAATATACCCGAACCGGGTCGGAGAATCTTACAATAGAAACTAAGTGATGTTAGATTCGAGAATAAAGGAGGGGCTCTAGTTTTGAAAAATAACTATCTTCAAAGGAAGTGCGCGCTGTATGTACACCAGCCCCACCTTTGTTGAACCAGTCGTTCCGGTCACTCATTTTCTACATGATTAGCTTTAGAAATGGTAGAAAACTGGTAGTGGAGATAGACAGGCTCGCTACTTTCCAGAAATAATGCTGTTATATCAAAGAACTCGGGTAACATCTGAATTCTTTTCTTTGCTGTATGTGTTGTAGCTCCATCTTGCTGGAACCAACAGCCTTTTTTGTCTACTTCGACAAAGTACTCTCTGGTAATGCGTGGGCTGTTACTCTTTTGCTGGAGCGTATGCAAATCAAAGCAAAATACGTTTTTCTCTTTTTAGCACGAAGTCACCGCCATTTTCCATAAGAACTCAGAGCCAGGTTCCATAATGCCATTAGGTCGCGGATATCAATGTGGTGAGCGTGTCTGGCTTCCGACCATATGGCTGTGGGTACAATTCCAGTCTGACTGCCTAACAACTAAATATTCGACGTGCCTCGAAGATCACGGTGATGGCTGCCTCGAGGTATTGTATCCCCCGTTACAATATGGTCATCAATTTTGTTGACTTTCTACCTCGCTTCAGTGTGACTTTCCTGTCGGGCACTTCAACCCAAATCACCCAGCTACTTACTTTTAAGGGTTATTTAAGATCTGGGGCTGAGTCATACCCTTCCTAAAATCCTCTGCACAAATCCTTAATATCCCCATAATGCCAATATACACTGAAGAGCAATTGAATTAGAGATACGTGTCTAGTAACGTATAGCACCACCTTTCGTCCTGATGACGACGGCGATTCGTCTCTGCATGGACTCGACAAGACACCGGAAGCGTTGGGAAGCCATACGGATCCACGACCCATGAACAAGCTCCCACAGTTCACGAAGATTTGATGGAAGGGGGTCAGAGCCTCGAACATGTCTCTCGATGGCATCCCAGATATGGTCGATGGGATTAAGGTAAGGTGACCTAGCTATCCAAGGAAACGAGATCACGTCGGTGGAGTGTTCATCCAACCATTTGCATACAATTCGGGAGCGATGGCACGGTGCATTGTCTTGTTGCAGGATGAGGTCCCCTGTGGGATGTTGAAGACGCACAAACGGGAGCAAATGGTCGTCCAGGATATCCCAGTAACGTTGACCTGTGAAGGACGATGTCACACGTACCAGGGTTCCCATTTCAGTCTACGTAAACAGTCCCCAGACGAGAATGCCACCCCCACCAGCTTGAAGAGCACCCTGCTGGCAAGAAGTATCCATCGCTTCATGTGGTTTGCGCCGTACTCGTATCCTGCCATCCTGTACCAACGTGAATCTCGACTCATCAGTCCAGGCAACATTTTTCCACATGTGTAGGGTCCAGTGGCGATGTTCCCGCGCCCATGCTAATCTTTGCACCCTGTGATGTGCGGTCAGCAGCGGTACTCTCGTGGGACGATGGCTTCTGTACCCCATAGCAAGGAGATGGTTCTAGATGGTGTGGCTGCTTACACGTTTTTGTGCACCAGCGTTAAATTGCCGAG
The DNA here is from genome assembly GCA_039090855.1 of Macrothele yani. Lineage (NCBI taxonomy): Eukaryota > Metazoa > Arthropoda > Arachnida > Araneae > Macrothelidae > Macrothele > Macrothele yani. The sequence goes on from CM077005.1 coordinate 27,962,013, forward strand.
TGATTTCTTGCACTGTGGCCCGTCTATCCGCTGTTACAATGCGAGCTAGCCGACGATGACCCCGCTCATGCACACGCTGTTGTCCACGACAGTTGACCTTTGCAGGGATGGTTTTACCGGATTAGATGTACTAATGGTGCACCCGTGACGCAGTGGCTCGTGAAAATCCCAGTGCCTGCTCGACTTCCGAGTTGGAGTGACCCATTCGTAGGGCCCGGACAATTTTCCCACGATCAAATGCGCTTAGATCCTTAATCTTACCCATACTCCGTCCGACTTTTACTGATTCCTGTCGCATCACTCCTTATATTGTCGGATCGCTGCATCCGTCATGTCGTTTCCGTTTACAGGGCCGCCCACAGCGCCACAATTGCATAACGCCAGCTGTCTCTAATTTAATTGCTCTTCAGTGTATAGTTACCGCGATATACAGGGGATGGACAAAGTGATGTGAACACCACGCTCAGAGACGTTACTCTCAACGCAGCTGCGTACGTCGCAATACGCAAAGGTATCCCCCACTGTTTGGTTGTAATAGCTTTGTTTAGGACTTCAAGGTCCTGGTTAAGTGCATTTAAAGTGCCATGTTGCGAAATTTCTTCCAGGGTGACAATGAAATGAGCGACTTAACAAACTTCGAAGAAGGGCTAATTGTTGGAGGCTGGCTTGTTGGTGCCTCCGTGATAACCGTTGCCAGGGTAGTGGGGTTATCGAGAGCTACAATGTCTAGCGTCATGACAGTATACTGTGTTCATGGCAAAACCTCGTCAGCGAAATACAAGAGCGGCCGATAAACTACCCTGACTGACAGAGACAGGAGAGCTTTAAAGTGGATTATTGCTCGTAATAAGAAGACCACAGAGCCGAAAATTAGAGCAGAGATCAATCTGCTTCTCCAGACCTCAGTATCAACGAAAACAGTGCGAAGGGAACTGCCTAAACAAGATATTCATGGCAGAGCTGCTATTGCTAAACCTCTGGTGATCTGGGTGAATAGGCAACGGCAGTGGTGCCGGGAGCATACTACGTGGACTGCCGACGCATGGAAATGTGTAACGTGGTCGGGTGAACCCACACTCACACTATTTAACACCACAAGGCATGTATACGTGTGGAGAATACCGTCCGAAGCGTACAACCCAAACAGTCTGCTCCAAACATTGCAGCAAGGTGGTGGTTCTGTCATGCTCTGGGTGGTCATATCGTGTGTTTCAACAGGTCCCCTGATCACCTTGAAGTGTCAGAGGACTAGCAGGACGTATGAACCATTTTAGCCGACCAAGTCCATCAAATGGCTCAAGCATTGTTTCCTGCAGGGGATGCCATCTATTAAGATGATAACGCTCCAATTTTCAGAACTCCGAATATCCAACCATGGTTTGAGGAACATGAGGATGAACTTTCACACCTTCCTTAGCCTCCCCAATCACCAGACTTAAACACCATCGAGCCACTGTGGTCTGTGTTGGAAAACAAAGTAAGATCCCGTTATTCTCCTCCTGCATCTCTCAAGGACCTGGAGCAGTTTCTTCATGAAGAATGGTGCAACATTCCACTAATCACCATCCAAGATTTGTATGCATCTATTCCAAGGAGGTATAACGAAGTAAATTTTTCCGTCATTTTTGTCCACGCCGGGATTCGAACCCGGGTCCCCTCATTCCGGAATAAGCCATTCTACCAATTGAGCTACGCGGACGTTCGTTCTGACTGCTATCAGCCTTTATGTCGTGTGCGTCTTGCTGGCAGGTACGTCACAGAGGATTCAGGTGATTTTGAATGCCAAAGGTAGTCCTACACCCTACTTGGCACGAAAAACCTTCTTTTCGTAGGTGTTCACGTTATTCTTTCCAACCCCTGTATATTTTATGAAACAGATGGCACATATGGAGTTCGAGTCATGTTGTAAATACTGAATTTTGAAATGGGTTGAATGATGTTTCCACCATTTTAATAGCAGATCACAAAAGACTGAAGCTATTGAGGCGTTTGGATATGTGAGGACAGCTATTGAGGGATATGTGAGGAGAGCTATTGAGGCGTTTGGATATGTGAGGACATGTCAAAACCCGAAAAATGTCTCACGTGACAAGTGGAGCTGCCCCGTCTTGTTCAGTTCAATTTATTGTTAGCAGGTATTCCGTATCGATAAATTCTACATCAGCCGTTTTATATCGATGTTTTTTAGTCGTCATTCTGCGCTTAAAGTTAATTCAAATATCTTTTACTCCCATTAAGAAAAGCATCTCGTTGTGCCGACATCGCATGAAGCTGTTTCATCGTGACATTTCGTTTCATGTAGCGGTGTGTCGTTCTTAATGGGTGCCTTTTCCAATGTTCACATCCTAATCTAGAGTTCTCAGCGCTTTCTTCGCAGGAGCTTTTGCAAAAATAATTTAAACGTTTTTGATAAACACAAGGGCTGAGGCTGGGAATTCCAACGTAACGTACCGTGAAGAAATTAAACTCACTTGGGTAAAACTCCTGTTCCTTTTCATGTCAGCACTCTTTCTCTCAAGAAAAAATAAAAAACGAACCAGCCAAGAAATGCTGCAAAGAATAGCAATTTAGTTCGAGATTATGTGACGTGACTATCATTTGCCGCTTCATTAAGTCCGGTTTGCATGTTTGGTGGATTCTTTTTTCCATAAATCACAACAACGTACGTGTAAGGCGCTGGGAGTTATATATTAAACACTTCGACGCGTGGTTTCTTTGTTGATCTTCCTTCCCGGAAAGGGTAATTTTTCTTGAGTTCTCCCAAAATGAAGAAGAATATAAAACTTTTTCGTTTATCAATGTCGCTAGGCGGAAAATTAGAAATTTGAGAAGAAAAATCCAAGATCACAACCCTGTACAGCGTCTGCTCTGAAGTTATACTCCGGTTTTTTATCAGAGACAGCAATCGCAACGGAGACTCTGGGGGGAAAATGCGCTCAAGGAAATTTAAATCTCACAGCACTGATAGGCATTTTTCCGCAGGAGAGAAGAGAACTAATTATTGAGCTATTCCATTGGACGGTCTTCCCATCTCATTTTGTTTAAGCTTTAGCTTTTATCAAAAACGTATTGTATGATGGCCATCAAAAAGTTTCCGCTTGATAGTCATAACAATGCATGCTTTTAAATCGTGTTCATATAAAATGTTCGAAATACATAGAGAATTGTCATAGATATATGATATCATCATCATCATTGTCAACCATTATCAATCCACTGCTGGACGAAGGTCTCCCCAAGTTTCCTCCACAACGGTCTGTCTTGTGCCAGTCTCCTCCATGTCACTCCCGCATATTTACGAATTTCATCCACCCATCTCCCATGTGGTCTTTTTCTGGGTCTTTTCCTGTCCCTTGGAATCCAATCTAAAATTTCGGCTGTCCATCTATGGTCTGTCCTTCTGGCAGTATGTCCAGCCCATTGCCATTTCAGGGATTTAACTCTGATCATGATGTCTTCCACTCTCGTCATTTTTCGGATCCACGAGTTCCTCTTCTTATCTCTCCTGGTTATACCAAGCATGCACCTCTCCATGCTGCTTTGAGTTGTCTGCAGCCTTTGTATGTCTCTTTTAGTTAAGGTCCACGTCTCTGCACCATACGTAAGCACTGGAAGGATGCATTGATCAAACACTTTTCTTTTAAGACATAATGGCATATTGCTCTTGAAAATTATGCTGTTTCTTCCAAAAGCTCTCCAGGCAAGTTTTGTACGCCGATTAATTTCTTCATCAATGTGACCCTCACTTGATATCTGCTGTCCAAGATAAACATATGTATCTGTTATCTCCAGTTTTTCTCCATCAATCGATAAATCTTCATTTCTTGTAAAAGCATTGAACATCACTTTTGTCTTCTGAAAGTTCATTTTTAATCCCACTTCTTTACTCTTGTCAGCAAGTTCCTGGATCATACTCTGCAGCTCTGATGGGGTAGTTGCAAAAATGACTACGTCATCAGCAAAACGAAGGTGGGTTAGATAATCTCCATTAATCTTTATCCCTTTGTTTTCCCAGTTCAGTGATTGAAAGACATTTTCCAATGTGGCAGTAAAGAGCTTCGGAGATATGGTGTCACCTTGTCTCACTCCCTTTCCAATTTTTATGTGTGTTGTATTTTCAAACAGCCGAATCTTTGCACTTGCATTTTCATAGATGTTATTAATAATATTAATGTATGCATCTTCAATACCGCAGGATTTCAGAGCCGTGGTAACTGCTGAGGGTTTCACCGAATCAAAGAAGTCTTGTCTTACTTCTACGTTAATTTAACACATCAATATACTAAGAAATAGTTCCTAAATGAAAGAAACCTTAACGGCCAGACGAAACATGTAAACAACAGAAGTCACACTTACGGAAAAAGATGCTTTATTCAGGATGTAGCAAACACATCGTAGCATAGCATATTGCACTAAACTCTCCACACATTATCACAGCACTCCTCACATCATTACAACCCAACGCTCGCAATAATCGCTCTCTTACAACGCTCTCAAGCAACAGATTAGTCGTCGTTTTTATCTCTTGTTCTTATCAAAACTCAGGCACACGTCACGTGCATTCAACCTCAATTGTGTTGTCAAACGTATTCGTTTGAGAGAAAAGATATTACGTTAAGAGTGAAGAATAACAGAATAAACTCAAGATTTGCATAGGGAAAGAAACTAAAAAGGAAAGTTAATTTAGAATATACGTCACAATGGTTTTATCAAAATAATAGAAACACTTATATTTTGGGAGGAATTTTTATTAATACTCTGTAGGCCCACCTCGGGCGTTCAGAACAGAAGCAATTCGACTTGGAATAAACTTGTACAAGTCATACACATATCCGTGTCGTCCTACTTCCGTAAGTGCCACTTCCGCAGAAATACATTTTTGTCCCATTTCAGACATCTGAGCTGAGGCAGGCTGAGCCCGAGCCCGATTCGAGCCGGGGCTCGAATCGGGCTCGGGCTCTAGAATATTTACTGCGGTTCGGGCGGGCTCGGACTCTTAGAGAGAGGGAGAGCAAGATATATTTTTTTATACAGTGTGCCCAGTAAAATCCTTTCTCAGCCCCGTAGCGTTCGAACGCCGACAGCTGTAGCCATAAAAACGGTGTCTAGGTATAGAAAAGTGGCTATGCGCTATTTGATGAGACCGCTTACAGCGCCTCCTAGCGGCAAAGTCAGGAGTTAGCGTGCCGATTTCGAAAAGTATACGAGATACGGGAAAAGAGTCAACTACTAAGTTGTAGAGCAGCATTGATTTAGTACGAAAAGACACCTTGCGCACATGAATGCTAAGAATAGAACGCGTACAACGCTCGTTTGTTTGTTCACGATGCCAACACTGTTACGTCACGAAACGCGTCAGAAAGGAGATAATATCGCCTTCCGCAAAGCACTACCCCGACTCAACTGCGGAATGTTTGGTTCCAACATGACGGCGCCCCTCCGCACCAGCCAGGAAACGTAAAAAGGTACCTGGTCGAAGCATTCGAGTAACAAATCATAGGCTATGGTGGTCGCGTAGAGTGGCCTGCACGCTCACAGGACCTCACCCCATTGGACTTCATCCTGTGGGGCTACCTCAAAGAGCAGGTGTATCAGATTCCTCCGACAACGTTGCAGGACCTTCGACGCCGTATAACTGATGCTTGTTCCAGTGTGTCACCTGACATGCTGCAAAATGTGCAGCGGGCCGCTCCGGTGGCGCAGTGGTCTAAGCGATGGCCTCTGATCATTCGTCTGTAAGGGGTCCGGGTTCAAATCCCGGTGAGGCATGGATGTTGTGTTTGTCTTACGGCACTGGCTCTCTCCCTTCCCTGGAACCAGTGACCCTAAATTAGGGACGGGCGACTGCTTATAGCCCATTGAGTTGCTCACGGTGGTCGTTAAACCTCCAATCAAAAAAAAAAAAAAAAAAAAATGTGCAGCGTGAGAATCAATCTAGAGTCCAAATGTGTATTGTGGCTGACGGAGAGCACATTGAGCACCGACGGTAAATGTGCCTAGTGACAACCAATTGCTCCTTTCTGACGCGTTTCGTGGCGTAATAGTGTTCGACATCGCTAACAAACAAACGAGCGTTGTACGCGTTCTATTCTTAGCATTCATGTGCGCAAGGTGTCTTTTCGTACTAAATCGATGCTGCTTTATAACTTTGTAATTGACTGTTTTCCCGTATCTCGTATAGTTTTCGAGATCGGCACGCTAACTCCTGACTTTACCGCTAGGAGGCGATGTAAGCGGTCTCATCAAATAGCGCATAGCCACTTTACTATACCTAGACACCGTTTTTATGGCTATAGCTGTCGGTGTTCGAAAGTTACGGGGCTGAGAAAGGACTTTACTGGGCACCCTGTATATATAAATGTGATTTTATATGATTTAGCAAATGAGACACTTTATAGTTGGGAAAGGGAATTCTTCGGCAAGTGGTTCAGGATGGGGAGCGAGCATTCGAGATGGCTATTTATTCCGGTTTTGGGTAGGAAATGCTATAGGCCGCGCATTAGTGTGTTTCGGCAGAGAAGAAAAGCTTTTTCAAAAACTATAAATGTTAGATATTTAATAGCTTGCCGACGATAATTTACCCCTATCTCCACTCAGTAGCTCCCTGCTAATTCTATTTAGCAACCGTGCATAGTGCAACGCATTATTGCGCGATAATATTAGCATTTGTTATCGGTTTGTCCGTCCGTCTGTAGACACGATACCTCTGCAACTATTACTCCGATTTGAAAAATTCTTTTTTGCATTGGGGAGCTTGAAATATACGAATGATGATCCTTCATTTCCTTTTTTACGCTTTCCAACCGTAGGTTGAAGAAGCGTATATGCTCCAGCTTTTTCCGTCCGTCTGTCGGCACGATAACTCACGAAAAAATGGTTCGATTTCGATGAAATTGTAGCATGTTGTAGCGAACCACCTGGGGACGAACCCTTTTGAAAATTGGTGTGAAGTGGGGTTAAAGGTCACGACATAGGAGCGGGATCCATTCCATTGCCCTTATGCCTCATAACGTGCGTAAAAATGGTTCGATTTCAAGGAAATTTTAGTATGTGGTAGGGGACCAACTAGAAAGCAACTCTATTGAAAATAGGAAAAATGGGGTCAAAGGTCAGGACATAGGATCGTGATCCATTCCATCGCCCTTATCCCATACTATTAAGGTGGACGTCAAGTAACTTTGCTTCCTATATTTCCAATGGAAAAAATTTGCTACACATTTCCTTCACAATTAGTGTTGTTCCCAAGGATGGAAATTTGAACATCGATTAAAATAACTTCATATTATAACTTGGAATGCTTAACATTTTCTAAAACATAACCGTAATTATATTAAAAAATAATAACGTTCCCTTTGGCGGTGTTGAAACCAGAAAAAAGATGGCGCGACCTGTACTTTGATGACGTCAGTAGACACATAAATGTTGGATTGCATAATTATGGTTATGTTTTAGAAAATATTAAGTATTCCACGTTATAAAATGAAGCTATTTTAATCGATGTTCAAATTTCCATCCTTGGGAACGCATTAATTGTGAAGAAAATGTGTACAGAAGTTTTTCCATTGGAAGTATAGGAAGCAAAATCATTTGACGTCCACCTTAAAGGAGCAATTCTTGTATCTATGAAAATTTTATTTTGAAACCTGCTCTAAGGATTTTGATGAAAGTCGTTAACCTACCGTTTTCTGGTACTAGAAATCGATTTAGCTTGATCTCGACTTTAGGAAAATTTGTTTAGTGGGTTAAATAACCATCCTGAATTACCAAGTTTTTAGTGTAGTGTCATGGCGTTGTCCCATTAGATGTTGGCGCGCGGTCACGCCATCTGTCTCAATACGTCACGCGTTGTGTGTGGATCCTATTAAAGTTTTATGACGTTACACTCTTTCGAGCAGATGGTCGCGATTCCCATCTGCCTCATTATGTCACGCGTTGTGTGCGTATGGCCGTCCGCACGATAACTCGCGTAACATTCGTTCGATTTCGATGAAATTTTAGTATGTTGTATAAGATCATCTGGGAAGGAACCCTATTGAAAGTGAACGAAATGGGGTCAAAGGTCAGGACATAGGAGCGGGATCCATTCTACTGCTCTTATGCGTCATAACTAACGTAAAAAAGGTTCGATTTCGATTAAATTTTAGTGTGGTAGAGGACCACCTGGGGACAAACTCTATTGAAAATGGGCGAAATGGGGTCAAAGATCAGGACAAAAGAGCGGAATCACTTCCATCGCCATTATGCGTCATAACTTACGTTAAAATGCTTCGATTTAGATGAAATGTTAGTATGTTTTAGGGGCCTGCCTGGGGACAAATCCTATTGAAAATGAGCTAAATGGAGTCAAAGCTTAGGACACAGGAGCGGGATCTATTCCATAGCCCTTATGCATCATAACTTACGTAAAAATGCTTATATTGCGACAAAACTTTATCATGTTATTTCGGAGGTATACTCAACCGGTTCTGTTGAATATCATCGAAATGGAATCAAAGGTCAGGGCACAGGAGCGAGATTTATTCCACATCCATTATCCTCATAAGTTGAGTAATGATTTCTGGTATGTTGGAAAGCGTATTATAATCAATTCATTGCATGATTTTACTAACTTGTTTTTTACGATGTATAATTTCGCCGCTAGAGGGAGTAAATGCGGATGATATCGAACTCAAAAATACATTTTATTCCACATATTTGCTTCTAAACATCCGATTAAAAAAATATTTTATCTTTTGATTCCCTTTATGTCGAAGAGTAATTTAGGAATGGTTACTTTTTCAAATTATGCCTAGATTTTCCGCTAGAGGGCGTAAAAGTAAATTACGTTTTCCCCGATATCTCTTCTTCTAAAACTTCGATTTGAAAAATGTTTTCTTTAGCGGATACAGCTCCTGATGGAAAATCTTTGGCATATAATTTCTAATTTTTGGTAAATAATACTTTGGCCAACAGGGGGCGTAAGTGTTGATTTTTTGCTTCTGATGTATTTGCCATAAAATCAGAGCTTCCAAAATCTCGATTGAAAAAATTCTTTCGTGGACAGATGCCACTCTTGTCGATAAACCTTTTCGGAATATTTTATTTTTTAAATATTTCATAGTTTCTCTGCCAGGAGGCGTAGACGTATATTTTATTTTTGTCAATATCTCTGCCTCTAATGGTCCGATTTTTGGAAAATTCTTACTTTATTAGATAGAGTTTTCGGTCTGACATGTTTTTCAAATAATTTCAAAATTTCCAAGTATTTCATTGACTTTCCGCTAGGGGGCGTAAAGGTAAATTGCGTTTCCCCCTATATCTCAGCTTCTAAATCTCCGATTTGAAAACTTCTTTCTGCACCGGATACAGCTACTGATGGGAAATCCTTTGCACATAATCTTTAATTCTTGAAAAAAATGGTTTGCCACCAGTGGGCGTAAGTCATTATTTCCGCTTCTAATGTATATGCAGCAATATATGAGATTCTAAAATCTCAACTGAAAAAACAGGTCGTTTGTGAACCAACACTACTCATGTCGACAAACCTTTTAGGAACATTTTCTTCTTGAAATAATGCATGGTTTCTACGCCAGGGTGGCGTAGATGTATGTCTTATTTTTGTCAATATCTCTACTTCTAGGAGTCTGATTTGAAAAATTCCTTCTTTGTTGGATAGTGTTCCCGATGCGAAATGTTTCCATATAAATTCAAAATTTTTAAGTAAATCATAGACTTTCCGCTAGGGGGCGCAAAATTAAATTGCATTTTCTGCGTTATTTCTACTTCTAAAACTCCGATTTAAAAAAATTCCTGTATCGCATACAACACCCGATGGAAAATATTTTTCATATAATTTCTAATGTTTGGTAAAGAATGGTTTGGCCACCAGTGGGCATAAGGGTTGTTGTATTTGCAGCTAAATCTGGGCAGCTGAAAACTCGACTAAATTTTTTTTCTCTTGGACTGATACCGATCCTATCGAAAAACCTTTTGAGAACAATTTCTTCCAAAACTAATGCATGGTTTTCCCACCAGGGGGCGTAAAGTCGCACCTTATTTTTATCGATATTCTTGTTTCTAAGAGTCCGATTTGAAGATTATTTCTGTGTTGGAGAGCGTTTCCGGTGCGAAATGTTTCTCATATAAATTCACATTTTTCTTAACGTACAAGTCTGCAACCAGAGGGTGTAAGCTCACGATTCCGTTTACAGCAATATCTGAGGGATTAAAAACCGGATTGAAAAACTTCTTTGTTCCGTCAAATACTATTGTTTTGCATACCGGTTCCATTGACTTTGAATAGCTTTGAAAATTTTAATTTGCGTCAGAACGGATTCGAAAGATGTGCTAATTACACCCGAAAATTTGGTGTCATCTTTCTTGTTATTGCTGTTCCCACTAACCCTAGCATGATCGCCTATTGGTTGATGAAAACAATGAATGGTGAACTCTGTGACGTCAGAGGAATTCGAAAGGAGATTAGTATTTACTTTCTTTCTCAGCATTCCCCACGTCTGATACCCGGCGGGGTGAAACTGTACGGAAATGGTATTAACTGATGTGCTATGCACGGAAATGGGACAAAATTAGTTTTGTACGGAAATAGCACGTACGGAAGTAGGAGACAATCTGGCATACCATAATGGAATTTGGGACTATTCTTCTTGTAAAATTTGTTCTAGTGATGTAGCAGGTGTGAAAATATTGAGATGGCTAGGGTACCTGTTGATTCTCATTTTCTGCAAACCACAACTTGACGCGTTTCGCAAAAAGTGCGCAGGTGAATTATTTGCTTGAAAAATGAGGACGGTCAATAGGGAACAATGCTTGCAACATTCGGTGCAGTTGGTCCCCAAGACTGGTAACGTACGTTGCAGATGTGACACGACCCTCCAGAACAACCGATGACCATAAGGAATGCCATGACATGGCACCCCATGGCATCAAGAATTCACTTCGATGTTTCATATTCGGTCCCAAATAAACTGGGTGGTGCACTTCTGTGGGTTTTTGCCGGACTATACGTGTGGTAAAAAAACGATGTGAAGCACGATTCATCAGACCACGTGACGCGTTACAAGTCTTTAGCATCCACGTTTTTGGGTCATTTTCACCACTTTCCGCGTTTTGTCGAATTGATATTGGTAATCAGAGGTTTGTGGATTGCATAATAGCATAAAAAATAGCGGCACAATGAAGCTCCATAAGAATTGTTATGACGGAAACGCACGCGATCATTCCGACTGGTATTCAACTCTGCTGCTATTAGCGGTTCCGTTGTACAATCGGTGTAAACATTCGCCTATCCATATCTGACGTCTTCATATGCCGCCCACAATTTTCCTGTTTGAAGGAAACGCAGTGTCCTTTTTGATATATAGTTATAATTTTCGATACAGTATTATACCCACCGTTTCTGCCGTTCTACTGTAGTTACTGAATCTCCTGCAAGCCGAGCACCAATGATGATGCTTTTTTTGAAGTCACTGAAATCTGACATTGCCGACAAGTACTTCACAACAGATGTTTCACCTTCGGCTGTGGCACCACTACATGATAGCCGACGTTGTACTAATACCTTTACATACCTCACATCACAGATGACGTTACCCCCAGTGTTTTGCACACGGCTCATTGGGTTGACCAGGACTGCCTACATCATGTCCAGACACTTCCATGGCCTGCCTGCTACCTGGGCATGTGTGGGACCAGTTGAAACGCAAGCTGCCGCCGTGCCGCACTATTTGGGATTTGCAGCGCACAGTCCAACACGTGTGGGCCAGTCTGCCGCAGGACAACATCAGGCGTCTGTTCGCCTCCATGTCGGACCGTATTGCACCATGTATCGCCGCACGATGCGGTGCGACGAGCTCTTGAAGATGACTGGACGACGTGCCACAGATTCCTATGTAATTGTCCTGCAGCTCTGTTTTTGCCATCATGTGTATCCATCATCTGTATCATTGCGTCCATAAAATTTCAGTTCAACCCGGTGTTTCCTTCTTGGCGCGCAAATTTCATTGTCCGTGAGTGTAGTTCACACCCACGAAGATCGTGGCATGTGAATTATGTACAGCATAAATTATCTACAAAAAGTATCTCGCTACTTTCTCGATTTCTTTTTTTTTTTTTTACGGGATATTCGATTGCCGAAACATTGACGGATCCTTGATTGTCGCACCATTCACGATAAGCCCCTTCTGCTAATGTTTTGCGTAAAAACCTCAAAGGACGAACCGGCAGCATGGTGATAACTATCATAACGTGTTCTAATCCTCTCAGATCACTTGTTTCGTTGCTCAATCGAACTCTGACGTCAAATGAGATGATGGTGTGCCTGATTTGCAGCGGGATCACGTGGCATCTTACGTGATAAAATGAGTGATTTATGTAATAACCGCAGTTGCACCTCATAAACTGGCTCTACAGTGTATAGAGAGGGGAAGGAAGCTTGTTTGAGGATTTAACGATTACCGTGAGCAACTCTGCGGACTATAAGAAATCGTATGTTCCTAATTTAGGGCCACTGGTTCCAAGGAATTGAGAGAGCCAGTGCCGTTACACAAACGCAACATCCATGCCTCATCGAACAAAGCGAGCGGCAGAGAGCTGGGAAGGACAGATCGAGGGTCCCGGAGGTACAGACTGGAAGTTTGACAGAAAGGGGAACGTAGACACCCAAGGAGGATCAAGTTTTAAATAGTGGGCAGACAGGCAGCTAAGGAGAGACAGACACACACAGAGGGAGATCGGGCGTAGGTCAGTTACCCTCACCCTAATCTCTGAGACTTATCTGATAGGTCAATTGCACTCAGAAAGTGTGGCAACCACAGCAATCAACTGCATTTCTGCCGCCCCGATCGCGCAGTGGTCTGAGCGATGGCTTATGACCATTCGTCCGATTTCGAATACCGGTGAGGCATGGATGTTGTGTTTTTTTACTGCGCGCTCTCTCTTTCACGCTCTTCCCTGAAACCAGTTGCACTTAATTAGCAACGGGTGACTGCTTATAACCGATTGAGTTGCTCACGGTGGTCGTTAAACCTTCAACCTAAAAAAAATGCATTTCCCGAGCAGTTGCTTACTAGAAAAAAGATTGCACTCAGCGTAAGAGACAACAATAGCAACCAACTACACTCACCCAGCCCTTGCTTACTCGAGGGAAAATCTGGAAAACCGTTGTGGAACATGGTCCACCTCCAGCATAAAATGCTCTTTGCTGGACGGTGCTCCCCAGACTCGCTGCAAAACAGTGATATACCAGCTAAGAAACTGCTGGTTGCGAGCTGGCAGTGATGGTTCACTGCTGGTTGAAATCTGCCACTCACGGTACGGTAGCAATTCGTTGGTGTCAGCGCCCTCAGTTGGCAGCCTGTAGTAAACTGCTGATGGCCCTGACTGGTCCAAAGCTGGCTACCGTAGCAACCACAAAACGGGATGCAAGCAGTGGGCCTGCGAATGCGCAAAAGCAACACGTGTAGAGTCTCATACCAGTTAGTTTACGTTGATGCCGTCGTGTAACTTTAGTAGTTACTTCTGTGCTGAAGATTATTACGTACTATAAGGGCTCAAACAAATGAATGCTAAGAGTGTTTTTCCTTTTTTAATACCCATGCTCTAAAAAACGATGTTAGTTTCTATCTAGGAATACACTGAAGTGCCAGAAAAACTGGTACACCAGTCTAATACTTGGTCGGTCCTCCACGGGAGCGCAGGACTGCAGAAATACGACTGGACATGGACTCCACTAGCTTCTGGAAATATGCTGTAGGCAATGCACACCATACTTCCTACAGAGCGTTCCACAATTCTTGTGTATTCCGAGGTTCCGGTCGGAATCCTGTGTCCGATAGGGCGTTGCATGGCATCCCAAATGTGTTCTACCACGTTCAGATCTGGGGACTTGGGTGGAAATGGCAACACCCCAAACTCAGATGAATGATCCTCTAACCATATTGTGGCGTTCCGACACTTGTGTGGAGGTGCATTGTCCTGTTGGAACAGGCCCAACCTGTCAGCATGAATGTACGACATGAACGAGTGTACCTCGTCAGAATGTATGCGCACATAACTTTGGCCGGCCACAGACGTTTGTAGATGTACCACGGGTCCCAGAGAAGTCCAGCCAAACACACCTCATACTATTACGGAGCCCCCACCAGTCGGTACAGTTCCCTGTCGACAGGCAGGATCCATGGCTTCATGGGATTTGCGCCACACACGAATCCTTCCATCTGCCGATACAGTTGGGAACGCGACTCGTCAGACCAGGCTACTTGTGTCCAGTGGCGGTGTTGCTGTGCCCAAGCGAGGCGCATAGCTCTGGGTCGTGCACCCATCAAGGGGACTCGAGTTGGGCGTCGGCTCCCAAAACCCATATCGTGCAGGGTACGTCCGGTCGCTGATGCTTGTTGAGGCTCTAGCATTGAATTCCGATGGTACCTGCGAGAGTGTTGCACGCCTATCGCGTGAAACGATTCTTGACAGCCGGCGATGGGCCCGTTCATCCAATGTATTTTTACTGCCACACTGGTATCGTAGGTTGGAGGTTTTGCCGGAATTGTTGTAGTCACGGTACACTCTTGCAATGGTCGTCCGTGAAAATTCGAACTTCGTTTCTACCTCCGAAATACTATGGCCCATCTCACGAGCGCCAAGTATGACACCGCGTTAAAAATCGCTTAAATCGTTATTACTTGTCATTCTCATGCCGAAAACAGCTCTGACAGCTGGCAAGGATGTCTATCGCTTTACATAAGCACTGGCGGACGCAACCGAGTACGCGCATAGGTGATGTTGCTATGTATTTTGCATAAGCTCGTCTGTACCAGTTTTTCTGGCACTTCAGTGTATATGAATAGCATGCTTAAAAAGCTGGGTTACCTCTTGCCAAAATTTGTTGTGTCTGGTGAGCTGTTGATCGATTTACTTTAATCGCAGTAAAATAATGTGCACATTTTTTTCTTTGGTATTTCATGAAGACAGTGACGTTTTAAAAAAGTGTGGGAGGCACGTGTAAGCTGAGGCAATAGAAACCATAGCAAAATTCAAGCACAATATGGCATGAATACACAAATAAATCAAACAATCGCATTTCAGGATCACAAGCACAGCATCTATTTTCGAAAAAACCGTCTTCAAGTTGTACATCTGTTGAAAATGAGCGGAGTTTCCTCATTGTACAAAATGAAATAATCTTTACGCTGAAAAAACAAATTAAAATATATATACAAAACGGACATTTACGAAAATAACTCGCAATATTGTAAAATTTGAAAAGACGTCTTAGTTTCACACTTCGTGCAGAAAAGGGGCTCGCCTTCAAGCAGACCCTCGCAACAGGAAATGCGGTGATGTGGTTGTAGCATCAGCTTTGCAACCAAGCTGTTGTGGGTTCAATCCCAGCCTGACCGCAGCGGGGTTTTTTTCAGATCGGTGGAGAAAAGTTTCCCCACGATGTGACGTCACCCAGCAAAATTTCCCGTTGGGGAAAAATAGCAACGACGGAATCGTGACACCATCGAGTTTACACTGGGTGGAGTCCCACTCTTATCCACGCAGCACTGGCCGCCATAAGGCGACGGCTGTGCTGCAGGTGACGTCATATCAACGCAAGAAACGAATAGAACAAAGCCTTCGAGGCTGATCAAATGATGGATTTAATTATCTTTATCAATTATACAAGCTCACTGCTTTATCAGCTGTATAATTTAGTTCGTTTTAGCTTGTATGTGACCTCACTACAAAGATTAGCTGTGACCTATGGCGGCAGAACCAGTGGTGTCTCCACCTAATATAGGCGCTCGATGCACCAACCGCTTTGTAGGAAGAAAATGGAACTGACTGGAAACGCTGAGAAATTGTGATGTCATCATCCATCACCCTAGTGATGTCACCCAGCACGGCGCAGCATCCAACACGCGTAGCACAAAAAAAAAAAAAAAAAAAAAAAAAGGACGCTGTCTGATAAGCGTTGAGGTGTGAAACGTCGAGCATTAGTTATCCTGTGATGGCCCTGTTGTGCCATATGACAACTGATTAGGACCACATGTTGGCCCGCTGATGGTCCTGTCTTGGCATAGGACAACTGATGGAGGCCAGCTTTAGGCACGCTACTGATCCTGCTGTGGCATATGACAGCTGATGGGGAGCACATGTTGGCCCGGTGCTGGTCCTGTCGTGAAATATGACAACTGATGGGTTCCAGCTGTTGGGTCGCTGCTGGTCCTTTTGTGGCACACGGCAACTAATGGAAGTGCTAGCTGCTGGCCCATGCTTTGCCCGCCTGGACCTTTCATTGACTTTATGGCATCTGCACCGTAGTGCTGGGCCACTGCCAGCGCAGGATTGAGTGCTGGCCAAGCAAGATTGTTTTTGCTGGGATCATTGCATCACTCTTCAAACAGCGATTACTGAGGTAACCTGATGATTATGGACAGGAGAAAAGCTATTGATACATTCAGGACACAAATTCTGTAAAAATGAGGAAAACTGGGATAAGATGGAAATAGCATTGTACAGTACATAAATACTTAGGTCGCAAATTTCCAACAGAGGAAAAGACTTAGCGTAGGGGTGAGACATAGACTTTCGTGCTAAGTCCCGCCTTCTTTCCGATAGGCGTCCGTGAGTTAATTTAACAACTTCCCCTACAGCAAATAATCTGAGGTTCTCACTCTCGTAATTTATTAATAATAAATTTATCATCCAGGCCCCTCTTCCTCCGCCTTTTTGTGTAATTATCCGCGAATCAAGAAAGGAAGAGAATGGCTACTGTAAGGCACTTCATCAACTTCAATAAATACTTCGTGAATAAGAAAGATAATAAATTTAATGAATCAAAGTACTAGTGAGAGTCTGGTTCCGGTGCCAATGTCCGCGTCGACGAATTTGTGGCATGCGTCGTCCGTCACGAATTGTTTAATCTCAAATCCGTTGCCCTAACGCACTCTAATATCCGAGTCGTTCCGACTCCACGCTGTCTCTCGAAACACTCTGTTTCACGCTAAAAACCAGGAACTGCGTTCCTCGGAGCATAAAATCTCCACCGTCTATCCGTCTTCCAGACACTCGTTGCAAATCCTTTTCACTTTCTCCCGAAGCCTCCAGCTTCACGCAAATAACAGGAACTGTGTTCCTTGGAGCATAGACGCCGCACGTCTACCCGTCGTCCCAGCGCACCTCGCAATCCTCCTTCTCCTCTCTCCGAAGCTATCTCTTATCCCCCTAGCCCCAGAAGACCCCTCCCTTCTTTTTTCGGCCCCCTCTACCACGAGGCGCTGACCTTGTCAGGTCCTGGAGCAAACCTGACCTTTGTCCGCAAGCCAACTTTCTTCGAATCCGCACCCCAGCCGCTCCTGCTTCTGGGAACTCGTTCGCCCTCACTTATTACCTACGTGCCCGACAACGCATACTTCACATTCCTTCTAACGGACTTCTGCACGTGGAAACCAGACTCTATACAAACAGAACAAAACATACAACAATACTGACATTCTTTCACATAAAGGACGCATTCAGTCTTCCCAGACAGGCTGGCGCCCTTCTAACCTTGGGCATTGTATATGCACACAGTTAATGAAATAAAGTTATTTCCTTGTTTTTATGTACATAAATTAGCACTAGATCATATCTTAATTGATATGCATCTCATTATTACTTTTCGCCCTTACACTGAGCTTCAAGGAGTGTCTCACTGCAGTAATCCCTAAACAGAAAGAACCTCTGCAAAGTGGGATGTCTCTTGAGTGCAATTAGCCCATGAACCGGGAGATGATATCAGTACAAATGACTCTTTTCACAGTTTCTTGAGTGCAGCTGACCAATACAGGAAGTATCAAGGGGGAAAGTAGCGGTTAGAGAGACGTCACCAGCGAGAGAGAGAGGTGAAAAAGGGACTGCGACTTAGAAGAAAAGTTTCCTAAGATAGATACAAGGGACGTACTAAAACAGCGGATGGGTACGTATCAGAATAATATGGCCACCCGCGGAATCACGGTTTAGGCGCATAGGAACGTCACGGAGTACCCGTGATAAGGTCGACCACACGGAGATATAAGCGGCCGGCCAGGACAAATGAGCCATAGTGCGTTACGTGAACACAATGGGCAGAAGTAACGATTTGACGTACGTTCAAAAAGTAATGATCATCGGCTACCGTAGACTTCGTGGGTTGTTCGCGAGGTGCTGTAGTAAGGGTGCATCAAGAACGGACCGGTGGAACATCGAGTACCTCGTGACGTCATAAGTGTGGAGCACCAAAGCCATCAACCCTAGAAGAGAACATTACCTCCGCCAACTGGTACAGGGCAATCGACGCGCAACAGTGCAGCAATTGACCACGCAAATAAAAGCTGGTGTACCCAGTTACGTGTCTCCGATAACACTAGAGCAATTGCTGTTGCGCATGGGTCTCCGGCGTCGACGATGCATCAAGGCGTCCATGGTAACCCAGGTCCATCGGCATACAACGCCTGCAGTATGGGACTACCTTGGCTGGAGAGTGGAATACGATTGCCATCTCCGACGAATCGAGGTTTCCACTCCACAGAAGTGACGGGCGGTGGCGGTTATGACGTCAGACACACGAGAACCAACGCACGGACACGCTTGTCTGCCAAGTACAGGTCGGCGGTGGTAGAGTACATGTCTGGGAGATGTTTTCCTGTTATGACCTGGGACCGTTGGTATCACTGGATAGCTACCTGTCCATTCTCGTCGACCACACGCATTCCTTCATGGTGGACGTTTACTCTGGTGGTGATGGTATCTACTAACAGGACAATGCGCCATCGCTAAGGTGGTGCGTGACTAGTTCCAGGAACACGAGAATGATGTCTCCTTTCTCCCTTGGCCAGCGAAGTCTCCCGAACTCAATCCCATAGAGCACTTGTGGGACTATTTGGATCGACAGGTTCGGCGTGCGGATCCACAACCACGCCATCTCCGGGGCCTCCGTGCTTTGCTGCGTTCTGAATGGGCACGTGTGCCTCGGGCAACCTTTCAGGGCCTAATTTTGCGTCCATGACACGCCGTCTCGCCGCTGTCATCGGGGCCAAGAGTGGTTATTCCCATTATTAGGTAGGTGGTCATATTATTCTGATACGGCTGTGTATATGTGTGACTTACGTAATAATTTTTTACTCTTACCAGCAATTGATACTAAAATTTGCAAAGTGACCAATTTTAACCTATGATGTCCTCTCCGAATGAATTTTAACCCTTTAACGATCGTGACCCTAAAATTTTGTATCACTCTAAAATACCATTGCGCTCAAAACTGTCTGTTCGTTCGCTTCTTCGTTTAGTATAACACTAATGATGACTGAATGTTACCCCTAATGATCTCTCATGGGTCGTGCAAATTTAAAGAAAATTTAAAGTTAGGAAATCTGACTCACTCTAGAGAAGAGTTTCGGGCGGCTATGGTCGCTTGCATTACAGGCGTTTCGGGCGTTATGGTCGTTAAAGGGTTAATGGTCTTTTTAACAATTCACGGTTGGGATAATACTTAAGGGGGACCGGGCCCTTTTTAGGCTTCGCATGTTAACCTTATGAGAGGTCTCGATGTACTTAGATACATGTTTCTCACGACAGACTTGGCCTATCATTTGCAAACTTGGCATGCATTTCCCTAAGGATATTATACAACACCTGAACTGGAATTATCGCAATCGGTCAATTAATTAATTTTGTATTAATTAATCAAAATTGCTGTCGATTTTGCTGACGTTTTCATTAAAAATTGTGTTTATTATTTTAATTAAGTACATTATTTAGACATGATTCTAGTTCAGGTGTTTGTTGATATATACAGTACGGTATAAAAACAAATTTCAAGCCATTATCTGTAGTGGTTTATGTGAAAAATGTTCCTAAATGTACAAAACCATAACTTTTCAGGGGAGGCAAAAAAAGGAAGAAGACCTGTGAGTAGAAGCCTCCCGCGTCATACTCCTTTTCCTCTGCTTTGCTGAACTTCAGCTTTCTGCTCGCCGTCTTCCTTTGCTTTCCCGCAACTTCTAGAATCTGTTTTTCCTTCTTCCCAGGATGACGACAGATATTCGATCGTCTCACGCTTGCTCAGATGTGGCTGGGCACGCTTAATTTCGAACATTTGTTTCGCCTACAAATTATTTTCTGTTTATCAAGTGTGGTATACCATTCGATTCAGCAAACTCTGTAGAAAACACAATTGAAATAAAAAAAAAATGTACCTAATTTTTTTTTTCAGGACTTGTCCCCTTAAGTAATTCTTAGCATTAAACTTTTGACTACAAAATATCATTAGTCACCCTTCTCGTTACGAAATTTTACAGTTTTTCAGGGCGATTTTCTTCACCGCAATTACTCTAACTGCTTATAAGTATTTTTCTTGAATAAAAAAAAACAGATTTTTGTTTTGATAATCTCGTATTTGCTTAGTTAATAAGATCTTCATGTTTGTTTTCTAAGTATTCGATAAAGGAAACAGATATTTAAAATGAAACTCTACGATTATATATACTTTCATTATATTTGCTGCCTGCATTACTTCGGTTGGTATGTTATTTGGTAATAATGTTTTTTTTCTTCTTCAGCGTTGTAAAGCCGCTAGGATTACTTGCTCAATACTCGCGCTTTGCAAAACAAATTTGCGGCAAAGGAACTGAAAGGAAACATGGAACCTCATTTTCGGTGATTGTGTTTATTCGTGGAATTATTTCCTATTAGTGCGAATTCTCGTGAAGCAGCATTGTAAACCGTTAGAAACATGTGTGTTTTAGCTTGAGAACATGAAAGTACATTGCCGCAGGTGTTAATTCTCACTTGCTAATTAACAGCTTTGGACGCGCAATTTAGACGAGAGAGAAACACAAACCTTTGCGGATATTAATGTCAATTAGAAACTGAAAATGGCTCAAGGAGATTTGTTTAACAGAATAGCGCATTTCCCTCCCACCATTTTACATAGGTTCACTGTTCTGGTATTAATGCATGCAAACGGAATTTTTCTTTTTACATATATAAGAAAAAATAGCACACGTCATTCGGAAAAAAACACTAAAAATTGCTTCTTTTGGCATAAAGACATATATTTTGCAAAAAAAGTACACGCTTTTGTCGACAAAAAGAATAAAAGCTTCTTAGGAAAGGTTGCGTCTTTTGCCTAGTAAAGGAAAAATCGCTTCTTTGTTGCAAAGATGAGTCTATCTAGGCCTTTTGACAAAAAGTACGCACGTCCTTTGAAACAGAAAAAATAGTGAATCGTTTCTGTGGAAAGAATGCTATATCCTTTGCAAAAGTGATCAACACTTTACCAAAGGGAGAGTATGTTTTTGGCAAAAACAGTAAAATCAATGTCGAAAATATAAGCGTATTTCGGGAGTATATTACTTGGGCTTTTCCAACAGGGTGTGTCTAAAGTATTTCCCTGATTACGATACATCGTATAAAATGAACCACGCTCGTTAGACACATACGGTTTTCCAATATAGCTTACATGAAATCCAGAGTTTTTTTCCGAGTCATCAGTGTACCTCGACGTGTTTTTTTTTTTTTTTTTTTTTTGTTACTCGCAGGATATCCAGTCGGTACTTGATGATTCTTTGGTTGCTCAGCGGTATGTTGGAGGAATGGTTCGGTTGATTGAATTGTATTATTTCTTATTTTGCTGTGATATAACCAGAGCACTACTCCACCTTGAATACTTATTTGCCACACCGGTGGCGCAGTGGCCCGAGCGACACAGCAAAAACACAAGTGCTGGGAAACTGCTGGCCACAAGCTGACAGTGATGGGTCACTGCTGGTTGAAATCGGCCGCTCACGGCCCGGTAGCGGTTCGTTGGTGGCAGCGCTTTCAGTTGGCGAGTCATTGATGGCCCTGCAGCATCGCCGTGAATTGTGGGCCTCCAAGCAAGTTCCACTAGTGGCCCGTTGCTGGCAACCAATGCAGCCCCAACAGCAGGTGGAAGCAACGGGACTGCGCATGCGCAGAAGCAATACTTGCTGTGTCTCTCGTGGTACCAGTTAGTTGAAGACGACGCTATCGCCATCGTGTTATTTTAGTGGATGTTAAGGGAAAAAATCCATATGTAGAGAGGCGAATAAATTTCCTAAGGAAATTCCACGTCGACGAAGATATCAGATTAAGCCATGAAATACTAGATTATAGCCATGAAATACTAGATTATAGCCATGAAATACTAGATTATAGCCATGAAATACACCCACTCCATTCCCATGAATAACAATTCATGGAATGTAGTGGGTGAAATACAAGAAAAAATATGAAACCGCTTGAAACAAAGGTCATGGAAAAACATTAAAAAAACGTTTGTTGGGAAAAAAAAAAAGAAATATACGCGTACAAAATTTATTAATTATTTGAAAGAAAAAAAAAAGCAACGCTATGTGGTGTACTCATCCATGGGTTGAATACACAAGACTGGGAGGAATTCGCTTCTAAAAATAACGAGAAGTAAAATAAAATATCTTTCCTCTTTAAAACAAATGTAGCTTCAGACAACGGAAAGGAAAGATACAACGTTAAAAATGTAACAGAATGTGACATGAACCCGGCTAAATATATATTAATTCAACAATTGCCTTTCAAGACGACAAGGACAGTACAAAACTTTGGAAAGCGACTTTAAGTTGGTACACTCGTTGAAAATGAGTGAAGTTCCCTTAAGGTAAAAAAAAACTATCGTTACGTTGAAAAAATAAATTTATGAATTATATGAAACTGACTTTTATGAAAAATACCTCGCAATATTGTAAAATGAAAGAGAACCATTCGATTACACATTCCGCACGAAACAGACAGCTTCAAGCACACGCTCGTGCGTGGAAAATTAGTCCGGTCGGTAGAGAGCTCGACTCCCACGCCGACAGCCCTCGTATGTATCCATCCAGATCCAAACGGGTGTTTTTCCGGTCTGTTGAGAAAAATTCCCCAGCGCAGTACTATTATAATCCACAAGTTTCGTAAGGGGAGAAAAAAATTGTGGCTTTGGGAAACTGCGGTTATCCTTGATTTTTTTTTATGGGACAAGATTCGGCAAACCATCAGTGATGTCACGTGGTTGCCGGCTGCCACTACCGGCACTCTAGCGGACAACATTAGGCTAGCCATCATTTCTGGCACGTGCTTGCAGGGCCGCTGAAAGGCCACTTGCGGCAGCTACTGCCTGTGGTGGATAACTGATGGTACTGTTGTGGCATATGACAACTGATGGGGTGCCAACTGTTGGCCTAGAACGTGTGAATAAATTTACCGAAAATTATAACTCAAAGAAAAGTTATATACTTTAGTATTTTCTTTTTAAAGACTTCAGTTTGCCGCATACAGTATTCCGCTCTGCAAGCCATCGTAACTTACAATGTGAAGTTTGAACCCCTTATATGCATTATGGGAATTGTTTGAATGAGTGGATGGAGGCATATGAGGAAGTATTCGGATATACCTGACCTCACTGACATTACCGAACACGCCGTACATATGAACAGCTAATTTATCATTCATGCTCTGTGGCAGAAACCTCCTCTGTGCCTAACCTTCAAAGGGACTTTTCCAAGCTCTACTCCAAAAGCATCTTCATACCTTACGTTCACTATCCACTCGTTTTGTGCTGGTTTGTCTTTCATTCTGCATTTCTGCGTATTGCTGTGTTGCCCGCGTTCACGTAACTTTTACGTTTTATTTGATATTTAAGCCCTTGGCTCATGAGTATTTACCTAGTTTAAGCATTTTAAGTCTTTGGCTCATGAGTATTTACCTAGCCACGTAACTTTTGCGTTTTATTTGATATTTAAGCCCTTGGCTCATGAATATTTACCTAGTTTAAGCATTTTAAGCCCTTGGCTCATGAGTATTTACCTAGCCACGTAACTAGTTTAAGCATTTAAGCCCTTGGCTCATTAGTATTTACCTAGTCACGTAACTTTTGCGTTTTATTTGATATTTAAGCCCTTGGCTCATGAGTATTTACCTAGTCACGTACCTTTTACGTTTTATTTGATATTTAAGCCCTTCGCTCATGAGTATTTATCTAGTTTAAGCATTTTAAACCCTTGGCTCATGACTCACGTAACTAGTTTAAGCATTTAAGCCCTTGGCTCATGAGTATTTACCTAGTCACGTAACTTTTACGTTTTATTTGATATTTAAGCCCTTAGCTCATGAGTATTTACCTAGTTTAAGCATTTTAAGCCCTTGGCTCATGAGTATTTACCTAGTCACACAACTTTTACGTTTTATTTGATATTTAAGCCCTTGGCTCATGAGTATTTACCTAGTTTAAGCATTTTAAGTCCTTGGCTCATGAGTATTTACCTAGCCATGTAACTTTTGCGTTTTATTTGATATTTAAGCCCTTGGCTCATGAGTATTTACCTAGCCACGTAACTAGTTTAAGCATTTAAGCCCTTGGCTCATGAGTATTTACCTAGTCACGTAACTTTTACGTTTTATTTTATATTTAAGCCCTTAGCTCATTAGTATTTACCTAGTTTAAGCATTTTAAGCCTTGGCTCATGAGTATTTACGTAGTCACGCAACTTTTACGTTTTATTTGATATTTAAGCCCTTGGCTCATGAGTATTTACCTAGTTTAATCATTTTAAGCCCTTGGCTCATGAGTATTTACCTAGTCACATAACTAGTTTAAGCATTTAAGGCTCATGAGTATTTACCTAGTCACATAACTAGTTTAAGCATTTAAGGCTCATGAGTATTTACCTAGTCATGTAACGTTTACGTTTTATTTGATATTTAAGCCCTTGGCTCATGAGTATTTACCCAGTTTTTGCATTTTACTAAAATCATGTGAAAAACCGGAAATGAGATTTTTGAATGATCGTATTGCTTTCCTGTAACGGAAGTATGAGAAAATTAAAACTGTGTACTGCTTGAGTAGAAGTGAGGAAAATTTTTAATCTCGAAGATGCGTAATTTCTAGTTTCGTGCTCCCAGATAAGAACAGCTTGCTCCGGCGCTCGTCTTTGCGCTTCTAAGGTACCTTTATAACATTAGTGAGCCGCCACGCGAAACCTATTTTTGATACGCTCTCGTATGAGCGTATCAAAATATAGGTTTCACAAAGCGGTCACTATCGGAAATGGAAAGGCTGCGGCTGTGGAGTGACGTCATACGTTTTGTCATCTACTTGTGGAAGAAGTGTGGCACAAGTGTGCTGCGTAATTTATCCGTTAACGGGCGTTTGTCATGGCGCAGCAACTGGAGTGTTACTCAAAATTCGAGTTCCCTGAACAGTGCATATTTTTATGGGCAAAACGTTTGAATCCAACTGAAACCCATCGTGAAGTGTCGGCTGCTAATGGTAAACAAATTAGTAAAATCATGCATGCATTGATTATGATACGCTTTCCAACATACCAGAAATTATTACTCAAGTTACGTGGATAACGGCTGTGGAATAAATCTCGCTCCTGTGTCCTGACCTTTGACCCAATTTCGATGATATTCCTTTGACCCCATTTCGATAAATATTATAAAGTTTTGTCGCAATAGAAGCAGTTTTACGCAAGTTATGAGAATAATGGCTGTGGAATAAATCTTGCCTTTGTGCAATGACCTTTGACCCCATTTCGTTGATATTCAACAGAACTGGTTCACTATACCTCCGGAACAACATGATAGCGTTTTGTCGCAATCGAAGCATTTTTAGGTAAGTTATGATGCACAAGGGCAATGGAATGGATCCCACTCCAGTGTCCTGCCCTTTGACCCCATTCCGCCCATTTTCAATAGGATTCGTCCCCAGGTGGTTCCCTACCACATACTAAAATTTCATTGAAATCGAACCATTTTTACGCAAGTTATGATGCATAAGGGCAATGGAATAAATCCCGCTCTTATGCCCTGCCTGACATTTGACCCCATTTCGCCCTTTTCAATAGGGTTCGTGCCCAGTTGGTTCCGTACCACATACTAAACGTTTATCGAAATCGAACCAAATTTACGCATGTTATGACGCATGAAGGAATGGAATGGATCCCGCTATTATGTCCTGACCTTTGACCCCATTCTGCCCATTTTTAATAGGGTTCGTCCCCAGGTGGTTCCGTACCACATACTAAAATTTCGTCGAAATCGAACCATTTTTACGCCAGTTCTCGTGCGGACAGACGGACGGACAAAGCTGGAGCACATACGCTTCTTGAACCTACGGTTGGAAAGCGTAAAAAAGGCAATGTCTTGCCAGGCAATTGGAAAATGTTATATAAACAGTTCAAAGAAGTACGTACGGATTTGACATATGAACTGGGCAGAGAACAGACCTTAGACTTCGAGGACCGTTCATCATATTCCGCGCTGCGGGGAGTTGATTAGGGAAAACCGCCGCATTAAAATTCATGAAATTGTCGAAGATTTGGGCGTTTCATGCGGTAGTGTACACGCTATCATACACGGGCATCTGCATTTAGCCGCCCGGTGGCGTAGTGGTCTAAGCGCTGGCTTTTGATCATTAATCCGAGTTGTGTCCGGGTTCGAATCCCGGTGAGGCATGAATGTTATGTTTGTCTCACGACCTTGGATCTCTCCCTTTTCTGGAACCAGTGGCCATAAATTAACGTCGGGGAACTTCCTGTAGCACATTGAGTTGCTTACGGTGGTCGCCAAACCCCCAAAAAAGCATCAGCTCAGAAAATTGTGCACCGAATGGGTTTCACAATATTTAACGGAACAGCACAAAAATCAACGATTTGCATCCAGTCTTGCGTTGCCCTAAACTTTCTTCTAAAGAACGCACTGAATTTCTACGGCTCACTGTTACCGGCAATGAGACAGGGGTGCATCACTTCGCACCAGAAAGCAAAGCGGCATGCATGGTTTGAAAACACCTCAGCTTACCAATTGCTGAAAAAAATTAAAAAAAAAATTAAAATCGTGCCGTCTGCCGGAAAAGTTATGGCAGTGGCTTCTTTTGAGTTTGAGGGACCGGTGTACACAAAGTTTATGGCAAAAGGGAGCACGATAAACGCTGCAATGTGCTGTGAGATATTGAAGAAGTTAAGGAAAGCAATTAAGGATCGAAGGCGAGAAAAATTGTCAAAAGGAATCATTTTGTTGCACGACAAGCCCCCCCTTCCCCCCAAAGCTCCCATCACGCAGCAGCGTTTTCGCAATTTCAAGTAGTGGGAAGTCTGACCGTATTCTACGTATTTCCCTGATTTAGCCACTCTGAGATTACAACTTGTTCCCCAAATTGAAAAGGGACCGTGGGAGCAAGCATTTTGCAAATTATGATGACTTCAAGGAAGCTGTGAAAACATGACTCCGTGAACTTCGAACCTTTACTTTCTCGGCATTTGAAAAACTGGTTTCTCGTTCCGACAAGTGTTTACTAAAACTTGGCAATTACGTGGTAAAATAAAGGAAATGCATCTCTTCTTCCTCTTCTGCTCACGACGGACTGAGTTCCTGAGAGACGAATTTTTGCTATTTCTTTCTATCTACAGTCCTCCTGTGTAGTTCTATTACAGAGTTTAAGTGGGTGCGTTCTTTAATGTTGTCAATCCATTTATTTCTTGGTCTTTCTCTACTGGCTGTCCTTCAATTCTATCCTTTAATAATATGTTTGGTAGTCTTCGTGGGTTCATTCTTGAAATAAGTCCAAACCATCTTAGTTGGTTCTTTTTTAGTGCTGTAAGTATTGTTTCTTTAAAGTTAAGTTTTTCTCTGACTTTTTCCTTGGTTTTTCTCTCTGTATATTTTGTTTTACTGATATTCGTTAAGCATTTTGTTTCAAAAGCATTAAGTTTATCCATTTCCTTTTTTCTTATGAGCCATAGAGTACTGTGAGAATCATCATTGTTTTATATATCTTTAGTTTAAGTTCTTTGCTTAATCTTTTATTGTTCCATATTTTTTCTAGTATGCCCATTGTTATCCATCCATTATTGATTCTGTGTTTTATGGTTTCAAAATAATCAAGACCTTCAGTGACTAGACAATTGATTTTTTTTTCTTACTCTATGCTATTGCTTTCCTTTTTTTTTTACCATTAGTTTTTTTTACTCCAAATTATTTTCATATCATATTTGTTGTTTGTTTGATGGAATTGGTCAGGATATTTTCAAATTTTTCTTGGCTGTCTGTACAGAAAACCATGTCATCATCATACTTTAAATGTGTTATATTTTAAAATGATTTTCATATCATATTTGTTGCTTGTTTGATGCAATACGATCAGGATATTTTCTAAATTTTCTGGGATCTTTCTTATATCTTGTTTGATGCAAATTTGTCAGGACAGTTTCTAATTTTTATTGGCTGTCTGTAGTGATAACTATTGCATCAGCATACTTTTTAAGTATGTTACATTTCTTCCATTTACCGTTATGCCTTCACACATTTGCAGTCATTCGTCTATTACTTTTAGGTATAGGTTAAATAAATATGGTGACAATGGGCAACTTTGTACAAGTTTTTTAATGCTCTGTGGTCTGTTTCTATATTTTTGTATTTTACAATGTTCTAAAGCCACGATTTTGTTTTTTTTTGTTTGTTTGGGGTTTCGTACTTTCCTAGTTATACGGACCTTAAGACATATCAGTATGTCAATTTTCAGATCTCTAGGTCATTTAGAAGTGGTCGAACAATTCGCGCACGAATACACTCGCATTTTCTCTCTTTGCTTTTCATATGCGAGGCCAAAGCCGCTATTTACATAGGTATTCACGTATGCAGGCAGAAAACGCCGAACTTTAATAAAAGCGTCCTCACGTCATTAAGCATTGCGTCATTACCAGTTTGATATGACGCAAAGCTTAATGAGACCCAATGAGAAGAAAGTGCTAAAAATAGCTTCGTCACCATGGCAGCATGTCACGGGACCACAACGTTCTTCTGTAATTATCGTGAAGACAGACAAGCCGTTCGTTTCTTTACTTTGCGTCTTTAAAAAATGCTTAAAAATCAGAAAATGACTTTTTGTTAAAAAAAATTTTTTGTAAAAAAGGGATGATAGTTGTAAGTTTATGTTGTAAAAATTGCAATGCGTTATGATTTATAGTTTGCCATATATCCGTTTTTTTACATGGAAATTTAGAAATTTAATTTCTGGTAAACTACATCGAAATTAAAAAAAAAAACGGCTACGAGGTGCAAACATTCGGTCATGGCACTACATGCCTACAAAGTTTCGTGGTTCTGTTGCTGTTAGTGTGTCCGAAACGCGACCTGATAGTACTTTTTTGCTTACCTTAAGTTTGAAATATAATCACTCTTGAAGTATCGCTAGAATCGAGAAACGGTTTATTTCAACGTGTTTTCCAAACAATTCTCTACAAACGATGTAAATTTCATATTTTTGTGTTCAATACGCTTTGCGCTGCGAGCTAGGAAAGCAAGAGTGTCGAGAAATTTCTAAAACAGCAGCAGTTACTTTTTTTAGAATAAAGAGACTACTGCTTGTGTTTTTGAATATTAATTCTTAATACAAGTTAACAGGTATTTGCCGAACCCTTTGTTTTCTGGAATTTTTAAGATTTTACTTGGAATATATGTTCCAGAAATTATACTTTTTTTTTTGGTTTCTCATTGTTTAACAAAATTTATTGGAAACATGTTAAACTTATTTTTTGATACGCCATATGTGGGTATATTCTTTATTCCTCAAGCGGGGCACCAGCAAATTGTTCTGAAATTGAGTCACGTGTTAAATAGTTATGATTGCTGACATTAAATGACAGTATAAACACTACACGTCTTTGCTGAATTCGCGTGAACACTCTAATATGTACTCGTACTTTCGGTTATCAGAGTGAGTATTTCGATCTCAAAATGCTAATGAACACGCTAAGATTCTTCGTTTTCTTTTTTTAACTCCGTCTCATCACATCCTACCGAATTATCTGCATGCAGAAGTTTAAGACCTAACACTGATTATATATTAAGTTTCGTAAGTGCTTCAACTCACCTTCATATATGATGAACGAACTCAGTATACGCATCGTTCGTCCAAAGTCATTCTCACTGGTTTATCTGAAAAAAAAAGAAAGAACTTCCAGTTCAACATTTTACATGTTTTAGTAAAATTCTCAAACATGTCGTGATACTTTTTTAATCGTCGAAACTAAGCGCTTGTTAGAATTCTGAGTTTAATCAGAATTCCCCGGCAGCTTCCAGAGCGTACATTACTTAAAAATTATATCTTGGTCCTGTGTCTTTAGAGGATCTCATAAAATGTTTCAGCAATGGCAGACAAGAAATCCTCTGCATTCTCGTAAATTCAATTAACCCAGAGTACTCGTGCAAGAACTTTCCTACGACATCGCAATAAACTTTTGGTACATGTTCCGAATCTCTTAGTAGGAAATTGTAATTTTGTTGTACAAATTGAATTATTAAACTTACTTCAAGAGCAATCAAATCCCTAGTGATGAAACGAAGAAATAGCACAAGCGAGTGAGGAATTAGAGGAGTTAGCCAAAATGTCCTTAACTGAGGAAGATTAACGTGGAACTCGAAGATTTGATATTAAACTCTCAAAACCCTGTGGACGTTGTCCAACGATGAGCTATGCTCCTCTAAATGTGATACTGGGCTCACGGAGATTTATTGCTGAATTTAGAATTTCCATTTTAAATTGCTTCACTTATTATTATTGGCAATTTTTGGGTAGGAACGGACTGGAATTATGCTTTACGTTTTATGTATGATTTTACCAATTTTAATTCATATACATTATTTATTATAACTGCAACAACCTGCATATATTTTATGACTACACAACTTGTGATGTTGAGATAGACTAAAATAACAAGGTTTTTTTCACAATTTAATATTTATTTTAACATCTATAATATAATTTCGCATAGCGTTTGGCTCGGCTTCATTAAAACAACTGGAGCGTAAGCATTCAAATGAATGTGACATCATTAGAATACTGACGGTCACGGATTTTGGTGAGTTGTTTCCACGCACTTGAAAGAAATGGTGTAAATGTCATGTCGTTGACAAGCCGTGAAGAGTTGCGGTATATTTAGAAAGCTTCTAATATATTAAGCTTGATAGTCGAATCAGATTTAACAATAAGCGTAGCGTCTTTTACAAAAAATTATGGTTATTTTTGTGACAATATTGCGCCATAGACAACTTCTTCAGTTCACAGTTTCATACCTATGTTTTTTGTTCCTTCACACGGAAACTATAAGACAGACCCGAAGCCTTGTGTTCTTTTACACGGAAACTATAGGACAGACCCGAAGTTTTGTTTTCATTCACACAGAAACTATAGAACAACCCGAAGCCTTGTGTTCCTTGACACGGAAACCATAGGACAGACCCGAAGTTTTGTGTTCATCCACACAGAAACTATAGAACAACCCGAAGCCTTGTGTTCCTTCACACGGAAACTATAGGACAGACCCGAAGTTTTGTTTTCATTCACCCAGAAACTATTGAACAACCCGAAGCCTTGTGTTCCTTCACCCGGAAACTATAGGACAGACCCGAAGTTTTGTGTTCATTCACCCAGAAACTATAAAACAACCCGAAGCCTTGTGTTCCTTCACACGGAAACTATAGGACAGACACGCAGGGCTTTAAGTTTCCGTGCGAAGAAACACAAGACTTACGTACGGAACGGTGAACTGGAGAAATCGTCTATAGTCAAACGCTGTCACGAAAACAGCCGTAAATTTTTCATTGAAAACTCTACGCTTATTGATAAACCTGTTTCGACTATTAAGTTTAAAATATTAGAATCTTTCCACCTTCCCGCAGCTCTTCACGGCTTGTCAACGACATGACATGTACTCCATTTCTTTCAGACCCGTGGAAACAGCTCACCAAAATCCGTGACCGTCAGAACTCTGTTGATATCACAATCATTTGAATGTTTACGCTCCATTTGTCCTGGTGAAGCCGAGCCTATAGCTCAACGAAACTATAGCAGATGTTAAAATAAATATTTAATTGTGATTAAAAGTTGATATTTCATTCTATGGAATAACCTGTATTCCAAGAAATTTATCTGGCCGACGAAGGGATTAAAGATCGGGTTTGCAAAATCAGAGAAAAAATAATCGGAAACGGCTCTTGCCCAATATCGTGAAATTATTATGATTTTTTAAAAAGAGAACCATAATAATTATTTGCCTATATTTTCCTTCAAGTTACATGACAATGCATTATTTATAGAAAGTTTATCTCGTAGTTTATTTCTAAATTCATGAACATCTTGGGAAACTCGGGGGTATTGAAATGCTCAGTTGTTTTTGAGATAATCTTCTTTTCTCATGTTTGCATGGCAACAAGGTGAGTGATCGATAACGCACTTTTTTTTAGATCGTACTCCAATGAAATGTTTTTAGAATTTTTTTGCCTAAAATCAAAACTTCTAAACATATTTATTTCTCTAACGAGTTGAATGGCGTTTAACAACTTATGCATTTATTGTGAAACAGTTAAACACGAGTGTTTAAATTATATTTATTATGCATCCCTGAGAAGCTGGGAGCTAAACTTCATTTTAAATCACATATTTTTCAATTTATGTTACAAATATGAACATCTTTTTTAAAAAAAAAAAACATTCTTTTTCTGTCGTTATTTTTAAATACTACACTGCAAAATATTTCCTTATACTCACTTTGCATTTTCTTGATAAATGAATTTAGGAATAATCACTCTTGTAAATCTTCAAAGCCGACGGCGCGCTGCTTGAGGGAACTATAAGTTGAAGGTATATTTATCTGTAGTTTAAAAACTCACATATAGCACATGGTATTTGATTACCTATCATAACAAAAATTCGTTTGTGATGACGAATAAAAACAGTTTTTTGCTTCTTCCGCTTCATCTCACTAAATAAAAAGAACATCATCATCATCATCATTGTCAACCATTATCAATCCACTGCTGGACGAAGGTCTCCCCAAGTTTCCTCCACAACGGTCTGTCTTGTGCCAGTCTCCTCCATGTCACTCCCGCATACTTTCGAATTTCATCCACCCATCTTCCATGTGGTCTTCTTCTGGGTCTTTTCCTGTCCCTTGGAATCCAATCTAAAATTTCGGCTGTCCATCGATGGTCTGTTCTTCTGGCAGTATGTCCAGCCCATTGCCATTTCAGGGATTTAACTCTGATCATGATGTCTTCCACTCTTGTCATTTTTCGGATCCACGTGTTCCTCTTCTTATCTCTCCTGGTTACACCAAGTATGCACCTCTCCATGCTGCTTTGAGTTGTCTGCAGCCTTTTTATGTCTCTTTTAGCTAAGGTCCACGTCTCTGCACCATACGTAAGCACTGGAAGGATGCATTGATCAAACACTTTTCTTTTAAGACATAATGGCATATTGCTCTTGAAAATTATGCTGTTTCTTCCAAAAGCTCTCCAGGCAAGTTTTGTGCGCCGATTAATTTCTTCACCAATGTGACCCTCACTTGATATCTGCTGTCCAAGATAAACGTACGTGTCTGTTATCTCCAGCTTTTCTCCATCAATTGATAAATCTTCATTTCTTGTAAAAGCATTGTACATCACTTTTGTCTTCTGAAAGTTCATTTTTAATCCCACTTCTTTACTCTTGTCAGCAAGTTCCTGGATCATACTCTGTAGCTCTGATGGGGTAGTTGCAAAAATGACTATGTCATCAGCAAAACGAAGGTGGGTTAGATAATCTCCATTAATCTTTATCCCTTTGTTTTCCCAGTTCAGTGATTGAAGGACATTTTCCAATGTGGCATTAAAGAGCTTCGGAGATATGGTGTCACCTTGTCTCACTCCTTTTCCAATTTTTACGTGTGTTGTATTTTCAAACAGCCGAATCTTTGCACTTGCATTTTCATAGATGTCATTAATAATATTAATGTATGCATCTTCAATACCGCAGGATTTCAGAGCCATTGCAACTGCTGATGGTTTCACCGAATCAAAGGCTTTTTCATAATCGATAAAAGTATGCACAATGGAAGCTCATATTCCCTCGCTCTTTCAATTAGTTCTCTCAGTACGTGGATATGATCTATTGTGCTGTAGCCACTCCTGAATCCAGCTTGTTCTCTCGGTTGAGCCATGTCCAGTGTCACCTTCAAGCGGTGTGAAAGAACTTTAGTGAAGATTTTATAAACCACTGATAGGAGGCTGATAGGTCTGTAGTTCCTGAGATCCTCAATGTCACCTTTTTTATGTAGCAAGATCATTGTAGCGTTGTTCCAATCCTCAGGAATTTTCCCTTCATTAAGGCATCGAGTGAAAATTTGGGCGAGTACTGTTTCGATTTCTCCACTTGCTTCTTGTATGATGTCTACAGTAATTCCATCTTCTCCTGGAGCTTTCCCTGCTTCATGTTCTTGATTGCATGTGCAACTTCTGCTGGAAGGACTGGAAGAACTCTGGTACTGGTACCTTTCATGATGTCTGGAGTACATGTATCATCCCTTTCATATAATTTGGAGTAGAAATCTTTCACTCTTGTCAAAATTTCGCCTCTATTTCTTGTTACAGAACCATCTTCTTTTCTCAGTGCCATAATCTGTTTTTTCCTCTTACTGAGATGTCCCTTTGCTATCTTTAGGCTTTGGTTGTTTTCAATTGCTTTCCTTACTAGTTCACAGTTGAATTTCCTTACGTCTTCAGTGATACTTTTTCGTACTGTCTTGCATAGCTCTATATATTCCACTTTGGAAGTCACATCTTCTTTAGTTGTCCTCATCACTCTTCTTTTTTGCATCAACATTTTGGTTTTTCCTGATAATTTGTTCACATGCAATTTGTTCTTAGACCCAGCTAATTTTGTTGCTGTTTCCATAAGAGCTTTGGTTACTTTTCTGTTAACTTCAGAAATATCCACTTCTTCCGATGTTAGGCCTTCTAAAGCAGAGAATCTGTTCTTCAGTTCCAATTTGAAGGTATTATGGTGTTTTTAAGGTTGGTTATGTCAATACATTTTGTTTGTCTTATGAGCTTGCTACGTTCGAGTTTAGTGTTGAGGTGCATCTTACATCTCACCAATCTATGGTCACTGCCTGTGTTGAACTTGTTTAGCACACTGCAGTCTTCTATGACGAATTTTTTGTTACACATAATAAAATCAATTTCACTTGTCGTCCCATTTGGATGTCTCCATGTCCATTTCCTGTGTGGCTTTTTCTTGAAGAAGGAGTTCAAGATGAAAACCCTTCTGCCTCTGCAAATTCTACGAGAGTATTTCCACGCTGGTTTCTGTTGCCGTGACCGAATTTACCTACTGACGTTTCATTCTGTTGCCGTTGCCCTATTTTTGCATTGAAATCTCCCATGATTATCTTCAAGTGCTGCTTACCTTTATTATTTAGATCACGAATTTCCTCATAAAATTCTTCAATTTCTTCTTCAGTATGACTTGTGGTGGGTGCATAAGTTTGAATAATCTGAGCCTTGTATCTTCTCGAGAGTTGGATAACAAGTCGTGCAGCTCTGTCAGAGGAACTTTCAACTTCTACAACTTTATCCTTCAGTTTCTTGTTTATTATAAATCCCACACCACTAGTTCTGCCAGTATCTGTCCCACGATAGTAGAAGAGATGTCCACTTTTCAGTTCAATGAGATCTTCCTTTTCTCCTTACCTCACTTAGCCCGACGATGTCCCACTTGATCCTTTGTAGTTCCTCTTCCAATTCAAGAAGCCTTGAATCAGAAGATAAGGAGCGTCCATTATACGTAACCAAGGTCAGCATCAGATGGCAGCCTAGTCCGGTCCTCCGAGGATTCTTAGCACCCTCTGCCTTCATGTCGCACTGGCCGCTGCCTTGGCCAGGTACATTCCAGCTGCCTTGGCCAGGTACATTCCAGCTGCCGGAGACTGAGGGCCAAGATTTAAGTTGTGGAGTCATTTTGGAGGGGTTTGGCCTTAACTCACCACGCTGGCCAAGCGGGTTGGTGAGTGTGGATAGCATTTCCTCTAATCCCGATATTATAGTTATACCGCTATTGGCGGTCGTCAGAGCCCCACTATATGAAATCGTTGTGCATACATATTTTCACACCTTACAAATTGAGAATGAGATGTTTGAATTCAAAACCGATTTATTTGCTTTCTGCGCAGTGGGAACTATAAATAATGGCAATTCATTGTCATTATTATACGGCGCGTTTAAATCCCATTCAGCAGAACTGCTCTGAACAAACGAAATATGTAAATTAACTTCTCCGCATATAAGTGATCCGAATATTTTTCGGCGACATATCTCCCGAATAATACTGAAGACCAATTAAATCTTACTCTGCAATTCTGGGGAGTAAAGTTGATTATGTAAATTAAGTTCTATTTCTCAGAGTACCGTTTTTGTTTTATTTTATTTCTGTTGTCATTAAAACGGAATGAAATCAGCTTTTTTGCTCTTCGTATGTTTGGAACTGGAGTGCTGACTGAAGCTTGCATTATAGTGTGAATATTAATGCAATGCCAGATTTGAAACTTTCCTCGGTTTTAAATGGAGTTCTTGAGCCTTTCAGTCCGGCACTTTTTAATAGGTAGGTAATTGCAGTATTTTCTACTTCCCTCTGCTATTCAGAAGCAAAGGAAGATTTCTTTTTCTTATTTTTACTATCGTATTATACTCAAAAGTCTTCAGCGCTGCATAAACACAGTAGACTAAACTGAAAGGATACATTATTGCGTACACCTCGGTGAAAATACGCAAAAGCAGCAGCAAAACGCGGTGTGCTGGAAACCCGGTTGGGGCTATAAATACAGTGGGTCGGGTCGAGGACGAGACTTGAGCAGCGGATGGCTTTGTGGTTAGCGAGTCAGACTATCAATGCAAGGTCCTCAGGTTCGATCCTGGGCTGATCTTTCAGAGATGGTGTGATTTACTAACAATCGCTGAATATCCGCCGTGCATCGGACGAGCACGTTAAGTGACGGCCCCCAGGCTGGACCCACTGGTTAAATGGGTATCTTTTCCTATGCCCCCTTCCCGAAATTCTCTCACCCCTCTATGTGCAACATCGTACTTGTACGGTGGCGCCATCTACGGTACTCTAATCTCACTACAAACTGTTCTGTCAAAGTTGCTAGACTTGCTCTCATTCCTTCCGTTTCTGTGTCCTGCCCAAAAGACGAACTCGCTGTAGGTGGCTGGGACCTATAATCTACTCACTGTGGACGGAAGTCCTACAAGAAAATGACTCGTGCTGGCTGAGGACGAGACTTAAGTTACTTTGATCGAGGTCAAGTCGTGGGAGCCAGGAAGGCCGAATGTTCAATCAGCGCAAAAACCGTGGCAAATGCGTGCCAGGAGTACGTGAGATCCGGCAAAACCGCTAACAGTCGCCGTAAAATGCATTGGATGATCGAGGATGCCGACGATTGGCCCGCATCGTACAGTCGAATCGGAAGGCTTGTTTGCAGCAAATCACGTCACAATTTAATGAAGCAGCAATCACAAGCCAATGCTCAAAGACAATCCGTCGACACATGGCACAACTCGGCTGGGGAAGTCGACGACCATATCGTGTCTCGATGTTAACGTGACAGTTTGGCTGCGGTTTGCGAAGGCCCATCGAAACTGGAGCATGGATGATTGAAAACGCGTCACATGACCTGACGAATACCGTTTCACACTGTATCGCGGCGATGGCAGGCAGCGTGTGCGGCGTAAACCACACGAAGCTATGGACCGCGCATGCCAAGCTGGGGTACCACAGGCCGATGGAGGCGGTGTAACTGTTTGGACAGCTCTCACGTGGTCCGGTCTGGGTACCCTTGGTACCTCTTGAGTCTTCCGTCACTCGTTTCAGCAATGTACAGCTCCTGGCCGACAGCCCCACCCTTTCATTACGCGCCTCTCTCCAAAACAAGTTCCGTTCTTTCAACAGGACAACGCTCCACCCCATCGGTCCCGGCTGGCGACCGACTGGATCCATGAGCATAGAAATGAGATTACCACATTCGCATGGCCCCCTTGCTCACCTGATATCAAGCCCATAGAGAATTTATGGGCCATATTGGAACGAACTGTCCCTGATCATCCATCTCTGCCTGCTCTACGCTGAGAACTCTTAGATTGCCGCCTCGGTGGCGCAGTGGTCTAAGGCGTTGGCCTCTGATCATTCGTCCGTAAGGGGTCCGGGTTCGAATCCCGGTCAGGCATGGATGTTGTGTTTGTCTTACGGCACTGGCTCTCTCCCTTCCCTGGAACCAGTGACCCTAAATTAGGGACGGGCGACTGCTTATAGCCCATTGAGTTGCTCACGGTGGTCGTTAAACCTCCAATAAAAACAAAAACAAAAAACTCTTAGATTGTTGGTCAGCGATACCTGGGTCTTTGTTTCGGAATCTCATTGCGTCCGTACAACGGCGTTTGGATGCTGTCTTGCGTGCAAATGGTGCCAAGCACTCTTAGATTGTTGGTCAGCGTTATGTAGGTCTGTGTTTCGGAACCTCATTGCATCCGAGCAACGACGTTTGGATGCTGTCTTGCGTGCAAATGGTGCCAAGCACTCTTAGATTGTTGGTCAGCGATACCTGGGTCTGTGTTTCGGAACCTCATTGCGTCCGTACAACGGCGTCTGGATGCTGTCTTGCGTGCAAATGGTGCCAAGCACTCTTAGATTGTTGGTCAACAATACCTGGGTCTTTGTTTCGGAACCTCATTGCGTCCGTACAACGGCGTCTGGATGCTGTCTTGCGTGCAAATGGTGCCAAGCACTCTTAGATTGTTGGTCAGCGATACCTGGGTCTTTGTTTCGGAACCTCATTGCGTCCGTACAACGGCGTCTGGATGCTGTCTTGCGTGCAAATGGTGCCAAGCGCTCTTAGATTGTTGGTCAGCGATACCTGGGTCTTTGTTTCGGAACCTCATTGCGTCCGTACAACGGCGTCTGGATGCTGTCTTGCGTGCAAATGGTGCCAAGCACTCTTAGATTGTTTGTCAGCGTTACCTAGGTCTGTGTTTCGGAACCTCATTGCATCCGTACAACGGCGTTTGGATGCTGTCTTGCGTGCAAATGTTGCCAAGCACTCTTAGATTGTTGGTCAGCGATACCTGGGTCTTTGTTTCGGAACCTCATTGCGTACGTACAACGGCGTTTGGATGCTGTCTTGCGTGCAAATGGTGCCAAGCACTCTTAGATTGTTGGTCAGCGATACCTAGGTCTGTGTTTCGGAACCTCATTGCGTCCGTACAACGGCGTCTGGATGCTGTCTTGCGTGCAAATGGTGCCAAGCGCTCTTAGATTGTTGGTCAGCGATACCTGGGTCTTTGTTTCGGAACCTCATTGCGTCCGTACAACGGCGTCTGGATGCTGTCTTGCGTGCAAATGGTGCCAAGCGCTCTTAGATTGTTGGTCAGCGATACCTAGGTCTGTGTTTCGGAACCTCATTGCATCCGAGCAACGACGTTTGGTTACTGTCCTGCGTGCAAAAGGTGGTGCCACACGCTGTTAGGTGGGTGTGCGTAATAATTTGTCCTTTCAGTGTATTTCATTTTCCTTGTCTCATGAGTATTATAATAGAAGAACAGTTGCATGAAAGGCGGTTCTTGTCTATGCACCCGTTATATTTCTGTGTCCATTCGATGCCAAGTACGTAAGTCGAAATGCATCTGGACGACTGATAAGCCCTTTTTCTTGTTTTCTTTGTATCTAAGTTGTATTGAGTAATACAGCGAATACCCACTGCACAGTATCGTTTCTCAACCTTTGCGCATACGTGTAACCAAAAACGTTATAGGGAAATACTGAGGCATTATCGTAGGAAAGGGAGGCGTTCAGGGGACCCAAAGCACATATTTCTCTTGAACGCCGAATCACATGATTTCTTTTTCTCCTTTAAAGCCGAATTTAAATCTTGTTCATTAAAAATATCAAGATGAATCCGAAAACCCGATAAAAAAAAATGACTCAAAGCACATTTTTTTCGAACAAAGTCGCGGATTTTTTCGGATCCGTTTGAATTCGTTTCATTGGCGCATTTTTCCACGTGCAAGCAAAACACCCGCAGGGTTCACTCGTTGTCGCTCACACTCCTGGAAGATGCCTTTATTAACAATAAGACAAGAGGAAAGACCAATCACTACGATAGAATCCTTATCAGGTTGTGAAACTGTTGATTTTTTTGTTTTTGATTTACCCCGATATCAAGAAATTACTAAAACTTCAATCAACGCTTCTTCTCTCATAGCCACTCCAGAAAGTACATTTTCTACTCTCTCAGGCACCGGAAAATATATCTTCGAAGCACAATGTCTAATTCTCGACTTCCTGGACTTGCATTGCTGAACATTCACCTAGAAATAAAAGTAAATACAGGATCATTACCTTCTACAGTGATGCTAAAATATGTAAGTACAGTTTTATTAAAGTACTAGCAAAATTCAATATTTTCAATATAGAAAATTGAAAAATATAGAGTTTTGCTAGTACTTTAATAAAATTGTACTACAATCTCAGCATCATTGTACTACATATCTTAGCATCATTTTATTATATGAAATAAATATAGTACAGAATATTTTCAATATTATGCACTATTATTTATTTCATATAATAACTAATTTTAAAATTGTGCCTTCATTAATAACTACGAAAAATTGAGCACTGAAAGAGAAGTACTCTACTTTACATTAACCACATTTAAAGAATATTTAGCCCTCGGCATTACATATGGCTTTGTGTGTCAAAATTTTGTAAATCAGAATTTTAATTATCAATAAAATTGTTAATTCATTAAGGAATTTAGATATTGAATTATTGATAATTAACGCTGAATTATTAATTGATTATCCTAGATTAGTCATTATTTTCGGTGTTTGGGTATGAAAGTACTTCAGTCCCCCATAATGTTTTCATTGCTACGCCCCTGTGTTGAGGGAAAATAGGGAACAGATGAAAAAGGAACGAATAAACAAGGGGGTAAAATAAAATTCCCGAGAGTACCCTGGCATTTTTTGTAGATAAGTTATTCTATAATCTTTCACATACCAAAATCGTTGTGTGTGTGAAATAAAACGAGTGATTTGAAAGTGTTCAAGCACCATATTGCATTTATTCGCGTCAGTCACGACCGCACCAAGCCATAGTCCGCTACATAATAAATAGAATTAAATCATAACAACAAACAATAAGGTTTACTAATTCGTTACACTTTAAATATAGGTCTCTTGTCCGCATAGAAGCCGAGAAGCCTAACGAACTGGTAATAATGCCGCCCCGGTGGCGCGGTGGTCTAGGTTATGGCCTCTGATCATTCGTCCGAAAGGGGTCCGGGTTCGAATCTCGGTGAGGCATGGATGTTGTGTTTGTCTTACGGCACTGGCTCTCTCCCGTCCCTGAAACCAGTGACTCCAAATTAGGGACAGGTGACTGCTGTAGTTGCTCACGGTGATCGTTAAATCTCCAATAAAAAAAGTGACCCTAAATTAGGGCGGGTGACCATGCGCGGTCACGGTGGTCGTTAAACCTCCAATAAATAAAAAAAAATACTGGTAATACTGTGCATTTCAATAGTATGTGACTTCCACAAAAGAACAAGTGGCTGATTTTTGACAATCATCGAATCTCCATCAACTTACATTCATTTCCGGCTCGTCATTCATCATCCTTCATGTGTTGCTTTACTCTAACAGCACTTGGAACTTTCTCAATTTGTTACTCTTCATTGAATTCTGACAGACATTCCTAGCTACATATTTATTTTTGCTCCTCATCATTTTTGATCATTTGCACATGATCTGCTTCTTCCGTCAATAGCTAATTTTCAGCAATTCATTGTATACCATCATTTTTCATTCTTTATGATGGGTAAATGACCCATTCTGTATCTCCTGTACAGAGCGATTTTGAATTTTACTTAGGGAAGGTGGATAAGTGAATGTTTTTGTCGTAAAACCAATAAAAAGAAGACATGTGAGTTATAAAAATCAATATTTACTAAATTATGGTGTCGGCAATAGTAAGTAATTTGACTGTTTTTCAAAAACAACATTTTTATTATTAAAAATCATTCAGATTTAGACAAGCGTAAGAAACGACTGCGATACCTGTGAAATGTGATGCAGCTACGAAAGTTCATCTGCACATGCGCAAGATAACGTGGAAATGGTGAAAATCTTCCAAATACGCGGAGAAAATGTAAATAGACAAAGTCATCGCGCTTTCCACGTTTTTCTTTAATATACACACAGCGGAAACAGGAAAAGTGCCTGCATTTTTACTCACCTGTACACTGAGGTCTTGGCTTCGACTTCCACTATCACTGATTTTGTTTGGTCTGCCGGAACGTTTTGTTGCTTGAGGGACACGATGTGACTTCCACTTTTTCAGTACATCCAAGACAGTTGACTTGGGTATGTTTAAACGCCTCTCGGTTTCTTTTATGGACAACCTACTAAAATAACACCCATCAATCTTTCCCTTCTCAAAGTCAGTTCTCTCCCGCCGCGATATTTTCACTCAACCTCACAGTGCGATATGATCGCGGTCAGCTGCAGGCTTGTTTTTATACCGTTTGCAGCGGTACCGCGCATCTTAACAACGCAGCGGACCCGTTCATTTGCTTTTGAAGGGATATCCGGCGACTTTTGCCAACATAGTGTATATATACAGCTCGAGAAAACAAAAATGAAGGCCATAACCCAATGTTATGTATATACCTGAGGCACAATCAAACTGTGAACTGTTTGCTCACCCTTCGCAAATGCTTTGGTGTTTAGACCTTCGGTATCACAGAAAATGGGCCAAATGCAGCTGGCAGTCTAGGTTCGCAGTCACAGTAACGCTCTAATAGCTCCCAATTAATCTTTAACAATGCGAACGACAAAGAAAAATTGCGGTCCCTAATTTTTGTCGGCAAAGGCCGAGGTTCTTCTTTAGTTGTCTTTCTTTAGTTGAACGGACTATACAACCACTCTTTCATTTCTGAATGTGCGTAACTGGGATATCCTGAACATTTTGAAGAAAAAAATTGGGTGTACCAGAAACTGGTAAGAAAGGTTTCAATTCCAATATTCATCAGACTGTCGGCCATTGATTTTGCGCCCTCTCTTGAGCTGCGCCCGGGGCAGCTGCTCCGTATGCCCCGCCCTCATTACGCCTCTGCTGTTAAGTTTCAATAGTTTATCGAAATATCTGATTTTAAAGATCTGCAGCGAGATCAAATATTGTGGATGTGGATGATCGGATGATGATAATAAGATGATCGGATGGAAATATTAAGATGATGATAATATATAAGATGTGTTGCCGGATAAGATGATGATAATATATAAGATATGTTGCCGGATAAGATTATGATAATATATAAGATGATGATAATAAGATGATCGGATGGAGATAATAAGCTGGCTCGATGATTGGATGATGTGGATGATCGGATGATAAGATGTTGTGGATAGCATATCGCCTGAAATTTTGGTTATTGTGGCATTAGATATGCCTTTCCCACTCTACCATTTTGTGCTCCATGTATTGTATATTGTGTTACCATAAGAAACCGAGTACTTAAATTATTGTACAGGTGATTGTAAGATGTCTGAGTCTGTGGAGTCTTTCGAACTAAAGCTTTTACAGCTATCGAGGGTAAATTTCATATTTAAGAGTTTTGTGAAATAATATTATTATTGTTTTCTATTGGTGCAGGAGTCAGACAGCGTTGTGTAATGTCACAACGGCTGTTTAATATACTGTATTTATGAACAAGTGCAAGCGTGATGCCAAAATAGATAATACTGGTTTATATCTTGATGACATCCGTGTGTGCAGATTGCTATATGCTGATGACACTATCCTGTTGGCAGACAGCATAAACGAGTTGCAGAGTATGTTGTCGCGGATGTACGAAGTTTGCATGAAATTCAAACTGAGAATAAATAAGGGAAACACCAAAGTTATGGATTTTAAGAGAGGAACTAGTAGTACTGAATGTAATATATGTCTAAATGGCACAGTGATTGACCAGGGCAGGATGTTTGACAGAGAGATCAGATTAGATAGCGAAATTAGTAGGCGAGTGAATACTTCATTGAAAGTCACGGCTGCTTTGGGAGGTTTTCACAGGAATGATGGGTTCTCAAGAGAGTCCCGCATGGCTGCGTATGGGAGTGTAATTGTTCCTACTCTGATGTATGGCAGTGAAACCTAGGTGCTACAGAAGAAACACAGGAGTCGTTTGTGTGCTGTAGGAATGCGTTATTTAAGGGGGGGGTTGTGGCAAGACACGTTCTAATTGTGTGAGGAATGAAGATGTGTTGCAGTTGTGTAATGTGAAGCAAAATGTTGTTAGCAAGGTGGAGACTAATATGCTTTAGTGGTTTGGCCATGTTGAAAGAATGAGTGATGAGATGCTTACTAAGAAAATCTTTTTAGCCCAAGTGGCAGGAAGGAAAGGTAGAAGAAAGACCAGATTCAGGAGTTTCTGCGCCAGAAAAAGGTTATGAGTATGAAGTATAGAAGATCTTGTGTACGGCGTGTGATGGGTGTCAGTGAAGCCCGAGCTGTATGTCAAGATTGCTGTAAATGGAGAAGTTTGATACAGCAAGAGTAAATAAAAATTATCTGGTAGTTTATATTTCTTTGTGGAACTAACCTCTGAATAACAGAGAGCAGCTTAGTGTTATGTATGTATGTGAAATAATATTATAAAGCAGTACATTTCGCCGTTTTTAAAGATAATTAAAACTCATTGCTAGTTTAAA
Source organism: Macrothele yani (assembly GCA_039090855.1). NCBI lineage: Eukaryota > Metazoa > Arthropoda > Arachnida > Araneae > Macrothelidae > Macrothele > Macrothele yani. The sequence goes on from CM077005.1 coordinate 28,006,626, forward strand.
AAGATCTAGTTCCGAAGCATCCGTTGCTATGAAAAAAAAATGCATAATTGGCGATAAGTCTTTCCACGGAATAAATAAAATTGTTACAAACCAAAAAAAATATGAGTTCCAACAGAAAATAAAATGTCTAATTCCCTCGCATTAATGGAAAATAAAATAATCATCGCCCAATTAAAGTTTTACCTTTAACATGTGTGTGCCTTTCGAGTATTTCTGGCTCAGTGGTTAAGAACCAGCGGTTGCTGTTGAGCCAACCCAAACGACTTTGGATCGAATCCCGCCGGTGCGAAAATAATCGCTGGTATATAAGCTAAGAAATTTAGGTTTTTCGATTTTGCGAAGTATCTGTATAAGTACCCGAAACGGACTTTTCTGAAATAAACGGAATTTCTGACTTCTGGAAATCTGCGGAAATACGGAAGTTAAAAGAAAAACGGGCACTTTTCAAAACGGAAGTATCGTTAAAATATTGACACCTACCGATATCTTTGCTGCACGTTATTTTCAGGAATTTTCCTTGAATACACGCCGCTTACTGTGAACCAGCTTGTAAAGTACCATTAGCCATTTATCTTGGGAGTATTATCTACTTTCTCTCAAAATATTAACCCTCGAAAACAACGTGACATATTTGAAATCTGAGCGTGTTCAAACCTGTTGTTTAAAACAACCAAAAACTAAATAATCCAGAGTAATAGCACACTGAATTCATCAAAAGAAAAAGCTTCTGCTTTGGAATCAATTCCTAATTTAAATGATTTATTGATGTTTTCAGTACTGTAGGAATTGCAAAATAAATTTAAGAATGCAGCGGATCTCGTTGTGTTCACCCGTTCCAACGACTATTTATGCAAATTCCAGTAAATCTACGAAAATGAATTTATCATGAGATCCTCTAATATGGTTCATCATTTCCGAAGCAAATGACTGCTCGATTGAGTTGGGAAGATATTAGCTTCTGCATTTTCTCGGATTTCGTTAGACATTAATAATGCACGATGCAGAGTAAAACAGTATAATAGATCAAACGCATTCTCCTGATGATGATCCTTACGGGAATATTTTTCCCAGATTAATTTCAGACAAAGGTAATGCGCTGCTAGAGAATGTTTTAAAAGCTTGACAGTTATTGAGCTCCGTATTAAGACTGGAATACAATCTGCATTAACTTTGGAATTTATTCCTCGAGTCTTAAAGTTACATTAAATGAAAATCCGGATTTCGAAAAGTGTAGCAAAATAAACAGGAGTAAAAATGCATTTCAAAAAAAAAAAAAAAAATGCTTGGGAGAAATACACGTGTGACAGTTTTGCGTAGAAATCCCCGGGGATCGATTGTGTTGATTTATTTTTTAAAAAAAAAGGCTCACTAACAATTCACAGTTATGTCTCTCTGGAATAACGACAGCAAAAATCTAATCATGTTGTTACATTTATTCCTCCAGCTTTAAATCATTGGCGCAAATATTCCTATGTTTTTATATTTATTCTTAAGGTTTAGTTCCCGGAAGGGTTTTATTTCTGAGATTTTAGTCATTGTTTAAACCAAGAGCGGAACAGAGCCTGGTAAATTCTAGTCATCATCATCATCATTGTCAACCATTATCAATCCACTGCTGAACGAAGGTCTCCCCAAGTTTCCTCCACAACGGTCTGTCTTGTGCCAGTCTCCTCCATGTCACTCCCGCATACTTTCGAATTTCATCCACCCATCTTCCATGTGGTCTTCTTCTGGGTCTTTTCCTGTCCCTTGGAATCCAATCTAAAATTTCGGCTGTCCATCGATGGTCTGTTCTTCTGGCAGTATGTCCAGCCCATTGCCATTTCAGGGATTTAACTCTGATCATGATGTCTTCCACTCTTGCCATTTTTCGGATCCACGTGTTCCTCTTCTTATCTCTCTTGGTTACACCAAGCATGCACCTCTCCATGCTGCTTTGAGTTGTCTGCAGCCTTTGTATGTCTCTTTTAGCTAAGGTCCACGTCTCTGCACCATACGTAAGCACTGGAAGGATGCATTGATCAAACACTTTTCTTTTAAGACATAATGGCATATTGCTCTTGAAAATTATGCTGTTTCTTCCAAAAGCTCTCCAGGCAAGTTTTGTACGCCGATTAATTTCTTCACCAATGTGACCCTCACTTGATATCTGCTGTCCAAGATAAACGTACGTGTCTGTTATCTCCAGCTTTTCTCCATCAATCGATAAATCTTCATTTCTTGTAAAAGCATTGTACATCACTTTTGTCTTCTGAAAGTTCATTTTTAATCCCACTTCTTTACTCTTGTCAGCAAGTTCCTGGATCATACTCTGTAGCTCTGATGGGGTAGTTGCAAAAATGACTATGTCATCAGCAAAACGAAGGTGGGTTAGATAATCTCCATTAATCTTTATCCCTTTGTTTTCCCAGTTCAGTGATTGAAAGACATTTTCCAATGTGGCATTAAAGAGCTTCGGAGATATGTATATTTTGTTATTTTAACAAAAATAGTTAAACAAATTTTAAAAACATATACGTCAAAGATAAAATTAAATTCAGTTCTGACGTAATTTGGGTGCTTGAAGCCGCATTTTTTCAGAAAAGGGAGCATACCTTGCATTTTTTTGCATTTATCAAAGCTTAAGATTACCCAAAGTACCTAAAATCACTTTGTCCATCACTGCATGCCAGTCAATCTGACAAGGTTTTTCAGGATTCTCACTTAATAACCGTCACTGGCTGTTGTGACTTCCGTTAGTTAATACACGGTTGAGTCACATTATTATGACCACCAGCTAATATCCAGAGTAACCGCCGTGAGCAGCGCGGACAGCAGCTAGAAGGGCTGGGAGTGACTCAATAGGGTGCTGGAAGGTGTTTACAGGTAAGTGGAGCCAGCCTTGACTGCAGTGCATTTCACAGCTGCTGGAGGAATCGAGGTGGTCCCACAGATGCTCAGTTGGGTTTAAGCCAGTGGAAATTAGGGTGCCAGGGAAATACTTTGAAGTCTTCATCGTGCTCTTCCAACCACTCTCGGGCATTTCTAGCGGTGTAACACGTCACCTTGTCGTACTGGAAGATCCCATCCGCCCGAGGGAAGACAATTAGCCTATATGGGTGTACGTGGTCTGAAAATATGGATTCATAACGAATTTGGTCCGCAGTACCTTCCACAGGTATGGGTGAACCCACAGAATGCCACGAAACCATTACCCAGACCATAACGCTGCCTCCTCCAGCTTGTGTTCTTCCAACAATGGTTGAATAGTGTTTGTTCTCTGATGTGTCTCGCCTTGTACGCCAACGTCCATCTGTTCAATGAAGCAGAAAACGTGACTCATCGGAGAAGGCGATCCTTTCCCAATCAGCCGAGGTTCAATTTCGATACTGCTGTGCAAATGTAAGCCTTTTCTGCCAATGCACCTTCGTTAGCATTGGTGCAGTGACCATCCGTCTGCATCGTATCCCCATGCGCAGTAGGTTTCGCAGAACTGTCGTTTTTGACACAATTCGGGCAGCCCCTGGTTCTTGCTGCCTGTGGATTGCCCCCCCACTGTAGCGTGTCGATCAGTCCTCACGTACCTTCAAAATCGACGTTCACCTCTTACATCAATAGCACGTGGTGCTCCGCAGTTTTTACGTTGCTTATTCGCAGTGGTGTCATTTCTCCAATCACGATACGCTTTAACCACAGCTGCACGTGAACAGTTTACAAACTGTGCTGTTTCAGAAGTACTGCCACCTTTGGCCCGAAAGCAGAAAACATGACTCATCTCTTTTTGTAAATCTGATAAATTGCTCCTTTTATCTATGAGAGCAGCGAGTGATATGTTTTCAGATTGCCTACAGCACACCTTATATATCCTCTAAGCCAGCTCACGGTGGTTAGGCGCTGTTGTCGTCAAAAGTAGGAGGTGGTCACAATAAAGTGACCCAACTGTGTAGCTTCTGAATGTCATGCAATGTTTTCACCTGACAAATAAAACCTATATTGTATGATATTAGCATCGATCTGAGTTCTATTCCATTATATTGCATAATTTGGAGTAAAAAAAAGGCATTGTTCGTCATGATATCGCACACATAAGTGGAATAGAAAAAGGAGCATTTGTTAGCTGAAGTCAGTACATAGTCGGGCCCACGTTCGGCTGTTATGACTACAGTAATCCCTTCTAAGCATGCCTGCTACAAGATGGCGGTAGGTTTGTACCAGAAAAGTTTCCTCCTCGAAGGTTTCGCCAGAGCTTCTGTAGAGGAAGGTCTTACGAGCGGAAATCGAATTTGACGTTCCAGCTCGTCTCATAGATGCTCTATTGGATCCAGATCGCGACTCTTAGCCTGCCATTTCAACAATTGGACATCTTGCCCCACAAACCAGATCTTGCAGTATGGCAAGGTGCTCGATCTTGCTGAAAGATAGATAGCCTGTGCCAAAATACTGCCACAGCGTAGGTAGTGCGAAAATTTTCGGACTGTCTTCGTATCAGGCAACCGTTAGACTGTAGAAACAATGTAGACTGCCTCACCAGTGTTTCCCAAGAAAACACCACACCCAAATGCTCTCATCCACACAAAAGTGTGAATAGCCTGATTAGTCACTCCACACGACCCTCTTCCTTTACATACGAACGTCCACCGAGGCACCACTGCACTCATCGGTTGCCATTACTTGTAGTGGTGTAGGACTTGTGCCAGCTAACCTTGAATGAGAATCTAGGACATGCAGTTTCCGAGGAATTGCTCTGGAGCAAATAGCTGTTCCAGTGGCTTCCGTCGTCGGTCAGGTTTGTGGCTGAGGACGTGCGTGTGTTCAAGTTTCGCACGACCACTCAGTTTGTGCTGCCTCGCTGAAGTGGCAGCATCTGCAAAATGCGCCTGCGCATCTGGATTTCTTTTTTTAATTGGGAGTTCAACGACCACAGTGAGCAACAAGCAGCCCCCCCCCCGTCCCTAATTTGGGGCTACTGGCTCCAGGGAAAGGAAAGAACTGGTGTCATAGCACATACACCATCTATGCCTCACCAGGAATTCGAATCCAGACACATCTCGGACGAATGGTCAAAAGACAGCGCTTAGACCACTGCTCCTCCGTCTGGATTTGCACATGTGGAGATGTCTACATTGTGCACATGCTCCTTATGCAGCAATATTGCATCTGTTACCATGCAGCTCACTGTACTGATAATTTTGGGAAATACTGATGCCGTCTGTGAGTATGAAGTTCATTGATGAAAAATTTTATTAAGAATAATTTTCTTTAAAAAAACAACTGATGTCTCGATGTGCTTTCTAGTTGCCCATTACTGTATTTTTTCAGTTCTAGATACGCGGTCCCCACCTTTATGTATTGGGTTTTTATTTCATCTCTGTGCCCAACTTTATTGTCAGGCCACGTGCCGCAATTGGTCCAAACTGCGATAAAATTCTAAGATTTCACCGGAAATAGTGTGACAAAACTCTCATTCCGTTTTTGAGGTTTTAGTCTGTAAGGTTTTATGTCTGCTTTAACCTTATACTAAATGGATGCTTAGTGCCTGTAACACAATAAAACGTGGCGCCGAGGTCCAAATGAATGAAATATTAATGAACAATACTTACGTTTATTCTGTGCAACACGCAGCTCTTAGCATAAATTCACACTGAAGGCACAGCTGTTGAACTAGTGAGCTGGTTATGCATTGATTATGATACGCTTTCCAACATCCCAGAAATCATTACTTAAGTTGTGAGGATAATGGCTGTGGAATAAATCTCGCTCCTGTGTCCTGAACTTTGACCCCATTTCGATGATATTCGACAAAACCAGTTCAGTATACCTCCGTAACAACATGATAAAGTTTGTCGCAATCGAAGCATTCGTACGTAAGTTATGACGCATAAAGGCAATGGAATGGATCAGGCTCGTATGTCCTGACCTTTGACCCCATTTTCTCCATTTTCAATAGGGTTCGTCCCCAGGTTTTCCCCTACCACATACCAAAATTTCATCGAAATCGAACCATTTTTACGCGAGTTATCGTGAGGACGGACAGACTGAAGTAGCTGGAGCATATACGCTTCTTCAACCTACGATTGGAAAGCGTAAGTAAGTTCACAATAAAACAACGGGTGTTAAATAATAACACAATGAACTTTACAACGCCAACTATACTTTAAATAGTATAACTATACTAGTTATCCGAATTTATTGGCGTAGAATAGAAATCAGAGTTTCCAAGCTTTCGCCCCGCACATCAAGCAAATGGCTTGGAAACTTTTGATTTCTATTCCACGCCAATAAATTTGGATTACTAGTGTAGTTATATTATTTTAAACAACTGATGTTAATCACGAATGGCGATAATAAATTGTAGCACAACTCTTACTGTGTATCTCAAAAGGTTGATTAACGTAGCTTATTTTACAATAGCCAACAAATCCCTGAACTCCTGTTACAGCTGCTTTTATCACTTCCGTGTCGTAACCTTTCACTCAACTGTCACCGTCGCTGAACATAGCAAAGAAACTGGAGGTTCCGAACGTGATGTTCAGAAATGAAGATCGTAACCAAGAAATAGCCCACCTTATTCAGGAAAGAAAACTCCAAAAGGAAAGTCAGATATAGCAGTGTACTTCTAGAGCGATTGACAAAAAATCTGCTAACTTTCTCAATTTGTATTTTGAAGTGTTTATTTATTTAATTTTGTTGTTACATGCTCTTAGAAGAAAATAAAAAGGAGTGGGAAAAATTGACATTTCATAAATAATGAACATAGACTGTAACAAAAGGGAAGACAAGGGAAAAGGCCAAAAAATGCCCTGACATAGACCTTTACTCCCCGTAGAGGAAAAACAAATGAAACAACAGATAGACACAACAAATCAGGCAATCGGAAGAAGTTCTGCCAATCTTTTCCTTTCTCTTAATTATTGAAGAAGATAGAGTTTGAACGTTTTTTGTTTAAATAAATTAAAATTATTTAAGTTAGTCAGGTTACTAGGTAACGAATTCCAGTATCGAGGGCCTCTGTAATTTAAAGTAAGTTTAATTGATTCCGTTTTTGGAAAAATAGGTTGTAATTGTTTAATTGTTTATTCCTCGTTTCGTACGAATGTGCATGTGTATTAAGAAATAAGTTATGAGATCTGAATATAAATTATATTTAATTCATTTGAACATAATTTTACCAATATTAAAATAGTATATATATATTATATTTATTAGGATATATTTTTGTTCTAAAATTTATTAAAGGTCGAGTATTAGGCTGTGATTTAAGATCAATTAGTCTAATCAATTTATTTTGTAGAATTTTTAATTTATTAATATTGTATTGTGTCGTTTGTCCCCATGATAGTATGCAGTAATTAATATGAGTTTGAAATAATGTGTAATACAATGAGATCAATGTTTTAGTTGTTAGATCAGTCAGGATATTACTCACTATATCAATGTTTCTAGATAGTTTAATTAAAAGAAAATCGATATGTTTATTCCATTTGAGGTCAAAATTTATTGTAGTTCTCTATTAGTTGGAGGAAGGTACTATATCAATTCTTTTATTACTAAGGGATATTTGTGCTTTTCGGTGTTAAAGGAGAAAAAGGTATTAGAAAAAATCATTGCTTTAGTTTTATTAACATTAATTATTACTTCATTAGAATTTAACCAGTCACATGAAGTTTGCAACTGTTTATTACATTGTGTTAGTATTTCAACTAAGTTTTTTTTCCTTTTATAAGAACAGCTGTATCATCATCATACAGAAAAAGATCCGTATGAGTTGACAGCGAAAATAAATCAATGTATATATTAAACAATAAAGGACCGAGGACAGAACCTTGAGGTACTCCTGATTTCATAATGTGAAATGAGGAGTGATAATGCTCAAGTTGTGCATATTGTTGTCTGTTAGTCAAGTAATTTTTGAAAAGTGAATAAGTATTACCCCTGATTCCTATATATTGTAATTTACAAAGAACATCATGATTTAAAGTATCAAATGCCTTTGATAAATCCAGAAATAAAGCTATTGTTGTATACTTTTGAGTGAAGTTATTTTGTATAGCATTTTGAAGCAATGCTAATTCTGTTGATTTACCTTCTAAAAATCCAATTGATGCTAAGTATCTTATATTTTTGAAGGTAGGAAATTAGTCGAATATAAATTATTTTTTCAATGATCTTGCCAAAAATTGAAAGATTGCTATATGACGATAATTATTTGCTTCATTTTGTGAACCATTTTATAATTTAGGAGTGATTGTGGTTACTTTTAAAGTATCTGGAAAAATGTCTGAAAACTTAGGAAACAATGTTAGAACTTTATCAAGTTTTGAAGAATGTGCTAGCCATTCTTCAAAACTTGATAAAGTTCTAACGGCCGCCCCGGTGGCGCAGTGGTGTAAGACGCTGGCCTCTGATCATTCGTCCGTAAGGGGTCCGGGTTCGAATCCCGGTGAGGCATGGATGTTGTGTTTGTCTTACGGCACTGGCTCTCTCCCTTCCCTGGAACCAGTGACCCTAAATTAGGGACGGGCGACTGCTCATAGCCCATTGAGTTGCTCACGGTGGTCGTTAAACCTCCAAAAAAAAAAAAAAAAAGAAAAAAAAAAGTTCTAACGTGTTTTTCCTAAGTTTTCAGATATTGTCAAAATAATTATAATAAAGTTTCTCAAGCTTTTTTGTCATTGAATGAAATCCAAAAAAGTTTTCAGATGTTTAGTAATTATTAACAAATCAGATAACGTTGTTAGACTCGTTTCTAATGAATCAACTGGTTACATTTTAAGGTGTTTGATCGTTGCCGAAGTTCGGGTAACATTTGCTGATTCGTATTTGATAATGTTCCCATGTCAGCTCCTGAGGTTTTGCTATTAACAAAATTCGCATAAAGTTCTTAGAATTGCTAGTGAGATGAATCTAAAAAAGTCAGACTTTTCTGCGGTTTTATTCGTTGTCTGAACTCCGAGAAGATTCTTGAGTTGTAAATTTTTCCTCATGTACTTTCCAGATGTTCTTGCATTATAATTACAGGAAAAATTTATATCAGAAGAAGGTACTACGAAATGCATATAAAATATTACATAGTGAAAAAATTGTGCTCTTTAAAAAGGGAAGATAATATCGAATTTAACTATACATAGCTTCATGATGTTAAAGAAATTTTTCATTCCTGTAGACAATGAAATTTCCGACGAATAAGAAATATTTGAAAATGCATCAAATAACAAACGACTAAAATAAAGTTTTACTGATACGTAGGTGGTTTCAAAAGTTTTGCACAGTGCGCAGGTGCAGCCCGTAGGATGATGCAATCGCTCCAATTGTTGCACCAGTTGTCAGTCAGATTTCAGTATGCCAGATGTCCTACGTTTGCTGAATAATTTTTTTCTGTTTCGAAAATTTCAGCCTAGAAATGGAGAAAGAAAGTGAGTCTGGTCAGATCTCGCGTAGCGGCCAGCGATCATACATTAAAATTTAAACTTTGCGAGGAAAATTCCTTCAACGTTACGAGACAAAAGAGGAGCAGTTTTTTAGACAGAATTGTTCAATAAGTAGGAACTGTACACCAGTTATACTCAAAATAGTATGACTATACTAATTATCCGAAATTTCTTGGCGTAGAATATAAATAAAACTTCCCAAGCTTTTACACATCAATCAGATGTTTTTTTCAAGAAAGGTAGGCAGCTATTCTACTCCAAGAAATTTCGGATTGTTAGTATAGTCATGCTATTTTGACAGAGTTGTTTCTATAGACTAGTGTTCCGCAACCGCTGTGCCCCCACAAGCTGAAAGATGTGACGCGAACTTTTGCCTATTTATCTTATTGTAAGAAATTAATTATAGAGTTTTATTTTTTTAATTTTATCCCAGTTACTGTGTTTCATATGCTTGTATTTCATTCTCTGCCGCTACACTGATTAAATAAGATGATGCTTGCTTATTCTTTATTATATGCCGTGAATTTTTTTGTATTCTAAGAAATTAAATGTAAATTATTTACTCACAGTTGTTATATCGTAGTTTTGCTTATCGATATATTTGTATTTCTCACCTCTACCGCTGTGGTATGCAGCTTCTTTGTTACATTTGTCACATGTACTGTGTACGCTTTTCCCTAAAAGTGCGGGGATTTACAAAACCTTCCGTCTTTTATTATTTTATTACGTTGTTTTGGTATTTGTCTCTGTTTGTTAGTGCTTCTCCAACTTTATTACTTTTTTCCTGTACCGATGCACCCACCCACTTTTAGACTTTATTTTAAATAAGTCGGTATATGTGTCCCTTCTTCCCTTTTAAGAGAGCAGGTCCCGCTTCTTACAATTATTTCCGTTCTATCACAGCTGTGCTCTGAGGTAGTCCAAAAAATTTGATTGCTAGTCAGTCTTGCTATTTTCTATTACTATTAAACTTATGGGTCGTTTGAGATGTTCCCGACTGTATGGACACTTGCGGACGGTAATAAAGTGGTGATGGACTTAATTAAAGAACATTTAGAAATCTTGCAGCAGAAGTTCAGGAAGTATTTTGGAGAGAGTGTTCAAGATTTCGACTAGGTTCGTGATCCATTCGTTGCGAATTCAAAACCTCTTCCGATTAATACACAAGAGGAACTCGCAACAGGCAGAACATTGAAATTAAAACTTCTCGAAGTGCCTTTAGACATATTTTGGTTGACAATAAGGAGTGAATACCCGGCTATCGCCGAGATGGCAGTTAATGTGTTATTGCCATTTTCAACTGCATATTTATGTGAACTGGGCTTCTCGACGTTTGACTGAAATTAAAACATCAAAGAGGGAGAGACTCAAATCCGTGAATAAAGAAATGAGACTTGCATTGTCGACGATTCCGCCACGCATCAGCCGCCTGTGTGCAGCTAAGCAGGCGCAAATATCACATTGAAGGTATGAGTAGAATTATTTACTTTAACAATGGTAGAAAAGTGTATTATATATACTACAGTGAATTAAAGTTCATAAATTTTGAAGATGACAATCCGATTTTTTTTGTATTATATGGCGTAATCCCGTATTTCTTTCATGATAAAGTTCATAAATTGTTAATAAATGCACGAGTCGATTTCTGTTTACTAATAATATAATAACAATAATAATAACAGGTTCATTACATCACGTATTTATATTAATAGTGTCATATCATACGTTTTTGAGGGGATTAACATTTTGCTGTGCCGTGTTGAGTCATGGATAATTTATGGTGTGCCGCGAGTAGAAAAAGGTTGTAGACGAAACCTCGATACAAGATTTTCAACCAGAACTGAGCCGCCCCGGTGGCGCAGTGGTCTAAGGCGTTGGCCTCTGATCATTCGCCCGTAAGGGGTCCGGGTTCGAATCCCGGTGAGGCATGGATGTTGTGTTTGTCTTACGGCACTGGCTCTCTCCCTTCCCTGGAACCAGTGACCCTAAATTAGGGACGGGCGACTGCTTATAGCCCATTGAGTTGCTGACGGTGGTCGTTAAACCTCCAATCAAAAAAAAAAAAAAACAGAACTGAAATTCCAGTCCACTCAACGGAAACATCCAGAATCACCTCGCCAGAAAAAATTCCGCGGCCAGCAATCAAAGGTTAAGCTGACGATGATTATGACCTATATGATAAGGTTTGAGTGATAGCAACAGAGAGAGTGTCAGAGGTGACCCTTGTAATAGCGGAATACTAAAGAAGGTTTCTGCAAAATGTTTTGCGTCCAACTATTCGCCAAAGAAGGCCTGACATACGCTGGTGGAGGCCGATTGTTGCCCATACAGTAAGAGACATTCCGGCAAAGTATGGATGGTAATTGCTTCCCCAAGGGCCATACAGTCCGGACATGAGCTCACCAGACTATGCACTTGTTCTCAAAACTGAATAAGCCACTCCGCGGTAAACGGTTCAGTACGATTCAGAATGTTTCGAATGAGGTGATCCGAGTAATCCAACGCCTCAACAATGGAGGTACCCCGAGACTTCCCCGAACGAGACTTGCCCGAACTATACTTATCCGAACGATACTTGTCCGAACGTTGTGCCACTGTCCCAAAGAAGCATGGAGGCCTATAAAGTTATGTTGTGAAATATATTCGTTTTCAAAGAGAGAGCCCACAGGGTGCAAAACTTTTGAGATGACCCTCGTATATTTTCAATTCGTCGTTCAACGCAGGAAATTGTTAATGCCTCGAGTAGTCATTAGCATACATACACGATTTTATTTGAAGCCACGAGCTTGCAAATATGTAAGTCGTGCTTCAGCCATCAGCATCAGTGCCTAGACTGCGCTCCACGTGTTTCACAGGAAATCATTAACTACATGGCACTTTCAATTCATTCCTTTTCAAGGATTCGCTCATTTTAATGAATCATAATGCCTTTACACATACAGCTAGTTCACTTAGCCAAGTCTCGCATCTAGAATGTTCATCTCACATATACACAGTCGAGTCACATTATTTTGACCACCTCCTACTTTTGACGTCTACAGCGCGTAGCCAATGAAAGAAGGCACGTGTCGTGAGCTGGCTTGGACGGCATATAAGGTGTGTTGTAGGCATTCTGAAAACGTATCACTCGTTGCTGTCATGAATAAAAGGAGCGATTTATCAGATTTGCAGAAAGGGATAATTATCGGTTTTCGGGCCAAATGTTGCAGTATTTCTGAAACAGCGCAGTTTGTGAACTGTTCGCGTGCTGCTGTGGTTAAGTGTATCGTGATTGAAGAAATGGCGCCATTGCGAATAAGCAACGTAGAAGCTGCGGAGCTCCACGTGCCATTGATGTGAGAGATGAACGTCGGCTTCGAAGGTGCGTGAGGGCCGATCGACACGCTGCAATGGAGCAACGCACTGGCCGAATGAACCAGGGAGCTACCGAAAGTGGGTCTGATACGACAGTTCAGGGAACTCTGCTGCATATGGGGTTCCGATGCAGACGAATGGTCAATGCACCTATGCAAAAGAAGGTGCATAAGCAGAAAAGGCTTAGATTTGCACGGCAGTAGCGGAACTGGACCTCCGCTGATTAACAAAGGATTGCCTTCTCCGATGAGTCATTTTCTACTTTATCGAACGGATGGGCGTTGGCGTATAAGGCGAGAAACATCGGATAGCAAAACTCTTGAATCATTTCTGGAAGAACGCAAGCTGGTTGGGGCAGTGTTATGGTCTGGGGAATATTTTCATAGCATTCTCTGGGTCCACTCATACCTGTGGAAAGCACTACAGACCGAATTCGTTATGAATGCATTCTTGCAGACCACATACACCCATACATCGCCGATTGCCTTCTCTGGGGCAGATGGGATCTTCCAGCACGACAAATTGACGTGTCACGTAGCTAGAAATGTCCGAGAGTGGTTGGAAGACTTCAAAGTACTTCCCTGTCCCCCTGATTCCCTAGACTTAAACCCAATTGAACATCTATGGGACCGACTCGATCGTGTTGTTCGCTCTATGGATCTTCCACCACGCATTCTCCAGCAGCTGTCAGATACATTGCAGTCGGCATGGTTCCACATACCTGTGAATACCTTCCAGCACCTTATTGAGTCACTCCCAGCCCGTCTAGCTTCTGTCCGCGCTGCACACGGCGGTTACTCTGGATATTAGGTGGTGGTCATAATTAATGTGACTCCGTGTGTTACTCGTACTTAATTAAAAACAAAATCAGGTACTGAGATTTACAAAGAGCGTTTTAACGCCCTTCCGTCATTTCGTAGAATGCAGCATCTTAGAGTATTGTTGTTGTATAGATGTACACCGGAAGGCCAAAATATTATGACCAGCGAGTGTGAAACTCATGCAATGGTATAAATAGCAGCTGGTACTTAAGCTAAGATGCTGTAAGGTCAGGTGATGCGTAACATCACAGCCTCTCCTTGACAAATGTCAACCCCGCCTTCTCGTGGTGCATCCTGTTCCCACTAAAGGGGCTCTGGCGACCGCCAATAGCGGTATAACTATACCATCGGGATCAGAGGAAATGCTATCCCACACTCACCAACCCGCTTGGCCAGCGTGGTGAGTTATGGCCAAACACCTCCAAAATGACTCTACAACTTAAATCTTGGCCCTCAGTCTCTGGCAGCTGGAATGTACCTGGCCAAGGCAGCGGCCAGTGCGACATGAAGGCAGAGGGTGCTAAGAATCCCCGAGGACCGGACTAGGCTGCCATTTGATGCTGACCTTGGCTACCTATAACGGACGCTCCCTATCTTCTGATTCAAGGCTTCTTGAATTGGAAGAGGAACTACAAAGGATCAAGTGGGACATCGTCGGGCTAAGTGAGGTAAGGAGAAAAGGAGAAGATCTCATTGAACTGAAAAGTGGACATCTCTTCTATTATCGTGGGACAGATACTGGCAGAACTAGTGGTGTTGGATTTATAATAAACAAGAAACTGAAGGATAAAGTGGTAGAAGTTGAAAGTTCCTCTGACAGAGCTGCACGACTCGTTATCCAACTATCGAGTAGATACCAGGCTCAGATTATTCAAACTTATGCACCCACCACAAGTCATCCTGAAGAAGAAATTGAAAGAATTTTATGAGGAAATTCGTCATCTAAATAATAAAGGTAAGCAGCACTTGAAGATAATTATGGGAGATTTCAATGCAAAAATAGGGCAACGGCAACAGAATGAAACTTCAGTAGGTAAATTCGGTCACGGCAACAGAAACCAGCGTGGAAATACTCTCGTTGAGTTTGCAGAGGCAGAAGGATTTTTCATCTTGAACTCCTTTTTCAAGAAAAAGCCACACAGGAAATGGACATGGAGACATCCAATTGGGACGACAAGTGAAATTGATTTTATTATGTGTAACAAAAAATTCGTCATCGAAGACTGCAGTGTGCTGAACAAGTTCAACACAGGTAGTGACCATAGATTGGTGAGATGTAGATGCACCTCAACACTAAACTGGAACGTGGCAAGCTCATAAGACAAACAAAATGTATTGACATAACCAACCTTAAAAAAACACCATAATACTTTCAAGTTGGAACTGAAGAACAGATTCTCTGCTTTAGAAGGCCTAACATCGGAAGAAGTGGATATTTCGGAAGTTAACAGAAAAGTAACCAAAGCTCTAATGGAAACAGCAACAAAATTAGCTGGGTCTAAGAACAAGTTGCATGTGAACAAATTATCAGGAAAAACCAAAATGTTGATGCAAAAAAGAAGAGAGATGAGGACAACTAAAGAAGATGTGACTTCCAAAGTGGAATATATAGAGCTATGCAAGACAACACGAAAAAGTATCACTGAAGACGTAAGGAAATTCAACTGTGAGCTAGTGAGGAAAGCAATTGAAAACAACCAAAGCCTTAAGATAGCAAAGGGACATCTCAGTAAGGGAAGAAAACAGATTATGGCTCTGAGAAAAGAAGATGGTTCTATAACAAGAAATAGAGGCGAAATTTTGACAAGAGTGAAAGATTTCTACTCCAAATTATATGAAAGGGATGATACATGTACTCCAGACATCATGAAAGGTACCAGAGTTCTTCCAGTCCTCCCAGCAGAAGTTGCTCATGCAATCAAGAACATGAAGCGGGGGAAAGCTCCAGGAGAAGATGGAATTACTATAGACATCATACAAGAAGCAAGTGGAGAAATTGAAACAGTACTCGCCCAAATTTTCACTCGATGCCTTAATGAAGGGAAGATTCCTGAGGATTGGAACAACGCTACAGTGATCCTGCTACATAAAAAAGGTGACATTGAGGATCTCAGGAACTACAGACCTATCAGCCTCCTATCAGTGGTTTATAAAATCTTCACTAAAGTTCTTTCACACCGCTTGAAGGTAACACTGGACATGGCTCAACCGAGAGAACAAGCTGGATTCAGGAGTGGCTACAGCACAATAGATCATATCCACGTACTGAGAGAACTAATTGAAAGAGCGAGGGAATATGAACTTCCATTGTGCATGGCTTTTATCGATTATGAAAAAGCCTTTGATTCGGTGAAACCATCAGCAGTTACCACGGCTCTGAAATCCTGCGGTATTGAAGATGCATACATTAATATTATTAATAACATCTATGAAAATGCAAGTGCAAAGATTCGGCTGTTTGAAAATACAACACACATAAAAATTGGAAAGGGAGTGAGACAAGGTGACACCATATCTCCGAAGCTCTTTAATGCCACATTGGAAAATGTCTTTCAATCACTGAACTGGGAAAACAAAGGGATAAAGATTAATGGAGATTATCTAACCCACCTTCGTTTTGCTGATGACGTAGTCATTTTTGCAACTACCCCATCAGAGCTGCAGAGTATGATCCAGGAACTTGCTGACAAGAGTAAAGAAGTGGGATTAAAAATGAACTTTCAGAAGACAAAAGTGATGTTCAATGCTTTTACAAGAAATGAAGATTTATCGATTGATGGAGAAAAACTGGAGATAACAGATACATATGTTTATCTTGGACAGCAGATATCAAGTGAGGGTCACATTGATGAAGAAATTAATCGGCGTACAAAACTTGCCTGGAGAGCTTTTGGAAGAAACAGCATAATTTTCAAGAGCAATATGCCATTATGTCTTAAAAGAAAAGTGTTTGATCAATGCATCCTTCCAGTGCTTACGTATGGTGCAGAGACGTGGACCTTAACTAAAAGAGACATACAAAGGCTGCAGACAACTCTAAGAAGCATGGAGAGGTGCATGCTTGGTATAACCAGGAGAGATAAGAAGAGGAACTCGTGGATCCGAAAAATGACGAGAGTGGAAGACATCATGATCAGAGTTAAATCCCTGAAATGGCAATGGGCTGGACATACTGCCAGAAGGACAGATCATCGATGGACAGCCGAAATTTTAGATTGGATTCCAAGGGACAGGAAAAGACCCAGAAAAAGACCACATGGGAGATGGGTGGATGAAATTCGTAAATATGCGGGAGTGACATGGAGGAGACTGGCACAAGACAGACCGTTGTGGAGGAAACTTGGGGAGACCTTCGTCCAGCAGTGGATTGATAATGGTTGACAATGATGATGATGATGACTTAAGCTCTGTTGATCAGTGTTGTTCTTGTTCTTCTGATGGGAAACGCATGGGACTTTTAAGAGTTTGACAAAGGTCAAATTGTAACTGCCAGACGTCTGTCTCAGAGCATTTCCGAGACGACAAGGATAGTGTGTTGTTGTTCACGGTTAGTCGTGAAAATAGTTTCAAAAAGTAATCCGAGGAGGAAAATCCACAAACCGCTAGCAAGGTGTGGTCCACCATGATTCATCGATATTAGACCTGAGCAAAGGTTGTTCCGTATGGTACAAGTTAACATAAGGGATACTACGGCGCAAAAAGTTTGAAATATATTGTTTATCGATGACGTAGAAAATACATCAAATAATACTTAGTTATAAGCAGAACTTGAAAAACTTCGGGCTGGTTCACCAATCAGGCAAATATTTCAGTCGCCAGCTGAAGATCGACACCCCCGCACTGTTGTCGTTTTGTTTCGTGTTTTTAAAGTTGGATTTATTAAAAATTTATACACATCTCTCGAATACTATTTCAATGCTAACCTAATTTAAACGATTAACTTTGTATAATAACCAAACTCAGTTTTTTCCCTCTTTAGTAGATGATAGATGATGCAGGAATTCATCAACTTTCTAGAACTTTCATAACAGCACCAAACAGAAATCATCGCTCTTTCCACGTTAATACCTGAGTTTCGGAAAAATTCTCATCGGCCGCCACCGGGAATCGAACCCAGGGTCTTCCAGTTATGCGCCGGACATGCTAATACTGCACCACAGCGGCCTCGAATTCTCCAGATTCACATGTGATTAACTGCCAAACTGCATGGCAGGTTGCTTCATGGAGCCCCGCACAGTCTGCAGATTCACCAAAGATGGAAAAGCAGCAACTGAACAAATAACTAGGAGGCGAGTGGAAAATTGATTCAAACACTAAACGTGGATCAGGAACACCAAACAGAAATCAAGAATCACTTATTAACGTGAAAAGAGCGATGATTTCTGTTTAGTCTTCCTGATTCACATCGAGTGTTTGACTTAATTATTATCCATTCGCCGCTTTCCATTTTTATTGAATCCCCAGCGTTGTGGTGCGCCCCATGAAGCAACCTGCCATGTAGTTTGGCAGTTAATCACATGTGCGTATCGTGAATTCAAGGCCACTGTGGTGCAGTGGTAGCATGTCCAGCGCGTAACTGGAAGACCCTGGGTTCGATTCCCGGTGGCGGCCAATGACAATTTTTCCGAGACTCGGGTATTAACGTGAAAACAGCGATGATTTCTTTTGGTGTTCCTGATCTACGTCGAGAGTTTGAATAAATTCCCCAACCCGCGGAAACAGGAAATCCCGTGTTTGCCGTTTGACTCTATACGACAGCAATTAGCTAAGCGGCAGCTCGCGAGGCGCAGGCGACTCTTACAGTGTTTATGTTTTCACACAGCGTTTGGGGAAGTCATTCTACCGTACTTGCGGCTTCTTGCCTCTTGTTAAGCGCACCATGCCCGGATGTTTTGATTCATGGCATAATCTGTCCAATTTCTTTCGGGGGGGGGGACAGTTGTCCATGCTGGTGCACAATCGTGCATCACTTCTGTAAATTAAAATAAGCTTCGTTAAGAAACTAATAGTTTTACATATCCAACAATACGCATAATAACGTGTAAATAATTGCCGACTGGCTGCTCCGGTGGCTAAGTGGTCCAACCGATGGCCTCTGATAAATCGTCCGAAAGGGGTCCGGGTTCAAATCACGGTGAGGCATGGTTGTTGTGTTGGTTTAACGCACTGCCTGTCTTCCTTTCCTGGAACCAGTGACCCTAAATTAGGGACGGGTGACTGCTTAAGGCCCATTGAATTGCTCACGGTGGTCGTTAAACCTCCAATCCAATCCAATTGCCGACTGAATTTAGACTGCTCTATTGAATTTTTTACTCGTCAACTACAGTAAAACTGTTCACTCGTCACAGACGACCGCATTTTTCCGAATATTGGTTATAACCCATACTCGTAGTACTGCGAAAAATTAAATGAATTTTTATGGATATGCATCATCTGGCATTAATGAAAAAAATAAGTCAATTAACAAAGGACAGAAAGAAAGAAGTTGTGCTCATCTATTATGAATTCATCGTGACGTTAAGAATGGAAACGACAACATCCCTTTGTAATACGTTCGGGAATAAATTTCTCTTTCCAAAATAATGAACTATGTTGCAAAGATGTGCAAAAATAAACCTTTGTTGAAGTAAAAGGATCCAAAAATAAAGATTCATCAGAGAAAAAAGCAATCTTGTTATCGGAATTTCAGTCTCTTTAATTAAAGCACGCAACAGTTGTACGAAACCCATTAATCCAGGGAAGACATATTTTGATGAGAAGAATTTCGAGCAGTTCACCTCTGCAGGAGCGGAAGTCAATTGTCAAAGATGCACGCTTCTCTTTTTTATTTCACATTTCCTGTTTTGATGCGTTTGTTGCAAATAAGTCCAAAATTTAGTCGCTGTTTTGTCATTTACATTCTCCTCTGAGATCTTTTGTTCCTTCCTTGTTGGTCCAAGGTAGAAGGTCTTTGAAATTAATAGTAATTGTACCATAAAGTGACAAACTTTTTTGGTTTTTCGAACATGTTCATCTGAACCAGCAGCACTTGGTACCAAGATTACTGCAGCTTGTACGAAAAATAGAGGGTGAATCGAAAGTTTTGCAATATTTGCATAAATGCATGTGCTGCGGCGAGTATGTCACGTGTTTAAAATAGTTCAAGTCGCTCACTGCAGTCAGTCGAAAGGGATATGAAGTGGTAGTCGTTGCTGTAAACAGCATTGCATGTTGTCTTTCATTCTGTCGCTGCTCAAGCAACACGAAACATTTTTCATGCGAAAGCGGAAGGTTCTGTGGACCACAAAACCGCAATCAGATCGTTCAAGAAATTTCGCTGAGGTGACAGAAACCTCGACGATCAGTCGAGGTCAGGTAGGCGACGAACCGTGGATTCGGAGGCCGTGTGCCAGGCCATAGAGGGAAATCCGACAACCAGCACTCGGAGATTATCAGGCGAGCTGGGCATATCACAGACCACCGTGGTTCGTCACCTTAAGGACATCAGCAAGGTCTACAGGAGCTCCCGCATTGTCCCTCACGAACTGACACCAGATAAAGCAAACCACAGAGTGGAAGTCTGCACGAACCTCCTAGAAACCCCACTGAATGTACGTTCCATCAAGATTATTGTTACAGGTGATAAAAAGTGGGTCTATTTCCGTAATCCTAACACATAACGGCAGTGGTTGAGCCCGGGGCAGTTTCCTGAACCTGTTGCCAAACGCGGGCGCATTGAGCACAAGGTGATGCTCTGCGTCTGGTGGAATTTCGAGGGGATAATCCATGACGAATTACGGTCCGTCCATCATCGCCAACCTCTACTCTGGACAGCTGGGAGCGGATGTATGCCATTTTAGAGGAAAAGTACCCGGCAAATATTAACAGAAAGCGCGTTCTCCTACAGCAAGACAACGCTCGGCCTCATACCACGCAAACAACCCGGGGAAAACTCCAGGAACTTGAGGGCGTACAACTGATGCCGCACCCACCATATAGTCCGGACCTTGCTCCGTCGGATTATTACTTGTCCCGGCCCCGGCCCACTTCCTTCGTGGACGGCGCTTCAACAACCAGGAGGAGGTGTATGCTGGGGTAAAGGAATTCTTCGCCTCAAAGGACAAGAACTGGTACCGCCGCGAAGTCGAAGAACTGGTAGACAGATAACTAAAGACGGTGCAACATGATGGCCTATACTTTGAATGCTAGTCAGCTTTCATCGTAAAAGTACGTATGAAGACATAAAGTGATCCAAATATTGCAGAACTTTCGACTCGCCCTCTGTAAATCACGTTGTTCAATAACTGGAAGCTAACTGCGCCGTTCAATGTTGGAAAACGTTCACTATTCGATGTATCAGAGCTAAACACATTATCAAAATGGATGCATTTTCCAATACGTGAAAAGGTATCGCTTTGTGGGCTAACATAAGATTACTCATTGTTAACTTTTTTTTTTTTTAATTTAAGGTTTAACGACCACCGTGAGCAACTCAGTGGGCTATAAGCAGTCGCCCGTTCCTAATTTGGGATCACTAGCTCCAGGGAAGGGAGAGAGCCAGTGCCGTAAGACAAACACAACATCCAAGCCTCACCGGGAATCGAACCCGGATCCGTCTCTGACGAATGATCAGAAGCCACCGCTTAGACCACTGTGCCAATTGTTCAACTTCATCACGCCTCCTGGGTAGCCGAGATTGTGAGGCGTTGGATCGTTCGTCCGAGTTATGCACGGGTTTGAGGCATGGGTGATGTGTTTGTCTTGCTGCTGCGACTCTCACCCTTCTCTGGAACCAGTGGTCCCAATTAAGGGCCTGAAACTGCTCATAGCACAGTGAGTTACTCAAGATAGCTGTTATATCTGGAAGAACAAAAATATGACACTCTCAATAAGTGAAAAGTTATTACTCATTAACGCAAACTAAGCAAAATTCCTAATTGTACTTTGGCATAAACGAAAAACTTTAGCTTTCAGAAACTAAACAATACTGTCCGCTAACGAAATATTAATCACACAGTCCATTGGCAGAAAATTATTCCGCTTTCAATACGCTCAAAAGTAATTAATCATTATCGATCCACTGCTAAATGAAGGCCTCCCCAAGTTTCTTCTCTCACTTTCTGCCTTGAGCCAGTCTCATCTATGCTACTCCGACAAGCTCGCGAATTTCATCCAAACATCTTTCGCGAGGTCTTTTTCTGGGTCTTTTCTTGTTCTTTGGAATCCAGTTTAGTATTTCAATTGCCAAACGGTAGTCAATTCTTTTAGCTACTAGCCACTCCTATGACGACTGCTTTTAAGCTTTAAATAAATATTCATATAATAAAGAATGTTGCCCGACCTAAGACAGGGGGAAATTTTAAATGAAGCAGATTGAAAACAATTCAAATAGACACCGGATTTCTGTAAGGAAATATAGTAAAATCTCCATTTATGTAAGAGCTGAAAATGTTTTCAGATGCGATTTTGCTCACTTTGACATCTCAAAATTTTAGTTGCATTGTAGGTTAGAGCGTTTAAATAGATTTGGGTATTTATTTATATAATAGAAAACCCGTAGCGAAATATTTTGCAAAATGTATTGATACTGTCGCTCGTCTTTGAAATATTTCGCAAAATGTATAAGATAAACAGCACTAAACTCGGAAAATTCGATAAAATAGGAAAAGAAAAAAAATTATTAAAGCGTACAAATTAATATTCGAATTATGCTAAATTAAGTTAATGTAAAAAACTTAACTTGCAGTGATATTAAGACTGCAATTCGAATTTTGTAGATCGGATAAATGAAGGGTTCGGACGTAAACCATGCTAACTAACATTTTTGTAAAAAAATGAGTTGCGTACGAAAAACAACTGCGGTGGTAATCTGAGTATTTATTATACATTTATGTCTACATATGGCGCCACAATACAACTTTCAATTTATGGTAAGTGCAAAGTTTTATATTGTTTTACTACCTGTAATGTACGTATCTCACAACGACAAAAGTTTTGGTTGCCATGGTCTACACCAGAGTCCTTCAAATGCGACGTAGAACTCGAGTCATTGATAATCCAGTGCTTTTAAATTAGCACATGATCACCTTGACATCTCTAAGTGATTTCCTGCTATTATATGGCACGCAATCAATTTGACGTCTCGAGAGAGCACACGAATTGCTCGATACGTTTAGAAAAGAAAAACTTGTTTTCGGCTCTCTGAACAATTAAAAATATGAGCATGTGGCAGTTCTGGCTTTTAAAACTCAATTGTGAGCTGGCAATTTTCTCAAAACACTGAACTGTCTGATCTTCCGTGAGTGATTTCAACTTGAACTCGTAAGTAAGCCCGTTGCCAAATATACGGTAATGTAGCGTATTTCACTGCGTTTCCTCTCAGGATCAAGAAATGGCGTCACAATGCTGACTTGCTGTGACGTTAAGCTTTTTTTTTTTATTGGAGGTTTAACGACCACCGTGAGCTTCAACAATATTTTATTTGGAGCAAACATGGACAGGAAGATACAGATGGCCTGTGCTTAACAGTTACCAAAAGATAAACAAGTGGATGACCTATTTACAATGACAATGAGATATTTACATTATGTGGATGCACTATATACAATGTAAGCAAATTCATAACACTGACAATACTGGACTGATGGGTTGACTTACTCTATGTACAACATATGTTCGCAATGTGCATCAGCAGAGTGCCATCTCTAATAGGTGAACACCAGTACAAGGTATAACTATAAATTTTACAGTGCAAAAACAAACATGTATATTTTGAGCAATCTTGAAAAAAAGAAGAAAAGAGAAGAAAAGAGCAGAAGGTTTATACTTTTCAGTATCTGAAAGATAAGCGAATAAATGATCTATCCACAATGATGGTGTGAACTCTATACAAATTGAATGCAATATCTCTTGTGAAACGCTGTCAAATTACAAAAAGAACTATTACTTAGAAGCTTAAACAAGTGCCTCAATCACAGTGCTATAGATTAACTTGTAATGAACAACAACATATGTACACAAGATGCAACGGCATAGGAAGACACTAATAAGGAATTACAATTCCATGGTACAACTGTAAATTTCACAGTGCAAAGAGTAAAGTATATTAGTACATACAGAACTTGCGTTTTACAGAAAATGTATACTTCGAGTACAATACAAATAATGAAAATATGAAACTGACTCTTTGTACAGCAAATATGCAATACAGCGCAGAACATTATCTAATAGACTGATTATTTCCTATTAGGCACATGTGACATGAGAAAAACCACACTGTGTAACATTAACATATAATTGAAATACTATCAAAGCGTTTGCTCCGCACCATGAGCATAAAACTTAAGACATGTAATCGTGACCCAACATGCGAAATGTGCCAAACATAAATTTTACAGTGCAATTAGGAAAGTACATTAGTATATACAAAACTGAGCTTTTGGCATAGCAACTATACTTCAGGTACAGTACAAATAACCGAATGATGAACAATTACCCCCTGCACTACAAAAGTGCTAAACCTTGCAGAACATGGTGTAATCGACTGATCATATCCCTTTATGTACATGTAACATGATCAGAAACCACACTGTGCAAAATCAATAAGACAATTTAAACACTATCAAACAGTTGCTTAGCACCGTGAGCAAAAACCATATATTATAAAGCCCGGCAGACATAAGGAAAGTGCCGAAAAAAAAACTTTAAACTTATTTTAAGTGCCTGTGGTATAACAAGAAACTCTACCCAGGACCTTGTTGGTGAGAAACATGCAAACGTGCAGTAACATTAAGAAGCGATTATGACAAGGGCACCTAAGAACACGATAATCACAAAACTATACTTCAATTAGTCCAAACAATTTCACAGACGTCAGAACAAAAGTCTAAGGTCTTCTGATGGACCAGAAAACCATTGACGAAAAGGTGACCACACTGACATAAAGTGTGGGATTCGATTCGCAGCCTTAGCAACAGTGAAAGCAAGCCTCAAGCGTGAAATCATTCTGTTCCGGAACTGACTGCACATCGCAGCTCCCGCCTGAAAGATGGTAGGCTGTATAGGGGTAGAACGTAGCTGTTGATAGTAGCAAAAAATCACATGTTTTGCTAATATGAATACATAAGCACATGACTCTGATATAGGAATAGGCGCAGTACTTGAACTGAGTAGCGTGCTATAAGCTGAGAAGGAGAGATCATTAGTACTAAGGCACTGTGCAGTAGTGAAGGTCAGATGTAGCAAGGGAAGAAGCACTGTGCAATGTTGATACACATGATCTACATCCGCAATCGTAGAGCAAAACATGCAGTTAGGCGAATCAACAAGCGTCATCCTGAATAATTTGGTAGGAACTGGTAACCGCCGATGAAGAAACAACCACTGGATGTTTCTTTCTGCTGGAATAGATAGTGGCGAATTAGACATGGACCACACTTGTGAAAGGGCGACATTCGGAACATCTGGAATCATCAATGGTGTAGCATACAGTGGATCAATGAGACAACGGTAAAGAGACGAGACAGAAAAACTGGAGAGAGGAAGCGATGAGCCCCGAACGGAAAGGAAAAAGGAAGAAGAAGAGAGGCAGAGGGAACAAGAGTTAACCCAGCTTGAGAGGCAAGGTTAGGGAAGAGGGTAATGATTGAAGAACGGAAGGAATCATACAGCGAAAGAGAGGAAGAGGTAGGGGAGATGTGGGGGAACAGATCAGAGAAGGGTTTCCAAGAAAGATCTGGAGAAATTAGATCCTGAACAGATACTATTCCGGCGGGGAGCCAGGAAAGGTCAGTAAAGTAGGGAGCATTAGGTGGATGAAGGATGGAAGAAAAGAACAGGGGCTCAGCTAATAGTTCAGTGGTGGAAGCCGGTGGAGCACGGAAGAGGGGTGGAGAACGGAGAAAGGAAAGGACCTCTTTGTAGAAAGAGGAAAGTTTAGAATGAAAAAAAGGAGATTGATCCATTAGAAGATACGTGATTAAGTGATTCGGGGATTCCTAGGCGATATCATGACATCTCTAACGAGCGTAACTGGCGACTCTGGTGCACTTAGTAGCCGCAGGAAAGAAACCACTTTATGTGCTTTATAGTAGGTGCGAACTTCCAGCAGTGAAATACCTCCATCAGTGACTCGACGACAGAGAGTGGAGACCTGGATCGAATGGTACCTGTTCCATATTATCGTTGAGATGATTCAGAGTGATTTCATTGAGGTGATAAATGGGCATACGTTCTGCTGACCATGCATATAAGCATGGTGAAAGAATATAAGTCTGAGCTATTCTAGCTCTTGAGAAGTAAGAAGTACAAAACTGGGAACCTCGCCAGAATGCAGCAGTTCGAGTAAGGCGTGTTCTGAGAGCATTCCATGTTTCATTTTGAGCAGAAAGACGGACTCCGAGATGGACCCCAAGGTATTTTGGGGATGAAGCAGTCCATGAGGCGCCCCACGGGGTGTCAGTCCTAGAGGCCCACGCTCCGCTCCATAGGCCTGCACTCTTGGATGTATTAAGTGATGCCGCTGAACATGAAGAATATTGATCGTAAATCTGGAGCAAGATGTCGAATTGAGCGTCTGTCCTTACACAAAAGGTCGCGTCATCGGCATATGCAGAGTATGTCACAGAAAAGTGCCTAGTACTTGCAGTAGGCGGTGGCAGTGCATCTATAAAGGCTCGATGGACAGACCGAAGAAACGGCTCAAAAGCAATGGCAAAGAGCTGCCCAGAAAGTGGGCAACCCTGCCGAATGCCTCGCAGAAAAGGAATAGGTGCAGTCAAGAAGGCGGCCGTCTTGACATGGAAAGCAGCGTCCTGATAAAGGGCAAGAATAGAGGTAACAAAAGCAAAAGGAAAGCTGAAAGCAATAAGAACAGCAGAAAGATACGAATGTGAGATATTGTCGAAAGCTGCTCTTTGGTCAAGATTAAAGAGGGCAAGTGGTTCAGAGTTAGTACGAGCCAGATGTAGGAGATCTCGAAGGAGATTGAGATTAGAAGTGATGGACCGACCAGGAACCGTGTAGGTCTGGTCGGGAGAAAGAAGAAATGGAAGAACTTGGTTGAGTCGACTGGAAAGGAGTTTAGTGAAGAGTTTATAGTCAATGTTTAGTAGCGAGATAGGACGCCAGTTTCCCAAGTCAAGCAGATCGCCTTTCTTGGGAAATAACACCATATGAGCCTCTGTGAAACCCCTCGGAAGAAAAGAGGAAGAAAGAGCAGCATTGAAAGCGGCGAGAAGAAATGGAAGCAACGAAGGGAGAAAAGTACGGTAGAAAAGGAGCGGAAGGCCATCTGGACCTGGGACAGCACGGGAATTTAGAGAGACTAGAATGGTCCGAAGTTCAGTCTGCGAAATAGGTTGTAAAAGGGAATCAGAGAGATTGGAAGGAACTTGGGGAAGAGCAGAGAGTAAAGTAGCAGAAGCAGAAACAGAAGGCTGAGGAGTTTCACTGTATTTGATAGCAAAATACCGACGAACCTGAGAGCAAACTGCATCCGGATCAGAGATGATTTCACCATCAGGCCGCCGAAGTAGTCGAAGCTGATGCGACGAGCGGCGTTTTCTTCTAACGCGGATAGAAACTCAAAGGAGCAGTCCTCTGGTGATAGATGTTGTAGACGGAGACGAAGAATTACCTGACGTGCACGAGGCTCAAGAAGTGCTCTAAGATCCGCTTGGTAAGCTGTATACATGGGATGACTCGCACCAAGCTGTAACAGGATGTTTAGGAGATTTTGCTCTTCCATGGAGCGCTTCGTGCCTTCGGAGAAGGAATGACGTCTAAGAAGATAAATTAGGTAAGATTTTACCTCGAGCCAGTAATTGATGGCACAAGGTGCAGTGGACAGGCCCTCTCGCATATGATCAAGAAGATCTCTGATCTCGGTGCATATATTCTCATCAGCTAGGAGAGAAGTGTCTAGTGTCCATGACCGAGACCTAACATGCAGACGAGATGAAGAGTTACCAGGAGATAGTGATGGCACAATGATCCGATGAAGCTGTAGGAGAGTGCATACAATCCGTTGTAATGGGCAATAACGGAGCAGAAGCGTAAAATCGATCCAGCCTGGCAGAAAGAGAGGAGGATGCAGATGCAGCTCTCCAGGTATGTGAAATGGATGTCGGATGCAATCGTCGGAACACGTCATGTAAATCAAAATCAGACACTAATGATCGCAATTGCTCCACAAGACGTGAACGATGTTCAATCCTCGAAGGAGCGCGATCGAGCTCTGGTTGAAGTGTACAGTTAAAGTCTCCTCCAATGAGCACATGATCTGATGGTAATGCTGACTGAAGTGCAATGCGGAGCGACGAAAATAACAACGTTAGATGTGTAGATGAACATGGAATATATATGTTGAAAACTAAATATCGTTGTCCATCTAGGACGAAAGTGAGTCGCTGCAATAAATCTCGGCACAGGTTATGAACTTTAACAGAGGAGAGTGCTTGACGAAATCTATTATGTACACCAATCGCTAAACCTCCACGAAGAGAGAGCCTATATGCGTGATGAAATTGATAGTCCCATCTCCTCCAGCGATGGAAGGGTGAAGTGGAGAGACAATTTGTCTCTTGCAAAAGTAGGAGATCTGCTTTGAGGTGGTGGACGTCTTCATATGCTAAAGCATTGGCCAAAGGGGTACACATACCCCTACTATTCAGTGGACTGTCTTGAACAGAATAGTCTGATGATGGTTGGAGGATGTTGTCGGCTGCGTTCTGTAACTTGGCCAGACGGCTACGGAACTTCTTTGCCCAGTAGGGACCACCCAGATCTCTGCCCGGAACGGTGCGTAAATGAGAATGTATCGCCAACATTTGATTCATGGTGTCAGACAGACAGTGGGAGTAACCTTCCAAAAAATTGCGAGACAGCTTGTCTCTACGGGGACTTATTAGGAACGCATACACCTTCTCTCCAGACACAGGTGTCTGTGGAAGAGAGGATGCCTCTAGAATATGTAAAAAGTTTTCACAGGAGATCGGAATAATTGTTCCATCATCTGTATCAGATTCCATAGAGCCTTCAGACGTGAGCATCTGACTACTAGAAGGATCACGTCCTGCCCTAAGGGTGGTTGTCATTCTAAACTTCTTATTCTGGGCGCGTGAAGTTCTACGTCGCTTTGCCCGTCCACGACTTTGTGCTGTAACCGGAATTGGAACTTCCGGCAATTTAAAAGGAGCTGAAGAAACACCCTCAACGGTCGGTGTAGCAGTATGACCAGAATCGTCATCAACCATCTCTATAGGAGACTTGGGATTAACAATTGATGCCTCTTTCGACTGAAGAGATGATGGGGGCGCCAATGCATCACCCGAGGTCGAGGGTTTACCCGTAGACGTCGGTTGACCAACGGCTGTCTCACTACTTCTGGTAGATGTTGGCCAACCAACGGCTGTCTCACTACATCTGGTAGACGTCGGCCCACCAACGGCTGTCTCACTACTTATGGTAGACGTCGGTTGACCAACGGCTGTCTCACTACTTCTGGTAGACGTTGGTCGACCAACGGTTGTCTCACTACTTTTTGTAGACGTCGGTTGACCAACTGCTGCATCACTACTTTTGAGGAAGTCTGCTGTTGCTGGTCTTTAGCACCAGAAGAGGAAGCAGATTGACGTGACAAAGAGGAAGAAGGTCGTGCTGTTGACTTGGAAAGAGTGTTCGCATTATGAGGGCATAGAGCGCGGGGATGTCCCGTGCCTTTACAATTCGGACAGACGGAGCCTACTGTGATGAATATCTCTCTAATGTGCGTGTAGCAGCGTACACGTAAAGTGGGTGGAATACGCAGCATGTGCTCCTCTGAAGGAAGACCACACGAACATTGCGGCGAAACCCGAGTAGGTATCTGTCTTCTGGCACCTCTGGAAACGAAGAGTAGGTAGTTACACCTCCAATGATCAGGCCATAAGGAAGAAGAGCGGCAATCAAGAGATCATCTGAAACTTCAGGTGGAACTGGTGAGAAACTTACAACAACGGAACTCTGTGAAACAGGTTCGGCATGGATGTGACGATCACCAATTGAGATGCCCTTGGTCAGTACATGTAGGGAATGGGCAGGAGTAGAGAAGTAAACAACTACTTTGTAAGGCTTCCTGCCCACATGAGTTATGGCTGATGCAGGAACAATCTCTCGAAGAGCAGCAGTATATGCAGTGAGTTTTTTGTATTTCTCAGGCTCGGAAACACAACACCATTCTCCATAGTTTGAAGGAATTTCAGCCCAGAAGGGGTATCTTCTTTAAGGACAACCCCAATGACTTCGGCATTATGCGTCATCACATATTGTCCAGGAGAAAAAGAAGACTGGGAAGGTCCCGACTTAGATGCGGTTACGTCAGCATATGAGAGGGTAGATGTACGTTGCTTTGGAGATGATTCCGGCATGGAGTGCGAAACATCCATGGCGTCATCATTAGCTTTCAGAGAGGACATCGTATCACCGCTGGGAGACTTGGAAGAAGAGGCGATATCCGATGGTAAGGCAGCAACAGAAGGCTGCAAGGAGGAGTGGTTTATCGAGATAGACACGTCATTGGTAGTAGTATTTAGAGAAGCTGTTATCGGGAGATCATCATTTCCGGTAGCAAGGGTTAGGACGTCATTCTCCCCGGAAGCCGCCATTTGCAATGGCGAGGAGAGCTTAGCCCTTAGCCAGCTTGGCCAAGGCAGAAAAATAAGGATAACTAATCAAAATAAGCACTTACCAGCTCGGCAGGCATATAAAAAGAAACACGGGACCTTCACACACAACACACACACGAAATAGAACACTGACAACGAAGAAAAATAACACACACCGACGAAAACTTGAGGAGCACAGAAAAAACACGACTAACCCACCGTGAGCAACTCAATGGGCTATAAGCAGTCGCCCGTCCCTAAATTAGGTTCACTGCCTCCAGGAAAGGGAGAGAGCCAGTGCCGTAAGACAAACACAACATCCATGCCTCACCGGGATCCGAACCCGCACACCTTTCGGACGAATGATCAGAAGCCATCGCTTAGACCACTGCGCCACCGGGGCGGCTCTAAGCTCTGTTGATTAGTGTTGTTCTTAAGATGGAAAACGCATGGCACTTGTAAGAGTTTGACAAAGGCCAAATTGTAACTGCCAGACGTCTGGCTCAGAGATTTTCCGAGACAAGAAGTCTTGTGGAGTGTTAACAATCAGCCGCGGAAATAGTTTCAAAAAGTGGTCCGAAGAGGAAAATCCACGAACCGCCAGCAAGGTGTGACCCACCATGATTAATCGATGCTAGATCTGAGCAAAGGCTATTTCGTATGGTACAAGCTAACAGAAGGAATACTACGGCGTAAACATTTTGAAAGATATTGTTTACCTATAAAGTAGAAAATACTTCAAATAATACTCAGTTATAACCGAACCCGCATCCCTTTCGTACGAATAATCAGAAGCCATCGTTTAGACCACTGCTCTACCGGGGCGGCTTTTGTGAGGTTGGATGAGGTTGTGTTTTTGTTAAAGGTTTGTGCTGCGCGTTAATAGTGATTAAGTTAATAAAACGTACCACCGATGGTGAAGTCAGGGGTGTGATTAGGTTTCTGAATGCGAGAAATGTCAGACCAAGTAAGATTCATCGGCAAATTTACGAAATTTATGGACAAAATACAATAAGTGCAGGAATGGGGTGGAAGCGGATTCGAGTGCTTAATGAAGTACGACAGGGCGTTCATGATGAATTGCGTAGTTGTAAGCCTTCTCTGGTCACGGAAGATTTGGTGAAGAGAGTGAATGAAAACACTAGGAAGAACCGACGCTTCATAATTTCTGATCTTTCAGAACATCTCCCTGAAGTTTTGAAATTATTACTGCAATAAATCATTTTAGAAAAGCTTCAGTACCGCAAAGTGTGCGCGCGATTGGTGCCAAAGATGTTGACGGAAGAGCACCAAACGAAGCGCATGGGATCTGGTTTGGAATTTCGGGGGCGGTACGTGGAGGAAGGGGATAATTTTTTAAGCCGTATAGTGACAGGAGATGAGACTTGAATCTTTTTTTTTTTTTTTTTTGGTTTGAGGTTTAACGACCACCGTGAGCACCTCAATGGGCTATAAGCAGTCGCCCGTCCCTAATTTAGGGTCACTGGTTCCAGGGAAGGGAAAGAGCCAGTGCCGTAAGACAAACACAACATCCATGCCTGACCGGGATTCGAACCCGGACCCCTTACGGACGAATGATCAGAGGCCAACGCCTTAGACCACTGCGCCACCGGGGCGGCAGACTTGAATCTAAACAGCAGTCCCTGCAATGTAAGCACATGGACACCCTTACTGCCAAAAAATTCAAACAGTCGATGTCAACGAGGAAACTCAACCTTATTGAACAGGAGAGAAAACATTTCAAGAAGAAAACCATTAAGAAAAAACAAGTGACATCAAATATTACTTAAAAATACAGGTGCACATTTCTACTCCATAAATGCTACTTGTTTATTTTTGTTTAACTACAGATGGCGACACCATTGATGTGCGCAGTAGAACCCAAATCATGATGCGCAAATATCTACATGACAGGGCTGAACATACATTAGGGTTAAGCAGCATACCTGAGCGAGTGAGTGCGGTAATTCCAATGTCCGTGCACCTACCACTGATGATGGCTATGAGTGTTAGCAGAACATATTTCGTTGTTATCGAGGTGCTTCGCAATCAAGATTATTTCCTCATAGAGATTATAGTTCGTTTTTAAAAAAATCAATAAGGTTTTAATTCAGTTTCATATTTCGTTGTTGTTAAGGAAATGTTTTACCTTCATTGTAAAAATTCATCTTGTTCAATTTTATCTGGTGCAGATTTTACAATATCATGAATTTTAATCTAAACTTCACAATTGAAAAAAGTTCACATTCTTTAAAGATATGAAGCCCCAACAGCAACTACGAATATTATAAGTACAGATACTTATTATTTTTCTTGATTTCAATTGCCAATACTATGTTAACATCATTTAACAATCTCCCGATTGCTGAACTTGCATAACGTGTGAAACAATAATTACGGACATTTAATGTCAATCAAATTAAAATATCGTAGCCACGTAAAAAGTATGTTCATCGGAAATTGGCAAAAATTGAACAACGATATATTTCATGTTCACTGTCTTTTGGGACAGGAAAGAATTGTGTGTGTGTGTGTGTGTGTGGAATTCCTGCCTAAAGGCACAAGAGTAAACGCGGCTGTTTATTGCGAGATCCTGAGAAAGTTGCGTCGTGCAACTCAAAACGAACGGCGTGGCATGCTGAAAAAGGGAGTTGCTCTTCATCATGACAACGCAAGGCCTCATGCCGCGAATGTGACACAAAACCTGGTCACCAAATTTGGATAGGAGCAGCTGGTCCACCACTATCTATTGTTTCTTCAGTTGAAAAATAATTTCTTGTCTGCAGACGGTTCGATGACGACATTGACGTGAAGACGAAGGTTGAGCAGCGGCTCGAATTTCAGGATGCAAAGGATATCCGGAAACTTGTGCAACAATATGACAAATGGTTTAAAAACCGTGGAGAATATGTTGAAATGTAGATTAAGGTATGCAGAATATATCGCACATTAAAAATTAGCTATCAATATATTTTGTTTTGTTCTATCTTCAAACACTACTTGCTTTCTGGATGTCCCTCGTACCTTGATCATGATGTTATCAACACCTGTCATTTTCTGGATCCACGAGTTCCTCTACCTATCCTTTCAAGCTATACTAAACATGCACCTCTACATGTGTACATATTTCTTTTATTAGTTTGCAGACACTGAATGCCTTTTCCTAAAGTTACGGTTTCTGACATTGATGCATAAGAACTGGAAGGAAGCGCTTTTGAGACAAAATTTTACTGTTGCTTGCAGATGCTCTCCAACAAGCTTTGTACGCCTACTGATATCTTCTTCAATGCGGCTTTTGCTCAGTACCTCTTGTCCAAGGTAAATGAACGTACTACTTACTCCCAGATTTGCTCCATCAATCGATGGCCAAGATAAATGAGCGTACAGATTTGCTCATCAATCAATGTCCAAGATAACTCCCAGATTTGCTCCATCAATCGATATCCAAGATAAATGAACGTACTACTAACTCCCAGATCTCTTCTATTAACCGATGTCTAAGGTAAATGAACGTACTGCTCACTCAAAGATTTTGCTACATCAATCGATGTCCACGATAAATGAACGTACTGCTCACTCCAAGATTTTCTCCATCAATCGATGTTCAAGATAAATGAAAGTACTGCTCACTCCCAGATTTGTTCTATCAATCGATGTCAAAGATAAATGAACGTACTGCTCACTCCCAGATTTGCTCCATCAATCGATGGCCAAGATAAATGAGCGTACAGATTTGCTCATCAATCAATGTCCAAGATAACTCCCAGATTTGCTCCATCAATCGATATCCAAGATAAATGAACGTACTACTAACTCCCAGATCTGTTCTATTAACCGATGTCTAAGGTAAATGAACGTACTGCTCACTCAAAGATTTGCTACATCAATCGATGTCCACGATAAATGAACGTACTGTTCCATCAATCGATGTCCAAGATAAATGAACGTACTGCTCACTCCCAGATTTTCTCCATCAATCGATGTTCAAGATAAATGAACGTACTGCTCACTCCCAGATTTGTTCTATCAATCGATGTCAAAGATAAATGAACGTACTGCTCACTCCCAGATTTGCTCCATCAATCGCTAAGTCTTTAGCATTCGGACACCACAATGTTTTGGGACAAATGGCTTTATTTTCGCAATTATTAGTTAGTCGGTCCACATCTTGCTTGCGTGACAGCGGCAACACGTCGAGGTGTACTATCAACCAATTTCCAGTAGGTCTTGACAGGAATGGCTCACCAGTTAGCGTGCAAAGCTGCTGACAGAGTGGAGAGCCAAGACTGTCGTTGTGGTCGATTTCGTATCAGTCACTCCAGTTAACCCCAGATGAGTTCTGTGGGTGTATGGTCAGAACTCAAAGCAGGCCAGCCTAACAATTCCACCAGATTTTCAAGAAACCAGTCGTACACACGCCATACACTATGGCTGGTAGCTCGATCATGTTGGAAGAGACGACGGTCATTTCCATAATACTGCCACATTGCTGGTAGGGAACAATTACCCAGAACGGCAAGGTACACTTTAGAGTTCGTGGCTTGTTATATAGCAACCAAAGGACTGAGTCCCATCCACGAAAAGCAACTCCATACCATGATGTAGTCTTCGCCAAACTTAACAGTTGGAAGAACTCACACAGTCCGACGAAAATCGGTCGCCAGGCTGTCGCCAAATCCAAACACGCCCATGAAATTGGAATACTGAAAAGCGTTACTCATCCCTCCAAAGAACAGCTTTCCAGTCGCCCACAGTCCGATTGGAAGAGTGAAAAGCGTGACTCATCACTCCAAAAAACAGGTTTCCAGTCGCCCACAGTCCGATTAGAAGAGTGAAATGCGTGATTCATCACTCAAAAGAACAGCTTTCTAGTCGCCTACAGTCTGATTGGAAGAGTGAAAAGCGGGACTCATCACTCCAAAGAACAGCTTGCCGCCCCGGTGGCGCAGTGGTCTAAGCGATGGCCTCTGATCATTCGTCCGAAAGGGTTTCGGGTTCGAATTCCGGTGAGGCATGGATGTTGTGTTTGTCATACGGCACTGTCTCTCTCCCTTCCCTGGAACCAGTGACCCTAAATTAGGGACGGGCGACTGCTTATAGCCCATTGAGTTGCTCACGGTGGTCGTTAAACCTTCAATCAAAAAAAAAAAAAAAAAAAAAAGAACAGCTTTCTAGTCGCTCACAGTCCGATTGGAAGAGTGAAATGCGTGACTCATCACTCCAAAGAACAGCTTTCCAGTCGCCCACAGTCCGATTGGAAGAGTGAAAAGCGTGACTCATCACTCCAAAGAACAGCTTCCTAGTCGCTCACAGACCGATTGGAAGAGTGAAAAGTGTGACTCATCACTCCAAAGAACAGCTTTCCAGTCGTCCATAGTCCAGGAACGACGATAGACGCACCGCTCCAAACGGCCTTCGAATTCACGGTAGTGATGTGTGGCTTGTGCGCCGCTGCTCTGCCATAAATAACCCACACTGTGTAACTCTCTGCGAATAATTATGGTACTAACCGAGCCATTAGAAGCATTTCCTACTTCAGCAGCGATGGAAACTGCAGTAGAAAATGTGATTTCTTAGCATTTCTTACCATGGTTCTTTTGTCACTTTCCGTTAGTTTGTGCGGCATCCCTGAACGTTTTTTCGCTGTAATTGCACCGTTCCGCTTTCATCTCTTCACGACATCACTAACAGTCGATTTTGATATGTTTAGTTTATCTGCAATGTTCCGTATGATAATGTTATTTAAATGGCATCATATGACCAGCAAACGCTGGAATTCAAAAATTTCCAGCCCAAGCTGGAATTCGAAAATTTCCAGTCTACGCGGTATCATCATCATCATCATTGTCAACCATTATCAATCCACTGCTGGACGAAGGTCTCCCTAAGTTTCCTCCACAACGGTCTGTCGTGTGCCAGTCTCCTCCATGTCACTCCCGCATATTTACGAATTTCATCCACCCATCTCTCATGTGGTCTTTTTCTGGGTCTTTTCCTGTCCCTTGGAATCCAATCTAAAATTTCGGCTGTCCATCTATGGTCTGTCCTTCTGGCAGTATGTCCAGCCCATTGCCATTTCAGGGATTTAACTCTGATCATGATGTCTTCCACTCTTGTCATTTTTCGGATCCACGAATTCCTCTTCTTATCTCTCCTGGTTATACCAAGCATGCACCTCTCCATGCTGCTTTGAGTTGTCTGCAGCCTTTGTATGTCTCTTTTAGTTAAGGTCCACGTCTCTGCACCATACGTAAGCACTGGAAGGATGCATTGATCAAACACTTTTCTTTTAAGACATAATGGCATATTGCTCTTGAAAATTATGCTGTTTCTTCCAAAAGCTCTCCAGGCAAGTTTTGTACGCCGATTAATTTCTTCATCAATGTGACCCTCACTTGATATCTGCTGTCCAAGATAAACATACGTATCTGTTATCTCCAGTTTTTCTCCATCAATCGATAAATCTTCATTTCTTGTAAAAGCATTGAACATCACTTTTGTCTTCTGAAAATTCATTTTTAATCCCACTTCTTTACTCTTGTCAGCAAGTTCCTGGATCATACTCTGCAGCTCTGATGGGGTAGTTGCAAAAATGACTACGTCATCAGCAAAACGAAGGTGGGTTAGATAATCTCCATTAATCTTTATCCCTTTGTTTTCCCAGTTCAGTGATTGAAAGACATTTTCCAATGTGGCATTAAAGAGCTTCGGAGATATGGTGTCACCTTGTCTCACTCCCTTTCCAATTTTTATGTGTGTTGTATTTTCAAACAGCCGAATCTTTGCACTTGCATTTTCATAGATGTTATTAATAATATTAATGTATGCATCTTCAATACCGCAGGATTTCAGAGCCATGGTAACTGCTGATGGTTTCACCGAATCAAAGGCTTTTTCATAATCGACAAAAGCCATGCACAATGGAAGTTCATATTCCCTTGCTCTTTCAATTAGTTCTCTCAGTACGTGGATATGATCTATTGTGCTGTAGCCACTCCTGAATCCAGCTTGTTCTCTCGGTTGAGCCATGTCCAGTGTTACCTTCAAGCGGTGTGAAAGAACTTTAGTG
Organism: Macrothele yani; assembly: GCA_039090855.1. Lineage (NCBI taxonomy): Eukaryota > Metazoa > Arthropoda > Arachnida > Araneae > Macrothelidae > Macrothele > Macrothele yani. Next base: position 28,043,899 of record CM077005.1, read on the forward strand.
AAGATTTTATAAACCACTGATAGGAGGCTGATAGGTCTGTAGTTCCTGAGATCCTCAATGTCACCTTTTTTATGTAGCAGGATCATTGCAGCATTGTTGCAATCCTCAGGAATCTTCCCTTCATTAAGGCATCGAGTGAAAATTTGGGCGAGTACTGTTTCAATTTCTCCACTTGCTTCTTGTATGATGTCTATAGTAATTCCATCTTCTCCTGGAGCTTTCCCCCGCTTCATGTTCTTGATTGCATGAGCAACTTCTGCTGGGAGGACTGGAAGAACTCTGGTACCTTTCATGATGTCTGGAGTACATGTATCATCCCTTTCATTTAATTTGGAGTAGAAATCTTTCACTCTTGTCAAAATTTCGCCTCTATTTCTTGTTATAGAACCATCTTCTTTTCTCAGAGCCATAATCTGTTTTCTTCCCATACTGAGATGTCCCTTTGCTATCTTTAGGCTTTGGTTGTTTTCAATTGCTTTCCTCACTAGCTCACAGTTGAATTTCCTTACGTCTTCAGTGATACTTTTTCGTGCTGTCTTGCATAGCTCTATATATTCCACTTTGGAAGTCACATCTTCTTTAGTTGTCCTCATCTCTCTTCTTTTTTGCATCAACATTTTGGTTTTCCTGATAATTTGTTTAAATGCAACTTGTTCTTAGACCCAGCTAATTTTGTTGCTGTTTCCATAAGAGCTTTGGTTACTTTTCTGTTAACTTCAGAAATATCCACTTCTTCCGATGTTAGGCCTTCTAAAGCAGAGAATCTGTTCTTCAGTTCCAACTTGAAAGTATTATGGTGTTTTTTAAGGTTGGTTATGTCAATACATTTTGTTTGTCTTATGAGCTTGCCACGTTCCAGTTTAGTGTTGAGGTGCATCTTACATCTCACCAATCTATGGTCACTACCTGTGTTGAACTTGTTCAGCACACTGCAGTCGTCGATGACGAATTTTTTGTTACACATAATAAAATCAATTTCACTTGTCGTCCCAATTGGATGTCTCCATGTCCATTTCCTGTGTGGCTTTTTCTTGAAAAAGGAATTCAAGATAGAAAAATCCTTCTGCCTCTGCAAACTCAACGAGAGTATTTCCACGCTGGTTTCTGTTGCAGTGACCGAATTTACCTACTGAAGTTTCATTCTGTTGCCGGTGCCCTATTTTTGCATTGAAATCTCCCATAATTATCTTCAAGTGCTGCTTACCTTTATTATTTAGATGACGAATTTCCTCATAAAATTCTTCAATTTCTTCTTCAGGATGACTTGTGGTGGGTGCATAAGTTTGAATAATCTGAGCCTGGTATCTTCTCGATAGTTGGATAACGAGTCGTGCAGCTCTGTCAGAGGAACTTTCAACTTCTACCACTTTATCCTTCAGTTTCTTGTTTATTATAAATCCAACACCACTAGTTCTGCCAGTATCTGTCCCACGATAATAGAAGAGATGTCCACTTTTCTGTTCAATGAGATCTTCTCCTTTTCTCCTTACCTCACTTAGCCCGACGATGTCCCACTTGATCCTTTGTAGTTCCTCTTCCAATTCAAGAAGCCTTGAATCAGAAGATAGGGAGCGTCCGTTGTAGGTAGCCAAGGTCAGCATCAAATGGCAGCCTAGTCCGGTCCTCCGGGGATTCTTAGCACCCTCTGCCTTCATGTCGCACTGGCCGCTGCCTTGGCCAGGTACATTCCAGCTGCCGGAGACTGAGGGCCAAGATTTAAGTTGTAGAGTCATTTTGGAGGTGTTTGGCCATAACTCACCACGCTGGCCAAGCGGGTTGGTGAGTGTGGGATAGCATTTCCTCTGATCCCGATGGTATAGTTATACCGCTATTTGCGGTCGTCAGAGCCCCTTTAGTGGGAACAGGATGCACCACGAGAAGGCGGGGTTGACATTTGTCAAGAGAGGCTGTGATGTTACGCATCACCTGACCTTACATACGCGGTATACCTGCTTCCAAGTTGCTGATAACAAGACACAATACTTCGGCTTTATATACGTACCTATACACTCACAGCGCAACTTCCTGTGCAACAGTTCTTTGCACTCATGCAAATATTTGGTAGTGTCCAGATACTTTTAATAACGTAGTGTTTGTTCTGGGTTTTATATAAGACTACCATGAGAAAATGTTAGGGAATAGGCAGTTGCCTGTCGTTAATTTACGGCTACTTGTTCCAGAGGAGGGAGAGAGCCAGCGTCTTCAAACAATCACACCATCCTTGCTTCATCCAAAACCTGCGTCCTTTGATATGGCCATAGGATTGATGAAAACGCAATGACTCAGACAACGTTTCCACATGATCTGTCTATTTCGGTTTATAGAATCCTTCGTTGTCTGGGGATAGAAATTAATATGCTTAGATTTTTGAGATTGGGGTTTCATCGTGATAATTCGTGCAGTGTACTGGACGCCCTCAATATTTATTGGAGATCTAACTGATTTTCTTGGTGGTAGTCTGCACATTACATTAATGTGCTGGATACATTGCAAGGCTGAAGGACGATAGATGGACAAAAGTTATACTATAGTGGCTGCCATATGAAGGTAAAACATCAGCTTAAAGACCTGAAAGAAGATAGTCCATTGATGTAAGGAACCTGTCCCGGTGATGCAGTGTTCTAAGCGATGGCTTCTGATCATTCGTCTGAGATAGGTCCAAGTTCGAATCCCGGTGAGGCATGGATGTTGTGTTTGTCTTACGGCCCTGGCTCTCTCCCTTCCTTGGTGTCAGTGGCCATAAATCAAGGACGGGCGACTGCTTTTAGTCCATTGAGTTGCTCACGATGGTCGTTAAGACCCCAATAAAAATGATATAAGGTAAACAATTGGAATTCTTTGGCACAAACAAGCTCAGGATGGAAATAGGTGGAAAGAATTGGGAGATACATATAGCCAGAAGTAGCTTAAAAAAATGGTTAAAAGAAAGAAAGAGTCTGCGTTGGCGAAAGGGAAGATGTTCCATGGTGGCTTCAGTTTTAACCCTTTAACGACCATAACGCCCGTACATGCAAACGACCATAGCCGCCGGAAACACTCTTCTAGAGAGAGACTTTCTACCCTTACGTGTTCTTCAAATCTGCACAAAGTATGAGAGATCAGCTGGAGTCAACCCTCCCCCTTCCAGTCACTATTGTTATTAAACAAAGAAGTGAACCAGCATACAGTTTCGGGCGTTATGCTATTTAGAGTGATAAAAGATATTTGGGTCATGGCCGTTAAAGGGTTAATGATAGGATAATTTCCCTCCTTAGGGAAAGGTACTTTGAGAGGACGGTTCTATCTCGGACGAATGGTCACAAGCAAGGACCTCATGCCACCGGGGTGGTGAATGTAAGGGTCAGCAACTGTTTGAACCACTTGTCCTTGTAAGATACAAAAATCTTCTTGCTTTGCCAGTTAAATTGTGCAGGTCGCCCTTTGGACGCGGGGTCCAAGTCGCATGATGGGTGATATGTTTGTCATACGGCAGTGATACTATCCTTTTAATGAAGCAAATGACCCTAAATAAGGGACGGGCAATTCCTGTAACTCTACAAATTCACGTGGTTCATTAAAATACGCGAAAAGAAAAATTCAAGCAATTCTACCTCGCTGAGAGTTTGAAGCCGAATGGTTTACTTTAAGTTTTAATGCGGAAACATTACTTTATGAACAGGATTTTATTTAGACTGAACCAATAAAGGAAGGAAAATCGGGAAAAGCAGTTTTCTGAGAGAATGCATCTGCTGCTAGCCTCCTCCAATTCTCATAAAAGTCATAATGGCGAAGTGAGCCTTTCATTTGGGGATCTCATATAGACTATTACGAACTTCTGAAATGCTCTCTTTTGAAATATTTCTTGTTTATGTATTCTTCATCAAAATACATGCGGATATTATCAGTTAAATTGTTCACTGATGTTCGTTCGTATCTCTCATCCATACTTATGAGCATATGGAAGTCGTAAGTTTAAGAACGCTTTTATTAGCTTCCTTCTTTTATGACTCTAGTGAAGGAGTGCTTTAGTAACACTGTAACTTCAGCTTTCCTGCTTTTTTTCTTTCTTTACCTTTTCATCGTCTTCATTAGTTCTTCATGTGAAGATAGTTTCGATGAACACTTTTCTCAGAGCTATAAAATATCATCAACTTTTACGATGCTGTTCTTCCTGTTAACATGTATATTAAATTCTGGCAAATGGCCAGGGTTCTTAAAGGGTATTTTTGAGTAAATTTCCAATAATCTTCAAAGCAACCCATGAAGGTGACTTATTCGACTTTAAGCGAGATGGAAGTTGCTCAGAAATTAGAAGATAAGAGCTTAGGATCTTATCTCTTAATACGGCGAGATGCTTTTCCCGATCACGCACTGCTTCTTGTTTTTGCGCTAATGATTTCTGAAAATAATAATTAGTCTGAAAGTTATCAAAATATTAACGGCATCTGATCTTCGACGATTGTTACATAGCTAATGGCATGTATACATTTTATGGATTCTGAATCCATTAGAAGCTATAACGCCGTTGTTATTAAACAAATATCAAATAAATATGTTAGAGCGATGAAGGTAACACACAGATTTAGCAAAAATATATGGATCTCCTAATCGTTTGATATAAATTGCTGGCCACCCAAAATGCAACACCAAGAAGGACATGAGATAGCAAAGACAGATTTACTGGACACATAACAACAGATACAAAGATGAAACGATTGAACTTACAGACCCGTGCGAATTGCGGAACATGCAGACATCAATAGTTCGTGTGGCGCCCATGGCTGGCAATAACGGCCGCTACACGCCACGGCATCGAACGAAAGAGGCTTTTGATGTGGGCTTGGGGTATGTCGGTCCAGGCTGCTTCCACACGTTGCCACAGTTCATCAGGGGTAGCCACTGGTGGTGCTTTCCGGGCCACTCGGTTGCCGATCAGCGACCAGACGTGTTTGATGGGCAACATATCGGAAGAACAGGCGGGTCACGGCAACAGTGACACCTGGTGGGCCGTGAAGAATTGTTGCACGATGCGTGCCACTTGCAGGCGCGCATTGTCCGGTTGAAACGTGGCCGCTGGCAGGTCCTGCAGGTAAGGGGGGACTACAGGCTCCAAAACGTCGGAGATGGTGCGGTGGCTGTTCAGTGTACCGGCGATGCGTAATAGAGGGGTGCGGGTGTCATATCCAATTGCGCCCCATACTATAACGCCAGGCGACGGACCGGTATGGCGATGCATAATGCAGGCGTTATACAGTCTCACTCCGCGGTGCCGCCACACGCTGATCCGGCCATCGTGGTGTTGCAGGCAGAAGCGGGATTCGTCGGAGCAGACAATATCGTGCCATTCCGTAGTCCAGGTGCTACGTTCAACGGCTCACTGCCGCCGCACTCGCCGGTGATGTAACGTCAATGGTAATCGGAGCAATGGGCGCCGTGCGACAAGTCCCTGCTCCTGCAAACAACGTTGAACGGTACGTGCTGTGACACAGGTTGTTGCGCAACACACCCTAATTCCTGCGCTAACGTTCGTGATGTGGTGGTGCGCGAGCCTTCAATGCCCGCCGCACAACATGCCGGTCCAACCATGTTACATGGAAATGTTATTTTTCAGTTTACCAGCAAATACAGCTGTATTTTGCCATAATATTGTTGATCACGTTATCCTCTGTATTCCGTTATTATGCTGTTTAAATTTCGTTGGTATCAGACGTCTCTTTCTTGGTGTTCTTTTTTCACTTTCCGCCAGTGTATATATATAACGTTTGCAATTCAAATAGATCAAATTTCCATAGTCTAAATTAAATCAAAAATTTTAATTTCAGTACGTAGAAGGGAAAAAATCATTCGGCATGATTATTTGAGAAACGTGTTAGCAGGTGTACAGCAGAAAATGTTCAAAATGTAAAAGACAAGTGGGTGGGCTTGTAAAAATCATTATGCTCAGTAAAGGATATAAAAAAATCCAGGCAAATATGATAAGTTGGAACAAGCCTTAGCATTATGGATAAATCATAAACGCTAAACAAGGTATCATTAGAATTGTTATTCCACATTCGAAAAAGGTCGAGCAATTTGGGGTCCAGCTGAGCTGGAAACGTTTCCTATATGGGGTTATATTAAGTGCTTGTACTTCACTAACAATGAAATTTTAATACAATATTATTAGAACTCTCCATTAGTGGCAATACCTATTAGGACGGGGTTACGCGGCCTAGTCGAAATCTTTTGAAAATTTCTGACTTCTTTGTTTCTCCAAATATTCGTAGAAAAACGAGCACAGTTAAGAAAATTAATCCCTCCTTCTCCCGCCATTTGTTTTCAGAAAGAGAACCGCAGTGATTATTATTTTCTCTCTTTATACAGCCAGACAAACAAACGTTGGCGGGTTAACGAGGTTTAAGTGCTTTGATTGCGTTTCTTTTAAAAAAATGTTTCGTTGCAAGCTAAGCTTTCCAGCTGTTGACATGAAAACATTTCCGCGTTGCCACCGATCTCTGAAGGCGTATTAAACATCATTCTTCCGAGTTTGTTATTGTTTACGCAAAAATCCGTTTAGAGCCTTTTGAAGTCGTGTAGGTGGTGAGAACTGGTCACGTGATCAATGGCAGAAGCAGGTGAGTGAAAGTAATAGTTTGTTATGATACCTAAGGCTTTGTGACAGCGTTGAAAGAATATTGTGTTATGAATGGACATATAAGCAGGGCCTGATTTCTGCATGTGCACAGTGCCTCAAAATTTGAGGGGGGCTCCAAACTACCTCGAAAAAACAAATATATTTTTAAGTCTCTTCTTGCCAGATTAATGAAAAAAGAGACTGCTTTGTTAACGATTATTTGGGACAATATTGCAACGAATAAACAGTTAACACTTCCCTTTCAATCTTCCATGGGCAATTTTTCGTTAGTTTTACCAATATATGAGTCAATTATTGATTTCATCATGAATTTCGTGAGAAAAAATTTCGAACTGTTCGAGAAAAGAATTCAACCAGTTGTTAGGGATTAGAAATGGATTATGAATCCTCAAGAAGGAAGAAAATACCCAAGAACCGACTTCTAGATGATTCATGAACTCCAGACGTTGTTTTTAATAATCGAGATTCCTTCATCACTCAAACGTTTTAAGTAATATGCGACAATCTTGTTTCACGGTTGCAAACCAGAAAGAAGTTATATGAGGAATTGGACTCTAGATTTGGATTTGTCTACAAAAATGACCTAAGTGATGTGATGGGAGCAGCTGAATTTTTGTAAAAGCAGTATTTAAATGAACTTGCAGAATACTTTGCTGAAGAGTTCCTTCAGTTTCGAATCGTGACGAAACAATTCGTTCACTGTGAGCACAGATCCCTTCACTTGCCTTGGGAAGTTAAGGGACTTGAATTTAGTTCATATTTTTCCCATTGTTGGCACATACCTGAGGATTTTTTTACCAATACCAATATCCAACTGTTCAAACGAACGCTCGTTTGTGGTTTTGAAAAGAACAAAGCTTTATAGTCTAAATTAAAGAGTCAATTGATGCTCTTCCATTAAAAGCGATGTAACAGCAGATTTAAGTTTTGCCGATATAATTGATGATTTTGCAGCCATAAAAGGTAGAAAAAAGTCACTTCTTAATGTCCTGCTGACAATTCAACAGTTAAAAATTATCAAGTATTTTTTAAATATTTTTATTCATACATTTTTAATGGTTTGTTTAAAAATAGGGTGTGACTTATAATCACGCTCCTGTAATAGCATGTAAGTATGGTTTGTTTTTCCTTGAGATCTCATATCACTGGTGAAGCCGATATTCGGAGCAATACGGTATATTTATTATACATGAAAGGCATTTCACCAAAACATGTTTAATTTACTAAACAAAATTGTTAATATTAGTTTTGTGAGAACAAGATTTGTGAATCAATATTCATAATTATGTAGGATTTATTTTCACGTAAATGAAAATACGGAAAAAATGTAAATGACACTACTTTATTTAAAGACTGTTGTAATAATTTACATGGGCTGTTGCAATTATTTATACCACAGTGTGTGTTGTCAGCTGTAACATTTTGTGAGGGATTACTTCTTACAGCTTAAACTACCATCGGTTCATTATTTCCATTAAATTCATGGTTGACTAAAGGTTTTAAATTATATTTCTGGGAGGATAGTTATTAGCACGTCTTTTGTAAAAAAATATCGTGCTTCTGTTATCGGTTTGTCTGTCCGTCTGTACCCATGATATCTCTGCAACTATTAGTCCGATTTGAAAAATCATTTTTGCATTGGGAAGCTTGAAATATGCAAATGATGATCCTTCATTTCGTTTTTTTTTACGATGTGCAATTTCGCCGGTAGAGGGCGTAAATGCAGATGAAGTCGAATTCAAAAATACGTTTTATTCCACATATTTGCTTCTAAACATCCGATTGAAAAAAAAATATATTTTCGATTCCATTTATGCCGAAGAGTATTTTAGATACAGTTACTTGTTTCAAATTACGGATAGATTTTCCGCTAGGGGGCGTAAAAGTAAATTACATTTTTCCCGATAACTCTTCTTCTAAAACTCCAATTTTAAAAAAAAAAAATTATTCAGCGGATATATCTCCTGATGGAAAAATCTTTTGCGTATAATTTCAAATTTTTGGTAAGGAATACTTTGGCCACCAAGGGGCGTAAGTGTTAATTTTTTGCTTCTGATGTATTTGCCATAAAATCGGAGCTTCTAAAATATCGATTGAAGAACTTCTTTCGTGGACTGATCCACTCACATCGATAAACCTTTTCGGAATATTTTCTTCTTAAAATACTCCACAGTTTCTCCGCCAGGGGGCGTAGATGTACGTCTTATTTTTGTCAATATCTCTACTTCTAGAAGTCCGATTTGAAAAATTCCTTCTTTGTTGGATAGTGTTTTTCGTGTGACATGTTTATCATATAATTTCAAAATTTGCAATTAATTCATAGACTTACCGCTAGCGGCGTAGGTGAAAATTGCGTTTCCCCCTATATCTCTGCTTCTAAATCTCCGATTTGAAAAATTCTTTCTGCACCGAATACAGCTCCTAATAGGAAATCGTTTGTACATATTTTCTAATTTTTGAAACAAATGGTTTGGCCACCAGGTGGCGTAAGTTTTAATTTCCGCTTCTGTTGTATTTGCAGCAAAATATGAGCTTCTAAAATCTTGACTGAAAAAAAGTCGTTTGTTGACCGATACTACTCATGTCGACAAACCTTTTAGGAAAATTTTCTTCTTAAAAAAATGCACGGTTTATACGCCAGGGGGCGTAGATGTATATCTTAGTTTTGTCAATATCTCTACTTCTAAGAGTACGATTTGGAAAATTCGTTCCTTGTTGGACAGTGTTTCCGATGCGAAATGTTTTTCCTATAAATTCAAAATTTTCAAGTAAATCATAGACTTTCCGCTAGGGGGCACAAAGGTAAATTGCGTTTTCTGCGTTATTTCTGCTCCCAAAGCTCTGATTTGAAAAATTCTTCCTGTATCGCATACAAGGCCTGATGGAAAATATTTTTCACATAATTTCTAATGTTTGGTAAAGAATGGTTTAGCCACCAGGGGTCATAAGTGTTAATTTCTGCATCTGAAGTATTTGTTGCAAAATCTGGGTTCCTGAAAACTCGACTAATTTTTTTTTTCTTCGACCGATACCACGCATATGGATAAACCTTTTGAGAATACTTTCTTCCTAAAATAATGCATGGTTTTCCCTCCAGGGGACGAAAAGTCACATCTTATTTTTGTCGGTATCTCCGCTTCTAAAAGTTCGTAAGCTCACGATTCCGTTTACAGCAATATCTGAGGGATTAAAAACCCGATTGAAAATCTTCTTTCTTTGGTCAGATCTATTGTTTTCCATACCGGTTAAATTGACTTTGAATAACTTTGATAAATTTAATTTGCCTCAGAACGGATTCAAAAGACGTGCTTATTACACCCGAAAATTCGGTGTCATCTTTCTTCTTTGTTTTGAAAATGATACTATAAAACTAAAAAGAATTCCAGAGTAATTAATGTTGCAGCTGAAAGCTCTGCGCATGCGCGGAAGTACAAGTGGTGTGAATGCTCGTCTGTTACAAACCACATTGGCTATAAAGTTGATTAGCATGTGGAATGTATTTTAATGTTTTACCACTAGAAAAATTGCCTGCAAAAAAAATATTTACCAACAGATATTCTTTTCAACTGTTGGCTGAAAATTTTAATCGAGGGGGCCCCAGACATAAGATGTGCACAGGGCCTCCGCTGACCTAAATCGGGCCTTGAATATAAGTGTATATATTAAGTGTACAAATAAGTTTTAAAAGCGTTTTAAGACAACGCAACATGTAATTTGAGAGAAAACAACAATACCTGTACGAATCAAAATATGTGCCGTCATTATCTATCACCTTCCGCCATCGGTCGGGCAGCTGACGGATTCCAGCCATGAAGAATACTTCGTCGTGTAACGCGATGAAGTCGTCAACCCATTTTTGCACTTCGTTACATGTCCTCAACCCTGCAGCAGACAGTCCATGTTGTATCGATCGGAAAGAATTATAGTCTGAAGGGGCTATGTCAGGACTATACGCTGGGTGCTCCAAAACTTCCCAGCCAAGCGTCAATAACGTTCCCTCGACCAATTTCAGTACATGCGGCCTAGCATTGTCATGCAGTAATTTCACGGGACGCAGTCATTTGCATGTTAATGGACGTTTCCGACAGATTTCCCGGTTTAATCGCAGCAATTGTTGCTTTTAGCGGTCAGCAATAACAGTTTGACCCTGTTCCAGAATTTTATAACAGATCCCACCAAATGCACAGTAGAACTATCATATCACACCAAATGAACAGCAGAACTTTCTTGGAGTGGATATTGAGTTTTTCGGTGTCGAAGTCGTTGCTTCACCGGGTTCTACCTAGTGTTTCTTTTTTTGCGTATGGGATTATCGTGGTACGATATCCACTTTTCATCACCCGTAAGAATTTTTCACATTAAATACTTCCTGTGATGTTTATTCAATAGATTCAAAAACGTCATGACACGCTCATCCTTGTTCCTCTGGCTTAGGTCATGTGACACCCATTTTTCTTCCTTCTGAATCTTTCCCATTGCGCAAAAACAATTGGAAATGGTTTGCTGGTTACTCCTAGTTGTTCAGCTTGTTCTTTTTGCGTTTGAGACGAATCTTCATTCAGCAATGTTTGCAGTTCCTCATGTGTAACCTTCTGCGGGGCCCCCGCTAAGTTCGCGATCGCTAACATCAAAATCACCTGCTTTAAACTGTCTAAACCAAAACACACACGTGCATTTCGATACAATATTCTTCCCCAGAACAGAGCAGATCGGTGCACATGCTTTTGCAGAATTTTTTGTTTCGATGAAATTTGTAGCGAATCCAGTGTCGAATAAATTCAGTATCGCTTGCCATCTTTCACCAACCGATGTGCAAGTGCGTTTGACTGTTGAGCAAACTTCTGTGTCACATTTTATATTCTGGGCCATTTACTGCCGCATGACAACAACGCGGAGGAATGTCGGATATGTAAATTAACGGTATGTGTCACATAAAAAGGCTTTAAAACTGATTTGTACACCTAATAGTTAACCGCTTGTGTGTTAACACACTAAGCAAAAAGAGGTGAATACACACTAACCAGTTTAAAAGGTAAGCCGTTTTTTTTGACGGAAACAATAGCATTTCCTTCGGTTCAAAGCCACATCTAGTGATATAGAACGCTCGCAGCGGAAACAAACCCGTATCGTATCCGAACTCAGAACCTGTCGGCGAGAATATTAATTTGCAATAGCTTTACGTTTGTTCTATTGTATGACGACATTGAAGTGTGTAAGAATTTTGAAGCAGTATTTCAGTGATTAAATTTTTCATTCATTTAGATTTTATTATCGCTAAAAGAATAATTGCGTTTGCAATTATTCATCTGCTTTCTTATCCAGAGAAGTCACCCCACAGTTCCGGCCCTATCTTGTGTGGTGCGTCTTGGATATGATTCGAGATAGTGTGGCACGAGTAACGTAACAACAGATAGCATTGTTTGGCAGCAGGAATAGCTATATAGGAAAACAATCATATAGAGAGCTGGGCGGCTATTTTATACGTGACTGTGTTATCTTTTTATATTCCATTGTTCTGTTAAGTTGTAATTAGCTTCCCTATTTGATAACATTACGGAAGAAGTTTCCATCGTGCTCAAATGGCGAGAATTTTATCTTGTAGATTTGTACTTGAAAAGCTATTATTTCATTTTTAGCATCTCTGCATGCCTGTTAACATTCTTATCATACGCTGCCTTCAAGTGCATATAAAGTACTAGAGTACTTAATTAGAAGCAATATTCTTTTCCTTTCCTCAAAGGGATTTGAATGAAAGGCACAAATCTTATTACGTACTCTTTTTTTTTTTTTTTTTCACCGTTATCTTGCCGAAATCTTCCTGAAAATCCCAGTAATCGCGACAAGACTTGAGCTCAACGCATCATTTAGAAGATTCATTTTTAAAATCAGCGGGTGTATCTGATAAATTTTCTTCTCTAAAACATACACACCCATGTGCTATCAGATCATCTGTGCGCGAGCATATGTGATAATTACAGTCAGCGGGTTCCTACACTCGAAGATTTTTCCAGCTATATACTAGGAGATAAACAGCGAATTAAACAAAAGCAAGCTAATTCGTTTGCAGTTATCGTAATACAGTGTGCCTCACTCGCTACATTGCCCAAGTTTTTTTTAATAACATCGTTCATAATTACAGTAATTGCATGATATTTGGCATGGAAAACAATTATATCATAAGAGATGTTGAAAGTGTCCGCCCTGTGCATCGAGACTGGATTGAACACGAGACTCCGTGTTTCGAAAAGTTGACACAGGTTGCTCCGGCGTTATCGCCGCCACTGCCACACAGATGTTGGATTGTTTTGAAACACCAGTGATTTGAGATACCCCCAGAGAAAGAAATCAGGGAATGGTAGGTAAGGAGATCGAGGTGGCCACATTCCTTTAGAAATCACGCGATCTCCAAAGAATGACTCAATTTCAGCCACACTCACATGCGATGTATGGCAAGTTGCCTCATCTTGTTGGAAATATCCAGAAGTTAGCTCTTCAGGGTGCAATTGGTTAACGAATGCCTGAAAATTTTCTATGTAGATGGCTGTTATGACCGTATCCTGAAAGATGATTTCTAAAGGAATGTCGCCACCTCGATCTCCTGACCTAGCACCCTCCTATTTTTCCTCTGGCAGTATCTCAAAACAAGCTGATATCCCTTGAGGCATTAAAGAACAACATCTGCGAGACAGTGGCAGCGATTACGCCGGAGCAACTGGCGCGGACTTTCCGAAATATGGAGTCTCGTGTTCAAGTCTGTTTCGATGAACAGGGCAGACACTTTGAACGTCTCTTATGATGTGGTTCTGTTTTCCATGGATGAAGGTATGTTCTAAGCAAATATCGCCCAATTACTGTAATTATTCACGACGTTATTAACACAAACTTTGGTAACGTAGCGAGTGGGATGCACTGTATAAGATTGAGGGTGAAACTTTAAGCAACTAGAAGGTTTTTAGAGGAGTTCAATCAATGGCGGACTGGCAATCCATAAATGCCCTTGGAAAGTGATTTTGGGCGGCCAACTGCTGGGGAAAATTATCAAGGTATCCCTCCTTCTCTAAAAATAAAAGACAATAAAAAATGGTATGTCAGCATCACCGTTTATTGTTTAACACTTTAACCGCCTGGAGCAAATTAACTCGGGGTTAGCAAAATAAGCTGAAAGCAGGTTGAACAAACATATTCGCTTGTTGATCTCAAAGACTACATACAGTCTTGTCACGGTTATACGTATTCAAAGAATACAATGTGGTTTGCTACAAATATTTATTTTTTCAAGTTTACCATGGTTTCGCTGGGTATTGACCTAGCTTCATCAGGACAAATGGCACGTAAATATTCAAATTGTATATAACATCATAAATGGTGTTTACAGTCACGTGTTTTGGTTAGATGATTCCATGCGCTTGATAGAAATGGCGTGGATGCCATGTCATTAACAAGCTGCGAATACTTCTGATATACACTGAAGTGCCAGAAAAATTGGTACAGACGAGCTTATGCAAAATACATAGCAACGTCACCTATGTGCGTACTCGGTTGCGTCCGCCAGTGCGTATATAAAGCGATAGACATCCTTTCCAGCCGTCAGAGCTGTTTTTGGCATGAGAATGACGAGTAATAACGATTTCAGCAATTTTCAATGCGGTGTCATAGTTGGCGCTCGTGAGATGGGCCATAGTATTTCGCTGGTAGAAACGATGTTCGGATTTTTACGGACGACCATTGCAAGGGTGTACCGTGACTACAAGAATTACGGCAAAACCTCCAACCTACGATGCCAGTATGGCCGTAAAGAGACATTGGGTGAACGTGACCATCGTCGGCTGTCAAGAATCGTTTCACGCGATAGGCGTGCAACACTTCTCGCAGGTATCATTGGAATTCAATGCTGGAGCCTCAACAAGCATCAGCGTTCTGACTGTGCAACGTACCCAGCACGATATGGGCTTTGGGAGCCGACGCCCAACTCGAGTCCCCTTGATGGGTGCACGACACAGAGCTATGCGCCTCGCTTGGGCACGGCAACACCGCCACTGGACACTTGATGACTGGAAACAAATACATAGCCTGGTGTGACGAGTCGCGTTTCCAACTGTATCGAGCAGATGGAAGGTTTCGTGTGTGGCGCAAACCCCATGAAGCCATGGATCCCGCCTGTCAACAGGTAACTATACCAGCTGGTAGGGGGTCCGTAATGGTATAGAGAGTGTTTAGCTGGACTTCACTGGGACTCCTGGTGCGTCTTCAAACGTCTGTGACCGGCCAACACTATGTGCGCATCCTTTCTGACGAGGTACACCCGTTCATGTCCTGCATTCATGCTGATGGGTTGGGCCTGTTCCAACAGGACAATGCACCTCCACAAAAGTGTCGGAATGGCACATTATGGTTTAGAGGAGCATTCATCTGAGTTTGGGGTGTTGCCATTCCCACCCAAGTGCCCAGATCTGAACGTTATAGAACACATTTGGGATGCCATGCGACGCGCTATCGAACACAGGAATTCGAGACCTTGGAATACACCTGAATTGTGGAACGCTCTGCAGGAAGTATGGTGTGCATTGCCTACAGCATATTTCTAGAAGCTAGTGGAGTCCATACCCCGTCGCATTTCTGCAATCCTGCGCTCCCGTTTGGAACCCACCAAGTATTAGACTGGTGTACCAGTTTTTCTGGCACTTCAGTGTATATGGAAAGCTTTCATAATATCAGGTTTGATGGTTGAATCTGGATTGCGTATTAGGTTTTCTTTTTCAAAGAGAAATTTATGGTCCTTTTCATAACAATGTTTAGCCATCGATGATTTCTTTAGGTCACAGTTCCGAATGTAAGTCTGGTGCTCCTTCAATCGAAAACACAAGGCTCTACGGGTCTGTCTTATATACGAAGCGCCACATTTACATGGAATTTTGTAAATTCTCCACAAGTGTTTGTCTTTAACATAGTCCTTTGATCTTAAAAAGTTCATTTCGTTTATGGGTTTGAAAAATACTTTAAAATTAAAAGGTTTTGAGAATTGTTGAAATTTTGAAAGCAGTGTCACGGAAAAATGGAATAATGGCAAAATTATCTCGCAACGGGCGCATCAATTTGCCATTATGCCATTTTCCCGTGGCATTACTTTCAAAATTTCAAAAATTTTCAAAACCTTTAATTTTAAAGTAGTTTTTAAACCCATAAACAAAATGAACATTTCAGGATCAAAGGACTATATTGAAGACAAAAACTTGTGGGGAATTTATTAAATTCCATGTGCATGTGGCGCTTCGTATATAGGACGGACCCATGTAGAGCCTTGCGTTTTCATTTGAAGGAGCACAAGACCTACATTCGGAACTGTGACCTAAAGAAGTCATCGATGGCTAAACACTGTTACGAAAAGGACCACAGATTTCTCTTTGAAGAAGCAAAACTTATTGACAAGCCAGATTCAACCTCCAAACTTGAAAGTTTGGAAGCTTTCCATATATAACAGAAGTCTTTGCAACTTGTTAATGACATGGCATCTACCCCATTTCTATCCAGCGCGTGGAAGCAACTAACCAAAACCTGTAACTGAAAACACCGTTTATGACATCATAAACAATTTGAATATTTACGTGCCATTCGTCCTGATGAAGCTAGGTCAGTATCCAGCGAAACCATGGTCTACTTGAAAAAATAAATATTTGTGACAAACCACATTGTATTCTCTTAATACGAACATATTTGCTGTCTAAGAAACTGGCCAGACGCGGGTGGAACTAGTAAGCCTCCCGTCAGAAGGCGTTGCTTTCCCCTTAGCTTTATTTTTCAAAGTGGTCGTTCAGGGAGGTGATTAATACTGATCCTTACTGACTGATTACCTTCAAAAACCTGAGCTGTAACAATGGCGACGAATCTAAGAAAGGAGAGAGAAGATGTTTGAGTCACACGTTTCTACCCAGTGGCATGATGTCCACGTCAGGAAGGGGGGAGTTGCCCTTCCACGCCAGGGGGACTTGTCCTTCCCCTTTATAACCTGGGTAATGGAGCAGAGAATGAAGAACTAGAAATGAAGGCTTATAACTTGTGACAGGTTTATTATCAGTACTGCTCAGGTGAGAAAGAGATATGAATTGTTTAGCTGTAGCATTTGACGTGCTGTTCAGAAAGAAAAAACCGGCCGCTATGTGAACATTTTTGTTTAGGGAGCGCTGAACGTTTTGAGCACCAGTTTGTTAATGTACATCGGACGCTTAAAGGGTTAAGGATATTTTAAACACAAGTTTACGAAACATTGCCGAATTTTTGTGTTGAGGCAATAATTAACCATATTTTAACCATTCTCCTGGACAGCAAATCCCTGGTGCAATTTAATGTAATAAAAAATTACTTCCGTTGCTGAAAAGCAATAAACAAGGTACGTTCTCTGAGAGAGATTGTAGAAGACTTTATCCCATTCTTATGCATTTTATTGTGATAACTGAATTCAGAATTTGTAATAGTTTCTTCGGTTTTACTGGGAAATGAAATCCAAATTTGCAAAAAATTTGATCTCTGTTGGGAGACTTATGAATCATTAATAATATAAACATCCAGATCCATCTATCTGGAACGCTTCACGTCACATCAACGTCTGCGTTGTTGCGTCATCACTTATCGATTAATTCGTGTGAGTGCTCTGGCTATGTCAAAATGATTGCCTTCTATATAATAGCACGCGATCACTTTTAGATGTTAAGATAATCGCGTGCTAATTTAAAACATTGAATTATTGATGACTCGAGTTCTGTTTTATCGGTTTACAAAATTCGAATTGAATTTTTAAAATTACAGCAAGTAGAGTTTTCACGCGATCACATTGAGATGTCAAGGTGATCGCGTGCTAATTTAAAAACATTGAATTATCAATGACTCCATAATTCAATGTTTTAAAATTAGCACGCGATCTACAAAATTCGAGTGAAAATCTCAATATCACGGCAAGCTGAGTTTGTATATTAATTTAATTTAGCACAACTCGAATATTAATTTGTACGCTTGAATTATTTTTTTTTACTTTTTAATTTTAACTAGTTTTCCGAGTTTAGTGCTAATTATATTATACGTTTTGCAAAATATCGATCTATCCAAATGCTCTAACCTACAATAAAAACTGAAATCTTGCGATGTCGAAGTGAGCAAGATTGCATCTAGAGGCACATGTCGCCCTGAATAGCACATTGTTGAGAATTTACATAGTTCCGATTTGCAGTACCAGATATCGCATTATTTTGTAGAAAAAGCTTCGGTATGAAGCTTTAAACTAAACTTTGGTTAGGACAGTCTAAAACAAGGCGTGAGCGGAATAACACGTGTGCCGGAGAAAAACTTATTTAACGCGAAAAATCAAAGCAACAGTTATTAAGGTAAGTTTACATGAAAACAAATGGCCTACAAGGAAAATTGCTAAACAACAACAAATATTTCGCGCCGAATATTTATTGCGAGGTCTTTCGAAGAACGGAAATAAATAGCATATAATTTTCAGTAACATGAATGAGTTTTTACTATATACGTTTATACTATATTTCCTTACAAAAAAGCCTTATTCGTTTTCAATCTGCTTCAATTAAAAGTTTCACCGTCTTAGGGAGGGAAACATCCCCTACATATTAATATTTATTTAAAGATTGAAAACAACCGGCCTAAGACGGGCTAGTGTATATGTGGAATTACGTAAAACTTGAAAATGTCCAGGATTGCGAGAATTTCAGTGCAAAGTTATAAAGTGAGAGAAATAAAAGAAAGCGAAAGTAAATTTTTATTTAATTTCAAATGTTTATTTAATTTCAAATTTTTTATTTAATTTCGATTGCGGGGTTCAGTTTCATCAACCGATCGCTATATCGTTGTGCAGTGATTGTTTCTCCGGTTTTCAATAGTTCGAAGTACAGCACTCCATGCATATCCCACCACACACACAAAAGCACCTTTGCCCCGTGGATATCCTGCTTTGCCGTGAATGTTGATAACTGACCTGGGTCGACCCAGGATCGCTTGCGTACGGGGTTGTCGCAATAGACCCATTTTTCCTCTCCGGTGACAATTTTCCATAAGAAATTCTTCTTTTGAAATCTCTTCAGCAACGACATGCAAATGCCCAATCGCTGCCCAATATTACGCTCCGTTAAAATATGTGGAACCCACTTACCAATCTTCTGGATCTTCCTCAAGATTGCAGACGTCGTACCACCTTCGATTGAGCCACTTTTAAACGTTTCGCCAGTTGCGTGGTCGATTGTGTGGCATCCTCTTGCAACACCGATTCCAGCTCTTCGTCTGCGAGTTCCTGCGGTCTATCTGCGCGTGGCTTGTCTTCCAAGCTTAGATCACTTTTCTTAAATCTGGCAAACCAGTCTCGACACGTCCGCTCACCCATAACAGTTTCGCCATACGACTGACATATTGAACCGTATGCTTCACTCGCACTTTTCCCTAAATTAAATATGAATAACAAACAGTGCCGCAAATGAAATTTATCGACCGCCATGCTTGGCTTCATGTACGAACTGACAGCACGGGTCGCCTGCCGGTTAGACACCTACAGCGCCCGCTAGCGGAGCCGCGGAAACTTTTGCATACCCCTAATATTACAATATAAATATGACTTTACCAGATTAATGAAGAATACGAAAAGCGTTCTGCATTGGAAGTCACGAGGTATGTTCATGGGCACGTGGCCTTTTGGGCGGGGGGAGGGGGGACATTATTGAGGCATTAAATTCAAATTTTTGGGAGACCCTGTCGTGACCGTCACAGCTAGCCATGATCTCCAAGGTTTCTCGGAAGGCTGTTAATTTGGGGTTGGGAAGATCCAATGTCTCATTTTCTCCTCCAAAATGTCACGTGCCCAACTAGCATACCTAGTGACTTCAAATGTAGAACGCTCTCAGTGTCTTATCGCACTTTATTTGTTTATTCAAGTTTTACTCATATGTAAACTGTAACGTTTTGGCATTTCGTTTGTACTCTTCTGTGAGGCTTGAAAAAGCCGTTGGTTGTTGGGCGAAAGCTTGGTAGAAACGTTCATTTAATTCCTTATGTAGATAAATGGATAGTTACCATAGCTTTTTTTTCCATTTGGCGTATCTACAGTTCTGTTATTCATGTACTACATAAAAGGTGCGTGTGTGTGAAAAGTGACGTGAATGGAACCCCTCCCCCAACCCACCCCCATGCTGCGGAAGCAAAGGAGAGGTTTCTGAAGTAAGCAGTCATTAACTCTCAGCTCTCGCATGTGTCGCCGGACCATAAATCAGATTTGCAGCAAATACCAGTTGTCGTCCAGACAGCAAAAAGTGTATATACGCGTGTTTCTCCTTTGTTCAACGTTATCGGTAAGTCGAAGTTCGAGCAACGCCCAAACATGATATTCTGTTTCTACCATGGATATTCCGTGAGAGAAACGCATAAAAAAACTGATGCCTCTGTATGCTGAAAGTGCTGTGACCCAAATGACAGTGTTTTAGTGGTTTTCCATTTTTAAAGATGGCGCTTCCGCCATCGAAGTTGAATCTCGTCGTGGGAGACCATCAATAGTGGTAACCAACAACCACGTCATGGAAATTAGCGCGATGATCAGCGTAAACTGAACCCACGCCGTCAGAGAAATCGCTGCAGAGACTGGTTCGTTTGTGGTTTCGTTCTTTTCAAGAAATCCTCACTAACAAATTGAATATAAAATATGTTTAATGCAAAGTTCGTCTTCTAAACGACGACTAGAAAAGCAATCGTGTCTCAGTTTCGTCTAAGTTGTTTCAATGTGAAACAGCAGATGCAAACTTTTACGGACAAATGTGACGGGTGATGAAAGATGGGTCTAAGCGATGGCTTCAGATCCCCGGTAGTCTAAGCGATGGCCTAAGATCATTCGCCCGTGAAGAGTCCGGGTTCGAATCCCGGTGTGGCATGGATGTTGTGTTTGTCTTACGGCACTGGCTCTCTCCCATCCCTGGAACCAGTGGCCCTAAATTAGGGATGGGCGACTGCTTATAGCCCATTGAGTTGCTCACGGTGAGTCGTTAAACCTCCAATCAAAAAAAAAGTAAAAAAGATTGGGTCTAAGATTACGACCCTCAAACAAACGTCCAAAGCTCTCAGTGGAAACCATCTTCCTCCCCAAGACCCAAGAAAGCAAATCATTCTCGATCGCGCATTAAAGTCTTGTTTGCGTCGTATTTTTAAATCGAAGGAATGATGCACTGGGAATTCCTACAATATGGCTTCACTGTTAATGCTGCGGGTTACTTGGAAATCCTGAAAGGTCTTAGGACTGCTGCCCATTGCAAGAGGCCGCGGAAGAGTGGACGTATGCTTCACCACACAACGCGCCAGGTCACGCTGTCTATTACCCAATTCCTCGCCGCAACATCCATTCCGGTGCTCTCTCACCCCGATTATTCACCGGACTTAGCACCGAGTGACTTTTTGTTGGTCCCAAAACTTAAGGTTCATCCGAGATGGGTTCTGGTTCGAATCCTGGTGAGGCATGGATGTTGTGTTTGTTTTACGGCACTGGCTCTCTCCCTTCTCTGGAACCACCGGCTCTAAATTGGGGTCGGACGATTGCTTATAGCCCATTGAGTTGCTCACGGTGGTCGTTAAACCTTCAATTAAGGCAGTTATGACTCTGTGGAAGACATCAGAGTGTTTGACTCTGTGGAAGACACATCTCTGTAACGAGAGTCTTTAAAAAGCATTCCGAAAGAGGACACTTTTTTTTTTATATACACTGGTGGAAAGTGAAAAAAGAACACCAAGAAGGAATTGGCGGACGATCATGAAATTTACCTATGTTAATGGGGTCAAGTTTACGTAGGTGTAATGTTAATTTCGGGACCAACCGGTGAGCGCTTACGCCACAGCACGGCATAATACGCAAATTATCGTCGGTGGTATTTAAGAAGTACGGCGAAGTGGATGTAATCAGTCGTCGGCGTACATACACGTGCGAAAGCCCTGAAGAAGCTGCAATTCCTGGACATGGAAGACGTGTACGATTTCAGCAGTTATCGGACTTTGAGCGTGGTCGTCTAGTCGGACTCCGCAAGGCCGGGTGGTCGTATCGTCGTATTGCGGAGCGAATTGGACGGGAAGTTTCGGTGGTGGTATGATGGTGGCGTAGTTGGTCCGAGGAACATTCCCACACGAGAAGATGTGGAACCGGGAGTCACAGACGGACTGATGAGGTGACCGATCGACGCATAAGAAGAGCGGCGTTGTCAAGCAGAACATCCACTGTAAAGAAAATCCGAGCTGCCGTTGCACCTGAGGTGAGTGTGCGAATAATCCGCAACCGTTTACCGGATGCAGGACTACGTGCATGTGTGCCTCTGGCATGTGTACCTCTGTCTCCAGCCCACCGTCAGGAACGGCTGCAGTGCTGTCGCCAACGTCTGCACAGGGAAAAGCAATGGCGATCTGTCGTGTTCAGCGATGAAAGCAGATTCTTCTTGGGAGCCTCCGATGGCCGTATGCTTGTTAGCAGACGCACAGGGGAGCGTCTCCACCCTTCTTGCTTCCGCCAGCGACACACAGGGCCTACACCTGGTTTCCTGGTGTGGGGAGCGATCAGCTATTACTCCCGTACACAACTACTGTTTGTACCGGGTACGTTGAACAGCACCTCCTACATCAACAACATCATCATTTAGCCCGTTGTTGTCCCATTTGTAAGGTCGGTCCATCGTGGTGTTTTCCAGAAAGATAACGCACGCCCACACACTGCACGTGCAACGCAACATGTACTTCAGGGTGTGAGACAACTTCCATGGCCTGCACGTTCACCGGATTTGTCCCCCATTGAGCACGTGTGGGATTTTATGGGACAACGACTTATCCGGTCTCCACGGCCAGCCACCACCATCCCCGATGTACGCGTCCAGGCTGAGGATGCTTGGAACTCAATATCCCAAACTTACATCCAATATCTGTACGACAGACTCCATGCCAGAATTGCACAGTGTGACGCAGTTCATGGCGGTTCAACCTCGTACTAACCATGTTACATGGAAATGTTATTTTTCAGTTTACCAGCAAATACAGCTGTATTTTGCCATAGTGTTTTGATCACGTTATCCTCTGTATTCCGTTATTATGCTTTATAAATTTCGTTGGTATCAGACGTCTCCTTCTTGGTGTTCTTTTTTCACTTTCCGCCAGTGTATATTGGAGGTTTAACGACCACCGTGAGTAACTCAATGGGCTATAAACAGTCGGCCGTCCCTAATTTAAGGTCACTGACTCCAGGGAAGGGAGAGAGCCAGTGCCGTAAGACAAACACAACATCCATGCTTCACTGGGATTCGAACCCGGACCCCTTTCGGACAAATGATCAGAGGCCGTCGCTTAGACCACTGCGCCACCGGGGCGGCATAGGACTTTTATTGGTGTTTCCAGCAATGGCAAAGCCGCTAGAATAAGTGTGTGCCTGTACAAGGAAATTAATTGTGTAACTCAATTATTAAATTTTTGTCTTCGAGAAAAAAGAATCACCTTATTTTTTTATTACACCTTGTATATGTCAGCTACAGAAAACGATTTGAAGGATATTTAAAATCCCGGACCCTGTAACTGATTTCTATTAACAAATGGAAACGCATTGCTTTACTCTTTTGAAAACCGAAAATGGACGTAATTTTTTTTTTACCCAAGATTTGTCGTGTGTTTCCACACCTTCATTTGGATCCCAGTTTTCCAGTTACGTTCCACAAATGTTTTATTGCATTCCACATGTTTTTCAACAATTCCTGGTCGAAAATACGTGATTCATTGAGGCAATTCGAAAATTTCGTGCGTTTATGACCTAGGATTTCCACGATTTTTCTCCATTTCCTCATCAGCGAGTGATTTACAACCTCAGAGAGAGGACACGAGATATCCTTCGCGGCGTGTCTTCAAAATTGTTAGATGTAGTGAATATATTCTTGGTAGGTGCACATAAATTTATTCTTGCATTTCCTGACAAAAAAAAAATCCTGCTCGATGTCATCAATTTATTATATTTTTGTAACAAAGGAGAGATACTGCTGGAAACGTACCTACAATTTTGACCACCATCATTTCTATTCCCTATGCGAATCTTACCATCAGACATATGTACATTAGTGGTCGAACAGAAGAATACACAATAAGTAAAAGAAATGCAATTTAATTAAATGTTTGATTCTATTTTTGTCAAGTATGCTTATGTCAACCGTGTGCCCGATTGTTTTATTTTTCACTTGAAGGAAACTTCATTTAGCAGTGTCAACATCCACCGCCGATATTTCCCTCTACAGAAGTTAAAATATTTATATTGTTCCACCAATATAAATAATTTATTTATATGTAATTTACGGCACGTGATGTCCTCACTACTCGAAACGTTAAATACGGATTCCGAAATGTTTCCTGAAAATGTTATGAATTAGTGTAGCTACCGTCTTTTGATGTATCACAAATGTGCTATTTCACTAGATATCCTAGTATATTGCCGAGAACGAGAAGCACTTACTGAGAATTGATCAAAGCTTTTCGTCCTCTTGCTACGAGAAAAAGCATTATTCTTTCTAATCCGATTAATTTACGAAATGCCTCCCTGTTTTTCTTGAAAACTGAAAACCATGACAGATTCAGACATTTTTTTTTTTTTTGATTGAAGGTTTAACGACCACCGTGAGCAACTCAATGGGCTATAAGCAGTCGCTCGTCCCTAATTTAGGGTCACTGGTTCCAGGGAAGGGAGAGAGCCAGTGCCGTACGACAAACACAACAGCCATGTCTCACCGGGATTCGAACCCGAACCCCTTTCGGTCGAATAATCAGAGGCCATCGCTTAGACCACTGCGCCATCGTTGCGGCAGATTCAGACATGTATGTACAGAGTAATATCGCTAAAGTCTCAGAGAAAAGAAATATGTCATTTAATAAAATAAACAAGAAACATAGACACCGATTTTTTTTTTTTTTTTTTTGTAATAAGCATGTCTTTTGAGTCCGTTCTGACACGGACTCAAAAGACGTGCTCATTAGAAAAATATCAGAACTATTCAAAGTCAATGGAACCGGTTTGAAACACGATCAACCGGTTTTTACGATCAATAAAGCATCCGCAAATATTAGGTGTACAAATAAATTTTAAGGTGTTTTGAGACAACGCAACATGTAATTTGAGAGAAAAGAACAATACCTTTACGAATCAAAATATGCGCCGTCATTATCTATCACCTTCCGCCATCGGTCGGGCAGCTGACGGATTCCAGCCATGAAGAATACTTCGTCGTGTGACGCGATGAAGTCGTCAACCCATTTTTGCACTTCGTCACATGTCCGGAACCGTACAGCACACAAACCATATTGCATCGATTGGAACAAATGATAGTCTGAAGTTGCTATGTCGGAACTACACGCCGGGTGCTCCAAAACATCTCTACCAAGCGTCAATAACGTTTCCTTGACCGATTTCGCAACATGCGGCCTAGCGTTGTCATGCAGTAACTTCACGGGACGCAATCCTCGGCCTGTGAATGGACGTTTCCGATAGATTTCCTGGTTCAATCGCAGCAATTGTTGCTTGCAGCGATCAGCAGTAACAGTTGGACTCTGTTCCAATAGTTCATAATATAGCACACCCTTCAGAGCACACCAAATGCACAGCAGAACTTTCTTGGAGTGAATATTGCGTCTTGGTGTCGATGTCGTTGCTTCACCGGGGTCTACCCAGTGTTTTTTGCTTTTGGAATTGTAACACCATGTCCACTTTTCATTACACGTAACGATTTTCTACAGGAAAGGCTTTCTGCGCTATTTATTCAACAGATTTAAACATTTCATGAGACGCTCATCCTTGTTCCTCTAGCTCAGGTCATGTGGCACCCATTTTCCTTCCTTCTGAATCTTTCTCATTGCATGTAAACGATTGGAAATGGTTTGTTGAGTTACCCCCAGTTGTTCAGCTAGTTCTTTTTGCGTTTGAGACGAATCTTCATTCAGCAATGCTTGAAGTTCCTGATGTGCAACCTTCTGCGGGGTGCGGCTAAGTTCTCGATTGCTAAAATCAAAATCACCTGCTTTAAACAGTTTAAACCAAAACTCACTCGTGTTTTTTAATACAATATTCTCCCCCAAAACAGAAAAGATAGATGCACATGCTTTTTCATCACCTTTTCCTTGATAAATTCGTGACGAATGCGGTGTCCAATAAATGCAGTATAGCTTGTCATTTTCACCTACCGATGTGCAGGTGCGTTTGACTGTTGGGCAAACTTTTGTGTCACATTTTATACTATAGACCACTTACGGTCACATGACAACAACGTGGGGGAATGTCTGATATGTAAATTAGCGGTATACGTCACAAAAAACTCTTTAAAACTTATTTGAACTCCTAATAGAAACATCTACTTAATTCCAGAAGCAGCTAAAAAACATGTTACGAAAACTAACAAATGGCGCGCAAAGAGTTTCTCATAGCACAAGGAAGGTATCAAAGACAAATAGATTTTCAAATCTAACAGTAAAAAAGAAGAAATATAGAAAAGGAAACATGATATAAGTCTACGCATGCTAGCGGAATAATTTTGTATAATGTAAAAGTTAAAAATAGGCGAAAAATATTCTTCATGAAAAAGCTTGGCTAAGGAAAAAGTGCTCTTCAAATACGTTTCCCGGAAACAGAGATAGGGAAAAAAATGTTCGATCTTTACGTACCTACCGGGAAATATTTGCATTACTTAAAGAGGATAATGCTCCACATCTCTGTTGTAGCGAATGGTATACAGTAAAGAAGACATTTCTCAATAGCGTTTTCAGAAGCTGCAATTCAGCTGCAAACTGACGTACACAAAAATCACCTACCGACAGAAATGTGTACTACAAAATTCTTCATATACTAGCCTAAAGTGCTCTACAAGGTAAATGGCATCCGGTTTTGAAAGAATTTTTTTAAATCGGACAAGTAGAAGCAGAGATATTGAGAAAAACAGATTAAACATTTACTGCCCTAGCGGCGAAATAGTGCATTATTTTGGGAAGGAAATATGCAAACAGAGTTTGCTTAGTTAGTACTATCTGATGGAAAAAGAAGTTATTCGATCGGGTTTTTAGTCCCAAAGATATTGCTGTAAACGAAAACATGACTGTACGCCCTCTGGTGGCAGACTTGTGCGTTAAGAGAAATTTGAAATTATATGAGAAACATTTTTCATCGGAAACGCTCTTCAACAAAGAAATATTTTTTTTAAATTGGAATCTTAGAAGCAGAGCTATGGACAAAAATAAGCTATGCATCTACGCCCCTGGTGGAAAAAACATGCATAATTTTAAAAAGGTATTCTCGAAAGGTTTTTTTATGTGAGCGGTATCGGCCAACGAAAGAATATTTTCAGTGGGGTTTTCAGGAGCTCAGATTTTGCTACACATGCGTTAGAAGCAGAAATAAACCCTTACGCCCCCTGGAGGCCAAAGTACTTTTTACAAAATATTAGAAATTGTATGCGAAATATTTCCCATCAGTTGCTGCATCCGATACAGTAAGAATTTCCCTCAGTTTTCTCTAAAATCTTTTAATTCTCGCTCATCAGTATGTACGTCTTTGTAGGCGTATTTACGGAACTTGTAGAAGTAGCATAGCTTCTCCGAGATATTTACAGAAAAATGCTGTATCAGTCTAAACAGCTTACTTTGTGGTTTACTTTTCGTTTCATGTTCTTCGTATTTTGCATCCGTTCCCTTCCAGAAAGAAAAAGGCGTCTGCTTTTCCCTTCACCTAATTCTTAGCACCGGCAGCCACGCGGCAGAAAATTAATGGAACGGGAGTCACAGCTGATTCCTCTTTAGAACTCTGTTTCCTTTTCGGTCACACATCATTTGCGTCGTTTCGTCTGAATTCTTCTCATGGAAAGCTCGGTACCAAAATAAACCGAAGAGCCATAACATTATATTCAGTGCGTCTTTTTGCAAATCGAAGCAACTGCATGCAGGTAAACGACGCCGCGTGTGAAGACCGTGAAACAGTATAAATACCATCTGATACTGAACTCTAATATTCTTGTTCTTCAGATGGGAATTAACGTGGACTTCAGCGATTTTGACAAAGACTAAATTGTAATGGCCAAAGGACTGGGTCAGAGCTATTCCGAGACGGCAAGCTTTGTGTGGTGTTCATCGTCGGCCGGGATTAATACCTTTTAAAGTAGATTTCCCGGAAGATTGAGTGATTTACAATTCTGAAATAAGCCATCAAACATTTTTTTGTTCACTGACGTTATCAGTGTACCGGTGACGCCATCTATTAGTAGGTCTCAACATTACCCAAGTAGAAATTATTGATATTTAATGTAATTATGTTTAAGTTTTGCCAAACATTAAGTGTGCCATGCGATATTTTAAAGATATTTTTATTGATGTGCAAATTTTCATCTTTGGGAATACATTAATTGCGAAGGAAATGTCTACACGAGTTATCATGTGCAAATTTTCATATTTTGGAATACATTAATTGCGAAAAAAATATTTGCAGGAGTTGTCATGTGCAAGTATTCATACTTTGGAATACATTAATTGCGAAAAAAATGTCTACAGGAGTTGTCATGATGTGCAAATTTTCATTCTTGGGAATACATTCATTCCGAAGAAAATGTCTATAGGATTTGCTATGTGCAAATTTCCATTTTTGCGAATACATTAATTGCAAAGAAAATGTCTACAGGAGTAGTCATGAGCAAATTTTTATTCTTGGGAATATATTTACTGAATAGACAATGTCTACAACAGATGTCATGTGCAAATTTTCGCCGTTGGGAATACATTAATTGCGAAGAAAATGTCTGCAGAAGTTATCATGTTCAAATTTTCATTCTTGGGAATACATTAATTGCGAAGAAAATGTCTACACGAGTTGTCATGTGCGAACTTTCATTCTTGGGAATACATTAATGACGAAGAAAATGTCTACAGGAGATGCCATGTGCAAATTTCCATCTTCAGGAATACATTAATTGCGAAGGAAATGTATATCGAGCTCTGTCACTCAAATGGCAAGACGGCAAGGCTTATGGGGTGCTCGCGGTTAGCACCTTTCAAAAAGTGGTTCCAGAAGGGAAACCAAGATCCGCCGGCAAGTTGTGGCCATGTACTGGTACCAGGGTTACTACGGTGGAAACTGTATTGTCCTGTTAGATTTATCATTTCATGATGAATATTTTAATGGTATCCCTTCTTTCTCGGGCACCGTGTAGAAAACTGTGCCATCCTGTGTATTTGACAGCAATCTCGGACGGAGAGCAGCACATTGTACCTCCTGCTCGTGTGTGAAATCTTGGTGAAACACTCACTGGCGCCTGAAGGAAAAACCATATGGGTTCAGGTGACTAAGAATGGTGGATGGGGAAGACCCCACTTCAACCGCCAATTGTCGTGTACTGGCCCCGTGGTTCGCTGTCACAGCTTCTACCTGGGTGTCAGTGTTGATGGTCTTTGGACGTCTTGAACTATGTTTCGCAGCATTGAAATGCCGGAACGTGCAGAGCTGCTGTCCACTGTTTCCCTGCCTTCAGCTACACTAATTTCTCTCGCAGCTGTTCTCGCTTTTTTCGCCCATAATGGCGTAAGAGCACCCGAACAGCACGTTTATCGATAGCCATTCGATGCTCACCTGATAACGCAATGTGGATCCATGCCAAATGATCGTCATCCACTTCGTGTGTTCCCCATCATAGCCGTTTCCAGTTGACGCCAGCGCTCATTTCACATAGGTTTGAGGCCCTATGTTATGCGGAGCTCAAAACGGTACGAACTTTTGTCTCACACCCACTCTTGTATATGCCTGTAAATGTACCTCAACCGATGTAGAGAAAGAGAAATTTTATTAACTTTTGTATTGTGAAAATCAATATGCGGAGTTGCTCGTAATCGTCTTCAGTTTCCAGAGAGAATTTTCTCTTTTGAGAAAAAGGGAAGATTGAGGAAGAGGAAGAATGGTAAAAATGTGAAGGAGAGGTAGGAAATTGAGGGAACGAGCACAAACAAAAAATAACGAAAACGGCTGAGAAAGAGCAAAGAGAATTGGAAAGAGCTAATTTGTGGCCATCGAAATTATTCACTAACTTTTAGGAAAGTAACAGACAGATGCTCACCGGAAATGCGAAAAGCAAGTTGGAAGAAAGACACCATGAGAAAGTCTGATGTAAAGGAAAAACGTATAGAATAAAGGGAAAAAAAGAGGAGAAAAGGGTGTGGGAGAAAGCATAGGGTGAGGGATGAAAGAAGAAGCCGAAAAAGTAAGAGAAAAGGAGATAAGTGAGATGGAAAACAAAAGAGAAACAACAAAGAAAGACTGGGGAGGAAGGAAAAGAGAAAGAAAGGGTGAAAAAGATAAACTAACAGGACAGGAAAGTGGAAGGATGAAGAGAGAAAAATACACGCAGAAACTGATGCAACAGAAGAAAAGGAATACGAAAAGGAATAAGTAATAAAGAAAGAATTGAGTAGTGGATGAAGATAGAGAAGCAGTAAGCTCAAAAGGAAAGAGAAACGACAAAAGAGAGGAATGAAAATGAAAGCTACTGGAATGAAAGGGACAGTCCGATAAAAAAATAGTACTAGTAGAAAAGTAAAACAGAAAAGTAGAAATGTGAGAGGGAAGGCAAAAGAGGAACAACGAAGATAACAAGAGGAAGGAAATAGAGAAAGATAAAAAAAGGGTGAACAAAATAAGCTGAAAGATGAAGCCAGAGGAAAATGGAATAATGAAAGGAGAAAAACACGAAGAAATTGTAGTAACAGAAAGAAGATGGGAAAAGAGGGATGAAAATGGGAAAGAGAACAAAGAAGAAAGGGAATACAAAACGGTGCCAACTACACAGAACGTAAAGTTAACACGGAATAGAGAGAATGAAAGAAGCAATAAAGAAAAAAGATAGAGTGGTAAAGCTGAAAGGAGAGAGAAAGCAAAATAAAAAAACTACCGGAATGAAAGGGACAGTACGATAAAAAATGGTAGATAATCGTGAGAGCGGGGGGAAAAAAGGTACAAAAAAGTAGAATAAGGGGAGAGAACGCGAGAGCAAAACAGACAACAGAGGTGAAAAGATAATGGAATGACAATAACTAAAGACAGAGCAAAAGGTAGAGAATCCGAAACAGACAAGAATAGAAGAGAAACCAAGAGAGGATAATAGTGCATAAATCAGTATCGCAGGTTGCATTGATAGAAGAAGTGAGAGCAGTTTAAATAGTTAGACAGGAGAAAGTAAGAGCAAAAAAAGAGAGAGATAGCGAGAGGATATGATAAAGAGTAAAAAATGGTTAAGGAGGGAGAATCTTGATCCTTAAACTGGTACTATTTTTTTTTCTTGAAAACTTTGGTCTACATAACGAGAGAAAGTAAGGAGGAGGGAAGGAGGAAGAGTGAGAGAGAGAGAGAGAGAGAGAGAGAGAGAGGATATGAAAGAGAGGGAAAAAAGCATTAAGGAAGAAATAACGAAAGACGGGAGTATCTTGACACTGAAGATGGTACTATTTTTTTTTTCTTGAAAACTTTTACTAGCCAAAAAGTTAATAAATCAGTTGTGAGATATCGAAATAAGGAAGGTAACAAACTGGAAAAATGATGAAATGCTGAAAAGTGAATTTAATATTTTCTGTGGTTCCGATAAATACGTCTTCCTCTAAATTCCAATCTTTTAAAAGGAGACTGGTGAATGAATGATTTCCGTTAATACTCCTGTAAGTTTTAGTATGTTGAAGAATTCATTTCCGAATACTGACACTCAAACATTTTGAAGTTTGCGCTGGCAATATTTTTCGAAGTTTGACTTTGGCTGTTTCATTCATATATATTCATTCCACACAACATTCAAAGGTTTTTCTCCCGATCTCCCGTGAGTTTTAAATGATGGAGACAATCATTTGCTTCCATTTCTAATACGAACCGACTGTAACAACGGAACTGATTCCCCCTCTACTCTTTTTTTTTTTTTACTTTTTATCTGCATACATTTGGAAGTGTTAAAAACGCAGGAGCAGAAGAATGATTCATTGATCTTCGAATACTTTAGTCAATATTCCGAAGTTGTAAAAGAAGCAAATCCTACAGGGAATTTACATTTGCTCGACGGAAACTGCCTCAAATGGACATTCTCATGCAAATGGCACGGTCTCTTTAGGCGGGAGCGCAATGGGCGTTTATGATGTTGATTTTTCGAAGGGAAAGAAAAAAGCAAGCCGCGCTACCTCCAGCTTCGAGTTGAATTAATGCGCTATACGGGAAAACACGGGCGCATTAAGTTTCAGTGCTCATCGACCCTTGAGACAGATTGGAATTTACAGGAACGTCGAAGGGAAAACGTCTCGAAAGGAAACTTAGCAAGCAAGATTTCTTATTACTTTCAATAAAGAAATGTATAGATTCTATAGGTTCTTCTTCATCTTTTCTTTCATTATTTCAGGAAATTTCATTGTTACTATTTATTTATCTTGTACCTCATAAAAAAAAACCTCTTTATTCGGAACATTTAAAGAAGCTGAAATTTTTAGTGAAGCTTCCAGTAGGATTTGCGGGGATTAAAGGCAAGTGCTATCAATATTACTTATTTCTTTTCGGAGACAACTTCAGTTCTTTTTCTGCAAATGTGATAATCCCCTTAGGATTCCTTCCTTCGCAAAACTACTTCCGGCAATTACTTAAAATTACTTCAGAAACGAAAATTTAGAGTGAGCTCGTTGCTTGTAACGAATTCCTGCATGTCTAAAGTTT
Source organism: Macrothele yani (assembly GCA_039090855.1). Lineage (NCBI taxonomy): Eukaryota > Metazoa > Arthropoda > Arachnida > Araneae > Macrothelidae > Macrothele > Macrothele yani. The sequence continues at coordinate 28,076,253 of CM077005.1, forward strand.
CACGTTGCACAGTTAAACATCACGAATAGTGTTTTGAAAGAAACAACGAAAATATATATCGTACCGAAGTAGCAGTTCGAGTAAACATGTCTTGTGTATTTAACTATAGAATTTCCCGTGGACATTAAGAACTGTAACACACGTGACACGTCGTAACAAAAAAAAGTAGCAAATTATGCCCAGATCTTAAAACGCCCTACGAAAAATACAGTGTCATTTATGTCTCCAATATTTTCATTCAGAAAAGGCATATAGCCGAGTGTATGATTGTTACAATGCAACTACATTGCAGTTGGTAAGAGACCTTCGCTCAGTTGGCATTTTTTGTGTCCAGAAAAACCTAACCACCACCCATGCCGCCGAATCAGGTCATTTTTCCAGGTGGTGTCGTCATTTTCACTTGAATCTGTTTTCCGTCATGTTGCCATTTTCTCTTGAACCTGTTTTCCCTCACGTTGCCAGTTTCTGTTAAATCTCTTTTCCCCTCATGGTTCGCATTTCTCTTGAATCTGTTTTCGATTACGTTGCCACTTTTTCTTGAACCTGTGTTCCCTCACGTTGCCAACTTTTCTTGAATCTGTTTTCTCTCACGTTGCCAACTTTTCTTGAATCTGTTTTCTCTCACGCTGCCATTTTGTCTGGAATCTGTTTTCCGTTACGTTGCCATTTTCTCTTGAATCTGTTTTTTCTCACGTTGCCAACTTTTCTTGAATATGTTTTCTCTCACGTTGCCATTCTGTCTGGAATCTGTTTTCCGTTACGTTGCCATTTTCTCTTGAACCTGTTTTTCCTCACGTTGCCAACTTTTCTTGAATCTGTTTTCTCTCACGTTGCCATTTTGTCTGGAATCTGTTTTCCGTTACGTTGCCATTTTCTCTTGAACCTGTTTTTCCTCACGTTGCCAACTTTTCTTGAATCTGTTTTCTCTCACGTTGCCATTTTGTCTGGAATCTATTTTCCGTCACGTTGCCATTTTCACTTGAATATGTTTTCCGTCACGTTGCCATTTTCCCTTGAATCTGTTTTCCCTCACGTTGCCATTTTCTCTTGAACATGTTTTCCCTCACGTTGCCAGTTTCTCTTTAATCGGTTTTTTCTCACGTTGACGTTTTCTCTTGAGTTTGTTTTCCCTCACGTTGCCAACCTTTCTTGAATCTGTTTTCTCTTACGTTGCCGTTTTTTCTTGTATGTTCCCTCACGTTGCCATTTTCTCTTGTGTGTTTCCTCACGCTGCCGTTTTATTCAATCTCCTGTGTCAAAAAACGCCTTCTAGTCGGAAAAGTGTAATTACATTAAGAGATACTGATTTACATATACATAAAGCGCCACTAAAGGTCATCGGAAGTTAATTGTTGATCAGCCTATGCGTTTTAGTACATGCATTATAATTTCCATATAACGCTCATACCTTTGTTGAAATTCGCACACGCAACAATTCTTTTAATTAATCACCTAAAATGAGTTAAATACCACCATGTACGAGGGAGGATCGGAAAGTAACGCACAGCAATTTTTTCTCTTTGCAGGTTGCAGTTTGGTAGACAACGAGTTTGAATATCACGCTAAAGACCGTTTTGGCGGGATCAGGTGTCGCCGTAGTGGAAGACAGTGTGAACGACGGCACAAAGATGTCGCGTTTGTTAGCGTTGTCTACGCATGAAAAGCAACGCGGTGTAGTCCGATTGTTGTGGGATAAAAGAAAAATTACGACGGAAATTCACAAATAAATGGTCGACGTGTATGGTGGTGATTGCCTGGACCGCAGCAAATTCTCCAGATGGTGCAGGTTCTTTGCAGAGGGCCGTGGCAACCTTACCGATTCGCCACGTTCCGGTCCACCTGCAGCCACATCATCACATGCCACTCTGAGAGGTATTGAACAGGTAATTCTGAGTGATCGGCGGATCCATCTGCGCACATTGGCACAGAAGTTCAAGAATGTTTTTAATATTTTTTTTTATCGATAATGACATTGGCCTCTTTTAGGTACTTTTCGAAATCTTGAATGAGATTAATCTTTAGCACTCTTGATTACTTTTTGAATTGTGACTAAGGGGATGGTGACTAATGAGATCAACATTAGTTTTAGAACATGGTGACTAATGAGACCAACTTGAACATGGTGACTAATGAGACCAACTTGAACATGGTGACTAATGAGACCAACTTGAACAAGGTGATTAATGAGACGAATGGTGAGACCATAGTGACTAATGAGACCATTAATGAGACAATGGTGAGGCCAAAATGAGACCATGGTGAGACTAATGAGACCAATGGTGACTGATGAGACCGGTGGTGAGACTAGTAATGGTGAGAACACCTATCGGACCAAAATGATTAATGAGACTATGGTGATTTATGAGACCATGGTAAGACAAAGAGACCAATAGTGAGACCACTAATGAGACCATGGTGAGACAAAGAGGCCATGGTGAGACAAAGGTCATGGTGAAACAAAGAGACCAATAGTGAGACCACTACTGAGACCATGGTGAGACAAAGGGACCAATAGTGAGACCACTACTGAGACCATGGTGAGACAAAGAGACCACTAATGATACCATGGTGAGACTAATGAGACCAGTGGTGAGAGTAGTAATGGTGAGAACACCAATCGGACCAAAATGATTAATGAGACTATGGTGATTTATGAGACCATGGTGAGACAAAAAGACCAATAGTGAGACCACTAAGGAGACCATGGTGAGACTAATGAGACCAATGGTGACTAATGAGACCATGGTGACTAATGAAACCAATTTCGAACATGGTGACTAATGAGACCATGGTGACTAATGAAACCAATTTCGAACATGGTGACTAATGAGACCTAAGGGGATGGTAACTAATGGTGACTAAAAGGATCTAGGCGTTGACCTAACTCGAAACAAAGTAATATTGATTATATATAGGCATAAAAATTATCGCACTCAGAAACGCTAAGATTTTTTTGCTTGAGATAGATTTTAATCTTTTGTTTCATCGATAATGAGGTTGGTCTCTTTTAGGTACTGTTCGAAATCTTGAATGATATTAATCTTTAGCATTCCTAATTAATTTTTGAATGGTGATTTAAGAATATCACCTGGCCCGGCATATCTAAAAAGGAAATCAGAACAAAAAGAAAAACAGGCTCTCAGAACTTCTGCACAAACGTCGAAGGAATCCGAAACCAATTTACAGATTCCAAACCGTGCAAATGAGGTTTTGTTCATAATAAGAGCTTTAATTATGTCATGAAGCAAATAAAACGTCAAAGGGCAGTAAAAAAAATGAGGACTCGAATGAAAACGAACGAAATTACTGAAAACACAAAACAACACTCTCTCTAATTATATTCCTTAAGGAAACAAATATCTCAGCCACATGAAAAGGAAAAAGCTTTCACATCAAGGTAACAGCTATGAAATAACATACACGTAAAAAGATAGAAATTATAGAGTTGCTCAACTTCAAGGACGCTACTAAAATTTCAGTCGTTGACAATTAAACGTAATTAGTCCGACCTAACAGTGGAAGCAGTAGTTTGAATTAGGGAACACAATTATGAATCGTCAACAACTTGCCCATGAGAGAACACAAGTTTATTAACATTTCTTGGTATCTTTGAAGGCGTTGCGAAAGAAGTTAATTAAAAAAATATAAATCAAAACGTTCTATGCAAATATTATGTCCAAACATGATATGGCGGCTAATTTCAAAATAATTTTCATATCAAAGGGCCAATTCTTAATTACTTTTCTGGTACGAGCTCATAGCGCATCTGATTTCTTTCAAATCAAGAAAAAGGAGTTGCTTAGTCTTGCCTTTTCTGGTTGAAATTTGGTTATTCTACAATGCAAACGAAACAGAATGTAAACTAACCAAATTACTATTTGCATAAGAGATATACATAAGAAATTAACTGACGCATTAAACGTCGATAACCGTAAATTCAAAATCCTATCTATTTTCAAATTTTTCTTTTGAGCAGAGACGTTTGGTAATGAATTTCAATGACATTGCTCCCCGTTGAGTATAAAAAAAATAAAAAAGTGAAAATATTTTTTGATTGCGACGTCAAACATTCAGGTTTAATAAGAATTCCAAGGCAGCGCTCGAGGCTCTGTATTCCAACCTTTACGGTTCACCTTAATATTTTATTACGTGAACTGTCATTCGTACTTCTTCCAACCAATCTTCTCCGGCAGCAGAATCACGTGGGTTTTACACATACCGGTCACTGAATTAGAAACTTTTATTCAATACCGGGTTGGATGTCTTTCAGCCCGCATTACAGCACGTATGCGATCAGGCGCAGATTTCACAATTATTGAAGTGCATCTACATCATACCATGCATTCACCAGAGAGTCCTTTAAGGTATCCCAATACGTTGAAAAGGTCGTTTTGGGCCAAATTTCACATTTTGTAAAAAATGCGTTCATTTTATTGATTTTTTTTTTTTTGTTGTTGATTGGAGGTTTAACGACCACCGTGAGCAACTCAATGGGCTATAAGCAGTCGCCAGTCCCTAATTTAGGGTCACTGGTTCCAGGGAAGGGAGAGAGCCAGTGCCGTAAGACAAACACAATATCCATGTCTGACCGGGATTCGAACCCGGACCCCTTACGGACGAATGATCAGAGGCCAGTGCCTTAGACCACTGCGCCACCGGGGCGGGGGGCGGCAGCGTTCATTTTAAAGCCCCATTCTTTAGGATTCCAAAACTGCCTATAATGAATTAGCTTTATTTGCTTTCCGCTAAGCTAATTATTATGAATGATGCTCTTCCTACCAGCTAGCTAATGATATACTTGTACTAAGCTTCAAAATAGTGAACTCAAAATGGTTGTTACTAGTTAATTACGAACGTAAACAAAGTCTTAACGCTGGTTATTTATGGTAATAAATAAATGTTATAAACCTAACAGCCAGACAGAGGTCTGACAAAAACTATAAATTGAGAAAGACTAACTTACTGCAACTTCTTTATTATAAGACTCTTGGTCAACTAAAGCACACACACAACTTGTTTTACAATAATGAAGAATCTCTCCTCGTATTATAAACGCTCTCCGTAAACAACAACGCTCTCTCATAACAACAACAAAAGCTCTCCCTAAGGTTCGATGAACGCGCCTATATACTAGCTACCACCACGTCATGACTTACACTCATTGCCAGATCTCATTCAGCGGGTGAAATAATATTTCGTTCAGTAAGAAGATAATTTACATAGTAAAATAAAATAACCAGAGATAGTAAAATCAAAAGGAAAGTGAATATAGAGTATACGTTACATGCCTTTGTTTCTTGTCTACGATGAACAGATACAGAGCTATAGCAATCGGAATATCTAAACCCAGGTGTCAAACGAACGGGAAGTGACACTTGAAAGGCTGGAAGTTGGGAAATAATCAGGTTAGTCTTGGTATTTCTGCATAGAATTGTAGTAGAAAATATTTCGCACAAGCTTTTACGCGTCTGGCAGTACTTTGGATACAGTTATGTGATGCATTTTATGTTTGCTAGGGCGGCAAACATATAAACATACTTTTCATCCCATCAAAACTGTGTCTTTTATCGCGTTTTTTGTAGGATGAGATTTTCGCCCCGAACTCTTTACGGAAAACCTGATAACTCTAAAAGGTATGTAAATAAATTGACAAAACTTGGTACACATTGTTAGAATTAGAAAAAAATCTTCTACTGGCCCAGCGGACCACTAGAATTTGTAAACCACTGGTCCATAAAAAATGTTTAAAGACATTTACAGTATATGTAGAAAATAATGTATCATTTCAATGGAATTATCTCCAACATTTGTTTTTAAACCCATCATTAGTTTGCATCCTAAAAAGAAAACCATACAGTAAAGTAAAAGAAGAGAAATTCATTCTTTAACTTGTGACAAACCAAAAAAAAAAAAAAATTACTGGCCATCTTAACCAGTAAAATTAATAGTTCAGTGGTCCGAAGAAAGTTCTACTGGCCAATGTCCGGTGGACCGCTGGGTAATTCGAACGTTGATACACATCTTTCAATGTTGTGCTTACAGTGAACTAAAGTTTTCTGTTTGTCAGTTCAAAGTTAGATTATAGCTATTTACATTCAGCATAGTGAAGGAATTTGTCGAAAATTCACACTAATAATGCATGTAGGAATGAGTGTATCTCAGCAATGTTTAGGAACATTTCTTACCTTTTAATTCACTGCATAGATAATAGTCATGCGCATATACTCCTGCAAAAAATGCTATCATATATCTGTAACTTTTCTCATTAGAGCGTTTACCGTAAAGGCCATATTTATTTAAATTATCCCACACATTTCCCAATTTCTTGAAAATTTATATTGATATCATTTTTTTTCAACGTTTATGTGTTTTTGTGTGTTAGCCTTCCTAAAAAATATTACCCATTCTTGCATTTTTTTAAAAAAAGTGCCCCGAACGTAGTGGGATACCTTAACTGACCCACATTTCACGGGAGAAGATCTTGCTCTTGGATTAGTTTTTCTAATGTCCCATGCATTCTCAAGGGAGTTCGGATTTGAGCTCTGTGTTGGCCAGGGAAGGTGTTGGAAGTCGCTCTCATCCTATCTGAACAACTTCTGTACACATACACAGTCGTATCAGAATAATATGACCACCCCGGAACCACAGTGTAACCGCCCAGGCGAGTCACAGAGTGCACGTGACAAGATCGACCACACGGAGATATAAGCGGTCGGCCAGGACAGATGAGCCATAGTGCGTCACGTGAGCACAATGGGCAGAGGTGGTGAATTGATGGACGTTCAAAAAGGAATTATCATCAGCTACCGCGCCAAGGGTGAAAGCATCTCAGAAACAGCAGACTTCGTGGGCTGTTCGAGAGGTGCTGTAGTAAGGGTGTACCAAGAATGGACCGCTGGTACACCGAGTACCTCATGACGTCATAACCATGGAGCACCAAAGGCCATCGACCCCAGTGGAGAACGTCGTCTGCGCAGACTGGTAAAGGGCAATCGACGCGCAATAGTGCAGCAATTGACCACGCATATATACGCTGGGGCACTACGTATCCCCGATAATAGTAGAGCGAACTCTGTTACACATTGGTTTCCGGTGTCGAAGCTGCTTCATGGCGCTCTTGTAAACCCAAGTCCATCGGCAACGACACCTGAAGTTCGCATGGGACTACCGTTATTATAGAGTGGACGAGTAGGGAAAGGTTGTCGCCTTCGACTAATCGAGGTTTGTACTCCACAGAAGTGACGGGCGATGGCGGATATGGCGTCAGATACACGAGAACTAACACCCGGACACGCTTGTTGGTCAACTACATGCCAGAGGTGGCAGTGCGCATGTCTAGAGGGGATGTTTCCCTGGTATGACTGGGATCGCCGGTACCTCTGGATGCCAACGGCTACCTGTCAATCCTCGTTAACCGCATGCATCCTTTCATATTGACGTTTACCTTGGTGGTGTCTATCAACAAGACAATGTGCCAAGCCACGTAGCTATATGGGTGCGTAACTGATTGCAGGAGCACGATAGAAAGGTTTCCGTTGTCCCTTGGCCGGTGAAATAGCCAAACCTCAATTGCATAGAGCACTTGTGGGACTAATTGGATCGACAGGTCCGACGTGCCGACATACAAACACGTCATCTCCTGGTGCCTCCGTGCTCCGCTACAGTCCAAATGTGTAGGTGTGCATCGGGCAACCTAGAGCCTCATTTCGTCCATACCACGTCGTCTCGCAGGACAAGGGTGGTCATACCCATTAATAGGTATGTTGTCATATTATTCTGACACGACTGTGTATGTGGTGTACTACATAGGTGACTCACATGTCAAGATGTCAAACCCTTGTCGGTTTAGATTAATTGAGAAAACATTCGGCTCCGAAACAGAAGGATGTGATTTCGAGCCCTGCCTCCGAAAATTTTTATTTTCACACTGTATCTAAACCCAATAGACAAGGTCTGTCTTTTTGAAAAAAAGTATGGTCTTCTCTTTTAGCTGTAGTCCTAAAAACTAGTATAAATCCAATCATTCCAAAACTGTGAATGCCTTGGGCTTCGCATTTTTATAAGTCGGACCGTGGGCTAAACGCTCTCTAACATGCGATATCCTCTCCATCATGCGATATCCTCTCCATCTTCATGATTTTCTAGCAACATCCCTGTATAATCGAAATCAAGCCATTTCGCAACTGTTGTGCTACAAATTTGACCATGTACACTTTCGATTTCGCCTAAATCGATAAGAGCGTCGATTACGTCTTAATCTTTTCCCTTCATGTGATATCCGTCTCTTCTTTATTTTCATCTATCCGCTATCTCCCAATTAATAGTGTTTTCGCCTTTGCTGCAAACTTGATGTTGCTCACCTTCGATTACCCTTAAATCGATTACAGTATCGACTTCATCTAGATTTTCTTTTCGTCCTGTGATTTCCAGCCACAGTTTCGTCGTCGTCTAGCAGCGTGCTCGAAATTAAAGATGTTTTCGCTATTGTACTGAAAGGGACACCATCACGTCTGATTTCATCATAATCGATAGGAACGTGAATTCTGATTAAACCTTCCGTCGCCGTATCATATTAATCTTGATCTTTGCTTTCCTTTCATCCACTTTCTCCAAATGTATTTGGCCTTCGCTGTCGCTGCAAACTTGACATTCCTCATCTTTGATTCCTTCTAAATCGAAACAGTGTCTATTTAACTTAAATTTTTCTTCACCACGTGATGACCAATCTCATCTACGTCTTTTTCTAGTCTGGATTTTTAAATGAGAAATGTTTTTATCGTTATTGCAAGCTCGATACTCTGAATCTATTTAAATCAGGTGTCAGGAACATTTTATTGACCTAGAACAGTTTGGGGGCTGCAAGTGGGCTACACCTACGGTATTCTAACACGCATGATCCCGATAACTGTGACATTCTATCCCCACGAGAAGCGCCGAAATTAAATTAAAAAAACTACTACATCAATAATATATACACCGATCAGCCCAAACATTAAAATCACCTATCTAATATGGTGTAGGTTCTATCGCCACCAAAAGAGCTCTCACCCGATAAGGCATAGATTCAACGAGATGTTAATTGGTGTCTCTTGATATTTGTTACCATGGCTGCAACAGAAGATCCCATAGTTCCTATAAATTACGTGGTCGGTGTGATGTTGCTCGTACCCGTTTCTACAACTCAAACCACAAATGCTCGATAGGATTCATGTCCGGTAAATTTGGGGACCATGGCAATAAATGGAATTCCCCTTAATGTTCTTGGAATCTTTCCGAAACTTTCTTCGCAGTGTGTCATGGAGTTCTTGGAATCTTTCCGGAACCATGTTCTTGGAATTTTTCCGGGACCTTCTTCGCAGTGTGTCATGGAGCTCTTGGAATATTTTCGGAACCATGTTTTTGGAATTTTTCCGGAACCTTCGCAGTGTGTCATGAAGCTCTTGGAATCTTTCCGGAACCATGTTCTTGGAATTTTTCCGGGACCTTCTTCGCAGTGTGTCATGGAGCTCTTGGAATATTTTCGGAACCTTCTTTGCAGTGCGTCATGGAGCTCTTGGAATCTTTCCGGAACCTTCTTCGCAGTGTGTCATGAAGCTCTTGGAATCTTTCCGGAACCATGCTCTTGGAATTTTTACAGAACCTTCTTCGCAGTGCGTCATGGAGCTCTTGGAATTTTCCCGGAACCTTCTTTGCAGTGCGTCATGGAGCTCTTGGAATCTTTCCGGAACCTTCTTCGCAGTGTGTCATGAAGCTCTTGGAATCTTTCCGGAACCATGCTCTTGGAATTTCTACAGAACCTTCTTCGCAGTGCGTCATGGAGCTCTTGGAATTTTCCCGGAACCTTCTTTGCAGTGCGTCATGGAGCTCTTGGAACCTTTCCGGAACCTTCTTCGCAGTGTGTCATGGAGCTCTTGGAATCTTTCCGGAACCCAGTTCTTGGAATCTTTCCGGCACCTTCTTTGCAGGTTGTCATGGAGCTTTTGGAATCTTTCCGCAACCTTCTTCGGAGTGTGTCATGGTGCTCTTGGAATCCTTCCGGAGCCATGTTCTTGGAATCTTTCCGGAACCGTCTTCGCAGTGTGTCATGGAGTTCTTGGAGTCTTTCCGGAACCATGTTCTTGTAATCTTTCCGGAACCTTCTTCGCAGTGTGTCATGGAGTTCTTGGAGTCTTTCCGGAACCATGTTCTTGTAATCTTTCCGGAACCTTCTTCGCAGTGTGTCACGGAGCTCTTGGAATCTTTACGGAACCGTATTCTTGGAATCTTTACGGAACCATGTTCTTGGAATCTTTACGGAACCATTGTTCTTGGAATCTTTACGGAACCATGTTCATGGAATTTTTCCGGAACCTTCTTCGCAGTGCGTCATGGAGCTATTGGAATCTCCCTGGAACCATGTTCTTGGAATCTTTTCGGAACCTTCTTCGCAGTGTGTCATGGAGCACTGCCTTGTTGAAAGACGCCATCGCTGCCAGGGAATACAGTCGCCATGAAGGGGTGTACTTGGTCGTCAACCACTACGCTCAGGTAAGTGACAGCTGTCAGAGTTCGCTCAACCGGCATAATGGGTCAAAGTGTTTCCCAAGAAAAATTGCCCAGACCACAACACTCTCCCAGCCACTTGGATCCGTCCCACAGTGAATCCAGGTGAGAAGGTTTCCTTGGGTAAACGTTGGACACCAGCTCGTCCGTCGAAATGGTGTAACTGAAAATAGGATTCGTCTAACCATGAGACCTCCTTCCAATCTTCTATTGTCCAATGTCTATGACTACGTGCCCACTGCAAGCGTTGACGACGGTGAATGGCTGTGAGCATAGTCATATGAATGGGTTTATGGTTGCGGAACCATACCCAAGAGCGTATGATGAATCGGCAACATTGGGCACTTCACTACAATTGAAATTATGGGTTATGTCAGCCATAGTAGCCCTCTCGTTGTTGCAGACAAGAGGAGATTTCCTGAGCTGACCTGTCGAATCAATGAGGCGTGGCATCCTCACGTCTTGTAGACGGCTCAAAATGTTACCTGTTTTAGACCATTGTTGATAGGTACTAACTGCTACATAACGTGAGCAGCCTACCAGTGCCGCAGTTTCGGAGATGCTCTTACCAAGGCGTCTTGCCATAACGATATGGCCTTTGTCGAAATCACATAAATGCTTTGCTCTTCCCATATTGAGACGAAAGGAAATATTGGCTGATAGAGCTTCAGTGCAGTTACGATACGAGTATATACACTATATTGACAAAAATCACTGGACATCCCTTCAAAAGGAAATGAACGGATCCGAGGTACAGCTGCAAACGGTATAAAAACAAGTCTGCAGCTGACCACGATCATATCGCACTGTGAGGTTGAGTGAAAATGTTGTGGCGGGAGAGAACTGACTTTGAGAAAGGAAAGATTGTTGTGTGTTATGTTAGTGGGATGTCCATAAGAGAAACCGAGAGGCGTTTAAACATACCCAAGTTAACTGTGTTAGATGTACTGAATAAGTGGAAGACACATGAAGTGCCTGAAACAGCGAAACGTACCGGCAGACCAAAGAAAATCAGTGATAGATGACGTCGAAGCCTCCCTCAAGAGATTCGTTACAGCTAATCGTCGGAGTACTGCACAAGACCTCAGTGTACAGGTGAGTAAAATGCTGGAACCTCGGCATGTACACGTACCATTCGCAGAGAACTTCATTCCATGAGTTTCCCTGGTCGTGCTGCTGCTCATAAACCTTTCATCTCCACTCGGAAAACTCGTCGTTTAGCATAGTGTAAAAAACGTTTATCGTTGACCGTAGAACAATGGAAACGGGTCATATGGACTGATGAATCCAGATACACGATCCATAAGTTTGATGGCCGTGTGTGGGTATGGTGGTAGCCGGGGAAACGCTATTTACAACAGTGTACTGTTCCTATACGGTCAAGTTTGGAGCTGGCAGTGTAGTGTTGGGGTGTTTTTGTGGTACGGTCCCAGCCCATTGGTTATCGTGGACAAACGTGTTAACCAGCACGTCTACCTCGATATTCTGGACAATTATGCCCTACCGACTCTGTGGCAATACTATGGAACCGAGCTTTGTGGGTACCAGCAGGATAATGAACCGAACCATAAAGCAAGGTTTCAAAATCGCTTTATTATTATTTATCATAAGAAAACATAAGAGGGAGACGTACAGTATTGGGCGTCTCACTGGAAAATAATACAGAACTGTTAAAACATGATGGTATATACACTGCAATGACAATGGGGATGAATAACAAATGCTGCAAGCAAAGCTTATTGAATAAAAATTGCAGAAGTGACAGAGAGAAACACATCGTGTCACATGACATTGGCTGGGCATGATTTACAGGATAACACAGGCGAAACAATAGTACACAATTAGAAAAAGAACAGCACAAACACCGCCGTGAAGGTAAAACATTACAAACATAAGATAAAAACACAGCGTGCACAATTGTGCAAGTTATTTAACGAGGGCACCAAAGCAACATAATACAGGCGGGGTGAAAGTAAGTAATGTACACGAGTAAGCATGAAAATACACTGAGATGGCATTAGCATTCACAATTCAACGGTAGCGTGGATTGCACGAGTCGTAGAGTGGAGGAGGGGCACCAGGGTGCCACGGAACTCAGCAAAGGAGGTGTAGAATGTCTTAGGGTACTGATAGGTGTAGCAGTCCAGAATCAACCGCAAACCATGGAGCGGCCGGCGCCCAGGTAGCATAGAAGGTGGCTTCTCGACGACTGGAAGAAGCCGACTGGTACTCCAGGCGGAGTCGAGAAAGCAATCGATCTTGAAAATGGCACATAAGTGCTGCGCTGGCCTGGTGTAAAGAGACCGGCGAGGAAACGCTGCGGAGTTGTTGAAGGTATACGTAAATAACGTGTTTAACCAGCACGAAAAGATAGGCACATACTGACGGAAGAGGCGTAGGTGGATGAGCCCGCAGAAGAAGATGTCTGTAGGCAGTGAGCGGAAGATCTTGAGAACAAGAGCGACTGGCAATCCGGAAAGCCTGGTGGAGGAGAGGCATCAGGATGGGACAGTAAAGGTAGACGTGAGAAACGTCTGCCTCCTGTGCGCAGAAGGAGCAGAGAGGGGAGGAGAGAAGAGACATGCGAAAGAGAAAATACGGAACATGGAGGCGATTATGCAAAAAATGCCAGTGGGTATTAATTTCAAGAGGGGCAGATAAGGGTGAGCGGGCAGCGGCCCAGACAAGAGGAAGAGAAGCAGGGGAAACCTCCAGAATAGAAAGCGGTGAAGGGGTGGCAAGGTGCACTAGAAAACGATAAAGAGATTTAGAGGAGAGAGAGGAGAGAGAGGAGAGAGGAAGAACCGAGTTTGTGAGTCGGAGGAAAAACGGCAGCCATTTCTGTGATACCCGACGATTAAACCTTTCTCGAAATCAGAGAGCTCCGAACTGCGTGGCATCTTGCATGCGATTGGTTGCATTGTTGTTTCCCACACGATATTTAACGGCGGTGGCCGTGACGTGTATCAGGACCGCAGATATCGTCGATTTCTGGGGTGTCCAATTACTTGTTGGTAGATAGTGTATTATAAGTGATCACACTGTACACTGTGAAAACCATATTTTCCGGTGGCGAAACTCGAATTCATGTCTTTCTGCTCCTGAATCAAATGCTTCCTTAGTTAAGCTAAGGAAGCTACGTCGGCAAGGAATTTTCGTTGCTGCTTTCCGTCTTTACGTGTGCGTCTCTCCTCTAGTGCGTCACACATACCCCCTTTATATTAAGGGAAATGGGTACAAAAGCGTAATTTTCAGGTCCTCTGCAAACTATGCTTGAAGTAACTCTTTGTAAACGACGGAATTCTGACTAATTCTGAACGATGTGTGGAAGAAGCCTCACGAAGTTTTTTGGAGCGAAGGGATTCTTACTAATTCTAGGAGATGTGTTGAAGAATAATCCTGACAAATAATTTTTTGAACCGAAAAAGTTCTCACTAATTCCAGGCGACGTGTTGAAGAATACTCACAAATATTTTCGAAGCGAAGAAGGAATTCTCACTCATTCCAAACAATGTATGGAAGAAGCATCACAATTTTTTTATAAGCGAACTAGGAATTATTACTAATTCCAAACGATGTGTGTAAGAAACCTGAAACCTGTGGCGCAGTCGTCTAAGCGATGGCCTCTGATCATTCGTCCAAAAGGGGTCCGGGTTCGAATCCCGGTGAGGCATGGATGTTGTGTTTGTCTTACGGCACTGGCTCTCTCCCTTCCCTGGAACCAGTGACCCTAAATTAGGGACGGGCGACTGCTTATAGCTCATTGAGTTGCTCACGGTGGTCGTTAAACCTCCAATCAAAAAAAAAAAAAAAAAGAAACCTGAAAAATGTTTTCGAAGCGAAGAAAGAATTCTCACTAATTGCAGACGATATGTCGAAGACTCCTCGCAAATGCTTCCCAAGATAAGAAGGAATTCTCACTAATTTCAGACGATGTGTGGAAGAAGTCACAATTGTTTTAGAAGCGAGGAAAGAATTACCGCCCCGGGGGTGCAGTGGACTAAGCGCTGGCTTATGACCATTCATCCGAGACGGGTACGAATCCCAGTTAGGCATATATGTTGTAATTGTTTTACGGCACTGATGGTTCTCTCCCATCTCTGGAACTAGTGGCTTTAAATTAGACACGGGCGCCTCCTTATAGCCCACTGAGTTGCTCATGGTGGTCGTTAAACCTCGAATAAAAAATGGGAGGGGGGGGGATTCTCACTAATTCCAGACGATGTGTCCAAGTAACCTCACAAATGTTTTTGGAGGGAAGAAGGAATTCTTGCTTATTCCTGACGATGTGTGAAGAAGCCTCACAATTTTTCGAGGCGAAGGTGTGTGGAAGGAACATCTGACATTTTTCGAAGAACCTAACCGCCAGTACATCTATTTATATTCTTTTGGTGACAATTTGGAATCCAAATTTGTCGACCCCCCCCCCGGTGGAGGATATTCGAACCCACCCCTTCTGCTCCGGAGCCAAATCCTTTCCCAATTAAGCTACGTCAGCAAGGACTTTTCAGTCTTGACTTGTGCGTCTTCCTTATATTAAGTCACAATACAGAGAGGTTTTTCCTCCACGGTTGACCCTTTTTTCGATGTAGGGCGCTGAGAAGGTGGAAGTCGGGGGTGTAGTGACGCTTGAAGAGCCAGTGAAAGACCTCTTGTTTTCTCGAGTAGTTAGGATTCCCTCCTCACTTGTTAAGACGCTATAAGTACTTTGGTCCTCTTTCTTTGCACGTCGTGCCTAATTACGGTGCGTGACATTCTTGCGATGGGATATCTTTTGTGCAGTTACGTTTGTATTTGCATCGTATCCGAAAAGACTTTATCTGAACCTGTAGTCTCTTTCTGGTTCCACGCAGCAGGTTCCGAAGCCCGGGGCCACTACAACTCTGGCCCCTCAGTCAGGGTCAACTACCCCCATTCGGGGAGTCAGAAAGAAACTGATTTCTTTGTTACTCCTTTGTTTCACCCGAAAAGTCTAAAAATAATAGAGAATTGGGTACTTGGAAAAGCGTGGTGGATGCCACATCACACGGAGGGTCTCTCTCTCTCTCTCTCTCTCTCTCTCTCTCTCTCTCTCTCTCTTCAATCCACCTACAAAGGTATTTACTAGCTAAACTTTCGACCTTTCGATTCCCTTTACATTTTTCACTGCAAAAAAAGCCCATGTTCGCGATCCAATTCTGTGGGATCCATGATTTATTTATCGACCAAGAGAATCTCTCCGCATTTCCTACAAAGTATACTGTGGGTGGAATGAAACACTTAAAACACCCCTGTCGAGTATGCCCCTTTTCTCTAATTGACGCTTAACAGCACTTTTAATTATTCATGAATAGCCGTTGAATTAAATATGCCGCCCCGGTGGCGCAGTGGTCTAAGGCGTTGGCCTCTGATCAGTCGTCCGTAAGGGGTCCGGGTTCGAATCCCGGTCAGGCATGGATTTTGTGTTTGTCTTACGGCACTGGCTCTCTCCCTTCCCTGGAACCAGTGACCCTAAATTAGAGACGGGCGACTGCTTATAGCCCATTGAGTTGCTCACGGTGGTCATTAAACCTCCAATTAAAAAAAAAATAAAAAAATAAAATACATTTAGACATAAAGCAAAATAATGCTTAAGAAATTGGTAAAATCATACAATGCATTGATTATGATACGCTTTCCAACATACCAGAAATTATTACTCAAGTTATGAGGATAATTGCTGTGGAATAAATCTCGCTCCTGTACCCTGACCTGTGACCCCATTTCGATGATATTAAACAGAATTGGTTCAGTATACCTCCGGAAAAACATACTAAAGTTTGGTCGCAATCGAAGCATTTTTACATAAGTTATGACGCATAAGGGCGATGGTATGGATTCCTCTCCTATGTCCTGAGCTTTGACTCCCATTTCGCCCATTTTCAATGGAGTTCGTCCCCAGATTGTCCCCTACCACATACTAAATTTCATCGAAATCGAACCAATTTTACGCGAGTTATCGTGCGGACAGACAGACGTGCAAAGCTGGAGCATGTACACTTCTTCAACCTATGGTTGGAGAGCGTAAAAAATGTCTTCGCCTCCCTGCTAATTCATATAATTGGGGGAAAATCTTAAGTGTTATGCCACTCTGAAGGCAAATTGTAAACATGTTTTTTTTTTACCATTTTTAACAATGGTTGATGCATTTTCGCCTCTTGTATTAGCGATCATTTAAAAATGGACTGCTCCGCCCCGGTGGGGCAGTGCGCGCTGGCTTCTGACCATTCGTCCAAGAAGGGTCAGGGTTCGAATCCCGGTGTAGCATGGATGTTATGTTCGTCTTACGGCCCTTTTCCTGGAACCAGTGGTTCTAAATTAGGGACGGACGACTATGTATTACCCACCGAGTTTCTCGCAGTGGTCGTTAAACTTTATATAAAAAAATGGGCTTCCAAATTTAAAAGAAAGGGAATTTATCTACCCAATTTGATTACGATTTTAAACGAATGTTGTCAGCACATGCTTTCTTGTAGGATGAATAATTAACCCTAGTGATGCGCAAAACTGGAAAGAGGCGATGTGCCTTCTCACAAAGAAATTCTTCCTATGTTTTTGTTCTTGCTTTTTACGCAAAAATTTAAATCATCCGACTGAAAATTTGTTTCTTTCGTTCACTGATTTTCTATGTTCCATTAAGATATCTTCAGGTAAAAGCTGTACTTCTACAAAAAAAGAAAAACCTATTTTCAAACGCAGTTTCGGAATTTAAGTAAAGTTATCCTGACGTTTCAAAAGGTAAAAATATATTTTCTTGTCGCTTTCAAGTAGTTCGGAAACCATGCGGTATAAAAATCTCTCTGAATATTTAATGTTTCCAGCTTCGCTTATGAGTGATTCAATTAGCAGTGCAGCTCGAAGAATTAGACGCCAATATACGATAATCGCATTTCTCCTGAAATTTCCTACTACCTAAATAAACATTGCTGAAGTTAAATCTAATTTTCTGTAAAATTTGTATACATTTAAATATTTGTTTACTACTTCATCCGGTAGTTGTTCAAAGTGGGACACGAAAATAGATGAGCGCATGTTCAAATATTAATCGAAAAAGTATAATTTTTTTCTCTCTCTCTCTAGAAGGAATTTTATTTCCTTGATTCAGCGAAAGAAATACATTTTAGCAGCATAGAAATTTTCTGTTTCATTGATTAAACCTTTCTTGACGCTTAAATCTCCTAAAGCATCCGAAGCGGCACTCTGTTAAATTCGTTCGGTAAACTTATAAAATGACCACCTTCTGACCGCCTATCAGTTTTCTGCCGTGGGTAATAGCAGAACGTCAAAAGCAAAAGCTTTTCTATGTCGTTGCTGTTCTAAACGGCATTGTTTGCTGGAGAATTAGCACCGTTTTCAGGAAAGTCTACTGGTAACAGCTCAGAATTATGTTTTATCTGGAAAATCTAAACTGCTGCGGTACCGGAGGATCTATGATGATATAGGAGAGATTTTCTCCTACGGCGCGGCTCTGTCCTTTTCGAGAGGGGGTGGAGGAGAATAACAAGTTAGTAAAATAACGCAATGCATTGATTATGATACGCTTTCCAGCGTACCAGAAATTATTACTCAAGTTATGTGGATAGTGGCTGTGGAATAAATCTCGCTCCTGTGTCCTGACCTTTGACCCCATTTCGATGATATTCAACAGAACCAGTTCAGTATACCTCAGGAATAACATACTAACGATTTGTCGTAATAGAAGCAGTTTTACGCAAGTTATTAGAATAATGGTTGTGGATTTGTGCAATGACCTTTGACCCCATTTCGTTGATATTCAACAGAACCGGTTCACTATACCTCCGGAACAACATGATAATGTTTTGTCGCAATCGAAGCATTTTTAGGTCAGTTATGATGCCCAAGGGCAATGGAATGTATCCCACTCCAGGGTATTGACCTTTGACCCCATTTCGCCCATTTTCAATAGGGTTCGTCCCCAGTGGCTCTCTACAACATACTAAAATTTCATCGAAATCGAACCAATTTTACGCAAGTTATGACGCATAGGGGCAATGGAATTAAACCCGCTCTTATGCCCTGCCTGACCTTTGACCCCATTTCCCCCATTTTCAATAGGGTTTGTGCCCAGGTGGTTGCTTACTTCATACTAAAATTTCATCGAAATCGAACCATATTTACGCATGTTATGACGCCTAAAGGCAATGGAATGGATCCTGCTTTTATGTCCTGACCTGTGACCCCATTCCGCCCGTTTTCAATAGGGTTCGTGCCCAGATGGTTATTTACCACATACTAAAATTTAATCGAAATCGAACAATTTTTACGCAAGTTATGACGCATAAAGGCAATGGAATGGATCCAGCTCCTATGTCCTGACCTTCGACCCTATTTCACCCATGTTTTGTCTCCAGGTGGTCCCCTACCACATACTAAAATTTCGTCGAAATCGAACCATTTTCACGTGAGTTATCGTGCGTACGGGCGGACGGACAAAGCTGGAGCATATATACGCTTCTTCAACCTACGGTTGGAAAACGTAAAAAAAAAAGGACCTCTCTGTCAACCGGACAGCGGCGGGGCTTTCGCTAATACACAAAAACAGCTTACCGTAACGGCACAAAGAAAGCATCGAAAGTTTCTCAACAGGTTTCGAGTTTTCTTTTCCTTTATTGAAGGCTGAACGACCACCGTGAGCAACTCGATGCGCTACAAACCATCGTCCGTCCCTAATTTAGGACAGCTGGTTCCAGCGAAGGGAGAGAGTCTGTGCCGTAAGACAAACACAACATCCATGACTAACCGGGATTCGAACCGGCACCCCTTTCGGACGAATAGCCATAAGACAGCGCTTAGACCACAGCGCCATCGGGGCGGGCGAGTGCATCTCCATGTACTGGTATAATCGGATGTTACTTCTCCATAGGGAGGAAGAGGACGAAGATACTGAAACTTCAGACTGATATCGTGGAGATAGTACGAGGTATGGTCATTAAACAATGAAACTGATGCGATGACTTATCACCTTCAGTGTATTACATTTCCTCATCAGTGCTTTTTTGATGGCTCCGGTATTATCCGTTCCCTGGAACCAGTGGCCCCTAAATTAATAACGGGAAAATGTTTTATATGCCTAACTGTTGATCGTTGTGGTCGTTGAACCTTCTCTCCACCCGCCAAAGAAAGTACAATTTCGTGGAAGTGGATTGTTACCCCGCATGGACAATCGTACTATAATGAATTCATGAGTGCCCGCAAAGGGAGTTATGGAGATTCAAGTGCATATGCGTAACCACTAGGATGAGGGTGGGGGGGGGGTCAGGACCCCTCCAGATTTTCAGAGTCGGGATCCCCAATGTAAAGGACCCCCTCAAATTTTTCTGGAATATAATGATATAATGCACACTTCATGATGTGAACCGACTAAATTTAATAATATAAGATTGTGATTTTTCGTAGAATGCAAACACGTGTATGATGCGTACTTAATAAAACAGCGATATCGATTCCTTATATGCAAAGTCAGCTCTACAACTTTGTAATTTACATTTCTGCCCTATCTGTCATGGTTTTACAGTTGTGTTCCTAAGTTCCACAATTCGCCAACAGAGGCGCCTATGTCGTGCCCGTTAGATCGCGCCTCAGCAACTGCTTTGCTCCTGGGCACGTGTTTGTGTGTAGGATAGGGTGGGGGGGGGGTCCCAAATTATCTTACACAGTATGTACATATTATTGTGTATACACAGTGCGTCAAATAATTTTTTAGACTGGCGCTAGATTTCAGCCTACGGTGGCGCCATCTGTATAATTGCCAATGCCTCATAAACCGTGACCATCTGCTAACTTTCTGCCAAAGTACTGCGCAGTTGTTAAAGTAACTCAAACGAAACGGCCGTCCATTAGAGAAGTAAAATTTTTTTAACGTTGAATTATTAAGATGGAACAAAGGGCTGTTATTAAATTTAACGCAAAACTTGGTAAAAGTGCCTCGGAAACGTACCAAATGATGAAACAAGTTTACGGTGAGTTTTGTTTAAGTAGATCAAATGTTTTCCTGTGGCAGAAACGTTTTTTGGACGGAAGAGATACGCTAGAAGATGATAAGCATACCGGAAGACCAAGTTTTTCTAGGACACCTGAGATTATTGAAAAAGTGCGTAATTTCGTGGCAAACAATCGATGTGCGTCACTAAGAATGATGGAAGAGTCTTTAAACATCAACAAAGAAACTATTCGAACCATCCTGCATGAAGATTTGGGCAAAACAAAAGTCTGTGCTAAATTTGTTCGACACACGTTAACCAATGAACAAAAATCAAGGAGAAGTGCACATTGCAGAGACATCATTTCAGCGCTGAAATTGATCCAAACTTCTTAAAATCGATTGTTACAGGTGATGAAACATGTTGTTTTCAATATGATCCTAAAACAAAGCGACAAAGTGCGGAATGGAAGTCAAAAAACTCACCACAAGCCCAAAAAAACAAGAAAAGTTCCATCGAAAATCAAAACAATGCTCATTACATTCTTCGATAGTAAGGGAGTTATCGAGAAAGAATTTGTTCCAAGTGGACAAACAATTACTGGTGAGTTTTATTTAAATGTTTTGAGGCGTTTGATGGCCAGAATTCGTCGCATTCGTCCAGAATATCGGGATGAAAACAGTTGGTTTTTGTTGCACGATAATGCACCCAGTCACACCTCAGTTCTTGTTCGTAGATTTTTGGCGTTATTTTTTTGAAAAATAACGTCTGTGTGTTGAATCATCCACCGTATTCGCCTGATTTAGCATCCTGCAACTTTTCTTTATTCCCAAAACTTAAAATGACGTTAAAAGGATGTTATTTTGAATACCAAACCAAAACAAATTATAATTTCTTGTTTCTATTTCATTTTACAGACCCAGTCTTAAAAATTCTTTGCCACACTGTTTATGTATATATGTATGCATATAATCTGGTGAGGTCCGATCACTGTGCATGTGTGATCGGACCGCCCCAGATTTTGAAACATGGTTACGCCACTGTTCAAGTGACTCCCACTCCTGGAAATTGGAATAAAAAAAAAAGGGGGCGGAATAGAGAAGGGATGAATTTCGATTTTGTTTTTAAAGATCAGGGGCTGCATTTCCAGCCTTGCTCGCTGACTTCTCAACCGCCGAAAATCGTTTTCTCTCCCCGCATTCAAAGTGGCCAAACAAGTCTATATCTTTAATGCACCATCAAATTCGGCAAAAGGATATTACGGGCCATCTGTCTAGACTGTATTTGGATACCCTTCTCTAGAAAGTAGAATCTCGAAAGAGGAGGAACCTTCATTTAATCATTTTCTCCTTTTTATTTCCCAAAAATATTAGCACTCTTGATCAGACTAAATTTAAATTGTCAGTCAAAGACTTTTCAGAAACGTACGACGTGTATCTTGATAATTTCGACCCAAAATCGAGATCGTGGTATCACTTTTGGAAAGACAAATCAGTGGTGGAAAGAGAAGGGATTCAGTGTGCAGGTAGTGAAGATATGTTACCCGATACTGCATATAGCAGCTACACTGACTGCAAGGTCTCTCAACACTTTTAGTCTTGGGGTAGATTAATCATGACCCAGAAGGGACTACATGGTTTATGTATAACGAGTGTAAATCAAAATAGGTGTGCGGAACTGCAGATTTTAAAAGAAAGGCTGTCGACCGATTAGGGCTAAGCAATAGAAAACTTAATTTTTTATTTTCTTCCAACCAGGAGAGAGAAAATCATAATTCAACTTAATTTTCAAACATTTATCTCTGCTAGCTAAATAGATTTCACAACGTTTTTCCAGTTTTTTTTTTTAAACTGTCATTAAGAATACTTTTTTTTTGTCTTTGTCTGAAGGAATAAATATACACAGTCGAATCACATTATTGTGACCACCTCTTACTTTTGACGTCAACAGCGCGTAGCCAATGAAAGAAGGCACGGGCGGCGAGCTGGCTTCGAGGGTATATAAGGTGCGCTATAGGCATTCGGAACACATATGGGCCGCGGGTCTTCTGTCTAACTCCGAAACGTGCTGGAATGACTGCCGTATTCTGCGAGGAGGCATCGGGAAGCTTCCCACGCACACGTCTGGCAGCACAACAGACTTCCACTATTTACACCCCGCCTTCTGTGCACCCTTCTTATAGTGCTTCTCGGTGGCGTGCCGGGCGCACATGTTTTGCATACGCCCTGCAATGCTAATCGTTTGCATGTCCTCTCGCGGGTGACGCATGCTGCGAATTTCAGGCCAATCGGATGCTTTCTTCTTGGTGTTGCATTTTGGGAGGCCAACAGTGTATTATAAAGAAATAGGTTTCTTGATATAATAATTTAAATATAAGGTTTTTTATTTATATAGTTAAATATAGTGTTTTTTATATAATCATTTAATATCACCATTGCGCAATATTATCAATCCACTCTTGGATGAAAGTCTCACCAAGATTTTTCCACAACGGTCTGTCTTGCGACACTCTCTTCTATGTCAGTCCTGCATCTTTCGAATTTCATTCAATCATCTCCCACGTGTTCTTCTTTTGGGTGCTTTCTTGTCCCTTGGAATCCAGTCTAAAATTTCGGTTGTCCATCGGTGGTCCGTTCTCTTGGCAATATGTCCAGCCCATTGCCATTTCATTGATTTTACTCTCATCATGATGTCTTCCACGAGTTTCCCTTCTTATCTTTCCTGGTTACACCAAACATTCATCTCTCCATGCTTTGTACGTTTTTTTACGCTTTCCAACCGTAGGTTGAAGAAGCGCATATGCTCCAGCTTTGTCCATCCGTCCGCACGATAACTCACGCGAAAATGGTTCGATTTTAACGAAATTTTAGTATGTGGTAGGGGACCACCTGAGGACGAACTCTATTGAAAATGGGCGAAACAGAGTCAAAGGTCAGGACATAGGAGCGGGATCCATTCCATTGCTCTTATGCGTCATAACTTGCGTAAAAATGGTTCGATTTCGATAGAATTTTAGTATGTGGTGAGAAACCGCTTGGGAACGAACCCTGTTGAAAATGGGCGGATGGGGTCAAAGGTCAGGACATAAAAGCGGGATCCATTTCATTGTCTTTATGCGTCATAACATGCGTAAATATGGTTCGATTTCGATGAAATTTTAGTATGTGGTAGGGAATTACCTGGGCACGAATCGTATTGCAAATTGGCGAAATTTGGTCGAAGGTCAGGCAGGGCATAGGAGCGTGATTTATTCCATTGCCCTTATGTGTCATAACTTGCGTACAAATGGTTCGATTTCGATGAAATTTTGGTATGAGGTAAGGAACCACCTAGGAACAAAATCTATTGAAAATGGGTGGAATGGGGTCAAAGGTCAAGGCATAAAAGCGGGATCCATTTCATTGTCTTTATGCGTCATAACATGCGTAAATATGGTTCGATTTCGATGAAATTTTGGTATGTGGTAGAAAACCACCTGGGCACGAACCCTATTGAAAATGGCAGAAATGGGGTCAAAGGTCAGGCAGGATATAAAAGCGGGATTTGTTCCATTGCCCTTATGCGTAATAACTTGCGTAAAAATGGTTCGATTTCGATGAAATTTTAGTATGTGGTAGGGAGCCACTGGGGACGAACCCTATTGGAAATGGGGTCAAAGGTCAGGACACTGGAGTGGGAACCATTCCATTGCCCTTGTGCATCACAACTTACCTAGAAATGTTTCGATTGCGACGAAACGTTATCATGTTGTTCCTGAGGTATAGTGAACCGGTTCTGTTGAATATTAACGAAATGAGGTCAAAGGTCATTGCACAAAAGCAAGATTTATTCTACAGCCATTATTCTCATAACTTGCGTAAAACTACTTCTCTTGCGACAAAACTTTAGTATGTTATTCTTGAGGTATACCGGACCGGTTCTGTTGAATATCATCGAAATGGGGTCAAAGGTCAGGACACAGGAGCGAGATTTATTCCACAGCCATTATACTCATAACTTGAGTAATAATTTCTGGTATGTTAGAAAGCGTATCATAATCTATGCATTGCATGATTTTACTAACTTGTTGTATCATGCAACAGTAATATGGCGTAAAGAACAATGTTAAAAAATTGATTCGCTTTATATTAAGATAAACTTTCTACTTTTTATGGCAACTTTTATTTAAGATTTCCAGTTTCCCTTTTTGCATAAAAAAAATGCACTGAATTGGGTTAAACAAAATACGACTAACGCAGGTGTATTACTTGCTGTCGGGTTTGCAGAAGATGTGTGATATTTACAGTGTGACACTGTACTTGAACCAAACTAAGTGTGAAAATGATTTATTCGACAAGATACTTTTAGAGCGTCACTGAAATATACATTCTTCTTTTTCTTCTCGACGAGGACTGGCTGGTAATGACCAGGAGCTTCAAGAATGTCAGATGCAAAAGCTGGATAGAAAAAAAAATTTGGAATAGCCTGAAGCAGCAAATACGGGCTTAATATGTATTTAATGGAACTCCACAGTACTGCAGGCGTCTAGATCACCGTGCTCAGTTAGGCAGAAAAGGAGATCAGGCCATTCCGAAGAAAAAAGTAACGAAGAACTAACAATCCAGTATGTGTCAGCGTTTGCTGTCATCATCATTGCAATCAATATGATATTAAAAGTTCAGATAAAAGCCTCCGAACCTGAATAATTAGCAGCAAACCGACATTGTACAAGTGCTATGTAAACAAATTAAAAAAACCTTTGCTACTTGGAAAGAAACACCGTACTAAAAATTATTAGTGGTTATTGAAGTTTCAAGCAAAGTGCTTTTCTGCGTGAAAAAACAACAACTTTTTTTTTACACGCTTTGAGTTTTGGAATATTTAAAAATGACACGAAGTGGAATTAATTATGCAGTTATTTTTAATTTTGTAAGAATAATTTTGCAGGCAACAGCTGAACAGTTAAATCTTCTTTCTCTCTGCGTTCGTTCATCTATCTTACAATTCTCTCTGTTAATTTGACTTTCTTTTTATACTTTGTAGATTTTCTTCACTCTCTTTATATCTCCGTTTATATTTGTGTATCTCCCTGGAATGGATATTTGTCTGTCTCTTTGAATTTCTCTCTCAATTTATCTTTCCTTTCTCGCTTTTCCTGTGTTATTGCCTAAATATATGCGCCTTTGTCTGTACACCATTCTGTATTTCCTCCTTGTCTGTAGGCACTCTCTCTCATGTCAGTATACCACCATTAAGCTTTCAGTTTACTCACGTCTGTATGCTAGTCTCTTTAAGTGTCACTTATTTCTTTGTCTGTATGAAACTCTATCACTTTACCTGCTTTTGTGTAGCACTCTTTATGTAGTGTTTTGTATTTTAGCTTCTGTATGTCTCTCCATATCTCCTTCTGCCTGTCATTCTCATTTTATATTTGCATCTGACCACTGTCCCCAAATTATCTCTCTCTCTCTCTCTCTCTCTCTCTCTCTCTCTCTCTCTATGTATGTATGTATATATATATACACTATCTACCAACAAGTAATTGGACACCTGTGATAGCAAAGGAAAACGAAGTTTATTCACCTTCAATAGTTGGTGGAGCCTCCACGAGCTGTGATTACAGCTGCGACCCTCCGGGGCATACTCTCAACCAGGCGTTGTACGACGGCTAGCAGTATTTTCTTCCACTCGGCTTGGAAAAGACAGGTCAGTTCCTTCACCGATTTCGGACGGTGGGGGCACCCCTTAAGTCGACGTTCCAACTCGTCCCAGAGGTGATCGATAGGGTTAAAGTCCGGACTCTGCGCAGGCCAGTCCATTCGATTAACCCCATTGTCACCATACCAAGCCATGGTGGACCTCGGAACATGACAGGTGGCATTGTCACCCTGAAAGTAACGTGGATCCACCCCGTAAAACTGCCACAACGTAGGAAGCGCATGGTCATCCGAAATGGTGCAGTAGGTCTCGGCGTTGAGTCTACCAGGAATTGCGACCAAGGGTCCCGTGCTATACCAGGAAAAACACTCCTATAGCATAATTCCACCGCCGTCGAACTTCACAGTTGGCACAATACATTCCGGCAGGAGGCGTTCTCCAGGCAGACGCCAAACCCAGACCCTGCCATCCGAACGGTACAGGGTGAACCTTGATTCGTCACTCCAGAGAACCTGTTTCCACTGTTCAACGGTCCACTGTCGACGTTCTTTGCACCACGTTAGCCGAGCAGCGCTATTGGACTTGGTGATCAAAGGCTTATGGGCGGCAGCACGTCCATGATAACCGAGCAGATGGGCTTCCTTACAGATGGCATTCATCGAAAGAACACTCCCGGATGCCTGTTGAAACTCCTCGCGGATATGGCCCATCGGTTTGATACGGTTCTTCCGAATTTCTCTGGCCAGCACCCGTCGGTCTCTAACTCCCAGTTTTGTGGGTCTGCCGGGTCGGGGCACATTCCGACAGTCACCTCTCATCTTCCACTTGTCAATCACGTCGGCCACTGCCGATTTTGGGTACTTCAACTAGCTGGATATGTCACGTATGGATCGGCCATTTCTGTGATACCCGACGATTACCCCTTTCTCGAAATCAGAGAGCTCCGCACTGCGTGGCATCTTGCATGCGACTGGTTGCGTTGTTTTTTCTCACACGATATTTAACGGCGGCGGCCGTGACGTGTATCAGGACCGCAGATATCGTTGATTGCAGGGGTGTCCAATTACTTGTTGGTAGATAGTGTATATATACATATATACTTGCATTGCTCTCTCTCATTTAATACCTGCATCTCTGACCCTGTGTGTTTATTCTTCTGCAGCCTGCTTTGCGCCTTCCCTCACTTTTGTTCCTCTCAGCCTATTCTACATCCGAGTTTCCGCTCTTTCTCCCTCCCTTTTTAATCTCTCTCTATATATCTCCCTTTATATCTGTATCTCTGACCCTCTGTCCTAAGTCTTTGTAGCTGAGTTTTTCAGCAGCCTGCTTTGTGCCTACTCCCATTTCTGTCTCTCGCAACCTATTCTACATCCAAGTATCCTCCTCTCTTTTTCTCTCCTTTTTACTTTATCTGTGTCATAAGTCTCTGTATCTGAGTTTTTCTGCAGCCTGCTTTGAACCTTCCTCCATTTGCGTCTCCCCCAGCCTATTCTACACCTGAGTAAACTCTCTTACTCTCTCCCCTTTTACTCTCTCTCTCTCTCTCTCTTTCTTTCTCTCTCTTTCTCTGTCTCCACTGTGTACATATTTTGCGTAGCTTTGCCTCACTCTATCTCCCTCTCTCCCTCTCAGTGTTTTGTAATCTCTTCCTAGCAATGTACGAAATTTAAAATAAATTCTTTCCTACGCCGCTTCTCTTTTTAAGATGGAGATATGAACAGTAATTCCGACAGACTGTTTTCTTTCAACTGAGCATGAATAACTGAGAAGATAATGAAATTCTGAATCAAGAGCGTAGTCCTCCTTGGAGTAATGTGATCTGCTAATTTGTTGGGTGTCTACACAGATAACAATTTCCGGAGAACGAAATGTATTTTCATATTACTCCTACCTTTCAAACTACATATATGTACCCACCTCAAAGCAAACGCTATTCTGCGTTAAACGTAATAACCTGTGCTTTTAGATGGATTTGCTTTCCCTTAAAAACAACATTCACTAAATAATCTACTTGCTATTTTTTTTTATGCAGAAGTCACTGATTAAATTATATATGAGATAATTATTTCCCTAGAAACTCATAATTGTTTCAGAACGACTTCCTTCAGTAATGACTATTCAGATTTGTGTTAATTACATTATTACAGTGGTTAATTAATTTTACTGCTGAAAGGAGGCGGGTTAATACGTTAAACTAGGAGAATGGAGGTAGGTTAATCATTTAAGTGGGCAATGTACGCTCTGTGGGAAAAAGGCTTCGGACAACAGTGCTTTTTATTAAATACTGCATTTATGGCAAAATCAATAAGGAGTTGGCCCAACTTTGGCCACAATTACATTGGACACCCTCATTGGCGCACTTTTAATGAGATTCTTGTAACTACCCGCAGATATATTGCTCCATTCTTCAGGCAAAGCAGTGGTCAGTTCAGAAGTTGGGCGTGTCTTTCTAGCGCAAATCCTGACGTTCAAGTTCACTCCAAAGGGCCTTTCTAGGATTGAGGTCGGGGCTTTGAGCTGGCCTCTGCAAATTCTGTGCACTTACATTCTTAAATCGTGTCCAAGTGGAACGTGCTTTATGGCACGGCGCGTTGTTTTTCTGAAACAAGAAAGGCCCGTCTCCGTAAAACTGGAATAGTGAACGCAGTGCTGCGTTATCTAGTAGAGATGAGCTCGGCCCCGGGCTCGGAATTACACGTCTTGAGTTTCATTACTGTAATTAATTCAACACGTGTTAATTCCGAGCCCGGTTGAGTTACACGTCTTGAATTTCATTACTGAAATTAATTCAACATGTGTTAATTCCGAGCCCGGTTAAGTTACACGTCTTGAATTTCATTACTGTAATTAATTCAACACGTGTTAATTCCGAGCCCGGTTGAGTTACACGTGTTGAATTTAATTACTGTAATTAATTCAACACGTGTTAATTCCGAGCCCGGTTGAGTTACACGTGTTGAATTTCATTACTGTAATTAATTCAACACGTGTTAATTCCGAGCCCGGTTGAGTTACACGTCTTGAATTTCATTACTGTAATTAATTCAACACGTGTTAATTCCGAGCCCGATTGAGTTACACGTCTTGAATTTCATTACTGTAATTAATTCAACACGTGTTAATTCCGAGCCCGGTTGAGTTACACGTGTTGAATTTCATTACTGTAATTAATTCAACACGTGTTAATTCCGAGCCCGGTTGAGTTACACGTCTTGAATTTCATTACTGTAATTAATTCAACACGTGTTAATTCCGAGCCCGGTTGAGTTACACGTGTTAAATTTCATTACTGTAATTAATTCAACACGTGTTAATTCCGAGCCCGGTTGAGTTACACGTCTTGAATTTCATTACTGTAATTAATTCAACACGTGTTAATTCCGAGCCCGGTTGAGTTACACGTCTTGAATTTCATTGTGGATTTGTTACCATAGTGGAAGGATTTTCAATTTCCTAAGCTAGCTGCCATTGCAAGACAAATTTTCCTTAGCAAGACTTGCATTATGCATTGTCCAAAGCTATGGCCCAAGCAAGAATTGGTTTAAGGAGGTCTGGTATCGAAAACCTGGGGGAAAAATCACATTCCCATTTTTTGTATTTTATTAACAATCAAGAATCTTATCTTTAAAATGATGTACTAATTTCCAAATTTGTGCAGTTAGAAGTATTGTTATTTATTTTTTTCAATTTCCTCACTCCCGCGATTTTTGGGGTGACGTTGGTGTTTAGTGCAGCAGGTAGAGTTTTAGAGAAAAGAAGATCATGTTGAAGCGCTGAGGCAATAGATGCAATTCTCTCTCTCTCTCTTTTTTCATGATGAACTTGATCTGGAAACTGCACACACATATGATAATACTGTGATTATTATACTATTAAGCGCAAAGCTTTGTTAATGTTACAAAATGCAGAATAATCTGGTCTGGAATGCTTTTACGTTTTTTTTTTAATTTTGGAAATTTCCCTTCATGCTTTTTTATATTCTACTACATCACTGTAAACTACCTTTACCAATTAGCATATATGTAAATTATTTTGCAGAGATTAGTTTTCTAGAGTCAAAATTTCAAACACTTGCAACTGTCTGTACGGCCTTGTATGTTCTATAATGCAATTTATTCAAAATAAAAGTAAATTTAGAAATCAAAAAGAAATAACGAATGGAATTTTTTGTTTCTAAACGATTTTCTTTTCTTCAGCTTTTACCAAAATTACTGATTCCCCTAATATGGTCGAAGGGCACGTTGATCATTTATTTTCAAATCCACATTTTAAAACATTTGGTTTTATGCGTAGTATTTCTAAAAACATATTAATATTGTGAAGTGGATTAACTGAACTAAACTTTTTAAACTAATGATTTTTAAAGTAATCCTTGCTTGGGCCATATCTTTGGCCAGTGTATAATGCATAAATGCAAGCCTTGATAAGCAAAATCTTCCAAGAATCCGGGCTCGAGCGAGCCCGGGCTCAGCAAACACATGTAATTAAAGAAAGCGGGCCGGGCCCGTGCTCCTAAAATTGAGTCCGAACTCATCTCTATTTTCTAGCATATCCCGATACTTTGCGTCGTTTATGTTTCCCTCGTCAACCACCGACGCGATGGTCCGAATCCTTACCACGAGAAACATTACCAGACTTGACACTGCCACCATCAAATTTAACAATTAGGTTGACACATTCTGGCAAATAACGTTTACCTGGCATACACCACACCTTGCTACAACAATCGGATAAAAAAACGGTGTAGCATGATTCTTCACTTCATAGCATTCGTTTCCACTGGTCAATGGACGATGCTTTGCACCAAGAAAGTCCCTTACTCGCATTTTTACGAGTTACTATGCAGCAGCTCGTCCATGGAAATTTAATTTGTGCAGTTCTTTACGAACTGTCTTAGTGCACACACTCACCGCTCTTAAATCCTGAAATTCTTTGGTGATGATTTGTGGAGAGGAATGACTGAACCTACGGACGACACTTTTGAGAGTTCCCTTGCCTTCAATTTACTTGGCCTTTCTGAACGTTTCTTAGCAGCTGTAACTCCCTCACGTTTCCATTTACTAATAACGTCTTCACAGTTCACCGTGGGTGTTGAAATTGTTCTTAAATCGCACGCACGGGCAGGTTGCTTATATGGCACCCTATAATAGCTCCTTGTTGGAAGTCAGTAAGCCCAGCACGCGTCGCCATGTCTCACGAGTAGACGATATACGACGTCTAATCAGATCCTATGTAATGGATTTTAGGAAGGGAGTGACTGACCCCAGGTCTTGAACAACCCGTAGAAATAGGAAACTATTACTTTTGGCTAGAGTGCCCAATAGGAAAGTGACACGGAAGCGAGTTAGAAAGGGGGAGGTAGATGCCGTTATTTATTACAGGGGAACCAGTACCCGGGGCCCGACGGCTTAACGGGCCCATCCGACGCATGGCGGATATTTAGCGGTTCTAGCATTCGTACCTGCCTGGGATCGAACCCGAGGTCTTCTCCGTGGCAGTGACGAACATTAACCACAAGGCCACCCGCGACCCAACGACGTCTGAGGAACTTACCCGCAGTTTTAAAGAAAATCTAGATCACGCGATCTATTGGAATGTTCCATTTTTATTGTGGAAGGGGGTGTACGGAGATTTTTCTTCCACATAGGGTGCCTGAACCGTTTTCTGCGCACCCCAAACAAAAGTGTTCACATAGCGTTCGGATTTTACGGAAGATACAGTTCTTTAACCTACTCATCTCATCAGCAAAAACCATGAACTAGTGACGGGTGATAACTTGTATTTGGTTGAAGTAGTTTTAGAAAGGGAGTGTCTATCCCCGGGCCTAGAATTGCCCTTATAAATTGGAAGCGTAGGAGATTTGAGCAAGTAAACTTAATAGGAAAGAGAAACAGAAGCATTCAGGGACAAGGGAGAGAGCTGATCTTCGAAGAAACTGACGCACCAGTCCGGAAGTAAATGGGAACGGAGGGGTAACAACCGCCACAGGTGGACCCCACCCCCCACCCCCTCCATCACACCACCGGGGAGGAGCGGAACTCACGAAAACAACATCCGGAAGCCGGAGCAGCAATCAGTACTCAACGTCTCACACCATCCTGAAATAAAAAGGGGATGGCGGTTTGTCTAACACCCACTAAATGTTCACACACCTGCACTCCATCTAATCCAGTCCTCTATCTAATCCAAGATCTGCACCCCATGGAACAGCACTCAACGGTGGTGTTCTCTGACATGTCCCGGTCAGGGGACAGCAAGGACCGCCGCCTTAGTTCTGGGATATTTAAGGAATTCGCTGGGATAGTAGTCAACCGCACCCCTAATAAGTTCATTAGGGTGTGCTACAGCTTTCCTGAAGAACGTTTTGGCGAGTCTGGTGAAGAACTCGTGTACTTTCTCAACGCCAAGTCTTTTCCTCAGGTTCCGAAGTGGGTTCCAGATGTGAGCCTAGTCTTTTAGTCTCTGCTCCATGACTTAAGGTGTGATAGGGAAAGGCTAATCCCTCTGACATCATGCTATTAGGTAGAAACAAGTGACTGAAACATCTTATTTCTCCTTTATTTGGTTCGTCGCCATTGTTATAAATTTTTTGGCGGATAAGCACTCGACAGGATTAGTGTCAATCATTCCCCTAAATGGCCAATATGAATAACAAAGTTAAAGAGAAAGCAAGGCTTTCTGATGCGTAGGTTCACTCGTTCCAGCAGAGTTCGGCCCACTTCTTAGATAGCGAATATATTCGTTCAAGGTGATCTCAGCCTATTTTGCTAACCACGTGTTACTCCGTTCCAGCCGGTTAAAGGGTTAATACGTACGCTAACAAAAGAGACGCAGACGCTGTAGTTATTTATAAACTAGGTGAAAGCCCGTCACGCCAATAATGGCGGGGAGAAATAAGGTATGTAGAGTAACTTTTTTAATAACCAGATATTCTTTTTGTGTGTGTGATGTCCAAATGCGAAAAGAATGTTTCATGAACATTACAACGATAAAAGGAAACGTCATGCAGTTGTTACGTCGCAGGCTGTCATAACTCGCAGTTTCCATTCACAGAACACCTGCCTGAAAACACGAAAAACTAAGCGAGACGTCGCAAGTATTTCTTTCGCGGTTGTTGGTAAGGTGATGACGTCACATAATTATATCCGGGAAGCAGTTTCCATTCACGAAACATCTGAACGAGAACACGATAACTGAGCGCCATGTCAAAAATATTTCTTTCTCGGTTGTTGCTATGGTGTTGACTATTTCCAAGTCGCCACCAAAGTGGGACAAACGTTCAAACAAAGCAAATTATACTGTTTGTTGTAACTAATTCTTGTGTTTCTGGGTTAACCCTATTTATTGTAAAAAAATCAATGGTTTTAAAAATGTGATTTTCTTACAAATAATCTTTAGATCAAGTTGGAATATTTACGGAAAGTTAGTAAAATCATGCAATGCATTGATTATGATACGCTTTCCAACATACCAGAAATCATTACTCAAGTTACTCAAGTTATAAGGATAATAATGGCTGTGTACTAAATCTCGCTCCTGTGCCCTGACCTTTGACCTTATTTTGATGATATTCAACAGAATTGGTTCAGTTTACCTCCGGAACAACATACTAAAGTTTTGTCGCAATAGAAGCATTTTTAGTCAATTTATGAGGATAATGGCTGTGGAATAAATCTCGCTCCTGTGCCCTGACCTTTAACCCCATTTCTAAGATATTCAACAGAATCGGTTCAGTACGCATCCGGAACAATATGATCAAGTTTTGTTGCAACCGAAGCATTTTTACGTAAGATAACTAGCCGAGCGTTAACGCGCTCGGCTAGTTATCGAGAGTTCCGTGATTCAATTCCACGGCGGCGGCTGAAAAACAATTTTTCAAATGCTATGTGTTTCTGAAACGTGAAAAGAGCTCTGTGTTTATTTATTTATTTAAAGCATCTTAAAATTGCCAATTTACCCTCAATATAAAAATATTGTGGAAAGGGTTCTGAAAATTCAGAATTTTGCTCGCGTATGAAAAATCCGTAAAAATCAGGTTTCGTTCCGTCATTTCACGGAAAATGTTTTATCATAAATATGCTTCGTTAATTTAGGAAAGGGATCACGAAAATTGGCTGGTGGATTTCCTAAAATTTTTACATATTGAAAAAATGTCCTTTGCTAGCTAAATATATTTTGCAACATTTATTCAATTATTTTCTACTTAAATTATCACTATACTTCGATTCACTCTAAGATGACACTGTAGTTTAAAGTACAAGAGCCTACGCACTCACTGAGCCTTCGGGGCCAGCTCAGAGTTATGTTCATCAACGTCACTCCCCACTGTGTCCTGTTCTTAGCAGCTGTCAATCACTTCCCCCATCAACTCATTGGGACCCTTGTCTCCCAAACACTGCATATCTACGCAGCGTGTGTTGGTTTAATTTTAAAACTTAATTTCTGAAAGTAGATCATTTTTGGAGTTGTCTTAAATAACTATATGTACTTACACTGAAGAGCAATTGAATTAGAGATACCTGTCTAGTAACGTGTAGCACCACCTTTCGCCCTGATGACGGCGGCGATTCGTCTCGGCATGGACTCGACAAGACACCGGAAGCGTTGGGATGCCATACGGATCCACGTCCCCTCAACAAGCTCTCACAGTTCACTAAGATTTGATGGAGGATGGTCAGAGCTTCGAACTTCTCTTTCGATGGCATCCCATATGTGCTCGATGGGATTGAGGTCAGGTGACCTAGCTGGCCCAGGACGTGCGGTCACGTCGGTGGAGTGTTCATCCAACCATTCAGATACAATTCGGGAGCGGCATTGTCTTGTTGCAGGATGAGGTCCCCAGGGGGATGTCGAAGACGCACAAATGGGAGCAAATGATCTTCCAGGGTATCCCGGTAACATTGACCTGTGAGGAACGATGTCACACGTACCAGGGGTCCCATTTCAGTCCACGTAAACAGTCCCCAGACGAGAATGCCACCCCCACCAGCTTGAAGAGTACCCTGCTGGCAACAAGGATCCACGCTTCATGCGGTTTGCGCCGTACTCGTATCCTGCCATCTGCATGTACCACCGTGAATCTCCACTCATCAGTCCTGGCAACATTTTTCCACATGTCTGGGGTCCAGTGGCGATGTTCCCGCGCCCATGCTAATTTTTGCACCCTGTGATGTGCGGTCAGCAGCGGTACCTTCGTGGGACGATGGCTTCTGTACCCCATAGCGAGGAGATGGTTCTGGATGTTGCGGCTGCTTACACGTTTTTGTGCACCAGCGTTAAATTGCCGAGTGATTTCTTGCACTGTGGCCCGTCTATCCGCTGTTACAATGCGAGCTAGCCGACGATGACCCCGCTCATCCACATGCTGTTGTCCAATGCAGTTGGCCCTTGCAGGAATGGTTTTACCCGATTCGATGTACTTACGGTACACCCGTGACACAGTAGCTCGTGAAAATCCCAGTGCCTGCACGACTTCCGAGAAGGAGTGACCCATTCGTCGGGCCCCGACAATTTGCCCACGATCAAATGCGCTTAGATCCTTCGTCTTACCCACACTGCGTCCGACTCTTACTGATTCCCGTCGCATCAATCCTTAAATTGTGGGGTCGCTGCTACGTCATGTCGTTTCCGTTTACAGGGCCGCCCACAGCGCTACATTTGCATAACGCCAGCTGTCTCTAATTCAATTTCTCTTCAGTGTATAAGCAAACAGCTAGGACAATATAAAGCATGATTCTGTGCAAAGTGCCTGGGTTTTCACGGAAAATGTTTGGAACTACTTTTAGTCGCGACGATAGGTTTCACGTCCTTCCCGTTCAGTGTCATCTTAGGGTGAATCGAAGTATAATGTGCAGCATTATTTTTGTCTTAAGAAATAAGTAAATTTCTTTTTATGCATGATACTGTATTTCTGTCATTTATTTTCAATCACTTAGAACTTATGCAAAAGAAGTCTTGTGTGCATGAAATTTGCTTTGACCGCTTCCGGAAAAAATTCTGTGGGCGCAAATGCCGGTGAATACGGGGTATTTTGCAACCTTAGAATTTTATTTGGTGATCCAGTTGATTAGATAACTTACAAGTTTTGTCTCTGCCAAACAACGCGCTAATTACCCCCGAAAATTTGACGTTGTGGCTCCATTACAATTATGTTACGTCGAAATAAATTACGGATTTTTTTGTTGGAATCTAGAAATATATTACTCACTGTTCAATTTGAAATACAAAAGCACATCTCAAACAGATTTCATCGTCGATTCAAGAAATTAATCTCAAGAAAGCTCTGCAATCATTCGTATTTTAATCAGGATACTCATTTTTGGTGAAATGTTTCTCTTGTTTAATTAGTTTTCAACTACCACTCGAACAACAGCTTTTCAAGCTTCGATGATAAGCGAGGAAATTAAAAAAAAAAAAAAAGAATACCCACTTTTATTAGCTTTCTGAATTCAAATTATTTGAAAGATTTACTTTTGAACAACCAATTATTTTAGATACTTTCATTATATCGGGAAAAAAGAACGCTTAAGGTTAAAAATTTCTTTTGTATTATGTGATTACAGTGTGTATCACGATTAACGAAATTAGATGGCTATGATTGCATTTCTTTCTTTTAATATAGCAAGCCGTTTTAAAGTGAGAAAGATGTGTCCGTTTAAAATATTCGAAAAGATTTTAATACTTAAGAATCTTCAAATTGGTTAAACATTTTCTTCCGGAACGAAACACAACAAACGTATTTATAAAACAGTACAAAAGCACTTGATGCTACATATCCGGAATTTCACAAAATAAACGTATGGAAAGGAATTATAGGAGAAATTAAGAACAATATGAAAGCATAAGGATTTCTTTCGTTGCTACGTTAAATGTCACACGCTACCACCGAAAAAGAAAAAAAAATTACACACACCGGCAACTGAATTAGAAACCATTATGCAGATATACATGAACATCACTTCCCCAGCGCATATGCAAAGTACATGGTCACGTGCTTCACCACGTGATCTAGGAAACTATTTTTTTGTTTGTTCGGAGGTTTAAATGTCTTTTTTGTTTGTTGTTTTGTTTAACTTGGTGGTATAGATACAGTGACAGGATAAACAGACATAAATAGTTGTACAGTATTGTCAGGTAGACAGACAGTATATTCGTTTTTACATCAACAATGTACATAGCGAACGTGGTATACAGTACGCCAAAGGATCAAGTAACACAGAGAGATCAAGTAACTGTTGATCAAGTAACACACAGACATAGCCAACATGGTATACCAAAGGATCAAGTAACACAGAGAGATCAAGTAACTGTTGATCAAGTAACACACAGACATAGCCAACGTGGTATACCAAAGGATCAAGTAACACAGAGAGATCAAGTAACACACAGATATAGCCTACGTGGTATACCAAAGGATCAAGTAACACAGAGAGACCAAGTACTGTTGATCAAGTAACTGTTGATCAAGTAACACACAGACATAGCCAACGTGGTATACCAAAGGATCAAGTAACACAGAGATATCAAGTAACACACAGATATAGATAACGTGGTATACCAAAGGATCAAGTAACACAGAGAGACCAAGTACTGTTGATCAAGTAACACACAGACATAGCCAACGTGGTATAATACCAAAGGATCAAGTAACACAGAGAGATCAAGTAACACACAGATATAGCCAACGTAGTATACCAAAGGATCAAGTAACACAGAGAGACCAAGTACTGTTGATCAAGTAACACACAGACATAGCCAACGTGGTATACCAAAGGATCAAGTAACACACAGACATAGCCAACGTGGTATACCAAAGGATCAAGTAACACACAGACATAGCCAACGTGGTATACCAAAGGATCAAGTAACACACAGACATAGCCAACGTGGTATACCAAAGGATCAAGTAACACAGAGAGATCAAGTAACTGTTGATCAAGTAGCACACAGACATAGCCAACGTGGTATACCAAAGGATCAAGTAACACAGAGGGAGACAGTGCTGATCAAACAACACATAGACATAGCGAAACATGGTACACAGTATGTCAAATGATCAAGTAACACAGTGAGAGCCAGTGCTGATGAAGTAACACATAGACATAGCGAAACATGGTACACAGTATGCCAAATGATCAAGTAACACATAGAGAGCCACTGCTGATCAAGTAACACACAGACATAGCGATACAGTTTGCCAAAGGATTAAGTAACACAGAGAGAGCCAGTGCTG
Source organism: Macrothele yani (assembly GCA_039090855.1). NCBI lineage: Eukaryota > Metazoa > Arthropoda > Arachnida > Araneae > Macrothelidae > Macrothele > Macrothele yani. The sequence continues at coordinate 28,114,623 of CM077005.1, forward strand.
AACAAGTAACCCATAGACATAGCGAAACATGGTACACAGTATGCCAAATGATCAATTACCACAGAGAAAGCCAGTGTTGATCAAGTGATACATTGAAAGCAAGAGCCAGTGCCGACAGACAAACACAAACATCCATACCTTACCCGGTATTCGAACTCACAGCCCTCAGTGGGTGAATGATCAGAAGCCATCGCTCTAACTACTGCGCCACCGGGGCTGTTAGAAAAATTTAAGACTGCTGCTCGTCAGTAATAGGCAGTAGTTTGGTGACAACGGATCTTTCCGAGTTCGATAAAGTGCTTATTGTGGATGCCCGTCTGGCTGGAACGAAGATTTCGAAAACCACAGAGCTGACTTGTTTCTCAAAAGGTGAGATATCCCGGGTCTTTAATCAGTGAAAAAAATAACCTGCATTGCTTCTCTAAGAAGCGTAACGGTGTCTCGATGACAATCTGTGAGGAACGAGATCGCCGTCGTCTGAGAAGGCTTGTACGGAGAAACGAGACTTCCTGTGAGCCGAAATTGAACGGATCATTCAATAAAGGCTTTTCCCGACCCATGTCAGCGAACTATGCACAGGTAATTAAAGAAAATCGGTATTTGCAGTTACATGGCTATACGGAATCCACTGATTTGCGGGAAGAACCGGAATGTTTATCGACAGTGATGTCAGTAACACTGTAACTGGACACTAGAAAAAAAGTCATGTGCCCGACGAGTTCCGGTACAACTTGTTCTGGTAAGCAGAGAGTTTGTCGGGTGTCCCATGAAGCAATGGACCCAGGTTGCCTTGTAAGCACAACCCGAGGTTAAGAAGGTGGTGTCATGGTGTGGAAAACGTTCTTTTGGAACGGAACAGTTCGTTTGAAATTGCTGGTAGTTCGGACGTCCTCCAACAATTATTATCTGACCATTGTCGACTCTTTATCCAGAAATGGATGGTTATTTCATGGACGACAATTCTACTGTCCATCACGCAAGACGTGTTTCAGCGAGCGTTACAAGGACTTTCACCATCTTCTCTGGCTACCACAAAGCCCGGATTTGAACTAGGGATTGGCAAACAGATTCTTTTGAGAGAATCGATTATTTCGATTCGATTCACTAAAAAGATTTGTTCGGACCAATTCGTTCGTTTCGGTTGGTGTGTCTGGGGAATTGATTCTGAGTTGGATCCTTTCATTGGTTTCGGTCGGTGGTTCTTCCGGTTCAGCGAATGATTTGTGTCCAGGGATTCCATTCGGAGTCTAATTCTTTCGTTCGATGATTCTTTCGGTTTAACGATTTGTGTCTAGGGAATCGGTTTTGAGTCAGATCCTTTCGTTCGGCGATTCTTCCAGTTTAGTGACCGATTTATGTCTAGGAAATATATTCGGTGTTGCATCCTTTCGTTAAGTGATTCTTCCGTTTCAGAGAACTACTTCTGTCCAAGAAATCAATTCTGACCCGGATCCCTTCGTTCGGTGATTCGTCCGGTTTAGAGAACGTTTTTCTTTTGGGGTATCGATTCTGAGTCGGATCCTTTTATTCGCTTCGGCCAGGGATTCTTCCGGTTTAGTGAAAGATTTGTATCTAAGGAAACGATTCTGAGTCAGATCCTTTCGTTTGTTGATAGCTTCCAGTTTAGTGCCGGTTTGGAAGTTTAAATTTGTTTTCTTATTCTAACGGAAAATTTGTTCCTCGGTTTTCTTATAAGTTCATTTCGAAACGTTCACGTAATTTATTGCATTTGTACACTTCTGAGTACGGTAAGATTTTGTGACTAGAACATGAACTTCACCGAGACACTGTGGTGAAATTTTGATGTCTTGTAATGAGGCAATTCTAATTGATTCGTTCAGGAAATCGGCTCTCTTGCGAAATCGACGCTTTTCAGGAATGATTCATTCGCCAATGACTCAGTTGGCTAATTCGTTCTTTTAAAACGAATCGTTCGCGAGCAATACATCGGTGATCTGAACTACATTGAGAACGTATAGGACGTGTTAAAATAACATATCCGGATGCAAAGTGCTCTTCCGTCAAATCAAAGCCATTTAAAGGACTGCCTGATAAACGCCAGGTATGTTGTAGACGTAGATGCATTCCAACATCTTGCGGAATCTATGCCAAACTGCATACGAGCTGTAACTCGAACTAAAAAAGGTCCAACCCGGTATTGAACGAAAGCTTCTCATTGAGTTGTCAATATACACCGATGAGTCTTTACAATATGACCACCTACCTAATAAGCTGTAGGACCCCTTTTAGCGCGCAAAACAATTGCATGAATGGGTGAACTTGGTCCTCAACGATATTCAGATACCTGACAGCTGTCAGGGATTGTGCTGTTGAGATAATGGGGTGTAAAGTTTCCCAAGAAAACGTCGCCCACAGCATAACACCGTCGCCGCCGGCTTGTTTCCGCCCAACAGTGCATCCAGCTGCCATAGCTTCCGTTGGTAATCGGCGTATCCGCGCTCGGCCATCTACGTGATGCACCAATAATCTTGATTCGTGATTCCAGGCCACTTTCTTCCAATCATCCACGGTCCAATCTCGATGATCTTGGGCTCATTTCATACGTTGTTGGCGATGACGTGCAGTGAGCATGGGGACCCGGCTGGGTCTTGGCAGGCCCATGCGCGGAAGGCTGCAATGAATTGTGTGCTGCGACACACATTGCCCTGATCACCACTGTTGTAGCTGCGGGTGATTTGTCGCACTGTCGCTGTGAACAATGCGCGACAGTCTCCGCTCCCCTCTGGCATCAGTGAGCTGCGAATGACCCACGGCTGGACGACGGTTCGTGGTTTGGCCATCTGTGCACCACTTTTGATACGTACTCACTACAGCGGCACGTGAACAACCCACAAGCCCAGCAGTTTCCGAGATAGTAGTTCCGAGGCGTCGTTCCATCATAATTTGTCCTTTATCAAACTGCGATAAATCGGCAGCTTATCCCACTCAGACTCCGAACACTCTACTAACTGAAAGCCGGCCCTCGGTTTGTATATATACTGTTCTGTTAACTTCACCTGTGCCACCATTCGGTCATTTCTCTAGCCGGAGGTGGTTAAAATTTATGGCTCATCCTAATGAAATAAAGTAGAACCTACCTGGACAAAAGCTGCTAATTCAGTTGTCAGTATATGTAGTACCTAATGAAATAAACTAACGTCTGGACGTACGTTGCAACAAAATAATGTGTTGCGATCTGGAACCAAAGAGTGCTCTGTTTGGTTTATACATTTTTTTCAGCTTGCTCCCATGTAAAACATATAAAACGGGTCTTCTACTGGGTCTGCATGGTTTATTCTTCCTTTTTGCTGAAAACTCCGTGGTTCTGTTATACTACCAAGTACTGGATGTTTTTATTCGACGCCATGATCAACTTGAAGGACTAGTAGCAGTTACCGGTCGCTAATTCTGTTAGCGGTGTTCTACTCTTCCGGTTTGAATCAATGATTATTGTAATATCTATAACACGAAAAAAAAAAAGCACTCATGGCTTTTGTTTTCTCTTTATCTTTAACTAAGGCTTATAATACTGGTTACGATGTGTCCTAAAATTATTTATATACACTTGCATTATCTCACTACTCATTCTTTTCCCTAATAACCGCCTTTTACATTTCCCCTGCATCATATCCTTCTGTTTCCCATTTTGAGTCCAAAAGACCAAAAAGTCACGTCCGTCACCAAAAACTTCTTTGTCTGCCTCTCCAATTTATCCATTGTTCCTTGAAAATGACGGGAAAAAGCCTGAATCGGTTGAATCAGAAAAAAAAAAAAAAACAAAAAAGTTGAATCAGGTATATGCTTCTTTAACTCACTTAAAAAATCGTTTGAATTAAACAAAAATCGGTTGAATCAGGAATATGCTTCTTTTACCTCACTTAAGAAACCACCGAAACTGCCGAAGTCGAGCCCGAACCGGGCTATAGGGCGGGCTAGGACTTTGAGAAAGGGAGATAACTTTCTTCCTTTTCTTTTTAGCACGCCTTTTGTAAAAAGATCATGCTTCTGTTATCGGGTTGTCCGTCCGTCCGTGTCCGACTGTACCCACGATATCTCAGCAACTATTAGTCCGATTTTAAACATTCTTTCTGCATTCGGAAGCTTGAAATATGCAAATGATGATCTTTTATTTCGGTTTTTTTTTTTTACGATGTACAATTTCGCCGCAGAGGGCGTAAATGCAGATGATGTCGAATTCAAAAATACGTTTTATTCCACATATTTGCTTCTAAACGTCCGAATGAAAAAAAAAATTATATCTTGAATGAAAAAAAAATTATATCTTTCGATTCCATTTATGTCGAAGAGTATTTTAGATACAGTTACTTTTTAAAATTACGCATAGATTTTCCGCTAAGGGGCGTAAAAGTAAATTACATTTTCCCCGATAACTCTTCTTCTAAAACTCCGATTTGAAACTTTTTTTCTTCGGCGGATACATCTCCTGGTGGAAAATCTTTTGCATAAAACTTCAAATTATTGGTAAAGAATACTTTGGCCACCAGGGAGCGTTAGTGTTAAATTTTGCTTCTGATGTATTTGCCATAAAATCGTAGCTTCTAAAATATCGATTAAAAAATTATTTCGTGGACTGATGCCAATTACATCGATAAACCTTTTCTGACTATTTTCTTCTTGAAATATTCCACAGTTTCTCCACCAGGGGCGTAGATGTACATCTTATTTTTGTCAATATCTCTACTTCTAGGAGTCCGATTTGAAAAATTCTTTCTTTGTTGGATAGTGTTTTCCGTGTGACGTGTTTTTCATATAAATTCAAAATTTTCAAGTAATTCATAGACTTTCCGCTAGGGGGCGTAGCGGTAAATTGCGTTTCCTCCTATATCTCTGCTTCTAAATATCCGATTTGAAAAATTCTTTCTGCACCGGATACAGCTCCTGGTGGGAAATCGTTTGCACATAATTTCTAATTTTTGTAAAAAAATAGTTTGGCCACCAGGGGGCGTAAATCTTAATTTCCGCTTCTGTTGTATTTGCAGCAAAATATGAGCTTCTAAATTCTCGATTGAAGAAAACGTCGTTTGTTGACCGATACTACTCATGTCGACAAACCTTTTAGAAAAATGTTCTTCTTGAAAAAATGTATGGTTTCTACGCCAGTGGGCGTAGATGTATATCTTATTTTTGTCAATATCTCTACTTCTAAGAGTACGATTTGAAAACTTCCTTCTTTGTTGGATAGTGTTTCCGATGCGAAATGTTTTTCCTATAAATACAAAATTTTCAGCTAAATCATACACTTTCCAAAATTTTCAAGTAAATCATACACTTTCGCACAAAGGTAAATTGCGTTTTCTGCGTTATTTCTGCTCCTAAAGCTCTGATTTGAAAAATTCTTCCTGTATCGCATACAATACCTGATGGAAAATATTTTTCACATAATTTCTAATGTTTGGTAAAGAATGGTTTAGCCACGAGGGGCATATGTGTTACTTTCTGCTTCTGAAGTATTTGTTGCAAAATCTGGGCTCCTGAAAACTCGACTAATTTTTTTTTTTCTTCGACCGATACCGCTTATACGGATAAACCTTTTGAGAATACTTTCTTCCTAAAATAATGCATGGTTTTCCCACCAGGGGACATAAAGTCACCTCTTATTTTTGTCGATATCTTTGTTTCCAAGAGTTCGTAAGCTCACGATTCCGTTTACAGCAATATCTGAGGGATTAAAAACCCGATTGACAATCTTCTTTCTTCCGTCAGATACTGTTGTTTTCCATACCGGTTCCATTGACTTTGAATAGCTTTGATAAATTTACGTCAGAACGGATTCAAAAGACGTGCTTATTACACCCGAAAATTCGGTGTCCACTTTCTTGTTTTTAATAAGATTTTGTATGATTTAACATACCGAAGCTTTTTTTAGACTTTCTAGTTGTTAAATACAATTATTTGGCAACGAGGATTACATGGGGAGTGAGAGCTCGGCAGGTCTGTTGAAACCGGGCTTGCGTAACAAGGCCATGAAAAATTTAATTTCTGCGAAGGAAAAGTTTCTTTAAGAACTACAGATATTAGATACCAAGTTGACGAAATTTTGTTCCGGTACCTCAAAGGGACAACTCCCTGCGAATTCTATTTAACAATGTACGAAATAGGTTGTTGTGCTTTCCGATTTTCCCGCCCCCGAAACATTTCAGGAAGAAATGAATGGAAAAATAGAAACACATCCCTTCCCTCTCCGCAGTTCACAAAGACATCGGTTAATTACACGGGGACAAAAGAGTGGAATTCTGGGAGGAGATTTCTTTTTAATGCCTAAACAGGTGATAACGAAGTAAATTTCGCCGTCTTTTTTGTCCACGCCGGGCATCGAACCCAGGTCTCCTCATTCCGAAATAAGTCGCTCTCCCAGCTGACGTATGCTCTCCCTGCTATCTGCCTTTATGTCATGTGCGTCCTGCGGTGCAGGCACGTCACATCTCCCCCCAATCCCACCCCATCGAAAGAGGGCCGGAGGCATGTCCCACGGGTTAGCTGGGACCATGTGTCGCTGTAGACAGTCATACCATGAAGAACGTGCATTTGAGAAATCCCAGACAATTTGGTGGGTGGAACGTAACATCACACTGATTTATTTTCCCGAAGCACTGAAGAAGGGATTCTCATTTTTCCTGTCTCGCCGTGTGGAAAGAACATCACACCATTGAGAGAATTCTAACAGCCGGGTCATCCGGGAAGTTCGGGCGCCAATATTACGAAGTAAATTTCTTCGTCGTTTTTGTCCACGCAGGGAATCGAACCCAGGTCACCTCATTCCGGAATAAGTCGCTCTCCCAACGGAGCTACGCGGACGCATGCTCTCGCTGCTATCTGCCTTTATCTCATGTGCGTCCTGCGGAGCAGGTGTGTCACAAGGTCAGTCATAGTTTTCGGGCTCGTTCGAGACCGGACTCTACCTTTCAACATAAAATTCGGGCTCTGGCGGGTTCGGGCTGACATACCTTGGGCTCGGGCTCGTAAAGTTGAGCCCCAACTCAGCTCTGATACGTATGCCAGTCGTGAAATTTGAAGGATTGCAACGACTCACTGTAAAAAAAAAACAAGTGGTACGAGTTCTTGAAAATAACGTGCATCAAAGTTGACGGTAGCTCTCCGTCCTTTAACGAAATTTCCGGTTTGAAAGTTTATTTTTTCTGAATGGGTTTATATAAATAATAATATTTTTTTTTCTATAGGAGGATTTATTACTAATTGCATTTTTTTATCGTGATTGTTCAAAGCAACGGAATACTTTGAAACTCGAGATTTGTTTTTTTAAACTTCAGATGAATTACAATTATGTTTAAGAAAGGGCGAAATGTACGCTTCATAATGTTGTTTCACAAAACCCTTAAATATAAAATTTACACTTAATAGCTGTAACAGCTTTTATCTTGAAGAGTCCATAGACTGATATACGTACAGATGTCATATAATCACTTGTACTGTAAGTACTCGGTTTCTTTTGGTAGCACAATATTCGGGTCTATTTCGGTTCACTTTGTCGACAACTCATTTCGTAGACGCCATTTCGTCGACAGTATATGCAAACAGTCGATTCCTAAAAAACCGAGAAAAAGTTCAGAACCACCAAATTTGGTATACTATCTCTTGGTACTGTAACTTAGACCGTACATGGTTTTTAGAAGGGATCGGGGCCCGGTATCAAGGGTACCCCATACAACTTTTTGTAAAATCAACAGTTTTCAATTTAGAACCACCAAATTTGGTATACTATCTCATGGTACTCTAACTTAGCTCGCAGATAGGGTATAGAGTGCAGAATTGTGTTGCAGCTCTTTAGTAAAAAATGGAAATTTTTGAGAACATTTTGTATGGGGCTCCCTTTACGCCGGGCCGCGACCACTTCCAAAAACCGTGTACGGTCTAAGTTAGAGTACCATGAGATAGCATACCAAATTTGGTGGTTCTAAATTGAAACATGTGGATTTTACGAAAATGTTGTATGGGCCCCCTTGACTTCGGGCCCCGACTCCTTCCGTCTATGGTCTAAGTTGGTGTAAGAGTACAATGAGGTAATACACCTAATTTGGTGGTTCTAAATTGAAAACTGTAGATTTTAAGAAAATGTTGTATGGGGCCCCTTGACATCGGGCCCCGACTCCTTCCGACTATGGTCTAAATTGGTGTAAGAGTACAATGAGATAATATACCAAATTTGGTGGTTCTAAATTGAAACATGTGGATTTTACGAAAATGTTGTATGGGGGCCCCTTGACTTCGGGCCCCGACTCCTTCCGTCTATGGTTTAAGTTGGTGTAAGAGTACAATGAGATAGTATACCAAATTTGGTGGTCCTAAATTAGATACTGTAGATTTTACGAAAATTGTGTATGGGGCCCCCTTGACCCCGGGCCCCGACCCCTTTTCAAAAACCGTGTACGGTCTAAGTTAGAGTACCATGAGATAGTATACCAAATTTGGTGGTTCTAAATTGAAAACTGTAGATTTTACGAAAATTTTGAGGAATCGACTGTTTGCATATATATATATAGTGAAGACGAAGTGAGTGGCGACGAAATGCACCTGTCGACGAAATGAACGAGACCGCAATATTCAATAGCTGGTGCACGAAATGGGGGAGAGGCAAAGAAATATCCGTTGTCGCAGTAACCTGAATACCATGCTATCCACAATATCTGCATTGAGAACAAAAGCTTGTTTGAAACAACAAAATAATTTTGTTGAGCTGTTTTGTCGATTTATTTTGTTGCTTCAGCCAAACTCCATCGGATTTTTTTTTTTTTTTTTTTTTTTTTTGGCAACACAAAATTATTTCCTTTGCTATATTTTGTTAATTCGACTATATGGAGGTGGCATCGGCCTTACGCCAAAGCGCACGTGATTACTAGCTACTCCATACGGGCACTACCAGACTACCACTGTACAGAAGAATATCGTTTTGTGCTTAAGATTTCGTTTTGAATTATGGATGACTGAGAATTTTTATTTGCGACCGGTTCCTGATCGCAAATAAAAATTTGCATATGAGGTAGTGATGAAAGTTGTAATTTATGTGCATAGCTTGATTTCATGTATAGGCTATATATACAGGGTGTTTCAAAATTCGTGCGGTAACCAAAGATTGCATGCTGAAAGTACCCTGAAACATATAGAACGTTAAGAAAAATATTACGATCTTTTTTTCTTTTTTTGACTAACCCAAAAATTTTGTATCCCTCTGAATAGCATAATGCCCGAAACTGTCTCTTGGTTCACTTCTTTGTTTAATAGCAACAATAGTGATTGAGGGTGACTCCTGCTGTTTCCTCATAGGTTGTGAAAATTTGAAGAACAGGTGAGGGAAGGAAATCTGACTCATTCTCTACAGGCATTTCAGGCGGCTATGGTCGTCTGTATGTACGGACGTTTTGGGCGTTATGGTCGTTAAAGGGTTAAACATTAAAACTGTACGAGCCCACGGAACAGAAAAACCCCGACTCACCACGAGTATCATAGGAGTGAGTGGTACGCAGTAATGCAATCAAGTTGGAGTATCTTTCTGGACCACCAGCAGCAATCTGTATTCTTGTAGTTGTTCAGCAGTTAATATCTGAAAAATGACGAAAAAGAACATCCAAACCAACCGAAAAATTTAACAATCGGACAAACTTCCTCTGCAACACAGATAAGCCAACTATGTTACGCCTTGTAGTCGCACCCCATATTAAAATGCACTACGACAATACAGGAAAAATAAAAGAATAGTATAGAATTAACAGAATTCTAACCGACAGAAAACCAGAAATCTGCGAAATCATACCAATGCGAGATCTCAAACGTAACGCAAGCTAGCGCCACTTGTTCCAGAAGAGGGATTGAGCCAATGCCATCCACGGCTCACAGGGATTCAAACCCGGACCACTTAAACGAACCGTCAGAAATCAGCGCTTAGACCACTGTGACATCGGGGAGGCTTAATAGTTTGAGGTCACTTGTTCCAGGAAAGGAGAGCACCAGTGCAGTAAGACAAGCACACGTCCTATGTCACATCCGGGACCACCTCAAACGAATTGTCAGGAGACAACACCTCAGACCACTGTATCAAGCTCTGGCTGTAAAATGCGATAAATAGTTCAGGAAACACAATTAATTCTGTGTTTGAAAGCATGATAAATTTAAACAACCCATTTACGTATCGATTCTGTGCAATTCTTAATTGTTTGCTTCCTTTGAACGAATGTGCCAGAAACGTATTCTTAAACAGGTGACTGCTGGTTTATTACGCGAATCACTCTTCGTTGAATACAGACCAAGCAATCTGTTTGCCTCACTGCAGCTCATACCATCATTAGTTATTATTCGAAATCAGCGAACTGAATTACCTCGAATTGGTGCAAGAGATCATTTCACCCTGCATCTCACATTCTGTCTCCCGTCAGTGTTTACCCTTGTTCAGGAAACTTTACTGCTTGGGATTCGGAGAAATGTCTAGATGTTACTCTTTCACGAAGATCAGTTAATTACTCGGATGCCGACCTCGAGACTGAGAGGATGCGGGAACTGGGCAGCGAAAGGCCTCGGGCGGACAGGGCAAAAGGCGTAACAGAATGACCTGCCTTCATCAAGTGATTGATTTCATCAGCGATCCTTCCTTGCTCTGATCAATCGGCCACGTCAGCTTACTCCACTGACGGAGATCCATTGTTCTGGAAGTTCTCTTTGTTCGGGACGACATCGCTAGTTCTACAAAATTACTCAGGGATTTCCAATCAGAACTCTCCTCACAATGCTCCAACACGGCCCTGAGGTTTAGATATTGAAATTTATTGAATCGAAAACTCGATATTCAAGCTGTACATCTCCCGTAATTTAATCGTGTAACCGTAGACCAATTGATTGCGAGATTTAAAAGCCCTCAATGTTTAAATGGTGTGTTCGCGCAAGTACTCATACATATCCTGCTCCTAGGGAGATTCATGCGACGCTGAGATTGTCCTTTATTGAATAAGTATGGAAAATAAACTGCACGCTAGAAAATTTTAAACAAGGTCGAGTGATGTCATCGGAATTAAAATAAGAGCAGCAATTCACAGCTTTTAAAAGGACAAAAGATACGGAGAATAAGTTCCAGTTGGATTAATGATGAGGTGAAAGTTCCATGTTGTTAGAAAGGAAAGGTTAAGAGCAATAATTAAAATGACAGAGCTTTCTAAGACAGAAAAAGACCGTTGATTAGACGTAGGTATATTTTTAGTCAGCATACAGTGGGTGTCAGAAAGTTATGCCCCACATTTATATACAAGCATAGTGGCAAGATATCAAATTGAAACTAAACAAAATGCTCGGAATTTCTACAGTGGTGTCTAAAAGTAATCACCTGCAGGAACCGTGAATTTTTAAGTTTAACTAACAAATTTTCATAGTTATTTCATCATTTAGTTGTCATTAGATGCAAAATTTAATGGATATTTAAAAAATGTCTTAGTTTTTCCTGTAGCTACTTCTGTTCTTAAGATACGTTACAAAAATCATGACCAAGTCGAAATTATTATGAAAAGGAACATTTATCCAATACTTAGGTTTACAGCAATAAATCGTTTTTGTAATTTATAAGGAATGAAATAACATTTAAATACAGAAATATAATGAAGCATAATTACAAAATGTACCTAATATTTTGTTGCCCAGCTTTTAGCTTTAATCAGAGCTTTACATCTTGCTGGCATACTGTGAACAAGGTTTTGTAAACGTTTGGGTTAAACAATACAATTCCAAATTTGAATTACATCTTCAATGAGTTAAATTTTGGTTGTTGGCTTCTTTTTTTCATACGACACTTTGAACCACAAACTTTAGATCGGGTGTAAGTCCGGTGACTGGTGGGGGCCAATCAAAATGCTGAACATTTTTTCCTGAAACCACTTTTCACTACTTCAGCACAATAACAGGGAGAGTTGTCATCTTGGAAAATCAAATTGTCGTCATAAAGTCTTGTAGATGATGGTAGCATCTTGTTTTCTAATATCCAGATACATTTCTGGGCATTTACATTTACCTTACCATCGACAATATGAAATTTCCCAAAGCCCTGTGCAGACATGCAGCTCCAAAACATGACCTTCACCGGATGTAGTCACTAAGCAACTTAGATGGAATTATTCGTGCTTGAATCTAATTACATAGACACTACTCTAGTTCCCATTAAAGCAAAATTCTGATTCATCACTGAAAAGGATATTTTTCCATTGCTTAGTTGTCCATGAGACAAGCTGTTTTGCCCACTGAAATCTACGCTGTCTTTGATTTGCAGTAAACAGTGGCTTATGCCTGCCTTTGCAACCACGTATGTCATAGTGAAGCAGCCTCCTCCTAACAGTAGATGTACTAACAGTAAGATCAGTCACTTCAGGCCATCTTTGAAGCAGTTCAGGTGAACTGAGCCTCCCGTCTGCCAAGCACAGCTTTCATAGCACTCTGTCCTGCCTGGTTGTAGTGGATCTAGGGTTTTCCACTGCGATGCATATTTTTGATATCAACAGTGTCTTTTACTTTCTTCAGTAGCCTAATAACTGTAGATTCATTACAGCCCAGTCTTTCAGCCATTTACCTTGAAGAATATACCTCTTCATGCAGATCAACTATTTTTACTCTTTCCGCTGTGGACATTTCCGTAGTTTTAACCAATATTGAGAATGTACACAAATTGCAGCCTAATATCAACAAGAAGTGACAACTGCAATGCTCTAGTAGATCAGATCATATGTAGAGGATTTTTGGAAAAGACTGTCTTACCACAAGTCTTAAACAATCCTTAGAAATAGGAAGCTAGGAGATTTGGGCTAGAGTGCCCGATAGGAAAGGGACACGGAAGCGAGGTAGAAAGACGGAGAAAGAGGCTCTTATTTGTTACCGGGGGCCAGCACCCAGGCCCGACGGCTTAACGTGCCAATCCGACACACGGCGGATATTTGGTGGTTCGAGCGTTCTTTCCTGGTTCGAGCGTTCTTTCCTGCCTGGGATAGAACTAGAGGTTCTCTCTGTGGCAGTCACAAACTTTGACCACCAGGCCACCCGCGGCCCCAATGCTCTAGTAACTCTGCGTCAACTTTTATGAAGGCTAGAGTAGGATTAGGATAGTATTAGGAAGCAGCCAAATCAGGTAAAAGAATGTGTAGTGCGTCGCATAAATATAGAGACAGAACAAATTCTCGAATAAAAAAGAAACAACGAGCTGAAATGTACACCTCATATTTATAGCAAAAATAGCATAGGACACGCAGCTGCACAATAGTTTTACGGAAACATAACAATTCCAACGCCAAGTACAAGAAAAAAACAGAAATACGCTGTCTAAAAATATAAAGACTTACTAGTTATGAGCACCTCCGGTACGAATAGTGGAGCCGTTGTTCCGAATAACACTGAAAACCCGATTGGGCATGCTGTCCACCAAGTGATGTAAGTGTTCTGAATGGAGTGCGTACCAGCTTCGTCCAATCTGCTCTTTCAATGCCACCACACTTGAGAACCGCTGTCCATTCGCATACACAACACGAGCGAGGATACCCCAGAGCTTCTCGATAGGGTTGAGATCTGGACTGAGTGCTGGCCAATCCATTACGGTCACATGATGAGTGTTAAACCAGCTTTTCGTTGGTGCTGACCGATGGATAGAGGCATTGTCTTGATGGAACAGATAATCATTACCCTCTAGAGTTTCGGCAAACGGTAGAAGGTGGCTGCTGAGTATGTCCTGATACGTTTTGGAGTTTTGTCTGCCTTGTAGAAAAGCAATATCCGTTGTCCTTTTGAACGCAAAAGCTCCCCAGGCCATCACAGATCCCCCTCCTTTCTGTCTGCTGAAGAAGGTGCGTGGCTCGCGTCGTAAATCATGCCAATAGCAGTTCCCACCGTCAGGGCCGTCCAGGTTGAACTTTTTTCTCATCGGAAAAAATTGTTGTGATCCACTCGTTCGTCCAATGCATGTGGCTGCTTGCCCATAACAATCCAGCTTCCTTGTGGCGCCGTGTGAGGTGTGGCAGCGGCGCATTCAACGGAGCACAATGTTGCGACTTTCCTTGATTCGTCAATGAACTGTGTCCTTTGAGACGGTTACACCAACAGTCCGAGAAACTTAACGTAGTGATAACCTTTGGGATGAAACTAAACGCATGATGGCATGCATGATAATCTCGTTTGGTTGTTATTCAAGGCCTTCCAAGTCGTTTTCTGGCAGTTAACGCACCGCGTTTCGATAAAGTCTTATAAATGACTGCCCTACTCGTCCACATGGCTTTACAAATTTTCGCTACAGGCAATCCATATGCTCTCAGTCTCCAAATCTTCTGCACCTCCTCACCAGAAAGTTGACTGTTGCGTGGCATTTCGGCAAATGAATGTCTGACGGCAGGTCCGCTGTCTTTTGTAGGCTGGACCGAATTACGGCCCATGCGCGTGCGTACAACATGATAATTTGTACATCTCATTTGCATGTGGCTAATTTACATAGTTATCTTTATATTTATCAGACACCTAAAATTACACTATTTAACATTGTGGTGCTCTTTTCACACAATCCTGTCATCTCGACGGATCGGAACGTTTGTTGTAGGGTTATGTCTAATTAGGTACCACTTCAGCTTCCTACCTATATTCGCATTGCGTTCACGGCGCAAAGTCGACTGTCTTTATATTTATGCGACGCACCTTATGATTGGCTGTAACAACTGATACGCAACTAACGTGAATGTCAATGTGTTCGTCAAACCCCATATTTTATATCATATCTCAAGAACAGAGATAGCTACAGAAAAAACTAAGGCATTTTTGAAATCTCCATTAAATATCGCATCTAATGATATATAAACGATGAAATAACTATGAGAATTAGTTAGATAAAAAAAGAAAAACTTAAAAATTTACGGTTTGTGCAGGTGTTGCAATACTTTTTGCACACCACTGTACGTTATTTCACATATTTCATTTTTCTACATAGATTCCGCGTAAGCGACTCTAGCTATCGGAACTTAATTTTGGTTTAAATTTATTGTGATTTCCATGTCAATATTTCTTGTGTTAATTGGCCTGTTGAAACTGAAATAATTTTATAGTGATCTAAAAGAATCGAGAATGTAGCATGAGAAAGTACTATTTTTTTCCGTGACGTGCGACAAAAGCGAATTAAGTATAGTCATGTAAAAGAATCGAGAGAGTATTATTTTCTTCCGTGATGTGCAACAAAAATAAATTAATTATATACTGTATAGTCATGTAAAAGAATCGAGAAAGTACGATTTTCTTCCGTGATGTGCGACAAAAACTAATCAATTATAGTCATGTAAAAGAATCGAGAGAGTACCATGAGAGAGTACTATTTTCTTCCGTGATGTACGACAAAAGCGAATTAATTATATGCATGTAAAAGAATCGAGAGAGTACTATTTTTTTCCGTGATGTGCGACAAAAGCGAATTAATTATAGTCATGTAAAAGAATCGAGAGAGTACCATTTTCTTCCGTGATGTGAGACAAAAGCGAATTAATTAGTCATGTAAAAGAATCGAGAGAGTACCATGAGAGAGTACAATTTTATTCCGTGATGTGCGACAAAAGCGAATTAATTATATATTGTATAGTCATGTAAAAGAATCGAGAAAGTACGATTTTATTCCGTGATGTGCGACAAAAACGAATTAATTATAGTCATGTAAAAGAATCGCGAGAGTACCATGAGAGAGTAATATTTTATTCGTGATGTGAGACAAAAAGCGAATTAATTATAGTCATGTAAAAGAATCGAGAGAGTACTATTTTATTCCGTGATGTGTGACAAAAATGAATTAATTATATATTGTATAGTCATGTAAAAGAATCGAGAAAGTACGATTTTATTCCGTGATGTGCGACAAAAACGAATTAATTATAGTCATGTAAAAGAATCGCGAGAGTATTATGTTCTTCCGGGATGTGTGACAAAAATGAATTAATTATATACTGTATAATCATGTAAAAGAATCGAGAAAGTACGATTTTATTCCGTGATGTGCGACAAAAACGAATTAATTATAGTCATGTAAAAGAATCGCGAGAGTACCATGAGAGAGTAATATTTTATTCGTGATGTGAGACAAAAGCGAATTAATTATAGTCATGTAAAAGAATCGAGAGAGTATTATGTTCTTCCGGGATGTGTGACAAAAATGAATTAATTATATACTGTATAGTCATGTAAAAGAATCGAGAAAGTACGATTGTATTCCGTGATATGCGACAAAAACGAATTAAGTATAGTCATGTAAAAGAATCATGAGAGTACCATGAGAGAGTAATATTTTATTCCGTGATGTGAGACAAAAGCGAATTAATTATAGTCATGTAAAAGAATCGAGAGAGTACTATTTTATTCCATGATGTGTGACAAAAATGAATTAATTATATACTGTATAGTCATGTAAAAGAATCGAGAAAGTACGATTTTATTCCGTGATGTGCGACAAAAACGAATTAATTATTGTCATGTAAAAGAATCGAGAGAGTACCATGAGGGAGTACTATTTTCTTCCGTGATGTGCGACATAAACGAATTAATTATATGCATGTAAAAGAATCGATAGAGTACTATTTTTTTCCGTGATATGCGACAAAAGCGAATTAGTTATAGTCATGTAAAAGAATCTAGAGAGTACCATGAGAGAGTACAATTTTATTCCGTGATGTGCGACAAAAGCGAATTAATTATATTTTCATGTAAAAGAATCGAGATAGTACTATTTTATTTCGTGATATGCGACAAAAACGAATTAATTATAGTCATGTAAAAGAATCGAGAGAGTACCATGAGAGAGTACTATTTTATTCCGTGATGTGCGACAAAAGCGAATTAATTATATTCTCATGTAAAAGAATCGAGATAGTACTATTTTATTCCGTGATATGCGACAAAAACGAATTAATTATAGTCATGTAAAAGAATCGAGAGAGTACCATGAGAGAGTACTATTTTATTCCGTGATGTGCGACAAAAGCGAACTAATTATATTTTCATGTAAAAGAATCGAGATAGTACTATTTTCTTCCGTGATATGCGACAAAAACGAATTAATTATAGTCATGTAAAAGAATCGAGAGAGTACCATGGGAGAGTACTATTTTCTTCCTTGACGTGCGACAAAAGCGAATTAATTTCTTTTTAGGCATTTTTCATTGTAGCGATTTCAACATTGAACGAAGAAATCATGAAGATCCATCTGGATGACCTAATAATGGTCAGAGCCGCTGGTTTTTGGGGTAAATCGAAATCCAGCTTGGACGGTTGGTTGTTCGATTCCGCTGCCCTCTCCTTAAAACTAGTGGCCGACACTCATAGCCTTGAATGCTAAAGGGGTGGGAGGGGGAGGGGGGCTGTCCTCCTAACCAAATATAAATTTCAAGAGGATAGTAAATAAAGTAGACTACATCAAAACTACACTGATCACAAAAAGTTAGGGATATTGCATGAAGTGAAGGTTATTTGTCTGATACGATTCATCCAACGACGATTGGTCCAATGCCGATTTTTTTGCCGCCCCGGTGGCGCAGTGGTCTAAGGCGCTGGCCTCTGATCATTCGTCCGTAAGGGGTCCGGGTTCGAATCCCGGTCAGGCATGGATGTTGTGTTTGTCTTACGGCACTGATTCTCTCCTTCCCTGGAACCAGTGACCCTAAATTAGGGACGGGCGACTGCTTATAGCCCATTGAGTTGCTCACGGTGGTCGTTAAACCTTCAATCAAAAAAAATATATATATATGCCGATTCGTCCAAAGGGACAATTCTTCCAGTGAACAATTGGTCCAAAGGTACGATTGATCCAATGCTGATTCGTCAAAGGCTTAGAATTTTCTGCCATCACTTTTAATCAGATATAGCTTACATTCACATTATCTGTTTTCCGTTTAACAATTCTCTGAAACGCATTTTGTTGCGAACTTAAATCCGTTTCAGTTTCTTCAGTTGGTTCTCTCGAAGATACCCTTGCAGTGAATCATACTTCTCCCTGTGCAGTTTGAAAATGGCATCGTAAGTTGTACACCATTTGAACCGCTAACACTTGCTTACAAATAAGGCACAATATACGATTAGTACTGTCACAACAAAAACAAGTTAGTAAAATCATGCAATGCATTGATAAGCGTATCATAATTATGATACGCTTTCCAACATACCAGAAATCATTACTCCAATTATTACTCAAGTTATGAGGATAATGGCTGTAGAATAAATCTCGCTCCTATGGCCTAACCTTTGACCCCATTCCAATTATATTCAACAAAATCGGTAAAGTATACTTCCGGAACAACATAACGTTTTGTCTCAATCGAAGGATTTGTACCTAAGTTATGACAAATAAGAGCGACAGAATGGATCCTGATCCTATATCCTGACCTTTGACCCCATTTTACCCATTTTCAATAAGGTTCGTCCCCAGGTGGTCCCCTACCACATACTAAAATTTAATTGAAATCCAACCATTTTTACGCAAGTTATGACGCATAAGGGCGATGGAATGGATCCCGCTCCTATATCGTGACCTTTGACCCCATTTCACCCATTTTCAACAGGGTTCGTCCCCAGGGTGCCCCTTCCACATTCTAAAATTACATTGAAATCTCTTTCCAACCGTAGGTTGAAGAAGCGTATATGCTTCAGCTTCTTCCGTCCGTCCGTCTGTGTGTCTGTCCGCACGATAACTGGCGTAAAAATGGTTCGATTTCGATGAAATTTTAGTATGTGGTAGGGAGCCATCTGGGTACGAAACCTCTTGAAAATGGGACAAATGGGATCAAAGGACACGACGTAGGTGCGGGATCCATTCCATTGCCCTTATGCGTCATAACTTGCGTAAATATGGTTGGATTTCAATTAAATTTTAGTATGTGGTAGGGGACTGCCTGGGCACGAACCCTATTCAAAATGGGTGAAGTGGGGTCAAAGGTCAGGACATAGATTGGGATTCATTCCATCGCCCTTATCCCATATTATAAGGTGGGCGTCAAGTAATTTTGCTTCCTATATTTCCAATGGAAAAACTTTTGTACACATTTCCTTCACGATTAATGTGTTCCCAAGGATGAAAATTTGAAGATCGATTAAAATAACTTCATATTATAATTTGGGATACTTAATATTTTCTAAAACATAACCGTAATTATATTAAAGGACAATAACTTTTCCTTTGGTGGTGTTGAAACCATAAAAAGGATAGCGCGACCTGTACTTTGATGACGTCAGTAGTCAAACAAATTTTGGATTGCATAATTATGGTTACGTTTTAGAAAATATTAAGTATTGCAAGTTATAAAATGAAGCTATTATAATCGATGTTCAAATTTTCATCCTTGTGAACGTATTAATTGTCCAGAAAAAAGATGGCGCGACCTGTACTTTCATGACGACAGTAGACAAACAAATGTTGGATTGCATAATTATGGTTATGTTTTAGAAAACATTAAGTATTCCAAGTTATAAAATGAAAATATTTTAATAGATGTTTAAATTTTCATCCTTGGGAACGTATTAATTGGGAAGAAATTGTGTACAGAAATTTCTCCATTCGAAGTACAGGAAGCAAAATTACTTGACGTTCACCTTAAAGGAGCAATTCTTGTATGTATGTAAATTTTATTTTCAAAACGGCTCTAAGGATTTTGGTGAAATTCGTTAACCTACCGTTTCCTGGTACCAGAAATCGATATAGCTTGATCTCGACTTTAGAAAAATTCGTTTAGTGTGTTAAATAACCACCCCGAATTACCAAGTTTTTAGTGTCACGGCGTCGTCCCATTAATGTTATCCATGCGTACAAATCTTATGACGTCAGTAGATAAACAAATATTGGATATCATAATTATGGTTATGTTTTAGAAAATAATAAGTATTCCAAGTTATAAAATGAAGATATTTTAATCGATGTTCAAACTTTCATCCTTGGGAACGCATTAATTGGGAAGAAATTGTGTACAGAAATTTTTCCATTCGAAGTACAGGAAGTGAAAATACTTGACGTTTACCTTAAAGGAGCAATTCTTGTATGTATGTAAATTTTATTTTCTAAAACTGCTCTAAGGATTTTGATGAAAGTCGTTAACCTACCGTTTCCTGGTACTAGAAATCGATTTAGCTTAATCTCGACTTTAGGAAAATTCGTTTAGTGTGTTAAATAACCACTCCGAATCACCAGGTTTTTAGTATCATGGCGTCGTTCATTAATGTTATCCATGCTTAGAAATCCTATGACGTCACACTGTTGCGAGCAGATGGTCACGATTCCCATCTCCCTCATTACGTCACGCGTTGTGTGCGTATGTTCGTCCGCACGATAGCTCACGTAAAAATCGTTCGATTTCGATGAAATTTTAGTATGTGGTAGGGAAACACCTGGAAAGGAACCCTATTGAAAGTGAACGAAATGGGGTCAAAGGTCAGGACATACGAGCGGGACCCATTCCACTGCTCTTATGCGTCATAACTAACGTAAAAAAGGTTTGATTTCGATTAAATTTTATTATGTGGTTGGGAACCTCTTGTGGACAAACCCTGTTGAAAATAGGCGGAATGGGGTCAAAGCTCAGGACATAGGAGCGGAATAACTTCCGTCGCCATTATGCGTCATAACTTACGTAAAAATGCTCCGATTTGGATGAACTATTAGTTTGTTGTAGGGGCCTGCCTGGGGACGAATCCTATTAAAAATGGGCGAAATGGGGTCAAAGTTTAGGACACAGGAGCGGGATCTATTCCATAGCCCTTGTGCATCATAACTTACGTAAAATTGCTTCGATTGCGACAAAACTTTATCATGTTATTTCGGAGGTATACTGAACCGGTTCTGTTGAATATCATCGAAATGGTGTCAAAGGTCAGGGCACAGGAGCGAGATTTATTTCACGGCCATTATCCTCATAACTTGAGTAATGATTTCTAGTAAATTGGAAAGCGTATCATAATCAATGCATTGCATGATTTTACTAACTTGTCAAATGTGACACTTCGTTGTTCCGATGGGAATTAGATCTGAGAATGTGTGGAAAGTTTATTTGTCCGAACTCGGGAATTTAAATTCATTGAAGTGTTAGGAAACAGACAACATCAAAGGTGGGCATCAAATTATGCTTGGGGATTTACTGCATTGTGATTTAATAAACAAAACATCTATTGGAAACACGTTCTGTTTAAATAAGGACTTCAGTCCGAATGCGGCAATATACTGTGTTCTATTAGTAACGAAATGAAAATACCTCTTTAATAAGTTCTCATTTGTCTCATTGAAATCCTTGGAATATAAATTCTGTAGTGGACGCAAACAATTTCAACGGTGTTCCGGTGAAGAACAATGATCAGAAAATTGTACGCTGGTTTAATTCATTCAATGAATATCTCTATCGCGAATCTCAAATTAAAACATGTGGCACACGCTACGCAAAGCATTTTGTAACCAAAACTTTTCTAGTGAGGATTGAAATTCGCATTGCTTCTTTACTTCATTTGAAATAATCCCATGTTATGCTAAAACACTCAAATATTAGATAACAGATTTACCAGTTTACATCTAAAATGTATTTTTATTCCATTGGTAATCCATCTGAAAGCTTCGCTATGTAGAATTTGTGCTCAACTGTGTTAACTCTTTTGACATTCCGATTTAAGAGGGTCAAATTTCACCAGGCATTAGTCCTTATTGAGTGCACTCAAGTATTTCATAACATTATTGAAATTGGTATTCTTATTACCTGGAGACTCATGTTGGAAAACTGAATTCGTAAATCAAATACAATTTATCTGTATATTATGTACGTTAAAATACTTTGACTTAGTAGTTTCAACACTACACTTCATACACTGTAAACAATTGCATGGTCAAATTACGGTAGATAGGAAGCTGAGTGGCCAGTCAATAAACCGTAATTTTACAGTACCGTACCGTAATGTTCATTGACATGTCTAATGACGGGGAAATAAAAACGTGTAATGACCATACTGTTCATTGCCATGTCTAATGACAAATAAATAATAATACATGCTGTGTTCATTAACATGCCTAGTGGGAAATAAAAACGTCTAATGCCGTTCATTAACATGTTTAATGTCAGGGAAATAAAAATGTGTTGCCCACAGAGGTGTTTCCAGTCGACGGATTGCACATCAAACAAGTTACTAAAATCATGCAATGCATTGATTATGATACGCTTTCCAACATACCAGAACTCATTACTCAAGTTACTCCTCAAGTTATGAGGATAATGGTTGTGGAATACATCTCGCTCCTGTGTCCTGACCTTTGACCCCATTTCAATAATATTCAACAGAACCGGTTTAGTATATCACTGGAACAACATACTAAATTTTCAGCGAAATACATTGCCCTTTTGCAAATGCATAAGGGCAATGGAATGAATCTCGCTCCTATGTCCTGACCTTTGACCCCATTTCGTCCATTTTCAATAGCGTTCGTCCCCAGGTTGTCCCCTACCACATACTAAAATTTCATCGAAATCGAACCATTTACGTGAGTTATCGTTCAGACGGACAGACAGACAAAGCTGGAGCATATACGCTTCTTCACTTCAACACAATTTTATGAACAAGGTTGTGTTCAGGAGGCGAACATGAGCGTCCTGATACATATATTGTGCGATAAAATATACAAACTCTATGTACATTATATACAGCACGATGTGTTGATTTACAAAGGAAAGCTCGTGGTAAGGGGTGCAGACATTTTGCACATGAACAATAAAAGAGACTGTCGGAACATTTCGTCTCGGAGCATAAGTACATCATAGTGCTGACAAATAACAGAACGAGAATATAATAATGAAGCACTGTGATACCTACGGTTGGAAAGCGTAAAAGACAGATATATAAGCACCTTAAGAAGAACGTTGCCAGATTATCAAGGTTAAAATATGGTAAAAGTTCAAATAGTTTTAACACCGCGAACATATAATTTATCTACAGATTTTATGGTTGACCGCCAGGAGGCGTGCTTACGATCTGTACACAGTCTTAATCCCGGTGAAACACTGAGTATTCACGGAAATTTTTTACAGTGTATATACTGAGTAATCACTGAATTATGACCACCTAATATTTAGTAGCTCCTCCTTACGCACTCTGTACAACAGCTATACCACGTGGCATCGATTCAGAAAGCTGCTGGAAGTAGTTGGAATGTAAGGCCAACCAACTTGTGCGGGCTTCAATGCAGGTATGGAGATAATTGATGTATCCATACACTTGATACACCGTTCCATAGTGTCGCACCAGAGCTCTATGGAATTGATATCGGAGGAGTACGGAGGCCAATTGATGTGCTGCAGCTCTGAACTGTGTTCCTCAAGCCAGTCCTATACAGCATTGGACCTATGGCATGGTGCATTTTCATCTTGTAGGACACCGCCGCTCTTCGGAAAAAAGTACGACATTGCTGCGTGTACACACTCAGCAAGCAAATCACGACAGTGGGCACCGGTCATACGTTGTGCTACGTTCCAGCCATATAAATATACCCCACACTATGAAATCGTCTCCATCAACTTGCGCTGTGGAGACCATGCAGAATGGATCAGGTGCCTTATGGTGTTTGCGTTAAATACGTATACGACCATCCACAGAGTGGAGTAAAAACCACGACTCAGACCAGCACATTTCTTTCCAGTCATCTGACGTCCAACATGCATGATCTTTGAACCGATGAACCGCGTTAAGGAGAGGATGTCGTCGGGATCGTCTGATATTATGACCCATACGTGCGAACGTGCAACGCACGGTCATGGAAGATACTATTCCAGGTTGACCTCTGTTGTATTGGGTAGTCAACTGTTGAACAGTACTGCGTCTGTTGGCCTCTACGTGTAGTGGGACCCGTCGCTCACCTCTCACATCAACCTTTCGCTATCCTGT
Source organism: Macrothele yani (assembly GCA_039090855.1). Lineage (NCBI taxonomy): Eukaryota > Metazoa > Arthropoda > Arachnida > Araneae > Macrothelidae > Macrothele > Macrothele yani. The sequence goes on from CM077005.1 coordinate 28,138,527, forward strand.
GCCGTTTTGCCTCCGGGTCGTTGAGCGTTTTCTCGTCAGCCCTGATACACTTTAACTACGGAGACTCGCGAACAACCCACTAGTTCAGCCTTTTTGGGAAATCGAAGCACCCACTCCCGGAGCTCCCACAATTTGTCTTCCCTCAAAATAACATACAATCCTTCTGGTTTACCTATCACGCTCCGAATTTTACTTCCAACTGCACCACTCACACCTTATATACATGTATGCTACGACGGTCGACAAATCACGTAGTTAACGAGCCGCATTCAGTTTTGATAGGGGCGGTCACTATATGTAATTGTAATTTAATTCAATTTACTCCAGTTTAGGAATTATCGCTCCGGTAGTGAATGAAAGACTTTTCGTAGACCTACGTCTCCACCCGTTCGTACATATTAGCTTTCCCGTAATAAGCCTTACTGGCTTCATCACAGCAAAAACCCGAGACTTCTCCAAAACGTCTCCCTGACCAAATGAAAGGACGTCTGCCACCCAAAAACGGGGTATTCCTCTTAACCAAAGAATTTCAACACTCCCTAGTTCGAGGAACATTTGTTGATCCCCTCTTTACCACGTGTCTTAAGAAGTTCATCATTACCTGCCTGGATACATGTAAATTACCCTTAAGAGCACATCTCTCATGAAAGAAATACGGGATTATGCCATATAATACAAATTTTGAAGATGACAATCCGATTTTTGGCGTAAATGTGACAAGGATGGTAAGCCAGACAATATCCGAAAACTTGAAAATTTTCATCGTCCTGGAGCGGGACACGAACCTGCTTCTCCCAGAAAACGTCCGGGTATGTTAACCACTACACCATCCAGAACGACCAAGTGTCAAGTTTCCGATCAATTTGAATATAACCATCGCAAGATTCGCTAGTCGAAGCAACCGGCATTCATGTTTAGCGAATCTGGAGGTTAAGAATCTTATCCCGTGTTTGCCCGGAAAAGCAGATAAATCATGAAAGAAATACGGGATTACGCCATATAATACAAATTTTTAAGATGACAATCCAATTTTTGGCGTAAATGTGACAAGGATGGTAAGCCAGACAATATTCGAAAACTTGATTCAAGTTTTCGGATATTGTCTGGCTTACCATCTTTGTCACAAAATTTGTGACAAGGATGGTAAGCCAGACAATATCCGAAAACTTGTAGCACATCTCTCATTCATATATCTTAAGGCGAAAATCCCTTACCAACAATATAAGTAAAAAACTTGTAACACATAAACTTGTAGCACATCTCTAATTCATATATCTTATCGAAAACTTGTAGCACATCTCTCATTCATATATCTTAAGGCGAAAATCCCTTACCAACAATATAAGTAAAATACTTATATTCTCAGCCGAATCTAATGCGGCTAATCTCTTCTTGTTGAACGCCAGCTGGTTCAACATATACTTATCTTGACGACTCTTTAAAAATGGCGCGAAAAACGAAATTCCACATGGGAATTTTAATTCATATCTTAACCAGGTTAGAAAATCTTACACCCACTACATACGGATTTTATTGATTATAAAAACGCGTCTGATTTCGTTAAACTATTAACAGTTATGTCGGTATTGTAGATGTAAACATTAATATTATTAATAATAAAAATGCCGTCCCGATATCGTAGTTGTTTAAGCAATGGCTTTTCGCCATTCGTCCGAGATGGGTCCGGGTTCGAAACCCGATGAGGCATGGATGTTGTGTTTGTCTCACGGTCCTGGTTCTCTCTCTTCCCTGGAGACATTTCCCCCGAATTGGGGACGGGCAACTGCTTACAGCCCATCGAGTTGCTGACGGTAGTCTTTAAACCTCCAATAAAAAAAATAAAACATTATTAATGGCTTCCATGGGGGAAACAAAGATTCGACTGTTCGAGAAAACAGCACTTATGAAAATTGGAAAGTGATGTGACGTTGAACCGAAAGAACGCAAAAGTGGACATAAGTTAATAAACTGACAGATGTCGTTCAAATTGCACGTGTTGGTAAAGTAATTATTTGTCTATATAAAGGTACTACTCAGCATAATCTCCATTACAAGCGATGCATTTGCTCCATCGTTGAACCCAACTTTCGAATCCTCTTTGAAAAAATTCTGGTGCGGACTATTGTACCCATTTCTTCACAGCCATTTTCACCTCGTCTGTGTCATCAAATCGTTGTTCCGGAGACTGTCCTTCTTTTGGCCGAACAGGTGGAAGGCGGAGAGCGCCAGATCTGGGCTGTACGGTAGATGAGGGGGGGGGGCACCGGCCAACCTAAGTTGCTGATCGCCTGATTTGTTTCCAAAGATGTGTGTGGTCTCGCATTGCCATGGTGAATGTGGTTCCTTTTCAGATTCTTGTTCGGTCTCTTCCTCCTTGTGGCTTCTCTAAGCTTGAGTGTCTCAATGTATCGTTTGCTGGTCACGGTGCTACCCCATTCCAGAAAATCAGGGAGAGAGTGACACTTCTGTCATCCCGAAAAACAGCCACCACGACTTATCAGGGAGAGTGACACCCCTGTCATTGATGTAAATCAAGGAGAGTGACACCCGTGTCATCCCGAAAAACAGCCACCGCGACTTATCAGGGACAGTGACACCCCTGTCATTGATGTAAATCAAGGAGAGTGACACCCCTGTCATCCCGAAAAACAGCCACCACGACTTATCAGCGAGAGTGACACCCCTGTCATTGATGTAAATCAAGGAGAGTGACACCCCTGTCATCCCGAGAAACAGCCACCGTGACTTATCAGGGACAGTGACACCCCTGTTATTGAAGTAAATCGGGAGAGTGACACCCCTGTCATTGATGTAAATCAGGAGAGTGACACCCCTGTCAGCCCGAAAAACAGCCACCACGACTTTCAGTGCTGATCGCTTGCCCTTGAACTTCTCAAGCTTAGGTTGAAGAGGTGTGACGCCCTTACACAGATTGATTCTTCATTTCCGGATCGTAAAGATACGCCCACGTTTCATCCCCTGTCACCAGATCAGAAAAAAGGCGTGTCTTCACCTATACAGCACAAAACGTTTCAGATATGTATCAGTAATGTTACAATCTCTCATTTTCGTTACACTTTCAGAGATATCTTACAATTACGTTTCAGCAACATCTATTTTGGAACATAACTCTTTGTACATTACGGTTACGTTAAAAATTGCATCCATCGATACCACTGCTTTATAGTTTCCATTGTACATAATTGTTACCTTGATGTTACATTCTGGCGATATTTAAGATTTTTGGGTTTGGCAACGGCGTGGATGCGCATGCGTATTTATGCCATTTCATCGAAGCACTCTCGTAGCCGTTCCACGTGCTACTGGAATATTCTTTGGTGATACTGTCGTACTCGAGTTGGCTGGGTGTAGGAGAACTGGCCAACCGGAGAAGTGGCCACAAAACTTTTAAGGGGCCGTATAAAAATTGCATTGCCGCCCCGGTGGCGCAGTGGTCTAAGCGATGGCTTCTGATCATTCGTCCGTAAGAGGTCCGGGTTCGAATCCCGGTGAGGCATAGATGTTGTGTTTGTCTTACGTCACTGGCTCTCTCCTTTCCCTGGAACCAGTGACCCTAAATTAGAGACGGACGGCTGCTTATAGCCCATTGAGTTGCTCACGGTGGTCGTTAAAACTCTAATAAAAAAATGCATTTTTGACTGCTTCGTGACCACGACTCCTAGAGGTTGGTTATCTGAGTCACATAAAGTTTCCATAATTTCGTCTTTTCTTAATTGCGATTATTAATGTAATTCTTTATAAAGAAAATGTTTGTGATCTACAACTTAACAAAATATTTCACGGGTTTACAAACTACAAGTCCGCAAAAATTATCTGAGGGAATGTGCTGACCCAGGAAAACTGTCAAGGGAGGGGGGGGGGCAATACCAGAAGTGTAAAATATAAAGTATTTCTGGTCCGATCGGGATATTTTCAACATTTAGAACTTACAAGTCAAGAAATTTTCTAAGGGCATGTGCTGCCTCAGGAAACCTGTCGGGGGGGGGGGGTAACACCAAATGATAAAATATAAGAAATTTCTGGTCCGATCGGAAGATTTTCAGCATTTACAACCTACATCGCAACAAATACAACACAAAGTATTTCTGGTTGTAAATACTGAAAATATCCCGATTGGATGAGAAATTCCTTATATTCTACACTTTTGGTATTACCCCCCCCCACCCCCCGAGAGGTTTCCTGGGTAAGCACGTGCCTGCAGATAATTTATTGAGTTGTAGCTTGTAAACGCTGAAAATATCCCGATCGGACCAGAAATTCTTTATATTTCATATTTAAGGTTTTAAGCCCCCCCCCTATAAGTTTCCTGGGTTTGCACATACCCGCATAGAATTTGTTTAGCTGTAGTTTATAAACCTCGAAAAATATCGTAAATAAGAAAATAAGAAATTACGGAAATGGTATGTGTGTCAGATAACCAATCTCACGAGACGTAGATACGGAGCAGTCCAGAACGCAAGTTTTATACGGCCCCTTAAAATTTTTGTGGGCAGTTCTCCGCTTTGTCTTTGGGATGAAAATCATGGAAACGTCTAAATTTTTTACTGAAAATGAAATATTAAAAACAAAGATTTTATGAACAATAGTTGCTCAAGTAGCGGGGAATATAGCCACATGAAATGTGTTAATGCAGAACAATTTAATGGCACTGAAATTCCAATGTGTCCAGTTCTCCGGTGGCCACTTCTCCGCACCAGGAATTAGCTAGTTAGTGTACACTAGTGTCCGTCCTTAAGTTTTGCACGCCAGTGTATAATATCTTAGTACGTTTGTTGGTATTGAATCGGAAAAACAAAAGTCTCAATAAAAGTAGTTGTTAGTTTGTAAAGGTAGAAAAAAATAATGTTGATGTATTGAGAAGTTTAACGACTACGCAAGTTTAAAGAACAAAATAGAGTAAGATATGCATTAAAAGGTACATTTCGTTAGTTAATCATGAAGAAATTTCTCATCCTACAGAAAAATAAAATGATCGATGGAAAAAAATGCTTTTTTTATTAAATAACGCATTCGCAAAGCATTTAGAAAAAATAGATTAAGATATACATTAAAAGGTGTATTTCGTTGATTAATCATGAAGAAATTTAAGTCATCCTACAGAAAAATAAAATGATCTATTGAAAAAAATAATGCATTTCTATTAAGCAACGTATTCGCAAAGCACTGATCTTCTCGTTAGTTCCTACAGAACACTGTAATCGCGATACGCCCCATGGTCGATATCATCTGCCTAGAAACCCGCTGGACAGGGGTTCGAACCTGGCGTGACTTCGAGGATTTGTATATCCTTGGAAAGAAAATTTTCCTAGCGTCGTGACGTCACACCGTAAAATTTTCTGATGGGGAAAAAACAAAAAGGCGTACACAAGATATCGGTGACACCATGTGGGGGGGGGGGTAAAAAATTGGCGAGAAAAACATCGGTAGAACTAGGACCACGTGGCACACAAAATGTTATGGTTGAACACAAAGAGAAAATGGCGGACAAAAGATGGTCGGGAAGATCACGTGGAAAAACAATGGCTGCGACTGACATCATGATCGACCAGGAATGGACCACATGCGTCTTTCAGGCAGCACGTGGACGAAACCCCTATTGTCACGTAACAGTAATGTACGCCTTTTTACAGAAACCCCCTATTGTCACGTAACAGTAATGTTACGAAGTTACAAATATCTTTCAAACACGTAACAGTAACATGAAGTTGGTATCTTGAAGTTACAAAGTCCTTTCAATGTAACGTATGTTTCAAAGTTATGTAACGTTTGCCGACATTTTGACGAAACCGTAAGGTTTCTGAAACATTATTGTTACATTGCGCAACGTATCTGAAAAATCTCAGTGTTACGTGCCTGTAACATATGCGAAATATTCTGTGCTGTGTGGGCCTTGGCTCCAAACACTTGCAGCAGATCAAACTAAGCTTCTACCGTTCTCTCCTTTAAATCGGGTGTTAGCTGCCAAGGTACCCACATTGCGCAAAAGTCATGCAATGCACTGATTATGATACGCTTTCCAACATACCAGAAATCATTACTCAAGTTATTACTCAATTTATTAAGGATAATGGCGGTAGAATAAATCTCGCTCCTATGACCTGACCTCTGACCCCGTTTCGATGATATTAAACAGAACCGGTTAAGTATATTTCCGGAACAACATGATAAAGTTTTGTCTCAATCGAAGCATTTTTACATAAGCTATAATGCATAAGAGCAATGGAATGAATTCTGCTCCTATGTCCTGACCTTTGACCCCATTTCGCCCATTTTCAGTAGTATTCGTCCTCAGGTGGTCCCCTACTACATACTAAAATTTCGTCGAAGTGGAACTATTTTTACGCGAGTTATCGTGCGGACCGACAGACGGACGGACAAAGCTGAAGCATATACGCTTCTTGAACCTGCGGTTGGAAAGCGTAAAAAACGAGGAAACTTTTGATCTGTTTTGCTGTTTATAACAATGCCATAGAGTTTTTCAATGCTGGCATTACACAATTCTTCCCACACCTGGAAAAGAATTACCGAAATATCGCTGACTAAGACGGAAACAGCACTTCAGAGCGATCGTTTGCGTTCATTAATGACCACATAAATATTTTTTTTTTTTTTGCCATCTCGAAGCGTAACAAATTTAACTTTTCAGTTTGACATTTAAGATGCGACAAAAAAAGTGGCTCTGCTTAATGAATAATTGTTTTTAACTTTATATCACTTCGTTACGCTATTACATAGGAAGGGAATTTCAATAACACTTCTTTCGAAACGTGATTGCGACATAATTCTTTAGTTGATGAGCTTCAAAAGTAAAAACACTTTAAGAACTTCATCAAGAAAGAAAAACAACAGAAACAGCTTCTTCTTGAAAAGGAAAAAAAAACGCCTTAATGATTTTTAATTAAATTCCTTATTTTTTTCACTTGGTATTCTCTAAACGAGTAATTCTATCTAAAGCTGCATTCCTCGAGGCAAAACGTTAGCGCGCTTTGTTGCTATTTATTCTGCCTGGGTCTTATAGATACCCACCAATTTTTCGTAGCAAAGCAAGAAAGAAAGACGGGGAAAAAAAGGAACTTTTGCTTTGGAAACAGGACAGTCAACACAGTTGCTTATTGTATTGCAGGAAGAAGGGGTTAAAAAAGTGGTGGTGAAATTTCCTCTAGTCTTTCCCCATGACAATGAAAATAAAATCCCAACCCAAACTAATCTTTGTTTAATTGCGTATCCTGGAGCATAATCGAGAATAAAAGAATATTTAAACTTCTTCGCAGTAATTAATCTCCAAAAGTTCACAAAAAAACCAACTGCTTCGGGTGAAAACTAATAGGAAACCGACGACATTTTAATTTAAAGAGGAATTCGCAATTGATGCTCTCGGGGAGAGAGGTAAGCGGTTTCTGATAGTTGCAGAGATCTGTTGAGAATTCCACCAACTTTTCATTATTTTCCGGTGATCGAAACTTTCGTGGAAGTTATTCCATATTTTCGAGAGCAAACAGAAAATAGTAAATTGAGCGATATTTAAAGAGTCATCTTCTTTATTCATGCTTTCGACCCATAAAACGACGATTGGCCCCATCAATTCAGTCATTTACTGAATTTGTTTTAAATACTTCGAGTTTAGTTGCTGCAAAACCTCTCGAAATGAGACACATTAGAAATTTTTAGCGAGGGAATTGCAGCTAGATATCCAACCGAAATTAGAATGACATTAAGGCGAAAACACTTCACCAGAAGGAAATTCCACGCGTAGTTTAAGTACTATACATTTTAAGTGGCAACATCTAGAAGACTGCCCCGATGGCTGGTGATCATTCGTCCAAGATACGTCCAGGTTCGAGACTCGCATGGTATGTTCGTCTGATGGAGCTGGCTCTGTCCTATTTCTGGAACTAGTGGCAAGCAGCCACCCGTCCGTAATAGCATTGTGTCTTCTGGAACTAGTGGCAAGCAGCCACCCGTCCGTAATAGCATTGTGTCTTCTGGAACTAGTGGCAAGCAGCCACCCGTCCGTAATAGCATTGTATCTTCTGGAACAAGTGGCAAGCAGCCACCCGTCCGTAATAGCATTGTGTCTTCTGGAACAAGTGGCAAGCAGCCACCCGTCCGTAATAGCATTGTGTCTTCTGGAACAAGTGGCAAGCAGCCACCCGTCCGTAATAGCATTGTGTCTTCTGGAACAGTTTGACATTGGATTATTACGTTAGAGGACAAAGAAGTAGTTGCTGACTCAATGGTGCTATCCCAAGAAGAATAGAGTAAGACTGGCGGGCTAGATGCAGTCCTTGAGATCAATGAAACTCTGTTAGCGAAGAGAAAAAAACCGAATGTGATCGGCTGATAGAGGGCTCTGGTATTGAGGGCTTTTACGAAATTCCAATTGGAGGTGTACGTAGGAATGTACTAACAGGGTAACACATAAAATAATCGAATACTGATCTGTAATTATTCCTGCATAATGTGGTCCATGTGACACGGGACGTAGTCTTCTTGAAACACTGTGACCACGTACAGCAACACTTGCTCCAAAAAATTACCTGGGCAATATCGGTGATTATTGTGAGTTTAAAGGGGATGAGAAGACCAAGTGCTGCCCAGTAAATAAATTCTTATGCCACAATGTCGTAGACCAATTTGCGGTTTTTGCGGTCTCATCGAAGCTGTTCACGTTTGTAGCTTTGTACATGGACACATACACTCATGAGCCATTACATTATGACCACCTCTATCCTAGAGGAAATGAGCGCGCCTGGAGACCAAACGGTGGCAGAACTGTAGTTCACAGAGTAGTATATGTACAACCGGAGGATCGCCTTTCATTTAGTAGAGTGTTCGGAGTCAGAATGGGAAAAAACTGCCGATTTATCGGAGTTTGATAAAAGACAAATTGTGATCGCATGGCACCTTGGAACTACGATCTCGGAAACGGCGCGGTTTGTGGGATGTTCACGTCCCGCTGCAGTGAGTAGGTATCAAAAGTCATGCGCAGATGGTCAAATGACGAACCGTCGTCCAGTCGTGTGTTGTCCGTAGCTCATTGATGCCATAGGAGAGCGGAGACTGTCGCGTAATATTCACAGCGACCGCAGGGACACAGTACGACAAATCACCTGCAGCAACAACAGTGGTGGTTAGGGCAATGTGTCACAGCACACAGTTCATCGCAACCTTCTGCGCATGGGCTTGCATCGCCAAAGACCCAGCCGGATCCCCATGCTCACTGCACGTCATTGCCAACAACGCATGAAATGGGCCCAAGATGGAGATTGGACAGTGAATGATTGGAAGAAAGTGACCTGGTCTGACGAATAAAGATTCCTGTTGCATCGCGTAGACGGCCGAGCGCGGATGCGCCGATTATCAACGAAGGCTATGGCACCCGGTTGCATTTGTTGGGCGGAAACAGGTCGGTGTTATGCTGCTAGCGATGTTTTCTTGGGATACTTTAAGCCTAATTATCCCAATAACATAATCCCTGACAGCTGTTAGGTATCTGAATATCATTGTGGAACAAGTTCACCCATTCATGGCAACTGTGTTCCCTGCTGGTGATGGCCATTACCAACAGGATAATGCGCCATGCCAGAATCGTCAAAGAATGGTTCGAGTAACATGCTGATGACTTTCTGTTAATGATCTGGCCTCCTAATTCACCTGACATGAACCCAATCGAACATTTGTGGTTGGACTTGGTAAAGCGGGTTCGCGCTAAATCACCACCAACCCGAAATGTACGGGAACTAGAGGACAATATGGTACCAGATACCCCAGGGTACCTATCATCACCTCATCGGATCAATACCTCGCCGAGTGGCCGCTGTTTTGCTGCCTAAAAGAGGTCCTACATATTATTATATAGGTGGTCGTAATGAAATGTCTCATCAATGTAGATCGGCATGTTGGCGCTGGAACCTAGACTCATCGGACTAGATGCTTCTACTTTAGTCGTCCAATTTGCAGTGATGGTCTTCACTTGTGCACTGCTAGAACAGATTTCGATATCTTTAGGTTACATGGACAGATTATTGGACCAGGAGTTCCTTATAAACCCACCTGCAAGATTTCGCGCTTGATTGTGTGTATGGAAATGTTTCTCATTTATTTTCTTTTGTATCGAGCTTGCATAACAAATATGAGCAACAGACGGTCGACCATCCATAAGTTAGTGCCACTGGCTTCAGGGAAGGCGAATAGCCAGCGCTGCAAGGCAGACACCACCCATGACTCTAATCCATACCCAGTTTCAGGAACTGGTCAGAAACCTACACATCTGTCTTCTTGGCCACACGTACAGCAACGTTTCTGTGTGCCGTCTGGTCGCAGTCTGTCATTAACTAAGGAATCGAGGGGCGGCTGTTGACTTGGGCATCACCTGCGTTTACCTTTACTATCAACCAGTGGTAGTGGTCTTCTCTTCCTGGTAAGCTGAGTTCATGTCTCTCACTCACTCTTTAGGCCATTCCCGCCATATTTTCACAACAGCTGGCCTACAACCAAACCTGCAGTTGTAGATATGCTGGCTCTCAAATTCTTCTGTTCAAACCTTCACAAGTCGTTCCTTTTCTTTATTGCAACAGCTTCGTACCAGCGAAACGACACTTCCCGCCTGTGTCGTCTCTTATATGTTTCGCGTCTGTTGGTTACGTCACTGCTATCGGACGCGTCCACTGATGAAGACACATGTGACCATAATGATGTCGCTCATAATTATATCATTATCAACTGTCATTCATGTGGAATGAGCGCTTCAGTAATATGGGAATGTTTCGATTTTTCTGAAAAGCGTTTTCTATTATTTTTTGTTCTAATTCAAGAATACATGAATTCCATTTACCAGAAAAACGTGCAATTGATTTTTCAATTCCAAATATGACTAAAATTTGTTACGATTTTATGAATTTAACAAGAAATACGACACCAAACTTTCGGTTGCAATGAGCCCATCCTTTGAATCCGTTCTGACCTGAATTATTATTATTTTTTATTGAAGGTTTAACGGCCGCCCTGGTGGCGCAGTGGTCTAAGCGATGGCTTCTGATCATTCGTCCGAAAGAGGTACGGGTTCGAATCCCGTGAGGAATGGATATTGTGTTTGTCTCACGGCACTGGCTCTGTCCCTTCCCTGGAACCAGTGACCCTAAATTAGGGACGAGCGACTGCTTATTACCCATTGAGTTGCTCACGGTGGTCGTTAAACCTCCAATAAAAAAAGAAGTCTAACCACCACCGTGAGCAACTCAAGGGGCAGTCGCCCGTCCCTAATTTAGGGTCACTGGTTCCAGGGAAGGGAGGTTTAATGACCACATGTAAGCAGTCGCCGTCCCTAATTTAGGGTCACTGGTTCCAGGGAAGGGAGGTTTAATGACCACATGTAAGCAGTCGCCGTCCCTAATTTAGGGTCACTGGTTCCAGGGAAGCGAGAGTGCCAGTACCTTAAGACAAACAACACCCATGCCTCACCGGGATTTGAACCCGGACCCTTCACGGCCAAATGGTCATAAGCCAGCGATTATACCACTGCGCCTACGGGGCGGCGAATTAAATTTATCAAAGCTATTCAGAAGCAGTGGAACCGATTAAGAAAACTATCAATCGGTCTCTACAATCGAAAAAACATCCATAGAAAAACATCCTACTTAGTTCCACAGCGGTTAAAAAGCATGTTACGAAATGGCGCACAAAAAGTTTGCCATAGAACAAGGAAGGAATTTTCAAAATCGAAAAGTTAAAAGATAAAACATAGAAGGAAACATGATATAATTCTTTGGCTAAAAGTCTACGTCTTCTGGCAAAAGAATTTTTCATAATTAAAAAATTGAAGATAGGCGAAAATTATTATTCATGGAAAAATGCTATGCTAAGTAAAAAAAACTTATTCAAATACGTATCCCGGAAGCAGAGATAGCGAAAAGAAAAACAAGGGGGAGGGGGGTTGACCTTTTCGCACCTAACGGGAAATCTTTGCATTATTTGAAGTGGATCGGATCTCTATATGCAATTCCACATCTCTATTGTAGCGAATTGCATACAGTAAAAAAAAAAAATTCTCAATATTGTTTTTACAAGGGGCGATGTAGCTGTAAACTGAAGTAAACAAACTCCACGTACCGACAGAACTGTGACATAAAATTTCTCAGATGCTAGCCTAAAGTGCTCTACAAGGTAAATGCCATCCGTTGTTGAAAGAATTTTTTAAATCGCACATGTAGTAGCAGATATATTGAGAAAAAGAGCTTAAGCGTTTGCGCCCCCTAGCGGCGAAATTGTTCCTTATTTTGAGAAGAAAATACGCGCGCCGAGTTTGCTTAGTTAGTAGCACTTAAGGTGGTTCCACCTAAAATCTCTGCCCTACGATTCCAATGGTAAAACTTCTTTACATATTTTCTTCGCAATTAATGTATTCCCAAGGATGAAAATTTGCACATCGATTAAACTAACTTTAAGTTATAACATGGGATTCTTAATACTTGCTAAAACATAACCATAATTATATTAAAAACCAATTTTTCTTCGAGTAATGTTCAGACCTGTTAATAGATGGCGCGACCTGTCCATTGATAACGTTAGTAGACAAACAGATGTTGGATTGCTTAATTATGGTTATGTTTTAGCAAGCATTAAGTATCCTATGCTATAACTTAAAGTTAGTTTTATCAATGTGCAAATTTTCATCCTTGGAAATACATTAATTGCGAAGAAAATATATAAAGAAGTTTTACCATTAGAAATATAAGGCAGAGAGTTTAGGTTCAACCACCTTAATGACGCTTGTTTTGCCCGTTCTTCGCTGTATAGAAAATACGTACAAAACCTCTCAGCATAAAAAACAGAAGCAAACTGACGCTCGTACGCTTCCCCAACTCTATTACAGCTGCCGCTTGTAGGATGTTGCAACAGCGACAGGACGTTAAGTAATACAGACAGTAGCTGACGCAATCGGCAGAAATCTCCTAATACCAACAGGTGGTCTTAAACTTTTGCAAATGACTGTGCAGTAAATCTGCTCTCTCAAAATTCTTTCTTTAAGCCTGCTCAAACGCCCCTTTTACGATGTAGCTTGTTTGCATAAATCGATGTCATCGCCTCTCATTAGCATACGATCAAATCATAGATGATATGTTGAGGATTTTAGGAAGGGAGTGTCTGACCACAAGCCTTAAACAGCCCTTAGAAATAGGAAGCTAGGAGATTTGGGCTGGAGTGCCCGATAGGAAAGTGACACGGAAGCGAGGTAGAAAGGGGGAGGAAGATACTCTCATTTATTACCGAGGGCCAGTACCCTTAATCTGACGGCTTAACGTGTCCATCTGACTCACGGCGGATATTTAGTGGCTCGAGCGTTCGTACCTGTCTAGGATCGAACCTGAGGTTTCTACGTGGCAGACCCAAACGCTGACCACTAGGCCATTAGCATACGATACTCTGATTCCGCATTATATTTCAAGTCATGTTCCCAGGTTTTGTGCATTTCCAACTCTTTGTGTTTCACAAGTAAACACTTGTTTTCCCTTTATTTATGAAAACCAGTGTATATAAAATTATAACACGGGGGAAACGTAAGAGGCTGAGACCTATTTAAACCTATTTCGAAACGAACGAGACTGAGACCTGTTTTTTAAGTTGATAGCAAAATCTGATTGGGCGCAATGAAGATTTAGAATAATAAATTTAAAGCATTTTTTTCAGAATACACTGGTTTCAACCAGAAAATCAGTAGCATCATTTCTACGCTTTCCAACCGTAGGTTGAAGAAGCATATATGCTCCAGCTTCGTCCGCCCGACTGTCTGTCCTTCCACAAGATACCTCGAGTTAAAATGGTTCGACTTCGATGGAATTTTAGTTTGTAGTAGGGGATCACCTGGGAAAGAACTCTATTGAAAATGGACGAAACGGGGGCAAACGTCAGGACATATGAAGGGGATCCACACCATTGTCCTTATGCGTCATAACTTACGTAAAAATGCTTGGATTGCGACAAAACTTTAGTAGGTTGTTCCGGAGGTATACTGAACCGATTCTGTTGAATATAATCGAAATGGGATCAAACGTCAGGACACAGGAGCGAGATTTATTCAACAGCCATTATCCTCATAACTTGACTAAAAATGCTTATATTGCGACAACACTTTAGTATGCTGTTCCGGAGGCATATTGTGAACCTCTTCTGTTTAATATCATCGAACTGGGATCAAAGGTCAGGACACAAAAGCGAGAGTTATTCCACAGCCATTATCCTCATAACTTGAGTAATGATTTCTGGTATGTTGGAAAGCGTATCATAATCAATGCATTGCATGATTTTACTAACTGGTTGTTTAATTGACTCCTCATTTGAATAAATGAGAATTTAAGAAGTTTAGTTTCTACAAATAAACTAAACGATACGGTTAAACACACACACACACACAGTTTAGTTTATTTTCCTTGTTCAACAGCCGTAGTACTAACTTAGCTGCGAATTGTTTCATTCCCAAATGTACAATAAATGTCCAAATTCTTAATGGAGCCTGTATATGAACTGTTACTCTGCTGTTATTTAACAATGAACTACCATGGTGGTTTTTTGTTTGCTTTTCTCCTGGCAAGCTACGGATCTCATCCAAGCACAATACAAAGCGTATTTGAACAGAGTTTTCTCAAGTCATCTTCAAGATCCTCCTTCCGGTCCCATGTGAATGGACATTGCTTCCTTCCTTAGCAACAAATAACTCTCACCACTTCGCTCTTTCTTAATTTGGATCAATATCATTTAATCCCTAGTCACATCAAAAGAATGTCTACAAGCTTAGTGAGTCCATGTTCTTCCCACGTGCCTCTCTGATCTGCTTACTAAACCGATATTCGGTTCTCCTCTTCTCCAATCCCGTCAAAAAAAAAAAATCGCTATTTCTACTTTCTGACTTGAATATCTTCCTGTGTCAAATAATTGATGACCGTCATGGATTTTAATTGCTATATGCTGTTAGAGTAAGATATTTTACACACACAGAGAATGAGCGTTTTAGAACTGGTCCACCTGCAGTAGTCTTGTTTTCGATTTACTTACGAAATTTCGTCCTATTTCTGCCTCGCTTTCGAGGTCCTTTTCAAAGTTTGTCTTTGTCACATGGAAACAGAGCTTATTGGTGTTACGGTTACGGAAGAGATAAGGAAGACGGTTCGGTATTTTTAGGAACGCCTTTTTTAACGCTTTCCAACCCTAGATTAAAGAAGTGTATATGCTCCAGCTTTGTCTGTCTGTCTGTTCGCACGATAACTCAAGAAAAAATGGTTCAATTTCGATTAACTTTTAGTATGTGGTAGTAGATAACCTGGGAAGGAACCCTGTTGATAATGCATGAAACGGGGTCAAAGGTCAGGACATAGGAGCTGGATCCATTCCATTGCCCTTATGCGTCATAACTTACGTAAACATGCCTCGATTGCGACAAAACTTTAGTATGTTGTTCCGGAGATATACTGAACCAGTTCTGCTTAATATCATCGAAATGGGGTCAAATGTCAGGACACAGGAGCGAGATTTATTCTGCAACCATTATGCTCATAACTTGAGTAATAACTTGGGTAATGATTTCTGGTATGTTGGAAAGCGTGTCATAATCAGTGCATTGCATGGTTTTTCTAACTTGTTTTTCTATTTTTCGGAGAAACTTGAAATTTGGAAGAACTGTGCCTCCCTCCCGAAAAAAGAGAGAAAAAAAAAGGCACCCGTGGAAGCTCAGTGGCAATTGGCTGAAAGGCTTTTCGTCCTTTCGAGAAGCACTGTGATGTGCTAAGTTGCTGTTTTGGAACATCCAGGTATTTAAATGCCTTCAAAGAGGGGTTGTCATGGGAAGATTTTAGTTAAATGTGTACCACACTAGGCGGTGGAGAATTGTTCTAAAGATAAATCCATTTGCGTGCGCGCGCGGAGGAGAAAGAACTAGCCCTGCATAATTTTGATTGAATATAATATCGTTAAAGAAATTAATTATAATGATGTAATAAACGAATTTGCTGAAATGAGAGCCAGAAAAGTGCAACAAAAATAATTATTTTCATTTATAAGTACATGTGAATGATCTTGTATATTTTTTCTGTGTACAAAAATTATTTATAAACAATTGTTATACCGTATTTACTTTATTATTTCTCTTCGCACCAAAAAAAAAAAAATAATAAATAAAACCGAACACATGAAAACCTAGTTATTGCACTGGTCTCCGATATCTTTCTTCCTCTATGAGAAACTTTGTGTGCATAATTTTTTTAATTTTTCGAAACCTACTCGTATTTTTTGAGCCCCGAGTGAAAGTAACTATTTCTGAATGTTGAAATGTCATTGATTTTTTTTATAATCTGGGCTCCATGAACTTGGAATAACCCCGCTCACATTGCGCTTTTTCAATAATGCGCAGGTTTTATTACCTAAGTGCTGTAAATGTATTTTTTTTTACTGAATTTTTAGATCTAGAAATCAGCTTCGAAATATTTTGTGTGTGTGACGGAAAGGATTCAAAAGACGTGCTGATTACAACCGAAAATTCGGTGTCACCTATTTTTTTTCCCCATTGGAAGTCTAACGTCCGCAGTTTGCATCTTAATGAGCTATAAGCAGTCGCCCGTTCCTAATTTAATGTCACTGACTCCAGGGAAGGGAGAGAGCCAAACACAACATCCATGCCTCAACAGGATTCATCTCGGAAGAATGGTCAGAACTAGCGGTTAAATCACTCCGCTACCTATGTCGTCTTTCTTGTTCGGCAAGTAGAAAATTGACAAACCAAAACTTGCATCTATCTGTCTTCGTGAAAAAATACACAGTAGTATGTAACTGAATACAGATGCCACCTCCCCTTCTGGGATATACGTATGGTCCTAAATAAAAAATAGGCAGGTAGTGTTTTTTTTACACAAACGATCTGCCAATTAATGCAAAAACGTGTAGGGAAAAGCATTTGTTTTGAACAGAATCAATTCATAGGTAAATTAGACTTCAAGTTTTATACGTTTTAATGTAGATCTCCCCTTCCCTTTCTGGGATATACACTGAAGAGCAATTGAATTAGAGATACCTGTCTAGTAACGTGTAGCACCACCTTTCGCCCTGATGACGGAGGCGATTCGTCTCAGCATAGACTCGACAAGACACCGGAAGCGTTGGGAAGCCATACAGATCCAGGACCCCTGAACAAGCTCCCACAGTTCACGAAGATTTGATGGAAGGGGGTCAGAGCCTCGAACATCTCTCTCGATGGCATCCCAGATGTGCTCGATGGGATTGAGGTCAGGTGACCTAGCTGGCCAAGGAAGCTAGGTCACGTCGGTGGAGTGTTCATCCAACCATTCGGATACAATTCGGGAGCGATGGCATGGTGCATTGTCTTGTTGCAGGATTAGGTCCCCAGTGGGATGTTGAAGACGCACAAACGGGAGCAAATGGTCGTCCAGGATATCCCGTTAGCGTTGACCTGTGAGGGACCATGTCACACGTACCAGGGGTCCCATTTCAGTTCACGTAAACAGCTCCCCAGACGAGAATGCTACCCCCACCAGCTTGAAGAGTACCCTGCTGGCAAGGAGAATCCATCGCTTCATGTGGTTTGCGCCGTACTCGTATCCTGCCATCCGCATGTACCAACGTGAATCTCGACTCATCAGTCCAGGCAACATTTTCCCACATGTCTAGGGTCCAGTGGAGATGTTCCCGCTCTCATGCTAATCTTTGCACTCTGTGATGTGCGGTCAGCAGTGGTACCCTCCTGGGACGATGGCTTCTGTACCCCATAGCGAGGAGATAGTTCTGGATGGTGTGGCTGCTTACACGTTTTTGTGCACCAACGTTAAATTGCCGAGTGATTTCTTGCACTGCGGCCCGTCTATCCGCTGTTATAATGCGAGCTAGCCGACGATGACCCCACTCATCCACACGCTGTTGTCCATAGCAGTTGGCCCTTGTAGTAATGGTTTTACCGACTTCGATGTACTCACGGTGCACCCGTGACACAGTGGCTCGTGAAGATCCCAGTGCCTGCACGACTTCCGAGATGTAGTGACCCATTCGTCGGGCCCCGACAATTTGCCCACGATCAAATGCGCTTATTGCGTTCGACTCTTACTGATTCCCGTCGCATCAGGTCTTATATTGTCGGATCGCTGCATACGTCATGTCGTTTCTGTTTACAGGGCCGCCTACAGCGCCACATTTGCATAACGCCAGCTGTCTCTAATTCAATTGCTCTTCAGTGTAGGTACCATCCTATAACTAGACATGGGAATGGTCCTAAAAAACAGGCAGGTATTGTATTTTTAAGATAAACGACCTGCCCATTAATACCAAAACTTGTAGGGAAAAGAACTTTTTTTTAACAGAATCAGCTCATAGGACAGTTAGACTTTCAGTTTTATATATTTCTCTGTTGTTTATTCAGAAATAGTCCATAACAGCAGTTAGCTGCGCGCACAAAAGCAAAATATTTATTTCACAGTCCTTAAGAACAAAAATGCTTCTAAAGAAAATAATGTTTTTCAGTGGCCACCGTCATCTTTTGTCGTTAAGACTTGGAAAAGTCGGTGTTTTGGAACGATTCCAGAAAGAAATATTCGAGATCCATAAATAATAGACCCCCTTTATTCTTGTTTGCCTTCTTTTGTGTGCCTGCCTCTAAGCGACATGCAGTTGTTCTTCGCGACATGGAGACAAGAATCGGTGTTGCCACTCGCGCTGCCAGTTTTTCCGGCCAATAAATTTTCGTTTAGGAATACTTTTTTTTTTTTTTTAATAAGCGCAGCTGACGACTTCGTATTTTCGTTAAAGGTCCAAACTTAATTGAATCTGTGTGTTCACAGATTGGAGCTGAGGCATATGTTCTTGATGGACCCACGCCGCCGTGAAGGGCAATTTCTCTGCCCTCCCCCGAGGACGCACTTGCGTAAATTCTTAGCTACAAATTGGAATCCGTTCAACAATAAAAGTAAGGAAGGAACTCACATTTAGATACAGGTCGCTGAAATTAACTATTTTTTAAAGCACTCTGTTGCGGAACTTAATTGATTTGAATGTTGCACCGAATTTGTTTACGAAAAATATATATTTTTGGACTTCAACTTTGGAAACTTTTTAATTTACGCGAGTCAACTGCAGATGCAAATAAAACTGAAAACGTTAAAAGTAATGTTTCTCCTGTAGAGCAAATCAGAGTAATTCTGTTGCACCAAGGCTTTGGTTGAAACACAGATCTTAGCTAGGCATGTCGATTAAAATTGACATTACCTCGAAACAACATACGTTCAGTCAGAATTATTTATCTGGATATTCACTCGAGAGCAACATAACGTGAAGCCATTTTTTGGAATGAAATTTCTGTGGAATTGCACTTCTCCTGTCATATCAGATTGAAGAGAGATCAAAATACACCTAAGTACTAGGGGTGTTCAAATGAAAAGGTACGAAACGACACTGTGGGTATAAATGAAGACTTTATTCAAAGTATACATCATAGGCCGTAGCACAACGATCCCATTGATTAACGAGCCGAAGGATTCCTTGTTCCCAGAATTCCTGTAGCCGTGACGAGACCCAGTCCTGCACAGCGTCCTTGAGATCGTCGTCCGAGTGGAAGCGCTTCCCTTTCAGATGTTTTTTCAGGGGACCAAACACATGGAAATTGCAGGGCGACATGTCCGGGCTGTAGGGCGGATGGTCAAGCTGCTCCCACTGGAACTTGGCCAGTTCCGCGTGTGTGACCCTGGAGACGTGTGGACGCGCGTTATCATGGAGCAGAACCACACCCTCCGTGAGCAGCCCCGGTCTTTTGTTCTTGATGGACCTGCGTAGGCTTCGGAGTGTCTCACAGTACACATCGGAGTTAATGGTTCGTCTGTGCTGGAGGAATTCAACAAGTAGTCAATTGGACGGCGCTCTTTATAAGAGCCTCTGCTCTCTCCTGCGCATGCGGGCGCCCGCGCATGCTCCGATCCACGCCGGCGACTCCAATCGCATCCCTAGATGTGTCGATACGTTCTCCCATAGCGGCATAGGCAAATATGTTAACGGTTACGTTCTTATGACGTTTCGTACCTTTTCATTTGAACACCCCTAGTATTTTGGTTGTATGCTTTGTAGATATTCAGTTTGGGGAAGTCCTTCATTTGATGACGTCATGATCGAAGAAACTCAAGTGGCAATGGCTTGCACATATTGCTGGAAGGACTAAACGCGTTTGGACAACTGAAATATTAAACTCATAACAAGGGACGGGAAGAGTTCCATAAGACCACGGAGGAGATGGGGTGGACGTTATCAATCCACTGCTGGATTGAGATCTTCAAAAAGACAGTCTTGAATGATTACCTTGCCACCTCGGTGGCGCAGTGGTATGAGCGCTGGCTTCTGACCATTCTTCCGAGATGGGTTCGGGTTCTAATCGCGGTGAGGCCCATAGAGTTGCTCTTGGCGGTCGTTAAACCCCCAATAAAAGAAATAATTACCTTCCAGAATGCTTTCGAATTTCATTCAAGCATCTTCCTGGTCTTCTTCAGTTCCCTGGTGTCCAATGTAATGTTTCAATCGTTCTGTCTAGCAATATGTTCAGCTTATTGCTACTTTAGGATTTTCAATTTGATCATGATGCGATCCACAAATTCTAAAACACGTAAGAGTTTACACTATCGTAAACGATTACCTTCCCGTATGCTTTCGAATTTCATTAAAACACCTCTCTGGTGGTCTTCTTATGGGTCTTCTGCAGTTCCTTGGTGTCCAGTGTAATATTTCAGTCGTTCTCGCAATATGTTCAGCTTATTGCTACTTTAGGATCTTCAATTTGATCATGATACCATCCATAAATTCTGAAACACGTCAGAGTTTACACTATCGTAAACGATTACTTTCCAGTATGCTTTCGAATTTCATTAAAGCACCTCTCTTGTAGTCTTCTTCTGGGTATTCTTCAGTTCCTTGGTGTCCAGTGTAATGTTTCAGTTGTTCAACGGTGCTCCGCCGTTCTGGGAAAATGTACAGCTTATTGCTACTTTAGCATCGCATGTGATGGCATTCATCAGTTGCCGAACATTCCGTGGAGGAGGATTGCTCTGACGAATTTTTCTCCCAATCTCATCCCAAAAGTCTTCAATTGGGTAAAGCTTCGGGGATATGGAGGGCCATTTCAGCAGTTTGAAGTCACTATCATCATCTTAGGACCACTGTGGGACTATCCGAGCCTTGATACGTGGCCCATTATCCTGCTGGAAGAATTAACCGTCTCCATCAGGAAACGCCATGCACATGTACGGATGTGTCTGGTCCACAGTAATGTTGAGATACTTCCTGGCATCGCAGGTCTGTTCCAGTGATATTAAGGAACCCAATGTTTGCCATGATACCACTGTACCGCCTTCTCCAGCTTGTACAGAGGGTGAGGCGAAAGTTTTGCAATATTCGCATCAACGCATGTCACGTGTTTAAACGAGTTAAAATCGTGCACTGCAGTCAGTCGGAAGGAACATAGAGTAGTAGTCGTTGCAGTGTACAGCATTGCATGTCGTCATTCTGTCTGTAGTCGGGACGCCTAAGATATGAACAGCCACAACCGGCTAATTAGGAAAATTTTGCTTTAGGTGTTTGAACTCTGCCATAACGTTACTCAAGCAACACGAAACATTTGTCATGCGAAAGGGGAAGGTTCCGTGGACCACAGCTCCGCAAACATATGGTTCAAGAAATTCGCTCAGGGGACAGAGACTCGGAGGTAGTGCGCCAGGTCGTAGAGACAAATCCGACATCCAGAACTCGGAGATTATTAGGCGAGCTGGGCATATCACAGAAAACCGTGGTTCATCAACTTCAGGATATCGGCAAAGTCTACAGGAGCTGCCGCATTGTCCCTCACGAACTGACGCCAGCTGAAGCAAACCGCCGAGTGGAATTGTCCACGAAACTCCTGGAAAATCCGCGCGATGAACGTTCCATCAAGAGAACTGTTACGTGCGATGAAAAGTGGGTCTATTTCGGTAATCTGACACACAACGGCAGTGGTTGAGCCAGGGCCATCTTCCAGAACTTATTGCAAAACGTGGGTACTTCGAGCACAAGGTAATGCTCTGCGTCTGGCGGAATTTCGAGGGGATAATCCATTACGAATTTCTTCCAGATGGACGGACGATTAACGCCATTCTGTATTGTGAACAGCTGGAAAAGATGTATGCCGTTTTGGAGGAGAAGTACCCGGCACTGGTTAAGAGAAAGCGCGCTCTCTTACAGCAGGGCAACGCTGGGCCTCATATCGCACGAACGACCCGGGCAAAATTCCAGAAAATTGAGGGCATCGATCTGATGCCACAGCCAGCATATACTCCGAACTTTGCTCTTTCGGATTATTACTTGTTCCGGTCCATGGCCTACTTCCTTCGCGCGGGCCGCACTTGAACAACCAGGAGGAGATGGCAGCTGAGGTGGAGGAGTTCTTTGCTTCGAAGGACAAGAACTGGTACCGCCGCGGAATCGAAGAATTGGCAGACTGTTGACTAAAGACGGTGCAACACGATGGCCTATACTTTGAATGCTAGTCAGCTTTCGTCGTAAAGGTATGTATGAAGACATAAAGTGATCCAAATATTGCAAAACCTTCGACTCACCCTCTGTAGAATCGAAGAACTGGCAGACAGATGGCTAAGGACGGTGCAACACGATGGCCTATACTTTGAATGCTAATCTGTTTTCGTCGTAAAGGTATGTATGAAGACATAAAGTGATCCAAATATTGCAAAACCTTCGACTCACCCTTTGTATATTGAACTCACCTCGGATCCATCGAGTTGACGTTATATTCTTGCCCGTCAATTTGAGTATTTTATATGAAAGCTTGTTTCATCGGAACAGACAACCTGTTACTCGTCATAAGGGGTCCTATTTTTGTGCTCCCGTGCCCACTGCAGACGAATGTGTCGTTATTTTGACCAGACGTGTGGTACACAGATAGAACTTCCGGTGTTATCGCCCGTTCGGACCAATAGTATGCGAAACTTTATCTCCCGATACCTCTGTTGTATGAGATGTGATCAAAAAGTATCCACACCGGTTGCATAAGTGCGCAGCCACGGGGCAAAGCAGGAAGCAGTTTGGCACAGGTTGACGGTAAAACCGACTATGTTCAGTATGTGTCGTGAGTCACGTCTGCCCTCGTCCGTTTTTTTTTTTTTTTTTTTTAACAGTAGTGCTTTATTCCGAAGTGTGCGGAGCTGTTTTGTCGAATTTGTCATGTCGAAGAAAATTGATCAACGAAGTTGCATCAAATTTTGTGAGAAAATAGGCTCTTAACTTGCAAAGACACATTCTTAAAGTTACAGAAAGCCTATGGGAAGAATTGAATGTGTCGTACACAACCTTATAGTTGGTTGGTGGAATTTAATAGCATCAAACAGTAGACCATCTTAACACACACAAAAAAATAGTAACAGAAAACAGATCAGCAATACAGGAGCAACCGAGAGGGGTAAAAAGTACCCCTCACGAGAGAAATTAAAATAGATACATCGATTTCATCAACTTTTAAATTTCAATCGTCTGCTAAAGGAACCGATTTTGAACTTCTGCAGCGAGATTGGATATTGTGGATAGCATATCGCATGGATTTTGTTTATTGTGGCTCAGGATATTTCTTCTCCTTTCCCTATTTGGTTACACATTTTCTACTTATATATTGTGTTACTGTAAGAAACCGGGTACTTATAGTACAGATGATTATACGATATGTGTATCAGTCTTTGGACTACTTAAGACAAAAGCTATTATAGCTATCAAGAATAAATTTTATATTTAGTTTTTTTTGTGTGTGTGAAACAATACTACAAAAAAAGTACATATCACCTTTTTAAAGATAACCGAAAGCCATTGTCAGTTTAGAAAAATCAAGTTGTAAAGAATTTTGTTGCTTCGAAAAATCAGGAAAAAATGCTTAATTTGTGAAAAGTACTCGTACAGAAAAAAAATTACAAACCTATTCAGAAAAATAATAAGCTCCAACAGAAAATAAAATGACTAAATCACTCGCATTAATAACAAAAAAAAAAAAATTTCATGATCGCGGAATTCGTTTTACGATGTACGTCATTCAGATTGCCGAGCGTTTGTGGCCCAGTGGTTAAATGCATTACCTGTTGTTCTAAAACAAACGTCGGAGGTTAGATCCTGACCTCAGCGGAAGGTTTATCTGGGGTTAGAGCTGGAAAGTACAGGGTCGTCGATTTTGCGGAATTTCAGTTTAAATACGGAACAACCTGAAATGGGCTTTTCAGAAATAAACGGAGTTTCTGTCTACGGAAAATCTGTGAAAATACGGAAGTTAAAATGAACGGGCACTTTTCAAAATGGAAATTCGGTTAAAAGACGGGCACCTACCGGCAACTTTGCTGCACGCTATTTTCAGAAATGTTACGTGAATCACACCACTTATTTTTTACAGTGTACCACGTGTTCATGTAAGTGCTTATTTCATTTGAAATTTTACTATTCTACTCGTAGTTAATTAAATGCTTCACATATGTCCAAATGATATGTAATATAAAGGTATGTGCATATTATCACAGTGGAATTTTTCACGCCCAAATGGATTTAGTCAGGTCCCGGATTTAACGACTATTTCAGTGGTCCTAAGATTTTCGTTATAACCGGGTTCCATTATACACTGCTGGCCACCCAAAATGCAACACCAAGAAGGAAGCATCCGATTGACCTGAAATTCGCAGCATGCGTCGCCCGCGAGAGGACATGCAAATTATTAGCATTGCAGGGCATATGCAAATCATGTGCGCCCGGCACGCCACCGAGAAGCACTATAAGAGGGGTGCACAAAAAGGCGGGGTGTAAGTAGTGGAAGTGTGTTGTGCTGCCGGACCTGTGCGTGAGAAGCTTCCTGATGCCTCGTCGCAGGATACGGCAGTCATTACAGCACGTTTCGGAGTTAGACAGAGGAAGAATAGTGGCTTATCGCGACAGCGGTTTATCGTACCGAGACATCGGCGCCCGTGTGGCACGACATCCAGCCACAATGAGGCGAGTATGGATTCGGTGGGTGCAGGAGGGACGGACGGAAGGACCGATGTGAGCGATTGCCGCAGCCGAGGCACACCACCGAACGAGAGGACCGGTATGTTGTGCTGCGGGCATTGACGGCTCGCACCGCCACATCACGAACATTAGCTCAGGAATTAGGGTGTGTTACGCAACAACCTTCGTCAGCACGTACCGTTCGACGTCGTCTGCAGGAGCGAAGACTTGTCGCACGGCGCCCATTGCTCCGATTACCATTGACGTTAGACCACCGGCGAGTGCGGCGGCAGTGGGCCGTTGAACGCCGCACCTGGACTACGGAATGGGAAGACATTGTCTTCTCCGACGAACCTCGCTTCTGCCTGTAACACCACGATGGTCGGATACGCGTGTGGCGGCACCGCGGCGAGAGACTGTATGACTCCTGCATTATGCATCGCCATACCGGTGCGTCGCCTGGCGTTATAGTTTGCGACGCATCGCCGGTACACTCAACAGCCACCGGTACATCTCCGACGTTTTGGAGCCTGTAGTCCCCCTTACCTGCAAGACCTACCAGAGGTCACGTTTCAACAGGACAATGCGCGCCTGCACGTGGCACGCATCGTGCAACAATTCTTCACGGCCCACCAGGTGTCACTGCTGCCGTAACCCGCCTGTTCTCCCGATATGTCGCCCATGGGACACGTCTGGTCACTGATCGGCAACCGAGTGGCCCGGCAAGCACCGCCCGCGGCTACGCTTGATGAACTGTGGCAACGTGTGGAAGCAGCCTGGATCGACATACCCCAAGCCCACATGCAAAGTCTCTTTCGTTCGATGCCACGGAGTGTAGCGGCCGTTATTGCCAGCCATGGGGGCCACGCGAACTATTGACGTCTGCGTGTTCCGCAAGTCGCACGGGATGTAAGCTCTGTCGTTTCATCTTTGTATCTGTTGTTATGTGTCCAGTAAATCTGGCTTTGCTATCTCGTGTCCTTCTTGGTGTTGCATTTTGGGTGGCCAGTAGTGTAAATGAGTCTACGACCCATGGCTGAGGAATTGACCCCCAGTTATAACGTTTATGAACAACCCAGCATATTGGACAAAATCTCGAGCCGCTGTTTTTATCTTCCAATTGTCATTTAGTGAAATCCATTCAGCCTGATGTGTATCCCGTCTTAGAATTTTGCATGAGAATAAACCAGCATTCTAGTAATTATACACGTAGTTGAAAAGCTGCAATCGGGAATTTTCTCAGCTTCTTGCGCTCAAATTAAAAGGGAGAAATCCCACCAACCCCCTTTTTTTATCTGAGGGAATAATGAAAGTGTACATTAAATTTTAAAATCTCACGCTCACTTCGAAAATAGATTAAGACATTTCGATTCAAAAAAACTGTAATGTAGTGAATCAAGAACATCTAAGACTTTGGTGTAATATAGAAAGAAACAGGATACGAAAACGGAATACCACCCACGTTAGTGAAACAGTCACGGAAGAATTCTCCACTTCGTTCTGATACTTTTTCCAAAAAGAAGTACACTGGATTTCGGTTAATTAGGGTTATAGAACATTTTGGCTCCACTAAGCGGCTGCTCCAGTTACCCGAAGCTTTACTCAAAGAGCTAAAACATGCATACGGCTTTCGTCTCGAGTTAGCAACACAAAGTGTTTAAAACAAAAGACACACTCTCATTTACACATGAACATATGCATTGAAGTGAATTCCCCTTCAAATATTAAAAAGTAATTCATACTAAACAGAATCTCAATACAAATGTAAACAGGCGTGCAGTCCCTAACAATTACACCGATGAGACATTATATCATGACCACCCCCATCCCAGAGAAATGAGCGCGTCTGGAGACCGAACGGTGGCGCAGGTGAAGTTCACAGAGCAGTATATATACAACCCGACGACCGCGACCGACTTTCTGTTACTAGAGTTTTCGGAGTCAGAATCTGAAAAGCTGCCGATTTATCGGAGTTTGATAAAAGACAAATTGTGATGGTAACGATCTCCTCGGAATTACGATCTCGGAAACAGGCGGGGCTTGTGGGTTGTTCACGTATCGCTGTAGTGAGTACGTATCAAATGTCGTCCGCAGCTCATTGAGTGAGTACGTATCAAAATCCGTGTGTCGTCCGCAGCTCATTGATGCCAAAGGGGAGCGGAGATTGTCACGCACTGTTCACAGCCACCGCAGGGCCACAGTGCGATAAATCAACCGCAGCTACATCAGTGATGATCAGGGCAATGTATCACAGCACACAGTTAATCGCAGCCTTCTGCGCATGAGGATGAATAGCCGAAGACCCACCTGGGTCCCCCGTGCTCACAGCACGTCATCTCCGACAACGCATAAAATGGGCACCATGATCATCAACATTGGACCGTGAATGATTGGAAAGAAGTGGCCTGGTCTGACGAATCAAGATTCCTGGTGCATCACGCAAACGGAAGAGTGCGGATATGCCGATTACCAACTGAGGCTATGACAGCTGGATGCACTGTTGGGAGGAAACAGGCCAAGAGGCGGTGGTGTTATCCTGGGGAACATGTTTTCTTGGGACACTTTAGGCGCCATTATCCCAATCCTTGAGAGTTGTCGGGTACCTGAACATCGTTGAGAACCAAGTTCACCCATTCAATTCAATTCTGCTAGTGATGACCATTAGTAATAGGATAATGCGCCACTGCCAGAATCGTCAAGGAGTGGTTTGAGGAACCTGCTGGTTATTTCTATTAATTCCCTGGCCTCCAAATTCACCTGACATTAAACCCAGTCGAACATTTGTGGTTCGACTTGGAAAAGCCGGTTCGCGCTAAATCACCACAACCCCAAAATGTACGGGAACTGAAGGACTTGCTGTTGATATTATGGCACCAGTTACCCCAGCATACCTATCGCCACCTCATCGAATCAATGCCTCGTTGAGTGGCCGCTGTTTTGTGGTCTAAAGGGGGTCCCTAAAGCTTATTAGGTAGGTGGTTATAATGTAATGACTCATCCATGCACATATTTTGGAGAGATTGATGGAGGGTACCCTGACATGGTCCCTCTGTGGACGGCAAAGAATGAAACTAGCTCATGACACTGTTGGTTTTTGATTTTGTCGAGCAAGGCAAATTTATTAACTATAACGTTATTTGTTTTCGTGGCATTTTCGCATGGGTATTACAAAGGGAAACACTGTTAGCCTTTTTAGTAAGTAATTACATGATAACACACACGCCACGCACCCGTAGTGATCAAAAGCACACATTTAGCAGTCAGTGCAATCACAATTGTCACCCTGTCGAAATACGCACGTCTTTATTAATGTGTGATTCGGCACTGACTAATTCAAACAATGGTCACTACACCCGCACTACCTACAGTCTCTGTCCCGATAAAAGCACCGTGTTGCCCGAGCAAATTTTGGTTATATTCTCGATTTGTTCCTATTTTCAAAAATTGTCCCAAAATAACTGATGGCCCAATTAACCGGATTCTACTGTACAAGTGTCCGGATGGAAGGTATTCAAAATAAAAAAAATATATATATATATCTCGGAAAGTATGTATCATATTCACCATTCGAATTTTTTCATGCGCTGCTTACGTGCGTGAGTCAGCTGGTACAAGCTTACACGCATGCGACAGCTATTGTCGGCATCCAGACAGACCGCAGACGAGCTTAGTAAGTATGTCGACACCTCAGGAGAAGGTTACATGCGTGTTGTGGTTTGCCGATGCAAAATCTATTTGCTGCTGTTCAGCTCGTTTTAGAACACAATATGGAAAAAAACCTCCGATTCTGAGACAACAAACTGTGGGCAACCAGAAGTCTCCTAGAAGACCACGGACATCTCAAGAAAATGTCAAATGCAATAGAGAGGCTTTCCTGCGGTCCTTGCTAATCAATTCTGGCTGCTAGCTGGTAGCTAAACCTTCCACGTTCAATGGGCTACGATGTGGTACACAAGTGTCTAAGGACGTACAAGATTCAAATATGCTTCAGGCACTGAAACCGAATGACCTCTGGCACAAACTTCGCTTTAGACATGCTAGAAAAAACTGACACAACACCCGATTTCCTCCATCAAATGTGCTTCTCGGATGAGACAACCTTTTATGTCAGTGTGTCTGTGAATTGGCATAACTGCAGGATTTGAGGTCCACGTGTCATACCTGAGCTAGAGAGAAACAGCGCCAAATTTAACGTCTTGGTTGGCTTGATGCACGATAATGTAATCGGGCCTATCTTCTTTTCGGAAGAAACTGCCACCAGGATCTCGTACTTGGATATTATGTACTGAATGGAAGCGGAACTATTATTGATTGGAACTATTCGCACTATCGTGATTGGAACTATTATTGATTGGAACTATTCGCGCTATCGTGATTGGAACTATTATTGATTGGAACTATTCGATTGGAATTGGAACTATTATTGATTAGAACTGTTATTGATTGGAACTATTCGATTGGAATTGGAACTATTATTGATTGGAACTATTCGATTGGAATTGGAACTATTATTGATTGGAACTATTCGATTGGAATTGGAACTATTATTGATTGGAACTATTCGATTGGAATTGGAACTATTATTGATTGGAACTATCGTGATTGGAACTATTATTGATTGGAACTATTCGCGCTAGGACGGATTTCCA
The DNA here is from genome assembly GCA_039090855.1 of Macrothele yani. NCBI lineage: Eukaryota > Metazoa > Arthropoda > Arachnida > Araneae > Macrothelidae > Macrothele > Macrothele yani. The sequence goes on from CM077005.1 coordinate 28,168,223, forward strand.
TCATATATTGGAACTATTCGCGCTATCGCAGCTACCACTCCAAACCGTCTTTCAAAATGACAGGGCGCCGCCACATTTCACCCTTATCTTTAGGGATCACCTAAAACGCGAGATGCCTGGAAGATGGATCGGCAGAGCTGGACCAATTGCTTGCCCCCTCCCCCCGGAGTTTTTCCTGTGGGGTTATGTCATAAACATTGTCCATCAGACAAAGATCACCGAACTTCAGCTTACGAGACGGACGCTGTAGCTACCGTTGCACGCAACGTGAATTGAGTGCTACTACCGTCTGGATGTTTGTCGGGCCACCAAGGGTACTCACATCTAAATCCATTGAGACAATTATAGTAAGTTAAAAAAACTGACATTTTTCCTTCATAAAGGCACAAACCAGAAGTGTTTATAATAAGTACTTTCCTAGATATGAATTTTTTATTTTGGATGCCTTCCATGCGGACACCTATACACATAGTCGTATCAGAATAATATGACCACACCCGGAATTCCAGTGTACTCGCCCAAGCGCCTCACAGAGTGCATGTGACCAGGCAGACCACACAGAGATATAAGCGGCTGGTCAATACAGATGAGCCATAGTGCGTCACGTGAGCCCAATGGGCAGATGTAGTGATTTGACCGACGTTCAAAAAGGAACAATCATCGGCTACCGCGCCAAGGGTGGAAGCATCTCAGAAACAGCAGGCTTCGTGGGGTGTTTGCGAGGTGCTGTAGTAAGGGTGTACCAAGAATGGACCGCTGGCACATCGAGTACCTCCCGACGTTATAACTGTGGTGCCCCTAAGGCAATCGACCCCAGATCGTCTCCTCCTTCGACTGGTAAAGGGCAATCGTTGCGCAAAGGTGCATTAATTGACCACGCAAATGAAAGCTGGGGCACCCAGGTACGTGTTCCCGATAACAGTAGATCGAACCCTGTTTGTATGGGTCTACGGAGTCGACGATACGTCAAGGCGCCCATGTCAACACAGGTCCATCGGCAACGACGCCTGCAGTTCGCATGGGACTACAGTCATTTGACAGTGGAAGAGTGGGAAAATGGTACCTTCTCCGACGAATCAAGGTTTCTAGTCCACAGAAGTAACGGGAGGTGGCGGAAACGGCGTCAGTCACACGATAACCAACACCCGGATACACTTGTCGGTCAACTACAGGCCGACGGTGGCAGAGTCAATGTCTGTGAGATGTTTTCCTGGTATGACCTGGGACCGCTGATACCACTAGATGGTTCCCTGAACGTGAATGGCTGCCTGTAAATACTCGCTGACCACATGCGTCCCTTCATGTTGGACGTTTACCTTGGTGGTGATGGTGTCTACCAACAGGACAATGCACCGTGCCACGTTGCTAAGGGGTGCGTGACTGGTTCCAGGAACATCACAGCTATGTCTTTGCTGTACCTTCGCCGGCGAAATCACCAGACTTCAATCCCACAGAGCACTTGTGAGACTATTTGGATCGACAGGTTTGACGTGCCGATCCACTACCACGTAATCTTCGGAACCTCCGTGCTCTGTTGCAGTCCGAATCGGTATGTGTTCCTCGGGAAACCTTCCAGGGCCTCACTGTGTCTATACCACGCCGTCTCGGCGCTGTCATCAGGGGCCAATGGTGGTTATTTCCATTATTAGGTATGTGGTCATATTATTCTGATACGACTGTGCATGCGTCTGCGATCAACCGCAGAGGAAACGAATCCCGGTTACATTGTTTATCAAGCATTCGGTATAATTTTTGTAACTTTGTACAAAACTTCGAGGCGCAGTGGTCTAAGCGATGGCCTCTGATCATTAGTCCTAAAGGGGTCCGGGCTCGAATCCCTGAGGCATGGCTGTTGTGTTTGTGTTACGGCACTGGCTCTCTCCCTTCCCTGGAGATAGTGACCCTAAATTAGGGACGGGCGACTGCTAATAGCCCATTGAGTTGCTCACGGTGGTCGTTAAACCTTAAACCAAAAAAAAAATTTGAGCCATAGTTTTTACACTGCAATCTGCATTTGGTTAAATCACTTCAGCTTGATGTTTCTTACTTTACAGAATTTTGTATGCGACTCAACTTGTACCCTGGTAATTATAGTTGACAAACTACAATCAGCAACATTTCCAAATTCTTCAGCGCCGCCCCGGTGGCGCAGTTTTTTTTTTGTTTCTTTTATTTGTTATTGGAGGTTTAACGACCACCAGGAGCAACTCAATGGGCTATGCAGTCGCCCGTCCCTAATTTAGAGTCACTGGCCCCAGGGAAGGGAGAGAGCCTGTGCCATAAGACAAACACAACATCCATGCCTCATCGGGATTCGAACCCGGACCTCTTCCGGACGAATGATCAGAAGCCATCGCTTAGACCATTGCGCCAACGGGGCGGCACAGTCGTCTAAGCGATGGCTTCTGATCATTCTTCCGGAAGGGGTCGGGGTTCGAATCCCGTTGAGACATGGATGTTGTGTTTGCCTTTCGTACGGTACTGTCTCTCTCTCTCCCTTCCCTGGAACCAGTGACCCTAAATTAGGGATTGGCGAATGCTTATAGCCCATTGAGTTGCTCACGGTGGTCGTTTATCCTCCAATAATAAAAAAAAAAATTCTTCAGCTCAAAAGTAAAAGTGAGTAGAATTTTTTTTCGCTTCTATCTGAGAAAATAAAGAATGTGAATTAAGTTTGAAAATCACACGCTCGCTTCAAAAACTACGAAAGAGGATTAAGAACATTTCGATTCACAAAAACTGAAATGTGGTGTGTAAAGAACATCTAAGACTTTGAGTAAATACCGAAAGAAACAGCGAATCTGTAAGTCAAACAGAAAAGCAAGGGAGAGGGTGGGAAAAAAAGGCAACCGTCGGAGATAGAAAGTGCCATGCTTAAAGAAAAAGGCAAGGAAGTCGACTTTAATGCAATCTTTGGAACAACATTTTCGATAACGTACCTTGAACAAAAAAAGCGCAGCATTGCAATCCTAATGGAACCTATGTTTTATAAATAAACTAATCTATGGTTAATGCAGTAACTACTTATACGCTAGGAACGTAAAAGCTCCATTCTTTTTCGTTTTCACTGAAATTTCTCTGGAAGACGCAACAAAGAAAGGTTGTTAAGTGTTCTTTAGGCACGGAGAAAACACTAGCACCACTTATAGTCACACCGGCAGAAATCCCATTTTTTTTTTATTATTTAATTTAAAAATTAAGTTTCAGTAAAAAATTCAGTAGCATTAAAAACATCTGATAAAATCGCTTTCTTAGCTTTACTCCCGACAGTAGATTAGTGAATGAAGTTTGCTCGGCTCTGTTTGTGAAAACTGCAAAGTATCTCGCTGTTCAAATGAAATTTATATCACAGATTACTCATGTTACAGGAGATAACTGATTACATTTGAAAAGCTATACAAGATTTTTTCGCTTCAAAACTCAGTATTGTGCGAAGACACCTTCAGTAACAATAACAACCTCTACTCTAAGGTGACCAGATTTTTGAGAACGAAATTGAGGACAAAGTGGTATGCTGTCTTCAAACTTCTGCCTTCAAAATTGAGGACAACTCCCTTTCAAAATGAGGACGTGATTGAAGACAACGTCTAACACATTATGGTAAATCCGAAGATTATAGCAAAGAATGTTGTTAACTGTACCATAATTGTCAAATCAGCTAAGAAGCTGATAATTTTCTTTGATCATAAAGGTGTAGTCTACCAGCATGCCGTTTCTACACAAATTACTGAGTATTACGTTTCAGTCTTGAAGCATCTGCGACGACACATATCGATTAAGCGACCGGGACTGGTGGGCAAGTGGACCCTACCCCATGATAACGCCCGCCCACATTGTGTTAAACGGTTTCTTACGAAATTCAGTACTGAAATCATGCCACAGGCTGCCTACAGTGCTGACCTCGCCCCGTGCGATTTCTGGTTGTTTCCGATAATGAAGGAGAATTACTGTGTCTCAACATTCAACACAGATGCTAGCATTATTCAAGCTGCACAGCGGTTGTTAATGCAGCTTTCACAAAATGCCTTCGCCACATGCTTTGAAAGGTGGACTGAACGATGGGACAGTTGCATATCGTCCGAGGGAAGATACTTTGAGAAAGAATAACATATTTTGCTGTACCTATATTTTGTGTGTATTTACTCTGTTTTTATGGAACGGCCGTTGTATATAACCTCGGGTTGTATATATACTGCTCTGTGGACTTCGCCTGCGCCACCGTTCGGTCTCCAGGCGCGTTCATTTCTTTTGGCTGGGGGTGGTTATAATGTAATTGCTGATCGATGTATAACAAGAATGCACAGGGAAATTTTCATATGGCATTTGTATACGTTATTCGTAGTTACAATTTCCGTTTGCCCCCTCCTGAAAACTAAACTATGGGCGCCCATGCATACCTATTTTTTTATGACCCTTTGTGCATAAATTTACGCCCATCTAGTACGATCATCGTCTCTTGTATATACGGCTCTGAAGTAGAACAATAAAACTAGGCGATTCAAACATTTCCGATTGCTAGGTTAATAATCCTTTACTTGTTCCATGTTTCTGTGAACAGTATTTCTTCTATAATTTCAATTTTCCATGTGACGTACAGTCCGACTGATTGTACAGTATTCAACCTAACAAAATACTTTGAAATCTGTGAAAAGCCCCGATCATTGACCATAGTTACTGCTGCTGGTTTTTTTTTTTTTTTTTTTTGGTTTTTTTTTCTAACGTCTACAGGTTGTTTGGTCGTTGTTAAAAAGTTTGCCGTTCTTCTCAAAGACAATTAGTTCCCAGCACACTGTACTCACAAAAGCCAAAGCACGTTCCATCATATCGTAATCATCATCGTGTTCACGAGGATCATAATCATCTTCAAAGTAAATTAATGACCCTTCTTTTCGACCTGCATGGAACAGCCTTAGCTGAGAATAAATGCTCCAGAGTTAGCTGGACTGACGGGGGCTGACATGAAATCGTGGATGCAGCTAAAGACTAGACGACGGAGGGAGGGTGTTGGGGGAGGGGTGGGATATATGTTCTTAACGATGTCCCTCAATTGCCCATATCACCGTTAGTGGTCATTTCTCGGACCATTAAGCGATCTAAAGTCATTGGGATGATTGCCGGTCTTTGGGTGGAAACAGACACTGGCCATGTCCTACACTGAAGATAACCCAAGATAAACTTTGTTCAAAGGAAGGGAGCAATTATTGGACCCAGAATTCCCTCAACAGATATTTTCTGCCCCTCCCAGCGGAAAGATCTGCGAAAGAGGAAGATATAAGGCAGAGATTTCTTTCAACCCACACATGAGAGGAGACAACCAAACCCGTATCTAACGATATCGTTTGTTCTCTTGTTTCTTTTTTTTTTCGCCTTTGAAAAATGTGTTGCTGCTAAGACGCATTGTGAGATAGCGAAATAATACGTTTGCTGATAATACTGATTTGCGAGTTACAAGTGACAAAAAGGCTTGCGCGTTTCGCCTGATGATGTTTCGATTATTCAACGGTGAAATCTTCTGAGCATTTCATGTTGATGAACTTTTCGTCAAAACTGTTCGCGTACATTTCTTTTCTAATTATACAGTTTTGATGAAGATTGCTGCTGTAAGATCTTTAGAACCCGTTCGTGTTCAAATTTGTAGATGTATATCTACATTTCAAGCGAAAGGTACCCACACATCATAGAATATTCCGTATATGTTACAAATACATAGCACTGAAACATTGAGACTTTTCAGATACGTTGCGCAATCTAACAGTAATGTTTCAGAAACCTTACGGTTGCGTCAAAATGCCCTCAAACGTTACATAATTTTGAAACAAAACCGATACGCTACAGTGAAAGGTCTTTGTAACTTCATCATACCAACTTCATGTTACTGTTAGGTATTTCAAAGATATATGTCACATCATCATTTTACTGTTACGTAATAATACGGTATTTCTGTAACAAAGGAAGACGTCCACGACCATCCCCAGCCGTCCACATGCTGCTTCAAGGACGGATGTGATCGATTTCTGGTCAATCATGACGTCAGTCGCAGCCATTGTTTTTCCACGTGATCTTTCCGACCATCTTTTGTCCGCCATTTTCTCTTTGTGTTCAACCATAACATTTTGTGTGCCACGTGGTCTTGCTGAACATGTTGTGTCCGCCATTTTATTTCCGCCATATGGTCCTACCAACCATCTTTTGTTCGCCATTTTTTTACCTCGCCATATATGGTCTCACGGTATTGTAGTCTCACCGAAATCTTTTGTACGCCATTTTGTTTTTCCCCATCAGGAAATTTTACGGTGTGTCGTCAAGACGCTGGAGAAATTTTATTGTAGATAACGATATACTCGTTGAGAAAACTACCTCACTCAAAATTTTATTGCTATCGTTTAGAAATAATTAAATCGAAAAGTGGTCGTAAGTTTTGTATGTGTTCTAACGCGAATTCGTTTGTTTGTACTCGAAATTCCGTGTAAAAATGGTGTTATGGTTATTAATTTACGCTACAGAACTTCAGTATTTTCAGTGCATTATGTGAAAACTCCTCATATATAGTGAAAACAATTCAGGTAACTTATGTATGAGATATATACATGCACAGATCGGGTTGTTTACATTTCGTTATTTATTTATAATGTGATGACCATTTGCGAAGAATTTGGAACATGCATTCCGTTTTTCTTTTTTTTTTTTTTTTTTTTTCTTAAATTACTATATTTTTATGTCAATAACCACAAGTTTTCTGGTTAAGTAATTGAACCTTATTGACTGTTTCTGCTTCACCGTAATAATTATTGTAAATATGAAAAACAGGCCCAAAAAGTGGAATGGTTGCACTTGTTACTCTAATGAAAACTTTGAATCGCTATATACCACACCGACAAGTTTTCTGATGAACTAAAAAAATTATACTGAAATCGTGTTATGCCAAATACTGTACTTCTTAAGTAAACACCATTTCATAATTTTCATATTTCGGAATCAAATGCAGATAATGCCTAGCAGAAAAGTAAAGTTCCGGAAAGCAACAAGAGCTTGGGCTAGCATGCCAGGTCGTAAGTACTGTCATGTTTTTATGGACAAACTTCCTGTTTAAATATTCAGCCTTTGTCCGAGATGGGTCAGGGTTCGAATCCCGGTGAGGCAGGATATTGTGTTTGTTTTACAACGCTGGCTGTCACCCTTTCCTATTACCAGTGGCCCTAAATTAGGGACAGACGACTGCTGAATTGCTCATGGTGGTCGTTAAACCTCCAATCAAAAAGAAAAACAGAATATTTAGCTGAAATTTAAAATTTCCACATTTTTTTTCGTGCTTCGTCTTTCGGAAAACTGGTAAAGCAGATATCATAAAGTAAAACATAAAATTCATGCTATAAGTAGATCAAAAACTAAAACTATCCGGTGTCTCACACCTGTTGGTTACCTTAAAAAAAGGCGTTTTTCTTTAAATTTTAAGATGACGACACCGAAGTGCTATAGTAAAATTATTATAAAGCATCCAAATAAATAATCTATTTAGGTATTTAATTCGTTTCTTACCAATGAAAAGTTATAGAACCCCTTTACTGAATCGCTCAGAGCAACCATAAGCACAGCATGTGTGACCCATCTTTCTGACGCATGTCACGTGATTTCGTGGCTTTCTATGCTTGAGCTTGAAATTTTGATGCCATGCACAGTCTATCAGTATACATAGTCGAAGCTCGAACCCCTGTCCACCCGATATCTTTCGTACGCCATTTTGTTTTTTCCCAACGGGAAATTTTACGGTGTGATGTCACGATGCTGGGAAAATTTTCTTTCCAAGGAAATACAAATACTTGAGGATCACGCTAGGCTCGAATTCCTGTCCAGCGGGTTTCAGAGTGATGCATTATCCCACTCGATCACGGGTCGCCTCGCTCGAACCCCTGTGCACTAGGTTTCAGAATGATGCATTATCCCACTCGACCACGGGTCGCCTCGCTCTTACAGCTTTGGCCTTCTCATTTGTTCCTACAGAACTAACGAGAAGGCCAATGCTTTTCGAACACGTTATTTAATAGAAATACATTTTTTCCCCTTAGATTATTTTATTTTTCTATAGGATGACTTGAATTTCTTCATAATTAATCAACGAAATGTACCTTTTAATGCCTATCTTACTCTATTTTTTTTTTTCTAAACTTGCGTAGTCGTTAAACTACTCAATATATCAACATTATCTTATTTTTATACCTTTACAAACTAACAACTACTTTTATTGAGACTTTTTTTTCTGATTCAAAAGCAAGATATTATACACTGGCGTGCAAAACTTAAGGACGGACACCAGTGTACACTAACTAGCTAACTCGAGTACAACAGTATCACCAAAGAATATCGCAGTAGCACATAGAACGACTACGAGAGTGCTTCGGTGAAATGGCATAAATGCGCATGAGCATGCACGCCGTTGCCAAACCAAAAATCTTAAACATCGCCGGAATGTAACATCAAGGTAGCAATTGTGAAACTATAAAACAGTAGTATCGGTAAATGCTGTTTTTAACGTAACCGTAATGTACAAAGAGTTATGTTCCAAAATAGATGTTGCTGAAACACAATTGTAAGATATCTCTAAAATGTAACGAAAATGAGAGATTGATTCATATCTGAAACGTTTTGTGCTGTATTGAGAGATTGATTCATATCTGAAACGTTTTGTGCTGTATCTTTATTTGTGCTATTTTGTGCAGCTTTTTGTGAGAGCAGAAAATATTTCAGACTACTCGCGCCAAGTACAAGGGATTAGAAACCTTTGTAAACATGTTTACAATGTGGAGCACCCGATAGAAATGGGCTCAGTATCACGGTGGAATTACTGTATATATATGTTAATGTGTTTTCTAAGTGTGTTAAGCCCATGTTTGTCATTACAGTGTGAGAAATATTAGAAGATTGGGTACTTCAAAAAGCATTCTGAGTAGAGAGATTTTCCCGGCATGGGCTTTGATAAGTTATGTAATTTTTTTAGTTGCAAAAAGGGGATCTGGTTTTTCGGGCCGCGTTAGGAACGGACTTTTATAGTCCTTCGTCAAAAAGGACGTCTTACGTTGACCAGCTAAAGATTGTTGGCGGGTCTTTGCGCTCAACAGCGGAGTGAGTGGTTGGGAGTCAGTTTTTTTAAGAGCTAACGAATCCGCGGAGAAAGAATAAGCTTAAATTTCTTCATTCAGTGAATAAATGAAAAACACGGAAGCTGGAATTATTGTTTTTGGAACAAATATTAATTTCCATTGTTAAGATTAGAAACAAGACGGAGTTTATTAGAGTATATAAGAGTATACTATACCAAATTTATTAGAGTTCACTGTGAGAAAATCAGTATCTCAGATATATTTAAAAAACAAAAGGAACTAATGGCCCTCTAAAACAGAGGAAATGAACCAACTCGTGTGTGATGTCTCTCGTGGACATTTCTGAGTCTTGGCGAGCCCTACGTAAGAGAAGAGAGAAAACTGTTACAAACTTCATTAAACGCATTTTTATGTAGGAAATTGCTACTGATATTTTTTGGATATTATGTTATGGCGTGGAAAGGATATGGCGGAATGCGGAAATTACTGAAATCAATCATGGTGTGCATGGGATTATAATTATTAATACAATCACTCCATTCCCAGTAACACTGGAACGTTTTTCCTATAGTTGTATACTTACCTTACAATGTTCATCATTGGGTATGGTTTTAGTATAATAAAAGTAATTCTCTCTCTCTCTCTCTCATATATATATATATATATATATATATATATATATATATATATATATATATAAAGAAAGAGAGAATGAAAGCACCACAAAACAAAAATACAAAAATTTCAAAACAAGTGAAAACTGGAACAGGCCGCCGTCACCAGGAGAGCATCAACCTGAGGGAGCGGCCCCTCCAGTACCAACAAAACGACAAGGCAAGTCAAAACTGTCGGCTGGCCATGCTCCTTAAGCCACAAAACCAAATTCTACAAAACCAAATTTTGTGGCCTAGGGAGCATGACCAGCCGACAGTTTTGACTTGCCTTGTCGTTTTGTTGGTACTGGAGGGGCCGCTCCCTCAGGTTGATGCTCTCCTGGTGACGGCGGCCTGTTCCAGTTTTCACTTGTTTTGAAATTTTTGTATTTTGTTCTGTGGTGTTTCCATTCTATATAAGCTACTACATGAGGTTTAGTTGTTTTCGGCGCTTCTCATGGTATTAGCCTTTTTTCTCTAATTTTTTTGTGTTAAAATAATTTATTTATAAAGTAATTTTTTTGTTTTATTTATGTGCTATATATATATATATATATATATATATATATATATATATATATATATATAAGACCACATGGATGATGGATTGATGAAATTCGAAAGTATGCGGGAGTAACATGGAGGAGACTGGCACAAGACAGACCGTTGTGGAAGAAACTTGGGGAGATCTTCGTCCAGCAGTGGATTGATAATGGTTGACAATGATGATGATGATGATATATATATACATACTCTATATTGATAAAAGTCACAGGACACCCCTTCGAAAGCAAATGAACGGATCCGCTCCGTTGTTAAGATGCACGGTACAACTGCAAACGGAATAAAAACAAGCCAGCAGCTGAACACGATCATATCGCACTGTGAGGTTGAGTGAAAATGTCGCGGCGGGAGAGAACTGACTTTGAGAAAGGAAAGGTTGGTAGGTGTTATATTAGTGGGTTGTCCGTAAGAGAAACCGAGAGGCGTAGAAACATACCCAAGTCAACTGTTTTGGATGTACTGAATATGTGAAAGACACATGGCGTGCGTGAAGTAACAAAACGTATAGGCAGACCAAAGAAAATCAGTGATAGAGGACCTCGAAGCCTCAGGACAGTCGTTATAGCTAATCCACGGAGTACTACTGCACAAGACCTCAGTGTACAGATGAGTAAAAATGCTGGAACCTAGGTATGTACAAGTACCATTCGCAGAGAACTTCATTCCATGGGTTACCGTGGTCGTGCGCCTGCTCATAAGCCTTTCATCTCCATTCGGAATGCTACTCGTCGTTTAGCATGGTGTAAAGAACATTTATCGTGGACCGTAGATCAATGGAAACGTGTCCTATGGACTGATGAATCCAGATACACAATCCATCAATCTGATGGCCGTATGTGGGTATGGCGGCAGCCGGGGAACGCAATTTACCACAGTGTACTGTTTCTACGGTCAAGTTTGAAGCTGGCAGTGTACTCGTGTGGAGCTGTTTTTCGTGGTATGGTCCCGACCCATTGGTTATCGTGAACAAACCTGTTAACTAGCACGTCTATCTCGATATTCTGGATAATTATGACCTACCAACTCTGTGGCAATACTATGGAACCGAGCCTTGTTGGTACCAGCAGGATAATGCACCGAGCCATAAAGCAAGGACTATTACGGCGTGATTTGACGACAATTACGTATTGTGTGTGGACTGGGCAGCACACAGCCCTGATCTTAATCCCATAGAGCACCTATGGGATGAATTAGAGCGCTGCATAAGAAGTTTGGAACCAATGCCTACTACTAAGCAACAGTCAGCGGCAGCATTATGTACGGAATGGAAGCGCATATCTATCGCTGTGTTCCAAAACCTCGTCAAAAGCATGTCTCGAAGGGTCAGTGCATACATTAGGGCCAAAGGTGGACCGACACAGTACTAATGTTTGTCAATAAAGGCTATGTTGTGTTTCTCTTCTGAGTGTCCAGTGACTTTTGTCAATATAGCGTATTTTATACTCCTGGCGTTCAAACAGTACCGGGGCTACAACTGCAGCCATTGTACTGACTATACGACACCGGAATTCTCTATAGATATGACAGCGGTTGCGTTGCTGAAGGTCGGGCGTAGTTTGAAGTCGGCAGCTGCTTATATTCTCGGCTATTAGGGTGTTGAGCGTTTCTGTGGTTTGGCTGATTTTAACAACGAACAATGTAAAAGAGCAGCAGGTATGCATCAAGTTTTTTTCTGAAACTGCTTCGCCGACAGCGTTTAGGGAAGAAGCTGTAAACCGTTCAAAGGCATGGTTTCAGAGATTTTAAGACGGATCGAACATCGATTTGAAATGACTCTCCTTCTGGACGCCTATAAACTTCAAGAACAGTTGATTTCTCCACCCGTGTGAACGAAATACTCAAAAATGGCAGACGATTGATTGTTAGAAAGGTGTCTACCCTGAGAGAACAGGAATCATGGTGTTCCTGTTCAAAACAACGCTCTCAGCTCATTCGCTTGCGGACAAGACCACAGCTTGGCAGGTTTATAAGTAAGAAGATATCACTGTATTCTCGTAGATGGTAATTCTATGTCAGTATAGATAAACGTCGTAAGATAACAAAGTTTGAAAGAGGAAGCCTGACGTATGAGTCACTCTGTCGCAAAGGTGGTATAGAACTTGCCGTATTCCTATTCGACATCATTAAGAGTGTAAAAGGAAAACACAATTTTGCCGAATAATAATTCCCATTTCCGGAATAATTCGCCATTTCCGTAATGGGAGGAGAAAGGTGAATAGAAACGGCAGTCCACGTCTGTCTTTCATAGTTGCAGCCAACCGGGGAGAGACAATGACACAAATCATCAGCGAGGGAGGTAGCAGGACCATCAAGTGAGCATTTGCCTGCAATAGGTTATGGGAGCCGCCGATTCCCCAGAGTCCTATTGTTAACACAACATCACCAGACTGTACACCTCAGATGGGCGAAAACACATCAGTATTGGATCTCCGATGGTTGAAAACCGGCCTTCTGCTTCGATGTGAGTCCCGTTTCCGGTCATTTCGCTGAGACGGGAGGGTGTGGATCTGGCAGAAACCGGTAGACCCGGCATGTCTAGAAGGAACTTTTCAGACTGGAGGAAGCTTGGTTATGGCCTGGGCGGTGTTCAGCTGGGAAAATATCGCTATCTCTGGTTCGTCTAGATGCATCTCTGAACGGTCCACGTTACGTATCCAACCTTAAAGAACGTTTGCATCCGTTCACAGTCATCATGCACCCAAACAATAGTCAATGGACTCTTGCAGAAGGACAATGTGCCTCCCCACGGAGCCGTGTTGATTAGAATATATTAAAAGAGCATTCCACAGAAGTCCTGGAATGGCCTCACCGAAAATGAACCCAGTGGAAAGGTCTGTTAGAGCATCCTCCACTCAGGAATACGGCGGCATTATGGACAGCAGTGCAACAAGCATAGGAATAAATACCTGTGGAACGCTTTCGTGACCTGAGAGAGATAGCGATAAAGAAAGAGAGAGATAGGTAGATATAGAAAGAGACAGACAGGGAGAGAGAGACAGATAGAGAAAGACTGGACTCAATGCCTCGTCGTGCAACTGCCCTTACCTGGGCGACAGGTGGGCCTGCCGTTTGCTAAACAAGAACCCCATGATTTCTTTCCACACAGTGTAATGATGATCCTCTCAGATGGGTCATACTATGCGATTCTGGCACAGGATTTGGATATCAGAATCTGATTGTGTCGCAGTTTCCCCAGAGCCTTAAACTTGTTTCTATTAACCCGCACTTTATAGAAATACTATCACTAGTGACGAATCTCGAGTCTATGGTTATGACTGAATAAAAATCCCAAACGCCCGACTGGAAGTCAAAAGCCTCTCGTCATTCCAAGAAAAGCCCGGCAAGTGAAGGTAACTGTTTCGTTGATTTTAAAGGGCGTTGCGCGCTTTGAATTTCTTCTGGCTGTGCAAAGTGTGAACCAAGTGCGTTTCGAAAAGACTGAGGGAAAACATTCGGACAACCACCCATAAAAATGGGAGATTTTATTCTGGCATTTCTATCATGATATTGCAAATTCAGCACTGTTAACTGACGAGTCCCTGAGCAAACACCAGATCTCTATGGCAGCACATCCGCTCCCTCCTGCGACTGGTTTTTGCTTTCTAAATACCAAAACAAATCTCTTAAGAGACGAGTGTTTAAAGGTGTAGAATTTTCCATCGAAAACATGCAGCACAGAATTTCAATATCTTCCCTTAAGAAGTATTCCCAAAGCGGAAGAAACGTTGCAACCATTGCATTAGTACACAAGGAGATACGGAACCCATACAGGTTAATCGAATGTATTTTGAACTATAAACAAAGCCCCATTAATTTTTGAGCACACCGGACACGCATTTATATTTCGCGAAGATAACAGCTAAGAAAGCTGGGATCAACAACAAAAGCTTGGAGGAGACACACGCTAGGAAACATAGGAACTTATAACGAAGTAAATTTGTCCGTCATTTCTGTCCACGCCAGGATTCGAACCCGGATCCCCTCATTCCGGAATAAGTTGCTCTACCAATTGAGCTACGCGGACGTTTTATTCTGATTCCTATCTGCCTTTATGTCGTGTGCGTCCTTCGGACAGGTACGTCACATCTCCTGGTACGTTACAAACTCATGGATCAGGAAAATGAAGAGTTAACGACATCGTGGTTATAGACACTCAAGTCTCAATGGACTCTCAAGTCAATAGACTGGGCATACTTCTAGATGAGCTGACGAGCTTTGGAAAATTAAAATTTTAGACTGGATACCAAGGGAAACGAAATAGCATAAAATACTCACGTCAAAGATGGGAGTTGGATTTGAAAAGCATGACGGAATGACACGGAAAAGAACTTTCCAAGATAGAGATTTTTTTCTTCTTTGTTACTCTGTCCAAGGACTGGTTGCTCAGTAGATGTACTCTGTCTCTCCATTCATCTCTGTTCTCCACCGTTCTCGTCAAATCATAGTATGCCCTAGTTTTGGTGTTTTCGAGTAAAAACTAGTGGTGTCTCCTTGGCCGTCATCTTCCTCTCTTTCCTTGAATTTTCCCTTGCAAAACTTCCAGAATCGGGCCCCCCATGGCGCAATGTGTATCCCATCCATAACATTCCTCTTCGTTTTAACATGTTGATCAGATTCCGGGGTTCTCCCACTCTCTCCTGGACCTCCTCATTAGTCTTTCCATCAAACCAACTCATTCTCTCCATTCTTCCATTCTTCTGTAACTCGACACATCTTAAATACCTCCAGTCCTTTCACTTCCTTGTTGGTCAATGTCGATGTCTCAGAGCCGTAGAGAGCTACTGGCCAAACATATGCCTTTAAATTTCTCTTCCTCAGTTTTAGATCAATATATTTTCGCTGTCAGTAGTCGTTGATTCTCTCTAAAAGCCATTTCTGCCATCCCCAGTTTCATTCTAATTTCTTTTTCACATCTCGCATCTTCAGTAATAACTTGACCCAAATAGCAAAATGATTTCACTTGTTCGATGTATTGGCCTTCAATTTCAAGGAAAGCCTAGAGATTTGTAGAAAAGAATTGGGAAGACTTTCACGCAGCAGAAGACTGACGGTAGTTAATGATTATGACAAAAGTACAACATCCGTTAAAAGCCATTTCTGGAAAACCGATGCCTCCAAATAGTGGCCACTCTCTCTCCGGAAACGTATTATGCACCTGAAGATAACATTAGCCAAAACCTCTGGGAAACAAGCCCTCCGATGGGCTGCCAAATGCCTTAGAAAATTCACTTAAATGAAAAACTCCATATCATGCACTAAAAATATAGTTTGATTTAAGTAGAGCCGGAAATAATGTCTTTTAACTTATAGCCAAACATTCAAAGATTAGGAAGCGGCTTTTCTGAGAGTAAGGGCACTTAATCTTCAGCAAATTACGATAGAGGAGAAAATGAGCGCCACTGATATGGTAGAGCAGGTTGAAAAATAGTGCAAAGAGCAGGCAACTATTTTGCACTCACGCTGGTAACAAATATAGTTTTCTATTCTGCCCAAAAGGTAGCGGCAATCGTAGTTGTTTCGTAATGTATATTAGGACAAAGTCCTCTATAATACTGTTGTTACACACGTTGTAGTATATGAGCTTCGAAAAGACAAGTTGACTTCAATGATAATGGAATATTTATAGTTGAACTTAAGAATATTTCTTTATGTACAGTATATATATATACATTTAAATGTTGAAACCTCAGATAGGTTATATCCAGTGAGACATAAAAAACAGCATTGAAGCATTTGGAGCAACACATATTGCGCTCACCTTACTTCGGTTTCAGTCCCTCTGGCTTGGAATCAATCATGCTTCTTGTCCAGTGTTGTACCACATCATTAAAGGTATTCCACATTCAAAGTTCAACACAAACACGAACATCAGCACAATTCTACAAGAAGGGGTGATGAGTTAAAATAATTTTGAGACCATTGTCAAGACTAGATTACGTTGACGCAGCCAGAATTTTAGCAGTTGAAATATTCCGCTGTTCTATGCCAAGCTATTATGAAGTATCAAGATTAAAAGATTTAAAATGTCAACAAGTCCCTCCTCGCTCGTCCGGACATGGTTCTGTGCCCATCTTCAGCGGTCGGTTGTAAGAGACATCCATATGCTTTTATTGTACTGATTACCTCCCTTTAATGATGTGGTACAACACTGGACAAGAAACATGATTGATTCCAAGCCAAATGGGACTGAAACCGGAGTAAGGTTAGCGAAATATGTATTGCTCCATATGCTTCATTTCTGTTTTTTATGTCTCACTGGATACAACCTATGTGAGGTTTCAACCTTTAAATGTATATATATACTGTACATAAAGAAATATTCTTAAGTTCAACTATAAATATTCCATTATCATTGAAGTCAACTTGTCTTTTCGAAGCTCATATACTACAACGTGTGTAACAGTATTAGAGGACTTTGTCCAAATATACATTGCCTATCTCCCACGTAATTTATTGTTCAAATATATGTATGTATAGACTGAACTTCTACTAAAAAGTAGTTGTTTCGTATTCACGCGAAAACTGATTTCAAAATGGCGTACGTGCTGGAAGAGTCGACGTCTTACGAACAGCGAAGTTTTATTTGGCTTTTGTGGTCCAGAGGCCAAAATGCAGTCGATATTCTTCCGAAAATGGTTGAAAATTTTTTTTGTGTGTGTGTGGGGGTGCACGCAAGTAGCAGATGGGAGCCTAAGTTCGGAGGACGTGCCGACTACGCTCATCCCATAATGCATAAGACATTCCGTGCTTTGATGCCATGGTGCACGATTCTCCACGTTTGTTTGGTACCAGAAATGCTGCAGTTTGAAACAAAAGGACACAGCAGCATGATGTATCTCGACAATTTAGGTATGCTTATCTTGAGCAAATCACTACGAGCGAAGAATCACTTGCAAGCCGCTTCACACACAACCAATAAAGCATAGTATGGAAGCTACATTGCAGTCTAGTCAGCAAGGAAGATTGTTGTTACTGTTCTTTAGGAATGCTAGAGTTCCTCTGCGGATTTCGTTCCACGAGGACATAGTCAATATCACAGTATACTGTAAAAGTCTTCTGCGTACTGCAATTCAAATAAAGCGACTGGGACGTTCGCAGGAAGACATAATTTTATTGCATGACTAGCTAAATACCCGTTCTTCGAACGTGATGATATTAAAATACAGTTGAAATACAGATGATATTCACTGAGTGGCCATTTTATTATGACCATCCCCTCAGTACTTCGTTGGGCCACCTTTTGCCTTTAATACTGCGTCGATTCTTCGTGGCATGAACTCCACGAGATGTTGACAGGTGGTATGTGGAATCTGAGACCATGCTTGATGAATAGCACTTTCCAGGAGTGTGAGATTGCAGGGTTGTAGATCCAGCTGTCTGATGGCTCGTTCAACTTCATCCCACAAATTCTCAATGGGGTTGAGATCTGGAGATTGTGGGGGCCACCTAAGCAAAGTAAACTCACCGGCATATTCCTGAAACTAATCCTGCACAATACGAGCACTATGGCAGGGCTCATTATCTTGTTGAAAGTAGCTATCGCCATTGGGATAAACCATCCACATGGCAGGATGCACTTGGTTCGCAACGATGTTCAGATATGATGTGCCAGTCAGACGTTGATCAACACGAATTAAAGGGCCCAAAGCGTGCCAGGAAAACATTCCCCAACCATAACGTTGCCTCCACCAGCTTGAAGCGTTGAAGCAATGCATTTGGGGCCCATGCTTTCGTGCTGTTTCCGCCAAATTCTCACTTGGCCATCGGCATGGTGCAACTGAAAACGTGATTCACCGGACCGCATAATTTGTTTCCAATTACCGACTGTCCAATCCTTGTGCTCCTGTGCGAACTGGAGACGTTTTCTCTTGTTAACTGCAGGCAGCAAAGGTGTTCGAACAGGCCTTCGGCTGCCATATCCCATCCGATACAGTGTACGGCGAACAGTGAGTGCAGAGATCATTTTAGGGGATCCTTGATTAAGATGGTCTGTAATTTGCTGCACTGTTGCCCTTCTGTTGTCTGTTACCAGTCTCGACACTCTCCGTTCCGCCCGAGCAGTCACTAGTTGATGACGACCACACGTTGCAAGTAGAGACCCAGTTATTTGGCTGACAGTCCAGTCTTTAAACACTTTATTAACAGCTGCTCTGGAACATTTCACGAATGCGGCAGTTTCGGTGATACTCACTCCATGGCTCCGACCTCCTACAATCGTCCCACGTTGAAAGTCCGTCAAATCGCATTTTTTACCCATCTCGTCACTAAAAAATCACTTCTACTACTGTCGCAAGCATTACGCTTTCCCTTTATATACTGGCCTCGCCCTCTGGCGGCAACAGCGTGCAGCCATAGCTCATTTGCTTAAAACTGTCAGGTGGCCATAATGAAGTTGCCACTCAGTGTATATGATATACAGTTGAAATGGCCACACACTACATATTTCTTCGTTCTTTTGGGAAACACATGTCTGCCTGACTTATTATGCCAGACGACACATAAGGAATTTCGTTCATAACTGTAAATTTAAAACTTCAAGCCTACAGTAAACAAATCAGAATACGTCGTTACTCTTCACTTTCATAGTTAAAATATTAATAGACAACACAACAAAATAATAATAGAAAACAGAACAAAACACGTTGTTACTTTCAGCATAAACATTAAAGAACCTTGCTTAGAAACAATTTTGTTTGAAACTGTACAGTTAAAAGCTAGCGAGTCAGATGTTTTTGGAAGCGTGAGCAAAATTGTGTTGCCATCGCTAATATCTTAAGGGGGAAACTTTATTTTTTCAAATTTCAATTATTATGAAAATCTTCCAGTGTATTTATTGCAGTCACCTTACCACTTGTATGACGACACCGTTGCTTCAGTGAAAGCGAATGTTGGTAATTTGATTTTGACTCAAAAAAACTACTTATATGACGTCACCGTTGCTTCGGTGAAAACGAATGTTGGTAATTTGATTTTTACTCAAAAAACTGACATTCGATATGTCAAACGATAATATAAATGTTTAAATGCAAAGCATATTATGATATAGCGCTTTTTATGTGATATTTTTAAAAGGTTTCTTATGTTAAATAAATTTAGAACAAATCAAAAAACTTTGAAATTTGGTATGTCAAACGATAATAAATGTTTAAATTCAAAGCATATTATGCTATAGCGTTTTTTACGTGATTTTTAAGGTTTTTTGTTAAATAAATTCAGAACAAATAAATTTAATATGTACTGAGCAGGTCAACTCAAGTCATTCAAAACTTAGAGCGGGGCTTTCGTTGCTAGGCAACAATGGGTCGATCATTGCAAAACGTCCTAGCGTTATCAAAGCTGGGTTATTTAAAACAAAAAACATTTCGACCCACTACAAGTTATCGTGGGGAAAAAATCCTTTCTTAGTGCGCCTCTATGCTGTAAAAGGAACATTCTTGCCAAATATGAAAGTTCTGAGTTTAGTAGTTTCTGAGATACGGCGATGAGTCAGTGAAGACTTTCAGTTTTATATGTACAGATAACGCCCAGTCACGCGCTGCAGTAATAAGCACGTTTCAGACACTGGGAACCTGGGATTTCCTGTCTTTGCCTCATCCACCGTATAGCCCCGAACTTTGACCCCGCGATTTCCACCTGTTCAAGCCACCGATGATGACATCAAGAATTCTTCAGTGATACGTAACCAGTCGACAGAATTCCATGCGGAAGGCATAAATTGGTAAAATGGTTGATTAAGTGCCTTAATAGCCTTGAAAAGTAAGCCAAGAATAATTAAACAATCCAAACTCAATGATAATGTGCTATATCATCATCATCATCATCATTGTCAACCATTATCAATCCACTGCTGGACGAAGGTCTCCCAAGTTTCCTCCACAACGGTCTGTCTTGTGCCAGTCTCCTCCATGTCACCCCTGCATGCTTTCGAATTTCATCCACCCATCTCCCATGTGGTCTTCTTCTGGGTCTTTTCCTGTCCCTTGGAATCCAATCTAAAATTTCGGCTGTCCATCGATGATCTGTCCTTCTGGCAGTATGTCCAGCCCATTGCCATTTCAGGGATTTAGCTCTGATCATGATGTCTTCCACTCTTGTCATTTTTCGGATCCACGAGTTCCTCTTCTTATCTCTCCTGGTTACACCAAGTATGCACCTCTCCATGCTTCTTTGAGTTGTCTGCAACCTTTGTATGTCTCTTTTAGTTAAGGTCCACGTCTCTGCACCATACGTAAGCACTGGAAGGATGCATTGATCAAACACTTTCTTTTAAGACATAATGGCATATTGCTCTTGAAAATTATGCTGTTTCTTCCAAAGCTCTCCAGGCAAGTTTTGTACGCCGATTAATTTCTTCGTCAATGTGACCCTCACTTGATATCTGCTGTCCAAGATAAACGTACGTATCTGTTATCTCCAGCTTTTCTCCATCAATCGATAAATCTTCATTTCTTGTAAAAGCATTGAACATCACTTTTGTCTTCTGAAAGTTCATTTTTAATCCCACTTCTTTACTCTTGTCAGCAAGTTCCTGGATCATACTCTGCAGCTCTGATGGGCTCGTTGCAAAAATGACTACGTCATCAGCAAAACGAAGGTGGGTTAGATAATCTCCATTAATCTTTATCCCCTTGTTTTCCCAGCTCAGTGACTGAAAAACACCCTCCAATGTAGCATTAAAGAGCTTCGGAGATATGGTGTCACCTTGTCTCACTCCCTTTCCAATTTTTATGTGTGTTGTATTTTCAAACAGCCTAATCTTTGCACTTGCATTTTCATAGATGTTATTAATAATATTAATGTATGCATCTTCAATACCGCAGGTTTTCAGAGCCATTGTAACTGCTGATGGTTTCACCGAATCAAAGGCTTTTTCATAATCGATAAAAGCCATGCACAATGGAAGTTCATATTCCCTCGCTCTTTCAATTAGTTCCCTCAGCACATGGATATGATCTATTGTGCTGTAGCCACTCTGAATCCAGCTTGTTCTCTCGGTTGAGCCATGTCCAGTGTTACCTTCAAGCGGTGTGAAAGAACTTTAGTGAAGATTTTATAAACTACTGATAGGAGGCTGATAGGTCTGTAGTTTCCGAGATCCTCAATGTCACCTTTCTTATGTAGCAGGATCATCGTAGCGGTGTTCCAATCATCAGGAATATTTCCTTCATTAAGGCATCGAGTGAAAATTTGGGCGAGTACTGTTTCGATTTCTCCAATTGCTTCTTGTATGATGTCTACAGTAATTCCATCTTCTCCTGGAGCTTTTCCCCGCTTCATGTTCTTGATTGCATGTGCAACTTCTGCTGGAAGGACTGGAGGAACTCTGGTATTGGTATCTTTCATGATGTCTGGAGTGCATGTATCATCCCTTTCATATAATTTGGAGTAGAAATCTTTCACTCTTGTCAAAATTTCGCCTCTATTTCTTGTTACAGAACCATCTTCTTTTCTCAGTGCCATAATCTGTTTTCTTCCCTTACTGAGATATCCCTTTGCTATCTTTAGGCTTTGGTTGTTTTCAATTGCTTTCCTCACTAGTTCACAGTTGAATTTTCTTACGTCTTCAGTGATACTTTTTCGTACTGTCTTGCATAGCTCTATATATTCCACTTTGGAAGTCACATCTTTACTTGTCCTCATCTCTCTTCTTTTTTGCATCAACATTTTCGTTTTTCCTGATAATTTATTTACATGCAACTTGTTCTTAGACCCAGCTAATTTTGTTGCTGTTTCCATAAGAGCTTTGGTTACTTTTCTGTTAACTTCAGAGATGTCCACTTCTTCCGATGTTAGGCCTTCTAAAGCAGAGAACCTGTTCTTCAGTTCCAACTTGAAGGTATTATGGTGTTTTTTAAGGTTGGTTATGTCAATAGATTTTGTTTGTCTTATGAGCTTGCCACGTTCAAGTTTAGTGTTGAGGTGCATCTTACATCTCACCAATCTATGGTCACTACCTGTGTTGAACTTGTTTAGCACACTGCAGTCTTCTATGACAAATTTTTTGTTACACATAATAAAATCAATTTCACTTGTCGTCCCATTTGGATGTCTCCATGTCCATTTCCTGTGTGGCTTTTTCTTGAAAAAGGAGTTCAAGATGAAAAACCCTTCTGCCTCTGCAAACTCAACGAGAGTATTTCCACGCTGGTTTCTGTTGCCGTGACCGAATTTACCTACTGAAGTTTCATTCTGTTGCCGTTGCCCTATTTTTGCATTGAAATCTCCCATAATTATTTTCAAGTGCTGCTTACCTTTATTATTTAGATGACAAATTTCCTCATAAAATTCTTCAATTTCTTCTTCAGGATGACTTGTGGTGGGTGCATAAGTTTGAATAATCTGAGCCTGGTATCTTCTCGATAGTTGGATAACGAGTCGTGCAGCTCTGTCAGAGGAACTTTCAACTTCTACCACTTTATCCTTCAGTTTCTTGTTTATTATAAATCCAACACCACTAGTTCTGCCAGTATCTGTCCCACGATAGTAGAAGAGATGTCCACTTTTCAGTTCGATGAGATCTTCTCCTTTTCTCCTTACCTCACTTAGCCCCACGATGTCCCACTTGATCCTTTGTAGTTCCTCTTCCAATTCAAGAAGCCTTGAATCAGAAGATAGGGAGCGTCCATTGTACGTTGCCAAGGTCAGCATCAGATGGCAGCCTAGTCCGGTCCTCCGGGGATTCTTAGCACCCTCTGCCTTCATGTCGCACTGGCCGCTGCCTTGGCCAGGTACATTCCAGCTGCCGGAGACTGAGGGCCAAGATTTAAGTTGTGGAATCATTTTGGAGGGGTTTGGCCATAACTCACCACGCTGGCCAAGCGGGTTGGTGAGTGTGGGATAGAATTTCCTCTGATCCCGATGGTATAGTTATACCGCTATTGGCGGTCGTCAGAGCCCCTTTAGTGGGAACAGGATGCACCACGATATACCCTTTGTATTTTCGTAGATGAAAAATGGACGCAAAGACTGTCTCCTCTAGTGGGAAATATTCAAAATGTAGGACAAAGGTACGAGAATTCAGAAGATAAAACCAGCTCCCAAATGAGGGTGTAAAGTGCTAAACTGAAGAAATGGGTTCGTACAAACGTTTAAATTCCACCAAGCGAAGGGAATTCCGATAAAAATATTTTTATTCCTGAAAACTAGGGGTTGATCGAAAAACCAATTTTTTTTAAAAGTTGTGTCTCGCTAGTGAAAAGGATTCAAATCTGGTGACTCTACAAAAGACCATCTACATACAGTTAATCAATTAATAGAAAAAAAAACAAATGAATATCAAAAAGATGTTCACTTAGTTTTTGTAGACTATACCAAAGCTTTCGATTCTATGTATCAAAAGGAAATGAGTTCTTCAATAAAAAGACAAAGATTGAAAGGAAAATATGTCAGTTTAATAAATAAAATATATAGCAAGGCTACAGCAACAATAAAGTTGGAGAGCGTGCGCTCGGTTTTCGAGGTAGAGAGAGAAGTGAGACAAGAAGACTCATTATCTCCAAAATTATTTAACTCTGTATTGGAAAATATATTTAAAAATTTAAACTGGAATGAAAAAGGATTGGACATAAATGGAAGGTACCTAAATCATTTAAGATTTGCTGATGACATAGTCATCATTACAGCTAGCAATAGTGAAATGCAAAATATGATAAAGGATTTATGAATGGAAAGTCGTAAAGGTCTGACAAACACAGCAAAAACTGAATATATGAACTATACAAAAAAGGATACAGGAAAGATTTTGTTTTCGCTTAGCCTAAGTTTCGTTTTAAGACATTGTTGTCTACATTTTCAAACAGAAACACAAATATTTATGCAATAAAATAGTATTTAACAGAGAGAACATAGCGAGGAAACAAAATTACGATTAAGGAAAAAGTATTACCTATAACACCAGTCTTTGGAAGTTTTGAAAGACGGTATTCCATCCCCAGAGATGGAAAACGACCTCCACCGAAAAGTTCTTTTCAGTTTTGCATCGATCTGGAGGCCCAAAATGATGCCAGAAATAGCGGAATTCCGCGAATCAGTAGAAGAATATCATGCCTGAAGTTACAGCATAATGAAACGCAAATATTTGAAGAAAAACGGTAAAATCTAGAGCTGCATTTTATTTTAGTAGATAACGACAGCTTTCATTTTGAAGCAGTTGGCGCACTGCAGAAAGTTGCTATCCTTTTGGTTTAATAAAATGTTTGCCCATACATCTCCTTCTTCTGGCACATTGCTCTTTGCTACTTTATATTGGTGGCTTTTCGAAGGCTAAAAAGGTTGCGTGACGCCGTAGGATATAGATGAGCAACAAAAGCAACAGGAAACTACATCAAAGAAAAAAAAAAAGCTGTCTTATTCATCTCTAAGCTCTTTCGAAAATCCGATCAGATCCATTTGAACTTGCAGGAGAAAAGGCATTTCCATTAAAGGCTGTTATGGTGTGACACGAGAAAAAATATCTTTTAGCCAGGCGGTCAAGTGCGTTTATATGTAAAGGAAAATGACTTAGGGAACTTTTCTTTGAGGAATAGAATGACATGAATGGAAGCTTCCTGTTCAGGGAGTTATCGTTACTACAATCTTCATTAAACTACGTCGAATCATTCAACTATTAACAGAAATTTGGTTAGCAACAAATGTGTAGAGCAGTTGCCTAAGCACTGGATTCTGACCATTTGTCTAAGTGTGTCCAAATTCGAGACATGGGTGATGTGCTTCAATTATGGCAACGGCTCTCTCCCTATTCTGGAAGCAGTGACTCTATATTAAGGACATGTGACTGC
Source organism: Macrothele yani (assembly GCA_039090855.1). Taxonomy (NCBI): domain Eukaryota; kingdom Metazoa; phylum Arthropoda; class Arachnida; order Araneae; family Macrothelidae; genus Macrothele; species Macrothele yani. Next base: position 28,193,312 of record CM077005.1, read on the forward strand.
TTATCAAGGTCTGCACGGGCTTTATTTGGTGAGCCCGGCCCGGCTATTTCACTTATTATTCAGGCCCAGCCCGGCCCGGCTATTTCACTTATTATTCAGGCCTAGCCCGGCCCGGTGACGTGCCAATTTTGTATTACTTTAGTCTTTCTATTGAATTTTATTAAACTGAGAAAATAAAATACAGATATTGGAAATATTTAGTTGAGTGTAAGCCTAAAAATATTAACTAACATTTTTAGGCTTACAGAATAGTAAACTTTCAAATGAAATAAGCACTTGCATGAACACGTAGTACACTGTAAAAAATAAGTGGTATGAATTCACATAAAATTTCTGAAAATAACGTGCAGCAAATTTGCCGGTAGGTGCCCGTTTTTTTACCGAATTTCCATTTTTAAAAGTGCCCGTTCATTTCAACTTCCGTATTTTCACAGATTATCCGTAGACAGAAATTCCGTTTATTTCTGAAAAGCCCATTTCAGGTTGTATAATGAAGTAAATTTCTCCGTCATTTTTTGTCCACGCCGGGCATTGAACCCGGGTCCCCCTCATTCCGGAATAAGTCGCTCTCCCAACTGAGCTACGCAGACGTATGCTCTCGCTGCTATCTGCCTTTATCTCATGTGCGTCCTGCGGTGCACACACGTCTCACTTCCCTTGTTAGTAGGTCCGTGGCTGTGGCTCGATGTGATAGTGAGTACATGAATAAATGCAAAGTGTTGTACGTGAATAAATGTATATGCTATGGAATCACTCGTTTTATTTCACACGCACGAAGATCTTGGCATGCGAAAATACGTAGCCTAAGTTATCTACAAAGAGTACCAGAATATTCTCTCCAATTTTTTTAAAACTGTGATATTATTCGATTTAGCAAACGAGACTTTCATTCTATTTGGTAAAGATACTGACCCTTTATTCTGGATTTGGGGAGCAAATGCCATGGGTCACGCCTTAGTGGGATACCGTGGGGAAGAAAATGCTTCTGGAAGAACTGTAGATTCTAATTAGCAGATATCACGCCGTCAAAATTTCGCTCCCTCCCTACAAGACAGTTCCGTGCTAATTTTATTGAGCAACTTACGTAGAATTCAGCGCTGTCCTATTTTGCCGAAAAAAAATTAGTGTCACGATACTATAAAAACAAAGCGTTGTCCCTTCTCAAGTTCTCAGTTAGGAAAGATATCGGAAAGAGTAGAAGTTTAGAAAGGGGATTATTTTTTAAAGCCTGAACATGTTACTCACAATTTTCCGGCTCTATTTTGCGACATAATATTCGGGCTCAGGCGAATTCAAACAGACGTACTTCTGGCTCTCAAAATAGAGCCCGAATCAGCACTGAGAGGTGTTACTTTTGTCCTATATGGGGATGAATCTTCACCCTCCCTTTAACTATGGGTTCATGATTTAAGAAGAGCGATTCTTTATAGCATTACAGGAATACGTGCGGTCCTTAAACCTCAAAAGAAAAATTCATTCTACCTAGATCTTGTAAAACAAAAGATTTTTTTTTTGTTATTTTCTCCACCCTCGGTACATTATCATTCATTTCATTTTTGGGGTTTTGCCATCTCGCGAGATATTTTTCTTTTGCTTATGGCAACGCTTCTTTTTTAACCCCAGATAAGGGAATAGCAGATATACATTTTCAAGCGGATGAGATTTACATAAGCGTTAATATATTGTTACTTTGAAAGATACTGTTCCTTCGGAATATAGTGGTGCTCAGACGAGTCAACGCCAAATGTAAATAGGATCTTAAGACAGCGGCTTTATTTAATTGATTGGTGCGACGCACTAGAAAAACACTCGAGCAACGTCAGTAGCAGCCACAGAGTGAGAGGCACTGAGATACGAGAGAGCTTTGTTTCTTTTTTTCCCCGGTGAACATGCCCACATTTTTACCAGACGCATCTTAGTCAATGTCTTTTCCATGTTGTCCGGGGCTGGGTGACATTCTTGGCTGAGCGTAAAAGAGTCCTTCTGCTGGATTCCCCATCCCTTTCTCCTCCTCAACCCTCCCTTCCGGGTCATCCATAATTCATATCCACAAAACCATCTGTTGGTCTCATGACTGTCTTTCCAACTGAGCGTCGAGAACGACTTGTTCCGCTTTTTAACTTCGATTTCTCTCACGCCAGACCAAGCCACTTGTTTCCACCTAATTATTTCCACAGCTTACTATGGGCAAAGAATCTTGGCTCTTATTTATCAAGAATAACTTGTTTTTTATATACCAGACTGTATTGAAAAAGATAAAGTGAACATAAGGAATTCTGTAATTCTGATTCTTCCGAGACAACGAAGTGAAATACTCTAACATGCTCATATGTCGATGAAAACGTACTTTTACAGGTCCTGTTTTTCATGCCAGTATATTTAATTTTTGGACTAACATATACAAAATAAAACGCGCTAGTACAAAGTGCGCCATATAAAAGAGGCTCCGCGGCCAGACGTTGTTAAAGTTGTTTGCGGGTTTCCAGTTAAAATCCCGCTTTGTTCCACTTCTAACTCGATTTTGCATGTACAGCTGCCAAGGAATTCTCTAGAGTGGTTAGTCACAGCCAGAGCAGTGTAGGTACGCGGTCATAAGTGTACTGTAAATGAATGAAGAGATAACAAAGGCAACGTAAATGCTTTTAAGTACGGAACAGCGGATTTTTATTGTGGAACAGTATTTCAGATATAACTCACACAAGGTTTTAAATGAGTTCTTCACAGAAGAATGAGTTATTTACTGAAAACTAATCAGCACAGCCTTGATGAATTAAAAGTGAACATTACGGATGCCATAGCCCAGATTACTACCGATGAGTTGTGGCGCGTTACGAACAACGTCGTGTGCAGCTGTGTCTTGATATCGGAGGACAGCACATTCAGCAATTGTTGGAAACGCAGGTAAATTACTCCTCTTTTCTGTCATTTCAACTATTCTTTACCATGTATAGTAATATTGCCTGATTGTTGTCGTTCATTATACTCGGGACTCTTTTATATGACACACCCGTATTACACCATAAACATTACGGATCCTTTCGGTACGTGTTATGGTTTATTCTATTTGCATAAAATTCTTGTTACTGGTGCAAAAACGATTAGGCCGCCCAACGGCGCAGTGGCCTAAGCGCTGCCTTATGGTCATTGGTCCGAGAAGGGTCCGGATTCGAATCCCGGTGAGGCATGGATGTGTGTCTAATGGCACTGGCTCTCTCCCTTCCCTGGAATCAATGGCCCTAATTTAGGGGTGGGTGATTGCTTATAGCACATTGAGTTGCTCACGGTGGCGTTAAATCTTCAATCTAAAAAAATAGCATTTCTTCATCTGTTTTGAAGAGGAAACAGATGACAAAAACTTGGAAACTTTTAACAATGGAAACAGATGACAATCACTTGATACGAGAGATTTCATTTCTTCAATCAGTATTGTATTTATTTTTGTTGAGAAGCTAAACTGCTCGAACAACCCTTTGAGCTGTAAATAGTGGCTCGTCCCATTTCAGGGATGGGACAGAGACTGCCCCATCAGACAAACATACCATCCATGCCTCGTCCGGGATTGGAACCAGTTCCCATCTCGAAAGAATGGTTATAAACCGTAATATTTATTATAAAAGTATGTATAATAAATGGTGGTCGTGCACCTCAAACCACTCGATCACCAAGAAGGTCCCGAAAGTTTCGCCGCCGCCTTCAGATTCGAATCTTAAACTTGCTTTTCATTGTCATCTATAGGTTTTGTTTTGTTTATTTTTTTAAGCATAGCTGCTTGATACTATCTTACACATTGTTCTACAACCTACAAAACGTCAAGTTTAATTACTCTTCTAAAGTCCGCTAACAAAAATAAACTATAGAAGGCTACAATAAAGTACAACAAATATGTTTACTATTGTATGTCAATAAAATACATAGACGCCAAGCATTTCGCCAACCAACAGGTAGCTTTATCTCAAAGCAGACAATACACAAAACACTGAGCAATGCAGAATGTCGTTCAACATGTCGAGGTTCAAATTTCTAATATGTCTATAATTGATTAAGGTGATTCCGCCTAAAATCTCTGCTTTATGTTTCCAATGGTAAAACTTCTTTACATACAGAGACTGCCCCATCAGACAAACATGTATTTTTTTCGCAATTAATGTATTCCCATGGTTGAAAATTTGCACATGCATAAAACTAACTTTAAGTTATGGCAAGGGATACTTAATACTTGCTAAAATATAACCATAATTATATTAAAAATCAGTCATTTTTCTTTGAGTAATGTTCAGACCTATTAATAGATGGCGCGACCTGCACAATGATAACGTTTGTAGACAAACAAATGTGGCATTGCTTAATTATGGTATTGTTTTAGCAAGTATTAAGTATCCCATGCTATAACTTAAAGATAGTTTTATCGATGTGCAAATTTTCATTCTTGTGAATACATTAATTGAGAAGAAAATATGTAAAGAAGTTTTACCATTGGAAACATAAGGCAGAGATTTTAGGTGGAACCACCTTAATGTGGTAAAATTAAAAACTACATACTAGTCAATACTCGGAATCTTACTAATTTGAACTCATTTTACTTTTTTTTTAATTATTTTTATTTTGATTTGTTATTTATCTTTAATGTGTATTATTTTCAAGCTACTGTTCGAAATCCTAACTGGTACCGGCTGGTATTTTTAATTTTAATTTTACTTCTTTAAACTCAAGTCATCTCTAGTCATATTAGGTGTACAAATATGTTTTAAGTCGTTTTAAGACAATGCAACGTGTAATTTGAGAGAAAACAACAATACCTTTACGAATCAAAATATTCACCGTCATTATTTATCAATTTTCTCCATCGCTAGGGTAGCTGACGGATTCCAGACATGAAGAATACTTCGTCGTGTGACGAAATGAAGTCGTCAACCCATTTTTGCACTTCGTCACATGTCCGCAACCTTACAGCAGACAAACCATGCTCCATCGATCGTAACAAATGATAGTCTGAAGCGGCTATGTTGGAACTATACGCCGGGTGCTTCGAAACTCCCCATCCAAGCGTCAATAACGTATCCTTGACCGATTTCGCGACATGAGGCCTAGCGTTGTCATGCCGGAATTTCACGGGACGCAATCCTTTGCCTATGAATGGAAGTTTCAGACAGATTCCCTTGTTCAGTCGCAGCAATTGTTGCTTATAGCAATCAGCAGCAATTGTTGCTTATAGCAATCAGCAGTAACAGTTTGACCCTGTTCCAATAGTTCATAAAAGAGCACACCCTTCATATCCCATCAGATGCACAGCAGAACTTTCTTGGAGTGAATATTGCTTTTCGGTGTCGAAGTTGTTGCTTCGCGGGGTCTACCCAGTGTTTTTTGCCCTTGAGATTGTCGTAACATATCCATTTTTCATCACCGGTAACGATTTTACTCAGGAAAGACTTTCTGTGTTGTTTATTCAACAGATTCAAACACTTCATGACACGGTGTTCTAAGCGATGGCTTCTGATCCCGGTGAGTCATGGATGTTGTGTTTATCTTACGGCACTGGATCTCTCCCTTCCTTGGAACCAGTAACCCTAAATTAGGGACGGGCGACTGCTTATAGCCCATTGAGTTGCTCACGGTGGTTGTTAAACCTCCAAAAAAAATACTTGAACCATAATACATTTAGCGTGCTGTTTGCCTTAAAAAATCCACCTGTTGCACTACTTTAATTGCGAGTTTTCGTATCAAAAGATTTGTTTTGTATTTATATAATGCTAGTATAAAATATGAAAAATCTGTCCCATACGTTACCTAAAGAGAGAATTTTTCTGAGTTTTTTGTTTTGTTTTTTTTAGTTCTAACGACCACTGTGAGTTACTCGATGCTCTATAATCTCTGTGCCCCCTCCGCCATCGGGGGGGGGAGATAATGGGTGTTTAATTACTCCTAGCGGGATACATTTTTATAGTGTGTTCTATGGGGCGCTTTGATCTTTGAATACAAAACAGTCGCCTGTCCGTAATTTAAGGTCACTGGTTCGAGAGCAGGAAGAGACCCAGTACCCTAAGGCAAATACGAACCCGGAGCATTCTCGGACGAATAGATCCAGAGCAGGGAGAGAGCCAGCACCTCATCCGAATACGAACCCGGAGTCATCTCGGACAAATGGATGTAAGCCAGCGCTTTGACTATGCGCCACAGAGTCGGCGCCTCTTTATTCGCCGTCGACTTCAATTAAAAATGAACCTATTTAAATGCCGAAAGACCAACTTTATTCATTTCTCTTCAAGCTACCACGGAAAGTTCGAAGCTACTTGGATTTACAGTTGGCTTCAGGTAAAAAATGCATCGATTTCCGGCTAAGCGATCTCCATGTCCCCCTAAAACTGGAATCAAAATTCTGAAGTTCGGCTTTAAGCAGGATCTGTTTCAATTAAACATGCAATCCTAGGTCCAGGGTCAAAGCTTTAATGGGCAGCTTTATTCGGGGTCAGTTTCAATCTAACGTTGCGCCCATTTGTGTGGCAAAACATCAACTGTAGGATTTTTCCTTAAACCTACTGTCAAAAGCTATGGATTTTATTTTGGGTCAATTTCGATAAAATATGCTATGATTTTATTTCTCAGAAATCTTTATTCCTTTCCTCTCAAAAAAAAAAAAAAAAAACTTCTGTAAAAACTTTAAGGTACGGCTTGTATATGAGGATTGGTTCCCACTAATGAAAAAAGATGACATTGAATTTTCTGTTGTAATGAGCTTGTCTTTTCAATCCTTTCCAACGCGAATAAAATTTATCACATTTGTTCAAAGTCAATGCAATCTCTCAGAATAAAAAATCAAACGGATTTATACTCGTACAAACGATTAAAACATCCACAAATAGAAACAGCTATTTATTTCCACCAGCAGCTAAAATGTACGTTACGAAAATTAACAAATGGCTCACAAAACGTTTCTCATAAGCAGAAGGAAGGCATCAGAGACAGAGATCTTCAAATCGGACAGTTAAAAGAAGAAATATAGAAGGCAATATGATATAACTCTACGCCTTTTAGCCGAAGAATTTTGCATAATGAAAAAATTGAAAATAGATAAAGTATTTTTCATGGTAACAGTTATACTAAGTAAAAGTAACTTTTCAAATACATCTCCCGAAAGCAGAGATAGCGAGAAAAACGTTTTGACCTTTACACCCTCTAGCGGGAAAGCTGTGCATTATTTAAAGAGGTTAATGCTCCGCCTCTTATTGTAGAGAATGGCATACAGTAAAAAAAGAAATTTCTGAATATGGTTTTTAGAAGCGAAAATATAGGTGCAAAGAAGAGTACACAAACACCACCTAGAGACAGAACTGTGAACTACAAAACTCCTCAAATACAAACCTGAAGTGTTGCACAAGCAATGATATCAGATGTTAAAAGGATTGTTTTAAATCGCACGTTTAGAAGCAGATATATTGAGAAAAACAGATTAAACATTTGCGCTCCTAGCTGCGAAATTGGGCATTATTTTGGGAAGAAAGTACAGTTTTCATAGTTAGTGGTGTCTGACCAAAAATTAATTTTTAATTCTGGTTTTTAGTTTTGCAGATATTGCTGTAAACGGAAACATGATCTTACGCCCTCTAGCGGTACACCTGTGCGTTAAGAAAAATTTGAAATTTTATGAGAAATATTTCGCATTAGAAACGCTGTCTAACAAAGACGGTTGACACTATAATTCGTGCATAAATACTAATATTAAAAGAAATCCGTCTTGTTGCACGATGATATTTATTCAGCTAAAAAATGAAATCTATATACAGTTTAAAAACACATGAGCACTTTCGGTGTCACATTGCTCATTGATTCTGACATTCCTGCCAATGATATTGCTTTCATAATGAATGCTCTTCATCTCATTAAAAAGCGTTCATTTTTCAAATTTCAGAACATATTTTACCAACAAACCGACGGGACAGCCATGGGTTCTCCTTTATCCGCAGTCTTAGCGGAAATTCTTCTACAGCATATTGAAAATAAAGTCATACAAGAATTCCCACAAAAACCTAGTCTCTATATCCGTTACGTTGATGACATCTTGGTAATTTGGCCATATACCATAAATCAGTTACAGCAGTTTGTCAACGCTATGTCTGCTCAATACCCCTCCATCAAACTCACGATAGAACTTGAAAATAATTTCGTCTTACCTTATCTTGACTTTCAAATTACTCGTACCCCTTCTGACAATTCCCTGTCTTTTGCTGTTTATCGAAAACCTACATCCACACCCACTCTAATTCCGTACAACTCTGCTCACATTTTTCAGCATAAAATTTCTGCTCTGCACTTCCTATTTAGAAGAGCATATTCACATTCTTCTAGCCATTTTGCCAGAGCTCAAGAACTACAATGGATATCATCCCTTGCTAAAAACTATGGTTACCCGGACAACGTTGTTAGGGGAGTGCACAATAAAGTACGTTTTTCTATGTCAACTGCTTTAATTAGTGAGCAGGTGCCTAAAAAGTATGTTGGATCTGTTGATTTTAATCCACATATTGTAAACCTCCTTACCAACATATGTTCTCGTCATAAAATACAATTTGGAATACGATCATGCAATCTATATACCATTATCCGCAATGATCGTGACAAAATTGACAAAGGAAAAAAATGGGGTGTGTATGATATTCCTATGCTTGACACTATCTCTGGTGAACTAAACAATCATTATGTGGGTTCTACCAAAAGAAATTTGGATTTGAGATTAAATGAACACAGATATGATCTAAAAATGAATCACCAAAGCACCTCTTTTGCAAGAACCATAAGTGCTGGAAATTCCATCCCAGACTGGGACAACGCTAAAATCATAAACACACCTAACTCTGTTCATTCCTTGTTATTTGCAGAAAGCCTCTATATTTCGGCTTATAATACAAGTTGCTGTAATGACTATTATCCTTATGTTTTACCTGAACCTTGGAGCAATCTTGTTGGGAAGGACAGCACAATAGCAATTGCTTCTGTTAAGTGATCATTGGCTAACTATGCCTTTTTTTGATTGTCTTGTTATCTGGTATATCATGTGACATTGACATTACCTTTCCCATGATGCATCTACTCCACGTACTTAAGACCAGCATGTAGCCACATGGTGAAATTACATCTGATGAAGGTGTCAATGTGACACCGAAAGTGCTCATGTGTTTTTAAACTGTATATAGATTTCATTTTTTAGCTGAATAAATATCATCGTGCAACAAGACGGATTTCTTTTAATATTAGTCTAACAAAGAATTTTCCAAATTGGACTCTTAGAAGCCGAGATATTGACAAAAATAAAACATACATCTACGCTCCCTGGCGAGAAAACTATGCACTATTTTAAGTAGGAGTTACTCTCAAAAGGTTTTCCGAGGTGAGTGGTATCCGTCCATGGAAGAATTTCTCAGTCCAGTTTTCAGAAGCTCATAGTTTGCTGCAAATACATCAGAAGCAGAAATTAACAGTTACCCACACCGTGGCCAAAAACCATTCTTTAGCAAAGATTATAAATTACATGCAAAGCATTTCCCACGAGGAGCCGTTTACGATACAGGCATAATTTTTTTTAATAGGACTTTTAGAAGAAGGCATATCCGGGAAAACGCAATTTACCTTTATGCCCCCTAGCAGAACATCTATACATCACTTGAAAATACCTAAAATAGTCTTCGTTATACATGTCATCGTAGGAAAGAAAATTAAATTGGATATTCCGATGCAAATATAAGGAATAAGATATATTTAGAATTATATATCTGACTTTATGCCCTCTAGCGGTGATGTTCTACATCGTAAAAAAACCGGAATGCAAGGATCATAATTTTCACATTTCAAGCTTCGCAATGCAAAACGAAAGTTTTCAATGTAAGATTAAAGGTATTTCATGCTGAGATGTAGAGAAGAAGCATTCAAAGCTGTCGAAGCACGGTAAATTTTTTTATGAAGCAACCAAACTACACACACCACATTTTAAATATTCCTTTTAAAAGCGTAGGATCTAAAAAAGTCTTTGTTTGCAATTTAAACAAGGAAGTTGACACCGAATTTTCGGGTGTAATAAGCACGTCTTTTGAATCCGTTCTGACGCAAATTAAATTTATCAAAGCTATTCAAAGTCAATGGAACCGGTATGGAAAACAATAGATCCGACCAAAGAAAGAAGATTTTCAATCGGGTTTTTAATCCCTCAGATATTGCTGTAAACGGAATCGTGAGCTTACGAACTCTTAGAAACAGAGATATCGACAACAACGTCCCCTGGTGGGAAAACCATGCATTATTTTAAGAAGAAAGTATTCTCAAAAGGTTTATCCGTTTAAGCGGTATCGGTCGATGAAAAAAAAATTAGTCGAGTTTTCAGGAGCCCAGATTTTGCAACAAATACTTCAGAAGCAGAAATTAACACATATGACCCCTAGTGGCTAAACCATTCTTTATCAAACATTAGAAATTATGTGAAAAATATTTTCCATAAGGTCTTGTATGCGATACAGGAAAATGTTTTCAAATCACAGCTTTAGGAGCAGAAATAACCAGAAAACACAATTTACCTTTGTGCCCCCTAGCGAAAAGTGTATGATTTACTTGAAAATTTTGAATTTATAGGAAAATTATTTCGCATCGGAAACACTATCCAACAAAGAAAGAATTTTTCAAATCGTACTCTTAGAAGTAGAGATATTGACAAAAATAAGATATACATCTACACCTCCTGGCGTAGAAACCATGCAATTTTTTAAGAAGAAAATGTTCCTAAAAGGTTTGTCGACATGAGTAGTATCGGTCAACAAACAACGTTTTTTTCATTTTTTCAATCGAGAATTTAGAAGCTCATATTTTGCTGCAAATACAGCAGAAGCGGAAATTAAAATTTACGCCCTCTGGCGGCCAAACTATTTTTTTACAAAAATTATAAATTATATGCAAACGATTTCCCATCAGGAGCTGTATCCGGTGCAGAGAGAATTTTTCAAATCGGAGATTTAGAAGCAGAGTTATAGGGGGAAACGCAATTTACCTCTACGCCCCCTAGCGGAAAGTCCATGTATTACTTGAAAATTTTGAAATTATACGAAAAACATGTCACATTGAAAACGCTATCCAACAAAGAAGGAATTTTTCAAATCGGACTCCTAGAAGCAGAAGTATTGACAAAAATAAGATATACATCTACGCCCCTGGCGGAGAAACTGTGGAATATTTTAAGAAGAAAATATTCCGAAAAGGTTTATCGATGTGAGTGGAATCAGTCCACGAAATAATTTTTTCAATCGATATTTTAGCTCAGAGTTTATGGCAAATACATCAGAAGCAAACATTAACACTTACGCCCCCTGGTGGCCAAAGTATTCTTTACCAAAAGTTGGAAATTATGTGCAAAATATTTTCCATCAGGAGTTGTATCCGCTGAAGAAAATATTTTTCAAATCTGAGTTTTAGAAGAAGAGTATCGGGGAAAATGTAATTTACTTTTATGGCCCCCTAGCGGAAAATCTATGCGTAATTTAAAAAAGTAACTATATCTAAAATACTCTTCGACATAAATGGAATCGAAAGATAAATGAATTTTTTCAATCGGATGTTCAGAAGCAAATATGTGGAATAAAACGTATTTTTGAATTCGACATCATCTGCATTTACGCCCTCTACCGGCGAAATTGTACATCATAAAAAAGAACGAAATAAAGTATCATCATTTGCATATTTCAAGCTTCCCAATGCAAAAAGAATTCTTCAAATCGGACTAATAGTTGCTGAGATATCGGCGGACGGACGACTGACGGACGGACTGACGGACAAACCGATAACAGAAGCACGATCTTTTTTTACAAAAGACGTGCTAAAAAGTATGGTACATAAAAGCTCTGGCGAGCACTTTCGCGACCACTATGGCAGCATCATCAGGACATTGAGTGAAACCAGATTAGAACGGCACAAGGTTGGACAGTAACGTAACAGACAGGAGCATAAGTAATGCGCATTATGTAAATGAACACATAAATCATTCCATTCACTACAAATTATTATTGTTAAAAGTTCGTTTGTAAATTATGCAGATTCTTCTTCCCGAGAGTACTACAAAATCAGATTCCTCCACGTAGAGGTAATGTATACAGGCACGTCTTCATTACAGCATTTTGGTCCAAGTTTAATAATGTATAGACTCTCAGTAAAAAAGCATAGAACGTTTATTAAAAGCAGTCGACAGTAAGTTCGCATTGTCCCAATCAGGTCTTAAGTCTTTTTAAGTAACAATTTTTGACAATGTAGGAGCAGCAGATTCTTTACGGATGAGGTATCTGTGTTCACCCCAGCGAGTACAAAGGCTTCGATAGGTCGAGCCCACATAGCAAACATTTGCCGATTGTCTATTCTTGTCCAATAAAGGAATGTTATTAACTCCAAAACGGGAAGTAGTTGGAACTACGTCTCTATCATGTCTTATGAATGAAAATAGGTTTCGGATTTTAACCCCGAACAGAATGAAGTATTTGGATACCATTTATAATATCACCCGTAATCATGGATATCCGGATGAAACCATACATAGGATTGTAGCCAAGATTAAAAGGAACAGGACTACAACATTAACATCTGTATATGAACCAAAACAAAGAAAATACATTGGTTCTCTTACCTTTGTCCCAAAATTGTGCTATTCCATGAAAACGATATGTCATAAATATGATTTTGATATTGGAATAAACACAAACAACATTAGGTCCTTACTTCCGAAAGATAGAGACCCTGTGCATTTTGATATGAAACACTGTGTATATATTATTTCTCTTAACAGCATAGAAGAAAATGAACAACAAAAAGTGTGCATAGGCTCCACTTTTCGTTCAATATCAACTAGAATAAAAGAACATAAATATGACGTTAAAAATAGAGATACAACCACAGCTTTAGCACGACTTGTAAACCAAGGTAATTAATTACCTTCCTGCCTGGGACGCGATTAAAATTCTCAACACACCAAAATCTAGATCAACTTTAAGATTTGTTGAGAGTTTCTATATTATGAAATATGGGAATACAGTGTGTAATGATAATTTACCAGAATTTATAACTATACCGTGAAAAACATACTTGGGTTTGTTGTATTAGGTGTTAATAAATCAATAGACTTAACCTATTCCTTTTATGTTTGACCAGTAACAAATGTTGTCCCACACTCTCATTGGTTAAGCCCATTTCATGCCAGTTACGTCATTACGACTGTGTGTCTTATACACTGGCGTGCAAAAATTAAGGATGAGACGGTTTGTCGAATGTAACGTCGTGCAGAAGTGCTCCACATCGACTCAAATCATACCATCCCCAGATGTAAGAATATAGGACAAGTGAGAAAAACCGTCCAAACAAGGAATCCAAAGGATACAAAGGCACTTTATTGAAAAGGTAGCTTCGGGCACAACTGGACAGAAGACAGAAACTTCCATGTGACAGGTGGCTGCCAAGAAAAATCCAGTCTTTAGTAGGGGATATGATCACCCCTGACTGCGTTGCAGGATTTACAACGTCTGTCCATGCTGAGGACGAGGTTGTCAAGGAGATGTTGAGGCGACGCGGCCCATTCCTCTTGTAGCGCCAATCGCAGCTGCGGAATCGTTGCTGGCGCCTGGTAACGTGCTGCCAAGCGTCTCCCGATAAGGTCCCACACGTGTTCGATTGGATTTAGGTCTAGGGACCTTGCGGGCCAATTCATGCATTGAATATCTTTACTCTCCAACAGCTCTGTGACAGTCACTGTACGATGAGGTGTAGCGTTGTTGTCCATGAAGAGGAACTCAGGACTCACGGTACCTCTAAACAGACGCAACGTGAGGCAGGAGAACCTCGGTACAATAGCGGACATCAGTGACTGAACCTCCTTGGAAGATGTGGAGGTCAGTGCAGCTACCAAGCATGATACCTCCCAAAACGAGAACTCCGCAACCTACAAACCTGTCCCTTTCGATGATGTTGGAGGTGTGATTACATGTTTCCTGCTCTCTCCAGATGTGTATACCTCCAGAATCGCTCGTCAGACTAACTCGGCTCTCATCCGTAAAGAGAACTCGACCCCATTGCTGATGTGTCCAATTCTTTTGTTACTGGCACCACAGAAACCGCCATCTGCAATGAGCAGGCGTCAATGACACATACCGTACTGGTCGTCGTGCAAATAGACTTCCTTTGTGCAGCCTCCTGGCCACGGTAAAACGCGATAACGGACGTCCAGTTGTCTGTTGCATGTGCCTTCCGCCTTCTCCCGCTATCTACCATCTGTCTCTTCTCGCCTGTAGGACAATATACCGGTCGTCCGCCGCCGTGGTTGCTCATGAACGACCACTGATAAACTGTCGGAGAGCTGTTCCTGTTGTTTGAAAGCTCGTGAAACGATACTGTGAGCGATGCCGAACTTCTCGGCCACACTAGTTACACTTTGACCTTCTTCCAACTTCCCAATGACTTGACCTCGGGTAAAGTCATCCAGATGTTGGCTACTGGATTGCTTGTTGGCCATAGCACACGGTGGCAGCAACTCGACGTCGTTCAAACCGATGTACACCGTGCAATACCATTCACCGAATTGCTGAGCAGCCCGTGTGCTTTATACCCTTCTGACACTACCCCCTCTCCCCCACGTCATGCTGCATATATATATATATATATTTTTAATGGAGGTTTAACGACCACCGTGAGCAACTCAATGGGCTATAAGCAGTCGCCCGTCCCTAATTTAGGGTCACTGGTTCCAGGGAAGGGAGAGAGCCAGTGCCGTAAGACAAACACAACATCCATGCCTCACCGGGATTCGAACCCGGACCCCAGACGGACGAATGATCAGAGGCCAGCGCCTTAGACCACTGCGCCACCGGGGCGGTGCTGCATATATGAGCATGCCTTACCGTATCGGACTCTAGTCTATCTCCTGACTGGTCTTTCGGTCCGTTCTGCCTGCTGGTTTCGCTGTTTTGCTAATATTTCCTCTTCGTCCTTAATTTTTGCACACCAGTGTGTATAAATATCACAGTGCTTGTCACGTTCGTTTGGTGAATTGTAACAGCATCTGAAGATGTATGTTACCCACCTTGGGTACCGAAAGATCTCATGTGTGTACATATTTTATTATATCATCTTTTTAAATGTATATATTAAATATTTTAACATTGGAGTTAAAATAGTTATCGTGTCATTTTGGTAGTTTTGCATGCATGTAGTTATCGTCAAGATTTAAATTAACAGTGATTTCACAAGTTTTCAATATGCGCGCACCGCCTCTGGCACTGCACATGTCAAGTCGGTAGTCCAGCTCCTGCCAAACACGATGCAGCATTTGGCTCATGTGCTCAAGTGTGGCATGGGGATTTTCTTCGCCCCAAATGAGAACAATATGCTTGTTGACTTTGCCATTCGTATAAAATGTGGCCTCATCACTGAAAACAAGACGATTTTCAAACTCGTCTTTCTCAAGTTTCTCTGACACAGAATTGCTTACGCTTTTGTTTGTCATCTCTCTTTAAGGCGTGGACAAGCTGTAGCTTGTGTAGGGTGTCATTCGAAAGCGTTTCCTTGCAACACGTCAAACTGTCTTTGGAGGAATCTGGGTTTCCAGACTTGCTCTTCTTATGGATTTCCTGGGGGCTTCGCAGAAATTTATCCCGAGCCCGCACGACCATCTCTTCCGCTACTGGTGTTCGTCCAGATCCTTTTGCCCTGCACAGACAGCCTTCCTCTTTGAACGTTTTGTGCCATGTCCAAATCTACATCAGGGACATGCTGCATCGTGTTTGGCAAAAGCTGGACTACCGACTTGACATGTGCTGTGTCACAGGCATATTGAAAACTTGTGAAATCGTTCTTAAAATCCACATACCTTTGACTTTTTAATTCAAATTTTGACGAATAAATCTTAATTTGCTCAACATATTAAGGCTGTTTAGTTTCATTTCCCTAGAATATTTATTACTCAGATATTTACATCTCAAATGATATCAAATTTTCTGAAACACCCTGTATTTACATGTTCAAAAAATTGCATAGTGTCTTCTTCGCAAAGCGATTAAAAGCGACGTACGTCATAAATTGTGGTGCCTTCGCGCAGTTGTTTTACGTAGACAAAATCAGAATGGGGGAAAAAATGAAAAAAGAAAGCTGTCAAATCTAGCTGCTGTTCTATAAAGCAGAAGTGAATACCTCCCCCAATCTCAGGATAACAAGTTGATAAGCGCCTGTAGGATTCAGTCAGGGCTGAATACAGAGGCTTATATTGAATTTTTTTTTGGGGGAAGGTGGTTTCCTCGACAAAAAAATGGAAGTTTTTGTAATCCTCCAGAACAAAATAATAGTTAAAAAAAATTAAAGCATTTTTTCTTATGTAAGAAACATTCAAAAATATTATTTTACTTCAAAAAATTACACAGTGTCTTCCGCCCAAAGCCCCAAAGAGATTAAGAGTGACGTGCGCCCCAACCGTATGTAAACTACAGGCGTACACTACATATATGTATACACATTGTGTACGTATACTATATTTACAGCCCCCTCCAACAAGAATTATTGGTTGCCCACTGGTGGAAATACTTCAGTAGTACAGGTGCATATCAAGAAGCATCTAAAAGAAACAAAGTATTGTTCAGCCAATTGTGTGCTTTAGAAATAATTCTGTTTAAATTCACAGTTTCAACACTATGCAGTGATTTTAAACTACATAGGAGAATTACTACTAAGAGAAAAACATACATGTTAATTCCCCACTCAACATATTTAGATTGATTTTGCTGAATTTACTCAAAATCATGATCAGACCTCATCTCTAGACCTACACGAAAAAAAAAAACAACAACACAAAAATGTAAATCAATACATGCGTGTTATTATATGACAAAATGAAAAGTTCCACTACGAAGGAGCATTGGTACAAAAAAAATGCTGTCCTACGTAATTCCCTAATCAGACTGTACAGATCGAATTTATTGAGCATCATAGTCACCATTAGGTAATATGACTAGCCATACACAGAATAGTAAAGCAGGTATATACCTGGCTTGCACAGAAAAGTAAAGAACTGTATCACATTTTATAGTAAAACATATGTTCAGAATAATGTACTTACCCCAGTCAAAGGAATATTTAACAATAGAACCTACTACATTGATTTTCTCGTGACAAAGCTATTCGATCAGCATTAAGCGGTTTGTCATTAAATAATCCTATCAAAATTCAGCTAACTAACGCTGTTCCCTAACATTACGATTAAAACTAGGCTTTATTTCAAATCGCATGCTTTTGCTTGCTCCATTTTGGTTGGCTCTAACATTACATGTACACAGTTCGTGAGCGTAATAACCAACATGAGTAACCGATGTCGTTATTTTTATTATTATAATAAACGTAACTTTAAAAATTATTTACTCACGTTTTCTTGACACACATGGAGAATAGTGTGTGGTGTAGGATCAGATATCACAGACGAATGGCTTTGGGAACGACCAACGGTCGCGGTGAGCGGTCGTTCGTTGCCAGTGCGTAGCTAGAAATTTCTTAAGGGGTGGGGAGGATCCATGGGTTTGGTTCATTGATGAAAGCCTCGTATACACGTATATATCGCTTTAAATTCGTGCTGCCGCCCTGGTGGCTCAGTGGTCTAAGGCGCTGGCCTCTGATCATTCGTCCGTAAGGGGTCCGGGTTCGAATCCCGGTCAGGCATGGATGTTGTGTTTGTCTTACGGCACTGGCTCTCTCCCTTCCCTGGAACCAGTGACCCTAAATTAGGGACGGGCGACTGCTTATAGCCCATTGAGTTGCTCACGGTGGTCGTTAAACTCCAATAAAAAAAAAAAAATTCGTGCTCAGTCTCCCCTCAAGGGAGGGGTTCAACCCCCCCTCCCGCACACACACACACACATCTGGCTACACCGCTGTTCGTTGCTAGTTGCTATTCTCCGGCTACCTCCGCCATTGCATATGATTTCCAGCCGTGCTATTGGTTGAACCAAATTTTTGTGCCTGAATCGCTAACAAATACGGTTGTTGCGGGTTGCACCAAATATTGGTTCAAGTGTTTGCTTCCTTAATTATGAAATACCCAATTTTTGGTGAAACTCATTCAACTGAACCATATTATGGTAAAACATTGAAATGAAATTTTTGACAGTATAGTAAGTCTCGAGAATTACTATATTATTCACTTGTAAGTCTCGAGAATTACTATTCAATGAAAAATCTGGAAGAAGCATAGCATTTTTACAGCTCTTTTCATCTATATCTTAATAAGTTGCCCAGATATCGCCGGTGGCTGAGGGCTAAAGATGTTATGATTCTTCGAGGCTTGTTATCCAATAATAAGTCTCGAAAGAGCATAGCATTTTATCGCTCTTTTCCTCCATCCCCTTATGAGTTTTCCAGGCCTTCCCGGTGGCTGCGGTGTCTGAGGAGCTGACTTTTGATAATTCTTCCTAGATAAGCCGTAGTTCAAGTCGCATGGGTAATGTGTGTATCTGATGACCTTGGCTTTGTACCTTCCCTGGAATCAATGGCCCAAAAATTAAGGACGCACGATCGCTGACAGCTATAAGAGTTGCTCATGGTGATAATTAGACCCCCCCCAAACAAAAGATGCTTGGGGGAAGTACCTACATCAGTTTTATGGCACTTCTTCGTCCATTGTTTAAGAAGTCGAGATTCTGTTGCCAAAATATGCATCCTCAAAGGGCATTCATTCGTGTGTGTAGCAGTTTCTAAGTTACAAAGTTCCTTTGAAGTGTCACCTTCGTATCCAATGGTAATTTCGGTTTCTATGGCGATAGAACCAACAGCGATTAAAATGCTTCAATCCACTGCTAAGATGGATATCATTTAATTGGGTACCGTCACCGTGCAATTACTGATGGCAATTGGAGAACTTCCATTTTCCGAGCCCCTGAATTGTAAGACGAAAAAAACAAACTAAAGCGCAGTTTTCGTTTGACAAAAAAAAAAGAAAAAAGGCAGAAGCATCAGTGGAATCGACAAAAGCCAATTGTGTTGGGAAATTACTGTGAACAGTACTACACATTTAACTAGAGAAGTTAATAAAAGTTTCATCGTGTGCTCCGTTTTTCTCGCTAAAGTGTGTGATGATTCTGGTCAGCTGGTGAATAAAAAATCGCTTTCGCGGGGATCTAGAGCGCGTGTTTATTTTATTTTTTTCTGACTCAGTTGCTGCATTTTCTTACAACTGCTGCTTTCTGCAGACCGTTAGTTCTGGAGCGGAAGAACCTCGAAACACGACTTGCGAAAATGGATCACATCCACAATTACGTGCCAAGAAACTATCAGTCTGCCGCCACCGCAGCAGCTAATGGATAATTGTTACGTAACAGCATGATGCCATTCTCTGTGGAAAGGCCAATATTTCTTTTATTTACGACCGGCAAGTGTACATTACGGTGAGGAGATGCGCTTCCTTCCCGGAATTAAAAGCCCACCATTATGGACAAATGGGACTCCGCTTGTGTGGTTCGAGGAGCTTTATGGATCCCATTGGGATGCTGATCACGTAAAGTGATAAAACCGGAGAAGATCTTCTCTCAATGATGTAATTTTGGATGCTGAAGATGGGTCCGCGATGCGATCTTTGAGCACTGACTACTTCGCCGAATTCCGTTGTTTCTGTGTTCACACGTCCTGTGTTGAGGGGGCTCAAATAATTCATACACAAAATTTGTTGGCATTTTTCCATTGCGACGTCACTCGCTTGCTTACATACAAAGCGACTGATGCACGCCAAACTGCACGGAAAATATTAAATGGAAGCTGAAAGAAATGTCGGAGCTGAGTGAAATATTTATTGCACTCTCAAAATCGTTCTATCGTGAAATGCTTGACGAAGATTTTTATTCCGGGCAGAAAAAAGAAAGACTTTCAATTTTTTATTAGTTTCAACTTTTTCTTATTTTGTTTCGGAGTTTAGTGCCCACCATGAGCAACCCTATGGGCTATAACCAACTACCCTTTCATAATTTAGAGCGACTTGTTCCATGGAAGGGAGTGTCTTGGATATAGGGCGGAATTAAATCCAGGATAAGGCATGGGTGGGTGTTAGAGATTATCAGAGCCTATAAACGCGACACTTGGATTTAGCACACGAGGAGAAGATACAGGGGTTAGACAAAGCAATGTGAACACCTGGGAAATAGGATTTATGTCTTTATGAATGAGGTGCTGGACCATCATTAGTCTCGAAATACAGCTTCTACCCTTCTTGGAACAGATTCATACTCTTTCTGAATAGTCTGCAGTTGAAATGTTGTGTCGATCAGAACATCAACTATTTACTTCAGAAATGTTAGAGAGGATAAAATCTGATTATCACTCTGCTCTCCAAAACTGCCCACCATGATATTTAACTCAGGTGATTGAGCCTTTAATTAGTCTCCAGTGGAATGTGGGAGGATAGAATCTGCTTCTCACTCTGTTCTCCGAAAGTGCCCACGATGATATTCAAGTCAGGTGATTGCGATTTTGAATAGTCTCCAGTGGAATGTTGGAGGATGGAATCTGCTTCTCACTGTGTTCTCCAAAAGTGCTTACGATGTTATTCAAATCAGCTGATTGAGCTCTTGAATAGTCTCCAGTGGAATGTTGGAGGATGGAATCTGCTTCTCACTCTGTTCTCCAAAAGTGCCCATAATGATATTCAAGTCAGGTGATTGAGATTTTGAATAGTCTCCAGTGGAATGTTGTAGGATGGAATCTGCTTCTCACTTTGTTCTCCAACAGTTCCCACGATGATATTCAAGTGGGGTGGTTGAGCTTTTGAATAGTCTCCAGTGGAATGCTGTGCCATTCGTCAATCAGAACATCAGCCAATTGCTTCAGAGATGTTTGGTGCAGGAAATCTGCTTCTGACTCTGCTCTCATAAACTTTCCACGATGACATTCGAGTCACTTGATTGAGCTGGCTAGGACAGACGTTGAAGTTCATCTTGGTGTTCCTCAAACCAAGACTGAACTGTTCTGGCTGTGTGTATAGGCGCATTACCATCTTGAAAAAATGGCATTATTATTGCGAAACAACACTAGCACTAAAGGCTTCACTTGATCATCTACAATGTCCAATTATTCTCTGGCAATTACTCTACCATTTAGGGTAATTATGGGGCCATCGGATTACTAACATAACCCACCCAAATCATCACGGATACACCTCCACTTTTGGCAGTTGGAACCACATACAGAGTTGTACGCTTCCGTGGGGGGTTCTTCATATACAAACCGGACCTACCGTTGGGAATAGTTTAAATGATGACACATTGGATCATATCAAACGCTTCTGGTCATCAGCTGTCCATGGTTTATATTCGTGACACCATCTTTTTTGCATTGTAGCTTTGGTGTCTGTGATTAAAGGTTTAGCAAACGCAACTCTTCGACGGATGTTAGCTTTATGAAATTCTCTGCGCACTGTTTTTGTTGAAACATGGTCTTCCAGGTGGATATTGAGTTCTACTGTCCCTTTTGCAGCAGTAGTTCTACGTTGTTTGGACACAATTCTTATTAGACCTTCGATGGTTCCTTTTACTCGATCTCCGTTTTCGCCCACTATTCTTCTTCGCCACTGAAGTTTCGCCATGGTTTGTGTACGTAGTGATTGTGGAGACTGCTGCTCTTGAAACACCAAATAATTTGACTGCTACGGATACAGACGTTGCTGCTAAATGGGATATATTATTACCGGGGTAGCAGAGCTACTTTAAGCGTCCAAAACCATCAGAACTTCTGACACCATTTATTATATCCGATGTAAATCCAGGCTGGGAACGTATCTCTATATCAGAGCATCGCTCCTTACTTCAGGCTATCCTTCAGCCAACACTAAATATGCAGAAAAGGGATGCAAATTCTATTTACAGCGTTTATTTACAAAGCTAGTGGCGAGTTCTGTACATGAATGGCAATTTACAAGGATGGAGAGCCTTTTATGCGCCCATCAGTTACCCAAGTTTCTCCTGCCCAAGAATAAGTGAAAGTCTTACTTACATTCAATCGTCCTGAGCGGGGAGATATTATCAAAATGAAGAAAAATGAATTAATCCCACATAATCTACAGAAAGAGCTCAGCGTAATAATCCACGGAGTCCCAAAAGCACTCTTTCTTAATCACATAGGTAGTGAAGTTCTCTTTCTCGGGGGGTGGCACTTTCATACGCTCTCCGCACAGCGATAGAGCATCGACGGCGCCCAGGCAGCCGGTTCCAAACCAAGAGGAGGTCTGAATAGTTCGAGAGAATTTTGGCAACTGCTTACAGTTTCTTCACAGAGTTCTCAACGATCTTTTTGTCAATCATTAATATCTGCAGGTGCTGTCTTCCTTGACAGAGAGACAGACAGACAGTATTGAACTTCCCTTTTCGTCTAAAGTGCACGCGTGTTTACTATCTCGTAAACGTGTAGGTCCCGTCCTCGGTTACCCAAACTGAAGGAATGCGCTACCTAAACAGGGCCTCCTGT
Organism: Macrothele yani; assembly: GCA_039090855.1. Classification (NCBI taxonomy): domain Eukaryota; kingdom Metazoa; phylum Arthropoda; class Arachnida; order Araneae; family Macrothelidae; genus Macrothele; species Macrothele yani. Next base: position 28,215,800 of record CM077005.1, read on the forward strand.
CTGCATGCCAGAGAAAGCGTTCAGCTTCACTTTTAAGTATTCCAAAATGCGCAGCAATTTGCATAGGTGTGTGTATGTACGCACACACAACTACCTGCCCCAAATTATTCGGACCTTTGGCTATCCACTAACTAAGTAATAGGAAATGAATTAATATCGAGTGGGTCCACCCTTTACTGCTATGCCACCCACTTCTAGGAAGGCTTTTCACTAGATTTTGACATTTTGCTACGCGAACTACCTTTCACTCAGCCGCAACAGCATATTTTGGCACTTTGCTGCGTGAACTGCCTTCCACTCTGCCGCAACAGTATATTTTGGCGCTTTGCTGCGCTAACTACCTTCCACTCTGCCGCAACAGCATATTTTGGCACTTTGCTGCGTGGACTACCTTCCACTCTGCTGCAACAGCATATTTTGGCCCTTTGCTGTGCGAACTACCTTCCACTCTGCCGCAACAGCATATGTTGGCACTTTGATGCGTGAACTACCTTCCACTCTGCTGTAACAGCATATGTTGGCCCTTTGCTGTGCGAACTACCTTCCACTCTGCCGCAACAGCATATTTTGGCACCTTGCGGCGTGAACTACCTTCCACTCTGCTGTAACAGCATATTTTGGCCCTTTGCTGTGCGAACTACCTTTCACTCTGCCGCAACAGCATATTTTGACACTTTGCTGCGCTAACTACCTTCCACTTTGCTGCGCGAACTGTCTTCCACTTTGCAGCGCGAACTACCTTCCACTTTGCTGCGCGAACTGTCTTCCACTCTGCCGGAACAGCATATTTTGGCACTTTGCTGCCCTAACTTCCTTCCACTCTGCCGGAACAGCATTGATCAGATCAGTTACCGATGTTAGACAGGTCGACTTGCCTCGCAGTCAGCGTTCCGATTCATCCCGAAGATGTTTACATGAGGCTGAGATCTGGATTCTCTGCGGGCCAGTGAAATTCGTTCACACCCATCTCCATCAAGTCATTCCTGTTCAAACCTCCCTTTCTGGACGGGGGAATTTCGCTTTTGGTATAAGAAAAGTGCGGAGGCCCTCAAACTTTTATAACATTGGGAGCACACATTTGTGGACAATATCATTAAACCCCGCAGCATTACGTTTCCCGGGCACTGGAAGCAGAGATTGAAACGTGTCAGCGAGTCGACAATTTCTTGCGGGTCAAGGATCAAGGTGTTCCTGACCCGAGTTTGACCCCGTTTTATTTCAGTTTTATTTTTGAAAACAAACAAAATATTTTAAAGAAAAATGCGTACTGTGGAATTCTGTGCCCGATACTGGTACCGACCGAGTGAGAGTTGATTTGCCATGCAAAAATATTTTCACCCTTTTTTTAAGGCAACGAAGATTTCCGCCTACCGACAATACAGCACACCGACACCATTTCGTAAAAAGATACTTCCTTTGAGTTTGTTTTTTGTGCAATTGTCCGGAGCAAAATACAGGAAAACGTCTGTTACCTGCTTCTCTAGTGTTTCACTCTCTCACACCCTGCGTGTCACATTGTAAGACAGTTACTTTTAACATCACATCTTTTGAATTGAGCACTCAGAGGGCTTCGCTTGGCGAGCTAAAATCTCGTTGCCATTGCACGTCTTGTCGGAATTAATGCCTTGTTTGTTGTTACAAGTACTTACACTGTTGTTATTTTACATTTTATTTTTGGTTTTCATGTAACAGCTAAATAACTGAATTGAATTCAATTGAATAATATCAGGACTAACGCATAATTTACTTATAAAAAGTGAAAAACGTATAACTAAGGTTCCATTGTATTAACCTTTTTAAGTACCTGAACCATATAGTGCCCAACATTTTCTGCACTTTCCAGATGGAAATGTGCAGAAAACGGCCGGGTTTTACAAAACTACGGCAAAACGATTTCTTTCCCCCACTCATCTCAGAGATAAGGACCATAAGCGTGTCATTCGTGAGAAGATATCCCCTCTAATCCTATATTCTTTGCTCCATGATCCAAAGCGTGATGGGGAAGAGACAGTCCCCTCTGACACGAACATCATGCCACTGGTATAGTGTCTAGAAGAGATAGTGTGCCCGAAACCGCGAGGTGGCGCTCGTCACAGTTTCGATGCTATGATTTCTAAACATCAGCATGCTTTTCTAGGCGTGTTTGGTTAATAGCGATTGAAAAGGCGGTTTATTTGTTAGATCGGTCAAGAAAATTAGTAGTATAAAGTGTAAACGTTGAGAACGTGTTTCGTCCTTAGATGCAACAGTGGTTACAGGTCCTACAAACAAAAGGTAACCATTTTCCGTGTCGAAATGTAGCCGCGGATGGCTTAGTGGGTAGCGAGTCAGATTATCGATGCAGGGTCCTCAAGTTCGAACCTGGGCTGATCTTTCAGAGATGGTGTGATTTACTAACAATCGCTGAATATCCACCGTGCATCGGACGAGCACGTTAAGTGACGGCTCCAATGCTGGACCCACTGGTTAAATGGGTATCCTTTCCTATCCCCCCTGAAATTCTCTCACCCCTCTATGTGCAACATCGTACTCTGTGCGGTGGCGCCATCTACTGTACTCTAATCTTACTAAAACTGTTCTGTCAAAGTCGCTAGACTTGCTCTCATTCCTTCCGTTTCTATGTCCTGCCCAAAAGGCGATTTCGCTGTAGGTGGTTGGGACCTAAACTCTACTCACTGTGGACGGAAGTCCTACAAGAAAATGACAACTATAAGTCCGTGTCGAAATATGAGGCAAGGCAGACCGAATGATTTTTTTTATTACTTGTCCTAAATCAAGTTGGCCGCCACTCAGTAATTATTTAGTTTAAATATGCCACTTGTTTTTTAGTCTTTTATATATTATCGCACTTTGTCTAAAATTATTGAAATTGGGTGGGGTGTTTTTTTTGTGCAAAGTACTGTAAACTTTACCATGGGAAGATTAGGCTTAAGTACTGTATCATATGACACCCAGTTAAACACTGTGTCCTGTAGAGATAGCGAAAAGAGTTGCAACAGGATCAGAACAAAATTCAACACGATGATTGGGCAAAAATCCCAATAATTACCGAGAAAATTTGCGCAAAATAATGTAATTGTACTAAGCAACCTTCTGACACGTTGATTAAATGCGAGATAATGCATTTCCCGAATAAAGTTGACGAAGTTTCCCCAAAATACACCATTTAGAAGAATATTCGCTTATCCCTGTCCATACATGACAATCACTTTTAGTATAACTCCAGAATAAAAAAAGATCCTTGGGTAAAATTTTAGTGAAATTACTATACTGCACGGAACGAGAAGCACGTATATCTATGAGCATAGTGTTCAGCAATAGCATCGAAGCTGTCTTCAGCTCCCTGTATGATTTCATGATTTCAAGAACCCGTCTGCAGAAGCGCACGGCACACTATCTCTTCTAGTCACTATACCACTGTATAACGAAGTGAATTTCTCCGTCATTTCTGTCCACGCCAGGATTCGAACCCGGATCCCCTCATTCCGGAACAAGTCACTCTACCAACTGAGCTACGCAGACGATTATTCTGAATCCTATCTGCCTTTATGTCGTGTGGGTCCTGCTGGCAGGTACGTCACAACAGGGAAGAAACAAGAGATTGAAACATCTCTCTCCTTTCGAAGGTTTGTCGCCATTGTTATAGTCCTTTTAGTAGAAATCAGTCAGAAAGGATTGATGTCAATCATCCCCGTCAATGACCATTTTTCTTGAACAAGAAGGCTAAAAGGAAAGCAGCGCTTTCTGATGCGCATGTTCACTTGTTGCAGTCTTTTTTTAGACACCGAATATATTCGTTGGAGCTGATTTCAGCCCTTTTTGCTAACCACGAGTTAAATCGCTGCAGTCAGTTAAAGGGTTAATACGTGCTTTGATCAAGACGTTTTCTTTTTTCCCTGTATGACCAGGATGTGTCTTAATGATCAGTGAACTAAAAATCTTTGACGTTTCTACCTTCACTGAAGCTATTAAAACTAGCTCTGAGTCTTAGCTGGATTACGTAAATTCAAACAAGAGGCAACGCAAATTCGTTGCTACTTATCCAGTTCAAAATTTAGACTAGATCTTGAAGATCGTGATCTTCAAGTATATTGATGACGGGCGAAGTAGAGTCGTTGGTGTCCTCTGGATTAGTTCTTATGCGTGCCAGAAGATAGGCAAGGTTAGTGGTTGCATTTGGCACAGGTAGTGTACATTTTGTTGCCATCAAAGGACATTCAATTGTCTAGATTACTAGTCCAAAAATTTGAAAGAAGGGTTAAATCGGAACAGAAGATGCTGTAAATATTTAGATACATCTAGAAGTTTTACACCTAATGACTATGGATGGCGTTTTTCTAAGGCAAAACTTCGTGGCGACTTTCAAGTGGCAAAACATGATAAAACTACTAAATGCTAAAGAACTTGCATGGGAAAATGTAATCGCACACATTCATAGCACGTTTCAATTTGGATATGAAAAAAGTTATAGTTCACGAATTAATGCCTATATGCGTCATCTACTCAATGATGTAATTACTAATGGGTATGTGTCAGTATGCTTCGTGAAAAAAATAAATTAGTTACAGATATATTTAAGTCTCTAGGTATTGAGTTAGATATGTAAATTTATTATCGAACTTAATACAAGGGGCATCCTGAAAGTAATGCCTCCTCTTTAATAACGTTTGAAATTGTGAAGTGATTTTAATGAAACTGCACTGACATGTACTATGATATGTTACCAACGTGGAAACAAATTTCTTTCAGAATCGGAAATAAATATCACGAGTGACAGAGAAAAGCAGCGAGCCGTAATTCAATTCCTGGAAAAAAGAGTGATGTGAGGTTCCAGAAATCCACAAAAGACTCCTGCCTGTGTATGGAGCTGCCACAATCGATATCAGTAATGTCCGAAGATGGATGAAGAGGTTTCGAGGAGGAGGACGTTTAGTGTCGAACAAACAACGGAATGGAAGACCCGCAACTTCACTGACAGATGCCAACGGGCAACGAGTGAAAGACCTCATCATAGCTGACCGTCGTGTTACCATCCAGGAGTTGGAACAATAAACAGTGCTCACTATGTGCAGACATTGAGAAGCTAAAGGAAGCTATCAGAAGGAAAAGACATGACATTCCATTTCATAGTGTTATTTTACACCATGATAACGCACGTCCCCACACCTCAATTGAGATTTCACATGCGGCTATTGCCAAAATGGGGTTGCCGGTGATGCCCCAACCCTCCTACAGTCCTGATTTGGCTCCCTCAGACTTTTTCCTGTTTGCCCCTTTGAAAAACACCCTTCATGGGGAACGTTTCGACGATGTGACAGACGTCAAAGTGGCTGTGAACTCATAGCTGAAACGACAGCCTCGGGAATTTTTCCAAAATGGATTTTACCAATGGGTTCAAAGTTGGCGGAAATGTACAGAAAGTGACGGACAATACTTTGAATAGGCTAGCATTATATCCAAGTATTTTGCCACCAACTTTCACATTTTGCTGCTACAAATAAAAAATCTTATAAGGGAAGAGGCGTTGCTTTCAGGATGCCCTTTGTTTATTAGAATGTAGCACATAAATATCATTTCTTTATCAAAACATATCACACAATTTCCCTGATTTGCTTTATAGCAAGTTTCTTTCTGGAAGAATTAAGGCTAAAAGATTTATACTGTTTCTCTATTTTGGCTTTTACTAGTTTAGATTTCCTTTCCTAGGTTTAACTAAATCTAACTGGCCACACTTCTTTGGACTGGTGAAATATGTGAACTCTTATTTCTTGGATATAGCCACATTACACGCATTTCTTGAAATATATATCGGTGAACATCGGAATCGTAACGGGTCACGTGGGATCGCCGTTACTCCCATCAAGCACCTGACATTCCGTTACCCTCCCACCAAAGGAGATTCACACCAGATGTAGAGAATGTCTACGTCGTCATAGCAACCACCTCCTTTCTAAATCCCTTTGTCTCTCTCTTTAGCGGGTAAGAGTAACATTTCACGGTGGAAAGGCATCCATCCTTCTTCCGCGGAATCCATGTGGCCTAATGTTCCTTGTCTCTTCCTCCCCCATCTTTTATTTTGCCCGAGCTTCCACCTTTCCCCCAGGTGGTCACTGCGATCTTGCAAGATGCATAGCTCGGCCTTAGAGGATATCCCTCTCTATTTAGGGCACGAAGGATTGGAGGTATTCGATGACGATTCGATTCCCTTGTTGCCATCGGTCTTCTCCACAGAACATGACGGAACTCTACGCGGTTTTAGGATTTTATTTGATTTATCGAGGAAAACCCACTGTACTAAAAGATATTTAGGGTCCTTTTTCTTATGAGATCCTAGATGATAATGCATTTATTCATTGTAATGGAACCATTGTTATTTTAGACAATGATACGACAGTTTGTCTCTTGCTAAATGTTATTGCTCCATATGAATTATTCCAAGAATCTTAAAACCGGAACTAAAATAAATAGAAAAAAAGGCAAGCGCTATTGCGGTGGTGGATACAATTGGCACACTTTTCCACATTAAAACAAAATCCCAAATCTACTAGAGTTTTCCTAAATGCAATGCCATTTGCAAATAACTGCTGTCGTATGAGGCATTTTAATGGAATTTGTTAAATTATACGTTAACAAATATGTTGAATGATTCCCAAAAATAGTCCATCCTTGAAACTAAGTATTAATGCCATCGTTCAACACAACATATATATCCAGTGTGGAAAAATTCAGCTAATTTTTAGGTCCACAGGATTTCTCAGACTGACTTCGCCTGTATCCTCAAAACGTTGACCACGGAAACTTTCCTTCATGGGAACAAATATTTAAAAGTCAGATAATGTCAAATTAGTAGTGAATTGGGGATTACTGCCCAAACCAGCTGGCTAATAGCACAAAATGTGATATGGGGTTTTTGGTGTAGGTCCGCCGAAAGCCATGCTTGAAGGATCAGCCCTCTGTAGAAGAAATATATATATATTTTTTTACGAATTAAATACGATGTGTGTAAGGATCATCACACACTTTTTCGAACCTCACGGGCAGGAGAGGCATTTACGTTTGAGCGCCGATATACCGTAAAACCTTTTCTGCTGGAGGTGCGTTTCAAAAGCACGTCTTCCTACTCCAGAGACCGCTATTTTCCCAGATGAACAAGGCCCGCTGCAACCTTGTCGATTTGACTCATATTTCGCAGTTGTACGTCATCTACGTCACGTTATGCTACACTTTTCACTACGAACAGTCGCCGGTTCTAATTTTGCACCAGTGGTTTCAAGGAAAGGACGGAGCTAGCGCCATTGCATGGAAACACCACCACTGCCTTATCTGAGACTTCAACCAGAAGCCAGAGAGCAAAGAAACTGAATTCCCTATTATAACATTCACAGTCATGTAAATAAAAATGTCAAATAAACGTTGTGTTCATTTCAAGATAGCTTGAGGAGAAGAATCCAGGGTGGTAGAAACAGAAACGGTGGGTCGTTCCTTTGTTGTAGAACGAGTATGTTAAGCTCCTGCCAGGGAAAGGTTTGTGGGCGCTGTGACTTCACGGCGAGGACACTCACTTTTTAGGGCTGCTAAGCACAAGTCTCTGTCCTTAATCTTTTGGGAGTAAGCCTGAGAACGGAATAATATTTTTGCTCCCATTTCTTTTGCAAACAAGTTAGTAAAATCATGCAATGCATTGATTATGATACGCTTTCCAACATACCAGAAATCATTACTCAAGTTATTACTCACGTTATGGGGATAATGGCTGTGGAATAAATCTCGCTCCTGTGTCCTGACCTTTGGCCCCATTTCGATGATATTAAACAGAATTGGTTCAGTATATCTCCGGAATAAAACTAAAGTTTTGTCGCAATGGAAGCATTTTCAGTCAAGTTATGAGGATAATGGATGTGGAATAGATCTCGCTCCTGTGCCCTCACCTTTGACCCCATTTCGATTATATTCAACAGAACCGGTTCAGTATGATAAAGGTTTGTCGTAATCGAAGCATTTTTACGTAAGGTTAGGACGCACAACGGCAATGGAATTGATCCCGCTCTTATGTCCTGACTTTTGACCCCATTTTGCCCATTTTTAGTAGGGTTCGTTTCCAGGTATACTGCTACCACATACTAAAATTTCATCGAAATCAAACCATTTTTACGCGAGTTATCGTTCGGACAGACAAAGCTAGAGCATATACGCTTCTTCAACCTACGGTTGGAGACCGTAAAAAACATCTGTCGTTTATTTTGTTTTACAAAATGCCTTCATCTTGTGTCGTGTAGTGAAGCACGACACAAGATGAAGGCATTTGTAATTAAAAATATGGACCGCGTGTTTGCGAGTTTGCTGGAAACTTAGTGTGTGTGTGTGTGTGTGTGTGTGTGTGTGTGTGTGTGATGGGGGACATTAATTGAAAAACATTTTGGAGGCTGAAAATTTTTTATTGTGATACATTTAGCTTTATGCCTAGAATTTAAAACGGGAAAAATCTCAAAAAAAGAGGGCTGCTGATTTCACAGGCCTGCGATGGAAAAAGTTGTCTGAAAAGTAATAATTGATTCATATAGATTTTCAAGTGCTCATTTCAGATAAAAATAGTAAAAAAATCCATCACCCTCCATTTTACTCAATTTCTAATTTTATAGTCTTTATTAGTTGTATTTGGATTAAAATTAGGCGCATTGGTATTTACTTTCATTCTCCATTATTTACAGCTAATTATTATTTGTACACTGGCGTGCAAAAATTAAGGACAAGACGGTTTTTCGAATATAACGTCGTGCAGAAGTGCTCCATATTGACTCAAATTACACCATAAGATCCCCAAGATGTAAGAATATGGGGCTAGTGAGCAAAACCGTCCAAACAAGGAATACAAAGGATACAAAGGCACTTTATTGAAAAGGTAGCTTCGAGCACAACTGGACAGAAGTCAGAAACGTTCATGTGACAGGCGGCTGCCAAGAAAAATCCAGTCAGTGTTTAGTAGTGGATATGATCACCCCTGACTGCGTTGCAGGATTTACAACGTCTGTCCATGCTGACGACGAGGTTGTCAAGGAACTGTTGAGGCATCGCGGCCCTTTCCTTTGGTAGCGCCAATCGCAGCTGCGGAATCGTTGCTGGCGGCTGGTGACGGGCTGCCAAGCGTCTCCCGAGAAGGTCCCACACGTGTTCGATTAGATTTAGGTCAGGGGACCTTGCGGGGCAATCCATGCGTTGAATATCTTCACTCTCCAACAGCTCTGCTACAGCCACTGTACGATGAGGTGTAGCGTTGTCGTCCATGAAGAGGAACTCAGGACTCACAGCACCTCTAAATAGACGCACGTGAGGCAGGGGAACCTCGGTACAATAGCAGACGCCAGTGACTGAACCTCCTTGGAAGATGTGGAGGTCAGTACGGCTACCAAACATGATACCTCCCTAAACGAGAACTCCGCCACTTCCAAACTGGTCCCTTTCGATGATGTTGGAGGTGTGAGAATCGTTCGTCAGACTAACTCGGCTCTCATTCCTAAAAAGAACTCGACCCCATTGCTGATGTGTCCAGTTCTTGTGTTCCCGGCACCACAGCAACCGCCGTCTCCGATGAGCAGGCGTTAATGGCACACACCGTACTAGTCGTCGTGCAAATATAAAACCTTTCTGCAGCCTCCTGGCCACGGTAAAACGCGATAACGGACGTCCAGTTGTCTGTTGCATGTTGCTTTCGATTTCTCCCGCTGTCTGCCATCTGTCTCTTTTCGCCTGTAGGACAATACACCGGTCGTCCGCCGCCGTGGTTTGCTCGTGGACGATCACTGCTAAATTCTCGGACAGCTGTTCCTGTCGTTTGAAATGCTCTCCGAACTCGTGAAACGATGCTGTGAGCGATCCTGAACTCCTCGGCCGCACTAGTCGCACTTTGACCTCCTTCCAACTTCCCAATGACGCGACCTCAGGTAAAGTCATCCAGATGTCGCCTACTGGATTGCCTGTTGGCCATATTACACGGTGGCAGTAACTCGACGTCGTTCAAACCGATGTACACCGTGCAATAGCTTTCACCGAATGCCGAGCATGATCATGATCATATGTAGAGTATTTTAGGAAGGGAGTGTCTGACCCCAGGTCTTAAACAACCCTTAGAAATAGGAAACTAGGAGATTTGGGCTAGAGCGCCCGATAGAAAAGTTACACGGAAGCGAAGTAGAAAGGGGGAGGAAGACGCCTTTATTTATTACCGGGGGCCAGTACCCGGGGTCCGACGGCTTAACACGGCGGGTATTTAGTGGATCGAGCGTTCGTACCTGCCTGGGATCGAACCCGAGGCCCTTCCCGTGGTAGTCACGAACGTTGCCCACTCGGCCACCCGCGGCCCTGAATTGCCGAGCGTACACCGCCCGTGTGCTTTATACCCTTCCGACACTCCCCCCGCCTACGTCATTCTGCATATATGCGCGTGCCCTTCCGTACCGGACCCTAGTCTATCTCCTGAGTGGTTTTTTCGGTCCGTTCTGCCTGCTCGTTCCGCTGTTATGCTAATTTCTCCTGTTCGTCCTTAATTTTTGCACACCAGTGTATAAGTGCGTTATTGAAAGTTCATTTTTATGGTAAATAAGGAAATTCTCACGAAACTTCTGATTCTTAAGATAGGATAGTGAGGGAGGAATACATATAAAAGTTCAGGTGTCTACTTTGAATCTGATTCGCCGAGATAACGGATGACTAATTTCCTGTTGTCACAGCCACTTACATTTTCTTTTGTGATTATTTAGTGTAATCCGTCGTTGGCTACTAAGGTTATCATATTTCTAAAATTTTCTAAGTTTGTGTGAATATTTAATTGTACGTGTGCTGTTTTGTTTTAATGTTTTTGCGTAGTGTAGTGTAATAGTGTTGATGTCATTCGTTAAAATTCGTTTAACTGTGTTTTAAGGGTAATTGTAATGGCTTCAAGAGGTTGCAAAAATTAACCTAACGCTTTTTTCTACATTTGCGGGGAGTTAGTGGTAAAAACAAAAAAGGGAAGAAACATTACAGATTTCGTGAAAAAAGTGTAGTATGCATATTTTGGGGTGAAACCTGGTGACCAAGATAAGCCATAGGAGACGCATATAGTATGTTCCATTTGTGTAGAAGAACTTTGAAGGTGGGCGAAATGAGAACAAAAATATTTCTGTTACGGGATTCCCATAATATGGCGGGAACCCCGCAACCATAGCGACGACTGTTACTTCTGTTCTTTGAATGAACACCTCCACAAATTTAAGAAGAACCACTCAGCAGTGATTCAAAGGAAGAAGTTGGAGATTTTAATGATGACGAAAACAAAGATGGTGCCGCACCTGAACTTTTTTCACAGGCCGACTTAAACGACTTGGTCAGAGATTTGGGTCTACCTAAGGAATCTGCAGACCTGCTGAGCTCGAGACTAAACGAAAAGAATTTGTTAGCCCCTGGCACTTCTTTCTCATGGTTTAGATATAGAGAATGAGATTTACGTCGTTACTTTTCAGAGGAAGGTGATTTAGTTTACTGTAGCGATATTCCCGGACTGATAAGCAAATTCAACGTAAAATGTGAAGTCATCGATTGGACGTTGTTTGTCGATTCCTCAAAGTTCAAACATTCCGTGCATTTGAAAAAAACAATACGAAAATAATTTAGTCTTCATTCTGAGCAAACTTAAGTGCAATGATCATGGATGGACAGTTTGCGATGATATTAAAGTCATACACTGACGGAAAAAAATCCCAACACCACGAAAAAATATTTGTAGAGGAATGAAATGGCGGCAGTACATTTGTATAGGTAACATATTTAATCGATTAAGGTTTCAAGATCACAGCTTAATGTAAGCGCGAGAAGAGCCATTTTAAATATGAAATGCTGGTACATTAATAACCGGTGTAACCGCCAGAATGTTGAATGCAAGCACGCAAACGTTCATGCATTGTGTCGTACAGGTGCTGGATGTCAGTTTGTGGGATGGAGTTCCATGCCTGTTGCACTTGGTTGGTCAATACAGGTACGGTTAATGCTGGTTGGGGATGACGCTGGAGTTGTCGTCCAATGATGTCCCATACGTGCTCGATTGGTGAAATCTGGTGATCTAGCAGGCCACGGCATCATGTCGACACTCTGTAGAGCATATTGGGTTACAACAGCGGTATGCGGGCGAGCGTTATCCTGTTGGAAAACACCCCCTGGAATGCTGTTCATGAATGGCAGCACAACAGGTTGAATCACCAGACCGACGTACAACTGTGATGTCAGGGTGCGTGGGATAACCACGAGAGTGCTCCTGCTGTCATAGGAAATTGCTCTCCAGACCATAACTCCAGGTGTAGGTCCAGTGTGTCTCGGCCGCAGACAGGTTGGTTGCAGGCGCTCAACTGGCCTCCTTCAAACTAAAACACGGCTATCACTGGCACCCAGGCAGAACCGGCTTTCATCAGAAAATACAACAGATCTCCACTCCGTCCTCCAATGAGCTCTAGCTTGACACAATTGACGTCGCAAATGGCAGTGGTTTGGAGTAAGTGGAATGCACGCTACAGGGCGTCTGGCTCGGAGCTGTCCTTCAAGTAACCGATTTGTAACAGTTCGTTGTGTCACTGTGGTGGCAACTGCAGCTCGAATTGCTGCCGCAGACGCGGTACGATGCGCCACGGCCATACGCCGTACACGGCGGTCTTCCCTCTCAGTAGTGCCACGTGGCCGGCCGGAACCCGGTCTTCTTGAGGCAGTACCTTCCCTTGACCACCGCTGCCAACAATCATGCACAGTGGCTACATTCCTGCCAAGTCGTTCTGCAATATTGCGGAATGAAAATCCACCTTCTCGTAGAACTATTACACGACCTCGTTCAAACTCCGTGAGCTGTTGATAATGACTTCTTCGTCTTCTTAAAGGCATTCTTGACTAATATAAACACTCTACGTTGAATCTCAACGATAACTAACGCTCACGAACGTTACAGCGCGTATTTACAGCAAACCTGCTTTGCGTGTTCCGAGGGGCGCTACTAGCGCCACACGTATGCGCCACACGTATGCGCCGAGCGCGAAATTTGCGTAGACGTCATTTTACAGATAAAAAATTTTAAATACTTTTAATTTGCTTAATATAATGCGTTTTAAAGCTATTTTCCTGTAATATTGATTTCCATTTTGTGAAAAATCCTTACATGGTAGAGACAAATGGAAGTGATATTTGAAATCAGCGGTCAAAAATGAATCAGAAACAGTTAGTAGCTTCCAGACAACTTTTTATGACTCGAATTTTGCAGCCCTGTGTTTTTTTTTATAATTAAGGATGGTTATAACAAGGAATCTTTCTTTTCCCCAAAAACTACACACGGTTATTTTTGGGCTGTTTTTATTTTATTTTTTTACCTCTCATGTCTAAATATTTCCCTAAACAAGACTACAGCAAAGATGTATTATATGCATCGTTTGCTGAAACAGTAGATATTGATATTTTCACAATTGTTGTGCATGCTGCAATGATTCGTAAATATATCTGCAATGTCTGTAACAGACTAAAATGAAGAGATATATATACTTTATGGTTACATTAACTTTGAATATGATTTAAATAAGAAAAACTGAAGACACATTAGACTGATATGTACCGGGTGATCCAAAAGTAACAGAAAATTTGAAAAATCAATAATTCGCAAAGTATTTACAATAATCAGATGCGGTTTTCACAAAAATGCACAGAAAGGCGTGTGATTTTTTGTGCATAATGCAGAAATGTAATACCATTATAGTTGCATTTCCGACCACCAGATGGCGCCACAGGTGATTGCGTAGTTGGGGTTGGGGTGTAATACATTTCACACCGAAGACATTATTACAAATGTTCAATGTGGTGCCCATTATTCATGAGCACAGCCGTCAGACGAGGTAAGACACTGTGCACAGCGATAAGGAACACGTCAGGTGGTGTTGCAGAAACATGAAGCCGGATCAAGTCCTTTCAACGTGGCCAATGAAGTTAGCCGATCTCTGTACACCTTTGACTTCAAGTAGCCCCAGAACCAAAAATCGCAAGGTGTGACGTCTGGAGACCTGGGAGGCCACTCATGCGGAAAGGAGCGACTTAGGAAACGGTTCTCCCCAAACGTGGACCGTAGCAGTTGCTTCACAGGAGAAGCAATGTGCGGCGGTGCTCCATCTTGAATGAATGTGACAGCATGGAGTGTTTTTGCCTCTCTTGCAAGTGTGCGATAATGCTATTTCTTAACAGCGCTGCATATATATATATTACCTGTGACAGTAACTGGTTTGAAATCCAGAGCTGCGGACTTCCTCAAAGAAAAACGGGTCAATAACTAAAGAAGCTGTGAAATCGCACCAAACGGTAACTTTTGGTTGATGAAGGGGGTTTCCACAACTGCATGTGGGTTCTCTGTAGCCCAAATGCGGCAGTTCTGTGTTTTTACACTTCCATTAAGTGTGAAGTGAGCTTCGTCAGTCCACAGGACCGTTCACAGCCAGTCCGTATCATATTCAATGCGCTGGAACACCCAATTCGCAAATTCTCGCAAACTTTGTGAAATCTGCGTGTTGCGGTTAGTGCACGTGTTGAATTTTGTAGAGATATCTCTTAAGGATAATCCATAGTGGTCTCCACACAGTTCCATACGAAACGCCATTTCGTCGTGAAACTCCGCCGCCGCTGCATCCCCCATGTGCTGAACCTGTCGTTAGGGTGTCGACTTCGTGTTCGACCTCAGACACGATTGCAGCAGATGTTTGGGGTCTCCCACTTCTTGGACTTGCTGCCAAAAAAGCCCGTGTCATTAAACTTTTTCATCACCTGCTTCAGTGCCGAACAAGACATTGGTCCCTTTCCACGTCTCATACCCTGCATTGGACGAAAAGACCGCAATGCTGCAGTTGCGCTTTGCGAGTTCTGATAAAACAGTTTAACTAACAGTGCTTTATCGCGTAAAGACAACATGCTTATGCGTAGCAACTTTCCTGGCACCCATTGTTCCCTTTAACATGCAGCTCTCCGTGTTCACCAACAACAGCCCAATCAATGGCACAACACTGATAACTCACTATAAACGCAGGGCGGGTCCACGCATGGGGCATCGGCAGGTAATTACAGAACCCACACTCAGGGCTGTAGCCGTGGAGGACCAGGCTGGGCTGAGCCCGCCCTGTGTTTCCTTTTACCCGTCCTAGCGACTCACACAACAGTATAGTGCCCGACCCCTTTTACATCATGATCATATGTAGAGGATTTTAGGAAGGGAGTGTCTGACCCCAAGCCTTAAACAACCCTTAGAAATAGGAAACTAGGATATATGGGCTAGAGTGTCTGATAGGAAAGTGACACGGAAGCGAAGTAGAAAGGGGAAGGAAGACGCCCTTATTTATTACCATGGGGGGGGAAGTACCCGGGGTCCGACGGTTTAACGTGTCCATCCGACGCACGGCGGGTATTTAGTGGATCGAGCGTTCGTACCTGCCTGGGATCGAACCTGAGGCCCTTCCCGTGGCAGTCACGAACGTTACCCACTCGGCCACCCGTGGCTCATCTTTTACACGGAGAGCTGCATGGCCACCCGTGGCTCATCTTTTGCCCGAGAGCTTACATCTTTTGCCCGACCCGTGGCTACATCTTTTGCCCGACCACTTACATCTTTTACCCGATCACTTACATCTTTTGCCCGACCACTTACATCTTTTGCCCGACCACTTACATCTTTTGCCCGACCACTTACATCTTTTACCCGATCACTTACATCTTTTGCCCGACCACTTACATCTTTTGCCCGACCACTTACATCTTTTGCCCGACCACTTACATACTTTGCCCGACCACTTACATATTTTACCCGACCACTTACATATTTTGCCCGACCACTTACATCTTTTGCCCGACCACTTACATCTTTTGCCCGACCACTTACATCTTTTGCCCAAGATCACCTAAAAATATCCACGGAAGCTGGAGAGCCAATAGAGCACTTATAGGGCGGAGGGGGAGAGTCCATTCTCACCCAAAATCACCTAAAAATACCAAGAAAACTGGAGAGCCAATAGAGCACTTATGGGAGGTGGGGGTGGAAAGGTCCATTCTCACCCAAGATCACCTAAAAATATCCAGGAAACTGGAGAGCCAATAGATCACTTATGGGTCTTGTGGGGAAAGGTTCATTCTCACCCAAGATCACCTAAAAATACCAAGGAAACTGGAGAGCCAATAAAGCACTTATGAGACGTGTGGGGAAAGGTCCATTCTCACCCAAGATCACCTAAAAATACCAAGGAAACTGGAGAGCCAATAAAGCACTTATGAGACGTGGGGGGAAAGGTCCATTCTCACCCAAGGTCACCTAAAAATACCAAGGAAACTGGAGAACCAATAAAGCACTTATGAGACGTGTGGGGAAAGGTCCATTCTCACCCAAGATCACCTAAAAATACCAAGGAAACTGGAGAGCCAATAAAGCACTTATGAGACGTGGGGGAAAGGTCCATTCTCACCCAAGGTCACCTAAAAATACCAAGGAAACTGGAGAACCAATAAAGCACTTATGAGACGTGAGGGGAAAGGTCCATTCTCACCCAAGATCACCTAAAAATACCAAGGAAACTGGAGAACCAATAAAGCACTTATGAGACGTGTGGGGAAAGGTCCATTCTCACCCAAGATCACCTAAAAATACCAAGGAAACTGGAGAGCCAATAAAGCACTTATGAGACGTGTGGGGAAAGGTCCATTCTCACCCAAGATCACCTAAAAATATCCAGGAAACTGGAGAGCCAATAGATCACTTATGGGACTTGTGGGGAAAGGTTCATTCTCACCCAAGATCACCTAAAAATACCAAGGAAACTGGAGAGCCAACAAAGCACTTATGAGACGTGTGGGGAAAAGTCCATTCTCACCCAAGATCACCTAAAAATACCAAGGAAACTGGAGAGCCAATAAAGCACTTATGGGACGTGGGGAAAGGTCCATTCGCACCCAAGATCACCTAAAAATATCCAGGAAACTGGAGAGCCAATAGATCACTTATGGGACTTGTGGGGAAAGGTTCATTCTCACCCAAGATCACCTAAAAATACCAAGGAAACTGGAGAGCCAACAAAGCACTTATGAGACGTGTGGGGAAAAGTCCATTCTCACCCAAGATCACCTAAAAATACCAAGGAAACTGGAGAGCCAATAGATCACTTATGGGACTTGTGGGGAAAGGTTCATTCTCACCCAAGATCACCTAAAAATACCAAGGAAACTGGAGAGCCAATAGATCACTTATGGGACTTGTGGGGAAAGGTTCATTCTCACCCAAGATCACCTAAAAATATCCAGGAAACTGGAGAGCCAATAGATCACTTATGGGACTTGTGGGGAAAGGTTCATTCTCACCCAAGATCACCTAAAAATACCAAGGAAACTGGAGAGCCAACAAAGCACTTATGAGACGTGTGGGGAAAAGTCCATTCTCACCCAAGATCACCTAAAAATACCAAGGAAACTGGAGAGCCAATAGATCACTTATGGGACTTGTGGGGAAAGGTTCATTCTCACCCAAGATCACCTAAAAATACCAAGGAAACTGGAGAGCCAATAGATCACTTATGGGACTTGTGGGGAAAGGTTCATTCTCACCCAAGATCACCTAAAAATACCAAGGAAACTGGAGAGCCAATAACGCACTTATGGGACGTGGGGGAAAGGTCCATTCGCACCCAAGATCACCTAAAAATACCAAGGAAACTGGAGAGCCAATAAAGCACTTATGAGACGTGTGGGGAAAGGTCCATTCTCACCCAAGGTCACCTAAAAATACCAAGGAAACTGGAGAACCAATAAAGCACTTATGAGACGTGTGGGGAAAGGTCCATTCTCACCCAAGGTCACCTAAAAATACCAAGGAAACTGGAGAACCAATAAAGCACTTATGGGACGTGGGGGAAAGGTCCATTCGCACCCAAGATCCTTCACCTACAAATACCAGGGAACTGTGGGCGGCTGTTCAGACGGCATGGCTCAACATCTCTCCAGAAGTCTTTCGGCAACTTGTAGAATCGATGCCATGCTGGGTTGCTGCACTCCGTCGGGCTAGAGGAAGTCCTACGAGATACTATGTACGTATTCCATAATTTTTGACATTTCAGTGTATTACGAGGAGATGTGGATGCGGTACCATATCAACAGACACACATCGTTCTAATCACAAGAACAGGCCGTAAAGAATTAACTCCGGGTTACCATAATGGGCTGAAATCAGCTCCAATGAATATATTCACTGCCTAATAAGATAGCCGGTCACAGCTGGAACGAGTGAACCTGCCCATCAGAAAGCGTTGCTTGGTCATTTTGGGATGTGATTGCTATTCATCCGTTTTGATTTATCACCCGCTAAAAGAGGCCATAACAGTAGTGGTGATCATAACAAAGATGTTTGGAGTCACGTGTTCTTATCCAGTGGCATGGTGTCCGTGTCAGGGGGACTAAAACTTCCCCATCATACCTTGGGTCATTTAGCAGAGAATAAAAATGTTGAAAGAATCACTTATCACCAGCGACAGTTTATGATCCGTACGGGTAATAAACCTGTCACTTTTCATTCGCGCTAAGATGGGAGGGGGGGGGGCTGTTTTGCCGTAGCTTTTGTAAAACTCGGTCTCTATATATGAACATTTCTCTTTAAGGGAAGCAGACAATTTTGGGCACCATTTGGTTCCAGGTACATCGTCAAGATTAATTTCTTCTCTTGTGTGTATCTAGAATTTTCAGATCTTCCTCTTTCGCGAATTTGCACGGAGGTGAAAGGGGAAATCTGTCATCTTGAAATGTTTGACAGCTGCCGATTACTCACATTTAAATAACTCAGGAATGCTAAATTTTGGTTTCTACATGCCTGTGCATGTTAGTTTGTGTTTGTTCGTCTATGAAGGAATACCTACTATAGGGTTCAAAGGAAGGAAAAAAATCCACATTGTCTTATCTTTTATACTAAAACCAAACTACTGAAAACTTGTACCTACGCAGTGCAATAGAAATTCTCCACTTCGCAGAGCATTTCCGGCGATTTGAGGATTTACAGATAACTGGATATTCTGAGTTCCGGGGATTTAACCACCGAAAGGCAAGAGATGCCTGTCACAGGTCATCCGACGTAGCGTTACTGCGCAAACCAGAAAAGAACTGCTGGTCGTTAAGGAAACCCTTTGGCGGGATTTTTTTTTTTTCAGATTCCACTTGGTTTGTTTTAAGGAATCCGATGTGATAAAATCTCTTCAGCAGGTAGAGTATGTTGTTGCCTAGGCTATTTCTTCTGCAGTACTGATTGTTGAAAGAAGATAGCTTTTTATTACGCTCACAACCAATACTCTCCTGCACAGTTGCTTACCACCAGTGCGGTGTTAGCTCATACTCAATAATTCAGTTGCCAATAGTTATTAAGATGTGGTTATTAAACATTCTTCAAACTAAAAGTGATTTTTCTTATTGGAAATTTGGACCGTTTTTCTGAAAGCTAACTCATTTTAGAAATGTAAGGCAGCTTATTCTGGATATCGTTTTTGAACTAGATATCAAAGCTTCTCGCATTAAAAATTTTTAGCACGCATTTTATAACAAAAGTACGTTGTGATATCACTTTCTCCGTCTGTCTGTCTGTGGACACCATATATCTGCAACTATTAGTCCCATTTGAAAAATTATTTTTGCATTGGTAAGCTTGAAATATGAGAACGATAATTTATTTTCGTTTTTTTTTAATATGCATAACATCGCCGCTAGAGGGAGAAAATGCAGATGTTATAGAATTCAAAGCACTTAATTCCACACATTTGCTTCTAAATATCCGATTGAAAAAATTATCTTCAATGCCATTTATAACGAAGACTGTTTTAGATAGTTTTTGTTTTTGAAGTAACGCACATATTTCCCGCTAGGGAGCGTAAAGGTAAATTGCAATTTTTCCCGATATTTCTGCTTCTAAAAATTAATATCAAATATATTTTCTGATATCTCTGCTTCTTTGAAAAATTCTTTCCGCACCGGAAAATTTTCTACAAATAATTATTTTTAGTTGAACAATGGTATGGCCACCAGAGATCGTAAGAGCTTATTTCTGTTTCTGACAGATTTCCAGCAAACTCTGCACTTCTGATAAATCGATTTAAAAATTTCTCTCGTGGACCGATACCGCTTACATAAGAAAACCTTTTCAGAAAGCTTTCTGCTTAAAATGATGCATAGTTCCTTTGCCAGCAGTCGTATATACAGTATATATTAAACTTATTTTTGTCTATATTTCTTTTTCTAAGAGTCCTATTTGAATTTTTTTTTCTTTATCTGAGAGCGTTTTCGGTTCGAAACGTTTCTCATAACCTCACATATTTGTAACGAAAAGTATGCCACTAGATGGCGTTAGTTGACGTTTCCTTTAACAGCATGTTTGCAGAAATATCTGTGGGAGTAAAAACCCAAATGAAAAAAATCTGTTTCAGTCAGATACAACTGATTATGAAAGCCTTTTGTGTGTATTTCTTCCCAAAATGATGCACAATTTCTCCCTAGGTGGCGCAAATGTTCAATCTGTTTTTCTCTGCTTCTCAATGTCAGATTAAAAAAAAAAATTGGGGGATACGATTCATCTGGCGGAACATTTTAGGTTTGTGGAATGTCACGTCTTTTCCTTCTGATGGCTTCCTCTATATTTTTCAATGTGTGCGCATAATAAGCATTGTTTATTGTGGCATCTCCTGGATGGTGACACGACAATTAGCTGTGATGAGGTCTTTCACTCGTTGCCTGTTGACATCTGTCAGTGCAGTTGCGGGTCTTCCACTCCGTTGTTTGTCCAACACTGAACTTTCTGCCTGTCGAAACCACTTTATCCATCTTCGGACATTACTGATATCGGTTGTGGCAGCTCCATACACAGCCAGGAGTCTTTTGTGGATTTCTGGAACCTCACATCACTCTTTTTTCCAGGAATTGAATTACGGCTCGCTGCTTTTCTCTGTCACTCATTATCTTTGTTTAAAATTCTGAAAGAAATTTGTTCCATTGGTATTTCTTTTGTAGTTCACAGTTCTGTCAGTATGTGGTGTTTGTGTACTTCTGTATGAAGTTGTTTCTCCCTTTCTAAAAGTTAGATCGAGAAGTTTTCTTTATGCGGTTTGCTACAATAATGATGGGGAACATTTTTTCTTTTAATAATGCACATCTTTTACGCTAGGAGGCTTAAAGGCAACACCCTTTTCTCGCTATCTCTTCTTCAGGGAGACGTATTTGAAAAATTATTTTTTCTTAGCATAGCTTTTGTCATGAAGAGTACTTATCACATAATTTCAACTTTTCCATTATGCAAAATTCTTCCGCTAGAAGGCGTAGAGTGATGTGTTTCCTTCTATATTTATTCTGTTCAATTTGAAAGCTTCACGGGTCATTTCAGATTCTTGGTTACGAAGAGACTTATCGAACAAGCTTCACGGGTCATTTCAGATTCTTCGTTACGAAGAGACTTATCGAACAAGCTTCACGGGTCATTTCAGATTCTTCGTTACGAAGACACTTATCGAACAAGCTTCACGGGTCATTTCAGATTCTTCGTTACGAAGAGACTTATCGACAAACTTCACGGGTCATTTCAGATTCTTCGTTACGAAGACTTATAGAACAAGCTTCACGGGTCATTTCAGATTCTTCGTTACGAAGACACTTATCGAACAAGCTTCACGGGTCATTTCAGATTCTTCGTTACGAAGAGACTTATCGAACAAGCTTCACGGGTCATTTCAGATTCTTCGTTACGAAGACACTTATCGAACAAGCTTCACGGGTCATTTCAGATTCTTCGTTACGAAGAGACTTATCGACAAACTTTACGGGTCATTTCAGATTCTTCGTTACGAAGAGACTTATTGAACAAGCTTCACGGGTCATTTCAGATTCTTGGTTACGAAGAGATTTATCGAACAAGCTTCACGGGTCATTTCAGATTCTTGGTTACGAAGAGACTTATCGAACAAGCTTCACGGATCATTTCAGATTCTTGGTTACGAAGAGACTTATCGAACAAGCTTCACGGGTCATTTCAGATTCTTCGTTACGAAGAGACTTATCGAACAAGTTTCACGGGTCATTTCAGATTCTTCCTTCTGCTATGAGAAGCTTTGTGAACCAACCACCTGTTAATTTTCGTAACATACTTTTTAGCCGCTGTTGGGAGTAAGTAGCTGTTTTTATTTCTGGATGGCTTATCGATTGTTGAAATCTGATTGATTTTTTTATCGAGTTCCATTGACTATGAATAACTGATAAAATTTATTATCGTTCGAAAGGATTCAAAAGACGTGCTCATTATAGCCGAAAATTTGGGTGTCCTCCTTCTTGTTTAGCTTTACCGCTTGGACCAAGAAATTTTTACTTCTTGATCATTTTATGCACATTTCTTCCACTAGATAGCATAAATGTAGTTTTCGTATTTCGTACGATTCCTCCAGTTTCAAAGGGAGTGGAAAAATTCTGATTATGCACTGAAGAGCAATTGAATTAGAGATACCTGTCTAGTAACGTGTAGCACCACCTTTCGGCCTGATAACGGCGGCGATTCGTCTCGGCCTGGACTCGACAAGACACCGGAAGCATTGGGAAGTCATACGGATCCACTACTCCTGAACAAGCTTCCAGAGTTCACGAAGATTTAATGCAGGGGGGTCAGAGCCTCGAACATCTCTCTCGATGGCATTCCAGATGTGCTCGATAAGATTGAAGTCAGGTGACCTAGCTGGCCAAGAAAGCGAGGTCACGTCGGTGGAGTGTTCATCCAATCATTCGGATATAATTCGGGAGTGATGGCACGGTGCATTATCTTGTTGCAGGATGAGGTCCCCAGTGGGATGGTGAAGACGCACAAACGGGAGCAAATGGTCGTCCAGGATATCCCGGTAACGTTGACCTGTGAGGGACGATGTCACACGTACCAGGGGTCCCATTTCAGTCAACGTAAACAGTCCCCAGACGAGAATGCCACCCCCACCAGCTTGAAGAGTACCCTGCTGGCAAGAAAGATCCATCGCTTCATGTGGTTTGCGCCGTGCTCATATTCTGCCATCCGTATGTTCCAACGGGAATCTCGACTCATCAGTCCAGGCAACATTTTTCCACATGTCTAGGGCCCAGTGGCGATGTTCACAGCATCCATGCCTCACCGGGATTCGAACCCGCACCCCGTACCGACGAATGATCAGAGGCCATCGCGTAGACCACTGCGCCACCGGGGCGGCCCCTATTTGTTAATATGGATGAATTTAATATTAAGGAGATTGGGAAAAGGCATCGAGGCCAACAAATACGTGCTTGTTGGAAACAAAAAGGGGAAGAGTGAATGCTAGAATATGTTTCGTCTCATTAGGAAACCAGAATATGTTTTACAACAGCAATTTTCACAAGCTTCTGATGAGTTGAAAGTTTCCAAAATGTGAATGTTGATTCCATGAGTCTTCCTTGCGTCTGATGGGGCAATGATGAAATCAACATCCACATTTTGGAAACTTTCAACTCATTAGAAGCTGGTGGAAATTGGTGTTGCCGTGAAATATATTCTGAAACTTGATATGTTGTCAAGAAAACAGCAAAAACTGGAAACAAGTTACTTAATTCAAAAATATTGACTGTAGCAGCATCAAAATTAAGTGGAACATTACTGCAGAGCGACTTTTTGACTCACAGAGATGTGCTTGAAAACAGGTTCAACTCTTTCTGTAAGTAAATGAGTAAATTATTCGTTTCCGTAATACATTTGTATGATTTATATATAACCTACGGTACCCACTGCAGTAGGATTTTCATATAACCTACAACGGTATAGCTGCAAACGGTATAAAAACAAGCCTGCAGCTGACAGCAATCATATCGCACTGTGAGGTTGAGTGGAAATGTCGCGGCGGGAGATAACTGACTTTGAGAAAGGAAAGATTGTTGGGTGCTATATTAGTGGGATGTCCATAAGAAAACCGAGAGGCATTTAAACCTACCTAAGTCAACTGTTTTGCATGTACTGAATAAGTGGAAGACACATGGCGTGCCTGAAGCAGCAAAACGTACCGGCATACCAAAGAAAATCAGTGATAGAGGACGTCGAAGCCTCAGGAGAGTCGTTACAGCTAATCGACGAAGTACTGCACAAGGCCTCAGTGTATAGGTGAGTAAAAATGCTGGAACATCCGTATGTATACGTACCATTCGCAGAGAACTTCATTCCATGGGTTACCGTAGTCATACGGATGCTCATAAGCCTTTCAGCTAGACTCAGAATGCTACTCGTCGTTTATCATGGTGTGAAGAACATTTATCGTGGACCGTAGATCAACGGAAACGGGTCATATAGACTTATGAATCCAGATACACGATCCATGAGTCCAATGGCCGTGTGTAGGTATGGCGGCTACAGGGGAAACGCTACTTACCACAGTGTACTTTTCCTACGGTCTAGTTTGGAGCTGGCAGTGTACTCGTGGGGGAGTGTTTTTCGTGGTATGATCCCAGCTCATTGGTTAACGTGGACAAACCTGTTAACCAGCACGTCTACCTCGATAAACTGGACAATTATGCCCTACCAACTCTGTGGCAATATTATGGAACTGAGCCTTGTTGGTACCAGCGGAATAATGCACCGAGCCATAAAGCAAGGACTGTTACGGCGTGGTTTGGCGATAATTCCGTATCGTGTGTGGACTGGCCAGCACAGAACCCTGATCTTAGTCCCATAGAGCACCTATGGGATGAATTAGAGTGCCGCATAAGAAGTTTGGAACCAAGGCCTACTACTAAGCAACAGTTAGCGGCAGCATTATGTACTGTATGGGAGCGCATACCTATCGCTGTGTTCGAAAACCTTATCGAAAGCGTATCTCGAAGTGTCAGTGCATGCATTAAGGCCAAAGATGGACCGACACCGTACTAATATATGTCAATAAATGCTATGTTGTGTTTTTCTTCTAGGTGTTCGGTGACTTTTGTCAATATAGTGTATATCTAATTCAAGTTTCTTGAATGCGGTCTTATTAGATTACGGCTAACTTAATGCTGCCTTCCAACATGAAAAGGTTCTCCACCTCTGTCCTACACCAAAAGTTACCAATCCCGTGTCACGAACACACATGCGCTTCAGCTTTTCTTTTTATATGAGGTCGAATTTTAGCTTGCGCAAATGAACTGTCGTATTAGCTAAATCACATTTCATCGGTGTCTGGGTAGTTTCTTACGTTCAAATCTCCATAATATATAATGAAAGTATTGTTTTTGAAAAACTCAGTCGTAATAGTTACTAATGCTGCACAAAGAGTTTAATAAATATTTACTTTTATGACTCGCATATCTCCTTTCATTGGTTTTACGACAATAACATTCGTTAATTCGCCTACCTTGGCACCACTCCATGTCAGGAATTAGTATATTGTTTTTTGTTATTATTTAACTAGCGTATAGCCCGCCCTAGGACGGACGTTTTTAAGCTTTAAATAAATATTAATATATTGAGGATGCTACCCATCCTGTGACAGAGTAAAATTTTTAATTGAAGCAGATTGAAAACAAATCAATTAGACGCCGGATTTCTGTAAGGAAACATAGTAAAAACTTATATAGTAATACCTCATGCTAGAATGAAAGTTATATGCTATTTATTTTCGTTTTTAAAAAGATCTCGCGATAAATAACATTTGATGTTTAACAACTGTAGATCAGACCGTTTAGATAGATCGATATTTTGCAAAATTTGTAATATTCGGTCGAGTCACATTTTTGTGACCATCGGCTAATATCTAGAGTAACCGCCGTGTGCAGCGTGGACAGCAGCTAGACGGGCTGGGAGTGAATCAATAAGGTGCTGGAAGGTGGAGAATCCATAGAGCGAACAACACGAACGAGGTGATCCCACAGATGCTCAATTGTGTTTAAGTCTTTGGAATCGGGAGGCCAGGGAAGTACTTTGAAAGCTTCTTCGTGCTCTTACAATCCATTTCTAGCCGTGTGGCACGTCGCATTGTCGTGCTGGAAGATCCCATCCGCCACAGGGAAGACAATCAGCATGTACAGGTGTAAGTGGTCTGCAAGGATGGATTCTTAACGAATTCAGTCCATAGGGTCTTCCCCAGGAATGACTGGACCCACGGAATGCCATAAAAACATTCCCCAGACCATAACGCTGCCCCCACTAGCTTGTGTTCTTCCAGCAATGGTAGAAGAGTGTTTGTTCACCGATGCTTCTCGCCCTATACGCCAAAGTCCATCCGTTCGTTGAGGCAGAAAGCGTGACTCATCGGAGAAGGCAATCCTTTGCCAATCAGCGGAGGTCCAATTCCGATACTGCAGTGCAAATGTAAGCATTTTCTGCCGATGCATCTTTGTTACCGTACGTGCAGTGACCATCCGTCTGCATCGGAGCCCCATGCGCAGTGGGCTTCACTGAACTATCATTTTAGAAACACTTCCGGTAGCCCCCTTGTTCATTCGGGTCGTGAGTTGCTGCAGTGTAGCGTGTCGATCGGCCCTCGCGCACCTTCAAAGCTGACGTTCACCTCTCACATCAATAGCACGTGGTACTCCGCAGTTTCCACATCGCTTATTCGCAATGATGCCATTTCTCTAATCACGATATACTTTAACCACAGCAGCCCGCGAACAGTTCACAAACTGCGCTGTTTCAGAAATACTGCCACGCTTGTCCCGAAAGCCGTTGATCGTTCCTTTTTGCGAATATAATAAATCGCTATTTTTATCCATGACAGCAACGAGTGATATATTTTCAGAATGCCTACAGCACACCTTATATACGCTCCAAGCCAGCTCAAGACACGCGCCTTCTTTGATTGTTTACGCGCTGTTGACGTCAAAAGTAGGAGGTGGTTACAATAATGTTACTCGACTGTGTATAATCAGCACGAACCTCGGGAAGTTGTTTTCGTGTAAACGTACCTTAATAAATTATTCTTTGATCTTTCGCTTTAAATGACTTTCTTCGGTACACTTGTTATTCCCTTCACGGCTTGTTTTAGAGTGTCTTATTCGGTAGTTAGTTTGAAACTTAATAACAAAGTTTTTTCTGCAAAATAATGCGACATCTGGTTTTACAAATCGGAAATATCTAAATTCTCAACTACATGCTATTGGGTCTTTTACATAGATAGATCGATATTTTGCAAAATGTGTAATAAAATCAGTATTAAACTCGTATATTTAAATTAAAAAAGTAAAAAAATAATTAAAGCGTACAAATTAATATTCGAATTGTGCTAAATTAAATTAATATACAAACGCAACTTGCAGTGATATTAAGATTTTAATTCGAATTTTGTAGAACGTATAAATAGAACTATAGTCATTGATAATCCAATGTTTTTAAGTTAGCACGCGATCACCTTGATATCTAAAAATAATTGCGTGCTATTATATAACAGGCAGTCATTTTCACGTCGCGAGAGCACGCACGAATTGTTCGATAAGTGATGGCGCAACAATGCAGACGTTGCTGTGATGTCAAGCTTTCCAGAGAGACAGTCGGATCTTGATGTTTATATATATTATTCCACTTCGTATGTACCAGACTGTGACACAGGGTGGTAGTGAGTGACGCGAATAAATGCAATGCGTTGTACGTAAATATATCTATACCCTCAAAGCACTCGTATTTCTCACCCACAAAGAATGCGAAAGATGTATAACATAAATTATCAACAAAGAGTACCAGGGTATTCTTTTTTTTTTTTTTTTTTTTTTGCGAAGGAAAGCTTACGCAGCAATACAATGTTGATGCGTATGAAAAAATGAAAGCTAATACACTGAATTACATACGACAAAATGAGTCTCAGTTAAGTGTCGAAAAGTATAAAGGTCTGATAGACCAAATTCAGAATGCTGGAGATGATGAGTTTCTTCCTGGGAAAGCTCTTATTTTGCCATCTTCATTTCAAGGTAGTCCACGTAATATAGTGCAAAATTATCAGAATGCAATGGTGATAGTCAGAAAGTATGTCAAGCTGGATCTTTCCCTTACTATGACTTGCAACCCGAAATTGGAAGAAATTACGGAAAACTTGAACGGTCAGTCTGTCAAAAACCGTCCAGATTTAGTTTCAAGAGTCTTCCAATTAAAGTTGAAAGAAATAATGGATAATATAACCAAAACACATATTTTTGGAGTTCCGGCGGACAAAGTTCATGTAATTGAATTCCAAAAAACGGGGCTTCCCCATGGTCATATGCTCTTGATTTTGAAAGAAGAAGACAACCAACATTGCCTGAGAAAACTGGCCAAATTATATCGGCAGAACTACCAGATAAAGAGCGTTTACCAGTTTTACATGCTACTGTTGCGAAACACATGGTTCATGTCCCGTGGGTGGAAATAATCACAATTCACCCTGTATGGAAGATGGCAAATGTACCAAGCAATTTCCGAAGTCTTTCCAAAATGAAACAGTGGCTAACAATGGCGGGTATCCTTTATATTCCCGTAGAAAGAATGGTGCAACCACAACTGTACGTGGTAAAATTATTGATAACAGCTGGATTGTCCCTTATAATCCATATCTTTTGTTAAAGTACGATTGCCACATTAATGTCGAGGTGTGCGCTATTGTGAAAAGCGTGAAATACATTTTCAAGTACGTATACAAAGATCGTGACTGTGCAAATGTGCATATAACAGAGCACAACACCAAATACGACGAAGTAAAAAGCCATGTTCATTCCCGATACGTTAGCACACCTGAGGCAATGTGGCGAATACTTAGTTATGATATGCATCAGCAATCTCATTCAATGGTAGATTACCCGTTCACTTTCCTGAAGAACAGAACATTACCTTTAATCAGGAGTGTTTAAACAATGATCGAAATGCAGTTGTTCATTTAGAGAGATACAATGCTGAAATCATGGTTCAAACTAAATGAGGGCAATGAAGATGCGCAATCCATTTCATATAGCGACATGCCAAGACATTATGTGTTCAATCAAAAGGAAAGGCATTGGGTCCAACGAAAACGTGGTGGAGATAATGTGATTGGAAGAATATATTCAGTCAACCTTGACTCTGGCCCAGAAATATATTGTTTGAGACTACTGCTACTTTATGTGTCTGGAGGGAAAAGCTTTACAGATTTAAGAACAGTCAATGGAATTCCATATGATGCCTTCCAAGAAGCTGCATTGCAGAAAGGTTTAATTAAGAATGATGAAATATGGGAGAAAACCTTACATGAAGCATAAGCTTGCAGCATGGCTCGACAACTACGAGATTTATTTGCATACATTCTTATCTTTGTTTCACCACCCAATGCACAAGAATTGTTTGAAAAATATAAATCCCATCTTTGGGAAGAATTTGCACACATGAGAACTTGAAAATTTCTGATTTAAAAGCATTTGCAAAGAAAGCCATTATGTGTTCAAAAAACTCTGATTTTGACTAATTAAATGAGAATGTTTATGATCTCTTATAAGGAACAGCAAGCACATACTTAAGCTCTGATTCAATTGATGCCGATGGCGAAAAAAATACTGAACAGTATTATCCCATAATGTTTTTAAATGTGGAAACTCCATCAAGAATGCCACTTCACAAACTCAAGTTGAAGATTGGAGCTAATGCTCCTGAAAAACCTCAATACACAACGAGGTTTATGCAAAGGAACAAGACATTGTTTTATGCAATGAAGGTAAAGAACTAAAACCCAATTTGATTATTGCAGAAGTACTCACAGGGTCGGCATATGGTAAAGCTGTTTTTATTCCGCGAATTGACCTCGAACCCACTGATATAGACCTCCCATTCACATTAAACCGACAATTCCCTGTAAAACTCGCCTTTGCTATGACCATTAGTAAGTCTCAAGGTCAAACACTGGAGAAAGTAGATATCTACCTTCCTGAATCAGTGCTTAGCCATGGACAATTTTATGTTGCATTGTCAAGGTTTTATGTTGCATTGACGGTTTGATGTCACAGTTAAAGTACACTGCCGGACAATTGCTAAGGACGGATGACAATAGCAACGATAGCAACCATAAAATGGAAGGCAGGAAAATGTGAAAATTAGCATATGTGCGGGATACAGTAAGACGTGTTGTGCGTATGCAAATTTTGGATTGCCGAACTTGTTCGTGACGTCATAGCGCTGATAAGAGATATAAAGGATTTGACGCGTATTGACCGTTGTTGTTCAAACGCAAAGTTGAAAGGGAAACAATCAATTGACGAACTTGCAATTTTCAGTATGTCTTCCCGACATCACCTAGATGATTTTACGCGTGGCCGTATTATTGGCAAGATTGAAGAAGGGCGAAAAATAACAGATGTTGCCAGGGAGTTCGACGTCAGCCACAGTGTTGTTTCAAGGCTTTGGAAATCATTTCAAACAAATGGAGAGTGTAGCAAACGTCACGGTGGAGGTCGTGTTCGCAGTACGACACCTGCAGAAGAGCGGCACATAGTGCTATCAACAAAAAGACACCGGCGCAGCACAGCTAGTGAGGTAGCAAATCAGTTTATGGCTGCTACTGGCAAGCGGATCTCCCGAAAAACTGTCGCCAGACGTTTGCATGAAGAAGGACTATACGCCCGCCGTCCTGTTGTGTGCCTCCCATTGTCCAGACGTCACCGTACCGCCCGTTTGCAATGGTGCCATCAACATCGCAATTGGACTGATAACGACTGGTCTGCTGTCCTCTTTTCAGATGAGAGTAGATACA
Source organism: Macrothele yani (assembly GCA_039090855.1). NCBI lineage: Eukaryota > Metazoa > Arthropoda > Arachnida > Araneae > Macrothelidae > Macrothele > Macrothele yani. The sequence goes on from CM077005.1 coordinate 28,246,522, forward strand.
GTCTATCGTCTGATTGTCGATGACAACTGATCTGGCGTGATAGTGGTACTGCATATTGTCCAGCAAACATACAGGAAAGGGACCGATATCCGACATGTAGTGTCATGGTATGGGCTGGCATCATGATAAATGGCCGTACGTCCCTCTATGTGCTTGCAACTGGGACTATGACTGGCCAACCATACATTAATGATGTTCTGCTACATCATGTTCGCATGTTCCGTGGTGCTGTCGGTGATAGATTCATTTTCATGGACGACAACGCAACATGTCATCGAACAGTCGCTGTCCAGGGAGTCTTGAGAGCGAGGATATTCAACGCCTCCTATGGCCAGCACGTTCTCCTGATCTGAATCCCATTGAAAATGTGTGGGATGCTTTGGGGAGGAGTCTTGCTGGTCGCCAATACCCTCCAATAAGCAAGGACACCCTCATGCGTGCACTGACAGAGGAATGGGACCCCAACAGCTGCTTGATAATGTTGTGCAAAGCATGACACAACATGTGGAATCTTGCATCGCCTTCCATGGTGGCCATATCCCGTATTGACATCTTACGCCGGAACGCCTGCAGACGGTAATTGCATTTTTTTTCACGTTTACGTATTCTGCACAAAATGGCCTGTTTGTCCCTTGAACACGTTCCAAAGCCTTCTGGATTTCAGAACGCAATAAATTGTCTTTCTTGTAATGTCCTGGCATTCTGACATTATTTTATTTCATTTGGCATCCAACCACACTTACTTTTTTATGCGCTATATAGCCGTTTATGATCCGTCCTTAGCAATTGTCCAGCAGTGTACTCCATCGGCAAGAAGAACAAGGAAAAGTACTTCCAGATTTCGAAAAGATTTTTCCAAAAAATATCGTGCACAATGATATTTTCCACCGTCGTTAATAAACGCTTGAACAGCAATAAGGGATATCTAGAATAATCCGTTGTATTCTTATCTCAACGGGGTGTGCAGCTAGTTATTATAAGATATCTTTGTGAGCGTTTTACATTAACTATATTTGTGTAAACTCATAAATAATGTATTGTCGCTTCATCACTATATTTGTCATAAAATTGTGCGGTTTATTTGCCCAGCATGTGACAACGAGTATATCTATTAACCCAGATGTTCCATCGAATAATATACTTCCAGTTCATTCTATGAATAAATGAGTACGTATGGAGCACACGAATTCCAAATTTGAAATTGGTCCACGGATGGCTTAGTGGTTAGAGATTCAGACTGCTGATGAAAGGACCCCAGGTTCAAACCTGGCGTGGTAGTGTGAATTTCTAACAATGACTGAATATCCGCCGTGCATCGGACGAGCACGTTAAGTAACTGCCCCCGGGTAGGAATCCCCCGGTTACATATAAGTGTGCTCATTCCTAAGCCCTCCCCCAATTTCTCTCTGCCTTCTATGCGCAAAATCGTTCGGTGGCGCCATCTAGTTTGCTCTCACTTACAAACTATCCTGTCAGAATCGCTAGATTCGCTCTAACTTCCTTCAGTTTCTGTGCCCTGCCCTAAAGGGCACAGAAACTGAATGAAGTTAGAGCGCACATATTTGAAATACATGGATGTTTTGAGTACATATTTTTCAAGTTAAAAATACCCGTTATACACACAATTGGTTCCCTGTATGTACTCAAAAATGAGTACGTGTCTTTTCCAAAAATGAGACTCAAGTACTCGCAGCTATTATAAGCCCAGGATGTACTAAAAAGCGAGTACATTTTGCTTATTTCTAAGTACCAATTTTTAACAGTGTGTACACTCCAACCAGAAACCTATTTAAATTCTTAATAATCTTCGAAAATCTTGAGATTGTGCATGAGGCAGGCTAGAGAATTTTTTCTTACAAATTATGCACACGTTACGTCTAAAAATTTGGCAGCAGAATATGTTTCGAAAGTTTCTCCGACGAATGTCGAAACAAGCGTTATACGCTAAAACGTACACAGTAGATGAATTTAAATGTACCAGTTGCCTGCTATTATTTATTTGTCCATCATAAAATCCCGACCAAATCTGCAAATGCGTGTGTGTGTGTGTGTTATTCTTCCATAAGAGTTTATCTTGGAGTTCGTAAAATCCGTTTTCCGAGAGGTTTCGGGTGATGTTCTTAGTACTTGATGCCATTAACGCTCGTATGCTCTTTCTGTGATAAATCGGCGATTGTAAGACGCTGGCTAAAATTTCCTTTAATTTAGCGCATGAGGTAATAATATCTTCCGCTCGCTGTTAAGGACATCCTAAAATTATACGTTATTGTCTAATGGTTCTGGCTGTAACTGAGATGACGCTAGAAAAGCTCTTTCAATGGCTAATGGGAGAGGCGTGCTCCGAGGAAGTCTTGGCAATATCACTCCTCGCAGAAATGAAAAATTTCAATTCTCAAGAGAACATGCTTAATGATCAGGTAGAATAATTAAAGCTGATGATAAAATACCCGTTAATATAAAAGGACCTTTTTAATTCAAAAGCTACAATAGATGGCGCTCTCTTATTTGCGGGGAAAATGCACACTTTCTAGTTTCCTACTGATTTTTTTTTTTCCATTTTTGGTGTCATTAATATTTAAAGAGGAAGACATTCCATTCGAATTTGAAGGAAAGTTCTTACTTTAAGCAAAAATCAATACCTTTCTTTCGTTCTATTTTTCTTTAAAAGAATTTTAAATTTCTCAATTTAAGAGGAAATAAGCCGGTCATCAGTGATTTAAGTTTATTTATAATTCTTTTGGCCTTTTCTTAAATTATGATTAGGTAAAATTTTCTGTAATCAGTGGAAAAAAATCATTGCCGTGCATTTTAAAGACAGAATAGAGCGAAAAACATATTTTATATCATCATCATTGTCAACCATTATCAATCCACTGCTGGACGGTCTCTCCAAGTTTCTTCCACAACGGTCTGTCTTGTGCCAGTCTCCTCCATGTTACTCCCGCATACTTTCGAATTTCATCCACCCATCTTCCATGTGGTCTTCTTCTGGGTCTTTTCCTGTCCCTTGGAATCCAGTCTAAAATTTCAGCTGTCCATCGATGGTCTGTCCTTCTGGCAATATGTCCAGCCCATTGCCATTTCAGGGATTTTACTCTGATCATGATGTCTTCCACTCCTGTCATTTTCCGGATCCACGAGTTCCTCTTCTTATCACTCCTGGTTACACCAAGCACGCACCTCTCCATGCTGCTTTGAGTTGTCTGCAGCCTTTGAATGTCTCTTTTAGTTAAAGTCCACGTCTCTGCACCATACGTAAGCACTGGAAGGATGCATTGATCAAACACTTTTCTTTTAAGACATAATGGCATATTGCTCTTGAAAATTATGCAGTTTCTTCCAAAAGCTCTCCAGGCAAGTTTTGTACGCCGATTAATTTCTTCATCAATGTGACCCTCACTTGATATCTGCTGTCCAAGATAGACATACGCGTCTGTTATCTCCAGCTTTTCTCCATCAATCGATAAATCTTAATTTCTTGTAAAAGCATTGTACATCACCTTTGTCTTCTGAGAGTTCATTTTCAATCCCACTTCTTTACTTTTGTCAGCAAGTTCCTAGATCATACTCTGCAGTTCTGATAGGGAAGTTGCAAAATGTCTACATCATCAGCAAAACAAAGGTGAGTTAGATAATCTCCATTAACCTTTATCCCTTTGTTTTCCCAGTTCAGTGATTGAGAGACATTTTCCAATGTGGCATTAAAGAGCTTCGGAGATATGGTGTCACCTTGTCTCACTCCTTTTCCAATTTTTATGTGTGTTGTATTTTCAAACAGCCGAATCTTTGCACTGGCATTTTCATAGATGTTATTAATAATATTAATGTACGCATCTTCAATACCGCAGGATTTCAGAGCCATTGTAACTGCTGATGGTTTCACCGAATCAAAGGCTTTTTCATAATCGATAAAAGCCATGCACAATGGAAGTTCATATTCCCTCGCTCTTTCAATTAGTTCTCTCAGTACGTGGATATGATCTATTGTGCTGTAGCCACTCCTGAATCCAGCTTGTTCTCTCGGTTGAGCCATGTCCAGTGCCACCTTCAAGCGGTGTGAAATAACTTTAGTGAAGATTTTATAAACCACTGATAGGAGGCTGATAGGTCTGTAGTGCCTGAGATCCTCAATGTCCCTTTTTTTATATACACTGCCAGAAAGTAAAAAATAACACTATTAAAAATTGCAGCTGCATCTATGAGATTTATGTGGTAGCAACAACTTGTTAAGGAAAGTGATCACACGTGTGAAGTGATTCAGTGTTTATTTTACCTTTTAAGGCGTACTGCAGTGTACAAAAGGCACATTTTTAATAAAGTGTTTCATCTCCTCCAGTAGCAATACAAGCTTCCAATCTGGTATGCAGTCGGTTGTACAAATACTGGATATCACGCTGGTGGATAGCATCACATGCGCTTTCATCTTGGACGGGTAATTCAAAGACTGTCGCTGCATGCCAGGGTCCGCGGAAGAGTCTTTGTCCGATCCAATCCCAGACATGCTCGATTGGAGACAAACCCGGAGAGTGTGCTGGCCAAGGGTGTTGATGCACAGCCTGAAGAACATGCACGGAGTGTGGGTGAGCGTTCTCCTGCTGGAATATTGCTACAGGGCTTGGTGCCGAGTTCTATTACAGCGCCTTGTGTGGAGGGTTCGTTTGAAGTTTGCTCTGTATATGGGGTTTAACCCGTAATTCTCCCAACTGGAGTAGACAAATAAAATACAAGGTATCAAAAATCGACTCTAGCTAAACTCTTTTCGTGCAGTGAGGAAGACTTTTATTCAGATGTTGCGGGGAATGTCACCAAGCTTTTGTTCGTCATTTTCGTGCTTTCATTACTTTATTTGTGCCTCGGTGGCCTACTCGCCGAATTCTGCTTATCTCTTCCCGGTCATTCATTCCTCTGACTTCATCCGTTCCGACAAAACCGCGCGGCCCTCCTAACCTCCTAAAGATTATCCTCCTCTCTCGACTTTCTGCCACCGAGTCCCGTGTTCTCTTGCCCGGGGAGCAACCCCTAAAAAAACTGTCCCCTCGTCCGAACTATCCCTAGAACTCGCGGCCACGCCTTCACTCTCAAAACTCTATGCTCTTAATTGCTTCGCTGCCCCCTCTCCTTGCTTGGTCGTGCTGCATGGGATGGCGGAAAAGCAATAAAGTCTAGTTTCATTCTTCTCACATCAACGAAACTATAAATCTAACTAACACGCCCTCTGCTCCAACGCGTGGGAAAAGAAGTACTTTGCTTGTTCGCTGCCCAGCCCATCCAAATGGCGGGAATTGAAGGAAAATGATTCCAATATTTTATCCCTCAAAATGGCTGCTGAACTTCACTTCTGATAAATATGGAAGTCCCGGTTACAATATCGCGTCGGGGATCGCACTGAAAAATGGCAGGACCACCGGCTACACGATGTCGCTGACGTACGTACTGCTATTCAGTGTACCCCGTAGAAACACTAGACTCATACGAAAGTGATAGCTAATCGCTCCCCACACCATGATGCCCGGCGTGGGGCCTGTGCGTCGTTGGCGGATGCACGATGGCAGAAACAGCTCACCTTGTCGCCTTTGGACGTCTACACGACCGTCAGACGCTCCCAAGCAGAATCGGCTTTCATCACTGAAGACCACTGACTGCTATTCTTCCCTCAAATAAACTCGTTCTTGAAACCACCGCAAACGTGCTTGCCAGCGGCACGCGTGCCCGTACTCCTGCTTCCAACAAACGATTCTGTATCGTTCTGGTAGACATCCTTAGTGTGACAGCGGATCGAACTTGTGACGCCGTAGCCGTCTACTCTGCTCTGACAACGCCGTAACCGTCTTCTCTGCTCTGACAACGCCGTCCTTCTGATACGCCGATCCTCTCGTGCGTCCGTAACTGTCTTTTTTCGAAATCACGTCTGTGAGTGTGTGAATGCTCCCCTGACCACCGACGCAGCCATCTTACCAGGGCCGATACCTCTCGTCCCCCTTCGGTTCGCGATTTAGCGGAAGGACCAACTTCCTTCCCAGAGACCCACTATACGGACTAACTTGAACTCCGATAACTGAACAAATGTTGCGCACCTGCTATAACGAAGTAAATTTCTCCGTCATTTTCATCCGCGCCAGGATTCGAACCCGGGTCCCCTCATTCCGGAATAAGTTGCTCTACCAATTGAGCTACGCGGACGTTGATTCTAATTGCTATCTGCCTTTATGTCGCGTTCGTCCTTCTGGCAGGTACGTCACATCTCCTGGTACGTTACATCATCTCCCAATAATTTTTTTTTTGAAGTGCTGGAGAAGGGATTCTCTTATTTTTCCTATCTCGCGGTGTGGAAATAACATCACACCAATGCGAGATTTTGAACTGTCGGGTCATCCGGATAGTTCGGGCGCCATTATAACGAAGTAAATTTTTCCGTCATTTTTATCCGCGCCGGGGCTCGAACCCGGATCCCCTCATTCCGGAATAAGTCGCTCTACCAATTGAGCTACGCGGACTTTTCATTCTGATTCCTATCTGCCTTTATGTCGTGTGCGTCCTTCTGGCAGGTACGTCACATCTCCTGGTACGTTACACTGTGTCGTCCAGACAGGGTGACTTCTTCAACGAGCACTAAACAACACTGCACCAGACGAACAAAAAAAGAACCTTCATTCGAATCGAATCCACAAGAACACGAACCGAAGGTTCAAACAATGGGGTGCCTCCCCGGTGGCGCAGTGGTCTGAGGCGATGGCCTCTGATCATTCGTGCGAACGGGGTCCAGGTTCGAATCCCGGGGAGGCATGGATGTTGTGTTTGTCTTACGGTACTGGCTCTCTCCCTTCCCTGGAACCAGTGACCCTAAATTAGGGACGGGCGACTGCTTATAGCCCATTGAGTTGCTCACGGTGGTCGTTAAACCTCCAATAAAAAAAAAAAAACAAAACAATGGGGTAACCCTAATCGTTCAGAACCTAATATACGTTTAACGTATCTTGCCCCTAACCATAGATTAGTCGACTGAATCTAGGCTTGGCAACAGCTTTCTCAGTCGGGAAAAGGACGTGACGCCGTAGGTCCGACCGCCTTCAGAAAAGAGAAGGAGCAGGAGCCCCAAAGGAAAGATCAGAATGGAAAGGAGGTGAAGAGAGGAATGAGAGTGTATGCATCGCCAAAGCGGAATGCTAAGTAATGAAGCATACTAAGTCATTTCATGCTGCAAATTGTTTCATTAATAGAGTCTGGTACAGGTTAACTTGTTAAATTAGGGGAAGGTCACTAGTAGGTTTCAATAATTTTCAAAACAGGAAGATAAGAGTATATTTACTGCATGTAATACCAAATTATAATCCATAATTATATAATCTATAATTAGGAACCCAGGGAATAATTGTCGTCCGAAAAAATGAAATATATAATATGTATATGCTCAGTGTATTCAAGTGTAATGTTATTGTTTTACTATAATGTTAACTGATATGTTCTTTTTCTCACACGTGTGAAAAATACTTAGATTATTTTACATATTAGTTAGAATCATTAGTCGAATTAATAACCCTCTTTGAAATAAATGAGGTGGCCCTAAAAAGGGCCGTTGTTTTTGATGTTACCATTGTGTTTTCAAGTCACCTTATTTGAAGAAGAATGTCTTCGTTCTGCACGCCCTAGTCCTTATATACGCGCTGCTGACATTTGCATGTTGTCGTCCGCAGTGACGTCATTATTTCATCCAATGACATTCCAACTTAGATCACAGTTGCTGCTGCTCTTAACTATTAATATATTATAATATGACGTTCCTACCGGCAATCCTGTGTTCTTTTTCACTTTCCGGCAATGTATATAGCTTTTACCGTAATTAGTAGGGTATCTAATGTACAAAGATAAACAGTTTTTCGCAGAAACAAATGCTGCCCAAGTTCAAACTCGCTCGCTTCTACAGTGCAGTTCGAGGAGCTCCCCCGCAACTACAGTGCAGTTCGAGAAGCTCGCCCGCAACTACAGTGCAGTTCGAGGAGCTCGCCCGCAACCACAGTGCAGTTCGAGGAGCTCGCCCGCAACTACAGTGCAGTTCAGGGAGCTCGCCCGCGACTACAGCGCAGCTCGAGGAGCTCGCTCGCCCTCAACTACAGTGCAGTTCTAGGAGCTCGCCCGCCCGCAACTACAGTGCAGTTCAAGCAGTTTTCCCATTTGCCCAGTTTGGCTATTCAGTCTCTTCAAATTTCTGAGCTTGGGTACGAACGCGATTCAGATGTGTATTACATATTTGGAGCTGCGTCACTACTTACCTAACATCCTTAAAACTAGTAGCCTTCAATTTGTGTGTGTGTGTGTGTGTTTTTTTTTTTTTTGGAGGTTTAGTTAGTTAACAAATACATTGAGATATACACTATCTACCAACAAGTAATTGGACACCTGTCATAGCAAACGAAAACTAAGTTTATTCACCTTCAATAGTTGGTGGAGCCTCCACGAGCGGCAATTACAGCCGTGACCCTCCGGGGCATACTCTCAACCAGGCGTTGTACGACGGCTAGCGGTATTTTCTTCCACTCGACTTGGAAAAGACAGCTCAGTTCCTTCACCGATTTCGGACGGTGGGGGCACTCCTTAAGTCGACGCTCCAACTCGTCCCACAGGTGCTCGATAGGGTTAAGGTCCGGGCTATGCGCAGGTCAGTCAATTCGATTAACCCCATTGTCACTATACCAAGCCATGGTTGACCTCGCAACATGACAGGTGGCATTGTCATCCTGAAAGTAACATGGATCCAACCCGTAAAACTGCCACAACGTAGGAAGCGCATGGTCATCCAAAATGGTGCAGTAGGTCTCGGCGTGGAGTCCACCAGGAATTGCGACCAAGGGTCCCGTGCCATACCAGGAGAAACACCCCCATAGCATAACTCCACCACCGCTGAACTTCACAGTTGGCACAATGCATTCCGGAAGGAGGCATTCTCCAGGCAGACGCCAAACCCAGACTATGCCATCCGAACGGTAGAGGGTGAACCTTGATTCGTCGCACAGAGAACCTGTTTCCGCTGTTCAACGGTCCACTGTCGACGTTCTTTGCACCACGTTAGCCGAGCAGCGCTATTGGACTTGGTGATCAAAAGCTTGTGGGCGGCAGCACGTCCATGATAACCGAGCAGATGGGCTTCCTTACGGATGGTATTCATCGAAAGAACACTCCCGGATGCCTGTTGAAACTCCTCGCGGATGTGGCCCATCGATTTGGTGCGGTTCTTCCGAATTTCTCTGGCCAGCACCCGTCGGTCTTTAACTCCCAGTTTTGTGGGTCTGCCGGGTCGGGGCACATTCCGACAGTCATCTCTAATCTTCCACTTGCCAATCACGTAGGCCACTGTCGATTTTAGGTACTTCAACTCGCTGGATATGTCACGTATGGATCGGCCATTTCTGTGATACCCGACGATTACACCTTTCTCGAAAACAGAGAGCTCCGAACTGCGTGGCATCTTGCATGCGACTGGTTGCGTTGTTGTTTCCCACACGATATTTAACGGCGGCGGCTGTGACGTGTATCAGGACCGCAGATATCGTCGATTGCACGGGTGTCCAATTACTTGTTGGTAGATAGTGTATATTGAACATATCATTGGACTTGGTTGACAGATATATACAGTACAGACAGTATGTTTCAACGTCAGCAACGTACATAGGTGAACAAGCAACTGAGCGAAATAAACCCCCGAAAGATAGACAACCCTGCTTACGCGGGATTTGAACCCAAACCCCTCCGTTGCGCGAATGATCAGAAGCCATCGCTTAGACCACTGCGCCACCTGGGCGGCGCCCTAAATTTTGGGCAGGAATCTGACATTTACATACGCGGAAAAAAGATTACGTCGTCAAAAATTTCAAAAAAGAACTGCGGGAAAATTTGCTTTCGAAGAAAGTTAATGACATGTCACTACCCTCTAGCTATCCCTTTTTTAAACATAAAGAAAACTTTTGAACCCTTTATGATTTACAATAGCCAAAAAAAATACTAAATAACTACTGTAGCAGAGAATATGTTTTAGAAGAAAATTGAGAAGTTTGGCGACAGAAACTTGTAAACAGCGTTTAAAATTGAAACAGTTAACTTGATTTGAGTGCTTTTGGAGTTTTGCAAAGAAGAAAATGCCTATTAAAAGTAAAAAGCCCTCCGGATGCACGTGAACGTTAAATGATTTACTTTGATAATCACTGGGAATTTGAATTATTTGAGTAGCTCGTGTCGAGCCAATTGACAAAATAGAAATGATACGACATACCAACTTAGGTCCACACGTACAGCAAAAGAAACGTAGCCGCTGTTTTTTAAGTAATCTGACGAGGCTTAACTTGTAACTGATAAATGCTGACGTCACTATAATTCAGAGTATCCTTTTTAAAACAAAACAGGAACAAAGCCAAGGTGAGAAAGACTTAATGTTCCGCTCTATTACATGATCATTTGTGAGTTATGGAAGTCTTCCAAGACAGCGGAGATACTGAGTCAAGAGACAAGTAAAATAGTGCGATAGTGCGATGAAGTCTGTGCCTAGAAGAAAAACCATTAGATTGCTGCAGACGAAATGTCGAAATGTGGTACTATTTAGAAAAAGAAAGAGTACCTTTCAACTCTTTATGATTTAGTCAAGCCGAAGAAATACGAAATAACCATTTGAGGAACTTCAAAGACCCAAAATATGGGGCCGAATGAACTTTATTGATCGCATTATCACCGCCGGCAGCAACGTTTCGCCAACGAGATACAAGCTTTTGTATGTCTTCGTGAAAAAATATCGAGCTTAGGGATGCGAAAAACACATGGAATGCGCTTTCAACTGATGTTTGATTGGTAAAGATTTACCTGTAGAAAGGTGTACAGGTGATTGAAGAAGTGATATCCGCAGACTAGAGGCTAGATTTACAAAGGGTTTGAGTCAATGTATCGTATCTCAATTGGTATAGCTTTTGCATCGTCTGGTGTGCAACATTCGACCATGGATTATCATAGAGGAGTTTGGAGCTGATGTCTATTGAAAAATTCCTGCTGTTTGATGGGTAATTTTCCATGCTGTTAAGTTCTTGACATTATATATCAGCTACGTTGATTATATCGGGTGGTAAGGAGGAGTTCATCACACCAACTGCGGAACACCAAAGACTTAAGATAGTCTTCCTGGAACGTATTTACGGCTTCGGGGTGTATTTGACCCAGTTGTAGATCACAGCTGCTGCGGACCACCTGGGATGGTGTACCGGCCTCGGGGAGTATTTGACCTGGTTGTAAGGAGCATGAGTAGACCACACCATCTGCGGACCACCGAACACTGACCATCGTCTTCTTGTCATGGAGCACCGGTTTCGCGGTGTGTTTGATCAAATTGTAAGAAATAGAAGAGGATCACAGTAGCTGTGGACTACCGAATGCTGACCATCGTCTTCCTGGAATGGGGTTCCTGCTTCGGAGTGTATTTGACCCAATCGTAAGAGGAGGAGTAGATCACAACAGCCGTGTGCCACCGAACACTGATCATCGTCTTACTGGGATAGAATGCCGGCTTCCAGATGTGTGTTTGACGAGGTTGTAAGAAGTAGAATTGGGAGAACTTGGTCCAAAAAGGAAGAAAATGTATATACAAGTAGACGAACGCATTCGCAATTTCATGGCGAAATTTGGAAATCCTAACGACCTTAAAAAATGCCTGAAAGCATTAAACTAGGTTACCAAGTTGGACTAAGGACAAAAGCTACAAAATTCAGAAGATGTAAGTACTTAATTAATTAGATGTAAATAATTTGACTACGATTTATATATATATATATATATATATATATAATGATATTAAAATCTTGTATTTAGTATAAAAAAACTTGATGTTAGTAATTAATTAGATGTAAATAATTTGACTACGTTTTATATACACTGCTGGCCACCCAAAATGCAACACCAAGAAGGACACGAGATAGCAAAGCCAGATTTACTGAACACATAACAACAGATACGAAGATGAAACAATTGAGCTTACAGTCCCGTGCGACTTGCAGAACACGCAGACATCAATAGTTCGTGTGGCCCCCATGGCTGGCAATAACGGCCGCAACACGCTGCGGCATCGAACGAAAGAGGCTTTGGATGTGGGTTTGGGATATGGCTGCTTTCACACGTTGCAACAGTTCATCAGGCGTAGCCTCGGGTGGTGCTTGCCGGACCACTTGGTTGCCGATCAGCGACCAGACGTGTTCGATGGGCGACATATCGGGAGAGCAGGCGGGCCACGGCAGCAGTGACACCTGGTGGGCCGTGAAGAATTGTTGCACGATGCGTGCCACGTGCGGGTGCGCATTGTCCAGTTGAAACGCGGCCGATGGCAGGTCCTGCAGGTAAGGGAGGACTACAGGCTCCAAAACGTGGGAGATGTAGCGGTGGCTGTTGAGTTTACCGGCGATGCGTACCAGAGGGGTGCGGGTGTCATATCCAATTGCGCCCCAAACCATAACGCCAGGCAACGGACCGGTATGGCGATGCATAATGCAGGCGTCATACAGTCTCTCGCCGCGGTGCCGCCACACGCGGATCCTACCATCGTGGTGTTGCAGGCAGAAGCGGGATTCGTCGGAGAAGACAATGTCGTGCTATTTCGTAGTTCAGGTGGGGCGTTCAACGGCCCACTGCCGCCGCACTCGCCAGTGGTGTAACGTCAATTGTAATCGGAGCAATGGGCTCCGTGCGACAAGTCCCCGCTCCTGAAGACGACGTCGAATGGTACGTGCTGAGACAGGTTGTTGCGCAACACATCCTAATTACTGCGCTAACGTTCGCGATGTGGCGGTGCGAGCTGTCAATGCCCGCTGCACAACATGCCGGTCCTTTCGTTCAGTGGTGTGCCACGGCTGCGGCAATCGCTCACGTCGGTCCGTCCGTCTCTCCTGCACCCACCGAATCCATTGTCACGTCACTGTGGCTGGATGTCGTCCCACACGGGTGCCGATGTCTCGGTACCATAAACCGCTGTCGCGATAAGCCACTATTCGTCCTCTATCGAACTCCGAAACGTGCTGGAATGACTGCCGTATTCTGCGACGAGGCATCAGAAAGCTTTCCACGTACAGGTCCGGCAGCACAACACACTTCCACTACTTACACCCCGCCTTTTGTGCACCCCTCTTATAGTGCTTCTCGGTGGCGTGCCGGGCGCACATGATTTGCATATGCCCTGCAATGCTAATCGTTTGCATGTCCTCTCACGGGCGACTCATGCTGCGAATTTCAGGCCAATCGGATGCTTCCTTCTTGGTGTTGTATTTTGGGTGGCCAGCAGTGTATATATATGCATGTGTGTGTGTGTGTGTGTATATATACAAAGAGCAGAGACAAAATCGAAGATATTACCTAAGAATTTAATATGAAATTTGAAAAAAAACTTGAAGATCAAGACGCACAACGCAGCAGTCACGAATATTCAGAATTCACATACTATTAAGAAGAGACAAAAGTAATAACAATTTTTCAAATAATATTCCAAAAACAACATAGTGAAACTCATATACTGACAGGTATCAGTAAAAAGAGGATAAAAAATAGCAAACTGATTGTAGAAAGTGTCGAGAATGCCGAGCTTTGGCTTTATCAAGGACCAGCAAAACTCTGCATTTTCTCACTTCCACAAAGACCTAGTTGGAAATTGGTTTCTGCAAAGCCATAGATGCAAGTAATATGCCCACCAAACAAATTTTTAAAAAATATATCATAACCTCCTCAGAGTTGCATGACGAAACACAAGATAATATTATTTTTGCATGCATCTATAGCTTTCCTGGCCCAACCCATGCTCGGCATCTGCTACTGAAAAACAGAAAAACGATTACTAAAAAACACAAGTTGAGAGAGTGACTGATTGAATCATAAGGATTATTCAGTAATAACACAATGCCAAGTAACCTAGCCTCCTAAGAGAGAATTTAAACTAGAATAGCAATACTAAAGTATTACAGATTCTAATGCTTTGCAGTGAAAAAACGCTTATTCAAAAATGCCATATAATAAAAAATAATATATTTTTTTAAAAGAACAGATTCCTGAAAGTGAACTGGAATATTGAACTTCCTTCTCCTCAACAACTGACATCACTTGAACAAAAAAAAAATAAAATAAAAAATGATAATGCACATGGTCGGCTAAAAGAGTGACATAGTCACCGCTAGTGATCCGTCCGCGTAAGGTGATAATGGGACCTGCTGCAAACCACGAGACCACGCCCCAAACCATTACGGAACCGCCCCCGTGCTGCACTGTACGAAGGAGACAGTCTGGGTTGTAGGCTACTGCGGGGGTTCTCCACTCGTAAACCCGTCCTGTGGTGGGGAATAGTGGGAAACTTATTGGGAAAAAAGACATGTTTTCATTGGTCCGCAGTCCACGTTTTATGTTCTTGGCACCACTGTAGTCTCCGTTTCATATTCACCTGTGACACCAGGGGTTTTGCAATCGCAGCTCTGCCGTAAATATCGTGCTTATGCAATTCCCTTCGCACGGTATGGGTAAACACTGGGTTTTGGAGATTCGAATTAAGCTCAGCAGTCACTTTCGTCGCCGTGGTCTTCCTCCTTGCTGTCACAATCCTCTTTAATGTCCTCCTGTCTCTCGCAGTGAGTTTTGTTTTCCTTTCACAGTTGCGTCTCGCAGATTATGTTGTGCCGTGAACATTGTATGCTGTCATGACCTTCGACACGGTACCTCTCGATACCCCCAATACCTGTGCCGCTGTGGTTACCGACGCACCAACCAGACGGGCTCCTACAATCTGCCCTCTTGGGAACTCGGACAGGTCACTCATTGTGCCTTCACCTGGAACAAAATTATGCAAACACCGATTTACAATGCAATCACACAGACCCTTGAGACTATAAGCAACATTTTTTTACAAAACAAAATTGTAGCTATATGTTTGTTTTACTCAAAAAGCAGCACATACCAAAATCACTGTTTCCGTTATTTTGGACAAAATGATTCTATTAGCAGGGTCACTTCGTCCACGATGGAATATAAGAGGGTCGTTTCGCGCACGATTTTACACAGGGTCGTTTGGCTCGCGGTCGCTTCCCGCATGAAATCCCTTCCACGTGGTAGGTCACTTATGTAATTCCATTCAAAATTGCTGCGCTTCGTACGCTCACTGCACAGTCATTATTCGGACACCCTGTATTTTTTTTGACGTTGTTCTGTTTTCCCCGAATTCTTGACGATATTGATATATTTATGTAGCTGATATAATTCTGTGGCAGATCTTCCTTTTCTGTGGATAAAATCATATCTAAATAAATGTACGTCATCACCGAAATACCTTTCCTCAGAATTTTCTTTTACGAGAGAGTTATCTGAAAATTCATTTAGTTCTTGAAAGGCTGGGACCGTATTTCAAATTTCTTTCAATGGGAAATAGTTCCACATCTTTCTTTCCTTTTCATTTTTTTACCAAACAGAGTATATAATCACAGAAGGAAGTGAATGGATCACTAGATTCATTATCATCGGATTGAAGAACTTTACTGAACTCTATTCGACGAATCTCTTTCTGAATTTATCGCCATAATATTTCTGTTATCATCATTAGCGAAAATTTTCAATTACAGGCCCGTTTTCGGAGGCACACATTGAAAAGAGTCGCAAGACGACGATTTAATCACAACCGAATCCATTTGGTCCCAGGAAACGGATGCGAAATCCAGGTTATTAATCATACTTTAATTAGCAGAATCCGCCGCTGTCGGAAAAACAAACCATTTTGGCTACTAATTAACGGACAGCAGCAGAACTCAACAGATACTTCATTTTTCCTGTACAAACTGATAAATTCCTGCGCTTTCATCGTGGAATCCATATTCATCACACGCAATCAGTTTTCGTTTTATTTATTAATTTCCATATTATCCATTATCTCGTTCATATTCCAACCAAATGGATTAGAGAGGCGCAAAATAATCCGATACTTCTATCTTTGCCGATTTCATTCGGGAATTATTCGCCGAAAATCAAAATTCTAGCAACCTTTTCTTAGGACGCATTATGCAGAATTTCAGTTCTCTGTAAACTGAAGAAAATATTCTGCGAAAGGGGAATTGCTCCATTCAATACAAAACTGAAAACGTCTAGTGAACGTGCATTTGTTGTGTAAGCATTCGTAACGTTTTAATCAAAGATGCGTTTGGACGACGGATGTTTGACAAATTGCACTTTCGTCAGTTTTGCTAATTTTCTCCCAGGTAGACGAGCACAAATTTACAGATTTTCATTGAAAGTTTTATTGCTGGAATTTGCTGGAAAGTACTACTTTCACTGGGCGGCATTACCTGGCTGCTGTACCACAATATACACAGTTGTAGCAGAATAATATGACCACCTACTTAATAATTGGAATAACCACCCTTGGCCCGGATGACAGCGGAGAGACGTCGTGGTATGGACCCAATGGGAGGTTCCCCGGGCACACGTGCCCATTCGGATTGCAGCAAAGCACGGTAGTCCCGGCGATGACGTGGTTATGGGTCGGCATGTCGAGCCTATCGATCTAAATAGTTCCACAAATGCTCTATGGGATTGATGTCGGGCAAAGGGAGAACGGATACATCGCTGTCGTGTTCCTGGAACCAATCACGCAACCCTTGAGCGACGTGGCACGGCGCACTGTCCTGTTGGTAGACACCATCACCACCAGGGTAAAAGTCCAACATGAAGAGATGATTGTGGTCAGCGAGGACGGACAGGTAGCCATTGGCGTTCAGGGACACATCCAGTAGATCAGCCATCCCAGGTCATACCAGAAAAACATACCCAAGACATGCACGCTGCCACCGCCGGACAGTACTTGCCCAACAAGCTTGTCAGGGGTTGGTTCTCGTGTGTCTGACGCCACATCCGCCACCGCCCGTCACTCTTGTGGAGTAAAGACCTCGATTCGTCGAAGAAGGCAACTTTTTTCACTCTTCCACTGTCCAAGGACTGTAGCCCCATGAGAACTGCACACTTCGTTGCCGATTTACCTGGGTTAACATGGACGCCTTGACGCAGCGTCGACTCCGGAGACCCATGCGTAAGAGGGATTGCTCTGCTGTTATCGGAGACACGTACCTGGGTGCCCCAGCGTTCATTTTGCGTGGTCAATTGCTGCACTGTTGCGCGTCGAATGCCCTTTACCAGACGATGGACGCGACTTTCTCCTCTGGGGCCGATGGCCTTTAGGGCTGCATAGTCATGACGTCGGGAGGTACTCGGTGTGCGAGCGGTCCATTCTTGGTACACCCTTACTACAGCACCTCACGAACAGCCCACGAAGTCTGCTGTTTCTGAGAAGCTTCCACCCTTGGCGGGGTAGCCAATAAGCATCCTTTTTGAACGTCCGTCAATTCACTACCTTTGCCCATTGTGCTCACGTAACGCACTACGTCGCATCTGTCCTGGCCGGCCGCTAATGTCTCCGTGTGATCGACCTTATCACATGCACTCTGTGACGCTCCTGGACGGTCACACGGTGATTTCGGGTGTGGTCATATTATTCTGATATGACCGTGTATATGTATGTACCTGACTGTTTTCCAGCTTCAACTGGTGCAAGACCGTTCGCCTCCCCATCTAAGAAGCAAGCGCAAATAAGTAAAACATTCCTAACGAGGAACTGTACACCAACTATATTAGTAATCGAAAATTATTGGCGTAAAATAAAAATCAAGGTTTCCAAGCCTTCGCACCTCAACCAAATGGCTTTTCTAACGAAGAGACGTATGTAATGTTGGTTGGGCACGTTGTGCATTGTAACGAGAAAAAGGCTATTTATGAAGAACTGATTATAAATTCGTGGCAGCCCTAGAGAGACGCTGGCGTTACAAAGCCTCAGTGTTGGTAATGATCTCCAAGGTTTCACGAATGGCTGGAGATTTAGGTATAGAGTAGGAAGCTAATTTCTTTATATTATCCCATATAAGAGGAGCGGAATTTCTTTACTGGATAATTCCGTGGCTATTTCACGGTCCTTTCAGTTTCTTTCATGCTCGTTGATTCTAATTCTAAGTACCCTTGTGATAACACTTGGAGCCGTACGAATGATGTATAGTGAGATGGCAAAAATACCCGTTTCGTTGAAAAGAGGTGACTTCTCAGCATTTCTATGTCTTAAGCATGGTATTTAAAGATACCGGATATCTTATGCCGACACCGAAGTTCATCTTCCTGAGTGCGTTCTTGAGTTAATAAGATATATTTGGTATGTAGGGATTAGAACCCAGTAGCGTTATTGCAGCATAGAAAGATAAACACGACTGGTTCTGTTTTTTTTTTTTTTTTTTCGATACGGTTATGCATCTGGTTCAAGGATCCTGCATCAGTGGCCAATTCGATGAGGTATTTTTTAGTTCACTTTGTCTAGAAGGAACATCGAAGGAGACGGCAAAGGCTCTTCTAATTCGAGCTGGCTTGTAATTAGCGGGGCAGAATGAGCTACTACGCATCAGGTTAGGAGCGAACGTTGGTTAATAACTATTACCTACATACTGTTTTGACATACTATTTATGAAATGCAGAAAAAGCTTTCTGTTCCCTATATTGTTCACAAAAAAATATAGCATAGTATGTGCATGACGTGTTTGTGTGTGTTCAGGCAGATAAAATTTTGTTTCTTGCATGCACTTTTTTGAACAACACATCCGACAGGGCATGTTAAGAGTTCTGAATTTTTTTTTTCTGGTCCAGTTTGTCATTCTGGCGTAGCCCAAACTTGATGTCTGAACGGGTCCGGGTCGGGCCTTTTTTAGTTTAGAGAAAAAAAAACGGCTCGGGGCGGGCTTTTTCCCAGACACTTACGACCAAGTCGGCCCATTCTTTTTATCGCAAAGGTAAAGAAATAAAAAAAAATCGTGTTCCCCGATTTCCTGGTCTGTTTAACTGTTTTTCCGGCTTTGCTTACTTCTATGACATAACCCACAGCGTAATCAAAAAAGCAAGGAGAGGCACTTACAGTGTTTTCACCATATGTAGGTATTAAGATGGTAAAACCATTTCGGGGCTTGTTGACAACAAAAAGATTCGGCAACTAGCGAGTGTGTGTGTGTTGTGTAGAGTGGGGAACGGGGAGCTTCTGCCGTGGAGTGGGGTGGAGTGTGTATGTATGAGAGAGTGAGACTACATCGATTGTTTCTCCTGTTCCTAATCTGTATAGGGACTGACTTTTGTAGTGTTGTAGTGTTACCGCTTACTAGTTCAGAGAAAGGAACATTCTGAACGCGCTTAGTCTTCCCTTTTTCTCTTTTTAAAAGGTTATATTTTTCGATAATTGTCAAAGTTTAGTTAATATTTTTAGGCTTACATTCAACTAAATATTTTCAATATCTCATTTCATTTCATTTTCACATTTTAATAAAATACAATAGAAAGACAAATTAATACCAAATGACACATCACGGGCCGGGTCTGCCCGGGCGGGGTTAAGAGGGGCCAAAATAAGAGCTGCAATTGACAGGCCCGGGCAGGGATGGACCGATTATGTAATATTTGAAACGGGCCGGGCAGGGCTGGGCCTTAAACGCACGGGCTCTGCCCTGTCCGGGCTCACCAAATTAGGCCCGTGCAGACCTCTAGTCCAAACGATGTTACTACCTGCTGCCTACATTACAATTTGCATATCTAGGGATTGGGATGGGGATAAATATGCGACATCCACCGCATCACCCACAACTTGCAACATCTGCGGCATCACCCACATCTTGCGACATCCACCGCATCATCCACAACTTGCAACACCTGCGGCATCACCCACAACTTGCAACATCTGCGGCATCACCCATATCTTGCGACATCCACCGCATCACCCACAACTTGCGGCATCACCCACATCTTGTGACATCCACCGCATCACCCACAACTTGCAACATCTGCGGCATCACCCACAACTTGCAACATCTGTGGCATCACCCACAACTTGCAACATCCACCGCATCGTCCACAACTTGCGGCATCACTCACATCTTGTGACATCCACCGCATCGCCCACAACTTGCAACATCTGCGGCATCACCCATATCTTGCGACATCCACCGCATCATCCACAACTTGCGGCATCACCCACATCTTGCGGCATCCACCGGATTAACACCCACATCTTGCGACATCCACCGGATTACTCAGTGCTTGCGACATTCACCGGATTACCCAGTCCTTGCGACGTCCACTGTATTACCCAAATCTTGAGTCATAGGATAACTTAATTCCATATTTTTAACCACTGAAGAACGTTGATGGTTCTCAAAACTGAAATTTCCACGTTTATATTGCAACACTGAATGAGCTTTATAAAACACCTGCTGAAACTCTTGTGAAACTAACCCCGGTGGTCCAGTGGTCTGAGGCGCAGGCTCCTTCCGCAATTGGCCCTGGGTGTGAGTGACAGATGAGGCATGGGTGGTGTGCTTATCTAATGACGCTCTAGCCTTTACATGGAATCAGTGGCTCTAAATTAGGGACGGCTCTCATAGTCACTCATGGCAGTTTTTAAACCCAAAAACAAACTCTTGTGTAAAGTGGAAATATATCATTAAATAAATAAGGGTAAATGTATGTAAATTAAATTGAAAATTTCACAGATCTTATAGAAATTCATTTTCTGATCTCGGTAACGTACAAAAAATTGATATCACTTACGTGAAAAATTGATTTGAGACAGTTACTTTTTCTTCAAGATGGTGGGCATATTTTTTTTTCGTCCTTTAAAAGCCTTCACGACTCACTATATTTTTTGGGACGCAGCAACAGTAAAAGGTGCGTTTTTTGTTTTTGTTTTTTATGCCAGCTCGCGTGCGCAAACTAAATCAAAATTTAACTACATTTTAATGTAAGTTTTGAAATCTCCAGCTCTTTCTAAATATTTTTTCTTCCTATTTCGTTTTTCGGCAAATACTTCAGCACCGGAATGTAGATAAGTGCGTGAGACAGGGCTCTTAAAAGAATGACACTCTCGGAAAATCTCAAAAGACCTCAACTCATTATGCAACTACTGTGACTGTTTATGAGCAACGACGCATGCTCCTATTGTTTAGGTGGCTCTTCGCCGTTCCCCAGTGTACTCAGACGAAGAAATGTTTCCTCTCCTCTAAACCATAAACATAAAAGCTCTTTCCCGATAAAAAAAGGCCGGCGTTATTGTTGTTGTTTTCTAAGAACCCATTATTGCAACTAGTAATGGAAGAAAGAAACATGCAAAATTGTATGTAGAAGCCCCACAATGAAGCTTTTTCCTCCCTTTGCCAACACAATTGTTACATAATAAGAAGAGTTTTATGCGAAATGGTGGAGTCTTTTTGTGCGATATGTATCGTAGGTCGTTCGTTTCGCCTGTATTAAAAACAGACTAGGCTCCTCATTGCTGGAGCTGTTTTCAAATTGTTACTTTTGTGCACATGAGTCTTTAGAGCTTCTTTTTTTTTTTATCATCGTGGGCTTACCGATGTATGTAGCAAAACGCGACTCCCAAATATGCTGAAATTAGCTGTAATGGAATTGGTCCTCATGTATTTTACAATTTTAAATAAAACACAAATATAGTATACTAGCAGTCATGGCCGTTCTAACAGTGAATCTATAAAAAATTATTTTTTGAACATAAACTTAAAATAAAAGGAAATCAATTTAAGAACCGTAACTGTTTTACGATGTAGAACAGCGTCGTGACGTCAGTGCAAACGGTTTGACGTAAAACGGTAGCAGGATTTTGTGTCCCTTAATTTTAAACCAAAATTTGATACGTTTTTTACATCATTTCAATGGTTTTGGCATAATTATCTGTAAACCTATCAACATTTTGAAGAATAAAGCTAAGCCACTCTTTTGAATTTTTTTCGTTTTCATGCTTTTCTATGTGTAGAAGTGGTAGAAAAATTCAAACAGATAATATTTCAAAGACCCCATTTTTTTAATTTTTTTTTGACGTAGGGCTACATCTAATTCTGCGGGTAGTACGGGGCGACTTACGGCCGACAGTCTGTGAAAAAAATAGGTTCCAATTGAAATCATTATAGCGTTAAAAATACGTGCCACACACTAATGGTATTAGCATATTCCTAAACAGCATGAAATTGAATTCGCGTATACTGCGCAGTACATCGTGCGCGCCACCTTCCCTCGCTTCCTGTGCGTGGGGGGGGGGAGGTGATACCATATTTCTGGGGGTGCCGCTGCGTTTGACTCAGTATATCTCGGCAACCGTGAGGGCAACAACACTGCGCATGGTATCGGTTTCAAGCTTTCAACGAGATTTATTCAAATATACGAAGAACATTTCGCAGTGGTTTGAACTAAAATTTTTAAAAAATGTTTTCGTGTGAAAGATGTTAACATTTTCGACAATGCCGTGGAATTCGCAGAATAAACGCAAGCAAAAGTGGGGAAAATCAAACCGAGAGGCAAGAGCAAGTGATGAGGAATGTAAGAAGACCAAGAGCTCTGCAGCCCAACGAACTAGAGAGCATCGAGAAAGCCTGAATGCAGCACCCGCCGCCAAACAAAAATCCAACACACGTTGGGTAATTCGTGTATCGATCTGCTTTGTGTTCCCAATGTATCCAGCATTATTTATAAAAGAAATATGTAAGCTACTTTTCATATCATAGACATGTTTTGGCTATAACAAATTAAATAAAGGCTTTGAAACCATACTCAACTATAGCTGAATTCAACTTCCCGATCTGCAAGTCGTAGTCCTACGTTCCAAACTGACGGCTCAATCAGAGCTGAGCCAACCTGGTGTTTTTTTTTTTTTATTAATATTTTGTTACCTTTCTAGGTATTCCGACCTCCAGATCGATCATCATACCAATTTTCAGATTTCTAGGACATTTAGAAGTGATCGAAAATTAGGAAAACATAATCCAGCAGGTAATGTTCCAAAGCAGTCATTTTGAATTTTTTTGGTTTTACGAATGAATTTTTTTAGGCATAGGAACATTAAGAGCTATCAGCACGCCAATTTGCAGATCTCTAGGTCATTTACAAGTAGTCGAACAATTCCCGGATGGAAACACTGGGACTTTCTTTTGCTTTACATAGATGTAAAAGCAGCTAAAAAATGTATTACCATAAGCTGACTTTTCACTTAATGATTCTAACACAGATCGTAACTGTGTATTAAGAAAAACCTTAAAATAAAAAAAAATAAAGAAAGCTCCCTTTTCCAACAGTTGGAAACAATGCTGATATTTGCACATACACTGCCTAACTATTAATATATGGACACCCCTCTGCTAGTAATGAAATCGGTATAGACCCAACTGTTAATTTCCTCCTAACACCATGATGAGGCAATAGCACCACTGAAAAGGCAAGATGCCTCTGCCGACAGAGTTAACTGGTTTTCAACGGATATTGATTTTCAGGGTGCCACTTAATAGAGGATACAGCGCGGGGCGACGCCCCCCTTCCCCTAAAACAGACTTCTTTCAAAATGGAGAAGATCGTAAATTAATTGTATTCATTTTAGTAAAATTGTATTAATAAATGCACAAATTTTCAAAAAAGGTAAAACTATTAAAATTTGCGGCGAATTTGGAGATTAAATGTTCTGTTTTAGGTTCAGAAAGAGAAAGAACGAAAAAAAAATTGAAGTTTCAGAAACAGAGGAAGCTGAGAGCGGAAAGAAAAAGTGATTTTGGCTGATCGTAAAAAGTAATGGATGTGCTTTGTTTAATGTAATATTTTCACAAACGTCCATGAGAAAATCTCCAATAAGACAATGAATAGAGCGGAGGAGTGTCTTGAAGCGAAGTAAATGGTAGTTCCTTTCAAAAGAAGTAGAAATCGTTAACTGAGAAGGAGCAAAAGAACTTTTTGAAGAGGAATTACCGGTGTTACTGCCTAGGACTGATTCAAGCTGGATTAAATTCATCAGCCGAAATAGAAGGGCTCAAATTTATTTTGAAAGATTTTATGCAGTCTTGATATTTTAAAAGTATGGAACTTGTTTCTTCGCAAAGTAAGCAACTGAACGACAGGAAAATAGTGCTGATTTTTTAGTTGTTTTTCCCACTCTCCGATTTAAAAATTCAGCACATTTTTTTTTATGAAATAAGTTCTTAGAAAGCTGTGCGACGACACCAAGGAGGAGCAGTTCTTCCAGTTTGTGTGTGACCATTCCACAAAGTCTATCAATTCTTTTTAGACCAGAGCAACCCCTCCCCACTCAAAGGTAAGCTTCTGGATCCGCCCCTGATGTAACATAAGCAATCGCTCCGTTCGTGACCCTTAGGCGGAATTAAAGATCTTTAGGGAGACAGTTGGTGATGTGATATGAGGCTGACTGGGGATAAACCTGCCAAGAAACGACCCGTGATAGAGCTCTGTACAGGACTGTCCTCTCGGAACGCAAATCGACATGGTCTTTCTATTTGGACTGTTGTTAGTACCAGTGCAGTGTGCTGAACAACATGGGTTACTGCCTTTCCACAAGCAGCTTATCACTGCGACCAATGAGAAACGCTGATTGGTGTTGTGTAAGGAACGTTTGTCTCGGACTGTAAAAAAGGGGAGCACTTTGTATACATTTTTGATTGGGCAGGACCGTGTTTCGGCATTGACTGACTGAATCAGGACCTAGTTTCGGCATTATTGACTTAATCAGGCCCTAGTTTCGGCATTACTGATTTAACCAGGCCCTAGTTTTGGCACTGACTGACTGAATCAGGACCTAGGTTCGACATTATTGACTGAATCAGGACCTAGTTTCGGTATTGACTGAATCAGGACCTAGTTTCGGCATTGACTGAATCAGGATCTAGTTTCGGCATTGACTGACTGAATCAGGACCTAGTTTCGGCATTACTGACTTAATCAGGCCCTAGTTTTGACATTACTGACTGAATCAGGCCCTAGTTTCGGCATCACTGACTTAATCAGGCCCTAGTTTCGGCATTACTGACTTAATCAGGCCTTAGGTCCGGCATTACTGACTTAATCAGGCCCTAGGTTCGGCATTATTGATTTAATCAGGCCCTAGGTTCGGCATTATTGACTGAATCAGGCCCTACTTTCGGCATTATTGACTGGATCAGGCCCTACTTTCGGCATTACTGACTGAATCAGGACCTAGTTTCAGCATTCCCAGGTAGCACAGCCTTGTAATTTCACGTAGGCCCAACACTGAGCTACCGTCTTTTAGGAATAGAAGACGATGACTCAGTGCTGGGCTTATGTTCTATTGCAAGGCTGTGCTAACTGGGATTGACTGAATGAAGCCCTAGTTTCTGCATTGACTAAATGAGAGCAGTGTTTGAGCATTGAATTTTTTAGTGTATCACGCCCGTGTTTCACCACTGTTGACTGCATCAGGCCCGTGTTTCACCACTGTTGACTGCATCAGGCCCGTGTTTCATCACTGTTGACTGCATCAGGCCCGTGTTTCACCATTGTTGGCTAGATCGGACCGGAGTTTCAGTATTGTTGACTGGATCAGACCCATGTTTTAACAACGTGAATGACTGACAAGACAGTGTTTCAGCACCGACATCAAGACAGTGTTTCAGCACCGTAAACTTGACTGGATCATGAACCCCTTTTACTTTTGCAACTTGCTATAACATAAATGTACTACTATCGCAACATTTGAAAATATTTTGCACTCTTCCACCTTTCCTACATGACGGGAGACCCGCGTTCTTCGGTTATCTGCGTGTACTCGCTCTCGCAAATCCTAATCATATTTTGGGGTGATAAAGGCGAAACAGGAGTGGTTACAAAATTACGAATATATTTCCTCAGCTCGCTTTTCAATTTCAATCTTGTTTCGGAACTAAAACTCGCTTGACAAGCATAAATTTTTAATCTCGAGCCTTCACGGTGCGCCATCTTATAGGAATGAAGGATATTCCACGTCTGTTCTGTCTCGCGAAATCGGTAGATGAATATTTGAGAACCTGTTACTTATATGCTTCTTTCATTCATAAATATACTGCTTAAAAATAACTTATGTTATATATATATATACACTCATTGGTTTTCCTTATTTCACTTCTAGGTGATCATCAAAATAGCATGAAACCAGCAGTGTGGTACATGACAGCATTTCTGGTGGTACTTTTCTACTTGTACCTCTCAGCTGTACAGTACGTCAGGGGTGTACATGTAGAATTCACCTATCACAACTACAACCAGATGACAAAACTGCTTCACGATATCAGCAGGGAGCATCCTGATTTTGCCTTCCTCTACTCCATCGGAAAATCAGTTCAAGGTGAGGACATTTTAAATTATCTTGGTGCATTTGTCCGTTTAAAATGCGATTCTAAAATTCTATCAGCAATTTCTAAATATTTACTTTGTACTAAAATATCTTCTCAATCAAAATAGCTTCGCAATATATACAGTCGCTAGAAAGCTCGTAGAATTTCGAAACTTTTAACTCTCATTCTAAACTCTAATCCTGGGAAAAACAACAATTTTTCCAGGTATATTGTTTGATGGCATTTATATCCTGAGGCTCATATAAAAAAAGTATTCGTGCAATTCCTTGACAGGGACTGGGGATCAATTCCCTTTCATGAGCACGTCACAGTAAAAGCTATTTTAATGCTTCCTGAAGTATTCAGTAGAAGAATCTTCCAAATCCCGAGTCTTGAATAACCAAACGTCGTTCTTTTCACATTTCCGAAAGATGATAAAAATTTTAATTAGGTGTAATCTTTTGAGTGTTTTGTAACGCTAATAATAGCAAATAATGAAAGAAATGCTGAAATTCAAGGAAGAATTCAAGCGGAAAGTAGAACCTTTATGTTCTCTATATCACCTTGAAATATATCAAATGCATAATCAAGTTAGACATTTATAAAATTATTTAACATGTACTGTACTGTACTGTGCCAGAAATTTGGAGTCTTACAGAGTGTGACCAAAAACAATCTTCAGTGTTTTGAAAACGAAATGCTAAAGAAGGAATGAATTCGCAGCCATTAAGGACGGAGTAAGAGGAGAATGGAGAAGAAAAAATTAAGAACTTTCTGACACATTTGGGACTCCTTTAATAAACAGCAAAGTCAAGAACTTAGTTTTTGGAAAACCAAGATCCTAAAGAAAATATTGGAACAGACCTTTAGAGCTCTTAATACACTGACGGGAAAAAAAATCCCAACACCACGAAAAAATAGTTGTAGAGGAATGAAATGGCGGCAATACATTTGTATAGGTAACATATTTAATCGATTAAGGTTTCAAGATCACAACTTAATGTAAGCGCGAGAAGAGCCATTTTAAATGTGAAATGCTGGTACATTAATAACCGGTGTAACCGCCAGAATGTTGAATGCAAGCACGCAAACGTTCATGCATTGTGTCGTACATGTGCTGTTTGTGGGATGGAGTTCCATGCCTGTTGCACTTGGTCGGTCAATACAGGGACGGTTAATGCTGGTTGGGGGTGACGCTGGAGTTGTCGTCCAATGATGTCCCATACGTGCTCGATTGGTGAAAGATCTGGTGATCTAGCAGGTCACGGCAACATGTCGACACTCTGTAGAGCATATTGGGTTACAACAGCGGTATGCGGGCGAGCGTTATCCTGTTGGAAAACACCCCCTGGAATGCTGTTCATGAATGGCAGCACAACAGGTTGAATCACCAGACCGACGTACAACTGTGCCGTCAGGGTGCGTGGGATAACCACGAGAGTGCTCCTGCTGTCATAGCAAATTGCTTCCCAGATTATAACTCCAGGTGTAGGTCCAGTGTGTCTCGACCGCAGACAGGTTGGTTGCAGGCGCTCACCTGGCCTCCTTCTAAACAACACACGGCCATCACTGGCACCCAGGCAGAACCGGCTTTCATCAGAAAACACAACAGATCTCCATTCCGTCCTCCAATGAGCTCTAGCTTGACACCACTGACGTCGCAAACGGCAGTGGTTTGGAGTAAGTGGAATGCACGCTACAGGGCGTCTGGCTCGGAGCTGTCCTTTAAGTAACCGATTTGTAACAGTTCGTTGTGTCACTGTGGTGGCAACTGCAGCTCGAATTGCTGCCGCATACGCGGTACGATGCGCCACGGCCATACGCCTTATACGGCGGTCTTCTCTCTCAGTAGTGCCACGTGGCCGGCCGGAACCCGGTCTTCTCTCTCAGTAGTGCCACGTGGCCGGCCGGAACCCGGTCTTCTTGATGCAGTACCTTTCTTTGACCACCGCTGTCAACAATCATGCACAGTGGCTACATTCCTGCCAAGTCGTTCTGCAATATTGCGGAAAGAAAATCCACCTTCTCGTAGCCCTATTACACGACCTCGTTCAAACTCCGTGAGCTGTTGATAATGGCTTCTTCGTCTTCTTAAAGGCATTCTTGACTAACATCAACACCCTACGTCGATTCTCAACGATAACTAACGCTCACGAACGTTACAGCGCGTATTTACAGCAAACCTGCTTTCCATGTACCGAGGGGGCGCTACTAGCGCCACACGTATGCGCCGAGCGCGAAATTTACATAGACGTCATCTTACAGATGTACTCTCATCGCCTACCAACTGTCGTTTATCTAACACAACCCATTCTTGGTGTTGGGATTTTTTTCCGTCAGTGTAGTTTAAAAATGTAAGACCTTAGTGTTTTGAAGCCTAGATACTAAGGATAATATTTGGACCCCATCAGAGATGTAAAAACAGAATGGAAAAGATACCACTAACTCTATGTCATCTTTTAGATTCCATTAACAGTGAATAAAGTCAAAACTGAGATGGTTCGGACATGCTGAAAAAAAAATGAGTAAAGGACGGAAAAAATGAGTAAAGAACGGAAAAAATGAGTCAACAACAGGCAGCCATTTCAAATGAAAACTTCTAATACAAGATCAGGAGGGAAGTCTTAAAGTGGAGAGAAAATGTGAAAAGGGATCTCTGAATGTAGAAGGGGGACGCTGGATACAGAAAAAAGGAAGACGATTGTGCGTGTAGCCAAGAATCTTGAAAGTTCATCGAAAGAAGATCTTTCGCTTTATAATGTTCTCTTCGCTTTATAATGTTCTTTTTATCACCATCAGTTACTTTTCCTGTCAAGATATTTCCTTTTATTTTTATTTTTTTAAGTCGAGAATTTACAGCGTATCGTTCAACACTTGATTAAGTTAGATCTAATAGTCTAGAAAATTGATCATAAAGGCAAACCCTGTAAATAGCAGGGTGATTAATTTTTCCCCGATCAAAAGAACAAGAACTGCTCAAAATAGCAATGCATTCGTTCTTGATATAATAGCTAAAGGATGTACTTCTCTAGGCAAATGAAAGCAGGCAGAGAATCCGAAACTTCCATTGCCGCAGGTAGGAATGAGTTGGCAAATACGGTTAGCCCGACATTTAATTAACTAGGTACGAGATGGGTGTTATTTAGTTAGCATCCTGTCTTATTTATTCGCAGGAGGAGCGACAAGACATTTTAATCAAGAGAACGGTCGTTTCATGGACTACTACAAGAAGTTTCGGAGTTTGTCAGTTCATTCTCATAGATGTGGGAAAAATGCTCTTTGATTGAAAGAACTCTAGTTTTACATTGCCCTACAATTAATGTTCGGACACCTGCATGCCTAAAAATAATCTCTATTTACCGGAAATTTAATATCGTGTTCTAAAACCTTTGTCCCTTTTGAACGTCTCTTTCGACGAATGCTCTTCTCGCCTGTATTTGCAAATTTCCAATGATGTGTTCCGACATTCGGCAGAAATCAAAGCAGTGACCAGTTTACCCATTTCGTCCCAGAGATACTTATACTTCATGATGTTCTGTTCGAAATTGTGGGCTGCCCAGTCCAACTTTTCAACGCCTGTATCCTCAAACCAAACTGTACAGTGGTCTAAGAGACTGTTTCTGAGCGTTCGTTCGAGAAGGGTCCGGGTTGGAATCGTGGTGAGGCATGGATGTTGTGTGTGTCTTACAGCACAGGCTCTTTCCTTTTTCTGGAACCAGTGACCCTAAATTGAGGATAGGCGATCGCTTATGACCCATTGAGGGCTCACTGTGGTCG
Source organism: Macrothele yani (assembly GCA_039090855.1). Classification (NCBI taxonomy): domain Eukaryota; kingdom Metazoa; phylum Arthropoda; class Arachnida; order Araneae; family Macrothelidae; genus Macrothele; species Macrothele yani. The sequence goes on from CM077005.1 coordinate 28,276,524, forward strand.
TTAAATCTTCAATAAAAAAAACTGTATAGTCAAACTTTTTTGACGCCTGTGTCCTGAAACCAAATTGTAATAAAGCGAGCAATATGGCATGGCACATTGTCATGTTCGCCCTGGTGGTGCAAAGGTCTAAGTGCTGGGTAATGACTATCCGTTCATGAAGGGTCAGAGTTTGAATCCCAGTAAAGCATGGCTGTTGTGTCTGTGTTACGGGACTGGCTCCCTCACTTCGCCATAACCAGTGACCGTAAATTCCGGACGGGCAAACTGCTTATGGTCTATCGAGTTGCTGATTGAGTTCGTTAAATACCCTCACACAAAAACACCTTCATGGTAATATATCTATAGCCCTTCCCCAGAGTACTGCCACAACGTTGATGATATATATGTAATGGTCCAGGATGTCTAATCAAAGCACAGGATTCATGGTTTTGTACAAAAGGACTAATGCGCCCAATCCGAACTATGAAAAACAACTCCACGCCATTCGCTTGCCTCAAGCACACTCTGGTTACACGTGCAATAATATAAATGCGTGATGTCGTACGAGTGGTAGAGATAACACGCACGTTCGAGAGATTGTGCTAGTGCTCCAAGAGCCTCTATGAACTCCTGTGCTCAGCGTGAGATACGCAGTGATATTTCGAAATGGTGACGCAGTTGAAAGCTTTGTCTCAGGTCGAAGTGAGAGCAGTGATGAGGTTTTTATGGGTCAATAACATGCCCGGAGCCGAAATTCATTGGCAGCTCATCGAAGTCTATGGTAACAACGTGATGTCTCGACAACACATGGCGAAATGGTGCCGTTCGTTTCATTCCGACGGGGGTGATGTGGGGAACCGGCATCGCTGAAACAGTGAACGCCCAAGTCCGTAGACAACAGAGATTAACACTTCAGGTGTAGACGAAATGACTCAAGACGACCTAATTGCAACTTTGCCCCATATTGCGTCCGAGATGGGATTGAGCTATGGCGTTGTTCAACAGTCTTCTGGTGGATGTTTTGCAGTACTCCAAGGTTTGTGCCAGATGGGTGCCAAGTTCATTATCCGTTTATCACAAAGCTGAACGAATGATGGCACGTTTGACATTCCTGCAGCGCTACGCTGAAGGCGGACTGAGATTTCTTGACCGTATTATGACTGGGGACGAGATGTAGCTACAGCACTTTGCTTCCACCAGCAAAAGAACTCCCATGCAATGGAAACACGCGGCTTCACCGACGAGAACGGAGTTTAAAGTCACACCGTCTGCTGGAGAAATCATAGTTTCAGTTTCCTGAGATTTCTCCGGTGTGCTTTTGGTCGACGTCTTAGAGCATTGACTCACCATCAACTCTTATTGGCACTATGCCACGCTGAAAAAATTGCACGAGAGCATCCGACAAAAAACGAACAGGTCTGCTACGCGACGGTCAATGCGAGACCGCACACTGCCTTGACGACATTGTCGTGAAGTCAGTGACGACGGCCGCACACTGACTTCACGACAATGTGAGGCCGAACACTGCCAACACCACGCAGCATTTGCTCCATAAATTCGAGTGTGAGGTGTGGAAGGAACGCCCTACAGTCCAGGACTTGGGTTCGGGATGACTTTTACCCCTTTTCTGCCCTGAAACAGCACCTCTCTGATGCTAACTTCACGTATGACGATGAAGTGAAAACAGCTGCAACAAACTGGCTAAATCAGCAGGGACACGAATTTTGTTCTTTCTGGTATGGACAAACTGGTCGTGCGGTCCGACAAATGTTTGAATCGTCACGGTGATTTCGTCGAGAAATAGGGTTTCATATTCCTTGTCACGTCGTACAAACACAACTTTGTTGGTGAGTTTTCATTTCACCTAATCGAAGGTATAACCTTTTTTTTTTTTTCTGAGCGACCCTTTCTCCCGGCAGCCGTTACGCTCAGGAACGACCGTTAAATTGTGTACCGTGACTTGTTAGTCCAAAGTACAGGTTTCTATTGGTCTGCTTCTCAGAGACTGACTTTCCTTACACCACGGAAATCAACGTGCGGCATTAATCGAATTGATTTACGAATTGTGAATGGCTGCTCGACCGTAGTAATTCATGAAATACAGCGTCTGCGCACTGCATTGCTGCTACCATTGGTTACAATAGTATCACACAGGATTTGCGTGATTTGAGGCAATGTTGCTTCACGTTCTCAACGGACACTGCAGAAGTCTTGTCACGTTCTGTTATCTTTGGAGATACACCTGGTCGTTTCTTGGAAGACTGAGCCCCAGTTCGTTGCCATTAGCTCATCGCGTTTTCAAAATCTTCAATGCTGCTGTAAGGTAACGAACGGAGGGATTGCTTACGTGGCACCGTATTATTAATGCGCACTACAAATCAGTTAACTGTCGATGCCGGCGCAGTGGTGCAAACACTGGCTTATGGTTATTCGCCCGAGTTGGTTCCGGGTTTGAATCCCGGTAAGGCATGAATGTTGAGTTTGTTTTACGGTATTCGCTCTCTCTCTCTCTCTCTCTCTCTCTCTCTCTCTCTCTCTCTCTCTCTCTCTCTCTCTCTCTCTCTCTCTCTCCCTGAAACCAGTGGCTCTAAATTAGGGACGGGCGACTGCTTACAGCCTATTGAGTTGCTGATGGTGGTCGTTAAACCCCCAATAAAAAAAACTGGATCGAGGCATTTTGCATTTACAGTCGTGCTATTGCTCCATCCTTGACTTACGAGTACAGTTATAGTTGGGCCTGACATAGTGCTTGCGTAGGACAGAATTCATTATCAATAAAGGTGTCCTGACATTAATGGTAGGGCACTGTACATTGTGTGAGAAATTCATAATAAAAGATCGCGTTTCTTTTATAAAAGCAAATATTGTACCTTGTTAAAGTGTCCATCTTGTTCTTAACACATTTAAGTCCGAGTAGGGGATTTGGCATGTAGAGTACCGTATCAGGTCTCATAAGATCCCGCCGAAAACGCTATTTGAACTTAGAGCTAATAGACTATCATCACGTAATCAGTCCAGCAAAACATGTTGGCAGATAAATTTACTTTATTGCACCAAACTTAAAATCAACCATAGAGTTGTTTTTAGTGAATATTTTAACACGAACTGCCGTTGGTTGTTGCTTAGCTGGAGTTTCATCCTTTTGTGAGGCGTTTTCTGTCGTCATACGTATGCTATTACTACTTGAGTGGGTCAAAGAGGTTAATGGGCCACCAAATATTGTAGGAACATTACAGTCATTTTTCTGTTCTGTTCATTAGATGCTTGCTCAGACGAACAATTGTACAACACTGGAGGCATTTCATTCGGTATTTACGGAAATGCCATTTTAGCGTTACCGTTAGAATTGTTGGAAACATAAATACGTCTTACAGCAGTCGCCAAACATTGTTCCCATGTGCTGAGAGAAGTTATGATTTCTCCCTGCGTTAAGTGCTAAAGGTGTCACGTAATCACCTCGTGGAAAACACCTGGGTGAGAAAAATTAAACTCGCTTCTGTTCACAAGCTTGGTAGCGAACTTACTGTTCTTATGGTCATTCTTTTCAGCTCCGATGTTTTATCCTTGCAAGCTGTGTGCGTATGTCTCGTGTGAATCTCAATGTTTATTACTTTCAAATTTTGATTTATTTCTATTCCGTGTGTTGTGCTCATATACCAATTAAATATATATTATCATCACCATTTTATCGCATAACCTTATTCAAGGTGAGTTATGTGCATACAATAATTTCCCGAAGTTTCTAGTCCGTCCATTGGAACGTAGCGCTATAAGCTTAAAGTGCAGGCTGTTAAGAGGTCTTCGTAGGTACACTAATAACAAAATGGCAGTTGTGAACACTTAAATTGACTATTTGAATGCGCAGCTTGCCTTGTGGTGCCAACTGTTTTTGTGCCATCTTTCTTCGGGGCTGATTGGGGTGTGTGTAACACCTGTTAAGTGCTTTCGTTGTTCAGAGGTTATCGTTAATATGAATCCTGCGGAAGCTCTTTGGTGCCATTCAAAACTTGCTGTGGCTCGGAGGTTGCCGTTAATGGAGGTTTCACTGTATAAAAATAAGCCCCATTCTTTGAATTTGCTAGATGATGATTGAGATGATGGTTCTTAATCTCTGGATCTAAAATAACCTCCAACTAGCGTGATTTTTTGTAGCTTACTATTTCGGACTCGTTTCCGTAGATTCACTCGTTTCCGTAGATTCACTTTCTGATGCGATACTTCAACTTTTTCTACCCCTCTTCTCGGTTCTACTTTTATCTGCATTTAATCGCGTATTCTCCTTAGCCGATGCTTGGTGGTAGCTACATCTTACAGTCGTCAATAGCCATGTACCTCTCAAAAACCAGTAGCACAATAATCCCGCCCAAAAGAAAACAACTCCAGCATAAGCACCGTAAAACCATTCCTACTGGAAGGAAAACGATGAACGAGAAGATGTTGAAAGCTCTTTCTCTCGCGCGCACGCTCGAGGATTTCCCTTCAGCATTATTTTCCAACGCGTAGACTGATACATTTAGTGAAAATATCCACATGACAGAACTTCTCTGTAGGCAAGAATTACCTGGAAACTTCTAAAAACAGCAGCTTGAGATATCAGTAATTTAACAAATGGCGAACAGGGACGTCAGAACTTCGGTGGCAGAGGGGGATGCTGCCCCGTACACATTTTCGTGCATGGGCGAAGCATCACATTTGCCCATTCACTTTTCCTTGTGTTCCCAATCTGAAATCGGAGAAAATATTTAGATTTTTTCTATTTTCCTGCCATTTAAAATTCCTTCTGATAAAACTGAATATTATTTTGTTTTGATTATTAACCATTTAGAACTCCGAATGTTTTTAATGCAATTCCTGAGGTGAGGGTTAAACTACCCAGTCTTGTCCGGTATGAAAAAGGAAGTTTCCCAAAATACCAGCTTTGTAGTTATCAGTGGGATAAAGAAAAACGTCTCTCACAAAGTAAAAGCCTTACAAAAAAAAATAATATGGCTATCGTGAAAAGTGTCGTGTTTTTATAAGAAGAGCAGAAACGTTGTCTTTCATTTAAGTATAATAAATAAAATCTGTCTTTCTTTAAAGAACGAAAGTAGAACGGGAGGGAGAGAAACGAATATTTTAACACGTAGCCGCTTGAAATATAATGTAAGAGCTACGGATCTTGTGAAATTCATAATAATCTAGAGATGTATAAATCAACACAGTTTGGCACCGTTTATAATGTGATTAAATATTTTATATCGAAAAACTTTATATAGATGTGAAATTTGTGTTTCATATCGATTTAGACGTTATAGGTATAATCATTTGATCTACAGCATGTTCAAATGACGTCACTGCTTCCTATTTATGATCTGACCAAAAAAGTGCATATCTTGATGTCTTGTGCCCGTGTTCAAAAGATAATTACGACGACCACTACCTTTATCGTTATTTTTGTAACGTTCTTTAAAATATCACGTTGTTTCTTCGAAAAAAAGAAGGTAGGGGCGACATCTCTCTTCCCTGACCCAAAACACCCAACAAGCCAAGTCATCATGTGGCACAGAATCACTGGCGCAGTTGCTCCTACTGATTAACCTCTAAAGGTAAGTCCTCTGTAGTTATTCATCGTTTATGCTGTATTACTTTAGTTTCTCTCTTTGCTGACCCAAAACACCACAAGCCCTGTCACCATGTGGCAGAGAATCACTGGCGCAGCTGCTCCTATTGATTCACCTCTAAAAGTAACTTCTCTGTAGTTATTCATGCTGTGTGCTGCATCACTTAAATTTTGTTTTAACCCTTTAACCGGGAGGGACGAATTAACTCGGAGTTAGAAAAATGGGCTGAAATCAGTTCGAACGAATATACCCGCTGTCTAAGAAGTGGGCCGAACGCGTCCTAAATGAGTGAACCTGCCCATAAGAAAGCGTTCCTTAGCCCTTAGTTTTGTGTTTCAAAGATATTATTTAAGTGGGATGATTGACACTAATCCTTTCTGATTGAGTTACAATGTCGACGAACATAAGAAAGGAGAGAGATGTTTTAGTAGCTTGTTTCTACCTAGTGGCGTGATGTTCGTGTCAGGGGGACTTGTCCTTCCGCATTATGCCTTGAGGTATGAAGCAGAGAATAAAAGAGTACATAATAGAGCCGAGAATAAAGGTCTATGGAATGGAACAGAAAATAGAATATTGTAGACTGGAGCAAATAATATGGGACTCTAGGATGGAACAGAGAGACAAGGACTGAAAGCAAGAAAGGAATTATCTTTCCGTAGCTTTCATAAAACCCTGCGGCTATGTGAACATTTCTGTTTGAAGAGCACAGATTTTGGTTTAGTTATATCGGCCGCTTAAAGGGTTAAAAAAATAGAGAGTATTTCAAAATGTTTCATCTGACTTCAGAAGAGCATAATTCCATACCTATCAACCGTGTATTTCCTGGGAATACACCGAATGAAAGAGAAACTATCTGAGTTTTAGTAGGTTACCGCCTCGTTAGTATTGTGCTGCTCACCGTTTCCTCAACTTGCCATTGAATTTCATTTTTTCCACCCTTGTTATTGGATTAGTCGCAGTAGACCCACGACTTGGTGCTCTACAGCTGGCCACTTAGGTCACCGGAACTTGCACCGTACAAATTCTTTCGAGGGTATGTTAAGAATACTATGTACATACCACCGTTGCCTTCAACCCTGGATGAGCTCCAGGGTTGCAGACAACATTTATTATGCGCAGGTTCACTTGTTCCAGCATGTCCGTTGCCACTGACTCCACCGCAGTACCAATGCGTTTTTTAAGATCATCCAGAGTTGTGGACAACGATGGCATGTACACAGTATCTTTAACATACCTCCAAAAGAAGAAGTTGCACGGTGTAAGTTCCGGGGACCTAAGTTGCCAGCTATAGAGCACCAAGTCACGGGGTCTACTGCGACCAATCCAATGGCAAGGGAGCACTTTGTTGAGGAAACGGTACACAGCGCAATGCCAATGAGGTGACCCTACAGTGAGAGTGGAGCCCTCTCATGGTGACCTACTAAAACTCTGAAATTTCCTCTTTCATTTGGTGTATGCTGAGGCCATACACGGTTGATAAGTATGAAATTATGCTCTTCTGAACATTTTGAATTACCTTGTATATTGTTACGATCTACCCCTCCATTAGTTCTGGAATTAATGGGCGTGGTGGACGTATCGAATTAATTAGGTATTAATTAAGTTCGAGGATTTGTCGAGGTGAAAAGAATGTAAAGAGCAAATGAGCATAGAAAGTGTGGTTCATAGAAAGAGGGAGTAAAAGGGAAGAATTTGCACGCGGTTTGGGTGGTCGGAGCTACTAACGCTTTAAGTCGTAAATAGTGCTAAGGCCAGTCGCAGCCGACGTGAAGACTAAACATTGGGAACAGGGACGGATTGACGCGATACATTACAAGCCATTGAATTGGGGCTTAATGGAAAAGGGGACAAAGGTTAGCAAATGATTTTAAATTCGTCTATTATTTAAGAACATTTTCGAGTACAATTGCTCTCTTTTGTGTGGTTCAGCTATACACGTGACCTCGGCACTCGAAGCTGACGAGAAGAAAAGAAAGACAGTTGCTGCTCTGGGCCTGATGTAAAAAGATCAAAAGAAAAAGAGTCTGCTACACCCAAGACAAATGGAGAGAGTCCATGGCATTGTGATAATGCATAGCAACTCCTGAAAGGGAGAACAGGTGCGTGGACTACCTGACAAAGTCAAAGTGAACTCACGAAAGAGGACCGACAGTTTATGTCCGTGCAAAAGTTCAGTGAAAAGTGTCCAGCAGCGGCCATTCACCCCAACGCAAGTCGGAAAGATCAAGAGAGAGAAGAGCTATGAGAGCGCTCAACTTCCCGCATCCACAACGGGGCTTTTGTGTGTGTGTGTGTGTGTGTGTGTGTGTGTGTGTGTGTGTGTGTGTGTGTGTGTGTGTGTGTGTGTGTATGTATGTGTGTGTGTGTGTGTGTGTGTGTGTGTGTGTGTGTGTGTGTGTGTGTGTGTGTTTAAGTCGGGGAGAAATTCTCCGGCTAAGAAACCTCTCAGCCAAATTCCCGCAGAAGAATATTAATGCGCGTTAATGTGATCTAATTGGATTTATGCATCCCAAAGGATAAACTTGTAAGTACAGAATTTTTGTTAGTATTTTTATACGGTAGAGATGAACTGTTTGCCAAGTATAGGCAGACCTTTTGCATGCGGGAGTGAACTGAACTGTTTATTTCAATAACGGAACTTTGGAACAAAAAGTAGATGTTGGTCAGAAGGACCTCCTAAACCTCAAAATAGCATACTATTAATAATCAAGAATTTTATGCCTTTTTATTACCTATTAAATTATGTATGTTTTGTTCAATAATAATAATCTCGTGCCCTCTTTTTGTGGTGTATGTTGTCAACTCAATTCGTTTAAGAATGCCTTTGAATGAGTGTTACGGTTCATCTTCTGCGATAGATGGCGCAAAAATTACTCCTTGGGCGTGGCTTTTACGTTTTGAGGTACTGTCCCAGAAGTTGGCATCAACGAATCACTGCATATGGAAGCGTTCTTTCGTTGGCTCTACAATGAAAAGACAAAATATGTTTTGCTACGTTTTAGCCAATGACGTTATTTGGGGGTGGAGCTCGATAAGTAGGCGGAGTTTCTATAGCTGAAATTCAAGGGTTATCTGCTAATGTACACATTTTCTCTTCAAAAAATGAACGTACAGTAGGATTTAAGATTTATAGAAGACAAAATTCCAGTCTCACTTTTGGCCCCCACTCAATTTCTTTTTGGTTTAGATAATTAAAACAAATAAGACAGAAATGAGAGATCTAATTTCTTCCAGACAGAAACACCATTAAGCTAACTTATTGTGCCATCTAGCGCTAAATTGGAATACTTTCAAGTCAGATAAAGTGAATTTAAAAAAAAATTCGAACAATTTTTTCGGAATAATAACTGTGGCATATTATTAGCTATGGGTCGTTTTTATTTGTGCTCAAAATTTCAAACATTGCAAACTAAGTCGTCGAGAAAATGTACAAAATAATTTACATTGCAGATATAGAATAGAATTTCTCTTACACTCATTCAAACACAACTTTTCTCAATCGTGGTTTCTATAAATAATTGCTGTGCCACGGTTACTGCAATGTGCGCATATGCAGAACAAAACAAGGAAAATGATTTACGCTTAAAATGAAGTACAAGTCATTTTCATAAAACACCGAAACTGAAAATAGAGAATTTACAACAACATGTATTTTCCAGGGGGAGCTTGCTTGCCTTCAGAGGGGGCCCAATCCTTCCTCCCCCCCAGCTACGGCCCTGGACGTTTTGCAACTATTTTTAATTCTTTGTATGATCCAAATATTCCAGTCAGCTTCGAATAGAAATCAAAAGAGCTGTAATCATAATCATCAAAAGGCAGCGAATTGTTATTTCCCTTAATTTGCAAACACAGATGCACGCTCTCCAATTTCTTTTTTATGATCCGTGAGATGACAGAGCAAAAATATCTTTGTATTTCGTAATTACTACTGTCTCGCGATGATAAATTTATGTGTGCAGATGTCATCTTTCTTTAAAATATACAGTGATGTCTCTTTCTTCCGAGAATGCCGCTTCTTGTAAGGGGAAAAGTCTCCAAATTGAATAGAAAGGTGACGTTCCAAATGCCGAACGAAGTAATCAAGTAGTAAATCATCTTTGAAACCTTGCTTTCGGCACGTTATTCGAATCATAACGAAGTGAAAGACTGCACAGGCGTTGTTCGATACTAATTAGAAGATATAACGACTGCTATTTGCTAATGAAGAGCTAATTAGGCTCAGAATATTGGGTGTGGATTATGAACTGCAGGCTTCTGCCGGGTTCTCTTATCTGGTTAGGGTTTCCCGTTTGATGGATGCTCGTGTCTGGACGAGGGAGGGCGAAGGAGATAGCGTTGGGCATTCACCCAATGCCTTCGCCCGCTGACATCCGTCAGAAAGCCAAATCCAAACCCAGCACTGGAATGCTACAGCAACCCTCGAGAAGTCAGTTTCGGTTGTCAAAAGACCGCTGAGAGGGATATACGTTCGTCATGGATAAATCATGGCCTGAAGATTTAGGTGGATCCTATCCGTATTATCATATCGGTTTTTGCAGCTCTCCATTAATCATAGTTCACGTGTGTGTGTGCGTGCGTAGGGAGAACTCTCTCTCTCTCTCTCTCTCTGAGAACGAACACATATACACGCAGAGAAATAGGGTTTACCGTGGTGTATTTTGAGAGTCCTACACTGTAAAATATTTCCTGAAATTCACGAGCCATTTATCGTGATCCTTTTCGTGAATTAACACGCATATATAAAAACTTTTCTGTGAAACAAAGGAGAATTTTTTTTTAATTTTACGTTTTTTTTTCTACAGAAATACTGTTTATCTTTCTTCGCTTAATAAGCGGCAGTTACGGGTTTCTTTTTTTATTTGTTTGAAAGTTTAACGACCAATGTGAGCAACTCAATGGGCTATAAGTCCCTAATTCAGAGCCACCGTCCCTAATTCAGAGCCACTGTTTCCGGGGGAAGGTAGAGAGAGAGAGAGAACCGTATGACAAGCACAATATCCGTGCCTCACCGGGACTCGAACCTGGACCAGATATGGAAATGGGCCAGGAGTCAACGGGTCGACAATTTCTTGCGTGTCAAATGGATTGGGTCAAGACGTTTGTGACCCGATTTAGACCCGGTTTATCTCAGTTATATTTTTGAAAAGCAAAAAAAAATATTTTTCCAAGAAAAATGGATGCTGTGGAATTTTGTACTCGATACTGGTGCCTGCGGACTGAAAAATGATTTGTCATGCAAATTAAAGGAAGACTGTCCTCAGCAGGAAGAGTGTCTTTGCTTCTGAGAGGCAACGATGAAAACCACATCCACATTTTGGAAACTTTCCATTCATCATAAGTTTGTAAAAACTGGTGTTGCTATGAAACACATTCTGAAGTTTGATATGTTATCAAGAAACCAACAAAACCTGAAATTAAACATACAAGCTATGCAATTCAAACATTTTGACTGTAGCGCCATCAAAATTAGGTGGAACAGTCTTAATATTATTGCGGAGGGACATTTTGACTCTCGCAGATGTATTTGAAAACACGTGTAAAAACAATTAGGTTACGTCTTGAAAATGAAAGACGACAGTTTCAATACTTCCTGCAAAGTCAGTGAGAGAATACATTACACGTTCTCATAATACGTTTGTTTAATTCCCGTGTAACCTACTCAAGATACCCCCTTCGGAGAGACTTTGAAAATCTCGCTATATTGACAAAAGTCACCGGACACCCAGAAGAGAAACACACCACAGCATTTATTCACATACATTAGTACGGTGTCGGTCCACCTTTGGCCTTAATACATGAACTGACCCTTCGAGACATGCTTTCGACAAGGTTTTGGAACACAGCGATAGGTATGCGCTTTCATTCAGTGCATAATGCTGCCGCTAAATGTTACTTAGTAGTAGGCCTTGGTTCCGAACTTCTTATGCGGCGCTCTAATTCATTCCATAGGTGCTCTATGGGATTTATGGTCAGATCAGGGCTCTGTGCTGGCCAGTCCACACACCGTACGGAATTATCTTCAAACCACGCCGTAACAGTTCTTGCTTTATGGTTCAGTGCATTATCCTGCTGGTACGAACAAGGCTCGGTTCCATAGTATTGCCACAGAGATGGTAGAGCATAATTGTCCAGAATATCGAGGTAGACGTGCTGGTTAACAGGTTTGTCCAGGATAACCAATGGGCCGGGACTATACCACGAAAAATACCCCCACACGAGTACGCTACCAGCTCCAAACTTGACCGTAGGCAACAATACACTGTGGTAAACAGCGTTCCACAGGCTGCCGCCATACCCACACACGGCCATCGGACTGATGGATCGTGTATCCATAGGACTCATTTCAATCGATCTAGGGTCCACGATAAATGTTCTTTACACCATGCTAAACGACGAGTAGCATTCTGAGGGGACATGAAAGGCTAATGAGCAGCCTCACGACCGCCGTATTGTATTATGGAAAGAAGAGAAGCATGTTAACACTGTACTATTACGCCTAAAACAATGTGCGAAACAAGGCAAGTACAAAACACCTCGAAAGCTAAAGAATCTGCCCTAAAATCCGAGGTAATAATCACCAACTGTTTTAGAAAAACGAAGCAGGCAAGAAAGAGCACTAGAAACCAAAAATTAAATTAGAAAACCGCACAAAGCAAATTATTAAACAAACCACTTACCATTACCGCGTGCTGCTACCCCGTCTTACAATACTAAAATGGACGCCACTCAAAGAGCAACGACCGCACTGCCATCTGCTGCTCAAAGGTCAAGGTTCCCAGTTAATTCTGTAGTTGCAGCCATGTAGTACAATTCCGAACAGTTTTTAGGTTAAAGTTAACCAGCCAGAATGCTTCAAAAATTCCAGCTGGGAACAACTAAAGCTGTTCCCAAATGCAGTTCAAACGTATTAAAATACCCTAAGAACAAACATCCTTCCCCTTATTTTAATTGAATTAAATTTTACTATTTTTTCGTAATTTTAAATATTTATACTTTTTTTGTATTTTTAACCGTTATAAAACTTTTTTGGTTTTACTTTTTGTCATTTTTAACTTTTTTTGAATTAAAAAGAAGGAAGGGTAGTGAGAGTCTATAGGGTTCCAGAATAGGAGAATGTAACCATATCCTCACCTAAACTTCTATGTTATAGCTTTCATTTAGGTGATTCGTTCGGTTACAAAATTGCTAAATTAGAGTAGGTCTGCAATCCTGACACTGTAATTAAGTATTATTTTCTTTAGCGTGGCTTTAAGGAAAGCTTTCGGAACCTGGTTGGCAATAAACTGACTGATTAGTAAATGAACATTTTGAATAAAGTCTTTTTCAAGCTGCAAATTCTAGACAATCTAAGGACCTGCGAGATGAAAACGTTCTCGACCACCCTGCAAAAGATATTACTAGACCAATTTATGAATTTTAAAATTTTAAAACTGAAGTTGCTTTTCTTATCATATAAGCTAATGACAGGGTTTCCATTATTAAGGTTAATGGACAGGTCCAGAAAATCAAATTCCTGGTTACTAGAATTGGTTTTGATTAACTTAAGTCAGCCTGGATAAATGGCAGGAAAATCAACCTCAAGCACTCCAGCACTATTCAAGCAGCATCAATATACCTATAAGTGTAAAGAGAGCTGTTACTTTTAGAAGGGTTGTTCTTAATAAACTGAAATTCTTTGAAGAACAGGAAAAGATTGCAAACGCTAGTAGAATGCGAGCAGCCCATGGGGATGCCGTTCAATTGCTTATAGAACTTGTTACAGAAAAGGATGTAATTATTTTTGATAGAGCAATTTAACAAAATGTTCCATTGTCTTTCCGAAATAATGTAAATTCCTTAAAAAGGAATTTAAGTGTTTGAATAATATCTATAGGGAGGCTGGTATATAAATTTTCAAAATCACAGCTATCAACATTTGTAGGCTTGAGAGTAAGGATATCAGAGATAACTTCTGCATTGCTGGGGTGTTTGTTCTAAATTTTTATTTTTTGTTTTAATTTTTATTTTTAATTAATTTTTATTTTTTTTTTATTTTTTTTAGTGAGATTTTTATTTTTTTTATTTTATTATTTTTTCTGTTGCTGGTTCAGGCTGGCTCGTTGCTGTTACCTTGCAGAATAGATTCTCGCAGAAACCCACACTTGCAGGTCTCTGTAGAGTCTGGTTGGGTGTTTGCCGTGCCTGGCCCTTGACAAAGCCACGAAGAACGGCTTACTATTGCTCTATATCCCTCTCTTATCCCAGTGGTTAGTAATGTTTGATCTTGCTATTCAGTATTTATTGAAGAAATTTGCAGTCTTGGTGTTTTCCGTATTTAATTTGATTTTTCTTTCACGCAGCCTTTTGGCGCTTTAGAATTTCAAATTTTTTTTTAATTGTTACCTTGTTTGCTTTATATATATATATATATATATATATACACTATCTACCAACAAGTAATTGGACACCCCTGCAATAGACGATATCTGCGGTCCTGATACACGTCACGGCTTCCGCCGTTAAATATCGTGTGGGAAACAACAGCAACGCAACCAGTCGCATGCAAGATGCCACGCAGTTCGGAGCTCTCTGATTTCAAGAAAGGTGTAATCGTCGGGTATCACAGAAATGGCCGATCCATACGTGACATATCCAACGAGTTGAAGTACCCAAAATTGACAGTGGCTTACGTGATTGGCAAGTGGAAGATGAGAGGTGACTGTCAGAATATGTCCCGACCCAGCAGACCCACAAAACTGGGAGTTAGAGACCGACGGGTGCTGGCCAGAAAAATTCGGAAGAACCGCACAAAATCGATGGGCCACATCCGCGAGGAGTTTAAACAGGCATTCGAGAGTGTTCTTTCGATGAATACCATCCGTAAGGAAACCCATCTGCTCGGTTATCATGGACGTGCTGCCTCCCACAAGCCTTTGATCACCAAGTCCAATAGCGTTGCTTGGCTAACGTGGTGCAAAGAACGCCGACAGTGGACCGTTGAACAGTGGAAAAAGGTTCTCTGGAGCGACGAATCAAGGTTCACCCTCTACCGTTCGGATGGCAGGGTCTGGGTTTGGCATCTGCCTGGAGAACGCCTCCTGCCGGAATGTATTGTGCCAACTGTGAAATTCGGCGGCGGTGGAATTATGCTATGGGGGTGCTTCTCCTGGTATGGCACGAAGCCCTTAGTCGCAATTCCTGGTAAACTCAACGCCGAGACCTACTGCACCATTTTGGATGACCATGCGCTTCCTACGTTGTGGCAGTTTTACGGGTTGGATCCATGTTACTTTCAGGATGACAATGTCACCTGTCATGTTGCGAGGTGCACCATGGCTAGGTATGGTGACAATGTGGTTAATCGAATGGACTGGCCTACACAGAGCCCGGACTTTAACCCTATCGAGCACCTCTGGGACGAGTTGGAGCGTCGACTTAAGGGGGTGCCCCCACCGTCCGAAATCGGCGAAGGAACTGACCTGTCTTCTCCAAGCCGAGTGGAAGAAAATACCGCTAGCCGTCGTACAACGCCTGGTTGAGGGTATGCCCCGGAGGGTCGCAGCTTTAATTGCCGTTCGTGGAGGCTCCACCAACTATTGAAGGTGAATAAACTTCGTTTTCCTTTGCCAATTACTTGTTGGTAGATAGTGTATATACACAATGCGATGATGAATACATCATCGCATTTCGCTTCTTAACTCTGGGTGGGCTGCCCTTAGAAAACACAATTCAGGAATTTATCTTACACTTCAACTGATGCATTTAACGCTCGCAGTTCAGATACGGATTTAAATAATTAACGACAGTTTGACCGCGCAAATTAAAATATAAAACTTTGTCCTTTTTGCTTAGTATTAAAAAAATCATTATTGATTTATAAACGTGATTAGTTCAGTACGAAGTTGCTACTGTGATATTTCTAAACAGTTTCATGACTTCGCATTCCCTTAAAAACAAAATCGATATTTCATTGTGTGTGGTGCGCGCTTGGCCAACACGATCCTTTGAAATATATTTTGGTATTTTTATATCACTGAAGAAACTTTTTTTAAATATTAAGGTTATGCATACCATACTATGTTCGGTAATATCCTTTATGACAGAATGAAATAAGAACGCGAGGAAGATTGCTCTCTTCTGTTGCAAACTGTCTTCAGGCATCTTGCCCTCATTCAAACGCCATTTCCTCCCCTGACGCATGCTGTCGACATCATCAAGCGCAGTTCCCTTGGTGAAATTTTCTTGTCTCAACAATGTAGAGCATATACGAGCCTCATGAAATATGGAGAAATAATGTTGCATCGTAACATGCTGCGGATAACAGAAAAACGGTTCCAGATTTTAAAAGATAGAACTCCTACATGAGATAAGAAGACAATATTTCACGTCGACAGGGCAACACCAATAAATATTCAGGAAGCAGGTAAATTTTCAACATATGGAAATTTTATATGACTGGAAAAGTAGATGCAATATACGGGCTGTTTGTAAAGTCACAACATCGGTTCACGAAACGTTGAAAAATAAATTATGTATATGTATATTTAAAATAGACAAGGAGACTGACTTATTTTGTTCACTATAAATCTAATTTTGTTTTGACTGATCAGTTTCTTAAATATTTTGCCATCCGGTGAAGTATGACATCTTATATTCGTAGGGGATGCTGTTGCAACGAAGCTTATGTCGTAAAGCCTTTGTGCGGATGCAACGAAATCTCTTTAATCGATGACAGTCTTTTTAAACAGCTATTGGCTGCAATTTCGATAACTATGAGGTTTGGCATAAACGTAAAGCGGCTTCTCAAATGATTCCACTATCATTTGAGACATTTTTTATGAAATTCGGTGAAAACTACGTTCAAATCTGTTGAATTCAATGTTGCTGCTGAAATTTTTCCTCCCTCTAAAATAAAGCATTTACTCCACCGTTCAACCCAAAGTATGTACTACGACGTATACCTTCAATTTAACCTTCCTTTGGAGTTTCTACATACATACATACATTGCATTGACAAAAATCACCAAACACCCCTACAAAAGTAAACGAACGGATCCGCTGCATTGTTAAGATGCGCGGTACAGCTGCAAACGGTATAAAAACAAGCCCGCAGCTGACCGCGATCATATCGCACTGTGACGTTTAGTGAAAATGTCGCAGCGAGAGAGAACTGACTTTGAGAAAGAAAAGATTGGGTGTTATATTAGCAGGTTGTCCATAAAAGAAATCGAAAGGCGTTTAAACATACCCAAGTCAACTGTTTTGGATGTACTGAATAATTGCGAAACACATGCGTGCCTAAAGCACCAAAACGTACCGGCAGACAAAAGAAAATCAGTGTTAGAAGACGTCAAGGCCTCAATGAGTCGCTACAGCTAATGGACGGAGTACTGTACAATACCTCAGTGTACAGGTGAGTAAAAATGCTGGAACCTCGGTATGTACACGTACAATTCCCAGAGAACTTCATTCCATGAGTTACCGTGCTCGTGCGGCTGCTCATAAGCATTTCATATCTCCACTCGGAATGCTACTCGTCGTTTAGCATGGTGTAAAGAGCATTTGTCGTGGACCGTAGATCAACGGAAACTGGTCCTATGGAGTGATGAATCCAGATACACGATCCATCAGTCTGATGGCAGTGTGTGGGTATAGCAGCAGCTGGGGGAACACTATTTACCACAGTGTACTGTTCCTACGGTCTAGTTTGGAGATGGGAGTGAACTCGTGCGGGGGTGTATTCCGTGGTATGATCGCGGCACATTGGTTATCGTGGACAAACCTGTTAACCAGCACATCTACCTCGATATTCTGGACAGTTATGCCCTACCATCTTTGTGGCAATACTATAGAACTGTTACTGCGTGGTTGATAATAATTCTGCATCCTGTGTGGACTGGCCAGCACAGAACCCTGATCTTAATCCCACAGAGCACCTATGGGATGAATTAGAGCGCCGCATACGAAGTTTGGAACCAAGGCCTACTACCAAGCAACAGTTAGGTGCAGCATTATGTACTGAATGGAAGCCCATACCTATCGCTGTGTTCCAAAGCCTTGTCGAAAGCATGTCTCGAAGGGTCAGTTCTTTCATTAAGGCCACAGATGGACCGGCACCGTTCTAATGCATGTCAATAAATGCTATGTTGTGTTTCTCTTTTAGATGTCCGGTGACTTTTGTCAATATAGTATATAACAGCTGGTGTACAAAATGGGGAAGAGAAGAAATATCCTGTTCCAAAGTAACCAAATTTCACGCGATGTACAATTTACAATATCGTATCTTGCTACAGATCTTCAAAATCAAATACTTCGACAGACTATTGAAATTTAGCAGTTACTGTGAATCTCTGTAACCGGAAATTTTTCGTCATATGGATAGAGAAAAAGTGAGAACGGAGTTTTTCCGTTATTATGATAAAGGAATTGCGTAAAGGTTTCTGAAAATTCAGAATTTTCCGTTGATACATCTTAAAAACGGTAATTTACCGTCAATATGAGAAAGGAATTGCGGAAAGGTTTCTGGAAATTCAAAATTTTTTCTGGCATACGAAAAATCTGCGAAATTCAGAATTTTTTCCTCGTCATTTCGCGGAAAAAGTATCAGAAATATCCCACACAGCACAGAATATTTCGTATATGTTACAAGTACGTGGCACTGAAACATTGAGACTTTTCAGATACGTTGCGCAATGTAACAATAATGTTTCAGAAACCTTACGGTTACGTCAGAATGTTCTGAAACGTTACATAACTTTGAAACATAACCGATACGTTACAGTGAAAGGTCTTTGTAACTTCAACATACCAATTTAATGTTACTGTTACGTATTTGAAAGATATTTGTAACTTCGTTACATTACTGTTACGTATTTGAAACAATTTCTGACCTCATATTACTGTTACGTATTTACTACGTTGAACATTATAGTTTTAAACTTTGTAAAATCACAGTAAAAAATATTACACTCGATAGCTGTTTCAAAAGCAACCATAGTCGTATTACGAGTTGTTTACGTTAAAGAACAGTGGCGGTGTTTATATATTGATAATAAAAGAAAGAAAACAGTGGCGGCGTTTATATATTGATAATAAAAGAAAGAAAACTTGGTTCCAAATGAGGGTGTAAAATTTCTATTATACATGTGGAATAGACTATATTTCAGCGAAAAACAGAAATAAAATAAATTTCGTTATTTCTCTAAATACCTACCAATATAAAATTTCTCAGCTTCAAGTAAAAAAAAAAAAACATTCTGATATAATATACTAATACAACAACACAGCCATCTACTTAGATTTTATAAAATGCTTTTTAGAATTTAAAAGTCATAATACAGCAGACTCTCGCTAATCCAGCCATTCCTTGAACAGAAAGGTGCTGGATTAACGAGAGTGCCGGATTACTGAGAGTCCATAAAAATTCAGTTTAATTCTTCATTAAATTTAATGTTACAATTACAAGTTTACTATGTGTAGTACATATGTATTTAAAAAAACATAAATAAGAGACAAGCATATGATAATAGTAAAAGAACACGATCAGTACGTACTATACTATCTGATTAACAACAACGACATGAATCTTTTTATATTATCAGTACATTATAGCACAATATGTGTGTGTACGTACTATACATAGTAAACGAAACGTTGCAATACAGCGTACATGAAATCTTGCATTTTCTACTCAGTGTGGCCACTTCGAAATATGTCACAGATTTTTGTCCGCTTTAATGAAGATGCGTTTTGTAATATTCTTAATTATTTTGAGGATCCTTCCTACTTTCATTTTAAATTGAATTACATGAAAGTTAGTGCCAATCCAAAACAAAACAACGTTAAAATTGAAAACTTCACTCGTGTATGAAGCATAATCCATTCCGGTCTGATATTAACACGACAACCAAAAACCAGGCAAAGAGAATGAGGTCGGATTACGGAGAGGCCGGATTATAGACTGCCGGATTTGCGTGAGTCTGCTGTAATCAAAACAATTACTTGCAGATGATCTTGAATCACAAAAAAAGGATGAAATATTAAATCAACTAACTAGCTAACTCGAGTACGACAGTATCACCAAAGAATATCCCAGTAGCACATGGAAATACGACTACGAGTGGGATTCGGTCAAATGGCATAAATGCGCATGCGCATCCACGCAGTTGTCAAACCGAAAATCTTAAATATTGCCGGAATGTAACATCAAGGTAGCAATTATGTACAATGGAAACTATAAAACAGTAGTATCGGTGATTGCTATTTTTAACGTAACCGTAAATGTACAAAGAGTTATGTTCCAAACTAAATGTTGCTGAAACGTAATTGTAAGATATCTCAGAAAGTGTAACGAAAATGAGAGATTGTAACATTATTGATACATATCTGAAACGTTTTGTGCTGTATGGGATTGTTGATTCACGAAAGAAATCACGGAAACTTTTTTTATTGGTGGTTTAACGACCACCGTGAGCAACTCAATGGGTTATAAGCAGTCGCCCGTGCCTGTTTCCAGGGAAGGGATAGAGCCAGCGATGTAAAACAAACACAGCATCCATGCCTCACCGGGATTCGAACCCGGACCCTTTTCGCGGGAATGATCAGAGGTCATCGCTTGGACAACTGCACCACCGGGGGCTGCAAATCACGGAAACCATCTAATCGATATAGAAGAACGCCGCGATTTCTATTTTTCACCAATAAAGTCAGGTTATTAGAATCGTTTTACTACTACAGAACTCACTGTTCACTTAAAATATTTCGCTATATAAAAATAATCAGTCTTTAGCGAGCACAAGTTATAAAGTCGTTCTTTTAGTACAATCTCAAAATTGATGTACTTTTGGAAAAGATCACAGCACAGCATCTGTATTTCAAACTTACCAAGTAGCTGCATTAAAAATAGGCTTTTGCACGAAATGCTGTGAAATAATTCTTTCCTAAAAGGCTTCCAAAAGAAGTCTTGCAGTCCATATTCGGCTCTATTGTGATAAAACATCTGTAACGGTGGTTTCTTCTCGTAACAAAACTTATTAATGCTTATAATCAACTGGTTCAGAGAACAGTGCACCGAAAAGTGTGTTTGATTTTCTGTGCTTCCACATTAGTATTAAGAGAAGAGGAAAATAAAGTATCTGGAATCCCATTAGGAACGATACTAAACAGTTGATTCGCCAACAGTAGCAATAACTTCACATTAACGGAGGCAGAACTCGTCCTCTCCGAATAACTCCAAAATCTTAATGCTCAAAATGTTACTTCTGAAGATTTAAATTTCTCAGTGGCGCTGAGGTAAATTTACAAGCGGTCGCAGCATCACAGAATGGTGCGCTGCAGATAGAAAAAATGGAAAGAGAATATTAAATTCGCCACTCGCTGAAACTTCGTGAATAAAAACGGTCATCAAAAAAAAAAAAATCAAAACACCGTTAAAATTTTAGAGCTTAGTGGAGGTTGCGAAGTAAGTATAATAGATGTTGATAGCGCAGTTTCAATATATTATATGCTTAGATTGGCGCAAATTATGCAGGGTTTTTATACATACACTAGAAAAGAGACTTCATATTACCCGGGTTTAACAAAAAAAAAAAAAACAGCTTTGGGGAGTTTTCCTGAAATTATGATTATTGCATGGAAACAGTTGAAATATTTTTCTGTTATCAAAAGAAAGCAATAAAAAGAATCTATATTTTCACCGGCACATTTGAATGAAACAATCAGTGAATATCGGAAATTTCAAATATTTGAAACTTCTACATATACCTATTGTGTTGGAATCAGTGTGATGAGCAGTTCTTACGAAGATAAAATAAGTTTACCCTTAAGAGCCTTTGTATCAACGACGTTGAGTGAAGATGAAAAGGTGTTGGAGCAACGAACGTAGAGCTAGCCATAGGAAAAGCATTGGTTATACAGGTTAAGTCCAACAACTTTTAACGATTAATGGTGTGCTTGTTGATATTCATTATGAAACAAACGAACAGGAAACTGTAGGCGTTTAAACTAAAATGGGAGATCAGATGGTACGATTGGAATGCCAGTCTTGATGGTGACTTCAATGACATTTGACATGAGTTTCTTAACAGTCAGTCGTGTTTCTTTACAGATTGTTGATGGATTCAGATCAAGATAATTTAGTCAAGATGAGGTGGGAGAATGCACGAAAAAAGGATTGGCAATGTTGAGCTTTCAAGAAATACGAAACAATTCACATTTTTCTCAATTGCATTTCTTGTATCCTATTTGTATTTCAGTGAAATATGTTTCCTCTCTAAAAGAAGTGGAGGCTATTGTTTTCTAAATAGTGGAACTATATATAACGCGTAGTAACACACGGAGAGAGACGTAAAGAAGCCTACCGGTAATTGCGGCGAAAGGATACACGCAACACTCCGGAAGTGCATCCCAAAACTTTTGATATAACCTACACATATTCTAGCTTTTTGTTCTCCCGCATAGGTATGTAGCATTATTCTGCCTCGATAGAGCTACTGGCAAGTGTATGAAAGATTGGCACACATGAATTGCTACGTCGAGAAAAAAAAACATATTTTTTAATAGCTTCTATTACATTTGGCATGAGGTTCTCGTTGTTCGCGCAACAGTACAATGAACTATTGAGTTAGCCGCCCCGGTGGCGCAGTGGTCTAAGCGATGGCCTCTGATCATTCGTCCGAATGAGGTCCGGGTCCGAATCCTGGTGAGGCATGGATGTTGTGTTTGTCTTACGGTACTGGCTCTCTCCCTTCCCTGGAACCAGTGACCCTGAATTAGGGACGGGCGACTGCTCATAGCCCATTGAGTTGCTCACGGTGGTCGTTAAACCTCCAATAAAAAACAGAAAAAACTATTGAGTTAAGGCAAAGTGTAATGAAATACTGAGTTAACGCAAAGTGTAATAAAATGTTGAGTTAACGCAAAGTGTAATAAAATGTTGAGTTAACGCAAAGTGTAATGAAATATTGAGTTAACGCAAAGTGTAATGAAATACTGAGTTAACGCAAAGTGTAATAAAATGTTGCGTTAACGCAAAGTGTAATAAAATGTTGAGTTAACGCAAAGTGTAATGAAATATTTATTTAACGCAAAGTGTAATGAAATATCGAGTTAACGCAAAGTGTGATGAAATATTGAGTTAGCGCAATGTGTGATGAAATATTGAGTTAACGCAAAGTGTAATGAAATATTGAGTTAGCGCAATGTGTGATGAAATATTGAGTTAACGCAAAGTGTAATGAAATATTGAGTTAACGCAAAGTGTAATGAAATATTGAGTTAATGCAAAGTGTAATGAAATGTTGAATTAACGCAAAGTGTAATGAAATATTGAGTTAACGCAAAGTGTAATCAAATATTGAGTTAACGCAAAGTGTAATGAAATATTGTTGTGCACGAATATAAGTAAATAATATTGTATATCAGTAAAATAGACTATCGTTGCGTGAACTTATGGTATGGCGTACCACAGTAACAAATTTCACGAATTATTATAGCCTGTAAAATCTAATTAAATCAAATTTTGCAAATTTGAATCTGAGAAATGGGTCTGTGGTATACACCCTCATGTCCCTCTGCAAATCTCTGACAAATTTCAAATCTCTTCGTTGAGTATATTCTTCTGTAGGTGAGTGAGAGACAGACATGGTAATTTTATTATTACAGAGAAGATTAAAAGCTGAAAATGTAGTATCTGTATGCTGCACTTCAGGAAAGTTGTTAAACGTTTGTGTCAGTATAACATGATAATGCATCTTTAGTACAGCATTAATTGGACTAAGCTCAACTTTCATGTGTTTTAACAGACGAGGGTTATTTCAAACGTTTTGCACACTGTGGGTTATCTAAAAAAACGAATTTCTTTCACAACATAACTTTGCAGGCCTTCGAAGTAATCTCCATGTTTCTTTATGACAGATGCCCAACGTTTGGTCAAGTCTTGTATTCCAGTCAGGACACCTCCATTGTTGACTTGTTACTCGTCTCGTCTCATTAGAAATATCCTGAATCATTTCCAGCGGAGTGGCTTCTTCAGTTTTAGAAACAAGTCATAATCTCGTGATCTCATGTCAGGACTGTATGGTGAGTGAGGAAGCAATTCCCATCCATACTTTCCCAGAATATCTCTTACTGTGCGGGCAACATTCGGCCTTGCGTTGTCGTGCAAAATGATGACACCAGCTTCGAGCATGTCGGGACATGCATATCTTTTGTAGACAAGAAGCGGTGGACATGTTTGCTTCATATGCAATCGCTTCACATGCTTTCCGTCAATCTTATTCCAAAATGCTATTGACGATAACCACAGAACTGTCGTCCATTGCATCTGATTGATGGCCGCCGGTTTTGGGTCGTCTTCGACGCTTTCTTGTCATTTGCAGAAACGAGAAGCCCACGTGACACTGTGCCATGATTCACTAAACAAACCTCACAAACTTCACAGAGCTTTATGAATTTCCGTAGGGGATTTTCCTTGCTAAGTTTCAATTTTAAATAAACAAAGACATCGCTCTTTCTACGTTTTACCAACACACAGCAAACAAAAAATTGTTATTCGGTCACCGCCGGGGAATTGTATCCCGGATCTCTCGATATCTAGCCGAGCGCGTTAGCCTTACACAACGGTGGCCAACAATCCACGGCGCTTTGTGTGGGTTTTTTCTGTCAGCTTCTGACATCATAAATACGTAAGATGGGATCAACTACTGAGACGTCTCCGTCTGGTGGGCATTAACGGCACTGGCTATATATTAATTATAGCAGTTAAATATAAAGGGCGAGATCCAAAGTGAAAATCCTCCAAATACGTGGCGTCAGGGAATAAACAAAGACATCGCTCTTTCCACGTTTTAGCAACACACAGCAACCGAAATATTGTTATTCGACCGCCACCGGGGAATTGAATCCCAGATCTCTCGATATCTAGTCGAGCGCGTTAGCCTTACGTGCTCAGCTAGATATCGAGAGATCTGTTTGTTTTTTAAGACTAACGCGATCTGCTAGATCTCGAGATATCTGGGATTCGATTCCATAACAGTGGCCGAATAACAATTTTTCGGTTGCTGTGTGTTGCAAAACGTGGAAAGGGCGATGCCTTTGCTTATTCACTGACGCCACGTACTTGGACGATTTTCACTTTCAGTTTTAATGTAGGATCGCTGGTTGCCACACGAGATTTGACATGACTCACTTTCTTCCTCCATTTCAAGGCACAATTTTTCGTAACAGGAACAAATTAGACAACAAGCCTAGACAAAACTTTGCATACTGAAGTCTGACTCGCAACTGGCGCAACGATTGCATCATTGTACGGACAGCACCTGCTTACTGTGCTAAACTTGTGAAATGATCTACGTAGAAATGTTGGTCATTCTTATTTGTTTAAAGGTTTTCTTTTGGGTTTGGACAAATTTAAAGAGCTCAATGTACACCTTCGTATGTACTGAATTCACACAGATAATGACTAATTCAGCCGGTTTTTTTGCTGAATCTTAATCCATTTTACCAAAGGAATAGACAGAACTGATTAAATAGTATTTGATTCACATTTCTAAAATGTAATAAATACCAGGATGTTTCATATATCAGGGCGCTTTTTTTTATTGGAGGTTTAATGACCACCGTGATTAACTCAATGGGATATAAGCAGTCGCCCGTCCCTAATTTAGGGTCACTGGTTCCAGGGAAGGGAGAGAGCCAGTGCCGTAAGACAAACACAACATCTATGCCTCACCGGGATTCGAACCTGGACCCCATTCGGACGAACGATCAGAAGCCATCCGCTTAGACCACTGCGCCACAGGGCACTTTATTGGAAATCGGATAAACGATTACTGCAGTATAATATAAATTCGTAAATTTACTCAGCAAAATATACCAAAGAGCCAAAACATCATGACCACAGCTTCTTTACGCAAATCGAAGCAGCTGCAGGTAAATGACTGCACGTGTGAAGATTATGAAACTGTATAACACCTGATGCTGAGCTCTGTTAATCAGTGTTCTTCACATGCAAAAGGCAAGACTTAAGCGAGTTTGAGAAAGGCCGAATTGTGATGTCCAGACGCCAAGGTCAGAGAATTTTCAAGACGTCAAGAATTTGTGAGGTGCTCACTGTAAACTGTGGTCGGTGCCTTCAAAAAGTGTTCCGAGGAGGGGTAATCCACGAACCGCTGCCAAAGTGTTGGCAGACACGGCTCATCGAGGCTAGAGGTAAACGAAAGTCATCCCGTATCGTACGAGCCAACCGAACGGTTACAAACCTCCTGTAATTTGAGTTCTGGTGATGAGAGTGATGTGTCACAGTATACATCGAAGTTGCTGACAATGGAGCTGGCTAGCCATAGGCCTCCTCGAGTGCCTACGCTAGCCTTTTAAAAACACAAAACCATGTTAGCCCAGCATTTTCAGGATAAAATTTAGCCCAAATGCAATCTACTTGATGATTTTTTCGATGAACAGATCCGACTAAATGCTTCAGATTCTAATGAAGATCTGAAAGTTAGCTGCTTTAGTGATGCTGGTAACAGCATAGAATGTGCTAAAAACTACTTGAAGCGCTTCGATAATAATGATGATGTTTTTCATGCACTTCATGAAATTGAAGCTGCAATTTATAAAGCTAAACGTTCAGAAAAAACATAAGCAATCTTCTCTAAAGCATTTCTTTTCTACAATGTAAAAAGGTAATCAACACATATTCTGTTTTTACAAGTTAGTTAACACTAATTAATGTTCTGTTTCATGCAGTTTTGGATACTTAAATCCTTATTTATGAAGCTAAATATGCTCGGGGAAAAAATCAACTATCGTATTTTTCTCGCAATTTTAAAGTACGCTTAAATAATACATTCGAATTATGTATTTAATATCAAAAGTAAATGTGTACGTATTATAACATTTTTATAATAAATTCGTAATTAAAAGTACAATACATAGTTTTTAATTTCACTGAAACAAAGCGAACTTAGCTGCTTACGTATTCTGTTGTGAACACTAGCTTAATTTGAAAGTTTAATTCGAAAGGCTTCCTCGATTTAGCAAATTCCGCGATTTTACGTACAAAGACTGTTGGTCCCTTGAAGTTCGTTAAATCGAGGTTTGACCGTATGTCTTAATTTGAATGTTTCATTCGAAAGGCTTCCTCAATTTATCAAATTCCGCGATTTTACGTACAAGACTGTTGGTCCCTTGAAGTTCGTTAAATCGAGGTTTGACCGTATGTCTTAATTTGAATGTTTCATTCGAAAGGCTTCCTCGATTTATCAAATTCCGCGATTTTACGTACAAGACTATTAGTCCCTTGAAGTTCGTTAAATCGAGGTTTGCCTGTATATCTTGTAGAATGTTGGTAATTTGTACTGACAAAGAAGAGCTATGATGGCGAGAACATATTGGCAAAAGTGACCTTAGGTATATGTGCTGAATTAAAATCAAGCTGCACACTAATGAACGAACAGCATGGCGAATTTTTCATTTTGCCAAAGTTTTTGGTAGAACTCAGAACAAGTACAGTAAAATTTGGCCGGACCTGTGGTGCAGTGATCTTAGTGCTGGCCAATGACCTTTCGTTCAAGTTGGTACTGGTTCGAGGGTCGAATGAGGCTAAGGTGATGTTTTTGTCTTACAACACTCGCTCTCTCTCCCTTCCTCAAAACAAATATCCCCAAATTGGGGAGAGATGACTGCTTATAGTCTTTAGAGTTGCTTCCAGTGGTCGTAAACTAGATAAAAGGAAAAAAAGGCAATCTGTTTTCACTAGAAGCATGTTAAAAAATTAGTACAACGAAACTACTGTATTTCTAAGAACATTTTTCATTAGAAAACAAACGAGCTAATGAGGAAGTGTAAATTCGAGGACACTTTAGTACAAACATCGAAATTTGGGGGCAATTTGCGTCCGCAAAGGCATCATACTTTTTGGGGACATTAAACAAAATTCGAGGACTGCCCTCAAGAATTCGGGATTTCTGGTCAGCTGGTCAGCTTATCCATGCCACAAAGACTGGATTGTTTGAGAATAGTTCGCTGAACATGAGGAAAACTTCCAGATAATAGCTCTGTCCTCCAAATTCCTCAGACATAAATGATTGATTAACCAAATGTGAGTCATTTGGGTAATCGTCTTCAAGCCAGCGGATATGAGCGAATTTAACTTCAAACAATATCAAAAACACTGTAGGACTGTATGCCGGAAAACCCACACGCTGTCTACCATTATCCTGGGCACATACTACAGTTCGTCGTCATGGTGTATGTCTTGCGTTGACTGGTCTTCAGATCAGTTCGGCAAGGTAATGTTCACAGATGGAAGCCGCTTTAGTCTTTCATCGGATTCAAGCCTTTGATTTAGAGGGAACGTGGGACTGCGTATGAAGCCAGGAACATTGTTTGTCGAACGGGACAGATATGGCCGTCGCGGGGTCATAGCGTCCCTTGTGGATTGTTCATGAGCTTCCGTGGTTAAAGTGTACCAAGAATAGTGTCAAAATGGCGAAGCAACCAGCCAGCGACATAGCTGCGGCGAAAGGGTGATTCTGGAGGGGAAGAAAGGTGCATCGCTTTGTATAAAGCAATAGGCGTAGCACGGTAGCCCAATACAATATGTGTAGAGCAAAAAGAATATCCTGGGTGTACCAGGCTGGCACAGATGGGCAAAATAAGGGCAGACGCTCCATACGCCACCCTCTAACAACAGTCCATTGACGTAAACGACTCTCCTGATGCCAACAGCATAAAAGATCAGACGATAGAAGATTGAATGCAGGTGTGTTGGCCCGATGAATCGCGATTTGTAATCCACTCAACCGATGGTAGAGTTCATGTATGGCGTCTGCAGCAGGAGCCTATGAATTCCTCATGCATGGCATTGACTATCCAGAACGATGATGGGGACGGTTGTGTGATATGGAAGCATATTTAGATGGTATGAACTGGAACACCTGGTGTGTGTATGTGTGTGTAGACCAGTGTATCAATGTAGGCTACTACCAGAGACTGCCTGCGGAGCATATACACCCCACGATGTTGTACCCGCACACAGAGGGGAATGGGCTCTTCCAACACGATAACACTGCATATCAGCAGGCCCATCCCGTCCAGAAATGGTTAGGCGAACACAGTGCTGATGAGATTCCCGCAACTCGCCTGATCTCAATCCAATTGAGCTTCTGTGGGATGTTGTAGAAGGCCATGTTAGGAGATTGGGCACATCATCCCGCTCCATACCGGAACTGTGGAGTGCAATATAAGCAGCGTGGTTGTTGATTCTCACACAACTGTACAGACGCATCGTGGAGTCGACATCACGCGAGGTGACGCTCGTTCTCCAGGTGAATGAGAAGCCCGTGAAGAGTTAGGTAATCGCAATTCAGTGCTGGCCGTGTTTAAACAGAAGCAGCGTTACTTCTGAACTTGCAGCCTTTGAATTAAAACGAAAGTCGGTGCGTACGTGTCGGTGGCAGCCATAGCTCACCGGAAAAGCGTGATTAGACACTTCAAATTTCGCAAATTCTTTTTTAATCTTTATCAAGTTGCAATGGCTGGTTTCAAGTAGAGATTCCAAGCGAGGGATGGAGGGGGGATGTCAGAATTAAAAGTATTTTCCATGTCGTGCTATTTTTCTCTCTACGAAAACCAGGAAATTATGAGACAGCTCAGAATATGTATGTGACCTTCACAGTGTAGGTGCTGCCACTGGCGCTAGCTTAAAAGTGCTCCTGTTGCATATGCACCACGAGAAGCAAACCACTCAAGATCACACCGAGGCACAGTTCGGTACAGGTACTAAGCGGAATTAGATCATAACAAACAATAAAGTTCACTATTTTTTGACATTAAGCAGTACTTAGGTGGATTAATGAATGTTATTGCCGTAAAAAGCAATGAAAGAAGATATGAGTCTTGAAAGTAAATATTTACTAAACTGTAGAGGCAGCAACAGTAAGTACGTACTTCGACTGTTTAGATTTTCAAAATATTAATCATTATACACAGTCGAGTCACATTTTTGTGACCACCTGCTTTTGATGTCAGCAGCGCGTAGCCAATGAAATGAGGCACGTGTCGTGAGATGGGTACATAAAGTGCGCCGTAGGCAACCTGAAAACATATCGCTCGTTGCTGTCATGGATAAAAAGAGCGATTTATCAGATTTGCAAAAAATGGTTTATTATCGTCTTTCGGGCCAAGGGTGGCAGTAATTCTGAAACAGTGCAGTTTGTAAACTTTTCGCTTTCTGCTGTGGTTAAAGTGTATCATGATTGAAGAAATAGCACCATTGCTAATGAGCGATGTGAAAACTGCGGAGCACCACATGTCGTTGATTTGAGGTGTGAACGTCGGCTTCGAAGGTGCGTGAGGGCCGATCGACACGCCACAGTAGAGCAACTCACTGGCCGAACGAACCAGGGGGCTACCGGAAGTGTGTCTAAAACGACAGTTCAGCGAACCCTGCTGCGTATAGGGCTCCGATGCAGACGGATGGTCACTGCACCTATGCTAACGAAGGTGCATCGGCAAAAAAGCCTTACATTTGCAAGGCAGTATCGGAGTTGGACCTACGCTGATTGGCAAAGGATTGCCTTCTCCGATGAGTCACGTTTTCTGCTTCATCGAACGGATGGACGTTGGCGTATAAGGCGAGAAATATCTGAGAACAAACACTCTTCAACCATTTCTAGAAGAACACGAGCTGGTGGGGCAGCGTTATCGTCTGGAGAATGTTTTCGTGGCATTCTCTGAGTCCACTTGTACCTGCGGAAGGCACTGTGGACCGAATTCGTTATGAATCCATCCTTGTAGACCACGTACACCCATACATGCTGATTGTCTTCCCTGTGGTCGGATGGGATCTTCCAGAACGACAATGCGACGTGTCACGCAGCTAGAAATGTCCGAGAGTGGTTGGTAGAGCAAAGACTTCAAAGTACTTCCCTGGCCCTCTAATTCCCCAGACGTAAACCCAATTGAGCATCTCTCGATCGTGTTCTTCGCTCTATGGATCCTCCACCACGCACCCTCCGGCAGCTGTCAGATACACTGCAGTCAGCATGGCTCCATATACCTGTGAACACCTTCCAGCACCTTACTGAGTCACTGCCATCTCCTCTAGCTGCTGTCAGCGCTGCACACGGCGGTTACTCTGGATATTAGCTGGTGGTCACAATAATTGGATTCGACCGTGTGTATTACTCGAATTTCAGACGAACGTAAGAAAAGTCCTTGATACGGATGAAATGTGATATAGCTAGTTTACTACTGTTGGGAAAGAAGCATAACATCAAAATGCATTTTTGTAATGGCTGTTATCACATTTAGCATCAGCTTCTCGTAATATACACAGATTGCAATGTGATATCCTTACGTTTATGTTATACGAGGGTTGATTGATAAGTGAGGTCTCCAATCGTATAAAATAAGTTTCCCACAAAATAAAATAGTGTAAGTGGTATTAAAATGAAGGAAATTTATTCATCTTAAACATTGCAACTTTATTTTTCAACGTAGTCTCCATTTATTGCTACACATTTTTCCAAACGTGCTATCCTCTTTTTTCACTCCGTCCATAAAGAAAGTTTGTCGTTTGCTTTTGGTCCATTTACGTACAGCAACTTCGGCATCGGATGAAAAATGTTGACCTATCAACATCTCTTTCAATTTTGGGAACAACCAAAAGTCGGACGGTGCCAAATCTGGGCTGTAAGGTGGGTGTGGATCAAGTGTAGATTTCAGTCTTGTCACCGTTTCCGTCATATATAAAGAAAAGGCCTCCGTTCAGGCCTGATTCTGCGGATGCGTTGCTTTGAGTGCTCGTAATGTTTCACAATACCTTTCTGCCTAAGGGAAGGACGATTAATTCTGAAAAAAAAAATGATGAGCAGAACTTTCTGCGCTGAAGGAACTCTTCGATTTTCTTACGCATAATTGAGAATAATTTAAAATGAAGTGTTAATATTCAAAATAGTGTTAATAAAATTTCAGGGTTATTGCGTTTAATTGCGAGAATTCCAAATAATTTAACAATTAAAACATTGAAAATGCTGTATTAGTCTGATTTATCCATACTAGAATTAGTGATTCGACCCTATCCTAATAAATAAGACTAATTTATATAAATTACAATTATTAGAAAATAAGATGGTCAAACTTTTAATTAATTTTCGTGGAATTAGTTCGAATATGAGGGTACGGATTAATATTAATGGATTTTTTAGATACTGAGAAATTCTGGCAATATAGATTATTAGGATTTATGTATAAAATAATAAGAGAATAGCTATCAACATTTAATTCAGCTGAACACAGCGTGTCACGACTATCAAACAAGAAACAGAAATGCATTTTTGTTACCAATGCCTAACACTTTAACCCGACAAAGATTTGTTGATTACCAGGGATCAGTGTTATGAAATAACCTACTTTGTCAACTAACACATATAAATTATAATTATTTTCCAAAGCAACTAATAAAATATTTTCTAACAAACTAAAATATCAAATTCAATAGTTGAAAATTAATAATCAGACCACATATACGTAAATTTTATATGTGCAGGACGTTTGGCTTCACTACGTACTTTAGGGGAATTGGGATTCACTCAGGCTATATATACACTGAAGTGCCAGAAAAACTGTTACAGACGAGCTGATGCAAAATACATAGCAACTTCACCTATGCGCGTACTCGGTTACGTCCGCCAGTGCGTATATAAAGCGATAGACATCCTTGCCAGCTGTCAGGAGCCACGGGTGGCCAAGTGGTCAGCGTTCGTGACTGCCATGGAGATAACCTCAGGTTCGATCCTGGGCAGGTACGAACGTTCGAACCACTAAGTACCCACCGTGCGTCGGATGGGCACGTTAAGCCGTCGGACCACGGGTACTGCCCCCCCCCCCGGGGTAATAAATAAGGGCGTCTTCCGACCCCTTTCTACCTCGCTTCCGTGTCACTTTCCTATCGGACACTCTAGCCCAAATCTCCTAGCTTCCTATTTCTAAGGGTTGTTTAAGACCTGGGGTCAGACACTCCCTTCCTAAAATCCTCTACATATGATCTGATCTGCCAGAGCTATTTTCGGCATGAGAATCACAAGTAATAACGCTTTAAGCGATTTTCAACGCGGTGTCATAGTTGGCGCCCGTGAGATGGGCCATAGTATTTCGGAGGTAGAAACGAAGTTCGGATTTTCACGGACGACCATTGCAAGGGTGTACCGTGACTACAAGAATTTCGGCAAAACCTCCAACTTACGATATCAGTGTGGCCGTAAAAAGACATTGGGTGAAGGTGACCATTGTCGGCTGTCAAGAATCGTTTCACGCGATAGACGTGCAACGCTCTCGCAGGTATCATCGGAATTCAATGCTGGAGCCTCAACAAGCATCAGCGTCCGGACTGTGCACCGGCAACGTACCCTGCACGATATGGGCTTTGGGAGCCGACGCCCATCTAGAGTCCCCTTCATGGGTGCACGACACAGAGCTATGCGCCTCGTTTGGGCACAGCAACACCGCCACTGGACACTTGATGACTGGAAACAAGTAGCCTGGTCTGACGAGTCGCGTTTCTAATTGTATCGGGTAGATGGAAGGATTCGTGTGTGGCGCAAACCCCATGAAGCCATGGATCCCGCCTGTTAACAGGGAACTGTACCGGCTGGTATGGCGTGTATTTAGCTGGACTTCACTGGGATCCCTGGTACGTTTACAAACGTTTGTGACTGGCCAACGCTATGTGCACATCCTTTCTGACGAGGTACACCCGTTCATGTCCTGCATTCATGCTGATGGGTTGGGCCTGTTCCAACAGAACAATGCACCTCCACACAAGTGTTGGGACGCCACATTATGGTTAGAGGAGCATTCATCTGAGTTTGGGGTGTTGCCAATCCCACCCAAGTCCCCAGATCTGAACGTGATAGAACACATTTTGGATGCCATGCAACGCGATATCGAACACAGGAATCCGAGATCTCGGATTACAGCCGAATTGTGAAACGCTCTGCAGGAAGTATGGTGTGCATTGCGTACAGCATATTTCCAGAAGCTAGTGGAGTCCATGCCCCGTCGTATTTCTGCAGTCCTGCGCTCTCGTGGGGGACCTACCAAGTATTAGACTGGTGTACCAGTTTTTCTGACACTTCAGTGTATATATATCTCCTCAATTTCCTGTTCTGTGGTTACCCTGTACACAAGTACACATATTATGTTATAAAATTAATTTTGAAATGTACCATGGTCAAATGTAACCCCATAACTCAAAATAAATGAAATGAACTTGGGTGACGATATTCCATGGATTGCCTTTTGTCTTCTGGGTCATGATGAATCCAGAAGTCGTCTTCAGTGGCAATTTCAATTGGCGCGCATCTTCCTAGTGTTAAAAACTATTACTGATTGCTGCTATATAGGTAACTAGGAGGTAGCACTCATGACTAACGAACGCTAATACTCAAGGACATCAAAGAGTGAACTGGAACTAAGCTCGTTTGCACTACATAGAGTCTGCTACGGAACGCATGCGGAAAAATTCTTCTTCCCAAATTACTAGCGACGCCACGCGGTAGACTTTACTTATCGATAGATCCTGTTACGTGATGAAATACTATTCGGCGATGGTTTAATAAAAACATTTTTCCCTGGCAATGAAATTAACTATTGTTGCGTCACTTCACGAGACAGCATTCAAAAATCAGATTTCAACAATGGTTTTGAATACTTCCGTTACCCATTTTCGTTACGTCGGAACGCGTTACTTTACTGCAGCCGGGAAAGATTCATAGGATCGAAAAACTAATAATTTTCGTATTTCGTGGGGTTTAGAAGATGGCACACACAACACACTCGTTCACTGCAGTAAAAACAAGAGCGTACAGATCGCATCTTAGGCGTTATACCCGGATGCAAATTTATCTAGCAACATAGTTTCGAAGAATGTGAAATTTGTATTAGTTTTATCTGCTCTAGTAGTTCGTAATAGATCTAATTTTATTTCTGTTTTCTCTTTTTCTGACTAAAATAAAGCAAGCGAAAAGCGTAACTTTTGTCATAACGCCTTCGCTCTCTTGTTTGCTCACTTAATAAAATGAACATGTTCCCCTTTTACATCTTCGGTTTCAAACATTCGGCCTTCAAATCAGGCATTGAAATTCGACCCACTTTCAGTCTTAATGAAGAGGCGCATTCCTTCAGTGTAATTTGCATAGCCTTGGAAGGAATCTTCGTCGAGGTCTCTTTTCCCTTTGTTTGCCGGCAGGATTTTTACAATTCTCCATGCTTGTAATTGCGCCGGGAATTTCTTTCGAAACTTCTGAGGCGGGGTCATTCCTGCGTCCTCCAACTGAAAGACGGAATCTCGGGGAGATCACACGTCGCGCCATTAGCCAGCAACCCAAATTCTGATGAACCATTGTCATGCAAAATGCCTCTGTCCGGAAAACACGATTTGTAAGTGCTCGTCCTTTGTACGATGCTTCGGCGAGAGATTCAAACTGCGCTGGGGAAAACCACCAGAACTTCACAGACAGAATTGAGCAGCTTCGTATTGTCACACAGTTAAATGAATAACACTCGAAACGCACGACTTGCTTTCCTTTAAAATTTAATGCTAGAAATTGGTAAAATTCTGTTGCAACTGGAAGCCCAAAAAATTAAAATGCTGCCACTGAAATTTAGAGACTGAATAAACATATATCGGATGGTCAGGGGCGTACATACTACTTTTTTCCGGGAAGGGGCAGAAAATGGAATTTTTTGAAATCCATAAAGTTAAGCGTAGGAAAAATAAAGTATTGTATCTGATGTATGCGTTTTTATTAAATTAAAGCATTTTCCTAATATAAATCACATTTTAACAAAAGTAAAAACTCTCGGGGGCCAAGGTGCCTCCCCACCCTAAATACGCCCTAGTGGGTAGTTATAAAATAACTATCCCTATTCTCGGGTCCCTTGAAAAGGGACAAATAGAGATATCGCGACGAAATTTGGTAGGTAGCAGGGGCGAATCCCGAAGCCTACCTGTAGGCTGGGGGTGCCCTGGTCTAAAGAAAAATCGATAGGCTTTGTGGAAGTGATAGGCACATACATGCTACCATTGCGCGTCCCTTTTTTAGATCGTTTTCTACAAAAAAAGTTGTGTTAAAGTTTTAAGTTAGTGAGAAAAGCTACTTAAAACACTGCACTATTTTCCTGGCCTTCAGCTCCCTGCTTTGCGGGGAACCGAGCACTATTTTCCTGGCCTTCAATTGCCTGCTTTGCGAGGAAACTAGCACTATTTCCCTGCCCTTCAATTGTCTGCTTTGAGGGGAAACGAGCATTATTTCCCTGGCCTTTAATTGCCTGCTTTGAGGGGAAACTAGTACTATTTCCCTGACCTTCAATTACCTGCTTTGCGGGCAAATGAGCGCTATTTCCATGGCCTTCAATTACCTGATTTGCGAGGAAACTAGCACTATTTCCCTGCCATTCAATTGTCTGCTTTGAGGGGAAACGAGCACTATTTCCCTGGCCTTCAATTGTCTGCTTTGAGTGGTAACGAGCACTATTTCCCTGGCCTTCAGTTGCCTGCTTTGCGGGAAAACGAGCATTATTTCCCTGGCCTTCAATTGCCTGCTTTGAGTGGAAACTAGAACTATTTCCCTGGCCTTCAATTACCTGCTTTGCGGGCAAACGAGCATTTTCCCCTGGCTTTCAATTGCATGCTTTGCAAGGAAACTAGCACTATTTCCCTGGCCTTCAAATTGCCTGCTTTGCGGGGAAACAAGCATTATTTCCCTGACCTTCAATTACCTGCTTTGCTAGCAAACGAGCGCTATTTTCCTGGCCTTCAATTGCCTGCTTTGCGAGGAAACTAGCACTATTTCCCTGCCCTTCAATTGTCTGCTTTGAGGGGAAACGAGCATTATTTCCCTGGCCTTTAATTGCCTGCTTTGAGGGGAAACTAGTACTATTTCCCTGACCTTCAATTACCTGCTTTGCGGGCAAATGAGCGCTATTTCCATGGCCTTCAATTACCTGATTTGCGAGGAAACTAGCACTATTTCCCTGCCATTCAATTGTCTGCTTTGAGGGGAAACGAGCACTATTTCCCTGGCCTTCAATTGTCTACTTTGAGTGGTAACGAGCACTATTTCCCTGGCCTTCAGTTGCCTGTTTTGCGGGAAAACGAGCATTATTTCCCTGGCCTTCAATTGCCTGCTTTGAGTGGAAACTAGAACTATTTCCCTGGCCTTCAATTACCTGCTTTGCGGGCAAACGAGCATTTTCCCCTGGCTTTCAATTGCATGCTTTGCAAGGAAACTAGCACTATTTCCCTGGCCTTCAATTGCCTGCTTTGCGGAGAAACAAGTATTATTTCCCTGACCTTCAATTACCTGCTTTGCTGGCAAACGAGCGCTATTTTCCTGGCCTTCAATTGCCTGCTTTGCGAGGAAACTAGCACTACTTCCCTGCCCTTCAGTTGCCTGCTTTGCGGAGGAATGAGCACCGTGCTTTTCAAAATTTCAAGTCCAGATAGAATCTTGGTAAACATTTTGAGCATTTCTGTTCTGGTGGCTTAAATTAATAGAAACAATCCCAGCTTGAATAATTCCTAAGCAATACCACCAGGAATTCCTCTTTAAAAAATTCGGATATTCTTTCCCAATGCGCAAACCTCATTCTTCCTTTTGAAAGGAACTTGCATTTGCTTCACTTCATCAAGTCATTCCTCCACCCTATTCATTGTCTTACTGACGATTTCCTTTCGAAAATTCGTGGAAATATTAAAGTACACCCATTACTTTTCATGATCAGTCAAAATTTCTTTTCCCTTCAGCTCTCAGCTTCCTCCTTTTATGAAACATTTTTTTTTCTTTCTTTGTGTTATCTCTCTCTCACACACACACACGCACACTATATCTAGAGCAGAACAGTCTGTCTCCAAATTCACAGCAAATTGTAATCGTTATAAAAAACTTCTACGATCTGTGCATTTATCACCATAATTTTACAAAAATGAATTCAATGATTATTTATAATCTTGGCCATTTAAAAATTAAAACTGTTTCAGTGGGTTGAACGGCCCTGTTGCCACCCCACCCCCTCCTCCTGTGAATTCGCTACTAGTAGATGGTAAAACGATTTAGGGGAAGAAAAATTAGTTCGAAATTGCGTCGCTAGAGTATTGCTGCATATGCAAGGGACAAACACGCATGTGAATTTACTGATTAATTATTGACAGCACAAATGCTTCAAGACAATATCTCAATATTCAGCCAATACCCAATATGCTGGCAATCAGAATTTCCAAAAACATCGTGGAAGAAGTTAGTTTCCAGAGCCGACATGGCAAGCTGCGACGCATTCTCATACAGCAGTACCAGAGGAATTGCTCAGTTGAATATTCAGCATGAACGCATAATTTCCTGCGGAGGCCTTCTCAACTAATCTTTCTCCTTGTGATTTCTGGCTCTGGTGATACCTGAAATAGTTTATAGGAGAGAATGTATATCGTCAACCATTATCAATTCACTGCTGGATGAAGTTCTCCAAGTTTCTTCCACAACTGTCTTGAGCCGGTTTCTTCCACAACTGTCTTGAGCCTGTTTCTTCCACAACTGTCTTGAGCCTGTGTCATTCATGTTACTCCGGCATGCTTTCGAATTTCATATATCTTCCATGTGGTCGTCTTCTGGGCCTTTTTCTAAGTCCTTCGGAATCTAGAAAATTTCGGTT
Source organism: Macrothele yani (assembly GCA_039090855.1). Classification (NCBI taxonomy): domain Eukaryota; kingdom Metazoa; phylum Arthropoda; class Arachnida; order Araneae; family Macrothelidae; genus Macrothele; species Macrothele yani. The sequence goes on from CM077005.1 coordinate 28,314,791, forward strand.
GTCCATCGGTGGTCCGTTCGTCTGGCAACATATTACCGGTTATCTGGTTATACTTAGCATTCTGCCTTCATGTCACACCCGCCGCTGCCTCGGCCAGGTACGTTCTAACTGCCGGAGACTGAGGGTCAAGTTTGAAATTATGGAAGCATTTTTGGTGCGGTCGGGGGTTAGCCTTAACTCACCACGCTAGCCAAGCGAGTTGGTGAGTGTGAGATAGCATTTCCTCTAATCCCGGTGGTATAGTTATACGGCTATTTGGCGGTTGTCAGTGCCTCTTTAGATGTGTGTGTATATACTGTATATATAAAGGGTGCATAGGAAAATCCCTTTAGCTTGGAATAACTTGCAAACATAGAGAGAGGTACAGTTATGCAAGTGAGATAACGGTATAGTAAAGCAACTACGCCCGATCGAATGCAACCAATAGCAGCGCCTCTAGTGGCGAAATGCGGAAGTTAGCTATTGCAAATCGAAAACGAAAAGAGATAGAGCAAAATTTCCAATTACAAAGTTGTAAAGCAGTAATTAATTAATAAAACACTTGTTTCACACGGATAAAATAAATTGTCGCCTGAAATCCCTACAATGTCCGAAATCGACGCGCGACGATTCGAACCTGCATATTCACATTTCGCAAATGTAGCCGTATGCAAATGCAGATTGTGACGTTGTACCGTACCTACGATATAAAAACCAGTAGCAGGATGTACCCTGATCAGAAGTTTAGGTATACGTACACTGTGTGAGAATGGCGAGCTTGGATTTCTGGGGTTACGTAAAAAATCAGGTTTATGCAACAGCGCCTACAAGTCTGTTGGATCTACGATGTCGTGTTACAGATGCTTGCAATAGTGTGACACCTTCCATGCTAAGGAATGTGCATGCAGTGTTACTTTCACGAATACAAATGTGTATCGTGGGCAATGGCGAACTCTACGAACATACTCGACATTAACTTTTTATCACCGTGCGTCATTTTGCCTTTTTTGTTTTTGTTTTGTCTGACGTCATTAAACTGTATTGGTATAAATACGCATTTATGCAATAAATTGTGTGTGGTTGCTCATAACTATGCCTGTTCCCTTCAAACGTTCACACAAAATGTCGCGCATCGATTTCGGACATTTTAGGGTATTCAGGCGACAATTTATCTTATCCGTGTGAAACAAATGTCGTTTTGTACTAATTAATTGATGCTCTACAACTCTGTATTTGGAAATTTTGCTCTTTCTCTTTTCGTTTTCGATTTGCAATGGCTAACTTCCGCATTTCGCCACTAGGGGCGCTGCTATTAGTTGCATTCGATCGGGCGTAGTCGCTTTACTATACCGTTATCTCACTTGCATAACTGTACCTCTCTCCGTTCACAAGTTATTCCAGGCAAAAGGGACTTTCCTATGCACCCTGTATATACACGACATGCTGCAAGCAGCCGTGTAACAAGCCGCTCTTCGTTTGCATCATGCCATATCTTGTGATGATGCGCAGATTTTGCCCTGTAACGTTTGTGCTGCCAATAAACAGTAAATTCAGGTAAGTGTGTCCTTTCCTTGCGTCCAGAGCGCCACTGTTCTTCTAGCGGAGCAGCTTTGTACTTTTTTTTTTTCCGGTAAATCATAAAACCAGATGGAACTTTTTTAAAACTAGAACAAAATACTCAAAAGACCAGAAGAAACTTTCCAGGAAATTTGAATTGATGTACAGTATCTACCAGTAGTGTAGCCAGAAATTCCTTAAGGGGAAAGGGGGTCCACGGATTTGGTTCATTGGTGAAAGCCTCACGGGGAAAAAAAATATTTCCAAGCGGGAATTAGCCCCAAATCTTTAAAAGGCAAAATGATAAAAAAATTGATTTAATTTCGCACTCAATCTCTCTCAAGAGAAGATAGGGAGGGGGTGATTGAGTACAAAATTAAAGCAATATTTTTGAGGGAATTTTTTCTGTTATTCACGAACCATTTTCCGTAAATTAACAAAGCGATACCTTTTCCGTGAAATGACGGGGAAAATATTAAATTTCACGGATCTTCCGTACTCCATGGAAATCTGGAATTTTAAGATACCGTTCCGCAATGGTTACGAAAAAGGTGAACGATTTTTTCGTTAATATTTCGTATATTAACTAAAACATTCTGTTCACTTTTTTCGTAACCATGCGACGGAAATTTTTCGGTAACGGGACCAATTCGCGGGAATATACTCTAGGTTTGATGAACTATTATATTTCAGTCGTCTGTCAGATGACATGATTTTGCATTTCCGTAGCGAGATCAGATATTGTGGATAGCATATCGCGTTAGATTTTGTTACAGTGGCATCGGATATTTATTTCCCTCTTTTGGTGCACCAGCTAAAACATATTGTGTTACTCTAAGAAACGTGGTACTTACATTTTTTTACGGGTGTTTGCAGGACGTCTATGAATCACACTGTGGAGTTTAAGGGGACTAGGGATGTTTCACATTTCAAAACATGGCTTGCGTTTAATTGTTTATAACAAGGCCGCGAATAAATATAAAACGGTTTGTCTTTGTAATTGTATTTAGTATAAAATGATAAAATAAGCAAATGTCGGGGTATTTATTCCCAGGGGAATAACATTGGCGCTCCAACGTAATCAGGCAAACTATGTAAAATCCGATTTTACCACGATTACAGTCGAATGGATGAAGACTTCGGGAAATTCCAGGGATATTTCTTCTTCTTAGGCTTCCTTCTATTGATTATACCTGAAAAATTGAAAATGAAAGCAAAATGCAAAAAGTGGCGTCCAGATAACGAAAAATGTGAGTTATTCGTTATTATAAAATGATGAAGACATTTTTATTCAATAAGATGTCAGGTATAATTAATGCGTCATCGTGTTTTATAACTCCGGTATAAATTTCAAGTTGATATCTCCAGCGGTTTTCGAGATATCGTGGTAAAATCGCCAAAACATGTAGTTTCGAGGAAATCGCGTTCAAATATTCGGTACAATATTTATGTTAGAACTGTCGTACTTACGCGTTAAAAGAATCCTGCACTATAGAATGCCGTTTCTGCCCTATAGAATTCTGGCACTTTGGTTGAAAGCCTACAGGACCGTTCTATTCTACTAGGGTAAGGGCGTTAGCCATGGCTGCGCGACTACCCGGCCGCGCGCCATATCACGTTTTATGATCCCCTTACCACGAATTTGTGAAATTTTCGAAAATTCAAACTGGATGATATTCTTAAAGGATTTCACTATCGAAATATGCAAAAAAACTCGAAATCGGTTTTTCCGATATTTCAAACCTCCCTAGACCCCTTTAAGAGGAAAGCTAGTTTAGCTTACAAGAGTGAATTTTGCATTCAGAAATTTTGTGAAATAATACTGTGAAGCAATGCATTTCACCCATCCATAAACAAAATTCAAAGTCATTGCCGTTTTAAAAAGATCGCAAGTTCCAAAATATTTCGTTGCAGGCCACGAATTGCCTAGTGGTCAACGTTAGTGACTGCCACGGAGAAACGTCAGGTTCGATCCGAGGCAGGTGCGAATGCTCGAACTACTAAATATCCGCTGTTCGTAGGATGGGCATGTTAAGCTTTCGGACCCCGGAAATAAATAAGGGTATCTTCCTCCCCATTTCTACCTCGCCTCCGTGTCACTTTCCTATCGGGCGCTCTAGCCCAAATCTCCTAGCTTCCTATTTTTAAGGGTTGATTAAGACTTATGGTCAGACACTCCCTTTTAAAATTCTTTACATATGATCTGAAGTATTCAGTTGCTTCTAAAACTCGCGATGAAAAAAAAATATGCAATTTGTAGTAAAGTCATCCTACAAAAAAATTACAAACCTATTCATAAAAATAAGCTCCAACAGAAAATAAAATGACTAATTCACACGCGTTAACAGCGAAAAACCTTTCACAATCGCGCGATACAAGCTCTACCTTATAGTTGGCTGCGCGTTACGTATCTTTTTGGCTCAATCGGTAGCGCGCGTGGTTGTCTTAAAACCTCAGTTCAAACCCCACCAGGGACAAAGCGAAAAGATTAGTAATATTCGTGCGTTAAGATAGTAGAATCTCTGTTTGAAGGGCTCAAATACTCGAAATTAAAATTCTTGTGAAATTTATGTATAAATACAGTAAAATCCGAAACGAACTTTTCTGAAACAAACGGAATTTACTGAATTACTTTCCTGAAACAAAGTACGACAAATCTGTAAAACCACTGGTTAGAAGAAACGGAAACTTTTAAAAACGGAAAACCCTTTCCCGATAGTACACTTTTGGAACCACCATTTTTAGAAGAACGACCTTCGAATTTCATCATCTGTTAAATACTGTAGTTGTAGTAGGGTGGTGGTTTCAATATGTATATATGCAAATTAAAGTGACACTAATTTCATTTTTTAAATAAATTATGTTTATATGGTACTAACGCACTCTACAACTCATGTGTTAAGTAATATTGATTATTTTTAAAAAATTGAATCCACACCACTTAGTTTTTACAGTGAAGGTGGTTAAAAGTGATTAAAGGGAGGGTTAAGAAAAGCCTTTTTTTTTTTTTAGAAGATATTTGAATTGAATTTTTGTAGCTCTGGGTAGCTTAACTTTTGAATTCCATAGTTGTCAGCTCTACTCGTGTTCATGCCTCCACAACCTACTTCCGGCTTTGGGAGTAACGATTATCTATTTAAATTCTCCTTTTAATCCAATTTTGAAACTCCCGATATTGTGAGTGACCTATTCGCAGCACAACATTCCACATGAAAGGATAAACACATGAAAATGTTTATAAAAGCAAAATTAAACAACGTTTAATTTTGCTCTTATAAACACCGTACTTCTTGCAGTGGAACCCGTTTTATCTATAAAAAAGCATACATGATCTCTATTTTAAGACAAGCCGCAATGATAACATTAAATCAAAACACATACATGTGTGTTCAGAGAGAACTCACCAATCCAACTTACTTTCTTCAGCAGTAGACATATTTGAAGTTGCGTTAGATGAAGAGAACACGATATTTAGGCGAAGGAAACTTTTCATGCTTTTAATTTTATTCAAGGACCAATTTAAAACACTTTTTTAAAGTAGTGAAGGTTCCCTGAAATGCTTGGGTTGCAGAAAAGCGCTGGAATTTTGAGCTCTGAGACCATAGTTCGAGCTAATGAAAGAAAATTAAAATCGCATTTGTCGTTTCACAAACTGAGTCGAAGTAAGAATATTAAAAGCTCCTTTAAGGGTAGAAATAGAGCAGAAGAAGAAACCTGAAGAATCAATCTTTTGGATGTATGAAATGACAGACCTATTCGACTGAGATACGTCAAACAGAAGAGGACAAGAATAACTAAAATAAACTGCGGCGGAAAAAGAAAGTATACTGATGAAATTTCAATTGAATCCGACAACAATCAAGCTCAGCCTGAAGAAAAGGAATAAGCAGATCAGAATATTGAGGTAAATGAGATTCAATCAGTTGACTTCAGCAATTCATTTATCTGGACGAATTTAAGTGAATCAACAAAGTATTGAAAATGCGCTGAACAACCATTTTGCGAGTCATTCACAAAACAAACGAACAAAAAAGTTTTTTTAGTAAAGGATTGTTTATAAGGAACTTTTAAGTAGACAAAGACATATCCCCTTCATTTCTATTCGTCTTAAGAATTAGATATTTTTTTATTTGCGTTTTTTATATGGAGAAGGGGAAAACAATGAAATCATCGCTCTTACAAATCAGAAGACACGACTCAACGATATGAAAGATATATATCTGCTCCTCCGGGCAATCACGGGATAGGATTCTTAACCTCCAGATTTGCTAAACATGAATGCCGGCTGCTTCGACTAGCGAATCCTGTGATTGTTATATTCAAAATAATCGGAAACTTGAGACTCAGTTGTTCTGTGTGGAGTAGAGGTTAGCATACCCGGGCGTTATCTGGGAGAAGCAGGTTCGATTCCCGTTTCAGGACGACAAAATTTTCAAGTTTTCGGATATTATCTAATTTACCATCCTTGTCATGTATTTTCACCAAAACTCGGAGTGTCATCTTCACAATTTTTATAGTACACACTGTGGAGAACGTTTTATTGATAAGCTGTAGCCCCATCTCGGGCTTTCAGAACTGAGGCAAATCCACTTAGAATAGACTTTAGTCTTGCACATACGATAATGTAATTTGGGTAAATTCTTTCTGTAAAACACGTCCCAAATGTGCTAGTGATGGTGGAAAGTGTGATCTGACCTTTCACTCCAGATATCGCCACAAATGTTCAATTATATTGAAATCTAGAGATTGAGGTGGCCAAGGTAACTGCTGTAACTGATCCTAATACTCTGCAAACAACAACTTGACACGTTTTGCACAACGCACAGGTGATTTACCTGCTTGAAACCAGGTATGGTTATTAGGGATTAACGCCTGCAGCATAAAGTGCAGGTGGTCACCAAGAATGGATCCGTACGTTGCAGATGTGACACGACCCTGCAGAATAACCAGTCGCCACAAGGAATGCCATGATAAGGCACCCCACAGTATCCTCTGCGCTTCTCAGTTGGAACCAAACAGTCGGGGTGTTATGTTTCTGCAGGTTTTCGCCGAACGTACACTCTAAGAGTGGTGGGGGAAACGTAAAGCACGGTGCATCAAGTTGCAGTCTTTAGCATCCCAGTTTTTATGTGCTTTACATCACCTTACATGTTTTGTTGCATTGACGTTAGTAATCAGAGGTTTGTGGACTGCATCAGGGCCATAAATACCGCCATAATGGTGTTCCGGACGAACTGTTATGATTACAACGGGATCATTCAGACTGGCCTTCAACTCTACTGCTTTTTGCCGTGCCCTGGCCTTGTTCGTCCGTTACGCAATCCGTGACAACTTTGTATGTCGTATACAATTTTGCACACTTAAAGGCAGTGGAGTGACCCTTTCGATAGGAGCTCAATCCTCGATACAGGTCCTCGTGTTATACCTACAATTTCGGCCGGTCTAGTGACTGAAACTTCCGCAAAACGCGCAGCACATGCCTTTTCTGAGGTCATTGGGATCTGACTTTATCCACAAATACTCCACAATAGCTGTTTCACCTGCGACTGTGGCACATGATAGCTGGCACACTAAACCCTTTTTGTTTTCTTTTTTTTTTTTTTTTGATTGGAGGTTTAACGACCACCATGAGCAACTCTGTGGGCTATAAGTCGCCCGTTCCTAATTTAGGGCCACTGGTTCCAGGGAACGGAGAAAGCCAGTGCCGTAGGACAAACAACATCCATGCCTCACCGGGATTAGAACCCGGAACCCTTTCGGACGAACGATCAAAAGCTATCGCTTAGACCACTGCGCCACCCGGGCGGCACATCGCGGATGACGACATCCTTATGATTTACATACGGATCATTGCACGTAATCCAGTCGTAGTCTGTGTTTCAAATATTTTGATAAACGATTGTATATGATTGTTCAAGATCAGCATTTTATTGAGAATATCTGTTTCCTGCCGGAGCAAGAAGAAGCCTCATTTAGGTCAAACATAAACAGAAACGTATTAATGATGATCCTACGAAAGATACTTTCCTTTTTCGGCCAAAAATAGAAAAAATTACTAACATGCGAATTTCCTGTTTTTAGTTACAAAAAAATTTTCGATATCAGTTTTCAAGTGACGTAACTTAGTGGTCTATAGATGATGTTATGAGCATCAATTTTATGAACATTTAGAGAATATTTTTCAAGTCCAGACGACAAAATTTGTTTGTTTGGGGGGGGGGGGCCTTAGCGACCGCCGTGAGCAACTCGACGGGCTGTAAGCAGTTGCCCAGCTCTAATTTAAGGCCTAGGGAAGAGATAAAAAGCCAGTGACGTAAGACAAACAACATCCATGCCTCTCGGGATTCGAACCCGGACACATCTGAGACAAACTTTCAGACGCCAGCTGTTAGACCACTGCAACTTTATTGCATATGGATATAGAAATTCTCACTACAGATACAGGGACACTCCATTTGTAAGGTAAACTGCGCCGAGGAAAGCTGGAAAATAAATTTTAAGGATAGATCTATTTCACGTTTACGTTGTAGACAGTTTTTTTAATCCTCCTTCATCAAACGAGAAAAATAAGTACGAAAGAAAGAATGGCTGGACTTAAAATTTTTGAAATCCCATTTTGTTCACAAGCGGTGATTGGGGGTGGAGGAGGAGTTTCAAAAGAAGAGGCAGCCCATTTTTTAAATCCTGTGAACCAAGAAAAGCAGTTCAAAAGGAAGGACAAACTAGTTTTGAAATCCCCTTCCGCAAAAGGAAAAAAAAATTCGAAAAGGACGGATGGACAAACACTGTTTTTAACCCCATTTCTGCCGGCGGGGAATAAAGAGCAAACCATTTTCGACGTCCTGTTCTGCAAACGGGGAAAAAGTTCAAAAGAGAGGACACCCTTAAGCTTTAAATTTAGGTCTCCGTTTTGCAGACAGGATAAAGGTAGAAAAGAGTACAAACCAGTTTTAAAATCCTTCTGCGAACGGCGAAATCGGGGCTACAGTTAGGGGATAGGACCAGTGCGTAAGACAAACGCTATCCAAATCCATTCTCATCCGGGTTTCGTGCCCGAACCCATCTCGGAAGAATGATCAGAAGCCATCGTTTAAATCAATGCGCCATCGGGGAAACTTTGGATCCATTCGAAAGCTATCTATTGGAATAGCTCCCCTAAACCAATACAGTTGAAGAGTTTACGCGGAGTGTTTGATTCATGATTAATTTCGGGCGTAACATCCGCACTACTGCAAAATATCTATTTTTTTATTATTAATCTTGTTCTTAGTACTCCAATACTAATCTGTGCCCGTACTACCCTTACAACCGGTGACGTATACCTCTATTTTTTTTATTGGAGGTTTAACGACCAACGTGAGCAAATTAAAGGGCTATAACCCAGCAAAAACGGTCTTGCTGGGCCAGCACTGCCATCAATGGCCTCGCACTACGTTGCCGCTGCCGAACCGTCAATAAAATGTCCGGGCGGCCAACATCTGGCCAACAGTTGGCACCCCATCAGTTCTCACATGCCCCAACATGGCCATCAGCTGTCCATCACAGGCAGTAGCTGCCACAAGTGGACCTTCAGCGGCCCTGCAAGCACGTGCCAGAAATGATGGCTAGCCTAATGTGGTCCGCTAGTTTGCCGGTAGTGGCAGCCGGCAACCACGTAACGTATCTGGTGGCTTGCCGAATCTTGTCCGCCAATTTCCCAGTAGTAGCCATAAAAAAAAATAAGAAAATCAAGGATAACCGCAGTTCCTCAAAGCTACAACTTTTTTTTCTACCCTTACGAAACTTGGGAATTTTAGCACTGCGCTGGGGAAATTTTCTCAACAGACCGGAAAAACGCCCGTGTGAATCTGAGTGGATATGAACCAGGACCGTTTGCGTGGGAGTTCACTCTCTACCGACTGGAATAATTTTCCACGCATGCGCGTGTGCTTAAAGCTGTCTGTTTCGTGCCGACTACAGTCTTGTGACGATTATATAATTTAAGATAATACAAAGTAGTTTGTCACAAATATTTATTATTTGAAGTTCACCATGGTTTCGCTGGGTATTGACCTAACTTCATCAGGACGAATAGCACGTAAATATTCAAATTGTATATGATATCATAAATGGTGTTTACAGTCACTAGTTTTGGTTAGTTGCTTCCACGCGATTGATAGAAAGTGGGGTGGATACCACATTTTTAACAAATTGCGAAGACTCCTGACATATATGGAAAGCTTCCAAAATATCAAGTTTGGTGGTTGAATCTGGCTATAGGTTTGCTTCTTCAAAGAGAAATGTATGGTCCCTTTCGTAACAGTGTTCAGCCATTGAGGACTTCTTTAGGCCACAGTTCCGAATGTAGGTTTTGTGCTCCTTCAATCGTATTTAGGACAAACCCGTAGAGCCTTGCGTTTTCGATTGAAGCAGCACAAAACCTGCATTCGAAACTGTAACCTAAAGAAGTCATCGATGGCTAAACACTGTTACGAAAGGGGCCATAAATTTATCTTTGAAGAAGCAAACTTATAGCCAGATTCAACCACCAAACTTGATATTTTGGAAGCTTTCCATTATATATATCAGGAGTCTTCGCAACTTGTTAAGGATATGGCATCCACCCCACTTCTATCAAGCGAGTGGAAGCAACTAACTAAAACCAGTTACTGTAAACACCATTTATGATATCATATACACTGAAGTGCCAGAAACACTGGTACAGAAGAGCTTATGCAAAATACACTGCTGGCCACCCAAAATGCAACACCAAGAAGAAAGCATCCGATTGGCCTAAAATTCGCAGCATGCGTGGCCCGCGCGAGGACATGCAAACGATTAGCATTGCAGGGCATATGCAAATCATGTGCGCCCGACACGCCACCGAGAAGCACTATAAGAAGGATGCACAGAAGGCGGGGTGTAAGTAGTGGAAGTGTGTTGTGCTGCCGGACCTGTGCGTGGGAAGCTTCCTGATGCTTCGTCGCAGAACACGGCAGTCATTCCAGCACGTTTCGCAGTTCGACAGAGGACGAATAGTGGCTTATCGCGACAGCGGTTTATCGTACCGAGACATTGGCGCCTGTGTGGGACGACATCCAGCCACAGTGAGGCGAGTATGGATTCGATGGGTGCAGGAAGGACGGACGGACGTGAGCGATTGCCACAGCCGCGGCACACCACCAAACGAGAGGACCGGCATGTTGTGCGGCGGGCATTGACGGCTCGCACCGCCACATCACGAACGTTAGCGCACGAATTAGGGTGTGTTGCGCAACAACCTGTGTCAGCACGAACCGTTCTACGTCGTCTGCAGGAGCGGGGTCTTGTCGCACAACGCACATTGCTCCGATTACCATTGACGTTACACCACCGGCAAGTGCGGCGACAGTGGGCCGTTGAACGCCGCATCTGAACTACGGAATGGCGCGACATTGTCTTGGACGAATCCCGCTTCTGCCTGCAACATCACGATGGTCGGATCCGCGCGTGGCGGCACCGCGGCGAGAGAAAGTATGACGCCTGTATTATGCATAGCCATACCGGTTTGTCCCCTGGCGTTATGGTTTGGGGCGCAATTGGATATAACACCTGGACCCCTCTGGTACGCATCGCCGGTACACTCAACAGCAACCGCTACATGTCCAACGTTTTGGAGCCTGTTGTCCTCCCTTACCTGCAGGACCTTCCAGGGGCCACGTTTCAACAGGACAATGCGCGCCCGCACGTGGCACGAATCGTGCAACAATTCTTTACGGCCCACCAGGTGTCACTGCTGCGGTAGCCCGCCTGTTCTCCCGATATGTCGCCTATCGAACACGTCTGGTCGCTGATCAGCAACCGAGTGGCCCGGCAAGCTCCACCCGCGGCTATGCCTGATGAACTGTGGCAACGCGTGTAAGCAGCCTGGACCGACATACCCCAAGTCCACATCCAAAGCCGCTTTCGTTCGATGCCGCGGCGTGTAGCGGCCGTTATTGCCAGCCATGGGGGCCACACGAGCTATTGATGTCAGCATGTTCCGCAAGTCACGTGGGCCTGTAAGCTCGATCGTTTCATCTTTGTATCTGTTGTTATGTGTCCAGTAAATCTGGCTTTGCTATCTCGTGTCCTTCTTGGTGTTGCATTTTGGGTGGCCAGCAGTGTACATAGCAACGTCATCTATGCGCGTACTTTGTTACGTCCGGCAGTGCGTATATAAAGCGATTGACATCCTTACCAGCTAGCTGTCAGAGCTGTTTTCGGCATGAGAATGACAAGTAATAACGATTTAAGCGATTTTCAACGCGGTGCCATAGTTGGTGCTCGTGAAATGGGCCATAGTATTTCGGAGGTAGAAATGAAGTTCGGATTTTCACGGACGACCATTGCAAGGTTGTACCGTAACTACAAGAATTCCGGCAAAGCCTCCAACCTACGATACCAGTGTGGCTGTAAAAAGACATTGGGTGAACGTGACCATCGTGGCTGTCAAGAATCTTTTCACGCGATAGGCATGCAACACTCTCGCAGGTATCATTGGAATTCAATGCTGGAGCTTCAACAAGTAACAGCGTTCGGACTGTGCAATGTACCCTGCACGATATGGGCTTTGGAAGCCGACGCCCAACTCGAGTCCCCTTGATAGGTGCACGACACAGAGCTATGCGCCTCGCTTGGGCACGGCAACACCGCCACTGAACACTTGATGACTGGAAACAAGTAGCCTGGTCTGACGAGTCGCGTTCCCAACTGTATCGGCAGATGGAAGGATTCGTGTGTGGCACAAACCCCATGAAGCCATGAATCCCGCCTGTCAAGAGGGAACTGTACCGGCTTGTAGGGTGTCCGTAATGGTATGGAATGTGTTTAGCTATGTACTTCACGCGGACCCCTGGTACGTCTACAAAAGTGTGTGACCGGCCAAAGCTATGTGCGCATCCTTCCTGACGAGGTACACTCGTTCATGTCCTGCATTCATGCTGATGGGTTGGGCCTGTTCCAACAGGACAATGAACCTCCACACAAGTCTCGTGACGCTACATTATGGTTAGAGGAGCATTCATCTAAGTTTAAGGTGTTGCCATTCCCACCCAAGTCCTCAGATATGAACGTGATAGAACACATTTAGGATGTCATGCAACGCGCTATCGAACACAGACCTCGGAATACACTCGAATTGTGGAACGCTCTGCAGGAAGTATGGTTTGCATTGCCTACAGCATATTTCCAGAAGTTAGTGGAGTCCATGCCACGTCGTATTTCTGCAGTGCTGCGTTCTCGTGGGGGACCTACCAAGTATTAGACTGGTGTACAAGTTTTTCTGGCATTTCAGTGTAAAATTTGAATATTTACTTGCCATTCGCTCTGATGAAGCTAGATCAATACCCACCGAAACACCACGGTCGACTTGAAAAAATAAATATTTGTGTCAAACTGCGTTGTATTATCTGAATGTATATATAGTCTCCTCTCCAATTAGTGCACCTGCTCTTGTATATCGTGTTACCCGTAAGAAGCCAGGTACTTGACGTGTCCTACGGATCAGAGTATGACGTGTATGTGTCATACACTCATCATAAAAAAAAATAGTTGCACCCAGAAGGAAGGAGCCGACAGGAATGATACTTGGTATGTAGGTTTGACTTCGTGAGACATACAAATGATTCAGGTGTTACGCCCGGCCGCACAATATGACGCAAGCAAGGAGGGGTCGTAGCGCTGTACCTGACCGGCTATATAAGGTAGTCTCGTTGCGCTTGCTTACCATTCTGACTCGTGCTGTTGTGTTTGTTACATTCTTTACAAGTGAAGTATGCCTAGGAGAAACGTTCGGAAGCAGTTCGAGCAGTTGGAGGAATTCGAGAGGGGGTAGCGTCGTCGTGCTGCGGGAAATGGGATGGTGTTATCGCTGCCTTACCGGTCGTGTGGATATTACCAGAGCACGCCGTTGGTTGAACAAGGTGTACGTAGCAGCAACAGGAAGGGTCTGAGAGACCTAGATCAACCATGGAAAGAGGACCGACGGGTTGCCCGACATACGTGGAGTGACCCAACAGCCACGATTGCGGATATTCAGCGAGAAGAGGTACCCTCCATGCATCGTCCGATTAGTGTCAGCATCGTTGGACGGCTGCAGGACGTAGGACTAAACGCACGCAGAGCGTTACGACGACTGCCTTTAACACCAACACATCGTCGCCAAAGACTGCAATGGTGTCGTGCCAGACTGTCATAGAGTCACTCAGAATGGCAGCTGGTGATTTTCAGTGACGAGTCCCGCTTTTGTCTTGGAGGATACGACCAACGAATGAGTCTGTGGAGGCACCGTGGTCAGCGCCTAGATAAACTGTTTGTTGTCGAGCGTCACACATTCAGAAGGCTTGATGTCATGGTGTGGGGTGCAATTGCTTACGATGTCAGATCACCTTTTGTGTTCATTACAGGCACCTTGACATCCCAACGTTACGTTAATAAGGTCCTGCAACCAGTGGCCCTACCTTTTCGGAACGCTCACTACGGTGCGATTTCCCAACAGGGCAACGCTCGTCCGCATACTGCTGCTGTCTTGAGAGCTTGCCTTCAAGGCACTGACACTACTATGTCCAGCCGCATCGCCAGACATATCGCCTATTGAAAATGTGTGGGATGCTATTATAAGTGCTATCCACACCCCACCCTTACCGCACAATCTGCAGGAACTGCGTGAAAAAATCCAGGCCGCATGGGATGGCGAGATGGCTTATCGCAGGACACCATTAAGAACCGGTATAACTCCATGCCGAAACGTCTGGCACGCTATGAGAGCAAACATGGCGGCCGACGCCATACTGAGAGACACTATTTATAGGTGTGTAGCTCAATAATTATTGCCCTCAAATGATCATATGTAGAGGATTTTAGGAAGGGAGTATCTGACACCAGGTCTTAAACAACCCTTAGAAATAGGAAGCTAGGAGATTTGGGCTAGAGGGCCCGATAGGAAAGTGACACGGAAGCGAAGTCGAAAGGGGGAGGAAGACGCCCTTATTTATTACCGGGGGCCAGTACCCGGGGTCCGACGGCTTAATGTGCCCATCCGAAGCACGGCGGATATTTAGTGGATCGAGCGTTCGAACCTGAAGCCCTTCCTGTGGCAGTCACGAACGTTGCCCACTAGGCCCCCGCGGCTCTATAAATATTGTCCATATCATTCTCAATGTTTATTTATTGTTCTGGGTAACCTTTACCATCCTCCCGAATAGCATTGCAATCCGACACATCCTTCTGCGTGGAACCATTTTTGTTTCTTATGATGAGGGTACATGTGATCGACGAATACGTTTTGTCACAGTATTAGTTCCCATCTTGATACAAGCCAACGTGCATCGATGGGTTATATATTGATGGTTCCGTGAATAGGAAAAAATGAAGGAAATAATTATACCAAAGCCTCATTGTACAGTTATTGTACCTTAATTTGTCACTTAAAATGAAACTATCGAAAGTAAAACTTCTGCACCCCCCCCCCCCAAAGAATCCAATGGGCTCGGTGGCTTTCGCAGGATGGTCCTGAGGTAAACTAGCGACTCCCGTAAATAATTCTGAAGATAGTTTGAATAATTTGCTTTCTATTTGGGGGGGGGGGGTACGACCACCATAAGCAAATCGACGGGTTACAAGCAGTAGCTTGTCCCTGATTTAGAGTTCCTGGTTCCAGGGAAGGGAGAGAGCCCTTGCCGTAAGGAAAACACAACGTCCTTGCCTGGCGGAATTCGAAACTGGACCCATCTCGGTCCTCGGATGAATGATCAGAAGCTAGCGCTTAGACCACTGCGCCACCAGGACGATCTTTCAATTTTAAACCCCCCCCCTCCCTCCCCTCCTTTTTTTTTTGCCATAATTTACAATTCTTAAATTTAGAAGTTATGCTATCCCTTCACTTGATTCAAACGGAATTACAAGAATGTATGAAGGTAATGGAAATTATCCTGGTTCTTTAAACATAGTGTATGAGATGTCTTAAATATGGAAAAATAGGCTGTCTTTAAAGAGAAACTCGGAAGTCTTTCGATCGCAGTCTGTCAGAAACATTCTTGCCAATGTGTTTTACTATGTTTATAAATTCGATGGATATCCGATTTCGAAAATGTCAGCTGTCGCTCTGAACCGCTTAATCATCGGGGGATAACACAGCGATATCCCCGAAGGAAATGTCACGACGCCCGCTCTTGCAAAATCGGCGGACGCGGCGACGTGCTGAGCGTTAGAATTTGCGCTGCTGTGGTGATAGACGAGGCAGAAGCCCTTCGCGTACCTGATAGAAATGGATGTGTCACCCGAACAGTAACTTTTGCGCGGGAATAATAACCTTGATTAAAACGTGCGAACGTGAGAAAACGTTAAATATTACTTTTCTTTCCGTGGGCGAGGGTTAAGGCAAACAGTTAAACAAAAGGGATTGCACGGAAATGAGCGGTGAAATTAAGCACGACATTTGACGAAACATACAAGTTTAGAATGGACGTCTTTCGATGGAATGGATTTTAAGGATACCGGGTGCGTTTGTTGATGAAAACGATACAGAAAATTTAAATTCGAGTTATTTTGGATGGATTGGAGATTTAACGACCACCGTGAGCAACTCAATGGGCTATAAGCAGTCGCCGGTCCCTAATTTAGGGTCACTGGTTCCAGGGAAGGGAGAGAGCCAGTGCAGTAAGACAAACACAACATCCATGCCTCACCGGGATTCGAACCCGGACCCCGTTCGGACGAATGATCAGAGGCCATCGCTTAGACCACTGCGCCGGCTATTCGTTCGTGTTATCACATCTTTCAAAGACAAAATTGGGATCGCTGTGTGCGTCCGCACGTATTTTTATGAAACTGATGGTAAATTAGAACTCTAATGAGATCTTACCCAATGGCGACTAAATCGTGGGGGGTCCGTAGGACATGTAACATCACAGATCAATGGCTGTGTGGGTATGCCCCCCCCCACACACACACACACCACCACCAGTCTCCGTAAGCTAAAGGAATATAGCAAGCATGTTTCTGTTATTTTCTAATGCTTGTCCTAAATTGAACATCGACGTGCTTTAGTAATTTTCTTGATGCCATCAAATCAGTACTTTTTTTGCTACTTAGACATACTCAGCTGTGAGCCCAGAACTTAAGGCTCTACGAGACCCGCCATCTTGTATTACTGCCTTCACTTGTCAACCTACGGGCAAGCGTGTTTCACAAATTGCTCGGGCGAACACCGTTTGTGGCTAACGCAAGATATATGATAAATAAAGTGTTCCCTGGTTTCAGAATTTTTATTCACCTTTCCCTTCAATTTTTATCTGCAGCGAAAGTCGTACCAAGGCGTCTTCCATAGTTTTATTAATTAATAAAAAATACTTAAAGAGTCCAAAATAAAAATCTGAAACCAGGGAACTCTTTATTTATCATATATCTTGCGTTAGCCACAAACGGTGTTCCAAAATGTGCGAAATTGCCCGCGCAATTTGTGAAATACGCTTCCCCTTTGGTTAAGAAGAGAAGGCACAATACAAGATGGCGGGGCCGCCCCGGTGGCGCAGTGGTCTAAGGCGCTGGCCTCTGATCATTCGTCCGTAAGGGGTCCGGGTTCGAGTCCCGGTCAGGCATGGATGTTGTGTTTGTCTCACGGCACTGGCTCTCTCCCTTCCCTGGAACCAGTGACCCTAAATTAGGGACGGGCGACTGCTTATAGCCCATTGAGTTGCTCACGGTGGTCGTTAAACCTCCAATCAAAAAAAAAAAAAAAAAAAAAAAAAAAAAGATGGCGGGTCCCGTACAGCCTTGAAGACAATCTACCACGCGCCTCGTCTATCAGTGTGTCCTTATCTATGCCCATGCCCTCCATGTGTTCATTAATTACCAGGTTGTAAAGGAAGTATCCGGAAAAGAGAGAAGTACGTACTTCAAGCTTCAAAAAATTGTACAAAACGCTTAAATTAATCATTCAGGTAGTTCCCATTGAAACTGATGGCCTTGTTTCATCGATCTACTAGTTGAAATATCCCATCATGATAGAAATTTGGCAAGCAGGAAGTGAAGTCATCCATGGAATGTTTCACATCATCGTAATTAGCAAGGTTTCTCTCAGCGAGAAAATTCGATAAAGACCGGAACAGATGAAAATCGGACGGGGTAAGATCCAGGGAATAAGGAGGGTGTGACAATATTGTCCATTCCAGGTCGTGCAATTCTTGCTGGATCCATAAAGCGACATGTGGTCGAGCGTTATCCTGGTAAAAATGTGAGTGGTATGATTTGTTTGATGGCTTCGGGTGATTAAATAATATTATTTCTGGTTTCCTGTTTCATCATGATTGCTACGATATATTCAAAGTACTCCACTTTATATCACTTACCACATTACCATTTTAAAACATAACACTTTATTATTACACAAAAATAACATGTAGACACGATGAGCTCTTCGCTATGCAACTTCACGACAACCTCTCTCTCTCTCTGCGGAGGAGAACATTGAAATGACGCTCTTACGTCACACACAGTCTGTCGCTATAAAAACAAGCCCGCAGCTGACCGCGATCATATTGCACTGTGACGTTGAGTGAAAATGTCGCGGCGGGAGAGAACTGACTTTGAGAAAGAAAAGATTGGGTGTTATATTAGTGGGTTTTCCATAAGAGAAACCCAGAGGAGTTTAAACACACCCAAGTCAACTATTTTGGATGTACTGAATAAGTGGAAGACACGTGGCGTGCCTGAAGGAGCAAAACGTACCGGCAGACCAAAAGAAATCAGTGATAGAGGACGTCAAAGCCTCAGGAGAGACGTTACAGCTAATCGACGGAGTACTGCACAAGAGCTCAGTGTACAGGTGAGTAAAAATGCTGGAACCTCGGTACGTACACGTACCATTCGCAGAGAATTTCATTCCATGGGTTACCGTGGTCGTGAGGCTGCTCATAAGCCTTTCATCCCACTCGGAATACTACTCGTCGTTTAGCATGGTGCAAAGAACATTTATCGTGGACCGTAGATCAATGGAAACGGGTCCTATGGACTGATGAATCCAGATACACGATCCATCAGTCTGATGGCCGTGTGTGGGCATGGCGGCAAACGGGGGAGCGCTATTTACCGCAGTGAACTGTTCCTACGATCAAGTTTGGAGCTAGCAGTGTACTCGTGTGGTGGTGTTTATAGTGGTATGGTTCCGGCCCATTGGTTATCGTGGACAAACCTGTTAAATAGCAGGTCTACCTCAATATTCTGGGCAATTATACCCTACCAACTCTGTGGCAATACTATGGAACCAAGCCTTGTTGGTACCAGCTGGATAATGCACCGAGCCATAAAGCAAGGTTTCAAAATCGCTTTATTATTATTCATCATACGAAAACATAAGAGGGAGACGTACAGCGTTGGGCGTCTTACTGGGAAATAATACAAACTGTTAAAACATGATGGTATATACACTGCAATGACAATGGGGATGAATAACAAATGCTGCAAGCAAAGCTTATTGAATAAAAATTGCAGAAGTGACAGAGAGAAACACATCGTGTCACATGACATTGGCTGGGCATGATTTACAGGATAACACAGGCGAAACAATAGTGCACAATTAGAAAAAGAACAGCACAAACACCGCCGTGAAGGTAAAACATTACATACATGAGATAAAAACACAGCGTGCAGAATTGTGCAAGTTATTTAACGAGGGCACCAAAGCAACATAATACAGGCGGGGTGAAAGTAATTAATGTACACGAGTAAGCATGAAAATACACTGAGATGACATTAGCATTCACAATTCAACGGTAGCGTGGATTGCACGAGTCGTAGAGTGGAGGAGGGGCACCAGGGTGCCACGGAACTCAGCAAAGGAGGTGTAGAATGTCCTAGGGTACTGATAGGTGTAGCAGTCCAGAATCAACCGCAAACCATGGAGCGGCCGGCGCCCAGGTAGCATAGAAGGTGGCTTCTCGACGACTGGAAGAAGCCGACTGGTACTCCAGGCGGAGTCGAGAAAGCAATCGATCTTGAAAATGGCACAAAAGTGCTGCGCTGGCCTGGTGTAAAGAGACCGGCGAGGAAACGCTGCGGAGTTGTTGAAGGTATACGTAAATAACGTGTTTAACCAGCACGAAAAGATAGGCACATACTGACGGAAGAGGCGTAGGTGGATGATCCCGCAGAAGAAGATGTCTGTAGGCAGTGAACGGAAGATCTTGAGAACAAGAGCGACTGGCAATCCGGAAAGCCTGGTGGAGGAGAGGCATCAGGATGGGACAGTAAAGGTAGACGTGAGAAACGTCTGCCTCCTGTGCGCAGAAGGAGCAGAGAGGGGAAGAGAGAAGGGACATGCGAAAGAGAAAATACGGAACAGGGAGACGATTATGCAAAAAGAGCCAGTGGGTATTAGTTTCAAGAGGGGCGGATAAGGGTGAGCGGGCAGCGGCCCAGACAAGAGGAAGAGAAGCAGGGGGAACCTCCAGAATAGAAAGCGGTGAAGGGGTGGCAAGGTGCACTAGAAAACGATAAAGAGATTTAGAAGAGAGAGAGGAGAGAGGAAGAACCGAGTTTGTGAGTCGGAGGAAAAACGGCAGCGGAAGAGGGGCAGAAAAGACAGAGACGAGACCGGTGGGGGACACAAGATCAGGGAAAAGCGAAAGAAGTGCTGTTAGCAGAGAGTCATAGACCAAATGGGCGGATGGGGATGAGAGAATAGCAGGGGGAGGCCAGAGAAAGGGCGCCAGGATAGATCCGAGTTAGTGAGACTGTTACGGCGTGCTTTGACGATAATTCCCTAGCGTGTGTGGACTGGCCA
This sequence comes from Macrothele yani, assembly GCA_039090855.1. Lineage (NCBI taxonomy): Eukaryota > Metazoa > Arthropoda > Arachnida > Araneae > Macrothelidae > Macrothele > Macrothele yani. The sequence goes on from CM077005.1 coordinate 28,335,105, forward strand.
TCACAGAGCCCTGATCTTAATCCCATAGAGCACCTATGGGATGAATTAGAGTTCCGCATAAAAAGTTTGGAATCAAGGCCTACTACTAAGCAACAGTTAGCGGCAGCATTATATACTGAATGGAAGCGCATACCTATCGCTGTGTTCCAAAACCATGTCGAAAGCATGTCTCTCGAAGGTTCAGTGCATGCATTAAGACCAAAGATGGACCGACACCGTACTATTGTATGCCAATAAATGCTATGTTGTGTTTCTCTTTTCGGTGTCTGGTGACTTTTTCAATAAAGTGTGCACCAGAAGCAAAAATTAACGCTTACGCCCCCTTCTGGCCAAACCATTTTTGCCAAAAATTCGAAATTTTATGCAAAAGATTTATCAAGAGCGATATCCGCTGAAGAAAGCGGAAAAATCTTACAAATCGGAGTAAAAAGAAATGAAGAGATCATTCGCATATTTGCTCCTAGTGCGAAAACGTGAATTTTTCAAATTGGACTAATAGTTGCAGAGATATGGTGTCCACAGAAGCCCAAACCGATAACATAAGCACGATCTTTTTTTACAAAAGACGGATGCTAAGGAATATACTTTGGAATACATTAAAATTTTATTTTTAATCATTTAGATAATTGAAAATAAGATAGAAATAGAAAATGCGGGAGTGGTGCTCCGAAAAGAAAGCAGAAAAAGAAAACAATAAAAGATCTGCAAAGAGAAGGTCAGCTTAAGTTTTTAATAACTGGAAAAATAGCGAGCAGTCTCCATGTTGAGCATGAGCCAAATTCTATTGCCAATGATGACTTAATTCCGAATCACAAAGATTAAAATGAAAGCAAAGTAAAAATAACTCAGATGAATTGCGGTAACTTCATGTTCTTTAGCCAAACTATTTAATTACAGATGGGAACCGAAAAAAATTATTCGTATCAAATTCACATCTCTGAAGCGATAAATGCAATCTTGGCCACCCAGTGGATGATCTACTCATTATTCAAAATCATCATCGATAGATAGGTATAACACACATGGGCCATGAATCTTGTAATAAAAATGTTAATCAAGTTGTTTATATAGACAAGCACCAGACAAAAAACATTTACCCAGCCGGCACTTAACCCAGAGGCGGCCCTTGGGCCAGTCCTTAGTCTTTTGCGGTTATTATCAAACCAATGCCATCTAGACATTAGAGACACGAGTGGTTTCCGCGTAACGTCACTGAAAGTGACGTTACGCGGAAACCAAGGCTTACGATTCGCGGCCAACGCAGTCATACACTGTATTGACGATTAACCGAACACCCCTTCAAAAGCAAATGAACGGATCCGCTGCGTTGTTAAGATACGCGATACAGTTCTTTTTTTTTTTTTTGAGTTTTAACGACCACCGTGAGCAACTCAATGGGCTATAAGCAGTCGCCCGTCCCTAATTTAGAGTCACTGGTTCCAGGGAAGGGAGAGAGCCAGTGCCGTAAGACAAACACAACATCCATGCCTCACCGGGATTCGAACCCGGACCCCGTCCGACGAATGATCAGAGGCCAACGCCTTAGACCACTGCGCCACCGGGGCGGCTCGATACAGTTGCAAACGGTATAAAAACAAGACTTCAGCTGACCGCTATCATATCACACTGTGAAGTTCAGTGAAAACGTCGCGGCGGGAGAGAACTGACTTTGAGATAGGAAAGATTGTTGGGTGTTAATTAGTGGGTTGTCCATAAGAGAAACCGAGAGGCGTTTCAGCACACCCAAGTCATCTGTTTTAGATGTTCTGAATAAGTGGGAGACACATGACGTGCCTGAAGCAACAAAACGCACCGGCTGACCAAAGAAAATCAGTGATAGAGGACGTCGAAGCCTCAGGAGAGTCGTTACAGCTAATCGACAGAGTACTACTGCACAAGAACTCAGTGCATAGGTGAGTAAAAATGCTGGAACCTCGGTATGTACACGTACCATTCGCAGAGAACTTCATTCCATAGATTACCGTTATCGTGCGACTGCTCATAAGCCTTTCATCTCCACTCGGAATGCTTCTCGTCGTTTAGCATGGTGTAAGTTTTGGATTCATCGGGTCCTATGGACTGATGAATCCAAATACACGATCCATCAGTCTGATGGCCGTGTGTGGGTATAGCGGTAACCGGGAGAACGCTATTTACCAGTGTACTGTTCCGACCGTAAAGTTTGGAGATGGCAATGTACTCGTATGGGGGTGCTTTTCGTGGTATGGTCCCGGCCCATTGGTTATCGTGGACAAATCTGTTAACCAGCACGTCTACCTTGATATTCTGGACAATTATACCTTACCAACTCTGACAATACTATGGAACCCAGCCTTGTTGTTACTAGCTGGATAATGCACCGATCCAAAAAGCAAGGACTGTTATGGCAAGGTTTGACGATAATTCCATATCGTGTGTGGACTGGCTAGCACAGAGCCGTGATCTTAATCCCATAAAGCACCTATGAGGTGAGTTAGAGAGCCGTATAAGAAATTTGAAACCAAGGCCTACTACTAAGCAACAGTTAGCGACAGCATTATGTACTGAATGGAAGCGCATACCTATCGCTGTGTAGCAAAACCTTATCGAAAGCATGTCTCGAAGGTTCAGTGCTTGCATTAAGGCTAAAGGTGGACCGACACCGTACTAATGTCAATAAATGCTATTTTGAGTTTCTCTTCTAGGTATCCGGTGACATTTCTCAATATAGTGTGTATGGTCTCAAACACGACACCGACGTATCAGATATTTCAAGCGGAGGGAACTCACCTCTTATGTCATGGCCTTATACTTTCTAGATGGCGTGTGTCAAACTCAGAAAAAAAAAAAAAAATTTTTTGCACGATACGGCTTGCAAAACCTAGCGTTTTGAATCGAATTATGCGAGGGCAGGCAAAATGACATGCATGTTTTATAATCCATGTCCGAAAAATAGTTTGCGATTGTATGCAAAAACCTGAATCGTCACGATAAATACACATTTCTACTTAAGAATGGAAGTATCTCGCTTGTGTTATCAGTAATAGCTTAAGTACATTTTCAGAGCAAACTGGAAAAGCACAAATTGTAAGCAGAAAAAAAAATCAAGGTTTCCTGTCGCCCACGTAGAACTGATTTTCTGCCTTTTCTCTGAACAGCACCCATCTGTTTTCTCTATAGCTGAGTGACGTGCACTGGCAGTTTCCTCTCTGGCGTCGGGGTAGCCTGTTTTCTTTATTTAATTCCAACGGTACTTCGCCATCTGCTCCAGGGGACGAAAGATTTGGTTTCTTTATCAAGGCTTCCGAACAACGAGGCATCGACCGGTCTGTTCAAATATTAAAAGCCTGCATGATGCAAATATTGAAATATTGATTCCTCGCTAGCACTGAGGGTAAAAAACAACAACAAAGGGTTATCTATATGTAATTGTAATTTTTTCTCGCCAGTCTACTGCAAAATTCTTTCGGTAATTTATAACGTATTACTATACGAGGAAACCAATTTTAAATGGTTATTTACTTTGTAAGAATAAAGTAACGTGTAACTCTCGTCAATGGTATATGCAGCTACTGAAAATAAAAGCTTATATTGTCCCTTTGTCAGCAAGATATCCATGTTTCCAAAAACAGGAGGAGAAAATCCCTTGAATAAGCATTAAAAATACAGTTACTTGCAGAAGTTCAATACCTGTCAATTTATTGAAAATTAAGATTTTCAAAGAAACAATTACCTGTCAGATATTTGAAAAAAGGACACCACAGATGAATACTTACATTCTTTAGAACATAAAAAGACCCTTTATTTTTTACAACGGACAAAATACGATGTGACATACTCTCAATGAGGGATTTGTAGTAGTTACTTGAAATGTCTTTGCACCACACGTACTTTATTGCGTCAATCAAAGCTTGGGAATTTGATGGCTGTTTTTCTGCTACCTTGTCTTTTAAAATGTTCCACAAATTTTCGGTGGGGTTAAGGTCAGGACTATTACCGGGCCAGTCAAACACAGTTATGTTTTTCCTCTGCAGGTAATCCTTTACTGTCCTTGATCTGTGGCATGGAGCACCATCTTGCATAAAGATTGTGCATCTATGCACTTGCATAGGAGTTAACAGCTTCTCACGTAGCATTTCCACATAAAAAGGACCAGTCATGGTAGTTCCTGACGGCAAAGAGGAGGATAAAACAGTACCACCTCATATTACCTGATTAGGCGGATATATCACGGTGCATTTTTCATCAAACCTTTTGGTCTTCGAACATGTACTTTATGAGATTCAAGTTGACGCACAGTTGATTCATCGGAAGAAGGAACATGGCTCCAATTTTCAGCAGTCCGCGATTGATGATGCTGCTTCGCTAATTGAAGTCTTTTTCATGGCAGAGGTTAGTCTAGGTTTATGTGCAGGTTTTTAAGACTTTAATCCAAAATCTTTGCTAAAACGTCGGGAAACTGCTGATATTTAGATCAGACCCTTTTGAATGCAGGTTTTGATTTTCTTGCAAGCACTTCTCGCAGAACGCATAACTACACTGCCGGAAAGTGAAAAGAGAACACCTTGAAGGAATTGGCGGACGATCATCAAATTTACACATGTTAACGGGGTCGAGTTTACGTAAGTGTGATGTTAATTTCGGGACCAACCGGTGAGCGATTCCACCACAGCACGGCATAATATGCAAATTATCGTCGGTGGTATTTAAAGAGTACGGCAAAGTGAATGTAATCAGTCGTTGGCGTACGGACACGTGCGAAGACCCTGAAGAAGCTGCAATCAATGCCTGGACATGGAAGACGTGTACGATTTCAGCACTTATCGGACTTTGAGCGAGGTCGTCTAGTCGAGCTCCGCGAGGCCGGGTGGTCGTATCGTCGTATTGCGGACCGAATCGGACGGGAAGTATCGGTGGTGGTACAATGGTGGCGTAGATGGTCCGAGGAACATTCCCACACGAGAAGACGTGGAACCGGAAGTCACAGACGTACTGATGAGCGGACCGATCGACGCATAAGAAGAGCGGCGTTGTCAAGCAGAACATCCACTGCGACGCAAATCCGAGCTGCCGTTGCACCTGAGGTGGCTGTGCGAACAATCCGCAACCGTCTACTGGATGCAAGACTACGTGCACGTGTGCCTCTGGCATGTGTACCTCTGACTCCAGCCCACCGTCAGAGATGGCTGCAGTGGTGTCGCCAACGTCTGCACTGGAGAACGCAATGGCGATCTGTCGTGTTCTTCGATGAAAGAAGATTCTGCTTGGGAGCCACCAATGGCCGTATGAGTGTTCTCTGACGCACAGGGGAGCGTCTTCACCCTTCTTGCATCCGCAAGCGACATTCAGGGCCTACACCTGGTCTCCTGGTGTGAGGAGCGATCAGCTATCACTCCCGTACACAACTAGTGTTTGTACCGGGTACGCTAAACAGCACCTCCTACATCAACAACATCATTCAGCCCGTTGTTGTGCCATTTGTAAGGTCGGTCCTTCGTGGTGTTTTCCAGCAAGATAACGCACGCCTACACACGGCACGTGCAACGCAACATGCACTTCAGGGTGTGAGACAACTTCCATGGCCTGCACGTTCACCGGATTTGTTCCCCATTGAGCACGTGTGGGATTTTATGGAACAACGACTTATACGGTGTCCACGGCCAGCCACGACCAGCCACGACCATCCCCGATTTACGCGTCCAGGTTGAGGATGCTTGGAACTCAATACCTGAAACTTACATCCAGCATCTGTTCGACAGACTCCATGCCAGAATTGCACAGTGTGACGCAGTTCGTGGCGGTTCAACCTCGTACTAACCATGTTACATGGAAATGTTATTCTTCAGTTTACCAACAAATACAGATGTATTTTGCCATAATGTTTTGATCACGTTATCCTCTGTATTCCGTTATTATGCTGTATAAATTTTGTTGGTATCAGACGTCTCCTTCTTGGTGTTCTTTTTTCACTTTTCGCCAGTGTATTTGCCTTATAGTATTGTCATCACATGAGGTTGTTTTTCTTTGACGTCCACTTCTCTTTCGGTCCCTAAATTCACCTGTATCTCGATATTTCGTGATCGTATTATGAATAGCAGTCTTGCTCTTATTCACCTTTCTACTATGTCACTTCGGGGTATCCTTCATGATATAAAGTCATTATTTGTGCCCTCTGAGTAACACTTAATGACGCATTTTTGCCCATTTTTCGCATTATGTAAAATACATACAAAACCTCTCAGCGTGAAAACCAGAAGCAAACTGACGCTCACACGCTCCCCCCTCCCCAACTCTATCAACAGCTGCCGCTGTAGGATGATGCAACACCGACAGGAAGTTGAGTAATACAGACAGTAGCTGACGCAATCGGCAGAGATCTAATACCAACAGGTGCTCTTAAACTTTTGAAAATGATTAAGTTAACACCAAATGATCCACTACCGTATGCACAACTTTGCCTCTCAAAATAAATATACGGGGGACAATCAGAACAAAAAGATTACGGGTTCTAGTAGGAGAAAGGAAAATTTACCAAGAAGTGTTTGTGCAATGTGGGAAAGGATTCAAAGCACTATTTCTCGACGAAATCACCGTGACAATTCAGGCATTTGTTGCACCTCACGACCAGCTTGTCCATCCCGGTCCAAAAAAAAGTTACGTCCCTGCTGATATACACTGCTGGCCACCCAAAATGCAACACCAAGAAGGAAGCATCCGATTGGCCTGAAATTCGCAGCATGCGTCGCCCGCGAGAGGACATGCAAACGATTAGCACTGCAGGAAATATGCAAATCATGTGCGCTCGGCACGCCACCGAGAAGCACTATAAGGGTGCACAAAAGGCGGGGTGTACGTAGTGAAAGTGTGTTGTGCTGCTGGACCTGTGCGTGGAGAGCTTCCTGATGTCTCGTCGCAGAATACGGCAGTCATTCCAGCACGTTTCGGAGTTCGACAGAGGACGAATAGTGGCTTATCGAGACAGCGGTTTATCGCACCGAGATATCGGTGCCCGTGTGGGACGACATCCAGCCACAGTGAGACTAGTATGGATTCGGTGGATGCAGGAGGGACGGACGGACGACGTGAGCGATTGCCGCAGCCGCAGCACACCACCGAACGAGAGGACCGGCATGTTGTGCGGCGGGCATTGACGGCTCGCACCGCCACATCACGAACGTTAGCGCAGGAATTAGGTTGTGTTGGGCAACAACCTGTGTCAGCTTTTACCGTTCGAAGTCGTCTGCAGGAGCGGGGACTTGTCGCACAGCACCCATTGCTCCGATTACCATTGACGTTACACCACCGGCGAGTGCGGTGGCAGTGGGCCGTTGAACGCAGCACATGGACTACGGAATGGCACAACATTGTCTTCTCCGACGAATCCCGCTTCTGCTTGCAACACCACGATGGTCGGATATGCGTGTGGCGCCACCGCGGCGAAACTGTATGACGCCTGCATTATGTATCGCCATACCGGTCCGTCGCCTGGCGTTATGGTTTGGGGCGCAATTGGATACGACACCCGCACTCCTCTGATACGCATCGCTGGTACACTCAACGGCCACCGCTACATCTCCGACGTTTTGGAGCCTGTAGTCCTCCCTTACCTGCAGGACCTGCTAGCGGCCACGTTTCAACAGGAAAATCCGCGCCCGCGCGTGGCACGCATCGTGCAACAATTCTTCACGGCCCACCAGGTGTCACTGCTACCGTGGCCCCCTGTGTTCTCCCGATATGTCGCCCATCGGACACGTCTGGTCGCTGATCAGAAACCGAGTGGCCCGACAAGCACCACCCGCGGCTACGCCTGATGAACTCTGGCAACGTGTGAAAGCAGCCTGGACCGGCATATCCCAAGCCCACATCCAAAGCCTCTTTCGTTCGATGCCGCGGCGTGTAGCGGCCGTTATTGCCAGCCATGGGGGCCACACGAACTATTGGTGTCTGCGTGTTCCGCAAGTCGCACGGGCCTGTAAACTCAATCGTTTTATCTTTGTATCTGTTGTTATGTGTCCAGTAGATCTGGCTTTGCTGTCTGGTGTCCTTCTTGGTGTTTCATTTTTAGTGGCCAGCAGTGTAGACAGTTTGTAGCAGCTGCTTTTGCGTTATCGTCACATATGAGGCGACTATCAGATAGGTGCTAATTTCAGGGCAGGAAAGAGGTGAAAGTTACTAAGAGCCAAGTCCGAAAAGGCCGGATGCTTCCACACCTCCCACCGAATTTGTGGAACAAGTGACGCTTGGTGTTGACGGTGTGCGACATCGCGTTATCGCGAGGGGGGGGCTGACACCATCGCTCAGCAGACCTGCTTCTTCTCGTCCGATGCTCTTGTGAAATTTCTTGCTGATTTGTTCACCCAATACGCATTTGTGTAGTCAGATGCTGACTGATGAACCACGCATGGCGCTGAGAATTGTTGGCGCTGTAGCGTAAATTCGAACGCACTCGACTAGTTATCGAGAGTTCTGGGGTTCGATCCCAGCAGTGCCGGAATACAATTTTTCAGTCGCTATGCGTTGTTTAAAAAAATAACGTGGAAAGAGTGATGGCATCGTCCATTTACATTATCTCCACGTATTTGATATATATATTAATATTGTTCACCCAAATTTACGTTCCCCAGGAACGCGAGGGAGAACTCCAAACAAGAAGAACCAGACAGTGACAAATTTTAAAGAGAGTTGGATTTCTGACGGCTGTTATTCACAAGTATGTAGGGTTAGAATTGGTTCTAAAGACCTTGGTTCGTGTGTGTGTCTACATGTCATTTCTGTGCAATAATAGAGTGTTGCGTTTTTTAAAATGTTATGGCAAGTGATTTAAGATGGAGTAGTGCTTTGGATATATCATAGCAATCGAGACAAAACAAGAAACCAGAAATAATGCAATTTCATCACCCGAAAATCGTCAGCCAACCTACTACACGTCTTACGCCAGCCTGGTGCAGTTTTTTGTGTTTTATTTGACGGTTTAACGACTATCGTGAGCAACTCAATATGCTATAAAGCACCTATCCCTAATTTTGGGCAACAAGTTCCAGGGAAGGTAGAGAGCCAGTGCAGTAAGACTAATACCATCACACGGGATTCAAACCAGGGACCCATCTCGGACGAATGATTATAAGACATCCCCCTTCGTGTCACGTCGATGTAAACTATACACCATCTTGTGCCCGCCAGCTTGGTAATACTAGTAGATTAATAAATAATACATCATTAGATAGTTTATAGAGTCCCATTCATATGAAAACAAGTTTCAACTCTTAACCCTTCGATACAGTAGCGTTAGAAAGTGAAGCTAAACTTCGCGTGATTTTGCTTCGCCGCAGGCAGTTTTAAGGTTGATAACTAGTGAATTGATAATGATAGCGATGACCTCAACCCCCATTCCGTAGCTGACGTTTAGAGCTAACGGACGCATGTGATAAACCGAAATGAAGTGGATTTAAAATTTACTTATTAAAAAAAACCAGATTGGTGACGAATATTTAGAAATGCCGTGAAAATCCAAGGAAAATTACTATAAGAACCAACAAACATTGAAGACACGGCTAGAGGATATCGAGAGGAGTCCGAGAAGACCCGCTAAGTCATCAACCAAAAGGCTACGGGAATGTAGGGAGCGTCAAAAGTCCGAGCACCTGGATACGTATCACCGGAGTTTAACTCCAGAGCCACTACCTTACACATCAACTGCACAAATTGAGCCTGAACAGCAAGAACAGATGGAGATTGATGACATCAATCCAAATTTTCAAACCTAGCATGGAATACCAATGTACATCGCCAGTCTTCCCAACTTAGCTGGATAATGAATGTATTAGGGGTATGCAAAATTTTCCGCCACCAGGCGGTGTAGGGGTCTAAACGGTCAGCGACCCGTGCTGTCAGTTTTTACATGAAGCCAAACATGGCGATCGATAAAGTTTATTTGCGGAACTGTTTGTTATTCATGTTTAATTTAGGGGAAAGTGCGAGTGAAGCATACGGTTCAATATGTCAAGCGTATCGCGAAACGGTTATGGATTAGCGGACGTGTCGAGAATGGATTGCCAGGTTTAAGAAAGGTGGTCTAAGCTTGGAAGACAAGCCACATGCAGGTAGACTGCAGGAACTCGCAGACGAGGAGCTGGAATCGCTGTTGCAAGAGGATGCCACACAATCGGCCACGCAACTGGCGAAACGCTTAAAAGTGGCTCAATCGACGGTGGTACGGCATCTACAGGCCTTGGGGAAGATCCAGAAGATTGGTAAGTGGGTTCCGCATACTTTAACATAGGGTAATATTGGTCAATGATTGGGCATCTGCATGTCGTTTCTGAAGAGGTTCCAAGGGAAGAATTTCTTGTGGAAGGTTGTCACTGGCAATGAAAAATGGGCCTATTGCGACAACCCCGTACGCAAGCAATCCTTGGTCGACCCAGGCAAGCCATCAACATTCACTATAAAACAGGATATCCACCGAGGGAAAGTCGCTGTTGTGTGTGTGTGGTTGGATATGCATGTAGTGCTGTATTTCGAACTGTTGAAACCGGGCGAAACAATCACCGCACAACGATATAGCGATCAGTTGATGAAACTGAACCCCGCAATCGAACAAAAACGCACATGGACAGGTAAAGGACGCCGCCTAGTCATCCTGTTACACAATAATGCCAGACCTCATGTCGATGCCACCAGAAATCAACCCTTGAACAGTTACACCGGAAGGTTTTATTGCACCTGGCTTACTCCTCGGACATTGCACCCTGAGACTTTCATCTGTTTCGCTCTATGCAACATGTCCTAGCCCATCAGCGGTTCACCACAGTTCCAGAGGTAGAAAATTTCGTCACTGCGTTCTTCAGCTCAAAACCCGAGTCCTTCCATCACAGGGACATTCATTTGTTGCCTGAAAAATGGCAAAAGGTCATTCATGCTAATGGCCAATGCTTCGTTGAATAAATATGTACTGGTTTCCTGATTGTTGCTGTCTCCTTAAAACGGCGGAAACTTTTGCTGCATACCCCTAATATTACGTCTCAAACCTTTAACACCGCCGATGCATTCTGAATCTAGACAAGAACAAGAGCAACAAGAAGAAGAGTACATTAGGCCCGACACGTATCGCCAAATTTTATAAGAAGGCAACTAAGGAGTTTGAAAAATTGTTTCTGAAGAACGATTTCTTCAGAAACAATTTTAGCAATACCTACTGACAACGACGATACTACGCCTTCTACAAGCAATAATTTATAATCAGCGTAAGTTACTATGAATTGTATATAGTCTAAACTGTTTTTAAATAAATAAAGTAAAACATTTCTTTCGTGTTCTTATTTCTTAAAAATTTTAAGAAACGGAACACATCAACTGTCCTTCACTGAATATTTTAAGGATGTAGAAGTAGTGAGATAGTGCCATGAAATAGTGACAGTTGACATTGTTCTACGTTGTAGGTTGGGACACAGTTGCCATTTTTGGGGGAGGGGAGGGGGGTTAACCACCACCGTTAACAACTCAATGGTATATAAGCAGTTACCCGTCCCTAATTTGTAGTCACTGGTCCCAGGGAAGGGAGATAGCCAGTACCGTAAGACAAACACAATCCATGCATTACCGGATTCGAACCCGGGCCCATTTGGGAAGAATGGTCATAAACCAGCGCTTAGGCTACTGCGCAACCTGGACAGCCCTGGTGGTCTTCAATGGGCAGAAAATTATGGAAAAGGTTCGAGAAGTAGCTTCGAACATTTTCTCAAAGCATCTCGAGATACGATTAAATTCCTTTCTCTTAAAACATGTTCTAATAATTCCATTTCGTGCTCAGTGTTTGTCTATGAAGAAATGCATACAGCGACAAGCAACTTGAAAACTTCACATACGAATTTCTGATACACCTCATACTTTCCGAATAAATGTCGAGTTATAAGCCTATGCAGTTTTAATGTACAACGCCTTAGGTTTACGTGGTACCCATCTTTTCCGGAGATTAAATTTATTATCTGATGAAAAGTCTTAGATAGTGGGTGTAGCCATTTCAGATTTTCACCTCCTTTTTTTGTTTTTGCCACCTTTAAATACCTCTCGTCTGGAAATATGCGACCACGCCTTTAATTTCTGTAATTTTGTTGTTCATGCTGGAACCGAAATGCAGCAGTAAGTCATTATCACCCCCTGGAGACATCGATTCCGATTCATCATTTCTACGGCCTGTTTAGACATTCCTATAAAACGTACACACTATCTGCCTTTTGAAAGAATTGGTTGCTAACTAATTAGATGTTTTAAGCTAGAGACATAACGCACTCGGCAGGAAAACACTGGTTTCCGAGCAACATTTCCCAAAATGTAAGAGCATCGCTTACCCGAAATGCTTGGGGCCGGAAATGTTTCGGATTTTTGGAGGACTTGTATACGGCATATCATAATGAGGCATCTTGAGGATTTGATCACGTCTAAACACTAAATCCACTTATATTTCAAGAAAATAAAGGTATTTCGATATTTCAAGAAATTAAAGTCATTTGAGTAGTTAGCAATCACTGAAACGTTCGAAAAAAAATCCTTACCTGAAAGGAATTTATTTTGCTTCCCTGGAAAGGCAGCGGATGGCCTAGTGGTCAGCGTTCTTGCCTGCCTTGGAGAAGACCTCGGGTTCGGTCCCAGGCAGATACGACCGTTCGAACCACTAAATATCCGCCGTGCGTCGGTTGAGCACGTTACGCCGTCGGACACCAGGTACTAGACCCCCCGGTACGTCTTCCTCCCCCTTTCTACCTAGCTACCGTGTGACTTTCCTATCGGGAACTCTAGCCCAAATCTAGCTTCCTACTTCTAAGGGTTGATTAAGGCCTGGGGGTCAGGCACTTCCTTCCTAAAATCCTCTACATATGATCTGCTCCCCTGAAATAAAGGGTCAGAATCATAGGCCCACCAAGAGTTTCACTTTTTTATGTGTTAAACACGAAAGCTGCACCCCCACCCCCCGTGGCGCAGTGGTCTAAGTGATTGCTTCTGTGTTTTGTCTTATGGCTCTGTCTCTCTCCCTTCCCTGGAACCAATGGCCTTAAATTAGGTTCGGCAACTGCTTATAGCCCCTTTAGTTGTGGTAGTTGCTAAATCTCCAATAGCAACAAGAACAAGAAAAATTACACTGAATTTGCGGGTGTAATGAGAACGTCTTTTGAATCCGTTCTGACGCGAATTTAAATTTACCAAAGCTATCAATCGAACCGGTATGGAAAGTAGTAGTACCTGATCTAAGAAAGAATTTTTTCTGTCGGGATTTTAATCCTGTAGATATTGCTGTAAACGGAATTGAGAACTTATGCCCGCTGGTTGCAGACTTGTGCGTTAAGAAAAATTTGAAATATGAGAAACATTTCGGAGCAGAAACGCTCTCTAACAAAGGAAGAATTTTTTTTTCAAATCGGACTCTTAGAAGCAGAGATATCGACAAATATAAGATGCGCATCTGCGCCCCTTGGCGGGAAAAACATGCATTATTTTAAGGAGAAAATATTCTCAAAAGGTTTTGATTTTTTTCATTTGAGATTTTAGAAGCTCAGATTTTTGCTGGAAATACATCAGAAGCTGAAATTAACACTCATGCTGACTGGTGGCCAAACCATTCTTTACCAAATATTAGAAATTATATGAAAAACATTTCCCATCAGGAGCTCTATGCGATACAGGAAGAATTTCTCAAATCTTAGTTTTAGAAGCCGAAATATCGAGAAAAACGTAATTTATCTTAACGCCCCCTAGCAGAAAGTCTGAGTTGAAAATTTGGAAATTATATGAAAAGCATCTTGTACTGGAAACTATCAAATAAATTAGGAGTTTTTCAAATCGGACCATTAGAAGCAGAGATATTGACGAAAAAAAAAAAAAAAGATATACCTCAACACTTCCTGGCGGAGAAACCATGTAACATTTCAAGAAAAAAATATTCCCAAAAGGTTTATGGACGTGAGTGGCATCGGTCCACGAACGTATTTTTTCAATCGAGGTTTTAGAAGCACAGATTTTGTGGCAAATACATCAGCAGAAATTGACACTTACGCCCCCTGGTGGTCAAACCGTTCTTTACCGAAAAATTATAAATATATGCAAAAGATTTCTCACCAGGAGCTGTATACTCTTAAAAAAAATTTTTTTCGAAGCGAAGTTTTAAAAGTAGAGATATCGGGAAAAACGCAATTTACTTTTACGCCCCCTTGGGCGCAACTTGAGAAGTGATTATAGCTAAAATACTGCTCGACAAGTGGAATTGAAAGATACTTTTTTCAATCTGATGTTTATTTTTTTTTTTTTGATTGTAGGTTTAACGACCACCGTGAGCAACTCAATGGGCTATAAGCAGTCGCCCGTCCCTAATTTAGGGTCACTGGTTCCAGGGAAGGGAGAGAGCCAGTGCCGTAAGACAAACACAACATCCATGCCTGACCGGGATTCGAACCCGGACCCCTTACGGACGAATGATCAGAGGCCGGTGCCTTAGACCACTGCGCCACCGGGGCGGCAAATCTGATGTTCAGAAGCAAAGATATGGAATAAAATGTATTTTGAATTTGATATGTGCATTTACGCCCTCTAGCGGCAGAATTATGCATCCTTACATAAAAACCGAAATGAAGGATCATCATTCACACATTTCAAGCTTCCCAATACAAAAAGAATTTTTCAAATCGGACTAATAGTTTAAGAGATATGGTGTCTACTGTTACATTAGAAAATAAAATGCTTCAATTTTTACTAAATTGAAGCCTTTTATGTTTTAAATGTATGCCGCCCCGGTGGCACAGTGGTCCAAGCGATGGCCTCTGATCATTCGTCCGAGATGAGTTCGGCTTCGAATTCCGGTGAGGCATGGATGTTGTGCTTGTCCTACGGCACTGGCTCTCTCCCTTTCCTGGAACCAGTGACCCTAAATTAAGGACGGACGACTGCTTATAGATCATTGAGTTGCTCACGGTGGTCGTTAAACCTGCAATCAAAAAACAAAATGTATCAACTTACATTAGAAAACAAAAGATGACACCGAATTTTCTGGTGTAATGAACACGTCTTTTGAATTTTTCTGACGCGAATCTTATATATAAAACACAAAACGTCTGAAGCAGCAAAAACTCTCGAACGCCGAACTGTGGCATCGTGAAATTTGCATAATTTATTAATACTGGAATTTCTAGGTCAACGCCACTATCTTAAGATCTTTAAGTTGTTCCGTTCGCGAGTTATGAATTAATTAACAAGCTAACCAATAAAGTCAGCGTCGTTTGCTATACGTCATCGTTATCTGTTCCAAATCTGAAAGCACGAGACTGCATTCATCCACAGGTGTTTCTATTCTTTGAGAACTGTGCATAAAAAAATGCAAAAACGAACTTTGCGAAATCTTAACGAAACGGGCTGAAATTTTTGTCAACACCATGAATTGGTAATAAGAGGAGTCCCTCAAAATTTCACCGGAATCAGGTCAAAACTTTTAAAATAGAAATTTAATTTTTAATTCATCGTTAAACAGAAATGTATACGCAGAAACGGTTAATACAATTTTGACGGCTAATTTAAAAGGTTATTTACAGATTCAGGCGAAATTTGGAGGTCATGTTCCTATTAACGATTTATTTTGCTCATTAAAATTTCAGCCAGTTTCATAAAATATGCGCAAAGATACGGTTTTAACTTTTTTATCCCAGTGATCCGCCTCTCAAAGACGTCTGAAACGGAAAGCACGTGATGCATTTAATCGTCGATAACAAATTGTTAACGAATTTTGTTCAGTCAGTGTTCCAATGTTGTGCCTCCTGGACGCGTGTTAAATAATTCCTAAAGCTTTTGGTCCGTTTGATTCTACAACTGTATGCTGGAATGTCAAGAGCAAAGGATCGAACAAAATTATATATTGTCGCCGATGAAGGAGAAACCAAATGTTGTGTACGCCTAAGTGCTGAAATAATCACACTAAAAATAAATAATTTATGATGACTGAATTTGTGAAATTGGCTGTTTTCTTCCTTGCAAGCATCAATTTTTTTCCCGATTTTTTTCAGTTACGTATATGGGAATATGAAATTAATAAGCCTGAATCCCGGGCAAATCCGGGTAGTAAAGCTAGTTAAATTTATAAAGTTCATTCATAGTCAATGGAATCGTTGAGAGAAAAAGACTTCTACAATCGATTAAAAAGCCAGAAGTAAAACCTTACTTCTACTAGCGGCTAGAAACTATGTTACGAGGATTAACAAATGGCGCACGAAAAGTTTCTCAGAGCCGAAGGAAGGTATCAGTGACAGATTTTCAAATCGAACAGCGAAAAGAGAGAAATATAGAAGGAAACATGATATAACTCTACGCTTTCCAGCGGAAAAAATTTGCATAGAAGTGAAAATAAGCGAAAAATCTTAATGGAAAAACCTATGCTAAGGGGGGGGGGGGTTCATGTACGTCACCCAGAAGCACAGTTGGCGAGAAGAAAGTTTTGACCTTTACGCCCTTGGCGGGAAAGCTGTGCATAATTTAAAGAGGATAATGCTCCACATCTCTATTGTAGCAAATGGCGTACAGTAAAGAATAAATTATTCAGTAGCGGTTTTAGAAGCGGAGATACAACTGCAAACAGAAGTACAAAAACTCTACATCGCGATAGAACTGTAAACTATAAAACTCATAGTAAAGCGTTCCACACGGTAAATGGCATCCGGTGTTAGAATTTTTCAAATTGCACATGTAAAAGCGAAGGCATTGAGAAAAACAGATTAAACATTTGCGCTACGTAGCTGACATTATTTTGGAAAGAAAATACACAGTTTGCATAGTTAGTTACTATCTGACCGAAAAAGATTTTCAATCGGGATTTTTTTGCAGATATTACTATAAACGGAAATTTGAACTTACGCCCTTTGGTGGAAGACTTGAGTTAAGAAAAATTTGGAATTATAGGACCAACATTTCGCACTGGTAACGCTCTGCAACGAAGAAAGAATTTTTAAAATTGGACTCTTAGAAGTAGAAATATTGACAAAAACAAGATAAATATCAACGCTTCTTGGCGGAGAAACCATGCATTATTTTTAGAAGAAAATATTCCGATTTAACGAGATGAGCGGTATTTGTCCAGGAAAGAATTTTTTCAATCCAGTTTTTCAAAGCTTAGATTTTCCTGTAAATACATCAGAAGCAGAAATAAACACTTACGCCACTTGGCCAAACCAGTCTTTATCAAAAATTAAATTGAAAGCATTTCCGAACAGGAGCTGTATCCGGTGCAGGAAAAAATTTTCAAATCGGAGTTTTAGAAGCTAAAATATCGAGGAAAGCGCACTTTATTGTACGCCCTCTAGCTGAAAAACTTTGCATATCTTGCAAAAGTGACTGTACCTAAAATAGTCTTCAAAATAAATGGAATAGAAAGGTAAAATAATTTTTTGAATCGGACATTTAAAAGCAAATGTATGGAATAAAATTTATTTTGAATACGATATCATTTGCATTTTCGCCCTCCAGCTGCAAAATTGTGCATCGTAAAAAACAGGAATGCAAAAGGGTCAGGATTCTCACATTTCGAGCCTCCCAATGCAAAAAGAATTTTTTCAAATCTGACTTATAGTTGCAGAGATATGGTGTCCACAGTCAGGCGGACGGACAAACCGGTAACATAAGCACGATCATTTTTCAAAAAACGTGCTAAAAATCGGTACTGGTTGTCATTCAGAATACGGCATGGAGAAACAGCGGAAACCTTAAAGTCCAAAGGATGAGGCATCAAAAAACGAATGTTAAAAATCATACTTGGCTTTACATTAAAAAATGTGTATAATATGTATGAATCTGATTTGTTATTTCAAAAATCCGATAAATTGATTTCAGACTAAAATAAAAGGAGAAAAGCTGCAACAAGATGAAATAATGGGCTAAAAACCATGTTAGTGGGTTTTGTGAAACAATGAGTCATCTGGAGTGAGGAAACCAGAATATCTATATTTGGTAGTGATGGAATACGGTATATAAGAAGAAATGGAGATTAGCTGCCTGAATGCATTACAGCTACCATGTATTACAGCTAACATGTTAGTGTGTGTATCTAGAATGCATTACAGCTATCCAGTTAGTGTTATGATCTGGGGTTGTATGACAGCAAAATGTGTGGGTAGAACTTGAAATGTTTTGCCATTTAATTGTACTTTAAATGGCAAAAAATACATCCTGATATACTTGAGCCAAAACTGAAGCCTTCGGCAGGTGATTTTTTCCAAGATAATGAAGCCTACATATTTCAACAGGATTCAGATCTCTGTCAGGTGACTGCTGGAATGGCCAGGTAACGGCC
The DNA here is from genome assembly GCA_039090855.1 of Macrothele yani. NCBI lineage: Eukaryota > Metazoa > Arthropoda > Arachnida > Araneae > Macrothelidae > Macrothele > Macrothele yani. The sequence goes on from CM077005.1 coordinate 28,353,400, forward strand.
CTGACCTGAACCCAATAGAAAATCTGTGAAGCTGAAAAAGAAGCTTGTTAGTCACAAACCATTAAGGAATAAAAAGCACCATTGATAAAAGAAACACAATCTTGGTGCGCTTGATTCACTCGATGGGACTCCATTGTTAGGCTGCAATTTAGGCAGAAGTTTTTTCTACTAACAGAAATGTTGAGAAGTTATGAAATACGCTTTATCGTGGTTTTCTGTGTATAACTCTTCAAAACGCAATTTTTTAATAAAGTGCGCTGCATTACATTCTGCATAAAATTATCTTTCTAATCACATATAATTTTATGGTATTTTTCTAAAAGAAAAAAGGGTGTTATGAAACAAACCTCAGAAATATAAATTTTCTAAAGGGTTTCCATAATTTTGGCCTCTAGTGTACATCGCGAAATTCTCTAAAAGCTCTTGGAGAAAAATCTCGTTAATAAATCCCTAGGTTAGATGCCGTCACTTAGTTTCATTTACTGTAACTAATTTTCTGTTGGTATTAATCGTAGACTGTCACGCAAAATCCACGTTTTGATCTGTTTTCCACGCAGGAAAGAAGCACATAATGGAATTTTTGAGCCCTTTGAAACAGTTATGCCGTCAAGCTTTGTGCCAGAGAATGGATCGGCTCGAAAGAACCTCTCCCTTTCTCCCGAAATATAACTCCCCCCCCCCCCAAGTCATTGTCAAAATAGTTATTTGAGTGGTATGGGCTCGATTTCAGACTCATCGCGTAACAGAAATTCGTGGAACTGTTGCGCTCTTGACCGCACAATCCCTGTGGATGGAATTCACGGTTGATGCTCCCATTTGCATGTTTATTCCTATCAGCATCACATTGGCGAGTCTGGGGACCCCTGCGGCCCGTGTAGCCCACATTTCCGCTTCCCTCCCCACCCCACTACCTTCATCCCACCTACCCCCAGTTCCGTTGACAACATGAAATGACACTTTAAGCTATGCAGTGTGAAATCGATCCGTTGGTTGGATGCGGACGGACTAAGAGAATCTTGGCACGAATTCAAATCGCCTCTGAAGCCCTCCGAGCCAGAGATACTTTCCTGCAAAGCCTCCAGGCATGACGGCGTTTCAGAATCCCCTACTTTCTCTTCCATCGCAGACTTTTTCTTTTTTACACTTTTTGTTGCTTACCTCTTTTGATTTTCTATTCACAAAAATCATCCATAATGCGGGGAGAAAGGAGAGAGCAATAGCTTTTGAAACAACCGAAGAAAGGCTATCCCAGGAATTTCCATACATGGGCCAATAACGTACGACAGGTCTGAACCGGAATAGTTTTTCCCGAGTCTAATTTATACACTAATTTTGTAGAAAGCTCGCTTTTTGTTTGCACTGGGGCATAAAACGGAGAAGAGGGAAAATTTGTTTCTCTTTCCTCAGTTGTGAATAAAACAGAAAAGAAAGCGGCTTTTATCTCAAGCCATAAAGCCATCATAAAGCAGATCTCTGGTTGCCAAATCTTCGTGGAGGAATCCGCGTTCGGATGAATGTTTAACCCCGCGCAGCATCGATTTTGTTGACAAATATTTTATTCAAAAGTTTCTGAATTTTCATCTTACATTGAATATACTTCTCTTGAGACTATTTTTACCTGTTGAACTCACGACTGCCGAACCGGAGATTATAAAAAGTAAAATGTGTAAAATAAAGCATTTAAAACTGTTACTTCTTATTTAATTCCCCTTGAAGTGTTGCGTCAAGAAGTTATGGTTTCCAAATCCGTCTTAAACCGTCTGATGGAACTCAGGAATAAAGTACTGAGGTTTCATATATCATCGCAACCGAGTTGTATTAATGTCATTTTGAACCAATCTACCCCACCTATAAAGCGATTTTAGGTACTTCACCAGGAGCATCCCATAAATTCCCGTCTTTATCACATCACTGGACAGATTACACTGAACAAATTTTAAATTTTTGTGTGTCATCATCATCATCATTGTCAACCATTATCAATCCACTGCTGGACGAAGGTCTCCCCAAGTTTCCTCCACAACGGTCTGTCTTGTGCCAGTCTCCTCCATGTCACTCCCGCATATTTACGAATTTCATCCACCCATCTCCCATGTGGTCTTTTTCTGGGTCTTTTCCTGTCCCTTGGAATCCAATCTAAAATTTCGGCTGTCCATCTATGGTCTGTCCTTCTGGCAGTATGTCCAGCCCATTGCCATTTCAGGGATTTAACTCTGATCATGATGTCTTCCACTCTCGTCATTTTTCGGATCCACGAGTTCCTCTTCTTATCTCTCCTGGTTATACCAAGCATGCACCTCTCCATGCTTCTTTGAGTTGTCTGCAGCCTTTGTATGTCTCTTTTAGTTAAGGTCCACGTCTCTGCACCATACGTAAGCACTGGAAGGATGCATTGATCAAACACTTTTCTTTTAAGACATAATGGCATATTGCTCTTGAAAATTATGCTGTTTCTTCCAAAAGCTCTCCAGGCAAGTTTTGTACGCCGATTAATTTCTTCATCAATGTGACCCTCACTTGATATCTGCTGTCCAAGATAAACATATGTATCAGTTATCTCCAGTTTTTCTCCATCAATCGATAAATCTTCATTTCTTGTAAAAGCATTGAACATCACTTTTGTCTTCTGAAAGTTCATTTTTAATCCCACTTCTTTACTTTTGTCAGCAAGTTCCTGGATCATACTCTGTAGCTCTGATGGGGTAGTTGCAAAAATGACTACGTCATCAGCAAAACGAAGGTGGGTTAGATAATCTCCATTAATCTTTATCCCTTTGTTTTCCCAGTTCAGTGATTGAAAGACATTTTCCAATGTGGCATTAAAGAGCTTCGGAGATATGGTGTCACCTTGTCTCACTCCCTTTCCAATTTTTATGTGTGTTGTATTTTCAAACAGCCGAATCTTTGCACTTGCATTTTCATAGATGTTATTAATAATATTAATGTATGCATCTTCAATACCGCAGGATTTCAGAGCCGTGGTAACTGCTGATGGTTTCACCGAATCAAAGGCTTTTTCATAATCGATAAAAGCCATGCACAATGGAAGTTCATATTCCCTCGCTCTTTCAATTAGTTCTCTCAGTACGTGGATATGATCTATTGTGCTGTAGCCACTCCTGAATCCAGCTTGTTCTCTCGGTTGAGCCATGTCCAGTGTTACCTTCAAGCGGTGTGAAAGAACTTTAGTGAAGATTTTATAAACCACTGATAGGAGGCTGATAGGTCTGTAGTTCCCGAGATCCTCAATGTCACCTTTTTTATGTAGCAGGATCATTGTAGCGTTGTTCCAATCCTCAGGAATCTTCCCTTCATTAAGGCATCGAGTGAAAATTTGGGCGAGTACTGTTTCAATTTCTCCACTTGCTTCTTGTATGATGTCTATAGTAATTCCATCTTCTCCTGGAGCTTTCCCCCGCTTCATGTTCTTGATTGCATGAGCAACTTCTGCTGGGAGGACTGGAAGAACTCTGGTACCTTTCATGATGTCTGGAGTACATGTATCATCCCTTTCATATAATTTGGAGTAGAAATCTTTCACTCTTGTCAAAATTTCTGCCTCTATTTCTTGTTATAGAACCATCTTCTTTTCTCAGAGCCATAATCTGTTTTCTTCCCTTACTGAGATGTCCCTTTGCTATCTTAAGGCTTTGGTTGTTTTCAATTGCTTTCCTCACTAGCTCACAGTTGAATTTCCTTACGTCTTCAGTGATACTTTTTCGTGTTGTCTTGCATAGCTCTATATATTCCACTTTGGAAGTCACATCTTCTTTAGTTGTCCTCATCTCTCTTCTTTTGCATCAACATTTTGGTTTTTCCTGATAATTTGTTCACATGCAACTTGTTCTTAGACCCAGCTAATTTTGTTGCTGTTTCCATTAGAGCTTTGGTTACTTTTCTGTTAACTTCCGAAATATCCACTTCTTCCGATGTTAGGCCTTCTAAAGCAGAGAATCTGTTCTTCAGTTCCAACTTGAAAGTATTATGGTGTTTTTTAAGGTTGGTTATGTCAATACATTTTGTTTGTCTTATGAGCTTGCCACGTTCCAGTTTAGTGTTGAGGTGCATCTTACATCTCACCAATCTATGGTCACTACCTGTGTTGAACTTGTTCAGCACACTGCAGTCTTCGATGACGAATTTTTTGTTACACATAATAAAATCAATTTCACTTGTCGTCCCAATTGGATGTCTCCATGTCCATTTCCTGTGTGGCTTTTTCTTGAAAAAGGAGTTCAAGATGAAAAATCCTTCTGCCTCTGCAAACTCAACGAGAGTATTTCCACGCTGGTTTCTGTTGCCGTGACCGAATTTACCTACTGAAGTTTCATTCTGTTGCCGTTGCCCTATTTTTGCATTGAAATCTCCCATAATTATCTTCAAGTGCTGCTTACCTTTATTATTTAGATCACGAATTTCCTCATAAAATTCTTCAATTTCTTCTTCAGGATGACTTGTGGTGGGTGCATAAGTTTGAATAATCTGAGCCTGGTATCTACTCGATAGTTGGATAACGAGTCGTGCAGCTCTGTCAGAGGAACTTTCAACTTCTACCACTTTATCCTTCAGTTTCTTGTTTATTATAAATCCAACACCACTAGTTCTGCCAGTATCTGTCCCACGATAATAGAAGAGATGTCCACTTTTCAGTTCAATGAGATCTTCTCCTTTTCTCCTTACCTCACTTAGCCCGACGATGTCCCACTTGATCCTTTGTAGTTCCTCTTCCAATTCAAGAAGCCTTGAATCAGAAGATAGGGAGCGTCCGTTATAGGTAGCCAAGGTCAGCATCAAATGGCAGCCTAGTCCGGTCCTCCGGGGATTCTTAGCACCCTCTGCCTTCATGTCGCACTGGCCGCTGCCTTGGCCAGGTACATTCCAGCTGCCGGAGACTGAGGGCCAAGATTTAAGTTGTAGAGTCATTTTGGAGGTGTTTGGCCATAACTCACCACGCTGGCCAAGCGGGTTGGTGAGTGTGGGATAGCATTTCCTCTGATCCCGATGGTATAGTTATACCGCTATTGGCGGTCGCCAGAGCCCCTTTAGTGGGAACAGGATGCACCACGAGAAGGCGGGGTTGACATTTGTCAAGGAGAGGCTGTGATGTTACGCATCACCTGACCTTACATCCCTTTTGTGTGTATCTGAAGTTAAACCAAGTTATGTCCTTTGGGCTGCTGAGTGTGAAAATGGTCGTTAAAACGCCAGATTAGCTCTAGTTTTTGAAATATATGTAAACCAAATTTTACACATACGCATATACATACCCTATAATAATCCTCGTAGAGGAAATGTAAAGGTGTTAGGCAAGGATGCTTGCTGTCACCTGGTCTATTTGGTATTTATGCCGAAATAATGGTGGAACAGCCCTTGGGGAGCGCCAATGAAGGAGTTTGGGTTAATGGAGCTAGAATTAAGACCAAGTTTTCAACATACATATCAGGATCAGCCAACTCATTACTGCGCATGATATCAAAAATACAAGTATCAGAATCAGCCAAATCATAAATACAAGTATCAGGATCAGCCAACTCATTACTGCGCATGATATCAAAAATACAAGTATCAGAATCAGCCAAATCATAAATACAAGTATCAGGATCAGCCAAATCAGTATCAGATCAAAAATACAAGTAACAGGGTCAGCCAAATCAGCATCAGGATCAGACAAATCATTACTGCGCATGATATCAAATCAAAAATACAAGTATCAGGATCAGCCAAATCATTACTGCGCATGATATCAAAAATACAAAAAAAATGCCGATATCTACGGAATGAAGGTAAATAAAAAATAAGACAAAACTAATGGTAATAGGGGAAAATCCAAAACAGGCTTTCCTTAAAATTGAAGGACAATTCATCGAACAAGTTAAATAATTTCGATATTCGGGTCAAATTATTACTGAAGATGCAAGATGTGAAAAGGAAATTAGAATGAGACTGGGGATGACAAAAACAGCCTTTAGAGAGAATCAAAGACTACTAACTGCCAGAAATATAGATCTAAAATTGAGGAAGATAATTTTAGAGGCATATGTTTGGCCAGTAGCTTCCTACGGCTCTGAGACATGGACATGGACATTGACCAAAAAGGAAATGAAAAGGCTGGAGGTATTTGAGTAGTGGAGTTATAGAAGAATGGAGAAAATAAGTTGGTTTGATGGAAAGAATAATGAGGCGGGGCTGGACAGAGTGGGAGAACCGGGGAATATGACCAACATGTTAAAGAGAAGAAGAATGTTATGGATGGGACACATATTGCGCCATGGAAGCCCGATTCTAAAAGTTCTGGAAGGAAAATTTAGGGCAAGAGAGGAAGAGGGCGGCCAAGGAATAATTTTGTGGCGCAGCTACTCCAAGACTAACACCAGGGCATAATATGACTTGAAGAGAGAGGCGGAGAATAGAGAGGGATGGAAAGACAGTACATTTACTGAACAAAAAGTCCTCGAACTAAGTAACCAAGAGTGAGGAAATGATTGACATCGACGCCTCTTTGCCTGTTGCTTGTAATGAGTTTCTGGGGCATCTCTTGCAACGGTCCGACAGCAGTCTGATAGTATTGTTGCATGTATTTCCCTTAACGTTTTTCAATGGTAGTAATCTGATGAAACGGTCTTCCGTGCTCGTCACTGATAGCACCGCAGTTAGCCGGGAAGAAATCCAAATGAGAATGTGAAAAGTGTAATTTCAATGACATGTTGCACCCAAGTCTTTTGTATCGCAGCTGAAAGGTTTCTACAAGTTCCTGGACATTGCCAGCCTTATTGTTTCCTAGAAAGTTTGTGGCCACTTGCTGGATAGCATTCCAAGCTAACTTTTTCATCACTTTCTGGGATATCATCAAAATGTTTATCTCGGAAGAGCTGACGTGTCTGTGGACAGACAAATACACCTTTCCTGATTTTGGTCTCACTAAATCTTGGAAATGTATCACGAAGTGACAAAAATCATGCCCCATTTCGATCCATGCACTTTACAAAATTCTTCATCAGCCCAAGTTCAATGTGGAGAGGAGGGAGCAAGATCTTGCAGGATTTTACAAGTGGTTCGTTAAGAACATTCGTTTTCCCTGATTTAAGTGATTGTAGTGGATGACAATCCCTTTTCTTGTGGTGAGAAATCCTGGCACGGATGTAGCAGAGACCTAGGAAACAGCAAAACTTTTGTAACTCTGCTGTAATCTCTTTAAGTTGGCAATGACCTTCAGGTCACCACAAATATGCCACTGTACTTGTCATAATTGATGGTGTGCAACAGTTGTTTCATGTTGTTCGTTTTTTTCACGTGGACTGTATACCTGAGTGAACAGATGGTAAAACGTTACGATTATGAACCAGCAGAACTTTTGAGCTCAACTTAGACGAATCAATGTACATCCTCAATCGTAATCTTCGTAGTAGACTTGTCGTGCTACCGTTAGACCCACTGTATCAGCGCAAGCATTGAGGTTATATGTCGTTTTGAAAAATGGAAGCAGATATTTTTGCCGAGCCCGAAACAGGGACATCAGCATTCTCTTCTAGGAGATTCCATTGCTTCAGTCTGGACCTCAAACAACTTTGCTTTACTTTTTGACAACTCCAGATCTCGCTAGATCATTTCATTCACTCTGGGTAATTTTATGTTGGCTCTTCAATTGGCAATAAATCAGGATTTTTTGATGGGTGTAGATGCTTTCACAAGTAACGGATGTTCACTGTCCTTACTTTTTTTCTGCATCATCCAGACTATAAGAATCTGGTGGGTCAAGGACAGAAACTACTTCCTCGTGAAGCACTGGTTGCATAGAGGGATTATTTGGATAGGTATAAGACCGCTTTTTAGCACATCTAAAGATGGTGCTTACGTTACCGGTTAGTCCGTCCGTCCGTCCGTACCCCACGATATCTCTGCAACTGTTAGTCCATTTTGACAAATTCTTTTTGTATTGGGAAGCTTGAAATATGCGAATGACGATCCTTCATTTCGTTTTTTTTTTTTTTTTTTTTTTACGATGTACAATTTTGCCGCTAGAGGGCGTAAATGCAGATGATGTCTAATTCAAAAATACGTTTTATTCCACATATTTGCTTCTGAACATCCGCATCTGAAATTTCATTTATCTGTCGATTCCATTTATGATTTTAGATATAGTTACTTTTTCAAATTACGCATAGATTTTCCGCTAGGGGGCATAAAAGTAAAGTACATTTTCTCCGATAACTCTTCTTCTAAAACTCCGATTTGAAAAATATTTGCCGCCCCGCTGATGCAGTGGTCTAAGGCGTTGGCCTCTGATCATTCGTCCGTAAGGGGTCCGGGTTCGAATCCCGGTCAGGCATGGATGTTGTGTTTGTCTTACGGCACTGGCTAACTCCCTTCCCTGGAACCAGTGCCCCTAAATTAGGGACGGGCGACTGCTTATAGTCCATTGAGTTGGTCACGGTGGTCGTTAAACCTCCAATCAAAAAAAAAAAAAAAGAAATTTCTTTAGTGGATACAACTCCTGATGGAAAATCTTTTGCATATAATTTCTAATTTTTGGTAAAAAATACTTTGGCCGCCAGGGGGCATAAGTGTTAATTTTTGCTTCTGATGTATTTGCCATTAATTCTGAGCTAAAATATCGATTGAAAAATTTATTTCGTGGACTGATACCACTCACATCGATAAACCTTTTATGAATATTTTCTTCTTAAAATATTCCACAGTTTCTCCGCCAGGGGACGTAGATGTATATCTTATTTTTGTCAATACCTCTACTTCTAGGAGTCCGATTTGAAAACTTCCTTTGTTGGATAGTATTTTCAGTGTGACATGTTTTTCATATAATTTAAAAATTTCAAGTAATTCATAGACTTTCCGCTAGGGTGCACAAAGGTAAATTGCGTTTCCCCCTATACCTCTGCTTCTAAATCTCCGATTTGAAAAATTCTTTCTGCACCTGATGCAACTTCTGATGGGAAATCCTTTGCACGTAATTTCCAATTTTTGCAAAAAATGGTTTGGCCACCAGGTGGCGTAAGTCTTAATTTCCGCTTCTGATGTATTAAAAGCAAAATTTGAGCTGAAATCTCGATTGCAAAAAAGGTCGTTTGTTGTTCGATATTGCTCATGTCGACAAACATTTTAGTAACATTTTTCTTCTTGAAATGATGCATGGTTTCTACTCCAGGGGGCGTAGATGTATATCTTACTTTTTCTCAATATCTCTACTTCTAGGAGTCCGATTTGAAAAATTTCTTCTTTAGCGTTTCCGATGCGAAATGTTTTCCCTATAAATTCAAAATTTTCAAGTTAAATCATAGACTTTCCGCTAGGGGGCACAAAGGTAACTTGCGTTTTCTGCGTTATTTCTGCTTCTAGAATTACGATTTCAAACATTCTTCCTGTATCGCATACAAGGCCTGATGGAAAATATTTTTCACATAATTTCTAATGTTTGGTAAAGAATGGTTTTGCCACCAGGAGTCATAATTGTTAATTTCTGCTTCTGATGTTTTTGTAGCAAACTCTGGGCTCCTGAAAACTCGACTAAATTTTTTTTCTTGGACCGATGCCGCTCATATGGAAAAACTTTTGAGAATACTTTCTTCCTAAAATAATACATGGTTTTCCCCACCAGGGGACGTAAAGTCACATCTTATTTTGTTGATATCTCTGTTTCTAAGAGTCCGCTTTGAAAATTTATTTCTGCGTTGGAGAGCGTTTCCGGTGCGAAATGTTTCTCATATAAATTCATGTTTTTCTTAACGCACCAGTCTGCAACCTGAGGGCGTAAGCTCACGATTCCGTTTACAGCAATATCTGAGGTATTAAGAACCCGATTGAAAAACGTCTTTCTTCCGTCAGATACTATTGTTTTCTATACCGGTTCCATTGACTTTGAATAGCTTTGATGAATTTAATTTGCATCAGAACGGATTCAAAAGACGTGCTTATTTCACCCGAAAATTCGGTGTCATCTTTCTTGTTCTTCTTAAAAATGCCATGCCGAAATGGAGGAGTCATGCAAAAGTAACAATAATTAAATGGTTTGTCGGTGTCCTCCGCATCATTGGAACTGTAAAACGCATCGTCAGTCGTTTTCGCTTCAAGCAGCAGGGCAATCGTCGCATAGGATTGGTAACGTGTGAGGCCTAATACCGGCCATGGTCATTGATTTCAACCAAAATAGAGGCTGTAAAGCTTTATTTTTCATCAGTGTAATGGGTTACCTATGTGATAGCAAAGTAATTTGTCCAAAAATATAAAAATTATCCACACTGTTCACACATTTACGAGGCATCTGCAAATCAGAGAATCCACCGCACAAATGATGACAAGAAGGAAATGTGGTCGTAATGACTGCTTCGGATTGCGTCATCCAATTAGCGGTCAAGGTTATCAGTCTCCTGGGTGATTACGCGACAACCCATTCCCAATAAATGGGCTGTCGCTAATATTTTTACAATATCCCCCGTATCTTGAAAACTAGAGCTAATTCGCGATTTTGAAGTTCATATTCGTGATCAGCATGTCCAAATTTGTTAAAAATAGCTGCTTTTGTCTCATATTTTAGCTGTTGTTCAATTTCACTTGCTAGATAAGTACAAATCGAATATAGTGTTATTTCAGTACAAGTTGATTATAAATTTCTAACAAAGTGCATGTTCCGAACAGATTTTAGACGAAGGGTTACAAAAAGGAAATAATCTGTAAGGAGAAAAATACCCAGTACTAATTCTTCTAAAGGTCTTTTTTGCCTCTATACATTTATCACAATGCATATACACCTTTTCATCCCACTTATAAATGTACAGTGTGTACTTATAATAAAAGAACGATTGAACGAAAGTATCTCTATATAACTTATTTGAAACGAGGTGATCTTGCAAATTCGGAAATCAAGTATGCAGCTTCTTCCAAAGTCAGAAACTTTATATATTCGAATATAAACCGAGTGATCGCTAAATTATGACCACTCAAAAAAAAAAAAAAAAAAAAAAAAGGCGGCTCGTTGACCTGGTGGTTTCCGAGAGGGCGACCTATGTAGCATATATAAAGTGTGAGTGGAGCAGGAGGCAGTAAAATTCGGAGCGTGATGGGTAAGCGGAAGGATTTATCGAACTTTGGGAAAGAACAGATCGTGGGAGCACGGAGAGCGGGTGCCTGGATTTCCCAAACGGCTGAACTGGTGGGTTGTTCGCGAGCCGCCGTATTTTAAGTCGGTCAGGACTGGCATAATAACAAACCGGCGGTAAGACTGCACAGAACAGCGAATAGTTGATGTGAGAGGTGAGCGCCTGGTCTGACGATTCGTACAGGCCAACAAACGCAGCAATATTCAACAACTGTTGACTATCCAATACAACAAGAGGCCAACCCGGAACAGTATCATCGCATGCATGGTTATAAAAAGCAGACGGCCCCGACGACATACTCTCCTAACCACTGTTGATCGGCGCAAAAGACACTCCTGGTGCAAAGATCATGCAAGTTTGGCTTCGAATTGCTGGTCTGAGGAGTCGAGTTTTCCACTCTACTCGGTGGATGGTCGTGTAAGTATTTGGCCCAAACAACATGAGACACTTGATCCGTTTTACATGGTGTACACAATACAAGCCAGTGGAGTCGGTTGTATGGTGTGGAGGCGGGTTGTAAGCCAGTGGAAGTGGTTGTATGTGTCATTCTTTTGATACCATGTTCGCACTTCTGTTGTTATTTTTTTTGACGTCAGGTTCGCACTCCTGTTGTCATTCTTTTGACGTCAGGTTCGCACTTCTTTGGTTATCTCTTTCGATGTCAGGTTCGCACTTCTTAGGTTGTCATTCTTTCGATGTCAAGTTCGCACTTTGGTTGTCATTCTTTCGATGCCAAGTTCGCACTTTGGTTGTCATTCTTTTGATTTCAGGTTAACTCTTCTTGGATATATTTTCTTTCGATCTGATGTTCCCACTTCTTGATTGTCTTATCCTTTTCATGTCAGGTTTGCACTTCTTGTTAGTCTTATTTTGATGTCAAATCCGCAGCATCTGATGTCAATATTTACCTGTAAAATATTGTCAGATAAAAGTTCTCTTAGATTGCCTTATATTTTTAGGATACCAGCTTTGCCGCTTCAAAATATCCTGAGATAAATGTTAAAGCAAGCTCTGTTACCCTCCCGATGTGATATTTGTGAGGTCGTCGTCATCCAAGTACACTACGGTTACCTTTTCTGATGGAAACTAAAACAAGAAAGATGACACCGAATTTTCGGGTGTAATGAGCACGTCTTTTGAATCCGTTCTGATGCAAATTAAATTTATCAAAGCTGTTCTAAGTCAATGGAACCGGTATGGAAAACAATAGTATCTGACGGAAGAAAGAAGTTTTTCAATCGGGGTTTTAATCCCTCAGATACTGCTGTAAACGGAATCGTGAGCTTACAAACTCGTAGAAGCAGAGTTATCGACAAAAATAAGATGTGACTTTACGTCCCCTGGTGGGAAAACCATGCATTGTTTTAGGAAGAAAGTATTCTCAAAAGGTTTATCCATATGAGCGGTATCGGTCCAAGAAAAAAATTTAGTCAAGTTTTCAAGAGCCCAGATTTTGCTACAAATACATCAGAAGCAGGAAATTTACCTTTGTGCGCCCTAGCGGTAAGTCTATGATTTACTTGAAAATTTTAAATTTATAGGAAAAACATTTCGCATCGGTAACACTATCCAACAAAGAAGGATTTTTTCAAATCGAACTTTTAGAAGTAGAGATATTGACAAAAATAATATGTATATCTACGCCCCCTGATGGAGAAACTGTCGAATATTTTAGGAAGAAAATATTAAGAAAAGGTTTATCGATGTGAGTGGCATCAGTCATCGATAGAATTTTTTCCACCGATATTTTAGAAGCTCAGATTTTATGGCATATACATCAGAAGCAAAAAATTAACACTTACGCCCCCTGGTGGCCAAAGTATTCTTTACCAAAAATTTGAAATTATATGCAAAAGATTTTCCATCAGGAGGTGTATCCGCTGAAGAAAAAAATTTCAAATCGGAGTCTTAGAAGAAGAGTTATCAGGAAAAATGTAATTTACTTTTACGCCCCCTAGAGGAAAATCTAATGGTAATTTGAAAACGTAACTATATCGACATAAATTAAATCGAAAGATAAAAGAATTTTTCGATCGGATGTTTAGAAACAAATATGTGGAATAAAACATGTTTTTGAATTTGACATCTGCATTTACGCCCTCTAGCGGCGAAATTGTACATCGTAATAAAAAAACGAAATGAAGTATCATCATTCGCATATTTCAAGGTTCCGAATGCAAAAAGAATTTTTCAAATCGGACTAATAGTTGCAGAGATACTGTGGGTACAGACGGACGGACGGACAAACCGATAACATAAGCACGATCTTATTTTACAGAAGACGTGCTAAAAACGGATCAAAACATCGCTATTTAGCACTGTCACCATCCCGATTTAATATTTGTAAGCTTGACGTCATCCTAATGCGCTGCATGTTGTTCTGTCGACGAATACCGAAACAATTATCATAGGATAAAATACAGGGTTTTTAAACCCCTTAGAAGTCACCCAGTTGGCTCAGAGGTATAAGCGCCGGCTTGTGACTGTTCATGCAAGTGGCTCTAGGTTAGAGTCCCAGGTAAGACACTGGCGGTGTATCTTGTCTTAATGAACTGACTTTCTCCCATCTGCTTTTAACCAGCTACCCTAAATTAGGCACGGGTGACTGCCTGAAACCCTTAAAGTTGCTCACGATGGTCAATTAAGCCTTGAAGGTACTAAAAAAACCTAAAAAGATTACATAACAAATAGCCCAATCCCTTAGAATCTGGTGCGTCGTCCGTATCAATATAGGATTCTATACACGTTTAGTCAATAGATAACAAAACTCCATTTCCTTTGCAAGTAGTGAAATGCTTGTTTGAATGTAATTCGTAGCGACTGGATCGTTCTCTTCTCTAAATGCCCCATATCCTAAAAGAACGTTTTGCGACCATGATCTTTTCTAGCTCCTTTTCTTCCATCAGGCACAAAGGAGAACTGCTGTTGTCTATACATCAGCATATTTTGACGCACTTTTCAAAAAAAGTTAATATTTTTCTTCCTCCAATCCCATTCTTTCAATTTTTCTTGGCAAGCACCGTACTTTCTGCTGCCTCTTTTCTCAAGGTGTGTCCATGAAGCTCTAGTGACAATCTCTTATATCCAGAAGCAATTTTCTTTCGCAGTTGCTTTGGAATAGAATGTTTTCATTTGTTGTTTGGCTTTCCGCGACACATATTGTTTACGATTTATCGTTGAAGGGTTCGCATTATTGCCTCGCAGTCTGAAGAGTAAGTGAAGACCATCTCTGCGTCACATTTCAATTCCTTTCACAGAAATTTAACTATTCATAAGAACTTTCTGATCTTGAAAAAATGCTTCCATAGTCAATCTCTATTCTATTCAACATTTTTCTTATCGCATTTCTCTATTCGATATTATGGGTGACATCACGTTTTGGTGCCAGGCCCAAAACGCAGCTTTTGGGCCACTTCTATATCGCAATCTAAAAACAGGGGTATATACAAGTGATAACAGGCAGCTTTGTTTTTAGCTGAAAGGTAAACCCTTTAAAGTTGTTAAAGCTCTTTCACACTTTTCCAAGGCTCAGGATTTTTGGCTTTTACCTCGTAAGAAACCCATGGCGTGTTAACGTTTTTTTTTTTTTTTTTTTTAAGCTATCCATCTTTCTAGACAGTAGTGAAGTAAATCTAAAGTAGAAAGTTTCGATGTAACGAAAATAGGTAACGGAAGTGGTCAAAACCATTGTGTCGAAATCTGATTTTTTTTATGCTATCGCATGAAGTGACGCAACAATAGTTAATTACATTCTTACCCTACAATATATTTTGGTGAACTATCACGAACATTATTGCATTACGGTCTACATAAACGTAATATCTCCTTGCAATCTGCGTGAATTACGAGATCCTGATATTAAATGTTATAAAAGCCATTACAAAAATGCATTTTGATGCTATGCATCTTTCCCAACAGTAGTCAAGTATACGTCGTGGCGAAATTTGGCTTCCCTTAGAACTCCTCCTTCCTCACAAGGTGGGTTTTACCTGCTATTGACCAGAGCTTTAAAATTATGTACAACACAATGAGGTAGATATCCTAGACCAAAGGTGTTACCAATCCCCTTCGCCAACACACTTGTGATTCAGCTTTTCTTTCTATCTGGCTGTCAAATTTTAGCTTGCCTCATGCGCAGATGGTATTTCCTAGCTACATCACATTTCATCGGTGTCATGGTTGTTTCTTGCATTCATCTGAATAATATATTAGGTGTACAAATGAGTTTTAAATCACTTTTTGTGTGACGTTTCCCCGCGTTATTATGTGACCGTAACTCGTCCAGAGTATAAAATGTGACACAGAAGTTTGTCCAACAGTCAAACGCACTTTCACATCGGTAGATGAAAGATGGCAAGCGAAACTGCATTCGTTACTAATTGCACCAAGAAAAAAGTGCTGCAAAAGCATGCACATCGATCTGTTCTGTTCTGGAAGGGAATAATATTGTATCGAAAGGCACGTGTGAGTTTTGGTTTACTGTGCATGTGGTGGGATATGAAGGGTGTGCTCCATTATGAACTACTAGATAAAAGCCCGTCAATAATGACGAAGGAAAGTAAAATTTATAATACAAAAGTTTTTGAGTTAAAATTTATGATATTGAGTTTTTGAGTTCCACGTCAATAGATGGCGACGTTGGCTCACAGCTTTCTGAAAATTTTCCGAGCTGTCGGTTATGGAATTTGATACGACGGGCTATCTGTTATGTGTTTTTTTTTTTTTTTATTGGAGGTTTAACGACCACCGTGAGCAACTCAATGGGCTATAAGCAGTCGCCCGTCCCTAATTTAGGGTCACTGGTTCCAGGGAAGGGAGAGAGCCAGTGCCGTAAGACAAACACAACATCCATGCCTCACCGGGATTCGAACCCGGACCCCGTTCGGACGAATGATCAGAGGCCATCGCTTAGACCACTGCGCCACCGGGGCGGCTGTTATGTGTTTTGTAAAACCTTTAGTACCTATTTCGTCAACACTTCCTTGTACAAAACATTTTTCGTATACATTGACTGTGAATCATGTATCAATTTCCCCTGTTCTTTTCCGTGAACTATTTTGATCTTCACGTCGTCAGCTTGACGTACTCTTGACGTTGCCACATACAGATTGCTAACACCGGCTGAGGTAGTGAACCAAAATTCCTGATGTAAAGTTTTCGTATCTCTAAAGAGTTGACCGTGTGACGTAACACATCTCTGACGTCATGTGAGAATGATTTGGATTAGGTGACGTCACACCACCAGGTGTGTTCCTTGCTGCTATGACAACAGAACAAAGTGATATACGCGTGGACTGTGCGTGATGTCACCCACACGAAAAGCTAAGCGTGGCGTCACAAACATTTGTTTCTCGGTTGTTACTATGACGACATAAAGTGTCACGGAAGAGAAGGGCTCTAGCAAATTGTATATTAGGATTGGAACAGGGTCAAACAGTTACTGCTGATCGCTACATGCAACAATTTCTGCGATTGAACCAGGAAATCTATCGGAAACGTCAATTCACAGACAAAGAATTGCGTCCTGTGAAATTACTGCATGACAGCGCTAGGCCGCATATCGAGAAATCGGTCAAGGAAACGTTACTGACGCTTGACTGGGAGGTTCTAGAACACCTGGCGTATAGTCCCGATATAGCCTCTTCAGACTATCATTTGTTCCGATCGATGCAACAGGGTTTGTCTGCTGTACGGTTCCGGACATGTGACGAAGTGCAAAAATGAGTTGACGATTTCATCGCGTCACACGATGAAGTAACTCTTCATGGCTGAAATCAGTCAGCTGTCCGACCGATGACGGAAGGTGATAGATAATGACGGCACATATTTTGATTCCTAAAGGTATTTTTGTTTTCTCTCAAATTACATGTTGCGCTGTCTTAAAACGCTTTTAAACTGATTTGTATACCTACAAATAAATATTGATTTTGAAAAACTAAAGTCGAAATACTTTATTGCCGAGGACATAGTTCAGTCAATATTTACTTTTGTACTCATATATTTAATTTGTTTTATGACAATAACGTTCATTAATCCACTTACTTAGGTAACGCTCAATGCCAGGAAACTAGTAAACCTTGTTTGTTATGATTTATTTCCGCTTAATCTGTACCGGACTGTGGCTCAGCGTGGTCGTGAATGAGGCGAATAAATGCAATGTTGTACAAAAATAAATTGATACTCTCAAATCACTGGTTTTAATTTACACCCGCGAAGATCTTGACATGTGAAAAATGCGCAGCATAAGTTACAAAGAGTACCAGAATACTTTCTCGATTTTTGTTTTACTCATTTCTCAATAATTCTACGAATTTCTTTAACATCTGTTGTGCTACCACATTTGTTTCTACTGAAACTAACTTCTGCATATATGAAAGCTATTTGGGGCATGCGCTGTCACGGATTTTGGCAAGAAAACTTGGAAGTTTAACTACTCGTGGAAGGAACATCACTCAGTCTGGAGGAGCCCAAAGAGACAGCCATATGATTTTTTTATCTCAAAAGTGGAATCAAAATACCAGTCAGTGACCGCATAAGCTACGGTTTTCAATACTGCAACCACAGCATGTATTTTCAAAAACGACTATTTTTGAGTTATTTTTTTGTTGGGAGTTTAACGACCACCGTGAGCAACTCTTTGTGCTATAAGCAGCCGTCCGTCCCTAATTTAGGGTCACTGGATCCAGGTAAGGGACAGAACAAGTGCCGTGAGGCAAACATCCATGCCTCAACGGGATTCGAACCCGGACTCTTCACGGATGAATGATCAGAAGCCATCGCTTAGACCAGTGCGCCACCGGGACGGCGTGAAATGATTTAGGGGGTAACAAACTACGAACACAAAAATATTTAAGCACTTAGAACACATGGAGAATGCAACTGTTTAAAATTTTAGGGAATTTGGATAAATGTATGGGAAGTTTTCGGATTCAAAAAGATTTTGTTATATTAAAACGTATTGTTTGTTGAATTTATGTCCTACTCTGTTAAATGGAGGGAATTCTCTGTGCGAATGCCTAAGACGGTAGTAGAAAAAAACCATTTTTGTAGATAGAATTTAAAAAGATGAGATAAAGATATTCCTCATATTACAAACTGAAATTCACAAACAGTCTTATGACTGCAAATATAAAAAGAAAAATTAAAAACATGTGTAAGTAAGCCGAAATTACGAACACATAACTTGTTTGACAGCCTGGAGATTTGTATCTATGGCTCCCAGTACTACATGCACTGGATGAATACTACCAATAGTCTGGACCTGAAAACTTTTATCTACTAGGGATAACATCAGCGTAGGGTAAAACTACATTAAGTGATTTTTTGGGCATAATTTCGCCCATCTGTAGTCTGAATCTATAACCACCAAGCCATCGGCGGCTCCATTGCAAATTTGGAATACGTGTACTCCATACATACTCATTTATTCATACAATCAAATGGAAGTATATTATTCGATGGCACATCTGAGATAATAGATATACTCGATGTCGCATTAGGAATACGTGTACTCCACACATACTCATTTATTCATCGAATTAACTGGAACTATTTTATTCGATGGCACATCTGGGATAATAGATATACTCGATGTCACATTTGGAATACGTGTACTCCACACATACTCATTTATTCATCGAATCAACTGGAAGTATATTATTCGATGGCACATCTGGGATAATAGATATACTCGATGTCACATTTGGAATACGTGTAATCCACACATCAACTGGAAAGTATATTATTCGATGGCACATCTGGGATAATAGATATACTCCTTGTCACATGCGGGGCAAATGGACCACACAATTTTATGACAAATATAGTGATGAAGCGACAATATATTATTTATGAGATTGACACAAATACAATTAATGTGAAAACGTTCACAAAGATACTTTATGCATTATTAAATTACTTATGAACAGTGACTTTGTTGTACTAATTATTTATGTGTGTCACTTTACACATTTATTAAACAATTTCTCTTGAAATCTATAATATCTAAAATGAAGTAATACGAGATTATATATTTATTGACGCAGTACATTGTAAGTACGTATGGCTACTTACATTTGAGCATGTCATGTACTGGTTTACGATAAGATTTTATTTAAAAGAACAAAAATAAACGAGTAGGTTCAGATTCTCATTTTATAAGTTGATTTTTTTTATACATTGATAGTAGTCTCTTTTGGCAGAAATGTTATTTAAGCAACACCTCCACAGTCAAAGAAGACAGTCTTATAACCTTTCCCGCAGATGTTTGGACTTTGCATTCCTTCCTTTCTGGACGTCGTTTGGTTTCAGGGGTGAAATGGTGAAACCGCGTTTCGTCACATGTGATGATTCGACCGACGCAAGATATTGTGACCCTCAGCAGAATACCGTTGCAGAAGAGCCAAAGACGACAGGAAGCGTTAGTTTTTGTGCTGATCGGTGAGTAAACATGGCGCCCATCTCGCACACAATTTCCGAAATCCCAGCTGCTCGTGAATGATGAAATGCACAGTCCCGTACGAAATGTCTAACGCATTGGCAATTTCCTTGATTTTGACATGCCTATTATTCTGTATCATGTCGTCAACGGCGGTAACATGCTCTCCGGAGTGCTGGATATTGATGGTCTGCCTTCGCGGTATTCGTCCGTCAAATTTGTGTGACCCTTTTCAAATTGTTCGCACCACTTTACAATGGCCGGGCTAGACATGGCATTTCCACCGTATACAGAGGAGAAATCGAATGGTTCCTCGCACTTCCAATTCGGAGTAAGAATCCAGTTGACGCGTCATTACAAATTGCCTCCTGCACACGCCTTACGACGTTACTGAACTAAAACACCTCCCGTCGGCAGCTCTGACGTAATGTCTACTTCGCTCCGAAGCACACACGGTCTGACCGAATTCCCACACCAGATGGCGCTAAGCGTAACTTACTTTTTGAGTCATCTACGTGATGACTAAATGTTTTTTGTCCTTAATGCGAGTGAATTAATCATTTTATTTTCTGTTTGAGCTTAATCTTTAATAGACTTTTAATATTTAGTTTTTTCTGTAGGAAGACTTATCACAAAATATTTTTTATTTCATCATGATTTTTTGAAACAGAACAATTTAGAACTTGAGATCTTTTTAAACTGCCAATGACTTTCAATTACCTTTAAAAGGTAAAATGCATTATTTTTTACGAAACTTCTACGTGTAAAATCTCTCTTGGTAACTATAATAGCTTTTGCCTTAAGGTGGTTCCACCTGAAATCTCTGCCTTATGTGTCCAATGGTAAAACTCTTTTACATATTTTCTTCGCAATTAATGTATTCCCAAGGATGAAAATTTGCGCATCGGTAAAACTAACTTTAAGTTATAGCATGGGATACTTAATACTTATTAAAACATAACCATAATCATATTAAAAACCAATCATTTTTCTTTGAGTAATGTTCAGACCTCTTAATAGACGGTGCAACCTGTACATTGATGACGTCAGTAGGCAAACAAATGTTGAATTGCTTAATCATGGTTATGTTTTAGCAAGTACTAAGTATCCTATGCTATAACTTAAAGTTAGTTTTATCGATGTGCAAATTTTCATCCTTGGGAATATATTAATTGCGAAGAAACTATGTAAAGAAATTTTACCATTGGAAACATAAAGCAGAGATTTTAGGTGGAACACCCATAATTCACAAAAAGAATCAAAGTGCTCATGAATTTTAGAATATGTTTCGCAATGTACTAACTCATACGCTTATCTAATATATAAAACACAAAACGTCTGTTTGTCTGAAGCAATAAAAACTCTCGAACGCCAAACTATGGCATCGTGAAATTAGCATAGCTTATTAATACTGGAATTTCTAGGTCAACGCAACTATTTTAAAATCTCTAAGTTATTCCGTTCACAAGTTATGAATTAATTAATAAGCTAATCAATAAGTCAGCGTCGTTTGCTACGTCATCGTTATTTGTTCCAAATCTGAAAGCACGTGACTGCATTCATCGCCGCGGTACATCCACCAATGTTTGTGTTCTTTGAGAACTGTGCATAAAAAACATGCAAAAACGAACTTTGCGAAATCTTAACGAAGCGGGCTGAAATTTGTATCACCACCATGAATTGGCAATAAGAGTAGTCCCTCAAAATTTCACCGGAATGCGTTCAAAACTTTTTAAAATAGGCATGGCATTTTCAATTAATCGGTAAACAGAAATGTATACGCAGAAACGGTCAGTAAAATTTTGACGGCTAATTTAAAACGTTATTTACCGATTCAGGCGAAATTTGGAGGTCATGTTCCTATTACCGATTTATTGTGTACATTAAAATTTCAGCCAGTTTAATAAAATATTCGCAAAGTACGTTTTTACCTTTTTTATCCCAGAGATTCGCCCCTCAAAAACGTCTGAAACTGAATGCACGTGATGCATTTGATCGTCGATAACAAATTGTTAACGAATTTCGTTCAGTCAGTGTTCCAATGCTGTGCCTCCTGGACGCGTGTTAAATAATTCGTAACGCTTTTAGTCCGTTTGATTCTACAGCTGTATGTTGGAATGTCAAGAGCAAAGGATCCAAAAAAATTATATATTGTCGCCGATGAAGGAGAAACCAAAAATATTGTGTACGGCCAAGTGCTGAAATAATCACACTATACATAAATAATTTGTAATGACCGAATTTGTGAAATCAGCTTTTTCTTTCTTGCAAGCAGCAATTTTTGCCCCGATTTTTTCAGCGACATATAAGGGAATATGAAATTAATAAGCCTAAATCCCGAGCAAAGTCGGGTAGTAAAGATAGTCAGCTATAAAACCCTTCATATTTTTCAAACTGAAATTCCTGTGGAATTCACTTTATTAATGACTAGCTTTTAGCCCGTCGCTTTGCTAACGCTGTTTGTTGGTGTAGGCTTTATTTAGTTAGAGAACGGAACTCAATGTTAAGCTTCGTCGGTGACTCATCATGGTTTTCGAGCAGATAAATCCGAGCAAAAAAATCAACTTGTGCTGAAACATATTTGATTTTGTGTTTACTAATTAACTGCAAGTAGTTTTCTCTTGGATGGGCGAAATATCTGATCGTGAATCTTAAGGATACATAAATTAATTAAATAAAGAAATCTTATTTCGTATTATTTGAAATGAATAATTATACGTGAACTGTAATTTGATGAAATGCAATGAAAAGGGTTTCACGCCATCTTGTGAGAAAATGTTGAACCTTTTTTAAGCATTCCATTACCATAGCTAGACGTTGGTATCAATGTAATTCAAAACTAACTTCAGAAGAGAATGAATTAACGTTATTTGTAGCTCACTTTCCTTGACGAAAATGCTAATTAAATTATAAATATACGGCTGTATTACCGAATCAGAATGCTTCCAAGCAGTATCTGAATTCCCGTGTATCGTTCCGCTTTGTTTACATACAACCTGATAACACCCAACGTGAAAGCAATTAGTTCACGATAATATACGAATTATTTTTTTATCATCGAAATAAGTCTTATTTGTAATGGAAATATTCATAGGTATTTACTTTATTATGGAAGATAATACATTTATTTCCATATTCATATCACAAATTTATGCGTCATAATTCCATCTCGTGCCAGCAAAAGTTCGAAATAACTTCGCTTACGAACACGCTAGCTCAGGATAAAAACAAAAAAAAACCGTAGTACTGTTATTCGATATTTTTCCTTTATAAAATGTATTTACAAATAAAAATAGTCATTAAGGCGTCTATTATAACTAAATTCTAAAAAACAAACGCGTAAAATGTATGATGAACTAGTTTCTTTCACGTTGGGTGTGATCAGGTTGTTTGTAAACAAAGCGGAACGATACACGGAAAATCGGGAACCATGTTTTTCTCAAAAATTCGAAATTCTGAGCCCGAAGTGCACATCAGTGCTGAGACGGGCCGTGCTCTGGTTGGTGCGAATGAAATGTCCGGCAAAGGACCAGCCCACGTGGACGGTGGGAACTGAAAACTATGACAACTTATTTAGGCAAAATATAATCCCCCTCGACATAGACACATTGTTGCCATATGTTCGGCAAGCCATGATATAAGTCTTGTGGCTGGAACTCGAAGAAGTCATCAACTGCACGTTGAACCTCGTTGTCTGTCGTGAACTGTTTCCCGGATAGGAAGGGATCCAGGTGACGAAACAGATAGTAGTCTGTCGGAGATAAGTCCGGGTAATAGGCAGGATGGGGCAGTGCTTCATAGCACAAGGCACTTAGTAGCAGCATACGTGCAGTATTGTTCGTTGTGCGACGTATTGTCAGCATCGTTTCTTGGGCGACATGAGAGCGGACGTTGTCCTGGAGAAGAAGAACACCATCTCTGTTGACCAAAGCCGGTTGTTGCTGCAGCAATTTCCGGTGCATCTCGTGTAATTCTGCACAATAAGGTTGTGCAGTGATGGTTTGGCCTCTTGCCAAGAAATTACAATGAATTATACCGGATGTGGACCACCAGACAAGCAGCATCATCTTCTTTGTGTGTAGGGGTGGCTCAGGATGCCGTCCAGCAGGCTGTGCCTTGCCTAAACCATTTTGAAGATATCTCCGCTTCGAAAGTTCACAAACCATCACCGAATGGTTTGTTCGTTGGCTGTATTCTGCGCAAACGATTTGTTAAAGTCTCGAGCGGCAATTCCTGCAGAATGGCATAGTTTAAATTCGTACAGGAAGATGACTCTCAAATCCGGCGTCTGCATGTTTCCTTTGCAAGCCACGTTACGTCAAACAAACCACGCCTGAACCTTGTTCTTCTCACAAGTGCTAGCTATTTATAGTAACTCTGTGACGTAATACCCGCAACACCTGTGGATGGTTCCATTCCGCTATGGTGGGGGCCCGTCTCCACTGCTCGTTCGCGCCGGACATTTCATTCACGGCACCAACCCAATACTTACTGGAGTTCCGGATCTGGCGGGCTGGGGCTCAGAGAGATAGAGGAATTTTCTTCAAGTGACCTTGTATGATTTAGCATACGAAACTTTTTTACACTTTCTAGTTGTTAAATAAGGTCTAGGTACGGCAACTGGGTCTAGATGAGGAGTGGGTACTCGGCAAGGCTATTCATTCCGGGCTTGAGTAACAAATACCATAGGCCATGAATTACTGCGAAGGAAAAGTTTCTTTAAGAACTTTTGATAGTAGAAAACAAACTGACGAAATTTCCCTGCCTACCTCAACGGGGCAGCTCCCTACAAATTCCATTAAGCAACGTACAACGTCGGTTGTAGTGCCTCCCGATTTTTCCTGATGCCCGGCGCCTCGAAACATTTCAGGAAGAAATGTGTGGTCAAAGAAACTATAGAAATAGAAAGACATCCCTTCCCCACTTAGCAGTTGAGAAACATATTGGTTAAATTGCACGGGGAGGAAAGAGTGGAAGTCTGGAGGAGGATATTTTTAATACCTAAACAGATTAATCACAGTTTTGGGGCTCTATCCTGCAATATCAAATTCGGGCTCGGGCTCTTAAAATTGAGCCTGAACTCAGCTCTGGTGCCCATCCTCGGTTTGTAAGCTACCTTCTCGCAAAATTTCAGGTTTCAAGGTTGAGTAGTTTTTTTGTATCGCGAAGGACACACACACACACACACACACACACACTTTGTTTTATTATTATAGATCAGTTCTTCTCATAATAAACTGATTTCCGAAGATCGGTTGGAAAAACATTTTCTCTGATGTCAATTACTTTTAATAAAGTTGTTACCTTTCGTTGCCGTAAAACCTAAAGCATTTTAACTTCCATTACTGCAGTGTATTAATATCCCGCGACTTTGCTATTTTGCAATTTTTGTACCACTGAAGTAAAATCAGATTGGTTTCAAAATCGCTTTATTCTAATTTATCATAAGAAAACATAAGAGGGAGACGTACAGTATTGGGCATCTCACTGGGAAATAATACAAAGCTGTTAAAAACATGATGGTATATACACTGCAATGACAATGGGGATGAATAACAAATGCTGCAAGCAAAGCTTATTGAATAAAAAATTGCAGAAGTGACAAAGAGAAACACATCGTGTCACATGACATTGGCTGGGCATGATTTACAGGATAACACAGGCGAAACAATAGTACACAATTAAAAAAAAAAAAAAAAAAGAACAGCACAAACACCGCCGTGAAGGTAAAACATTACATACATGAGATAAAAACACAGCGTGCACAATTGTGCAAGTTATTTAACGAGGGCACCAAAGCAACATAATACAGGCGGGGTGAAAGTAAGTAATGTACACGAGTAAGCATGAAAATACACTGAGATGGCATTAGCATTCACAATTCAACGGTAGTGTGGATTGCACGAGTCGTAGAGTGGAGGAGGGCCACCAGGGTGCCAAGGAACTCAGCAAAGGAGGTGTAGAATGTCCTAGGGTTCTGATAGGTGTAGCAGTCCAGAATCAATCGCAAACCATGGAGCGGCCGGCGCCCAGGTAGCATAGAAGGTGGCTTCTCGACGACTGGAAGAAGCCGACTGGTACTCCAGGCGGAGTCGAGAAAGCAATCGATCTTGAAAATGGCACAAAAGTGCTGCGCTGGCCTGGTGTAAAGAGACCGGCGAGGAAATGCTGCGGAGTTGTTGAAGGTATACGTAAATAACGTGTTTAACCAGCACGAAAAGATAGGCACATACTGAAGGAAGAGTTGTAGGTGGATGAGCCCGCAGAAGAAGATGTCTGTAGGCAGTGAACGGAAGATCTTGAGAACAAGAGCGACTGGCAATCCGGAAAGCCTGGTGGAGGAGAGGCATCAGGATGGGACAGTAAAGGTAGACGTGAGAAACGTCTGCCTCCTGTGCGCAGAAGGAGCAGAGAGGGGAGGAGAGAAGAGACATGCGAAAGAGAAAATACGGAACAGGGAGGCGATTATGCAAAAAGAGCCAGTGGGTATTAATTTCAAGAGGGGCAGATAAGGGTGAGCGGGCAGCGGCCCAGACAAGAGGAAGAGAAGCAGGGGGAACCTCCAGAATAGAAAGCGGTGAAGGGGTGGCAAGGTGCACTAGAAAACGATAAAGAGATTTAGAGGAGAGAGAGGAGAGAGGAAGAACCGAGTTTGTGAGTCGGAGGAAAAACGGCAGCGGAAGAGGGGCAGAAAAGACAGAGACGAGACCGGTGGGGGAGACAAGATCAGGGAAAAGCGAAAGAAGTGCAGTTAGCAGAGAGTCATAGACCAAATGGGCGGATGGGGACAAGAGAATTGCAGGGGAGGCCAGAGAGAGGGCGCCAGGATAGATCCGAGTTAGTGAGGTCTTGTACAGTTACTACACCTGCTCGGAGCCAAGAGGGGAATGAAAAACAGGGGAGATGGGGTTGATGAACAAGGGAGTTGAAGAAGAGGGGTTCAGAAAGAAGCTCTAGAGTTGAAGAGGGAGGGGAGCGAATGAGGGGGAGAGAGCGAAGGTGAATGAGGGCTTCAGAATATGCAGGTGGGAGTTTGAAGGGGGGAAAGGACAGCAATCCATGAGAACTAAGGAAAGAAAGGAAAAATGTGGGTTACGCAAGGAGGCAAGAACGTCACGTACCTGAACTGCGGAAGCCACTGGAGCCGTGAAAAGGTGAATGAAGTTGATCACTCGGCTTGCTTTGTAGCACAGCGGGACATCAGGTAGGCCAGCACCACCATAGGAGGGAGGAGCACAGAGCTTGTGGACGTTAATCCAGTGATGACCCGCCCACATTACTCGAGTAAGGCAGCGTGTAACCTCCTGGAGACAGAAAAGCGGGGTCGTAGATGCAATCCAAGAATGCTTGCAGATGGACAGAAGGTATGTCCTGGTGAGATTTGCACGCTGGTAGTAGGACGTACAGAACTGCGCACGACACCAGAATGCAGCTGTGCGGAGGAGGCGAGGATGGAGTTCCGAGCGAGTTGCACTGGATGTAGCTTGTGGTGCGCCTAAGTGCACACCCAGGAAGCGTTGGGTAGTGGATGACCATGTGGCCCCCCATGGAGCATCCAAGCGATTGGACCACGACCCGCACCACAATCCAGTGCTCTTAGACGTATTCAGTTCAGCTGCAGAACATGAAGCATATGCGGAGAACAAACGACGAAGCAGTTGGAACTGTGAGTCGCTACGAATGCAGACGGTGATGTCATCTGCATAAGCAGAGTAAATGACTGAGTGATGCCGTGAGCTGGCAACTGGTGGTGGAAGTTGTGCTAGAAGAGATGTTTGCAGAGAGCGTAGAAAAGGCTCGACGGCAATCGCAAACAGTTGACCAGAAAGCGGGCAGCCCTGACGAACTCCCCGCTTGAAGGGAACATGTGATGTGAGAAAAGATGCCGTCTTGACATGGAAAACGGCGTCCCGGTAGAGGGAGACGAGAACGGAGACAAATTGTGGAGGAAAGCCAAAGTGTAGCAGGGTTTGTGTTAAATAGGCGTGTGAGATATTATCGAAAGCGGAACGGAGGTCTAAGGAAAGGAGAGCAAGAGGTTCAGAATGAGTCTTGGCAAGATGAATGAGATCGCGAAGAAGTTGAACATTGGAGGAAAGAGAACGGCCAGGAACAGTATAGGTTTGAGAGTCAGCAAGGATGTGAGGGAGGATAGAGTTTAGTCGACGGGAAAGAAGCTTAGTATAGAGTTTATAATCTTGATTGAGAAGAGAAATGGGGCGCCAATTTCCCAAGTCAAGAGGGTCACCCTTCTTGGGAAATAGGACCACATGTGCGTCCGTGAAACTCCTCGGGAGGGGGAGCAGTTAAATGCAGCAGAAAAAGCGGAGAGGAGAAAAGGCAACAAAAGAGGCAAGAACGCACGGTAAAAGGAAAGAGAGGCCGTCCGGACCCGGAGCGGCATGGGGGTTAAGGGAAGAGAAGGTGTCGGACACCTCCGTGGATGTGGGTGCAAGAGACAGGGTGGGAGCAAGATGAGATGGAACTTGAGGTAGGTTATTGAGAAGATGGGGTAGAGCAGAGGGAGAAGGGGATTGGAATGCTTCCCAATTTCAGAAGACTGTTCTCCCTCGCCGATGAGGTCGCTCTGTAATACATATTTTGCCCAGCTTTTCAAGATATTTTCTTCCATTACTTCCTCTTTTCTCGGCTTTTGTGCAGCTTCTACTATTTTATGTCCCTTTCCTCCTATGATATCTTTCATATTTTTTACCATGAAATATGGTCCTCAATTGCTTATTCGAAGTCGTACATATTTCATTCAGCCGCTATTTTGTAGCACAGTGACTGCGTTTTCTTTGCAGTTTTCCGTGCTGTTTCATTTTCCTTCTGTGACGGAGGGTCTTAGATTTGACGGGGTTACTTTCCTACTAACTGATTTGAAAATATTTCTTGCTTTTGAATTTCACATACACAAGTTCTGTAACTTTAACTTTGCATTGCTCTTTAATCAAATATAAGGCGACTGAAAGCTTCGTTATCAATTCCAACAAGAAAGATGACCCAGAGTTTTTTGTTGTAATCAGCACATCTTTTGAATCCTTTTCGACGCGAATAAAATATTTCAAAATAGTCAATGGAACCTATTACAACCAAACCATTAGAAGCATTTCCTTCTTCAAACAACTAACTCTAATTTTAAAAAACTTCAGACATTACAAAATAAATATATTAAACTATATACATGTATATATATATATATATATATATATATATATATATATATATATATATATATATATATATATATATACGCGTTGACCCAAATAAATAATATATTAACATTAAAACAATATAATTATAATTTGGGAAAAGTCATGTACAGGAGAATAAAAAATTATATAGATCATACATTAATTGAATTTTCATTACCTACCCATGTCTATGGTACTAGCTACGATACCAGATATCACGACTTGCTCAAACCTGTCTTTCTCAGAACTCAATATATAATGCTAAGTATAAATTACATGGGACCGCAATACTGGAACTCATTATCTCTTGAGATTACTAATTTGAATAATTTCAAGAGGAAACTAAAGCTTCATTTGTTAAAAACTAGTTAGAAGTGAGGGGGAGGGGTGCGATTGTTAGTATGTAACGGTGGGAAGCTGTGCGCGATAGTGTGAGCACTATAGGTAACGGGTTGAGAAAGACCTTTCATTTACATCTCTCTTTTTTGTTGTTGTTGCTTGTACGGCAAAACGGCATATATTTAAATGTTTATTTAATTTTACGTTCAATAATTTGGATTGCTGTTTTTGAGGGGCTTGATTTGATTGTGTACACAGGGAGACTAGGGCTATGTCAGGTGTTTGTTAGGCCTTTTTCCCTATCTTCCTAGCTGTTTGATTTAATCATTATAACAATGCCAATTTTTTCAAATGCATTTGTATTAAAATAGCTGAAATAAAAAAATATAAATATAAGTAAATATAAAGTGGATCTTAACTGAGACCAATTTTTCTCAAGACCAAAGACATTTAAGATGCATAGAATGGAAATTCTTGTGTAAATTAGTGGCAGCAGATGGCGACATTTTAATCGCAGAGCTTGTACGGCAAAACGGCATGTTTCCTATGTAAACAACGTTAATTAAGCTCTTGTACCTGCGCGAAAGAAAAAAAAATCCGTTATAAAAGTCCGTATTATTTTTTTTCAATGGGGGATAAATTGGAAATTGCACCTTTTAACTTACGATTAAAGAAAACATCATTATCGTAATTTTGGGGTATATGAAATAACTGAAGAAAAACGTCGTTTGTCCTACGTGTAAAATATGTTTCGGCTTCAGCTGTGTGCAAACTGCGTGATCTAGCTGCATGAAATTCGTATTTCACACTCTGTCAAAAGTCATTTTAATGTGGTCATTTGTTTATTCTTAAGAGAAGTTGCCGAGAACAAAACTTTTAATTGGAGGTTTTTCTCGCAGTATTATGAGTACGTCGTAATAGCTACTTAACGGGAGAAAAAATGAATAAAATTAAATGTGATAGAAAGAAATTTTCTCTTCACATAATTTAGAGTTTAGACAATTTCAAATCTCGAGAATAAAAGGTCTCGAAAGAGAGATTTGTTTAAATTGAAACATTTGTAGCTCATTAAAAAGTTTTGTTTAATTGAAAATTTGTTTAGCTCATTAAATCTGGCTATATTATTTTCTGAAATACTTTACAATATATACTATTATAAAAAAATAAATCTCACTGGTTATACAGTATATATATATACACTGAAAAGCAATTGAATTGGAGATACCTGTCTAGTAACGTGTAGCACCACCTTTCGCCCTGATGACGGCGGCGATTCGTCTCGGCCTGGACTCGACAAGACACCGGAAGCATTGGGAAGTCATACGGATCCACTACTCCTGAACAAGCTTCCAGAGTTCACGAAGATTTAATGCAGGGGGGTCAGAGCCTCGAACATCTCTCTCGATGGCATTCCAGATGTGCTCGATAAGATTGAAGTCAGGTGACCTAGCTGGCCAAGAAAGCGAGGTCACGTCGGTGGAGTGTTCATCCAATCATTCGGATATAATTCGGGAGTGATGGCACGGTGCATTATCTTGTTGCAGGATGAGGTCCCCAGTGGGATGGTGAAGACGCACAAACGGGAGCAAATGGTCGTCCAGGATATCCCGGTAATGTTTACCTGTGAGGGACGATGTCACACGTACCAGGGGTCCCATTTCAGTCCACGTAAACAGTCCTCAGACGAGAATGCCACCCCCATTAGCTTCAAGACTACCCTACTGGCAAGAAGGATCCATCGCTTAATGTGGTTTGCGCCGTACTCGTATCCTGCCATCCGCATGTACCAACGTGAATCTCGACTCATCAGTCCAGGCAACATTTTTCCACATGTCTAGGGTCCAGTGGCGATGTTCCCGTGCCCATGTTAATCTTTGCATCCTGTGAAGTGCGGTCAGCAGCGGTACCCTCGTGGGACGATGGCTTCTGTACTTCACAGCGAGGAGATAGTTCTGGATGGTGTGGCTGCTTACACGTTTTTGTGCACCAGAGTTAAATTGCCGAGTGATTTCTTGCACTGTGGCCCGTCTATCCGCAGTCACAATGCGAGCTAGCCGACGATGACCCTGCTCATCCACACGCTGTTGACCATGGCAGTTGGCCCTTGCATGGATGGTTTTACCGGATTCGATGTACTCACGGTGCACCCGTGACACAGTGGCTCGTGAAAATCCCAGTGCCTGCACGACTTCCGAGATGGAGTGACCCATTCGTCGGGCCCAGACAATTTTCCCACGATCAAATGCGCTTAGATTCTTCATCTTACCCATACTGCGTCCGACTCTTACTGATTCCCGTCGCATCACTCCTTATATTGTCGGATCGCTGCATACGTCATGTCGTTTCCGCTTACAGGGCCGGCACAGCGTCACATTTACATAACGCCAGCTGTCTCTAATTCAATTGCTCTTCAGTGTAAATATAAATGAATGTGACTGATATAAATACGCGAACGCCTTCAAGTAAAGCAACGAGACGTGACAGATTCTTGCCGTACAACGCTGAACTTCAAATGTCGCACGGTTAACTTACGGTTTCCCATTCTGTGTATCTTAAAGGTCTTTGCCCAGGACTCAATATGTTAAACAGTCTATAAATTATATTGGGCCTCAATTTTGGTATTCTCTACCTGATAATCTTACAATAATAAATAATTTCAATCTATTTAAAAAAAATTAAAACTTTACATTCTGGCACTACCAAGAATATAAACTAAAAGGAAAAAAAAAGGGAATAAGGTAAATATAAAATTGGAAATGCAATAAAAAAATTGAGGGGAAAATAAGTGACAAAATAAATGGGAAAGTGGGTATACAGAGCGCCAAGTAAGTAGTGGAAAAGTGGGGAGAGGGGAGAGTTGGAAGGAGAGTGGGTAAAAAACTGGGAGAGGGAACAACTTTACTAACACTAATTCTACTACTATCCTTGAATGCTTTGCGCCATGCTTTCAGGTGCCTCTAACCTGCCTACACTTGTACAGGGAGATCAGGGTCTTGTCAGGACTTATTGTGGCCTTTTCTCAGATCTCCCTTGTTGTTACCATTACCTACATTGTTGTTAGATTACTTTGTGATTTTTGGTTTTAATGTAACAGCCATATAAACTGACTTGAATAGCTGTGGAAACTGCAGAGGAAGAACAGGATTTCTTGCCGTGGCTCTTTTGTCACGTTCCTTCAGTTTGTGCTGCCTTCCTGAACGTTTTTTAAAAACTGTACCTTCAGTTTGTGCTACCTTTTTGAACTTTTTTTAAAAACTGTACCTTCAGTTTGTGCTGCCTGTTTGAACTTTTTTTAAAAACTGTACCTTCAGTTTGTGCTACCTTTTTGAACTTTTTTTAAAAACTGCACCTTCAGTTTGTGCTGCCTGTTTGAACTTTTTTTCAAAACTGTACCTTCAGTTTGTGCTGCCTTCATTAACGTTTTTTAAAAACTATTTTCAGTTTGTGCGGCTTTCCTGAACGTTTTTTAAAAACTGTTCCTTCAGTTTGTGCTGCCTTCCTCAACGTTTTTAAAAACTCTTCCTTCTGTTTGTGCTGCCTTCCTGAACGTTTTTTAAAAACTGTACCTTCAGTTTGTGCTGCCTTCATTAACGTTTTTTAAAAACTATTTTCAGTTTGTGCGGCTTTCCTGAACGTTTTTTAAAAACTGTTCCTTCAGTTTGTGCTGCCTTCCTCAACGTTTTTAAAAACTCTTCCTTCTGTTTGTGCTGCCTTCCTGAACGTTTTTTAAAAACTGTACCTTCAGTTTGTGCTGCCTTCATTAACGTTTTTTAAAAACTATTTTCAGTTTGTGCGGCTTTCCTGAACGTTTTTTAAAAACTGTTCCTTCAGTTTGTGCTGCCTTCCTCAACGTTTTTAAAAACTCTTCCTTCTGTTTGTGCTGCCTTCCTGGACGTTTTTTAAAAACTATTTTCAGTGCGTGCTGCCTTCCTCAACGTTTTTTAAAAACTGTTTTCAGTGCGTGCTGCTTTCCTCAACGTTTTTTAAAAACTGTTCCATCAGTTTGTGCTGTCTTCCTCAACGTTTTTGTTTTAAACTGTTCCTTCAGTTTGTGCTGCTGCGTTCCTGAACGTTTTTTAAAAATTGTTCCTTCAGTTTGTGCTGCTGCGTTCCTGAACGTTTTTTAAAAATTGTTCCTTCAGTTTGTGCTGCCTTCCTGAACGTTTTTTGTTCTAGTTGCACCGTTCTGCTTCCATCTCTTTACGACATTACTTACGGTTGATTTTGGTATTTTTAGTTTAGCTATAATGCTCCGTATGGAAACGTTACTCAAATGACATCCTATGACCAGCCCACGCTGAAACTTGGAAAGCTCACGTACACGCGGCATATCAGCTTTAAAGTTACTGATAGCACGACAGAACATATCTGCTTTATGTACGTACATTCCTATGACCAGCCCACGATGGAACTCGTAACGTCCACCTCCACGCGGCATATCAGCTTCAAAATTAATGATAGCACGGCAGAACATCACTGCTTCATGTACGTACCTTCCTATGACATCCTATGACCAGACCACGCTGGAACTAGGAAAACTCACGTCCACGCGGCATATTAGCTTCAAAGTTACTGATAGCACGACAGAACATCTCTGCTCTATATACACTTTCTACCAACAAGTAATTGGACACTATTGAAGGTGAAAACGAAGTTTATTCACCTTCAATAGTTGGTGGAGCCTCCACGAGCGGTGATTACAGCTGCGACCCTCCGGGGCATACTCTCAACCAGGCGTTGTACGACGGCTAGCGGTATTTTCTTCCACTCGGCTTAGAGAAGACAGGTCAGTTCCTTCACCGATTTAGGTCGGTGGGGGCACCCCTTAAGTCGACGCTCCAACTCGTCCCAGACGTGCTCGATAGGGTTAAGGTCCGGACTCTGCGCAGGCCAGTCCATTCGATTAACCCCATAGTCACCCTATCAAGCCATGGTGGACCTCGCAATATGACAGGCGGCATTGTCATCCTGAAAGTAACATGGGTCCACCCCGAAAAACTGCCACAACGTAGGAAGCGCATGGTCATCCAAAATGGTGCAGTAGGTCTCGGCGTTGAGTCTACCAGGAATTGCGACCAAGGGTCCCATGCCATACCAGCAGAAACACCCCATAGCATAATTCCACCGTCGCCGAACTTCACAGTTGGCACAATACATTCCGGCAGGAGGCGTTCTCCAGACAGACGCCAAACCCATACCCTGTCATCCGAACGGTAGAGGGTGAACCTTGATTCGTTGCTCCATAGAACCTGTTTCCACTGTTCAACGGTCCACTGTCGACGTTCTTTGCACCATGTTAGCCGAGCTGCGCTATTGGACTTGGTGATCAAAGGCTTTTGGGCAGCAACACGTCCATGATAACCGAGCAGATGAACTTCCTTACGGATGGTATTCATTGAAAGAACACTCCCGGGTTCCTGCTGAAACTCCTCGCGGATGTGGCCCATCGATTTGGTGCGGTTCTTCCGAATTTCTCTGGCCAGCACCCGTCGATCTCTAACTCTCAGTTTTGTGAGTCTGCCAGGTCGGACAGTCACCTTTCATTTTTCACTTGCCAAACAAGGAGGCCACTGTCGATTTTGTGTACTTCAACTCGCTGGATATGTCACGTATGGATCGGCCATTTCTGTGATACTCGACGAACTGCGTGGCATCTGGCATGCACACCTTTCTCGAAATCAGAGAGCTCCGAACTGCGTGGCATCTTGCATGCGACTGGTTGCGTTGTTGTTTCTCACACGATATTTAACGGCGGTGAACATGTCGTGTATCAGGACCGCAGATAGCGTCGATTGAAGGGGTATCCAATTACTTGTTGGTAGATAGTGTACGTACGTACCTATGACATCCTATGACCAGCCCACGCTGGAACTCGCAAAGCTCACGTCCACGCGGCACATCAGCTTCAAAGTTACTGATAGCAAGAGAGAGCATTTCAGCTTTATATACGTACCTCCCCACTCACAGGAGATCTTCCTGCGCAACCGTTATTCGCACTTATGCAAATATTTGGTAGGGTCCAAACACTTAGGAAAATATAGTGTGTACCCTATATTGACAAAAGTCACCGGACACCTAGAAGAGAAACACAACATAGCATTTATTGACATATACGGTGTCGGTTCACCTTTGGCTTTAATGCATGCACTGACCCTTCGAGACATGCTTTCGACAATGTTTTGGAACACAGCGATAGGTATGCGCTTCCATTCAGTACGTAATGCTGCCGTTAATTGTTGCTTAGTAGCAGGCCTTGGTTCCAAACTTCTTATGTGGCGCTCGAATTCACCCCATAGGTGCTCTGTGGGATTAGGAACAGGGCTCAGTGCTGGCCAGTCCACATACGATACGGAATTATCGTCAAAACACGCCGTAACAGATCTTGATTTATGGCCCGATGCATTGCTGGTACCAACAAGGCCCGGTTCCATAGTATTGCCACAGAGTTGGTAGGGCATAATTGTCCAGAATATCGAGGTAGACGTGCTGGTTAACAAGTTTGTCCACGATAACCAATGGGGAGGGACCATACAGCGAAAATTGCCCCCACACAAGTACACTGCCAGCCCCTTGACCACAGGAACAGTACAACTGTGGTAAATAGCGTACCCCCGACTGCCGCCATACCCACACAGGGCCATCAGACTGATGGATAGTATATCTGGATTCATCGGTCCATAAGACCTGTTTCCATTGATCTACGGTCCAGGGTAAATGTTCTTTGCACTATGCTAAACGACGAGTAGCATTCCGAATGCAGATGAAACGCTTAGGAACAGCCACACGACCACGGTAACCCACGGAAATGAAGTTCTCTGCGAATGTTACATGTATATACCGAGGTTCCAGCATTTTTACTCACCTGTACACTGAGGTCTTGTGCAGTACTCAGTCGATTAGCTGTAAAGACTCTCCTGAGGCTTCGACGTTCTCTATCACTGAGTTTCTTCGGTCTGCCGGTACGTTTTGCTTCTTCAGGCACGCCATGTGTCTTCCACTTATTCAGTACATCCAAAATAGTTGACGTGGGTATGTTTAAACGCCCCTCGGTTTCTCTTATGGACAACCCGCTAATATAACACCCAACGATCTTTCCTTTCTCAAAGTCATTTCTCTCCTGGCACGACATTTTCACTCAACCTCACATGCGATATAATCGCTGTCAGCTGCAGGCTTCATTTTACATCGTTCGCAGTTACACCGCGCATCTTAACAACGCAGCGGAACCGTTAATTTTCTTTTGAAGAGATGTCAGGTGACTTTTGCCAATATAGTGTATATTATATAAATCGTAACACAAGCACACCTTCCCTTCCTCATACGGGATGTAAACTAGGACGACGAGTCAGAAACGTGCGCCTTTGACCAATCTACTATTGGGGCGTTCCAGGCTTTTCTACATGTTTTGTCAGAAGACTCCGCTCGAGTAGAGTCCACTTATTCTGCTCACTTCAAATCGTAAAAAACTGTTTTCTTAGTCTTTTTATTTTCCTGTTCCTATGAAAAATGAGACACCATAATTTATTATTTTACTATACACGCATACATGCAAGAGGATACCTTAACAGTAAAAATTGGAATTAAAAGTTTTATTGCAGTGTGATATACGCAGCAAGAAAGGTCTTGCTGAAAGTAACAGTTTTTCTTGCTGATGCAAGCCGTAGTATATTCCCAGTTGTCTTGTTAAAATAATACTGCGTATAAAACAGCTTTTCCTGCTGCGACAGAGGCTTCAACTTTGTCTGTGCGTAGCATTTTCCGGAAGCGAAAACCAAACATGCAGAAGAGCATTTGCAGCGCCACACACAGGCTGTGCTTGAGCTACACCATCATTGTTGGTGCTCGCAGAGGAATTTGGCAACGCGCCAGAGGAAAGTGCTGACAATTTACCTGATTTAGGGAATCGCGCACAAGGTACCTTTATGTGTTTAGCAAGTAACAAATGCTGAATGGATTCGTGCTTACAATGATGGTTCCTTAAGAAAAAGTGAACAGAGATTGTCGTAAACCATACGGCCAATTCCCACGGGAGAGCGCGTAAATTTCTTCACCGTCCTCCACTTCTTGGTGCCACTAAAAAGCGTTAAAATTCGCCAGCAATGACCTGACCTACGATCGAGCCACAGTAGAAATACCCCCCCCCCCACCTCTATTTCCTAAATTACGTCTTTTGTAAAAAAAAAAAAAAGAATTACACCGAATTTTCGGTTCTAATTAGCAAGTCTTGAATCCTTTCGGACGCGAATAAAATGTATCTAAGTTATTCAAAGTAAATGGAACCGGTATAAATCAACCGGATTTCTACAATAGATAAAACATACAGAAATAGAAACAGGCACTTACTTCCACCAGCGGCTAAAAATCATGTTACCAAAATTAAACAAGTTAGTAAACTCATGCAATGCATTGATTATGATACGCTTTCCAACATACCAGAAATCATTACTCAAGTTATGAGGAAAATGGCTGTGGAATAAATCTCGGTCTTGTGCCCTGAACTTTGATCCCATTTCGATGATATTCTACAGAACCGGTTCAGTATGCCTCCGAAATAACATGATAAAGTTTTGTCGGAATAGAAGCATTTTTACGTACGTTATGATACATAAGTGCTATGGAATAGATTCTGCTCCTGTGTCCTAACCATTGACCCCATTTCGCCCATTTTCAATAGGATTTGTTGACCCCATTTTGCCCCATTTAATAGGCAGGCCCCTACATCATACTAACATTTCATCCAGATCGAAGAATGTTTACGTAAGTTATGACGCATATTGGCGATGAAAGTGATTCAGCTCCTATGTCCTGACCTTTGACCCTATTTCGCCCATTTTCAATAGGGTTTGTCTCCAGGTGGTCCTCTACCATATACTAAAATTTAATCGAAATCATACCTTTTTTACGTTAGTTATGACGCATAAGAGCGGTTAAATGGATCGCGTTCCTATGTGCAAACCTTTGACCCCATTTCGTTCACGTTCAATAGGGTTCGTTCCGAGGTGATCCCCTTCCACATACTAAATGTTCATCAAAATCGAACGATTTTTACACGAGTTATCGTGCGGACGAACATACGCACAGAAAGCGCGACGTAATGAGGCAGATGGGAATCGCGACCATCTGCTCGCAGGAGTGTGACGTCATAAAACTTTAATAGGATCCACACCCAACGCGTGACGTAATAAGACAGATGGCGTGACCGCGCGCCAACATGTCAAGCGTGAGATTGTGACGTCATAAGATCGTCCCCAGGTGGTTCCCTATCACATAATAAAATTTCATCGAAATCGAACCATCTTTACGTACGTTATGAGGCATAAAGGCAATGGAATGCATCCCGCTCCTATGTCCTGACCTTTGACCCCACTTCACCCATTTTCAATAGGGGTCATTCCCAGGTGGTCCCCTACAATATGCTAAAATTTCATTGACATCGAACCATATTTACCCAAGTTATGACGCATAAGGGCAATGGAATGGATCTCGCTCCTATGTCGTGATTTTTGACCCCATTTCGTCCATTTTCAATAGGGTTCGTCCGCAGGTGGTCCCCAACCATATACTAAAATTTCATCGAAATCGAATCATTTTTGCGCGAGTTATCGGGCCGACAGACGGACGGACAAAGCTGGAGCATATACGCTTCTTCAACCTACGGTTGGAAAGCGTAAATAAAAAATGGCGCTCAAAGTTTCTCATGCAGAACGAAGGCGACAGATTTTCGTTAGGGGGCGTAACGGTTAAAAGAAATATAGAAGAAAACATAACTCTACGCCATCTTCTGGAAGAATTTTGCATAACGAAATATATTAATGGAAAAAGCTATGTTAAGGAAAAAGCTTTTCAAATACGCCTCCTGGAAGCACAGGTAGCGAGAAAAAGGTTTTAACTGCTACGCTCCCGAACAAAAATCTGTACATTTAAAGAGGACAATGTTCCCTATATTTATTGTACCGAAAGGCATTTCAAAAAAAAAAAAAAGAATTCTGAATAGGGGTTGCGTAGATACAGCTGTAAACAGAAGTACACAACCGCCACCTAGCGACAGAAACATTTTGATTCAAGTTCCTTGCGATTCCGCACACCCGCGAGTTCAAGACCAGTACTGTAATCGCAAGTATGTTGTCATTTCCATTTTCATGTAGGACATCCGTCCACAGTGAGTAGATTTCGGCCCCAGCCATCACCTACAGCGAATTCGCGTTTTGGGCAGGGCACAGAAACGGAAGGAATGAGAGCAAGTCTAACGACTTTGACAGAACAGTTTGTAGTGAGATTAGAGTACAGTAGATGGCGCCACCGTACAAGTACGATGTTGCTCTACAGGGATGAGAGAAAGTCAGGGGGGGGCGTAGGAAAGGATACCCATTTAACCGGTGGGTCCAACCTGGGGGCCGTCATTTTAACGTGATCGTCCGATGCATGACGGATATTCAGCGATTGTTAGTAAATCACACCATTCTCAGGTTCGATTGTTAGTAAATCACACCATTCTCCACGTCCTCAGGTTCGATCCTGGGCTGATCTGAAAGATCAGCCCAGGATCGAACCTGAGGACGTTGCATTGACAGTCTGACTCGCTAACCACTAAGCCATCCGCGGTTCTCGACAGAATCATGAACTAAAAACCCCTTAAATACAACTGTTAAGTGCTCCACAAGGTAAATAGAATCCAATGTTGAAAGAATGTTTTCAAGCGCACATTTAGAATCGGATATGTTGAGAAAAACAGATTAAACATGGCGCCCCTAGCGGCGAAATTTTGCCTTATTTCGGGAAGAAAATACCTACAAAGCTTTCATAGTAGTATCTCACCGAAAACGAATTTTTTAATCGGGATTTTATGCACGCAGGTGTTTGCTGTAAAAGAAAACGTGAATTCGCTCCCTCTGGTGGCACATTTGTGCGTTTTTTCAAATCGGACTCTTAGAAACAGAGATTTTGACTAAAATAAGATATACGCCACCCCGGTGGCGCAGTGGTCTAAGCGATGGCCTCTGATCATTCGTCCGAACGGGGTCCGGGTTCAAATCCCGGTGAGGCATGGATGTTGTGTTTGTCTTACGGCACTGGCTCTCTCCCTTCCATGGAACCAGCGACCCTAAATTAGGGACTGGCGACTGCTTATAGCCCATTGAGTTGCTCACGGTGGTCGTTAAACTTCCAATCAAAAAAAAAAAAAATAAAAAAAATAAAAAATAAATAAGATATACATCTACGCCCCGTAGAGGAGAACCCATGCATTGTTTTGAGAAGTTCCCCGAAAAGA
Source organism: Macrothele yani (assembly GCA_039090855.1). Classification (NCBI taxonomy): domain Eukaryota; kingdom Metazoa; phylum Arthropoda; class Arachnida; order Araneae; family Macrothelidae; genus Macrothele; species Macrothele yani. The sequence goes on from CM077005.1 coordinate 28,393,747, forward strand.
TTTTTCGAAATAAGAGGTATCTGTCCACGAAAGAATTTTTTCAGTCAAGTTTTAAGAAACTCGTTTTTCTACAAATATTTCAGAAGCAGAAATAAACACGTCTGCCCCTGGTGGCCAACCCATTCTTTAACAAATCAGCTGTATGAGATGCATGAAGAATTTTTCCTATAGGAGTTTAGAAACATATCAGGAAAAACGCAATTTACCTTTGCGCCCCCTGACGGAAAATCTAGAAATTATATGAGAAACATTTCCCAGGGAAAACGATCTCCAACAAAGGAGCAATTTTTCAATCGGACTCTGTGAAACAGATGCCTCCTTGCGGAGAAACCATGTATTATTTTAAGAAAATATTTCGAAAAGGTTTTCCTTGGTGAGTTGTGTCGGTGCACTCAAGAAGCTTTTCAGTCAAGTTTTTAGAAGCTCTGATTTTTCTGCAAATACATCCGAAGCAGAAATTAACACTTACGCCCCTTGGTGACCAAAACCATTTTTCATCAAAATTTTTAATTTATATGCAGTACACTGCTCCATTAGAAGCTGTATCCGGTTCAAGAAGAATTTTTCAAATAAGAGTTTGGAAACATATCAGGGAAAAAGCAATTTACCTTTACGCCCCTAGCGGAAAATCTATGCATTACTTGAAAAAGTGACTATCTAAAATAGTCATCGATATAAATGGCATCGAAAGGTAAACGAATTTTTTCAATCCTATGTTTAGAAGCAATATATTGAAGAAAAAGTAATCAATTTCGTTGTTTAAATTGTGTCTTGATTCTTTTTATCATAATTACGGTTTTCGCGCAAGTTTAATTCGCACGCTTTTGGAGCATTTCACCGTCATTTATAAATTTGTCTTTGCAAATGAAATTGCTTAATTTTAACGTACTTATAATAAAGCATCTGTTTGCAAATTTTGGATTTAAATTTTCAACGTAAGCAATACTATTTTTAGGTTTGTTTTTTAAAAATATGGTGCTGCTACCAATATTCATTGTAAAACGAATGGATAATCGAAAGAAAGAGAATAAACATCCATTAGTAGAATTACTATCAAGTAGTAAAATAAGTAAATTACTTATTTTAAAAGATATCTCTATTTATGGCAAGATCTTCAATAACATCAAATGTTAACGTTTGCATTTGTTCTGAGTGACAAAGCTGCAAAAGCACTCGTTGCTTCAAATAATTATGAACGCTTTTCAAGAGAAAAACTTCAATATGCATGCATACGTAAATCCTTAGAATAACATAAATGTCAGTAAAGGCTGAATTTCCTAATAATAATGCAACATATCCCCAACAAGAAAATTTAAATCCACTGTCCTGTTTAAATTATGCCAAAATTTATGAAACTGCGGTTAAGCTACGGAACGTATTGTATTGTGTAATCAGTTCGCTCTCCTGTAACCTGGGCATCAATGTTTGACAGGAGTGAACTTAGGTAATCATTTTGAATATAGTGAATTTGAATCATCTTCCCTTTCCTTAGCGCCTTTTTTCGCCATTTCGATGCAGCTGGTCAGTGTGCATGGCGTTCTCTTCTTAGGCGTCCCATCCGAGGGAAATGTACATTTTTGTGTTTTGTTGCCATGCGAGGGAGGAACTGAATAATGATCTCTGATGGGTGAGAGGAAGGCGAATAAGGAGCATTTGCTCCTTCTAGGAAAAGGGTGTTTCTTAGCCGTCGACTTGACTTTTCTGAGGGATTCGGTTGGAAGGCAGAGACAGGGAGAAACCGGAGAATGGTGATGTTTAGGGAAAGCGAATACAGGCCTCAACAGGAAGGAGATCGACGAGTGAGTAATATACAGAATGAATAGAAATCGGGACACAGCTTGAGACCTTCCCCATATCAACTGAATAAATACTTTCCTCACTGCAAGAGCGAGTTATAACTTTAGTTGATGTTTTATCTGCTCCAGTCGGGTAAAATACAGGTTAAACCCCAGAAACAAAAAAACTAAAATCGACGTACCAACAAACCCTTCACACAGGACACTGAAATACAGTATAACTCAGTACCAAGCTCTGTAACACTCATCTGCTACCCACACTACCGTGGAGATCTTGATCATGTAGAAATCTGCTTTGTGGAGTGAACTGTTCCTATTTCGGGTTTTCCATTGTCATCCTCAAATTTTTTAAAATGTGTGTCATGTAAAAACTATCCGTTCCAACCTCCAAGCCTACTCGGCCCTCAACCATCTCTATTATTCTCACTCTCCCCCTCTTGAGTTCTGTGTTTGAGTTTGTCAGGAGATAGTAACTTCTTCGGCTTCTGAACTGTCATGATCCTGACGATTCTTGTCCTTTTTTGAAAATGAATTAATACAGCCTACGTTCGAAACATTTCAGGGCTGATGCAATAAAGAATATGAAAAAGTACCATACTAACAATTAATGCTAGTCACCTTCAAAATTCTACCCTTCTAAATCACAGTTTCCAGCGTTTCTGTAGATGCTGAAAACAGCTCTGGAAGGCAGCACTTTCCGGGATGTCCGCAACTTTTGTCACGTCAGCTTGGATAGATATGTCTGCATGATACTGTGCGTGGGTACTACTTCATCCATACGCTTGGTTTACGGATCATACTGCAGGCACCATGTTTCATCTCCTGCAATAATGCTGGGGCAGAAATCAGGATTCTCTGCTCAGTACCCAGCAGATCAGAACAGATCGATGAACAAGCTTCCTTTTGGTCATCGTTCAGAATGCGGAGAACCAACCTGGCATTAAGTTTTCGTTTTCCTAGATCCTCACGTAGAATCTGATGACATATACTTTCTGATTCCCACAGACTCAGCCAAAAATCATACTGTAATTCGGGATCGTTCTTTAACTGATTCCGCACCTGTTCAATTTTTTCTGGTGTCTGCACACTGGAGGGATTTCCCAGATCGCGGATCATCATCAAAGGATTCCCGCCCGTCACGAAGCCGTGCATACCATTGGAAAACTATGCTGCAGGATAATACTGTGTCTCCGTGCACTTCTTTTAACATTCTGTAAGTTTCAGTAGCACATTTACCAAGTTTCCAACGAAAATTGACGTTTACACTCTGCTCTTCTATGATTTAAATGAAATGGGACGAAGACGCTTACTATGATTCCCTTAATGCCCTTCTGCCGCCTGTCGGTACCTGTATAAACCGGTTTCTAGCCTTGGCCAAAAACTGCTGTCTTCTGGCATACACGTGATATTTTTATCCCACTACTGTTGCGTCAGATATGCGGTCATTCCTAGAATATTCGACGTAGGCTATATTTTTAATCTAATATATAAAACACAAAACGTCTGTTTGTTTGTCTGAAACATCAAAAACTCTTGAACGCCGAACTGTGGCATCGTGAAATTTGCGTAGCTTATTAATACTGGAATTTCTAGGTCAACGCAACTAATTTAAAATCTCCAAGTTATTCCGTTCGCAAGTTATGAATTAATTAATAAGCTGATCAATAAAGTCAGCGTCGTTTGCTACGTCATCGTTATCTGTTTCAAATCGGAAAGCACGTGACTGCATTCATCGCCGCAGCACATCCACGAGTGTTTGTGTTCTTTGAGAACTGTGCATAAAAAAATGCAAAAACGAACTTTGCGAAATCTTAACGAAACGGGCTAAAATTTTTATCAACACGATGAATTGGTAATAAGAGGGGCCCCTCAAAATTTCACCGGAATCAGGTCAAAACTTTTTAAAATAGGCATGAAAATTTTAATTCATCGGTAAACAGAAATATATACGGAGAAACGGTTAATAAAATTTTGACAGCTAATTTAAAAAGTTATTTACCGATTCAGGCGAAATTTGGAGGTTATGTTCCTGTTGACGATTTATGGTGTTCATTAAAATTTCAGCCAGTATCATAAAATATTCGCAAAGATACGTTTTTAACTCTTTTTTTTATCCCAGAGCCCCTCAAAGACGTCTGAAACTGAAAGCACGTGATGCGCATTTGATCGTCGATAACAAATTGTTAACGATTTTTGTTCAGTCAGTGTTCTAATTCTGTGTCTCCTGGACGCGTTAAATAATTCGTAACGCTTTTGGTCCGTTTGATTCTACAGATTCCATACATTCTGTACCATGCAAAGCCGGGTAGTAAAGCTAGTAATTAAATAAATTTAATTTATTTCGTTTGTTACAATATGCAGTTGACATTCTAATGTAAAGCAAATTAATACAGCAACAACCAGGAAATAAGAGGGGAAAAAGGCCTCCACGATGCCTGACGAGGCCTCTCATCTTGACGATTGAACACAAAAAATATTCAAGAACAAAGCAAGCCAGACACATAGTACAACCCGTTTAGGAAGTGAAAATGATAAGGGCATCACAAAACTGATTTCAGGATAGTAAATGTTTTTTTTTAAGTTTTCTTTTTAAACAAATTTTAATCAATAATAGCTAACAACTGTGGTGGGAGCGAATTCCAAATCTACGGCCCAGCATACTTAACTGAAGCTCCGGAGCATTCATGTGAAGGGAAACAAGGGATCAGTTAGGTTTTATGTCTAGTTGAGTAAGAATGGTTAGTGACAGTAAAGGAAATTAAAAAAGAGAATAAGTCATTCTTTACCCTTTTAAAAATGAGTTGTGCCAAGTTATTGAAAGAGTATTAATCCATAATTATAATGCTAAATGAATTATTTTCTAAATAATAACGAGGAACTTTACACCAATCACACTTAAAATAGTATAATTATATTAGTAATCCGAATATTTTTTTAAGCTCTGACAAGTCCCCGCTTTCCAATGAGGCAGGTATTTATTTATAATCTACGCCAAGAAATTCGGATTATTCTGAGAAGTCCCCACTTTCCAGTGAGGCAGGTGTTTTTATGCCATCCCTTTACAATATCCGGACGGCTCCAAGCGATACTACATTGGAATGACCAAGCGTTCATTTGGAACTAGAATCAATGAGCATAAAAGGGACTTGAAGTAACAACAGCCCTATCCAGAGAGGTCCAAGCTTACTCCTATGTGAGATGACGTAAAGAAATTAGCCTCCTCCCAAAATCTACCGCCATTCGCGAAACTTTAGAGATCACCAACAATAAATCATGCAATGACCGCCTCTCGCTGGAGTTGCCACGGGTTTGGAACCAGTTCTTCAAATAATGAATGCATTTTGTTTCCTTCTATGATTCCGCGTGTTAACGAGCATGAAACCTCGAGTCTTTGGATGAATAATTACTTATTAGCATCTGTTTGCTATATATTGTCAAGTCACCGCGTACAAATTGTTCAAGCGTTCTATTATTCAGTTTGCTGTCTATCTTCCATGGAAAAGCCATCTGGTTGATGTGCGAAAGCTTGGAAACTTTGATTTATAACCTACGCCAAGAAATTCGGATTACTAATATATTGTAATTGTACTATTTTAAGAATTGTTTTCTATTGTAAACGCGAGTTATACATCCCACTCGGGTTCGATATTTAAACCTAATTGCAGAAAAATATGTAATGAAGAAATAGATGAGAAAAGATGCGGTTTGAATAAATTTATATTCAGGTAAAGCTTGTTATGCTGGTTATCCCAGAAGTTTCTTATTTCTTAAAGCTTTTAGTCTTCTTGCTACAAGGAGTGTTCAAATGAAAAGGTACGAAACGACACTGTGGGTATAAATGAAGACTTTATTCAAAGTATACACCATAGGCCGTAGCACAACGAGCCCATTGATTAACGAGCCGAAGGATTCCTTGTTCCCAGAATTCCTGTGGCCGTGACGAGACCCAGTCCTGCACAGCGTCCTTGAGTTCGTCGTCCGAGTGGAAGCGCTTCCCTTTCAGATGTTTTCTCAGGGGACCAAACACATGGAAATCGCAGGGCGACATGTCCGGGCTGTAGGGCGGATGGTCAAGCTGCTCCCACTGGAACTTGGCCAGTTCCGCGTGTGTGACCCTGGAGACGTGTGGACGCGCGTTATCATGGAGCAGAACCACACCCTCCGCGATGAATAGCGGCCGGTTTAACACCTTCCGCTGTCAGAAATCGGATAACGCCTCGCTGCTCCTCAATCGTCGAATTTTGCAATGTTAACGCCATCCTGTCCTCACACGCACTGCCGCGTCAATTGGACGGCGCTCTTTATAAGAGCCTCTGCTCTCTCCTGCGCATGCGGGCGCCCGCGCATGCTCCGATCCACGCCGGCGACTCCAATCGCATCCCTAGATGTGTCGCTACGTTCTCCCATAGCGGCATAGGCAAATATGTTAACGGTTACGTTCTTATGACGTTTCGTACCTTTTCATTTGAACACCCCTAGTACTTATTCTGTTAATTTTTTCTCTTTCGTGTTAACTCTTATTCTACCCCACCTTTTATTCTTTCGCACTGGCCTTTCGGAGAATTATGTTCTTCTCGGTCTGTCTCTAAACTTCTGTACCCTACTCCTTTCTTGGCGTGATCCCCTGCCTCGAACCCTAGCTATTCGTTGCTTGTCACCAAGAAATGCAGTAAAGTCATTACGTATTCTAGAGACGCCTTTGAGTCACAATGTACGGACAGTTAGTGTAATTTTTTTTTAAATGAAAAAATATGTTATTTTTTAATCGCTCTCCAGCGGTGAACTTTTGAAATAGTGGCCGGTTTTGATTCAATACTCATGCTGTGAGTAATTTTAGTATATCGCCAGCAAAAAATGGTGTTTTCCTTTATATTTTTCTTAAAGATTGTTTCATTTCCCAGTAGATTTTTTTTTTATTGGAAGTTTAATGACCACCGTGAGCAACTCAATAGGCTATAAGCAGTCGCCCATCCCTAATTTAGGGTCACTGGTTCGAGGGAAGGGAGAGAGCCAGTGCCGTAAGACAAACACAACATCCATGCCTCACCGGGATTCGAACCCGGACCCCGTTCAGACGAATGATCAGAGGCTATCGCCCAGTAGATTTGAAAAATGTTATTTAATTCAGCACATGATATAATACGAAATGTATTTATACTAAAATAATATACTCAACACCATTTCAGAACTGTTGAAAATATTAATTTTGATATTTTATGATATTTGGCTGAGGTTAACTCTATTAGAAACATATTGTATCATAAGTTCTATTTGAAATATACAATTAGTTGCCGAAAAATAATTTTGGATGCTTTCGCAGAAATCTGGGCATGCTTAAGCTACTGAGCAGGCCCGTAGACGTCGCCTGTGTACGGGCAATAAATAATAATAATGACTGTTGCTCATAAGCATCTTTCGTCGAAGATTCCCATGCTGACTGACAAGGACCTATTGTTGAATATTCCATACGGCTCCTTCGAAAGGAACGCATTCTGAAATCTTATCAGTATTACACTGCTCCGTTTTATTTGTAGAAATTCAAAATATTTCATTGCAAGTTTTATTTATTTTTATTTTCCATAATAAGTTAAAGACAGATATTACATACCAGCGGAGGTACCGAGCGTAGCCCGCATTTAACAAAAAATACATGAATCAGCTTCGGGCCAGGGCTTTCCGAATATTTTTCTTGGATTTGTCCAACAGATTTTTGCTTTTTCGGGGTCATTCTGGAAATTCGCGCTGTTGAGGGCGTCTCAGCTTCTCTCACTAATTTCGCTTTCTTGGATTTTGGATTCATTTGTTTCATAGGTATTGGATTTTTCGGAAGCATTCTGGAATTCACATTGTTGGGGGAGGGGGTCTCACCTTCTCTTAATTTCACTTTATTAGATTTTGTATTGATTTGTACAATAGGTTTCGATTTTTCTGGGGCGTTCTGGAATTCACGCTGTAGAGGGGTCTGAGATTCTCTTAATAATTTAACTTTCTTGGATTTTGTATTCAGCTTCTCTTAATTTCACTGGATTTGTCCATTAGATTTTCGATTTTTCTAGGGCGTTCTGGAATTCACGCTTTTGAAGGGTCCCAGCTTCTCTTAATTTCATTTTCTTGTATTGATTTGTACAATGGATTTTCGATTTCTCGGGGCATTCTGAAAATCACGCTATTGAGGGTCTCGGCTTCTCTTAATTCCACTTTCTTAGATTTCGGATTGATTTGTCCAACAGATTTTCTATTTTTGTGGGGCATTTTAGAATTCACGCTGTTGGGGGGGGGGCTCAGGATTCTCTTAATAATTTAACTTTCTTAGATTTTGGATTGAATTGTCCAATAGATTTTTGCTTGTTCCCTAGTTAAAGGTTTAGTGACCACTGCGAGCATCTTTATGTCCTGTAACCAGTAGCCTGTCCCTAATTTAAAAGTACATCAATGTCTCACCGAGCGGGATTCAAACCCGGACCTATCTCAAATGAATGATCAGAAGCAAAGCGCTTAGTCCACTGCTCTGTCGAGGCGGCATTTTCGCTTTAAATTAAAATGACATAAATTGCATAGAAGTTTATAGTAACTGAAACTCATTCGTTTGTTAGACAGATCACGTTCGATCCTCTATCGCAGCAGTTAAAATAATATTGTAAAATTAACTGGCGCCTTCATGCACTAAACATAATTTATCACAAAGTTTCAAGGGGATGAAATCAGGGAAAGGTAGTGGGGAGTGTCCAGGTTTCATCGTAGTCTATATCTTCCGCAGAGTCCCACAGCGTAACTATGCAAAATTTGGTCCAGATCGGTCAAAGGGTTTAAGAGTTCGTAGGGAACATACAGACAGACATTCTATTTTATATACGTATGTAGACATACCCAAGATTTTGGCGATCTTCAAATGGGTAACGGTAAACACGCCCCTGCGTCGCCTTCTTTGTTTTATCTGATTTCCTTCTGTTGCTGTGTTCCTTTACGTCACTTCCCTTCACCCTTCTGTTTCACTTTCTCTAATAACCTCTTCTTTAAAAACAATGGACAATGGCATGTTTCATTAGTTACACAGCGAAAATAGCCAACTCGAGCAACAGTAATTCGCCGTTTCTCTTCGAAAGCGAAATGTTGTTAGGAATTTCACGTGTGGCCAGACTAACCAAAAACCTCATATCTCGACCTAAATCCCCTGCGCTTTTCTAACTACGGGGCCGAAGTTTTCAAATATTTTCCGATTTTTCGTCTTCTCGAGACCCGTGATCATCAATTTCTGTTTTTAACTCCCGTAATTTCACCCAGGCGTCACTCGTTTTCGGCCGAGTGACTCAAATGTCAAGCAACGCGAGAGCACAACGACCAGAGTAGAAAATGAAAAGCTTCGAACATGGTTGTTCTAGAACACCTTTCCATCCAATCCACTGAGCGCAAAACCGACTGCTGCTAATGCAACGAGAGCTTCTAAACTTCCTTCCGCAGTTTGCTTTCTTTCTTCTTTCTCACCTTAAAAGACAAAAAAGGAAACTTTATTGGATGTTGTGGCGAGGTCTGAGATGTGAGAGGAAGGGAGGATCTAAGTGCCAAAGGGTTCCTCCAATATGCCGTTGCCAGGTGAGAGAGTGAAGATAGGGACTGGCGCTCTTTATCGTTGAGCGGCAGATCGACTCGGAGCCGCGAGATATCGCTAGAGGGTACCAGAGACAAACACACGCACACATGCACACCCTAATCTTTGCCGCCTGTGATTAGGGGCTGTGTGCTACAGTCTGACCCATAGCTGAGAGGAGAGACGACGGACCAAGCGGAGAAATGCGCAATTTTCCTGGAACCGAACGGCTCATTGGGGGAAACCTCGCTGAAGACTCTTAACGTAACTCATTGCCAAACACCTCATAGGGGCAAAATTATTTGTACATGAATATACACACATGCTCTATATATCAGCAGGCAAGTGTTACTTCCACACTTTTCTTTTAGGTAGGTAAATTAGGAAAGTAGAGGCTATTTATTTTTCCTTTATTTAAACTACAAAAAAGGTAAAGTGAGCAAAACTTTAGTCTTATTTTTCTGCGTAGTTCCCAGTAATGTAGTTATAAATTAAAAACTGCATTAACCCTGAAAAAATACCCTCGAACATTTTTCAAAAGATCTATGAAAAAAATTTGATTTAATTTATTTAGTAATTTTTATTACTAATAACTTATAAATTTATATTAAAATTGCACACTTTGAGCAATTTTAAATAAAATAATCTTACGTGACAGCCATATGCTCAGAAAGCTAAATTGCTATTTAAAGACCACTGTGTCGTTCTGCACGATTTCAAATATTTATTGTGAATAATGAATACTAATCACATTGAACAAATGCAATTAACAGTTACATCAACTCAATGTGACTAATGCGCAGTTTTTTTTTTTTTTTTTTTTTTTTTTGTTGTTGTTGTTTTAATATCATGTAGATGCACGATATGCCTTTTCTGTTTGCCCATAAGCAGGGAGGGAGCTCAGTGAATTATTTATTAGAGCTGATATTGAGCAGTTTAAAATAGAAATACCCTTCATTAACGTTGTGTTCTGTTGGGGCAGGGTAATCTTAACCCTACGGAGTATCCGCCACGTATAACTTTATTTTAACTGTCGTCAAGAAAAAGATTTCACAATGACTTTGTGCTTTGTGATCTCGAACACTAAGGATCCGTGAAACCTCTACTGCGTAATCAGACTGTATCGCTTGTTCCATCAGTAGTGTTTTTGTTTGTTTCTTTATCACCATGAGGGCAATAAGTAGTTGCCCGTCCTTAATTTCACGCACCTAGTTTCGGGTAACTGAAAGATCCAATACCTTGGCCAAGCGCATCAACCCATTCCTCTTCATGGACTCGATCCAAGGCCCGGCTATCCCAACTGTGACGTACCTGCCAGCAGGACGCACACGACATAAAGGCAGATAGGAGTCACAACGAACGTCTGCGTAGCTCAGTTGGTAGAGCGACTTGTTCCGGAATAAGCGGACTCGGGTTCGATTCCCGGCGTAGACCAGAAATGACGGAGAAATTTACTTCGTTATACAACCTTAATTTCACGCACCTAGTTTCGGGTAACTGACAGATCCAAGATCTTGGCCACGCGCATCCACCCATTCTTCTTCATAGACTCGAGCCAAAGCCCGGCTAGCTCAACCTTAATTTCACGCACCTAGTTTCGGGTAACTGACAGATCCAAGATCTTGGCCACGCGCATCCACCCATTCCTCTTCATAGACTCGAGCCAAAGCCCGGCTAGCCCAACCTTAATTTCACGCACCTAGTTTCGGGTAACTGACAGATCCAAGATTTTGGGCCACGCGCATCCACCCATTCTTCTTCATAGACTCGAGCCAAAGCCCGGCTAGCCCAACCTTAATTTCACGCACCTAGTTTCGGGTAACTGACAGATCCAAGATCTTGGCCAAGCGCATCCACCCATTCCTCTTCATAGACTCGAGCCAAAGCCCGGCTAGCCCAACCTTAATTTCACGCACCTAGTTTCGGGTAACTGACAGATCCAAGATCTTGGCCACGCGCATCCACCCATTCCTCTTCATAGACTCGAGCCAAAGCCCGGCTAGCCCAACCTTAATTTCACGCACCTAGTTTCGGGTAACTGACAGATCCAAGACCTTGGCCACGCGCATCCACCCATTCCTCTTCATAGACTCGAGCCAAAGCCCGGCTAGCCCAACCTTAATTTCACGCACCTAGTTTCGGGTAACTGACAGATCCAAGATCTTGGCCACGCGCATCCACCCATTCCTTTTCATAGACTCGAGCCAAAGCCCGGCTAGCTCAACCTTAATTTCACGCACCTAGTTTCGGGTAACTGACAGATCCAAGATCTTGGCCACGCGCATCCACCCATTCCTCTTCATAGACTCGAGCCAAAGCCCGGCTAGCTCAACCTTAATTTCACGCACCTAGTTTCGGGTAACTGACAGATCCAAGATCTTGGCCACGCGCATCCACCCATTCCTCTTCATAGACTCGAGCCAAAGCCCGGCTAGCCCAACCTTAATTTCACGCACCTAGTTTCGGGTAACTGACAGATCCAAGATCTTGGCCACGCGCATCCACCCATTCCTCTTCATAGACTCGAGCCAAAGCCCGGCTATCCCAACCTTAATTTCACGCACCTAGTTTCGGGTAACTGACAGATCCAAGATCTTGGCCACGCGCATCCACCCATTCCTCTTCATAGACTCGAGCCAAAGCCCGGCTAGCTCAACCTTAATTTCACGCACCTAGTTTCGGGTAACTGACAGATCCAAGATCTTGGCCACGCGCATCCACCCATTCCTCTTCATAGACTCGAGCCAAAGCCCGGCTAGCTCAACCTTAATTTCACGCACCTAGTTTTGGGTAACTGACAGATCCAAGATCTTGGCCACGCGCATCCACCCATTCCTCTTCATAGACTCGAGCCAAAGCCCGGCTAGCTCAACCTTAATTTCACGCACCTAGTTTCGGGTAACTGACAGATCCAAGATCTTGGCCAAGCGCATCCACCCATACCTCTTTATGAACTAGAACCAATAGGCGGAGGCCAGAGCCTCAGACCTCTCCACCACCTGGACTGTCATGTCTGTAGTACAAACATTTAGTTAAGATAGGATTATGTTTGCATACAGAACCTATTTTTGTATACACGATCATTTACAAAAGCAATCCTCGCCCAGCTTCTATTACCATCTAACTACAAAAAATGGCTTAGCGGCGCTAAGCCTAAAAAAAATAATGCCTGAGTGCCGCTAAAGCGCGCTGACTATTGTAAATATAGTGAAGCGTCGAAATTTCTAACTAATTGGGACCTCTGGTAGCTCGGATTTTTGATGTGTTCGGATTATCGAACATGCAAAAAAATTACAAATACGCTAACATTTCTACATTATATTATTTAATACATGTACCAAAAATAAGCAACTGTATATAAAAATAATAAGATTTTTTTTTTGTTATTATGCTATACGACAACAAGTCTGCCGTATTTACTACTGCTGTAAAAGTTTTAAACGTAAAGACAATTTGTAAACATAAGTACAAACTCCAAAACTTACCACTCATTACAAGCTGCTTCATAAGCGTAACCACTGGTGTGTCAGACCCCCACCCCAGATTTTCAGAGTCGGAATCCCAATGTAAAGACCCTCCCCAATTTTTTCGGGAATATGATATAATGCACACTTTGTGAATTAACTAAATTTAATAATATATGATTGTAATTTTTGTAGAACGCAAACACGTGTATATTGTGCTCTTAATAAAACAGCGATATCGATTCCTAATAAGCAAAGTCAGTTCTACAACTTTATAAATACATTTCTGCTCCATCTATCATAGTTTTACAATTGTGTTCCCTAAGTTCAACAATTCGCCAACAGAGGCGCCTATGTCGTGCCCGTTATATCGTGCCTCAGCAAATACTTTGCTCCTGCGTGTGTTCGTGTAGGGGGATGAGGTACCAAACTATCTTATACTGCATGTATATAATATTATATATCATCATCAACCATTATCAATCCACTGCTGGATGAAGGTCTTGCCAAATTTCTTCCACAATAGTCTGTCTTGGGGCCTGCCTTCTCCAGCATACTTTCGAATTTCATCCTTCCATCTCCCATGGGGTCTACTTCTGGGTCTTTTCGTGTCCCTTGGAATCCAGTCTAAAATTTCGGTTGTCCATCGGTGGTCCGTTCTTCTGGCAACATGTCCAGGCCATTGCCATTTAAGTGATTTCAATCTGGTCATGATGTCGTCCACTCCGGTCATTTTCCTTATCCACAAGTTCCTCTTCTTATCTTTCTTGGTTACACCAAGCATGCATCTCTCCATGTTTCCTTGAGTTGTCTGCAGTCTTTGTATGTCTTTTTTTAGTTACGGTCCATGTCTCTGCTCCATACGTAAGCACTGGCAGGATGCATTGATTAAATACTTTTCTTTTGAGACATAATGGTATACTGCAATTTGTATATATACACTATCTACCAACAAGTAATTGGACACCTGTGATAGCAAAGGAAAACGAAGTTTATTCACCTTCAATAGTTAGTGGAGCCTCCAAGAACGGCGATTACAGCTGCGACCGTCCGGGGCATACTCTCAACCAGGCGTTGTACGACGGCTAGCGGTATTTTCTTCCACTCGGCTTGGAGAAGACAGGTCAGTTCCTTCACCGATTTCGGACAGTGGGGGCACCCCTTAAGTCGACGCTTCAACTCATCATAGAGGTGCTCGATAAGGTTAAGGTCCGGGCTCTGCGCAGGCCAGTCCATTCGATTTACCTCATTGTCACCATACCAAGCCATGGTGGACCTCGCAACATGACAGGTGGCATTGTCGTCCTGAAAGTAACATGGGTCCACCCCGTAAAACTGCCACAACGTAGGAAGCACATGGTCACCCAAAATGGTGCAGTAGGTCTAAGCGTTGAGTCCACCAGGAATTGCGACTAAGGGTCTCGTGCCATACCAAGAGAAACACCCCCATAGCATAATTCCACCGGCGCCGAACTTCGCAGTTGGCACAATACATTCCGGAAGGAGCCGTTCTCCAGGCTGACGCCAAACCCAGATCCTTCCATCCGAATGGTAGAGGGTGAACCTTGATTCGTCGCTCCAGACAACCTGTTTCCACTGTTCAACGATCCACTGTAGATATTCTTTGCACCACGTTTGCCGAGCAGCGCTATTGAACTTGGTGATCAAAGGCTTGTGGGCGGCAGCACGTCCATGATAACCGAGCAGATGGGCTTCCTTACGGGTGGTATTCAACAAATGAACACTCCCGGATGCTTGTTGAAACTCTTCGCGGATGTGGCCCATCGATTTGGTGCGGTTCTTTCGAATTTCTCTGGCCAGCACCCGTCGGTCTCTGACTCCCAGTTTTGTGGGTCTACCGGGTCGGGGCACATTCCGACAGTCACTTCTCATCTTCCACTTGCCAATCACGTAAGACACTGTCGATTTTGGGTACTTCAACTTGCTGGATATTTCACGTATGGATCGGCCATTTCTGTGATACCCGACAATTACACCTTTCTGAAAATCAGAGAGCTCCGAACTGCGTGGCATCTTGCATGCGACTGGTTGCGTTGTTGTTCCTCACACGATATTTAACGGCAGCGGCCGTGACGTGTATCAGGACCGCAGATATTGTCGATTGCACGGGTGTCCAATTACTTGTTGGTAGATAGTGTATATGCACTGAAGAGCAATTGAATTAGAGACAGCTGGTGTTATGCAAAAGTGGCGCTGTGGGCGGCCTTGTAAACGGAAACGACATGACGCATGCAGTGATCCAACAATATAAGGAGTGATGCGACGGGAATCGGTAAGAGTCGGACGCAGTATGGGTAAGACGAAAGATCTAAGCGCATTTGATCGTGGGCAAATTGTCGGGGCCGGCGAATGGGTCACTCCATCTCGGAAGTCGTGCAGGCACTGGGATTTTCATGAGCCACTGTAATACGGGTGCACCGTGAGTACATCGAATCCGGTAAAACCATCCCTGCAAAGGCCAACTCCTGTGGACAACAGCGTGTGGACGAGCGGGGTCATCGTCGGCTAGCTCGCATTGTAACAGCGGAAGAAATCACTCGGCAATTTAACGCTGGTGCACAAAAACGTGTAAGCAGCCACACCATCTAGAACCATCTCCTCGCTATGGGGTACAGAAGCCATCGTCCCACGAGGGTACCGCTGCTGATCGCACATCACAGGGTGCAAATATTAGCATGGGCGCGGGAACATCGCCACTGGGCCCTAGACATGTGGGAAAATGTTGTCTAGACTGATGAGTCGAGATTCGCGTTGGTACATACGGATGGCAGGATACGAGTACGGCGCAAACCATATGAAGCGATGGCTCCTTCTTGCCAGCAGGGTAGTCTTGAAGCTAGTGGGGGTAGCATTCTCGTCTGTGGACTGTTTACGTGGACTGAAATGGGATCCCTGGAACGTGTTACATCGTCCTCCACAGGCCAACGTTACCGGGATATCCTGGACGACCATTTGCTCCCGTTTGCGCGTCTGCGACATCCCACTGGGGACCTGATCCTGCAACAAGACAATGCGGCTCCCTAATTGTATCCGAATGGTTGGATGAACACTCCACCGACGTGACCTCGCTTCCTTGGCCAGCTAGGTCACCTGACCTCAATCCCATAGAGCACATCTGGGATTCCATCGAGAGAAATGTTCGAGGCTCTGCCCCCCTCCATCAAATCTTCGTGAACTGTGGGAGCTTGTTCAGGGGTCGTGGATCCGTATGGCTTCGCAAAGCTTCCGGTGTCTTGTCGAGTCTATGTCGAGACGAATCTCCGCCGTCATCAGGGCGAAAGGTGGTGCTACACGTTACAAGACAGGTATCTCTAATTCAACCCCCCCCCCTCAGGTTTTTAAACATGTTACGCAGCTGAGCTGATTCCTATTTCCAATGAGTACTTAATGCTGAGTGCAGGGGGAGTAACTTTCCTCCCGGCTCACAGTGAACAATGGGGCTGAGGGATTAAACAAGGGGTGGTACTGCCATAGTAATGGGTCACAAAATCTTAGCCGCGCAGCGAACAAGTGGCTGGAGAAGTTTTCGCCTTTTGTTTCGGAGTATCAGAAGTCGACACGTAGCCCCCAAAATTAGGCGATTCCATTATTTTCAAATTCCAAGTTAAAATGAACGGACTGTACTTAAACTTTCCACGACCACGCGCACAAAAAACAGTGGAGGGGAGCTTGTTCGGATTTTTGACGTTTCGAATTTTCGACGCTCTACTGTACTTTAGTTAGCCGCATACACAATAACGCCCAGCTAACCAGCGTAGAGAACTTACACCGAGTTGTGGACTACCTCATGTGGATGCATGGAATTGTCCGAAACAGTGGATGGAGGTTTGTAAAACAATATGCTTATATACCTAACTTCCATGATCTTTCCGAATACGTCGCATGAATGAAGAGCTAATTAGCAATTTGTGCTCTGTCGCCGAAAGTTCCTCTCAGCCAGGGCAGCAACTAACGGGAGGGCAGGGAGGGCCGGTTGTACTCAGAGAATTCTGGTTCCAGGGGCTTAAATTCATGCTCTGAAGGGTTGTAAAAAATAGAAATTGTAACTAACCTCCGTGACCTAAACTTACACCTTTCCACACTTTCTTTTTAAAGATTTTAGTCTCATACAGTATTCCACGCAGTTCACTAGGGTACAGAGCAATATTCCCTCTAAGCAGCCATGGTCGCAATTAGCGCCTTACCCAGTGAGCTGGGCAGGCTTCAAAGAACCCCTTCGGAGAATTTTTTTTTTATTTTCGCATCTTCTCTTACTAATGTTTAAGAAGTTGGAACTTGGATTGGAACCATTATTTTTTTCTAATCCGCCCATTTTTGTCCCCGCTCTTTCCACAATTAATTTCAAATGACAAATTATTAAAAAACATTCCATTAAATTAAATATTTAATTTTATAAAAAGTAAGAAGCTCAGACTTACTTCTAGAATAAAAACACTGGAAATTAGGAAAAGCATGTTTACGCATAATAGTTTCTTCGCATATCAAAACATGCAAGGATAATAAGCATATAAACTAAATTCAAAATAATTACTTCAAATAGAAGAAGTGCGAATAGTTCAATAATTAGTTCAATAGAACAATGCAAATCAGTTCAAATAGAACAAGAAAGAGGCAGATATTGAGAAAAAACTCAATATCTGCCTCTTTCTCGGCGTGGGAAAATCACTAATCCGCATTCTCGCGTTCACTATCTGCTCGTACTTTGCAAAAAGCCTTTGAGAATGAAGACGACAATGAGACGAACTTAGAAGGAGACGAACGGCATTTAAGAAAAGTGTTGTTTTGAGAAAAGACTCAATATCTGCCTCTTTCTCGGCGTGGGAAAATCACTCATCCGCATTCTCTATCTGCTCGCACGAGGCTACTTTGCGAGAATCCTTTGAGAATGAAGAGGACAATGAGATGAACTTAGAAGGAGACGAACGGCATTTAAGAAAAGTGTTGTTTTGAGAAAAGACTCAATATCTGCCTCTTTCTCGGCGTGGGAAAATCACTCATCCGCATTCTCTATTTGCTTGCACGAGGCTACTTTGCGAGGAGCTTTTGAGAATGAAGAGGACAATGAGACGAACTTAAAAGGAGTCGAACGACATTTAAGAAAAGTGTTGTTTTGAGAAAAGACTGCCTCTTTCTCGACGTGAAAAAATCACTCATCCGCATTCTCGCGTTCACTATCTGCTTGCACGAGGCTACTTTGCAAGAAGCCTTTGAGAATGAAGAGGACAATGAGACGAACTCAGGAGGCAAACGGCATTTAAGAAAAGTTGTTTGACTTTTGAGAGCCCGAATTTTATTTATTTATCATTATTTTTGTAGGTAATTGTTTTTCGATTTATGAAAATTAATTAGGGATTTGGGAATTTTAATCTAAAATGTTTACTGCCTGGAGAAAAGTTAACTCGCTGTGCCGCCGATCGCGCGCGCAACTTAGAAGGAACATTGGTGCAGAGTAACATGCATTGTGTGGTGTGAACATCTCATATCCAGGAAGGGATTTTCCCAAAACAGTGAATGGAGGTATAGAAAACAATATGCCGATATGCCCAACTTCCATGAACTTTCCTAACATGTCGTTGGGGTGAAGAGCTAATGAATCATCTGCGCTATGTCGCAAAAAGTTCTCTGAGCGTTTAACCTTGATCGGAATTTTTCCAAGTCCTACACCTAAAGCTTCTCTCTATTGTTACGTTCATTATTCGATACGCATTCGTTCTGGGTTCGTTCGTTTTTCATTCTGCATTTCTGTGGAGTGTTGTGTTGGCGGCGTTCACATAACGTTTACGCTTTACTTGGTACTTAAAACCAGTGATTCTTCGGTGTTCACCTAGCTTTTAAATTTTTAATAAAATTACGTAAAAAACCTGAAATGCGATTTTTAAATGATCGTAATACTTTCCCATAACGGTGGTGTGTGTGAAAAAGTAACAAGTTAGTAAAATCATGTAGTGCATTGATTTTGATATGCTTTCCAACATACCAGAACAATTTTTTTATTGGAGGTCTAACGACCACCGTGAGCAACTCAATGGGCTATAAGCAGTCGCCCGTCCTTACTTTTTAGGGTCACTGGTTCCAGGGAAAGGAGAGAGCCAGTGCCGAAAACAAAACACAACATCCATTCCTGACCGGCCAGAAATCATTACTCAAGTTATGACAATGGCTGTGGGATAAATCTCGCTCCTATGCCCTGACCTATGACCCCATTTCAATGATATTAAACGGAATTGGTTCAGTATACCTCCGGAACAGCATACTTAAGTTTTGTCGCAATAGAAGCACTTTTAGTCAAGTTATGAGGATAATGGCTGTGGAATAAATCTCCATCCTGTGCCCTGAGCTTTGACCCCATTTCGATGACATTAAACAGAACCAATTCAATACATCTCCGAAATATGATAAAGTTTTGTCGCAATCGAAGCATTTTTACGTAAGTTATGACTCGTAAGGGCGATGGAATGTATCCGCTCCTATGTCCTGACCTTTAACCCCATTTCGCCCATTTTCAATACGGTTTCTTCCCAGGTTGTCCCTTACAACATACTAAAATTTCATCGAAATCGAACCATTTTTTAGCGAGTTATCGTGTGGACAGACAGAGGGACAAAGCTGGAGCATATACGCTTCTTCAACCTACGGTTGGAAAGCGTAAAAAGACACGTATTATTTGAGTAGAAAACGAAGGGGCGTAATTTTGAACTCCAAAGGGCGTAATTTCAAGTATCACCCTCCCAGATAAGAAAGTTTTTCTATGGCTTTGCGAGTGTTTGACCTTCAACGACATTTTTCCAACTCCTACTCCGAAATCATTTTCTATTGTTACTTTTTTCTAATAGTTATTCCTTCTGTGCTGGTTTGCTTTCATTCCGCATGTGTTGCTTTTTTCTGTGTTCTTATAACTTTTACGTTTCACTTGATATTTAAAACAGTTTGCTCTTGGTTATTCACCTAATTTTTTTTTATTTTAAGTAAAATTATGTCTGAAACTGGAAGTGAGATTTTTAACGATCATAATACTTTCCTATAACGAAGGTATGCTAATGTAAAAACTGCTTGCTTCTATTTGAGTATAAGTAAGGAACTTTTGAACTCAAATGGGCGTAATCTCAAGACTCGCCCATCCAGGTAAGAAAGGTTTGCTACGTTCCTGAGCGCAACAAAATAGTACAGTGTAATTCATGACAAATTGGTTTAAGGTATTTAGTCTCAAAGAAGATTAGCGTACTAAATTAGCGGCACTTACGGGCACTGCTGCGTTATTTCATAAAATTGCGCTGCCATTAATTTCTGATCAGCATCAAACTTCTATTATAACTATGTAAAATACATGGGAATGTATAGGCAAATCCCCACGAACTGTATTGTTTCTTTCCCCAATTGGCGCAATGGAGTAATTTTCATGAACATACAATTACAAAAAGGAAGGTTTTCCTGGAAATCAAAATTCGCAGATTCTTCCTTAGAGTTGTAAAAAAGAAACACTTCCCGGCACAAAATAGAACTGTGCTCATCTGAATCAAAATTTTGCGCCGATTTTTTCCCCAAGTACTTTGATAAATCTTCAAACGAAAAAATTATTTTTGTTTCATTTGGAAAGCATTAAGAACACCTATTTGTCTTAATTGTGGCTATAGAGTTGGATCTTTTTATTTTAATTGTCGAAATGAGATTTCAAATAACCTGTTTAACAATAAGAATTACTTTTGAATTTCCCTTGAAAGCAATATAATTGAATGTTAAAACGTTCAGGATATCTTTAAACCTTGCATTAAATTAAAAGTTCACGAAAATTTGAGAATTAGAAGACTAATCCAGTTAATTACATCGCGGTATGACACGAATCTTTTTTCTTAAGTCCGGCATCGACTCATCTATTATTGAAATTTCTCAGTGAAAAGAAAGAAACAAGTTAGTAAAATCATGCAATGCATTGATTATGATACGCCTTCACACATACCAGAAATCATTACTCCAATTATTGCTCAAGTTTTGAGGATAATGGCTGTAGAATAAATCTCGCTCCTATGACCTGACCTTTAACCCCATTACGCCCATTTTCAACAGTTTTCGTCCCCAGGTAGTCCCCTACCACATACTAAACTTTCATCAAAATCGAACCATATTGACGCAAGTTATGACGCAAAAGGGGCAATGGAACACATCCCGCTCCTATGTCCTGACCTTTGACCCCATTTCGTCCATTTTCAATAGGGTTAGTCCCCAGTGGTCCCTACCACAGTAAAATTTCATTGAAATCGAACCATATTTACGCCCGTTATGGCGCACAAGGGCAATGGAAGGGATCCCGCTGCTATGTCGTGACCTTTGACCCCATTTCATCCATTTTCAATAAAGTTCGTCCCCAGGTGGTCCCCTACGACACACTAAAATTTCATGGAAATCGAACCATATTTTCGCAAGTTATATAAGGGCAATGGAATGCGTCCCGCTCCTATGTCCTGACCTTTGACCCCATTTCGTCCATTTTCAATAGGGTTCGTCCCTGGTGGTCCCCTACCACATACTAAAATTTCATCAAAATCGAACCGTTTTTACGCGAGTTATCGTGCGGACAGGCGGACGGACAAAGCTGGAGCATATACGCTTCATCAACCTACGGTTGGAAAGCGTAAAAAAAAACAGTTTGTGCCTTGAAGTCGGTAGTGATTCAAATACCGTAGAAATTACGTTCATAAGAAACAATTCCGCAAGTGTTCTAAATTCAATATTCCGTTTATTAAGAACTCCGTTAAAAGCTGTTGTCCTCATGCTAAAATTTCATCGAAATCGAACCATTTTTACGCGAGTTATCGTGCGGTTAGACTGACAGACAGACAAAGCTGGAACATATACGTTTCTTCAACCTACGATTGGAAAGCGTAAAAAAAGAAGAACTCGTGGATAAAAAAAATGACAAGAGTGGAAGACATGATCACAATAAAATCTCTAAAAATGGCAATGTGTTGGACGCTTGCCAAGAGAACGGGCCACCGATGAACAACCGAATTTTTTTTTATTTTTTTTTTGGAGGCTTAACGACCACCGTGAGCAACTCAATGGGCTATAAGCATTTGCCCGTCCCTAATTTAGGGTCACTGGCTCCAGGGAAGGGAGAGAGCCAGTGCCGTAAGACAAACACAACATCCATGCCTCACCGGGATTCGAACCCGGACCCCGTTCGGACGAATGATCAGAGGCCATCGCTTAGACCACTGCGCCACCGGGGCGGCAAAATTGTTTTTCAGCCGCCGCTGTGGAATCGAACCAACAGAACTCTCGGTATCGCGCCGAGTGCGTTACCTTTACGCCACGAGGGCCCCGAAATTTTAGACTGGATTCCAAGGGATAGGAAAAGATCCAGAAGAAGATCACGTGGGAGACGGGTGTATGGAGGAGACTGACCCAAGACAGTATATTGTTGAAGAAACTTGGGAAGACCATCCAGAAGTAGATTGATAATGATTATAATATATTCGAATTTATAGTTCAAACCAGATTTTTCCAGATCGAGTCCAATTACGTGACTGTCGGGTCCGGCTCCAAAATTTTTGACCTCTTCCAATTATAGTACAAAAAACACATTTCTCTTAAGTAATCACCACTAATTAAGTAGAATCTGTTCGTAGCATGACAAAAATTCAAATGTTTACGTTTTAATGGCTCCATGAATGCACCTGTTTAAAACGGAAACCTGTCTGTAACTAGAAAACAGTTTCAGGACCTTGATTCCTTCATAGACGGGTATTAATTTTCCGTATATTTAATATTGATGAATTCATTCCCTTTTTTTTTGTCTTCTTACAGAATAGGCTGGAAATCACTCTTTTACATTTCCTTTCCGTTTAACAATTCTCAATTTTTTGCCTTTGAAGCACTTGACACGAACTACTCTGTCGTCATCAATCAGGATCTTTTTGAGCTAGCAACTCGTTCCTTTTTCTTTTCCGGTCTCCAAGAAACTTTCTCAACTTAAGCAGTCCAGCCCATGTCTACGAGAGAGCAAATTATCTACTTTTTTTGTATGCCCCATTCTTTTTCACCACTCTTGTGGAAGGGTAATTTATTTTCTCCATTCCAACCGAATACTTCACACTCCTGGTCACTTCTCTTGGTCAGCTCATTCTCAGCAGTTGTCGAAATCAAGACTTTCGATAAAATTCGGGGCTGCGGTCTCTTAAAACCAAAAAGCAACCGTCGAAATTCTATCGATTTTTCAGCGTCCCGATATTAAGCGACGCTGCGCTTTTCTAAATTTTCTTCAAACTGCAGTTGTGATTCTTCAGCTTGACAGTAGTTTATATGACTATAGAAAACAAACCAATGAAGTTGCGAAAACAAAACAGAATTTACTATCTTTCAAGAAGAAAAGTCGTTTTGTAATCAAAGTAAAAACGTTTTCTTTCGCGACACTTATAGGTCAGAGGCGTCAGAACCGCAGGGTAAGCGGGGCGAGGGGCGACCGCCCCGCACTCATTTGTGTGAATGAGCAAAATATCGCATTCCCCCTCTCCCTTCACTTTTCTTCCTGTTTAATTATGTCCGTAATAACAAATCGGATTAAATACACTATCTACCAACAAGTAATTGGACACCTGCGATAGCAAAGGAAAACAAAGTTTATTCACCTTCCATAGTTGGTGGAGCCTCCACGAGCGGCGATTACAGCTGCGACCCTCCGGGGCATACTCTCAACCAGGCGTTGTACGACGGCTAGCGGTATTTTCTTCCACTCTGCTTGGAGAAGACAGGTCAGTTCCTTCACTGATTTCGGACGGTGGGGGCACCCCTTAAGTCGACTCTCCAACTCGTCCCAGAGGTGCTCGATAGGGTTAAGGTCTGGGCTCTGCGTAGGCCAGTCCATTCGATTAACCCCATTGTCACCATACCAAGCCATGGTGGACCTCGCAACATGACAGGTGGCATTGTCATCCTGAAAGTAACATGGATCCACCCCGTGAAACTGCCACAACGTAGGAAGCGCATGGTCGTCCAAAATGGTGCAGTAGGTCTCGGCGTTGAGTCTACCAGGAATTGCGACCAAGGGTCCCGTGCTATACCAGGAGAAACACCCCATAGCATAATTCCACCGCCACCGAACTTCACAGTTGGCACAATACATTCCGGCAGGAGGCGTTCTCCAAGCAGACGCCAAACCCAGACCCTGCCATCCGAATGGTAGAGGGTGAACCTTAATTCGTCGCTCCAGAGAACCTGTTTCCACTGTTCAACGGTCCACTGTCGATGTTCTTTGCACCACGTTAGCCGAGCAGCGCTATTGGACTTGGTGATCAAAATCTTGTGGGCGGCAGCACGTCCATGATAAGCGAGCAGATGGGCTTCCTTACGGATGGTATTCATCGAAAGAACACTCCCGGATGCTTGTTGAAACTCCTCGCGGATGTGGCCCATCGATTTGGTGTGGTTCTTCCTACTTTCTCTGGGCAGCACCCGTCGGTCTCTAACTCCCAGTTTTGTGGGTCTGCCGGGTCGGGCACATTTCGACAGTCACCTCTCATCTTCCACTTGCCAATCACGTAGGCAACTGTCGATTTTGGGTACTTCAACTCGCTGGATATGTCACGTATGGATCGGCCATTTCTGTGAAACCCGACGATTACACCTTTCTCGAAATCAGAGAGCTCCAAACTGCGTGGCATCTTGCATGCGACTGGTTGCGTTCTTGTTGTTTCCCACACGATATTTAACGGCGGCGGCCTTGAAGTGTATCAGGACCTCAGATATCATCGATTGCATAGGTGTCCAGTTACTTGTGGGTAGATAATGTAGTTCTACTTTATTTTTTGCCATTTATAAAGTTCCCTCTGATAAAACAAAAAGATATACAAATGCCGACCCATAAAAACAAAGCGCAATTCTTTTGAGTTGGCAACGGGGCGAAGGGGGGGGGGAATTACCACGCAGACGACTAAGTGAATTAAGGAAGTATCTATGGCAGCAGTGTTTAGCCGTGGCAGACGATTCTGGTTTTGTTATTGCGCAGTTGTTTAAGGTACGTCTGCATTTCGCCATACATCTATGTAGGTGAATGATTCAGAGTTTGGAAGTCAAATGCGTTGTGCCATAAAATGTTGCTATCTTTGGGTAAAACTGCTCCAGAAACAGTTGATTTAATGAAAAAAAGGCTTACAAAGATGTGTTTGGGTGAGTCAAAGATTTTTAGATGGCACCATGATTTCAAAAAAGGGCGTCTATCGGCAGAACTCGCTCCTAGGCTAGGTCTACCAGAAAAAATTGCTACGGAGGGTATTCTTCAAGAAGATAGAGGAATGAAGTTTGAAGACATAGCGGCGTCAACTAATATTTCTAAAACTTTGGCATTCCGCATTCCACGCGACAAATAATTGCTGCATCATGTGTGCGTTTCAGATGCGTACCTCATCGCATGACAAGGGAACACTTGTTAGCCAGAGTTTAGGTGTGTCACGAGTGGAAACAAGATGCAGACTTTCTAAACACAGTAATAGCTGCCGGTGATACATGGGTCCACTATTTCTACCCCTAACGAAGCGCGCAACGAATGTCTGGAAACACACGGGCACGCCATCTTCGACAAAAAGTCCGCTGAACCAAATCAGCTGGGAAGGTGATGATGATAATTTTCTTTGATCATAAAGTTGTAGTCTACCAGGATGCCGTTCCTCCACAAATTACTGTCAATGCTGAGTATTACGTTTCAGTCTTGAAGCGTCTGTGGCGACACATATCGATTAAGCGAGCGGAACTGGTGGGCAAGTGGACCCTACAACATGATAATTCCCTCCTACATATGGCTGCTTGTGTTCAACAGTTTCTTACGAAATGCAGTATTGAAATAATGCCACAGCCTGCCTACAGTCCTGACCTCGCCCCGTGCGATTTCTAGTCGCTTCCAACAATGAAGAAGTTCCGTGGTGTAACATTCAACACAGATGCTGACGTTATTCAAGATGTATATAGGGATCGCTGAAGCAGCTTCCACAAAATGCCTTCGCCACATGCTTTGAAAAGTGAACTGAACGATGGGACCGTTGCATATCATTCGAAAGAAGATACTTTGAGAAAGAATAACATTTTGTTGTACCTACAGTATATTTCTTCATTTTGTGTGATTTCACTCTCAGTTTTTATGGAACGACAGCTGTAGTTTTCTACTTTAACCATCTGTAACTTTGAATTCCTGAGACGATGACTCTGGTTGAGCATTCCTTGCTTGTCCAATAAGATTCCTCACACGCTGATTAAACTCTACCCACTTGTCCGGTACACGAAGTTTTCACAAATATTAGCCTTCACAAATTATTAGCCTTATTATTGGGTTAAGTGCCCGATGACGAGATACCCAAATTCGAAGCCCCAGCGGCAGCACATGTTAGCCACTAAGATTGCGCAGGACACCTACATGCTATAAGCAGGTAGGTACTACAGCTTAAGTCTGTGGCATTTAGCCGTCAGAAAACGGAAGGGGTAAAAAGCATGGAAGTGGACAAGGATCAGATCCGCTATTGCATGCTGTATGAGTTTCGTCCCCGTAGAACACCCGCAAGGGCTGTAAGGGACATTACAGCCCTTGCTGGTGTTCTAGGGCGACGAAACTCATGCAGCATGCAATAGCAGATGTGGAACAAAATGCCATATCAACATAGAAACTCATACAGCATGCAATTACCAATGTGTACCCCAATGCCATATCAACATCGAAACTCATACAGCTTGCAATTACCAATGTGTACCCCAATGCCATATCAACATCGAAACCCATACAGCTTGCAATTACCAATGTGTACCCCAATGCCATATCAACATCTAAACTCTTACAGCTTGCAATTACCAATGTGTACCCCAATGTCATATCAACATCGAAACTCATACAGCTTGCAATTACCAATGTGTACCCCAATGCCATATCAACATCTAAACCCATACAACTTGCAATTACCAATGTGTACCCGAATGCCATATCAACATCGAAACTCATGCAGAATGCAATAGCGGATGTGGAACTCAATGCCATATCAACATCGAAACTCATACAGCATGCAATTACCAATGTGTACCCCAATGCCATATCGACATCGAAACCCATACAGCATGCAATTACCAATGTGTACCCCAATGCCATATCAACATCGAAACTCATACAGCTTGCAATTACCAATGTGTACCCCAATGCCATATCAACATCGAAACTCATACAGCATGCAATCACCAATGTGTACCCCAATGCCATATCAACATCGAAACTCATACATCTTGCAATTACCAATGTGGAACCCAATGCCATATCAACATCTAAACTCATACAGCATGCAATTACCAATGTGTACCCCAATACCATATCAACATTGAAACTCATACAGCCTGCAATTACCAATGTGTACCCCAATGCCATATCAACATCGAAACCCATACAGCATGCAATTACCAATGTGTACCCCAATGCCATATCAACATCGAAACTCATACAGCTTGCAATTACCAATGTGTACCTCAATGCCATATCAACATCGAAACTCATACAGCATGCAATTACCAATGTGTACCCCAATGCCATATCAACATCGTGAGTGCTCTCATTGGTTCCAACGGTTCCGAGGAGGACAATTTTGACCTGTCGGACCGTCCCAAAGCTGGAATACCCGCAACAATGAATATGAACATGCTGAAGACGTTAGTGGAGACCACCCCACGTGTGCCCATGCGCAAGTTGGCCAGACAGCTGGAGACTGCCCGCACGAGCATTACGTCAACCTGGAAAGGTCCACAAGAGGTGACTTTTGGTACACAAGCTCAGAGTTGAGCTGAAAGCAAATCGTATGAGTGCACGAGTTTCCCTGCCTGCACGGGACCAATTTAAACCGTTGTTGGACTGTACTGTGACAGATGACGAGAAATGAGTCCTATATGACAAAGTCAGCTCCCGACATTGTCATATAGGGCCCATTGGGATTCGACATGGCTTGAAAATGCCAAGCCCATGTCGATCCCCAAAGCGGTCTACACCAATGTAAGGTCCTATTGACTGTTTGGTGAGATATGCGGGGTATCCTGTTTTTTACGCTTGCCAACAGTAGGTTGAAGAAGCGTATATGCTCCAGCTTTTTCCGTCCGTCTGTCTGTCGGCACGATGACTCACGTAAAAATGGTTCGATTTCGATGAAATTTTAGTATGTGGTAGGGGACCACCAGGGGACGAACCCTATTGAAAATGGGTGAAGTGGGGTCAAAGGTCACGCCATAAGAGCGGGATCCATTTCTTGCCTTTATGCGTCATAACATGCGTAAATATGGTTCGATTTCGATGAAATTTCAGTATGTTGTAGAAAACTACCTGGGTACGAACCCTATTGAAAATTGGCAAATTGGGGTCAAAGGTCAGGCAGTCTACCACCTTTTCCTGTCGTAGAAGCATTTGCTGGACGGACGGCGGTTGACCAACCGGTACGATTTCGAACGCGCACTTACTCATTTCTTTGCGTCTAAGCTGCCACTATTCTACAGGAACATAACCAACAACTGCCCAGACGATGGAAGCAGGTCGTGACAAACGATAGCGACTACATTTCAGACTGATTTGTACTTGCATAAACGGTAATTAGTACTTTTCTGTTGCCTTACATTTGCAGACATTACTTTCTTTTCTACCATATATGAAACAGTTATCTTGAAATTCCTGATAATCGTGTTTTTATAAAAAAAAAAACACGACAGTTTTCTATTTCGTTTAAGCATAATTGTTATATAGAAATATTTAACGTAATTAAATAGTGACTTTTGTTATTCAACGCCCGAAAAACAGAAGATAGAAATTCGCTTTAAAAAAAAGCCGCTTAAGAGATCCCTCGGGAAAATCATTCCTTCTTTGACAATGGACCACCTACGAACAAAAGGATCCCACCCCTCCTTTATTCCCCGTCGTTGGAGGACAAATACCTTTTCGGAGAAACCCCTCGAGTGAAAATTCAACCCTCAGCAATAAAAATGAATTTCTTATGTCAAGCGGCAGAGTGTGGAAAGAAAAAAAAATACGCAGTAGTCATAAAAGAGTCTTGCTTTGGACTTGAGAGGAAGAAGGAATATTTTCTGGATGGGCAGGAAAGAATGAACAGATTTTGGTGGGAAATACATAGAGAAAGATATTCAAAAATATCCGTTTCCCGCTGGAAGTATATAATATTTATTTTCACTAACCGATATTTTCCCTGTTCCTCCAGTCTGAAGAATAAAGATACTTGCGAACGAAATCCCATGTCGTTACATTCAATTTGTTTAACTATTTATTTATTTATTTGCTTCTCTTCTCCAATGACTTAGGAACCTGCAATCGGCGATTCTTCTGATGGTATTGTTAATTTCAATGCTTAGAAATAATCACGCCCACATCTAAATTTGATGTTGGCGAGGTTATTGTTAAGAATTGAAGTGAGTGTATTGAAAGGAGGTGTGTTGTTCTTTTATTCGTGGGTGGTCAATGGTCAACGAAGGAATCGCATTCCCGAGGGATCTATTAAGCGGCTTTATCTAAAGGTGAATTTCTAGCTGTTTTTCGCGCGTTGAATAACAAAAGTCTATTTAATTACATGTTTAATATTTCTACATAATACAGGGTAATCCAAAATGATTGCCCCGATTACAAATGTCAATGTGTTTATGAAGATAGACAGCTGATATCCCTACACAAAAGAAATTTATAATTTTATTGGAACCTACTGCGTTGCTATGGTGACGTAGGACAGTTGCGCCAAAGCCAGTGGGAAGGAATGGCGACCGCACGAGAAAAGGCGTTTTGCGTGTTGGAGTTTGAAAAGTGTCATTCTGTTGTTACAGTGTAGATAAATTTTCTTACTGCTACAAGCGTACTCCTCCAGTTGCTAAGAACATAAAGAGGTGACATAGGCAGTTTGTAGGAACAGGATTTCTTTGTAAAGGGAAGAGTACCGGTTGCCCACGTGTTTCAGAGGAAAACGTTGACAGAATTCGTCAGAGTTTTAAACGCAGTCCACGAAAGTCAACTTACCGCGTCAGCCAGGAGCTGTAAATGCCACAAACAACTGTTTGGCGTGTTCTTAAACGGAATCTGCAAATGAAACCCTACAGAGTTAAAATTTTGCAAGCGCTGAAGACCTACGACAAAGTGCAGCGTGCTACCTTCAATGATACCATGCAGGAAGCCATGGAGAATGACACAATTGCTTCACGCCTAATTTTCAGTGATGAAGCTACCTTTCATATCAGTGGCAAGGTAAACCTACCGCTTCGACACTCGCATATGGGGCTCAGAAAAACCTGTTGCTGTGATTGGAAATGAGCGTGACTCAGGGAAAGTCAATGTTCTGCACAATTTTCAGACTTTAAGGTGTTCATGTGCCTCAATGGCTCCAGAAATTCTTTCAAATTGTTCCATGAAAAATAAATTATGATATATTATAATAATGCATAATATGACTTGAAAATTGATGAATTAAACCAGTAATTTTCGAATTCCTAAATATTACAATTACAGCATCTCGTCCTAACGTATCGCATGTGATACAATCTCCGTACCCTCTCCCTCCCCCCTTCTTTTCCATGAAAAATTAAGGATTTTTATTTTCAGTTTGCAATGCAGCAAACATCAATTTTCAACCTTGTTTTACAAAATCAAGTGTTTAACTTCATCGCATGTCTGAGGAGGTTAAACTATCTAATGATGTATAATTTATTACTGCACGATTATTAGTTTCGAAGATATAAGCGTTTAGTTTTGTTATAAATCGGACTCTATAAACTATCTAATGATATATTATTTATTACTCTACGATTATTAATTTCGAAGATATAAGCGTTCAGTAAATGGGGCTCTATAAACTATCTAATGATGTATTATTTATTACTCGACGATTAATAGTTTCGAAGATATAAGCGTTTAGTTTTGTTATAAATGGGACCCTATAAACTATATAAAAATGTATTATTTATTACTCCACGATTATTAGTTTCGAAGATATAAGCGTTTAGTTTTGTTATAAATGGGACTCTATAAACTATATAATGATGTATTATTTATTGCTCTACGATTATTAATTTCGAAGATATAAGCGTTCAGTAAATGGGACTCTATAAACTATCTAATGATGTATAATTTATCACTCCACAATTATTAGTTTCGAAGATATAAGCGTTTAGTTTTGTTATAAATGGGGCTCTATAAACTATCTAATGATGTATTATTTATTACCCCACGATTATTAGTTTCGAAGATATAAGCGTTTAGTTTTGTTATAAATGGGACTCTATAAACTATATAATGATGTATTATTTATTACTCCACGATTATTAGTTTCGAAGATATAAGCGTTTAGTTTTGTTATAAATGGGGCTCTATAAACTATCTAATGATGTATTATTTATTACCCCACGATTATTAGTTTCGAAGATATAAGCGTTTAGTTTTGTTATAAATGGGACTCTATAAACTATCTAATGATGTATTATTTATTACTCTCCAATTATTAGTTTCGAAGATATAAGCGTTCAGTCTTGTTAAAAATGGGACTCGGTAAACTATCTAATGATGTATTATTTATCACTCTACGATTATTCATTTCGAAGATATAAGCGTTCAGTTTTGTTATGAATGGGACTCTACAAACGATCTAATGATGTATTATTTATTACTCTACGATTATTAATTTCGAAGATATAAGCGTTCAAAGCGTGACATGTTTTCGTTGCATCCATGTTCCCGATGTAACGCCCTACTCAGCTCGGGGAAAGACGTAGTTCTAAGTCAAAAAGTAACTTTTTAAAGACCATAGAGGTTCGTATCCAAGTGCTACATACACTCAATAAACAAAACATCAGGGATATGGGTGATGGGCAGATGTCATTGGAATCCCCCGCGCAGAATGGAACAGACCTAAACCGAACGCAGGCGATGAACTGTTGGACAGCAGGGCTTCCCAACAGTGCATCGCAATCAACGAACATGGATAAGCATGGTGACTTGACCTACTTTTATAGTGGAAGCATTGTCGACGCAAGACTGCTGTGTCATTCTATCGCTTAAGAGCGTTTGGCTTCTTGAGGGCAACAGTATCAAGGGTGTACCGCGAGTATACCATCGACGGACGTACCGGCGTCCAGACAGCAAGCGGTGGCAGACCGCACGCCACTAATGACCCGTGACGCCACTAATGACCCGGGACGCCACTAATGACCAGAGACGCCACTAATGACCCGGGACGCCACTAATGACCCGGGACGCCACTAATGACCCGGGACGCCACTAATGACCAGAGACTCCAATAATGACCCGGGACGCCACTGATGACACGGGTCGACGTAACCTATACAGACACGTACACACCGACTGCTTGGCAACGGTGGCGCAAATCGCATCCGGATTAAATGTCACATGACCAAGCAGCGTCAGCGAGTGAAAGGTATGGCGTACGCTTTATACCCTGGGCTACGGGAGCCGATGCCCTACACTAATGCCATTGTTGCCAGCTCGTCATCGAAAATTACGCCTCGCCTGGTGTGCCGGGAACATCAAAACTGCACCTCTGCGAAGTGGCGCCGCGTCATGCAGACAGATGAATCTCGTTTTCAGCTGTTCCGAGCTGACGAGAGGGTGTGGGTGTGGCATCGGCAGCATGAGGCTATGGCTCCGTCGTGCCAGTATGCTCTATTCTAGGCGTGGTTGCTCAGTGCTGGTTTGAAGAGCTTTCACATTGGACACATTAGGTCCCTCAATGTGTCTGGAGAGGTTCTTAACCGCTACGCGCTACCAGCATTTGCTGGTTCATCACCTACACGCTTTCATGTTTTTCGCGCATCCTGATGCCGATGGTCTGTTTCAGTAAGACAATGTGCAGCTCCACCGGGCAGCAACCACCCAAGCACGGCTCGTGGAGTTTGGAATCATCCAATGTCCCCGGATTTCAACTTTACGGAATCTGTCTTCAATGCCGTGGAGCAGATCAACAGATCCGTGGATCCTAAGCCGACTTCTCCGGCGGAGTTCTGGACAATAATGCAACAGGCATGGCTGGCAATACCTCCGGAAACGCATTCCGGCACCTGGTGTAGTTGGTGCCTTGGCGTGTACAGGCTGTTATTCGCGCTAAAGAAGGGCCAACACGCTATTAGGTAGGTATCTCAAATGTTTTGTCCATTGAGTGTATATTGAATAAATACTATGTGCAATATGTACATGGATTATTTTTTTCATGCTAGGAATAACATCATCAGAGTTGGGTAAAATCTATATGAAGGAAATTCATTTTGGCAAAATTTCTGTCAAGCACTTCAAAATGTGTGCTTCCCTGTACAATGCTTACTTAGCTCCCTTAATAGCTCCTCCAGTTTAAAACTGCTGGTAGCCCCATATCCTTTGGTCCCGGTGATAGGATATTTGTTTTCTCGATCAAGGTGATGGCATGTTTGTGGATTTGAAAAAAGTTGTATACACTCGGCTTGGGGGCAAAGTGACAATATATTCCACTGTCGGCCAAGGTGATGGGATGTTTGTGGTTCTGGAAAAAGTTGCATACACTTGGCTGGGGAGCAACGTGACAGTATATTAACCTGTCGGCCAAGGTGATGGGATGTTTGTGGATTTGAAAAAAGTTCTATACACATGGCTGGGGGACAAAGTGCAAGCATATTGCACTGTCGGCCAAGGTGATGGGATAGTTGTGGTTCTGGTAGAAGTTGCATACACTTGGCTGGGGAACAAAGTGACGGTATGTTCCACTGTCGGGCAAAGGGGATGGGATGTTTGTGGTTCTGGAAAAAGTTGCATACACTTGGCTGGGGGACAACGTGACAGTATATTAACCTGTCGGCCAAGGTGATGGGATGTTTGTGGATTTGAAAAAAGTTCTATACACTTGGCTGGGGGACAAAGTGAAAGCATATTGCACTGTCGGCCAAGGTGATGGGATAGTTGTGGTTCTGGTAGAAGTTGCATATACTTGGCTGGGGAACAAAGTGACGGTATGTTCCACTGTCGGGCAAGGGGATGGGATGTTTGTGGTTCTAGAGAAAGTTGCATACATCAGGCTGGGGGACAAAGTGACAGTATATTCCCCTGTCGGCCAAGGTGATGGGATGTTTTTGGTTCTGGAAAAAGTTGCTTACACTTGGCTGGGGGACAAAGTGACATTACATTCCACTATCGGCCAAGGTGATGAGACGTCAGTCCTTCTGGAAAAAGTTGCATTGACTTGGCTGGGGGATAAAGTGACAGTATATTCCATTGTCGGCCAAGGTGATGGAATATTTAGTTTTTGTGGTTGTGCATTATAAATGACGAGGCGCTCAGCGTCCTTAAATGTTGGGCAATTTTATTCCTTTTTAGGTCCTTTCGAATTTCTGTTAGTCAAAATTTCACATATTTAAAAACCGATCGAATATCCAGCTATCTGGGCTGCTTATCATAGGTCTACAATTCTATTTTCACTTTGCTTTTTTCCCATGTGGCACACGTAGTACTTCAACAAAGCGTAACTTTTTTTACCTATTTGCACTTCACAGCGACTTCGTGGATTTTGCCTAATGCAAGTGGCGTAAAAGAAGTTAGAGTAATGAATATATTTACCTACTCGATATGCGTGATAGCCGTGAGCAATGTATTGAGCGCGCTATAAGTGCATTCTCCTTGTTCTTCTCGTGCTCTTCATCGATACATCATAAGAAAACAAATCGATTGCTCGGAATGTGGGAATGTTCGTTCTTCTTCCTGTTCTTTTTCAGAAGCCTGAGCCATAAAACATGCCCAAAGGGGTTTCGGAGCGATAGCGATATGCAGCCCAAAATATTTGCCAATGCAAAACAGGATCAATGCGTTGCATTGATTGGGAAAAGAAAAATGGTATATTTGAAAAGGCCTCAGTGTGTTTTGTGATAAGGTTTCCGCTCGGTTCCTCTTCGGGGAAAATGGGAAAGAAAGAGGGAGTATTTGCGTGAGAAGCAAAAAATATTTAGGTCACGAGAAACTTGAGATCTATACTTCAGCAATGTCACACGTTACAAGAATTTTGAGCGATCTTTGAAAATCCTTATGCCGTTTTAATAGTTCCGAAAGTTGGTAAGAGCAGCCCAGGTCTAGAATCACGCCAATAGACCTCCCAATATGAGAGAATTGGGTGGTTATCCCATTTGTTCCTCAGATTTGCTTCGTAATTTCAAAAACTCTAACCCCATGGTGGCGCAATTATCTAAGCGATGGCTTCTGATCATTCGTCCGAGATGGGTCCGGTTTCGAATCCCGGTGATGCATGTATGTTGTGTTTGTCTTACGGCACTGGCCTCTCTCCCTTCTCTGGAACCAGTGGCCCTAAATTAGGGAGGGTTGACTGCTTATAGCCTACCGATTTGCTCACGGTGGTCCTTAAACCTCCAATCAAAAAAAAACTCTAAAAAAGGTTAATTTCAAAGTTATTTTTAAACCCATAAACAGGATGATTTTTACAAATCAAAAGACTACGTCGAAGACATAAAATCCTGGGAAATTTATCAGATACCTTTTGAATGTGCACTTTCATATATAACACAGACTCTCAGAGCTTTAAGTTTCCGTGTGATGGAGCACAAGACCTTCTACGTACGGAACTATGAACTGAAGAAGTCGTCTATAGCCCAACATTGTCACGAAAATAACCATAAATTATCGTTTCGAAACTTTTTGGAAAACCTGAATAGACTATCAAGCTTAATGTATTAGAAGCTTTCCATATATACCGGAACTCTTCACGGCTCGTCAACGACATGACGTCAACTTCATTTCTTTCAAGCGCGTGGAAACAACTCACCAAAATCCGTAACCGTCAGAATTTTGATCACGTCACAATGATTTGAATGTTTACGCTCCATTCATCCTGATGATGCAGAGCCAAACGCTCTGCGAAGCCTCGTTGGCGCAGTAGT
Source organism: Macrothele yani (assembly GCA_039090855.1). NCBI lineage: Eukaryota > Metazoa > Arthropoda > Arachnida > Araneae > Macrothelidae > Macrothele > Macrothele yani. The sequence goes on from CM077005.1 coordinate 28,429,521, forward strand.
CTAACCGATGGCTTCTGATCATTCAACCACATTTTTAGTACTTCCATCTTTTTTTCTTTTTTTTATTGGAGGTTTAATGACCACCGTGAGCAACTCAATGGGCTATATAAGCAGTCGCCCGTCCCTAATTTAGGGTCACTAGTTCCAGGGAACGGAGAGAGCCAGTGCCGTAATACAAACACAACACCCATGCCTCACCAGGATTCGAACCCGGACAGCTTTCGGACGAGCGATCAGAGGACATCGCTTAGACCACTGCGCCACCGGGGCGGCACTTCCATCTCATGATGGTCTTTAGGAACACCAAAAGTTCGTATTGTTTTATTTTTAATTTTTTAACTTATACATTAAATAAGTTCTTCACTTCATCGAAAGCTTGCGTACTGTTTTAATTATCGTGTTTTTAAGACTGCTACCTTAAACTTTTATGACTGACTCATTCCGCACGAGAACCTGATGTCTTGATGCCTTGTCTTTCAGATCATTGTCGATGGCTTCTGATCATCCTGATCATTTCGGGTTCGAATCCCGGTGAGGCATACATTTGGCTGGGGGATAAAGTGACAGTATACGGCACTAAAACAAACACTGCCCATTGAGGTACCCACGGAAGTCGTTAAATCTCCGATCAAAAACAAAAACAGAAAAAAAAAACGCTCTGCGAAACTGCAGTCGATGTATAATAAACATTTAATTGTGGTAAATGTTGCTATTTTTATTTTATTTCAACAGCACAAGTTTTATAGATATTCAAATCCGGATTTTCACTTTCATTTTTGTTTCATTTTTCGGGATTTAATGATAACCATAACAACTTTTAAGGGTTATAGGCAGTCGCTCGTCCCTTATTTGAGGCCACTGGTTCCAGGGAGGGGACAGAGCCGCCGGTATCCGTTGATCTTTGATGACTTCTCCTGAGCTGACACCTGTGCAGGCTCTGCAGGGAGTAATAGGATTCTTTTCTCGAAATACCAGGTTGGACAAATATGACTTATAATTTGTAAACAGAACAAAAAGAAATGATACATAGTCCAAAACTGAAGTTGCTACGTTTCAACATAATCCCCCTGGTTTGCGATGCACGAACGATCGGAAGGCCATCGCTTAGACTACTAAGCCGCCCGGGAGGACAATTTAAACTTGGGTTGGACTGTTAGTGGAAGAAGGAGGTATGGCTACGCACCATCGCTTAGTAGCCACCTTACGGTGGAGAACGATAGGCAAACTGGAACCAGGGCAATTGCAAGCTGAGGTAACAAAATGGCTGAATGTGTCGAAGCAAGTAGTCTCCAATCACTGGAGACAGTTCCAGGAAACCGGAGCAATAACCAGAAGGCCGGGACAAAGAGGCGGACGAGCCACAACAAGACAAGACGACCGGCATTTGTCTCTTACAGCTCGCAGCTATAGGAAGTAAACAGCCTGGCAAATCTCGCAGGAGCTCTCCTCTACTACGGGAACCACGATATCGAGGCATACAGTTTACAGAAGACTCCACGAGAAAGGTCTGTAAGCAAGAAAGCTAATGCTCTGTATCCCCATCGTCGCACCGCACAGAACAATCCACCTTAATTGGCTTCGACATCTCTCCTGGACGATTGATCAATAGGCCTCTATTCTCTTCGGTGACAAATCGCGGTACAACCTATGCACGGATTCAAGACGCATGTACATTTGGGGAGAGGCGGGTATCCGATATTTTCCCTCCATCATTAGGAAAATTGGCCACTACAGCGGTGGAGGACTCCTGGCTCGGACTGGTATCATGTAAGATGGACGCATTCCCCTGCACATGTTTCCAGGAGGCACCCTGACTGCAGCACTCTACAGGAATGTTATCCTACATCCCTATGAAGGGGTTTTCAGAGTAGCTCTTGGCCCCAAGTTACTTTTTATGTACGATAACGCTCGTTCCCATATGGTTCGGTTAATCGATGAGTACCTGGAGATTGCGGATATTCATAGGATGAAATGTCCCACAAAGTCTCCGGGTCTGAATCCGATAGAGCATGTCTGAGATGCTTGGGAAAGAGCAGCTGCAATCCGGAAGGACCCTTCCAGAACCTTACCGGTACTCCGACGCGCCTTGTTGGAGGAGTGGCACTTATTGCCCCAAGCTGTCAATATTAGCATTAGGGCTTGTGGTAATAATACTTCTTATTATCCCCTCGAAATCCGGGTCACTTGCTGCCTAACTTTTGGACTGTATATTGTCATGCGCATGCTTCCTCCTCATGCGGTGATGGAGTTCCTTTTCTGTTGTGTATTGATGCGGTATCAATTACACCTCCTACTTTTGACGTCAACATCACGTAGCCAATGAAAGGAGGCACGTGTCGTGAGCTGGTTTGGAGGGTATATAAGGTGTGCTGTAGGCATTCTGAAAACATATCACTCGTTGCTGTCATGGATAAAATGAGCGATTTATCAGATTTGCAAAAAAGGATAATTATCGGCCTTCAAGACAAGGGTGCCAGTATTTCTGAAACAGCGCAGCTTGTGAACTGTTCCCGTGCTGCTGTGGTTAAAGTGTACCGTGATTGGAGAAATGGCAGATTGCGAAAAGCGACGTGAAAACTGCGGAGCACCAGGTGCCATTGATGTGAGAGGTGAATGTCGGCGTCGAAGGTGTGTGAGGGCCGATCGATGCGCGACATTGGAGCAACTCACTTGCCGAATGAACCAAGGGGCTACCGGAAGTGTGTCTACAACGACAGTTCAGCAAACCCTGTTGCGTACGGGGCTCCGATGCAGAAGGATGGTCACTGCACCTATGCTAACTAAAGGTACATTGACAGAAAAAGCTTGCATTATTTGCACGGCAGTATCGGAATTGGGCTTTCGCTGATTGGCAAAGTATTGCTTTCTCCGATGAATCACGTTCTGTGCTGCATCGAACGGATGGACGTTGGTGTATAAAGTGAGAAACATCGGAGAACAAACAATCTTTAACTCCTGCTTAAAGAACGCAAGCTCGTAGGGGCAGCGTTATAGTCTACGGAATGTTTTCATGGCATTCTCTGGGTCCACTCATACCTGAGAAAGGCACTATGGACCGAATTCGTTATGAACACACCCATGCATGCTGATTGTCTTACCTGGGGCGGATGGGATCTTCCAGCACGACAATGCGACGTGTCCCACAGCTAGAAATGTCTGAGGGTCGTTGGAAGAACACAATGAAGACTTCAAAGTAATTCCCTGGCCCACCTAATTCCCGAGACGTAAACCCAATTGAGCATCTGCGGGACCACCTAGATCGCGTTTTTCGCTCTATAGAGCCTCAACCACGCACCCTCCAGCAGCTGTCAGATACACTGCAGTAAGCATGGCTCCACATACCTGAACCCCTTCCAGCATCCTTATTGAGTAACTCCCAGCCCGTATAGCTGCTGTCGTCGCTGCACACTTTGGTTACTTTGGATATCAGCTGGTGGTCGCAATACTGCGACTCGACCATGTATGCACGTAGTAGGAACCAAAAGTTCCTGGGTTGCAGCTGTTCGGCTAAAAACGTGCATCGTATACCCACAATGATTATTGGATTACGTTACGACATTATCCGCCCACACTGAGATATTGGTTTCGTCCATCTACGTCACGCACTCGCTGCGGCACACACGGGTATGTGAGCAACTTACGCACTGTTCGGTGATAGATGATAAATGGCGTTTTTGAGCAACGTGCTAACATTAAGTTTTGCCCTCATTTGGGTAAAAGTCCAACAAAAACGAGATGTTGAAGCAAGTGTATGGCGAAAACACCCTGTCGCAGTCACAAACTTTCGATAACTGAAGATAAGTTGGCCATGTGGATGAAAATGGCGGGAGATCTCGTAACCGCCGCCGACCAAGACCCACAATTTCTGAGAAGAATCATAACGAAGAATGAAAAACGCTGCTTCATCTTCGACCCGAAGACTAAGCAGGCATCAGCTACGTGGAAATCGCCATCCTCTCCATACAAGCAGAAATTTCGCCGAGATCGCAGAAAAGGCAAGATCATACTAGAGGTCTTCTTCGACATCTAGGGTATTGTTCATCTTGAATTTACCCCTGAAGGACGCACTGTCAACAAGGGGCTCTGTCAGGGCATCGCGAGAAGAGTACGTCAGTCGATTTGCAAGAAGACTCCCCAACTGTGGGGTGATCAATCGTGGTTGCTGTTGCACGAAAATGCACCGGCACACAGTCCACTCCTTGTTCGTGAGTTTCTCGCCAAAACATTAACTGTTGCCCTTCCACACCCACCGTACTCACGTGACCTCGCCTTCTGCGACTTCATTGAGCTCACATATCGACTTCATGGTAGTCGGCTTTCGAGCGCAGAAGAGGCGAAAAACGCATCGCAGGTTGCACTGAAGGACATTTCTAAGAAAAGATTACAGAAGTGATTCGACGAACTCTACAGCCGCTGTCAAAAGTGTGTTGTTGCAAGAGGGTCTTACTTTGAAGGAGGATCAGCTTCAGCTGGTTGCACTGAAGGACACTGCGAATAATGGGTTACATAAGTGGTTCGAAAAACTCTACAGCCGCTGGCAAAAGTGTGTTGTTGCAAGAGGGTCTTACTTTGAAGGGGGATGTGCTTCAGCTGGTTGCACTGTAGGCTATTGCAAAGAATGGGTTACAGAAGTGCTTCGACGAACTCTACAGCCGCTGGCAAAAGTGTGTTGTTGAAAGAGGGTCTTACTTTGAAGGGGATGTACTTCAGATGGTTGCACTGAATGATATTGCAAAGAATGGGTTACAGAAGTGCTTCGACGAACTCTACAGCCGTTGTCAGAAGTGTGTTGTTGCAAGAGGGTCTTACTTTGAAGGAGGATGAGCTTCAGCTGATTGCCCTGAAGGACATTGCAGAGATTGAGTTACAGAAATGCTTCGACGAACTCTACAGCCGCTGTCAGAAATGTGTTGTTGCAAGAGGGTCTTACTTTGAAGGAGGATGAGCTTCAGCTGGTTGCACTGAAGGACATTGCAAAGAATGGGTTACAGAAATGCTTCGACGAACTCTACAGCCGCTGTCAGAAGTGTGTTGTTGCAAGAGGATCTTACTTTGAAGAAGAATGAGCTTCAGCTGGTTGCACTGAAGGACATTGCAAAGAATGGGTTACATAAATGCTTCGACGAACTCTACAGCCGCTGTCAGAAGTGTGTTGTTGAAAGAGGGTCTTACTTTGAAGGAGGATGAGCTGCAGCTGGTTGCACTGAAGGACATTGCAAACAATGGGTTACATAAATGCTTCGACGAACTCTACAGCCTTTGTGAGAAGTGTGTTGTTTCAAGAGGATCTTACTTTTAAGGAGGATGAGCTTCAGCTGGTTGCACTGAAGGACTACGAATAATTGGTTACAGAAGTGCTTCGACGAACTCTATAGCCGCTGGCAGAAAGGTGTTGTCGCAAGAGGGTCTTATTTTAAAGGAAGATCTTTAGCTTTATAACTCTAACTATCTATGGATTTACGGAGACGGTCTGGGAACTTTCGGGTCCTGCCTCGCATGTCCATACGAACTATTATTAAAGTCTGTCGTGTGGATTTTGCATTATTCGTGATTTTGTTTTGTCACGTTAATTTTGGACACCAGTGTACTGACAGTATCAGATTTGAGCCATTTCTAAAATAACGTGCACTTTATACCGATGCAATCTTTCTCGAAATAAGGACATTTACCTATATAGAAACCCAGTCCATTTAGGGGCTTCTTAAATTCTGGACTCTGCTAGGTCTGACCCATCTGGTATGACACACGTTGCTGGTATGATGAATTCTTCTCGCCGCAGCAATAAAACCTTGCAGACTTCCGTTCAATAGTTAACGTTTTCACACTAAGGATTTATTGCTGTCCTCGGGAGACGAATGAAGGCAGATTGATTGTTGTTCCATTCAACTAGCTCATGAAATCTGCTGAGAAAAAAGAAATACAGATAAATCTTTTTCAGTTTTATTCTCGCACACAAAAGAAGATGAAAAATCTCAACTTGTGATATCTATCGAGACCAAGATATTGGATAATAATTCTGGAAAAGGAAAAGCAGAATTCTCGGACATTCATGAATTCTTGCTAAGACATGACAGCGAAAAATTTCACATTGTTCCATTTTAGTTTCCGCCCTTCTTGAAATCCTTTCTATAGGATTCTTTTTTTTTTTCCCTTTTTTTTATTCTCTGGATGGGAAAGGAAAGTTTGAAAAGAATTTCTCCGTTATTGAACAACATCAAGAGATGACGTCCCATTGTCGACCAATGAGGTCCCTGGGCTGTGTCCGAGCCAATCACTTGTCTCCGATTTTCGCGACAAGTGAAGAAACGTCAATTCCCAGCTTTTTTATTTTCTCTCTCTTTCCAGTTCGTGTTCTTTTTCATGTACGAAACAGAAAGCAAATGTTCTCATAACGACTCACCCAAATTCGTGGCAGCATGCGACATTTAGAAGCCATCACATAGCCGCCATTTATTTACCTACTTTTGAAATATTTTTACCTCGGAGAAACGCAAGAAAAGACTCTTGTCATGGAAATTCCTTTGACCCAAAAAATTTTTTAACAGAAATTTTGGAAATATGTTAGCTTCTCTATATCATATATTTTTGATGACAGTTATTTATTTGAAATAGAGGGAAAATGGCACAGGAAAAAAGAGAACGAAGTAGACTATGTATCGCAAAAAATATTATTCAACTGTTTTTATTTCGTTGAGGAGCTTTAAAAATTTCGTGGGAGTTTCTGTTTCGGTTTATAACTGCAATCTATTATTTATGTGGCCATACGCCACAGAACGGGAGAAATAAAACACAACGAACCATAGTTATTTTTGTTTTCGAAAAAAAAAAAGCAATTTCAGCGGGGTTTTTTTACGCTTTCCAACCGTAGGTTGAAGAAGCGTATATGTTCCAGCTTTGTCCGTCCATCCGTCCGTCTTTTTTTTTTTTTTTTTGATTGGAGGTTTAACGACCGCCGTGAGCAACTCAATGGGCTATAAGCAGTCGCCCGTCCCTAATTTAGGGTCACTGGTTCCAGGGAAGGGAGAGAGCCAGTGACGTAAGACAAACACAACATCCATGCCTCACCGGGATTCGAACCCGGACCCCTTTCGGACGAATAATCAGAGGCCATCGCTTAGTTTCAATATTCGCTTTTATTCACGTAAAAGAATTACAACAGAACATCCCCAACCTCACACGCAGTGTGAGAGAAGGAGAAATAAAACAAAATGTAGATATTTACAATGAAATGATAATTGTACAGATGAGCAATGACAGGCATTGCATTATTTGCTGTAAACAGCAGTAGCTCTGGGATAAATGTTCATCGAAGTCTTGGAACATCACTGGAGCGAAAAAATTTACAGAAAAAAATCTGTGCAGTTCTAGTGACATGGGAGTCACTGGTGGCAGAGAGTCACTGTGCGGATGAAGAGAACTGTGTACAAAAGGTGACATCAGCAGGAAGCAAACACAATCCAGTTCCAGGAGAAAACATGGTGAGGGAACAGTAAAAATTGAAAGTTCCGACGTAGGTTTATTAAAACAGCAGATGAACAGTCTGGGCACTAGAAAACTGAAACCAGGGACGACACGGCGACCATGTTGCGAAGAAGGCAGGTAACCGTGCCGTATCTTTCGCCAAGGAATATTCCAGGGTGAGTCTGGCTTTAACCCTGTTGCGCTAGTGTGCAACAAAGGAGGTAGAGAATGTAATAGGATCTGGATCTTGTAACTGTAGCAGGTGAGAGAAAATAACATATTTAGCTAGAATAAATAAATACGAACAAACTGGTAAAATAGAGCAGAAACTTGTAGAACTGTGGCCGAGGAAACGATAATCTTCTAGGGTGAGATCACTGGTACAAGAAGGATGTGCAAGTTGGAACATACTGTGAAATAGTGGGAGCAGCGTCGGACAGTAAACAAACATGTGTAAGACGTCTCCAACGACGTTACAAAAAGGACAGAGATCTGATGATACTATATTTCTCCGGAACAAAGTCGAAGGGACAGGCAGTCGATTGTGCAAAAACCTCCAATGCACATTAAGTTCTGAGGAGAGGGCCGGTGAATGTTGGGCAGTAGACCAGACTGAGGTTAGTGCAAAAGAAGGAACAGAGGGAATAGGGCAAGGTACCGCAGAAGAAGAACAGAGAAAACGGTACAGGGTGCGGGTGGAAAGACTGTGGAGAGGGAGGAGATCACCGGAAAAGGGAAGGAAGAACGGAAAAGGGAGAGAGGCAGAGGAAACGGAAAGGAGGCCAGAGGAATCGACTAGGGAAGGAAAAAGTGATTGAAGAGCATGTTTAAGTTGGAGGAAGTTATCAGAGAGTTCGGGCGAGGGTGGTAGGGTGGGAAAAAGTTCGGAAACGGGTTTCCATGAAAAATCGGGGAGGACCAGTTGGGAAACGGAGACTACACCAGCGTGTAGCCATGCGGGGAAAAAGAAAAAGTTGGCAGTAGGGGGGTGGAGGACGGAGGAGAAAAAAAGAGGCTCGCAAAGAAGATCAAGAGTGGAAGAGGGGGGTTGACGAATGAGCGGTAAAGAACGATGAAACTGAACAGCTTCATGGTAGACTAGAGGAAAACGGGGGGGGATGACAGTGTGAATATCCATCTTGAGAAGAAGATGGACGGTGAGGCAGGGATTAAGGGGGAAGTCAGAACATTAAGCAGAAGAATGGAAGCGGAAGAGTCTGGTTGAACTGTCAAACGGAGGAAATTGAAAATTCTTACAGCTTTATAACGTACGGTAATCTCTGGCATATTGAGGCCACCACAAGTCGAAGGTAGAGACAATACTGAGGAAGATAACCAATGAGTAGATGACCAAACAATGCTGAGCATTGCTGATGTTGTTGCAGTTTGAACGTAGGCTGGTGGCGGTTGTGCAATCCAGGAATGATAAACTAACGAGAGGATGTGGGTGCCAGAAAGCCGTGCACGACTGTGGTAGGTCAAACAGCACTTGAGCTTGGACCAGTAAGCAGCTGTGTGACGTAGTTTCCTGACGAGGGGTCTCCAGGTGGCAGCCGCTGCTGAGACCCGGCTGCCAATGTGCACCCCAAGTATCTTTTGACTGGTGGAAGCCCAATGAGCGCCCCACTGTGTATCGGGGCGATGTCTCCAGGAGCCACACCACAAGCCTGTACACTTTGAAAGGTTTAACGAAGCGCCGGAAGCCGCAGCATACACTTGATACCATGCAAGAACAATTGTGAATTGCCATTCTTCTCGGATGAGAACTGTGATATCATCGGCGTAGGCAGTAAGAACGATAGAATGGTGCCTGGTGCTATGCTGAATGGTGGAGGGGAGGTTGTAGAAGAGAACGGATAGAGCAAAGAAAAGGCTCAAAGACTAGAGAGAAAAGTTGTCCGGAAAGAGGACATCCTTGACGGATGCCCTTACGAAACGGAATGGGGGCAGTAAGGAAGGAGGCCGTCCGGATATGGACAACTGAGTCCTGGTACAGGGCAAGGAGGGCTGTGATGAAGACAGATGGGAAACCGAAGGCAGAGAGCACAGAGGCAAGCCACTGATGACTCACGTTCTCAAAGGCCTGCCTCTGATCAAGATTGAGGAAGGCTAAAGGTTCGGAGGAAAGGTGGGCAAGGCAATATGAGTCACGGAGGAGATTGATATTAGTATGAATGCTTCGGCCAGGGATGGTGTACGTTTGGTCGGGATGTATGACGGTGGGAAGGACAGGGTTCAATCGGAGAGAGAGTATTTTAGTATAAATCTTGTAGTCAACATTAAGGATGGATATAGGACGCCAGTTATCCAACTCCAGCAGACACCCCTTCTTTGGAAGAAGAATGATGTGAGCTAGAGTAAAAGCGGGGGGAAGAACAGATAAGGAAAAAGCAGCTGTAAAGCAAGGCAATAGGAGAGGTTGTAAGAAAGAGGAAAACGTACGAAAGAAATTAACTGTCAACCCGTCAGGACCAGGTGACGAGTGACAGTTAAGTAAGGCAAGTGACTGTACTACTTCTGCTGGGGTGATAGGCATAGAAAGAGATGTAACAAGATGCGATGGAATATGTGGTAAGGCACGAAGAATCGAATCAGAATGCGGAGAACTTGACTGGAACTGAGCAAAACGTGACTGGAAATATGTTCTAACACCGGAGCAAATGAGAGTGGGGTCATTAGTAACAGTTCCATCGGGTAACTTCAGATTACGGAGGTGATGAGCAGAACTTTTGTGGAATTCCAGTTGTTGAACCTGTTCACATAGATAGTCATTTGGCTGGAGATAAAGGAGCTTGAGGCGGTGAAGAGCTTGTTGGGAGACAGGAAGTAGCAAGGCACGAAGTTCAGCTTGGTAATGAGAAAACAGCGGAGAATCAAGATCTAGGGTGGAAAAAATCGAGCGTGCAGCATCAATCTTCATAGAGGCAGTGGTACGTTTTTCGTGGGAATATTGCTTGGTATAAAGAAGAATTTGGGATTTGACATTTAACCAGTGTTGCAAGGGACAAGAAGCAAAAGGGAGCGTATATAAGGCTTGTTGGAGCTGCGATTGGATGGAATTTACGTAAGTTGAATCAAGTAAAAGATCATCATCAAGGGTCCAAGTACGGTAGTATTGCCGAGGAGATGGACCGGTGTGAAGACACATTACGACACAGCTGTGGTCGGAAGAAACTGTCGGTGTGTGAGAAAGGGAGATAACTGAAGGAAGAAGAATTGAAGAAACATAAAACCGGTCAAGTCGGGCAGTTGTAGGGGAGGAAGTGGAGTAGGAGCGACAGGTGTACGAACGAAGAAATGGGTGCAGGTGTCGAAAAGCATCTTGGAGTTGTAGCTGGTTGATGGCTGTAGAAAGTGCTCTGGTAAGAAAATACCTGGTATCCGTGGAACCGTCCGATCTGTCGAGGGATGGGTCAAGGGTGCAGTTAAAATCACCACCTAAGATGACAATATCAGTGGCCGGAAGACCTTGAACACAGGAAACAAAATGCTCAAAAAGACAGTCTGCATACTGTTGATTGCCGGAAACATAGATGTTGAAGATATGGTATCGTAAGTTGTGAAGTCGGAAAGACAGAAGCTGCAGGAGGTCACGATAAATCGGTTTGACCGTGATATCAGTAATGAAGGATCGAAGACGAAAATTGATGGCCACCGCAAGTCCTGCGTGAAGACTAAGTCGATGGGCATGGTAGAATTGAAATGGCCAGGTTCGCCACCGGTGGTATGGGGTGTTGGGATAGCAGTTAGTCTCCTGTAACAATAATATATCCGCATCATGCGGTGTAATGTCTTCAAACACTAACGCATTAGTAGGAGGGACGGAGCATCCCTTACAGTTGAAAGAAAGTAATTTTAACTTGAAAGAGGTTGTAGTGGTTGAATATTACTATCAGCACTTTTGTGAAGACTGGTTACACGTTTCTTTAAGTTAGATGTCTGCGCATTAGTGACTGTGTTAATTTTTGGCAAAAGAGCAAGTAGATTCTGAAGTTGGGTGATAATTGTGGGAAGCTGAGCATTACGTGATTGAACGCAGTCTAGCTGCTTGAGAGGACGTGACGGTTGATTGAGTATAATGAGAGGAAGATCAGAGGGCGCCAGCGGCCCGTCTAATGCAGGGAAAGTTTCCAGATATTCAGCGAAAGCTTTTTGATCCAACAATTTTGGAACAGCTGGGGGCTTAAGAGATGTAGGAACTGCTGTTGGAGAGAAAGACTGTCGAATTGGCGAACGGGAACGAGAGCAGCGTGGAGAAGACGTCACTGGCGAGATGGAACTCTGTCTGGTACGTTTCAACGTGGGAACGCCGGGAGAAGCTGGTGGGTGTAGGACAGTTAGATCGGACTCCACATTAGGGGATCCAAGGGAAGAAGATGAGGCAACACGACGGAGGGGTTGCCATTCCTTTTCTGAGTTAATACCCTCCGAAGAACGTAGAGGTACCACAGCAGCAAGTGGGTCCAACGATGGAGAGGTGGCCAAAGTACTTGTAATAGATATCGAAGACTTGGAGACTGATGATGAATCATCACTTGCTGGGGGAGAATCATCTGGAACAACAGTAGAAGGGATCAAGGACGTCTGTGGAGCCGAACTTGGTGTGGCCAGAGAAACTGGTGTTGAGGCTTGGGTGTTGACTTTGGGTGGTATGGAAATAGGGGCTTGGCAGATACATGTGGACAACGTGATTGGATGTGGCCATATGCCTTGCATTTAAAACAATGCAAGGCAGTAACGATAACGATCCGGAAAATCTGCTTCCCTACAACCACAGTGAGGTCAGTAGGGCAATCAGCAATGGCATCTTCAGTAGGAAACAGGATCCTTGCTTGGCGACGCAGACCTAAGATGTTCCTGTCATCTGGGTCTGTTGGTGCGGAAGACAGAGTGGAAATGGATCCAACTACTTTTCCACAACGGAAAAGGGCCGCCATTAAGTAATGGTCCTTGATTTCTGGTGGTACGGGGTAGCACGTAACAAGTACGGGGCGCTGCGTGAGCGGGACTCCCAGTAAGGTATGATCCCCAACATGCAGTCCGTCAGATAAGACGCGCTCCACAAACTCTGGCTTCGCAAAATAGATGAGAACAGTCCTAGGCTTCCTCGCCATATGGGTGATCGCTCCCTTAGGGAGGATTTGGCGGACGGCTAAGGAGTATTTCTTAAGGCTGGTGTCCGGGAGGGCATCAAAACATATGCCAAGTTTCTGTGTGCGTAAAACCTCCTGCTCAGCAGCTGAAGTTTCCGGAATTTCGATGCGTAATTTCTTGTTGTCTCTAGTGACAATCATATCAAGAGGCGTTGTACATGGATTCTTCGCTGTAGAGGAAGATGAACTGGTACCCTTCACAACGGAAGCATAAGGTAGAGTTGCCGTAGGAATGGGCGGAGATGGGGAAGGTCGAGACGCAGTGCTCGCAGGAGCAGATGAAGTACCAGAGGCAACGGATACTGAAGAAGTTAATGACGTCACGGTGGTGGAAAATGTCGGGAAATCAACATCCATAAAGTTGGAAGAAGAAGTGGTAACATCAGATAACGCGGCTTGGAAACCAGCTGCGTGTGGTAGTGACGATGACCGAACGTGGCCAGGTGGGGGCGGAGCTTTGTTATCAATCTTCAGACCTGGCCTATCAGATGCGGTCGCCGCCATTTGCAATGGCTGGCTTGCTAAACCCTACCCTGGGCAAAGCCAGGACGGAAAAAGAGTTAGTACAAGTAAAGTTTTACTTACAGGACGTCAAAGTCGAACTCAATCGACACAGGAGACGTTCACAACACAGGAGATACACAAAATGACGGCACACACACAAAAGAACACCAATAAACGCAGGTCAAACACGGAGCACAGGTCAACACAACCTTTACAAAGCCATCGCTTAGACCACTGCGCCACCGGGGCGGCCCATCCGTCCGTCTGTTCGCACGATAACTCGCGTAAAAATGGTTCGATTTCGATGAAATTTTAGTATGTGGTAGGGAACCACCTTGGGACGAACCCTATTTTGAAAATTGGTGAAATGGGGTCAAAGGTCACGACATAGGAGCGGGATCCATTCCACCACCCTTATGCGTCATAACTTGCGTAAAAATGGTTTGAGTTCAATGAATGTTTAGTGTGCGGTAAGGGACCAACTGGAGACGAACCCTATTGAAAATGGGCGAAATGGGGTCAAAGATGAGGACACAGGAGCGGGATCCATTCCATTGCCTTTCAGCGTCATAAATTCGTAAAAATCTTTCGATTTCGATGAAAGTTTAGTACGTGATAAGGTACCACCTGGGACGAAACTCTATTCAAAATGGGCGAAATGGAGTCAAAGGTCAGGACATAGGAGCGGGATCCATTCCATTGCCTTTATGCGTCATAACTTGCGTAAAAATGTTTCGATGTCGATTGAATTTTAGTATGTGCATGGTAAGGAACCACCTGGGGAAGAATCTATTAAAAATGGGCAAAATGGGATCAAATGTCAGGACATAGGAGCGGGATCTATTCCACTACCCTTATGCGTTATAACTTAGGTAAATATGCTTCGATTAAGACAAAACTTTATTATGTTGTTCCGCAAGTATACTTTACTGGTTCTGTTGAATATCATAGGGATGGGTTCAAAGGTCAGGTCATAGGAGCTAGTTTTATTCCACTGCCATGATCCTCATAATTTGGGTAATAACTTGAGTAATGATTTCTGGTATGTTGCAAAGCGTATCATAATCAATGAATTGCATGATTTTACCAACTTGTTTGTATTTGCTTTTCTGTTGTTGGGGGTTTAACCTTTTAACCGACTGGAACGAATTAACTCGGGCTTAGCAAAGTGGGTTGAAATCAGCTCGAACGAATATACACTGCTGGCCACCCAAAATACAACACGAAGAAAGGCACGAAGTAGCAAAGCCAGATTTACTGGACACATAACAACAGATACAAGGATCAAACGATTGAGCTTACAGGCCCGTGCGACTTGCGGAACAGGCACACATCAATAGTTCGTATGGCCCCCATGGCTGGCAATAACGGCCGCTACATGCTGCGGCGTCGAACGAAAGAGGCTTTGGATGTAGGCTTGGGGTATGTATGTCGGTCCAGGCTGCTTCCACACGTTGCCACAGTTCATCAGGAGTAGCCGCAGGTGGTGCTTGCCGGGCCACTCGGTTGCCGATCAGCGACCAGACGTGCTCGATGGGCGACATATTGGGAGAACAGGCGGGCCACGGCAGCAGTGACACCTGGTGGGCCGTGAAGAATTGTTGCACCATGTGTGCCACGTGCGGGCACGCATTGTCCTGTTGAAACGTGGCCGCTGGCAGGTCCTGCTAGTAAGGGAGGACTACAGGCTCCAAAACGTCGGAGTTGTAGCGGTGGCTGTTGAGTGTACCGGCGATGCGTACCAGAGGGGTGCGGGTGTCATATCCAATTGCGCCCCAAACCATAACGCCAGGCGACGGACCGGTATGGCAATACATTCTCTTGCCGAGGTGCCGCCATACGCAGATTCGACCATCGTGGTGTTACAGGCAGAAGCGGGATTCGTCGGAGAAGACAATACGGTGCCATTCCGTAGTCCAGGTGCGCCGTTCAACGGCCCAATGCCGCTGCACTTGCCGGTGGTGTAACGTCAATGGTAATTGGAGCAATGGGCGCCGTGCGACAAGCCCCCGCTCCTGCAGACGACGTCGAACGGTACGTGATGACGCTGGTTGTTGCGCAACATACCCTAATTCCTGCGCTAACGTTCGTGATGTGGCGGTGCGAGCCGTCAATGCCTGTCACACAACATGCCGGTCCTCTCGTTCGGTGGTGTGCCGCAGCTGCGGCAATCGCTGACATCCGCCCGTCCCTCCTGCACCCACCGAATCCATACTCGCCTTACTGTGGCTGGATGTCGTCCCAGATGGTCGCCGATGTCTCGGTACGATACACTGCTGTCACGATAACGTTTCGGAGTTCGTCCTCTGTCGGACTCCGAACGAACTCCGAAACGTGCTGGAATGACTGCCGTATTCTGCGACGAGGCAGGGAAGCTTCCCACGCCCAGGTCCTGCAGCACAACACACTTCCACTACTTACACCCCACCTTCTGTGCACCCTTCTTATAGTGTTTCTCGGTGGCGTGCCGGGCGCACATGATTTTCATACACCCTGCAATGCTAATCGTTTGCATGTCCTCCCGCGGGCGACGCATGCTGCGAATTTCAGGCCAATCGGATGCTTCCTTCTTGGTGTTTCATTTTGGGTGTCCAGAAGTGTAGTTTCTGTCTGAGAAGAGCGCTGAACGAGGCTGGAACGAGTGTTTAACCTGCGCATCAGAAAGTGTTGATTTTATTTTAGTATTTTCATTCGTTGTGGTGATTTAGGGGACGACTGACACAAATCCTTTTTGACGGATTACCTGCTATAAGGGCTATAACAATGGCAACAAACCTAACAAAAGAGAGAGAAGATGTTCGAGTTGCTAGTTTCTACACAATGGCATGATGTTCGTGTCAGGGTAACTAACTAGCCTTTCCCCATCATACCATGGTGTCAGGGCGTCTAGCCCATCCCCATCTTTCCGTGGATTGAAAGTGTTGTGGAGCAAAAATACTTTATCACATGTTACAGGGTTATGGTCGATACTGCTAAGATGAGAAAGCGAAGTAATTCTTTGGATGTAGCTTTCATAAAACCCGGCCGTTATGTGAACATGTCTGTTTGAGGATCGCATAAAATTTTGGGTGCTGTTTGGAACATCGGTCGCTTAAAGGATAAACGACCACCGTGATTATATGGGAGACTATATGGGCTATAAGCAGTCGTCCGTCCCTAATTTAGGGCCACTGGTTCCAGGGAAGAGGAGAGCCAGTGCCGTAAGACAAACACAACATTCATGCCTCACCGGGATTCGAACCCGAACCTATCTCGGTCGAATAGTCAGGAGCCAACACGTAGACCACTGCGCCACCGATTATGGGTCATATGTAGATATTTTATGCTCAATGATAATCTGCTTTCGATTTTTCTCTTGCGACGTACGACAGAGGTAAAGCACGTGTCAAAACGACAATTCTGCAGTGATACATTTCGTCCGTATAGCTTAGTTGGGAGAGCAACCTACTCCGGAGTGAGAGGGCTCAGATTCGATCCCATCACGGGCAAATCTGTGTTTTCACAATGGCGCCCGAACGTAAAAATGGATGTATTGGCCGTTGGGTCTTTCGAAAAATGCGTGATGTTTGTTCCACACATTGTCTGAAACTGACGAAAAAATTCCTACTTCGCTTTAAAAAAAAACAAATAAAAAAAACAAGAGGGTGATGATGTGACGTACTATAGAAGTGAAACACGTGTCAAGACGACAAATCTACAAGTACGGTAATTTTTTTTTTTTCAAAATACCGTATTGTTGAACCTTAACTTCCAACACTCATTTCTCTGATTTTTGCCTTCGATGTCTGTCTTGTCTTGCTACGTTCTTTCGGCAGGTTTATGGTTCACGCCAACCTTTGCCGTGATTTCGAAAATCTGCTTGTCAATCACGGTGTTCCCCTGACGAAAACGGTATGGCTTGTCTGTATCTGAGATTGATATTCTGCAGTTTGTATCTTGGGTATGATCTTTTTAAAAAAAAACAACATTTAGATTGTAGTTTTCAATTGGGATTTTGTTGGTGCTTTGTTTTAGCCCAGAGTTTGTGCATTTAGAATGCAGTTGGGGGCATACGGTCCTTGTTCGTCGTGTTTTGATCTTGTGCTTTGTCGTTCATATAGGTTTTTGGTTTGAACATCATTCAGTGCTGTTGAATATTCCGAAGTTAACACGTTGGTTACTGATTGTTAACACTGATGTGCTATTCGAGTGATACGCCTTAGAGACTAATAAAGGCTCTTACTGTTTCTGTAAGTAAACTACTCTCTTTTGGCCGTTAAAAAGCCTAATATTGCTCATTTTGTAATTTAAAATATTGTGCTAGATATCAGGGGCATACTTTAAAATAATCCAGTGTTAAAAGTATCACTGATACACTGTAGGTAATGTTTAAAAGGGTACATACAGACTTTAAGTCCAAAGCATAAATAAAGCTATATTCATTAAAAACGTTATAGACGTTCCAGGAAGACGCATTTGGAGCTCTTCAGCCACATGGGAGAACATTTCAAGAACTCAGAACAGCTCTTGTTGAGGAGTGGCTATTAATCCCTCAATACCTCATTAATGTCCTCGTAGACAATATGAGGAGTCCTTGCTCGAGCTGTATGTCTATCACGTGTAATCATACTACAAAGGACATCCTAATACCTCGTCCCTCAAAATATTTTTATTTGTAGCAGCAAAAGTATGAAACGCGGTGGCGGAACACTTGGACATATTGTTAATAATGCTATCCTATTCAAAGTATTGTCCATCACGTTCTATACATTTCCGCCATCTTTGAATCTATTGGTAAAACCCATTTTGGAAAAATTCCTAAGACAGTCGGTTTCACCCATGAGTTCACAGCCAGTTTAACGTCTTTCACAGTCTGAGGGAGCCAGATTAGTACTGTATGGTGGTTGGGATATCACCGTCCACCCCATTTTGGCAATAGCCTGTGAAGTCCCCATTTAGGTGCGGGGACGTGCGTCATCATGGTGTAAAGCAACACTATGAAGTGGAATGTCACGACTTTTCCTACTGATAGCTTCCTTTAGCTTCTTCATTGTCTGCACATAGTGAGCACTGTTTATTGGTGCACCCCGTTCAAGGACACCAGTCAAAATGAAACCACGTTTGTCCCAGAAAATTGTCACCATCACTTTCCCTGCGGAACGAATTGTTTTCACCTTTTTCTGTCGAGATGAAGATGTGCGGTGCCAATCCATTAACGCACTTTTTGTTTCTGGGTCATGAAAGAACACCCAGGTTTCATCCCCCGTCACAACATTAAAGAAAAACACCTCACCCTCCCTCTCATGACAGTCCAAGAGGTTCCGGCACATGTCCACCCTTTTCCCACATTGTTAACGGGTTAGGTTTCTTGGCGTCCAATAGGTTTCTTGGGATCCAATTTGAAGAAATTTTTCTGTAGCCCAGATCCTTAATTGTTTCCATAGCCCTCTGACCACAATGAATTGCATCACACAACTCCTGCATGGGGACACGACGATCAGCTATGATGAAGTCTTTCACTGGTTGCCTGTTGGCATCTGTCACTGCATTTGCGGGTCTTCCACTCCGTTGTTTGTCCGACACTGAACTTTCTCTCTCTCCAAACCTCTTTATGCATCTTCGGACAGTACTGATATCGATTGTGGCAGGTTTATACACCACTTGGAGTCTTCTGTGGATTTCCGGAACCTCACAATCCTCTTTTTCCGGGAATTCAATTACGGCTCGCTGCTTTTGTCTGTCATTCATCATATTTATTTCCGATTCCGAAAAAGATTTGTTCCCACATTGGAACATATAGTACATGTTAGTGAAGTTTCATTAAAATCACTTCAAAATTTCAAAAGTTATTAAGAAGGGGGTATTACTTCCAGGATGCCCCTTGTACATAATAAAATACCACATGTGTTAAGCAAAAGACTAAAAAATATTGTTCCACGGACTATTATTTCATGTACAAAGAGATTATGATATTAATACGTGAAATTATAAGATAAAGAATTTCTTCAGCTTGAGTTACATAAGTAATGTAATAAGTCTCTTTAACAAATCCCATTGCACTTCCTCATAAGTACTTCGAGGTATGTATGAATTTATAAAATAACCTCTAATTTTGAGGACTAGTACATGCTTATGTCGCAAATTCGGGTTTCGTAGACAGATGTATTCTGCGAAAGAGGAGCATATGAAATTACGAGTTTGATATCCACGTGTATAAGAGGATAAAGAAATTCAAAGCTGGAAAACGAAAAGTAGAGTCGAATTCTCAAGGGCATGTTGCCAGATGAAAACGAATGCGCTTCGTTAGAGTTTTCACCGTAGCGAAAACCTTTCTGTTCTATTGGTTTTCTTCCTCGGCAAAAAGAGAGAAAGGGTTTCTCTGCTGAACAAGGTCAAACGATTACGTCTTGTGTCTTTGACCGAAGTCATTGGCCTCTTTGTGGAAAAATTATTTGTCGATGTTCGCAAAGGGAAAAAATGAATAAAAATGTAGAGCTCCGTCAAGAAAAACGACAAAAAGAAGTTTCCCAGTACATCATATGATTCCGTTAGAAACACGAAGAATTGCTTGTGATCATGCGAATTCTATTTAAAATTAAACGATTTAACATTTCAGAGAGATTAGTTTTACAATATGCGTAGTAAGACGTGTTTATATTATTTTGATTGGAAATACGCTTCGATGTACATGGAGCTTTATGGATATTTTTTTAAATAGAAGGTTTAATAACCACCGCGAGCAACTCATTGGTCTATAAGCAGTCGCCCGTCCCTAATTTAGGGCCACTGGTTCCGGGGAAGGGAGAGAGCCAGTGCTGTAAGACAAACACAATATCCATGCCTCACGGGATTCGAACCTGAACACTTAACGGATGAATGGTCATAAGCCAGCGTTTAAACCTCTGCGCCACCAGGGTAACGGATAATTTTCAAAATTCACGAAGTTGCAAAAAATGATATGAATGCACTTCGAGATCATGAAAATCTTCATAGTTAAAAGGAAACATTCGAATTCGACTTAAAATGTGTATGATTATAAGTACTTGTGAAAGTACAAGTTTGTCCGTGACGAACATCGAATCCGTGTCCCGCTCACTCCGGAGTAAGTCGCTGTCCCAACTGAGCTCCGCCGACAGAATGTCTTGTTGCAGATTTGTCGTCTTGACACATGTTTTCACCTCTGTAGTACGTCACATTATCTCCATCTTATTTTTGTTTTCCGTCTTTGAAGCAAAGTAGGAATTTTTCCTTAATTCCGAACAATGTGTGGAACAAACATCACACATTTTTCGAAGAACACAACTGCCAGTGGATACATTTTCCACAATCGGGCGCCAATGTGAAAACACAAATTTGTCCCCTCACTCCGGAGTAAGTTGCTTTCCCAACTGAGCTCCGCCGACAGAATGTCTCGCTGCAGATTTGTCGTCTTGACAGTTGTTTTCATCTCTATAGTACGTCACATACTAATAATCTTACATCAGAAAATCTATGTGGTTGCATATTATCATTTGGATCCCTTTAAAAATCCGTTTGGTTGCAGGTATTTACATGAATTCCTTTAAAAATTTACATGTTTACAAGTTATTAAACGCTTTCCTTTAAAACTTTGCATGATTAGAAGGAACTATATGCACGTTTAGAATACATACATTGTTGCAACTAGTCATCGGGATTCCTTTAAAAATCTACATGATTGTTAAGTATCCGAATGATTTTTTGCGAAACTCACAACATAGTTTCAAGTAGACATATGGATTTCTTTTGAAATTCTACATGGTCGCAATATATAATCCGGGTTTCTTTTGAAAATCATGATTACAAGATAGAAAGGTGGCTGATTTCTTTTGAAAATCTACATGGTTGCTAGTAATAATCCTGATTTCTTTTGAAACTCTACGTGGTTACAAATAAAAAATAAGAATACCTAAGACAGGCATCGTTTCAAACTCTAGATGATAGAAAGTAGTCATACTCATTTTTACGAATATCTACCTGGTTTCAAGTAGTGTTCTAAATTCCTTGAAAAATAGATATCTTTGCAAGGAGTCGTTGGGATTCCTTTGAAAAGCTAAATGTTTGCAAGTAGTCATCTGAGTTCATTAGAAACTCTAAATGGTTGCAAACACTCATTTCGGTTGCTCGGAAAATCTAAAGGGATTGACCAAGTTTTTGGGATTCCTTGGAAAATTTAAACAGATGCCAAAAATTATCTGGATTCTTTGGAAAATAAAATAGATCGTCGCAAGCAGTTACCTGGATTCCCTGGAAAATCTACATGGTTCCAAGCGGTCATCTGGATTATGTTAATGGTTTCCAGAAATTATCTGGGTTTTGGGGAAAATTTAAATTGTTCCAAGTAGTCATCTCGATTCCTTGGAAAATCCAAATGACTGCAAGTAATCATCTAGGTTCCTTGGAAAATCTAAAGCGTTGCAACCAGTTATCTGTATTTCATGCAAAATCTACCTGGTTACAAAAAGGCACTTGAGTTCCTTGGAAAATCTAAATAGTTGCAAGCAATCATCTGGGTTCCTT
Organism: Macrothele yani; assembly: GCA_039090855.1. Classification (NCBI taxonomy): domain Eukaryota; kingdom Metazoa; phylum Arthropoda; class Arachnida; order Araneae; family Macrothelidae; genus Macrothele; species Macrothele yani. Next base: position 28,451,156 of record CM077005.1, read on the forward strand.
GGAAAATGTAAAAGAGTGCAGCTATCTATCCATCTTGGTTCATCCGAAAATCTAAATACTTGCAGAAGTTATCCGGGTTCACTCGAAAATCTAAATAGTTGCAGCAGTTATCTGGGTTCATTCGAAAATCTAAATGGTTACAGCAGTTATCCGGGTTCATTCGAAAATCTAAATGTTTGCCAGCAGTTATCTGGGTTCATTCAAAAAACTAAGTAGTTGCCAGGAGTTATCTACGCTCATTCAAATATTTGCCAATAGTTATCTACGCTCATTCAAATATTTGCCAGTAGTTATCAGGGTTCATTCGAAAATCTAAATAGTTGCAGCAGTTATCCGGGTTCATTCGAAAATCTGAATGGTTACAGCAGTTATCCGGGTTCATTCGAAAATCTAAATGTTTGCCAGCAGTTACCTGGGTTCATTCAAAAATCTAAGTAGTTGCCAGAAGTTATCTACGCTCATTCAAATATTTGGCAGTAGTTATCAGGGTTCATTCGAAAATCTAAATAGTTGCCAGCAGTAATATGGGTTCATTCGGAAATGTAAAATGTTGCTAGTAGTTATCTGCCTTCAGTCGAAAATCTAAATGGTTGGCAGTAGTAATCTGGGTTCGTTGGAAAACCTAAATTGTTGCCAGTAATTTTCAGGTTTCAGTCGTAAATCTAAAGAGTCGTCAGCAGTTCTCTGGATTCATTGGAAAATCCAAGCAGCTGCCAGCAGTTATATGGTATCCTTGGAAAATCCATAAAGAGGAGGCAAATCCAACAACCAGCAACAGGAGAGTATCACGCAAACTGGGCATATTGCAGACCACCGTGGTTCATCACCTTCAGGACCTCGGCAAGGTCTACAGGAGCTGCCACATTGTCCCTCACGAACTGACGCCAGCTGAAGCAAACCGCCGAGTGGAGGTGTACACAAAATTTCTAGAAAACCCGCGCGATGTACGTTTCATCAAGAGAATTGTTACGTGCGATGAAAAGTGGGTCTATTTCCGTATTCCTAACACACAACGGCAGTGATTGAGCCCGGGCTACCTTCCTGAACCTGTTGCCAAACGTGGGTGCTTCGAGCACAAGGTGATGCTCTGCGTCTGGTGGACTTTCGAAGGGATAGTCCATTACGAATTTGTTCCAGACGGTCGGAACATCAACGATAACCTCTACTCTGAACAGCTGGAGTGGATGTATGCTGTTTTGGAGGAGAGGTACCCCACACTGGTGAACAGAAAGCGCGCTCTCCTGCAGCTGGACAACGTTCAACTTCATAGCGCGGGAACGACCCGGGAAAAATTCCAGGAACTTGAGGGCATCGAACTGATGCCACATCCAGCATGCAGTCCGGACCTTACCCCGTCGGATTATTACTTGTTCTGGTCCGTGGCCTGCTTCCTTCGCTGCGGCACTTCAACAAACAGGAGGAGGTGGCAGCTGGGCTGAAAGAGTTCTTCGCATCGAAGGACAAGAACTGGTCCCGCCGCGGAATCGAAAAACTGTCAGACAGATGGCTAAATACGGTGCAACACGATGTCGTTTACTTTGAATGCTAGTTAGCTTTCGTCGTAAAGGTACGTATGAAGACATAAAGTGATCCAAATATTGCAAAACTTTTGACTCACAATCTGTAGAATCGAAGAACTGACAGACAGATGGCTAAAGACGGTGCAACACAAAGGCCTATACTTTGAATGCTAGTCAGCTTTCGTCGTACGTGTGAAGACATAAAGTGATCCAAATATTGCAAAACGTTCAGGTCACCCTCTGTAGAATCGAAGAACTGGCAGACAGATGGCTAAAGACGGTGCAACACGATGGCCTATACTTTGAATGCTAGTCAGCTTTCGTCGTAAAGGTACGTGTGAAGACATAAAGTGATCCAAATATTGCAAAACTTTTGACTCACCCTCTGTAGAATCGAAGAACTGGCAGACAGATGGCTATAGGCGGTGCAACACGATGGCCTATACTTTGAATGCTAGTCAGCTTTCGTCGTAAAGGTTCGTATGAAGATATAAAGTGATCCAAATATTGCAAAACTTTCGTCTCACCCTCTGTATTTGTGGATGTGTCAGCGATTATAAAAATCCGGTTGATTTTTTTTTTACTTTGTTGCAACCGGTTGTATTCACTATGAGGAAGACTGCTCACGTTGCTTCTGTTAAATAATTCGCAGTTTATCCATTAAACCTTTAACAGACTGCAACGCATTAACTCGGGGTTTGCAAAATAGGCTGAAATTAACTCGAACGAATATATTCGCTGTCTAAGAAGAGGGATGAACGCAGCTGGAAGGAATGCACCTGTGCATCACAAACACTTTCCAGTTAGTTCTGTTATCCCAAGTAGTTATTTAAGAAGATGATTGACAGTCATAGTTTCTGACTATTAAAAGTCGTATAATAATGGCGACGAACCTAAGTAAGTAGAGAAAAAACGTTTGAGTCATTTGTTTCTACCCAGTTGCACGATGTCCATGTACGAAGGCCTAGCCGTTTCCCGTAACACCTTTGCTCATGTCATAAACAAAACAAGCAAATGTCTCATAAACAGAAATACGTGCTCACAAGCTCAACTGGCAAAATTGTGAGTTAGGAAATATTAGAAATTACGTGCAAATTATTCTAAAATTTTCTGAAGCGCTTATCAACCGTAACAGTTTTATGGTACGTACTTCTGAGCTGAGAGGGAGAAATGAATTCTTTCTGCTGTAGCTTCCATAAAACCCGGTAGCTACATGATCGTTTTTGTTTGGGGAGCTCAAAACATTTGGGGGTCTATTTGGTTCATGTACAAACGCTGTTCCATAAAAGCTGGGAGTAATTTTTTTTAATTGGCAACAGTGCGAAGGGGGAAAATAACCACGCAGACGACTAACTGAATTAAGGAAGTATCTATGGCAACAGCTATTAGCCGTGGTACACGATTCTGGTTTTGTTATTACGCAGCTGTTTAAGGTACGTCTGCATTTCGAGTTAAGAAGTCAAATGAGTTGTGCGATAAAATTTTGCTATCGTTTGGGTAAGACAGCTCCAGACACAGTTGATTTAATTAAAAAAACTTACACAAATAAATGTTTGGGTGAGTCAACAATTTTTAGATAGCACCATGATTTCAAAAAAGGGCGTTTGTCGGCAGAACTCGCTGCTTGGCCTTGTCGACCTGAAAGTGTTGTTACGGAGCGTATTGTTAACACTGTTTGGACAATCCTGCAAGAAGGTCGACGAATGACGTGTGAAGACATAGCGGCGTTAACTATTATTTCAAAAACGTCGGTATTCCCCATTCTGCGCGACAAATTACTCTTGCATCGTGTGTGTTCCAGATGAGTACCTCATCACCTGACGAGAGATGAATTGTTACCCAGAGTTCTGGTGTGTCATGGAGCGGAAACAAATGATACTAAAGCATCGAAACTTTCTAAACAAAGTAATAAATGCCGATGAAACATGGGTCCACAATTCCGACCCCGTCACAAAGCGCGCAGCGAGTGTCTGGAAAAAAACAGGCTCGCCTCCTCCGAAAATAGTCTGCCAAAACAAATCAGCTGGAAAGGTGATGATGATAATTTTCTTTTATCATAAAGGTTGTAGCGTCTTCATCATCATCACGAAATACTCATTTATGACTATCACACATTCACAATCACAACACTTAATTTAATAAACAAAGTAAAAAAAACAATACGATTCTTATGCCCTGTCACCTTCCTACAAATCAAAACAAACAACCTCTCTCCCCACGCTCTTCACTCAGTCTCTTCTCTGTCCGCACCAAAGTTCCCCTTCAGCTCTGACGTCAGCGTTGGCGTTAGCAATGACGTCACTATCAAAGACTGGGAACGGCACAAGGTCTAGTCTACCAGCACGCCTTCTTTCTTCCACAAATTACTGTCAATGATGAGTATTAAATTTCAGTCTTGAAGCATCTGCGACGTCACATATCGATTAAGCGACCGGAACGGTGGGCAAGTGGACCCTAAATCATGATAACTCCCGCCCAGATGTATCTGCCTCTGTTCAACAGTTTCTTACAAAATGCAGTTTTAAAATGATGCCTCAGCCTGCCTACAGTCCTGAACTCGCCCCGTGTGATTTTTGGTTGTTTCCAACAATGAATGAGAAGTTCAGTGGCGCAACTATCAAAACAGATGCTGACGTTATTCAAGCTGTACCAGGGTTGCTGAAGCAGCTTCCACAAAATGCCTTCGCCACACGTTTTGAAAAGTGGACTGAACGATGGGACCGTGGCATATCATCCTAGGGAAGATATTTTGAGAAAGAATAACATATATTTTGCTGTACCTATATTTCTTCATTTTGTGTGGTTTTACTCTTAGTTTTTATGGAACGGCCTTTGTATATCGGCAGCTTAAATCGGTTAAGGGACGTAAGCGCACTCTTCTTTCCGCTGAATTGATTTCCTTTTTCTAAAAACCTACCCTCAAAAATTATTTCGTGTTGCAGAGGATTCAAAAGACGATTTCATTATGCTCGCAAATATTGATGTCATCTTTCGTGGGGTTTTTGTTTTGTTGTTGTTGTTTTTTATTGTGCCACATCAGATTTTAGTCTTTTTTTTCTCATGAGCAGTGCTCATCTTATTTTAAATTTACAGGCAACCTCCTTGCTTGTGAAGAGCATAAGGCCATTACATATCAGTAATATGGTGAAAAAATTTGCATCTACCTTTTAGATAAACCCCGACCGAGGAGTTCCTTCCGTGACAGAAAAAAAGATGGCACCTTCAATGGCTTTTGGGAATTTTTCGTAGTTGTCCTCTTCTGGTTGCTGACTTCAGTGCTGCAATAAAACCTCACCACATATTTGTATCGAGAAAAAATATTCAGTACTTCCCTTTATCTCCCATGGAACTGTTGTTTACTGAAAGATAAAGGCATTGCATTGTTCTTCGCTCTGTTTTTATATTTGCATTTCCGGGGTTAGCAATCTTGCGACGAAAAATAAGAATATGGAGAAAGTTATGTCTTTTGTGCGTCTGTTTAAAGCATCTTATTCTTGGAGCTTTGAAAGCAATGCGTTTTTTCTTCTAAGGGCGTTAAGAAACTCGGAACAAAGAACGTGAGAGATAAGACAGAAACAGAAAAGGCTTCCTTGTCATAAGTAGCTGCTCAGAGAAACTTGGTATTTCTTTTGTAACGTGTTCTTTCTCATAGTGAGCTTTCGTCATGAGAAATGCACCAAATAAAATCATGCTGCCGTACTTAAGATATTCAAAATGATAAATTTTAGTACTTAAAATGCCGCCGCTGTTATTTTTAAGTACATGATGCCCCTGCTATTTACTAATACCTTTCGAAAATGTATCGGATTATTTCCCAATACTACTCTTTCTCTTCTATGATGCATACATAAGATGTCGGTCAATTTTCTTTTATCATAAAGACGTCGGTCAATTTTCTTTGATTATAATAATACTCTTTCTCTTCGATAAAATAATACATAAGACGTCGGTCAATTTTCCATAAGACGTCGGTCAATTTTCTTTGATTATAATAATACTCTTTCTCTTCGATAATACATAAGACGTCGGTCATTGGCTAAACATGGTGTCTTTCGACTATACTTACAGCGCTTACGTATTGACACTATGTGAAATCTGGTGTCGCACTTTTGACTATGTGTGTCATCAAAATCAATGAAGAAATATTCTTCACACATACATATATTCCTTCAATATACACTATATTGACAAAAGTCACGGGACACCCTTCAGAAGCAAACGAACGGATCCGCTGCGTTGTTAAGATACGCGGTACAGCTGCAAACGGTATAAAAAGAAGCCTGCAGCTAACCGCGATCATATCGCACTGTGACGTTGAGTGAAAATGTCGCGGCGGGAGAGAACTGACTTTAAGAAAGGAAATATTGTTGGGTGTTATTTTAGTGGGTTGTCCATAAAAGAAAGCAAGTGGCGTTTAAATAACATACCCAAGTCAACTGTTTTGGATGTACAAACCTTTACTCTTCGTGTGTCACTATCTTGAAAACCGTTCGTCTTCCAGCCTCTGTTTTTCACCTAGTGGAAATTATACGAGACAAAAGTAAAACCATTTTATAAATCTCTCTCTCTCTCTCTATCTATTATTTGTCCAGGCATGCCTCCTGGGTCCCTGCAGACCCCTTAATCCGTCCCTGGACAAAGGTCAGGACATAAGAGCGGGATCCATTCCATCGCCTTTATGCGTCATAACTTGCGTAAAAATGATTTGATTTCGATTAAATTTTAATGTGTGGTAGGGAACCACCTAGAGACGAACCCTATTGGAAATAGGGTCAAAGGTCAGGACATAGGAGCGGGATCCATTCCATTGACCTTATGCGTCCTAACTTCCGGAAAAAATGGTTCGAATTCGATGACATTTTTTTATGCGGTAGAGAACCACCTTGGGACGAACCCTCTTAAAAATGGGCGAAATCGGGTCAAAGGTCAGGGCATAGGAGCTGGATTCATTCCTTCGCCCTTATGCGTCATAACTTACGTAAAAATGATTTGATTGAGACAAAACTTTAGCATGTTGTTCAGGAAGTTACTTCACCGGTTCTGTTGAAATGGGGTCAAAGGTCAGGGCATACGAGCCAGCTTTATTCTACAGCCATTATCCTCATAACTGGAGTAATGATCTCCAGTATGTTAGAAAGCGTATCATAATCAATGCATTGCATGATTTTACTAACTTGTTTAGTTATTTGAAGCTTTTTTTTCTCTTCTATCTGTTAGAAAGCCTAATATTTCTCATTGCATAATTAGGGATTTCGTGCTAGTTGCCCGGAGTATAGCATTAAGAAGATCCAGTTTTACAAGAACCACAGATAGTACGATAAGTAATGTTTAAGTACGAGTATTTAAACTATATAAAAACGGGAATTAATACGCCAAACAACTAAGCAGAGAACGATAATATCCGTTTATTGGCATAAAATAGCAAACAACTGGTATATTCCATAGCCCTTCGATACCAGGATGGAAATACCAAGTTTTATGTTGGCATGACAAAGAGGTCCTTTGCAACTCGTTTGTCCGAACACAAAAGAGACGTCTTGAAGAATAAATCGTCCACTGCCCTATCTAGAGAGGTCATGACATCTTCTGCCGCTCCACAATGGGCTGATTTGCAACAGGTTGCACCATACACTACCGCCATAGGTACAGCCATTAGGGAGTCTCTGGAGATCTTGTTTAGGAATGATGTCTGCAATGATGACGTGTCAATGGAGCTTCCTTTGATATGGCGCATGTTCCTGAGTGCCTCTCGTGAAAGTACCTGATTCTTCTGTTTCCGCACGTTCCGTGCTGTCTCGTTTTTATACATTTTATACATTTCACATGCATATTTAAATGTTCTGTTCATTCATTTAGATTACTAACGTTGTTCCCAAATCACGTCTGAGCCTGAAGAAGGCACCCGTAGGTTCTGAAAGCTTGCAGCCAGCTGTTTTCTGTTTTATGCCAATAAACGGATATTATCGTTCTTTACTTACGAGCATTTAATTTTTAGAAAAAATTAAATACCGTAGAAAACTTGATATTAACATCGGCCTAGAGCGGTAATAGAACTCGAATCTCCTGATTTCCATCCGAACACCATAATTAGAAAATTAGGAGATGCCAGTTGGTTTCCCGCTCCACAGCGACGTATTTTTCAAGTTTTCTGACATAATGCTTTTTTATATGGTTAGCAGTAAACCTGAGCAATTCAGAGTCATATACTGATTGCTGCTTGAATAACAGGTAATGGACAGAAATATGGAAACGCCAAGCTCTCCGCGAGCGCCAGTGGTTGTGATGAGGCAGTCACTGAAATCTGCCGCCAACGAACGCGGTTGATATGCAGCAGATTCCCAGCATGCTTCCCGTCCTGTGGTATTTAAAGGAAACAGCGAAGTCATGCCGGCTACCGAATGTTATAATGGCGTCTAGAAAGGACTTCAGTGACTTTGAAAGAGGCGTAATTGTCGGTGAGTTCTTGACAGGTGCCTCCCCTACCAGAACGGCTAAACTCGCTGCTGTTTCGAGAGGGACAGTCTCAAAGGTCAACGTGGATGTCATCCGACAAAACATCTTCAGCGCAATGCAATGGTGGACGAAAGCGCATACTGCAGGATAGAGGGGTTCAAGTGGTAGTGCGCTTTACCAAGGCCGTCTAGGATACCCAAGACCATGCCATTAGAGAGATGACTTCCCTCATTTAGTGACGTCACGCGGAAACCATGGCTTCCGATTGGTTTCCAACGCCGTCGTGGGTGACGTCAAACACGACACCGACGTATCAGGTCGTGTAACATGAGAGTGACGTCACAAACTGAGGAAACTCATCTCTCGAATGTCATGGCTTTGTGTTTTCTAGACAGCCTTGGCTCTACAAAGAAGATCAGGCAAGCGAACTCAGAGCAGTTGTGAGAAACGTTCATCGGAGGACATGATACGCCTCTTTCCACCAAAACATAGTGAACTGGACACGACTGATGCCTAGCTTCATCACGAAATGTACAGATATGGATATCATGGTCGTGTAATATTGAACAAGCTCTTGATTTTTCATGCCAACACATTGCGTCTCATCCTTTGGTGATATGCTCACAAGCAGTGGACCCAACTAGAGGTCTGCACGGGCCGGGCGGGCCGAGTCGGGCTTTTTTCAGTTTAGAGAAAAAAGCAACGGCCCGGGCCTGGCTTTTTCCCAGATACTTACGGTCAGGCCGGACCAAGTCGGCCCATTCTTTTTATCACAATGGTAAAAAAGGGGAAAATGTCGTGTTTCCCGATTTGCTGGTCTGTCAACTGTTTTGCTCTCTTACTTTCGTGACACCCGAGGGAGTATGTGTGGTGTGTGGTGTGGGGATCGAGGAGTGTCTGCAGTGGAGTGAGGTGTGCGTGTGTGTGTTTTCCAGAGAGAGAGAGAGAGAGAATGTGATGACAACGATTGTTTAACCTATCCCTAATCCACATAGGGATTGACTTTTGCAGTGTTACCGCCTGCTAGTTCAGAGAAAGTGGGATTTCGAACGCTCTTAGTCTTCCCTTCTCTCTCTCTCTCTTTAACGACCATGACAATCTAGTATCACTCTAAATACCATAAAGCCCGAAACTGTCTGTTGTTTCACTTCTTTGTTTAGTAACAACAATGGTGATTGACGGTGACTCCTGCTGATCCCTCATATGTCGTGTAAATTTAAAGAATACATAAGGGTAGGAAATCTTACTCACTTTAAATAGGCGTTTCAGGTAGCTATGGTCGTTTGTATGAACGAGCGCTTTGGGCGTTATGGTCGTTAAAGGGTTAAAGGCTATATTCTTCGACAATTGCCAAAGTTTAGTAAATATCTTTAGGCTTACATTCAACTAAATATTTTCAGTAATATCTCATTTCACTCATTTCATTAATTAATTTTCACAATTTAATAAAATACAATAGAAAGACAAAATAATACAAAATGGCACAACACGGACCGGGCCGGACCTAATTAATAGCTGCAATTGACTGGCGGGCTGAGTGTCTATTATCTGAAAAGGGACGAGCAGGGTCTAAATAATAGCTGCAATTGACGGACCGGACCGAAAGTCTAATATCTAAAAAGGGCTGGCCCGGGCTTATATAATAGCTGCAATTGTCTGGCGGGCTGAGTGTCTATTATCTGAAAAGGGCCGAGCTGGGTCTAAATAATAGCTGCAATTGACGGACCGGACCGAAAGTCTAATATCTAAAAAGGGCTGGCCCGGGCTTATATAATAGCTGCAATTGACTGGCCGGACCCAGTGCCTAATATCTAAACAAATCCGGGCCGGGCCGAGTGTCTAATATCTAAAAAGATCCGGACCGGTCCGAATGCCTAATATCTGAAAAGGGCCATGCCGGGACTTAAACGCCGGGTTTGAGCTGAGCCGGGCTCACCAAATAACTCCCATGCAGACCTCTAGGTTCAACAACGGAATGTGATATGGTCTGACGAATTGGTCTTCACGCTTTTCTCGGCAAATGAGCGTGTGCGGGTGGCGACAGCCGAGGGAATGTTACAACACGTAGTGCCTGATCTCTAATGTTATTTCGGTAATTTAATTTAATTTTATAAATTAAATTATTAGAGTGAGTGAATAAAATAAATTAATTATAAAAGAAACAAAGCTAAACGCACCCTTTCCTACCCCATAAATGAATAAATTTTAATTTAACGGACCAAAGACTAACACAAGAAGTGGAAAACTCAGGGGTGATCCCAGGCCGAGTTGGAAACGGGTCAAAAATGTTAGACCCGGACCCGAACGTCCCATAACTGGACCCGACACGACCCAATCCGGACCCGTAACTGACCCGGACAAATCTGCTTTGAACTATAAATTCGAAACTCAATTTATACGTACATATACATATAAACGCAATATACTGTACATATTCGTCCCAATAACTACTTGATATTTAATAACTGAAATCGTTTTTTAATAATAAAATTTGGTTACTTGCTAAATTTTAGTGCCATTTGTAGTGCCACTATTTTGCGTAATCCTGAAGTAATGGCTGACTATGACCGTGACCATGGAGTATATAACAAATGGGAATCATTATATTAACGATTACACAAATGGATTTTTTTAAATGTATTTAGATTGTTCACTCTTTCCGCGCTTTGATGGAGGTGCGCATACTTTCATATGGTCCGTTAGGTTTTTGGTTCCATAATCTCTTAATACACCGTCGACATCTTTCTTTTTAATTATACACTTACCACATTTTGAACAACAAACAAAACCAAACAACACAGAATTATTCACCGGTTCCTTAATGAGACGAAACAATTTCCAGCATTCACTCTTCCTCTTGTTGTTTTCAACAAGCACGTATTTGTTGGCCTCGACGCCTTTCTCAACCTCTTAAATGTTAAATTCATCCATATTAACAAATAAGGAGTTAATTTCGACATGATATGTCATTTGAACGGGATGTTAGCACATCAATCGAAAACCTCTGAATGCTCAATGTAAAAGATGCTATGTGAAAAGTAACTCTTAGTCCTACAGTGAACTTCGCACGGAGAGAGCCAATCAGCTGAGAAGCAGGCGAATGGCGTTTGCCCTGGACAATCGCTCTGTAAAAGAACGCAAAGAAAGTATCTCCTTACGATATGGTGTCGGTGTGTCTGACGTCGGCCGGTAGAAATCTTCGTTGCTTTAAGAAAGAGACGACAATTATTTTGCATGGCAAATCATTATTCGCTCCGTGGCCTCCAGTATCGACTACAGAATTCCGCCACGTGCATTTTTTTTTGTAAAATATTTTTCTCTTTTCAAAAATAAAACGGGAATAAAAGCGGGTCAAATTCGGGTTTGTAACACCTTGACCCAACCCGTTGGACCCACAAGAAATTGTCGACGCGTGACCAGTTTCCATCTCCGATCCCAGGATGTGTCAAATAATTAAAGTAGGAGAGCCTAAGAAATCGTAAAGCAGACCGCCTACCAATTTCGAACGGGGGTTAATTATGCCAAGACAGAGTGAAGAAAAAATTATAATAAAAAAAATTAGAATTTCAAATTTTGAATTACCACAAGGTAAACGAAACCCTTCCCCACCACCAGTGCCCTCTACAGAAAGGCACATCACAGACTCAAGAGGAGATTACTTTCTCTTTGAAGTTGAATCCTCTTAAGCTTTCTAATAGTTCCTGTGTCCAAATCTTCGTCTGATGAATAACAACAGGTTCTCTTTCGAGATCTTTGAATTTCTCTTGAACGGGGATTTGATGAAGCTTTGGAAGAGGGGGCAGGGGGGTGTCTAGTGAAGTGTCTTTCCCAGGCCACCTTTACAAAACATTGGACTGCTACTGGATGCCCAAGCAGTTAAGAGATCTAAGGAACCCCAGGTAATAAACATGCAAAATCCTGTGGGATTATGATCCCTACTGTGAAGGGTTGTGGCCGTTTCTCATGGCTTGGAGTGCATTCTCATGGCAAGGTTTGGGTCCACTCATTACCACACATAGCAGCATCGATGCCAAACATTATGTTATAATCCTAAGTGATCACCGGCATCTACTGCTACAACATTTGAGCAATTCGGCAGATTTCAACATGATAATGTTCCCATTCATCTAGCGAAAGTGGTTATCCGTTGGTTCAAGGAACTTTCTTCTGTATTCTTCGGCCATCGCAATCCCCAGATCTAAAATTAATGCAACGTGTATATACTAAGGGCATCCTGAATGTAACGTCTACTCCTTAATAACTTTTGAAGTGGTTTTAATGAAACTGCACTGACATGTACTATGATATGTTACCGATATGCACTGAAGAGCAATTGAATTAGAGATACCTGTCTAGTAACGTGTAGCACCATCTTTCGCTCTGATGGCGGCGGCGATTCGTCTCGGCATGGACTCGACAAGACACCGGAAGCGTTGGGAACTCATATGGATCCACGACCCCTGAACAAGCTCCCACAGTTCACGAAGATTTGATGGAAGGGGAGTCATCTCTCTCGATGGCATACCAGATGTGCTCGATGGGATTGAGGTCAGGTGATTTAGCTGGCCAAGGAAGCGAGGTCACGTCGGTGGAGTGTTCATCCAACCATTCGGATACAATTCGGGAGCGATGGCACGATGCATTGTCTTGTTGCAGGATGAGATCCCCAGTGGGATGCTGAAGACGCACAAACGGGAGCAAATGGTCGTCCAGGATATCCCGGTAACGTTCACCTGTGAGGGACAATGTCACACGTACCAGGGGTCCCATTTCAGTCCACGTAAACAGTCCCCAGACGAGAATGCCACCCCCACCAACTTGAAGAGTACCCTGCTGGCAAGAAGGATCCATCGCTTCATGTGGTTTGCGCCGTATTCGTATCATGCCATCCGGATGTATCAACGCGAATCTCGACTCATCAGTCCAGGCAACATTTTTCCACATGTCTAGGGTCGAGTGACGATGTTCCCGCGCCCATGCTAATCTTTGCACCCTGTGATGTGCGGTCAGCAGCGGTACCCTCGTGGAACGATGGCTTCTGTACCCCAAAGCGAGGAGATGGTTCTGGATGGTGTGGCTGCTTAAACGTTTTTGTGCACCAGCGTTAAATTGCCGAGTGATTTCTTGCACTGTGGCCCGTCTATCCGCTGTTACAATGCGAGCTAGCAGGCGATGACCCCGCTCATCCACACGCTGTTGTCCACGGCAGTTGGCCCTTGCATGGATGGTTCTACCGGATTTGATGTACTCACGGTGCACTCGTGACACAGTGGCTCGTGAAAATCCCAGTGCCTGCACGACTTCCGAGATGGAGTGACCCATTCGTCGGGCGCCGACAATTTGCCCACTATCAAATGCGCTTAGATCCTTCGTTTTACCCATACTACGTCCGACTCTTACTGAGTCCCGTCGCATCACTCCTTATATTATCGGATCGCTGCATACGTCTTGTCGTTTCCGTTTACAGGGCCGCCCACAGCACCACATTTGCATAACGCTAGCTGTCTCTAATTCAATTGATCTTCAGTTTAGGAACAAACTTTTTTCAGAATCGGAAATAAATATCATGAATGACAGAGAAAGCAGCTAGCCGTAATTGAATTCCTAGAAAAAGAGAGATATGCGGCTCCAAAACTACACAGAAGACTTCTGGTGGTGCATGGAGCTGCCCCAATCGATATCAGTAATATCCGAATATGGATGAAGAGGTTTCGAGAAGGAGAAAGTTCAGTGTAGGAAAACAACGGAGTGGAAGACCCTCAACTGCAGTGACAGATGCCAACCGGCAACGTGTGAAAGACCTCATCACACTGATCGTCGTGTCACCATGCAGGAGTTTAGTGATGCAATTCACTGTGGTAATAGTGCTATGGAAACATTAATTACGCATCTAGGGTGTAGAAAAAATTGTTCAAAGTGGATCCCAAGAAACCTAACCCGTTAACAATATGAGCAAAGCGTGGACATGTGCAGGAACCTCTTAGACTGTCATGAGAGGGAGGGTGAGGTGTTTTTTCTCTAGTGTTGTGACGGGAGATGAAACCTGGGTGTTCTTTCATGACCCAGAAATAAAACTTGTGTCAATGGAATGGCATCGCACATCTTCAGTTTGACAGAAAAAGGTGAAAATAACTTGTACCTCAGGGAAAGTGATGGTGACAATTTTCTGGGACAAACATGGTGTTATTTTGACTGCCTTCCTTGAACTTGGTGCAACGATAAACAGTGCTTACCATGTGCAGACATTGAAAAAGCTAAAGGAAGCTATAAGAAGGAAAAGACTTGATATTCCACTTCATATTGATCTACACCATGAGAACGCACGCTTCCACAACGCAATGTAGACTTCACAGGCTGTTGCCGAAATGGGGTTGACGATGATGCCCCAACCCCCCTACAGTGCTGATTTGGCTCCCTCAGACTTCCCTTTTTTCTCCTTCGAAAAACACTTTACGTGGGAAACGTTTGGACGATGTAACAGACGTTAAACTCGCTGTGAACTCATGGTTGAAATGACAGCCTCAGGAATTCTTCCAAAATGGAATTTACCAATGGGTTCAAAGATGGTGGAAATGTATAGAAAGTGATGGACAATACTTTGAATAGACTAACATTGTTAACAATAAGTCCAAGTATTTTGCCAGCAAGTTTAACATTTTTGTTGCTACAAATAAAAACCTTATGGGGTAAGAGGCATTATTTTCAGGATATCCTTTGTGATTTTATTGATTTTCAATGTGTTTACAAATGTTCCAGTTGTTATCGCCCTCTATTGGTGACTATTTGTGCTAAAAGTTTTCCGTTACCAAACAGAATTCCCATACTAGCTGATGGTTTACGTGCAAACCGTACTGTGACAAACGCATTTGCTTTTTTCGTTATGAAGTTTTGAAATTTAAACGGAATTTTGAGCTACCCGGTATTTTACTATACATTATACTCTACAGAACGATTTTAGGAGGCACGCCACAAAGTTTCTTTTGAAATTGCAGCTTTTACGTTGCAATTTCCAAGGAAACGGAACATTTTTCGGAAATATATAGACATCCGCTCATTCAGGTGCAACGCATGGTAAACGCTATTTAAAATATATTTTTAAAAGTCTTATAATATTAAGACGTCTTTCAGACATAGCTCCAGACATTTCCTAGAGAAGTCGAAGTTTCACATTCTAAACCATGTATTCGGGAATCTGTAGATGAAGAGTTGTTCGTTACTCCCACCAGTCAAATGGCACTTGAAAAAATTATTGTTTGGGAAAACGTATGGTAAACGCTATTTAAAATATATTTTTAAAAGTCTTAAAATTTTAAGGCGTTTTTCAGAAATAGCTCCAGACATTTCCTAGAGACGTCGAAATTTCACATTCTATACCATGTATTCCGGAATCCGTAGAGGAAGAGTTGTTCGTTACTCCAGCCTGTCAAATGGCACTTGGAAGAATTATTGTTTAAGTAAACGTATGGTAAATGCTATTTAAAATATATTTTTAAAAGTCTTTTAATATTAAGAGGTCTTTCAGAAATAGCTCCAGACATTTCCTAGAGAAGTCGAAGTTTCACATTCTAAACCATGTATTCGGGAATCTGTGGAGGAAGAGTTGTTTGTTACTCTAGCCTGTCAAATGGTACTTGGAAGAATTATTGTTTGGGTAAACGTATGGTAAACGCTATTTAAAATATATTTTTAAAAGTCTTTTAATAATAAGACGTCTTTCAGAAATAGCTCCAGACATTTCCTAGAGAAGTCGAAGTTTCACATTCTAAACCATGTATTCCGGAATCTGTGGAGGAAGAGTTGTTTGTTACTCTAGCCTGTCAAATGGTACTTGGAAGAATTATTGTTTGGGTAAACGTATGTATAATGAATTTAATGCTTCTGCTACTGATTATAATGAATTCAGCTTCTTCTAATGCTTGTTGTTTGTTAATTATATCATGAATAAACTTTCCTGCTAGTAGTGTAGTAATAATAATGAACAAGCTTATAACTGGTAGTAATGTTGTAGTAGTAATTAAGATGAATAAAGTCTTATGCTGGTTGTTACTAATAACACTAAATGAAATAAACCTAACAGCCAGACAGAGGTCTGACAGTACTATGAACTGAGAAAGACGTACTTACTTAAAACCTCTTTTATTAGATAAACTCTTGAATCATCCAACACACACACACACTAATCGTATCACAATAATGAAGAAAAAACCTAATCACATAGAACGAAGCTCTCCCTACACACATCAACAAAAAGCTCTCTTTCACATCAACAAAAAGCTCTCTTTCACATAAACAAACGCTCTTCCTATACAACAACAAACGCTCTCCTTAAGTATCGTTGAACGCGCCTATTTATACTGGCTACCACCACGTCATGACTTACACTCATTGCCAGATCTCATTCAGCGGGAGAAATAACATCTCGTTCAGTAAGAAGATAATTTACATAGTAAAATAAAATAACCAGAGATAGTAAAAATCAAAAGGAAAGTGAATCCAGAGTATACGTTACATATGGTAAACGCTATTTAAAATATATTTTTAAAAGTCTTATAATATTAAGACGTCTTTCAGAAATAGCTCCAGACATTTCCTAAAGAAGTCGAAGTTTCACATTCTAAACCATGTATTCGGGAATCTGTAGAGGAAGAGTTGTGCGTTACTCCAGCCTGTCAAATGGTACTTGGAAGAATTATTGTTTGGGTAAACGTATGGTAAACGCTATTTAAAATATATTTTTAAAAGTCTTATAATATTAAGACGTCTTTCAGAAATAGCTCCAGACATTTCCTAGAGAAGTCGAAGTTTCACATTCTAAACCATGTATTCTGGAATCTGTAGAGGAAGAGTTGTTCGTTACTCCAGCCTGTCAAATGGTACTTGGAAGAATTATTGTTTGGGTAAACGTATGGTAAACGCTATTTAAAATATGTTTTTAAAAGTCTTATAATATTAAGACGTCTTTCAGAAATAGCTCCAGACATTTCCTAGAGAAATCGAAGTTTCACATTCTAAACCATGTATTCCGGAATCTGTGGAGGAAGAGTTGTTTGTTACTCTAGCCTGTCAAATGGTACTTGGAAGAATTATTGTTTGGGTACGCGTATGGTAAACGCTATTTAAAATATATTTTTAAAAGTCTTATAATATTAAGACGTCTTTCAGAAATAGCTCCAGACATTTCCTAGAGAAGTCGAAGTTTCACATTCTAAACCATGTATTCGGGAATCTGTGGAGGAAGAGTTGTTCGTTACTCCCGCCTGTCAAATGGCACTTGGAAGAATTAATGCTTGGGTAAGCCTCACAAAGATCCTTACAGCAACAATAACTTTAAGATTCACAATGCCAGAGGAGAGTGTCTAATTGTTTTGTGCTTCATTTTCAGCACTGCTGAAGATTTATCGCATCCAAATGTTTATATCTCTTGAAAAGGTTTAAGGGAGATCCCCTTTCTCCATCACCCCATTCAAGGATCATGAAAGTTTGATGAATAGCATGTCGCTGTGTCCTTGATAAATCTCACAGATGACAGTCAGATGTACCATGGTTTGGAATTCACATGCATTACTATTCAAGAAGCAGGCATCGAACGTAGAATTACCTTTCCATTGGAGGGCTAGGCTTCTGTGAGCGATGAAATTTCCTTTTCAAAAGCTGTGTTTCCAGGAGGATGACTACATCCAATAGAAGAGTGGCAAACTCATACGTGTGTATGTGTGTTAATCCTCTTGATAAATGATCTGCCCAGTATCTTGGTGGCAAAGAGCCAATTAACACACGCGCCCATTGGCCCTTCAGCTGCATGGATGTTTGAATCTTCTTTCCTCTCCACCACTTCGTGTGATTCTCTGTGATCTTCCTGAAAAGTTTTTTTGCAGGGAATTATCACTTTCAAAGCCCTTCTCCTCACTCACGATACGCCATGAAATTAGTTTCTGTGAGAGAGCAATTCCCTCCCACGAAAGTCTTAGAGAAGTTCTTTTTATTTATTTATTTATTTCCATTTTTGCAGTATTTCTCTTAAGAAGAAAAGAGATATTAATGGATCCTCTTGGGAATGCTGAGAGATGCGGATGTTAAATTCAGCTAGTAGGATTTGGCCGGAATAAGATTTTCCACAATCAGGATTCATGAGTTCCCTCTGTTACTTGCAGAGTGATATTCGTTTTCATATTATAAATGAATTGAAGGAATACATTTTTCAATTAATCATTTAATACATCGCTGTGACCGTGGATTTGTGTGAAATATTTTCCAAAATATGTTTAGGCATCTTGTAGAAAATTGCTTGTGTTTTTATGTTTTCCAGGCATTTAGGTTAGATGCTTTGTGTTACGTTAGACTACATTGCAATTTAAAGTATCTCTTCCGTTATAATTTGAAATATTGTTATTGCACAAAATTTACAGCGCTATATATTTTGAAAAGCTAGGTAAGAGTCTTTTTGGTAAAATCATGTTAAGAAATTTTGGTAAGTTGAATTTCACGCAATTACGTTAGGTTATTTTGTCAGGTGAATTTAAGGTAGCAGGGAAAGAACTTTCAGTAAAGTAAAGTTAAAGCTGTCAGAAAATAAAAGTTCATGTTAAGATGTTAATCACAGGTAGGTAAGGTAATCGGAAAAGGATTTACAATTAGGTGAAGCTAAGGGAGTCTCAAAGGACATTTAATGAGGTGTTGTTCAGGTAGTCAAAAAGGACTCTCAAGCTAAGTACTAAGGAAAATAGCTTTCAGTCAGATCAAGTTAAGGTAATCAGAAAAGGAGTTACAAGTAAGGTAAAGGCTAAGTTAGTCAAAAAAGGATTTCGGGCTGCCTTAGCTTTACCTTACAGGAAGTCACAAGGACTTTAGGACTGAAGCTTAGGAAGTCACAAAGGACTTTTAGTGAAGTGCTGTAGAGGTAGTCAAAAAGGTCTCTCAGTGGAATAGAGTTAAAACTATCACGAACAGGCGTTTAAAAAGATGAGGTTAAGCTTAATTACTCGGGAAAATAGCGTTCAGCTAGATCAAGTTAAGGTGTCCAGGAAAGGACTTACATTAAGATGAAGCTAAGGAAGTCAAAGAGGAATTTTTGGTGAGGTGCTGTTTAGGCTGTAGAAAAGGACTCTTAGTGGAATAGCGATCAGGAACTGACGTTAAATAAGATGAGGTTAAGCTTAATTAGTCAGCAGAAACATAGCTTTCAGTCAGATCAAGTTAAGATGATCAGAGAAAAGGACTTACAGTAAGGTAAAGCTAAGGGAGTCAAAAAAGACTTTTAGTAAGGTGCTTTAGAGTTAGTCAAAAAGGACTGTCAGTGGAGTACAGTTAAAGCTATCAGGAACGAGCGTTTAGAAAGATGAGGCTAAGCTTAATAAATCAGGAAAATAGTTTTCAGTCAGATCAAGTTAAGGTGATCAGGAGAGGATTTACAGTAAGATGAATCTAAGAGAATCAAAAAGGACTTTTAGTGAAATGCTGTTAAGGCAGTCAAAAGGGACACTGTGGAGTGCAGTTAAAGGTATCAAGAACGGGCGTTTAGCAAGATCATGTTAAGCTTAATTACCCAGGAAAATAGCTTTCAGTCAGATCAAGTTAAGGCGATCTAGTAAAGACTTACGGTAAGGGGATTCTAAGGGAGTCAAAAGGGACTTTTAATGAGTTGCTGTTGAGATAGTCAGGAAGGACTGTGAGTGGGATGGAGTTAAAGCTATAAGAAACGGGCGTTCAGTAAGATGATATTAAAGTTAAGTACTCAGGACAATGGCTTTCAGTCAGACCAAGCTCAGGTGAACAGGAAAGGACTTCCAGTAATGTAAAGTTAAGGTAGTCAGAAAAAACTGTAATGTAAGGTGAAGTTACGCTGTCAGGAACGGATATTTATCAGGGGTATGTTAGGGTTCAGAAGTCTAGGGACGTTGTTTTAACCTGGAGAATTTAAGGTATTCAAGAAGAGGTTTTAAGCACATCAATTTCAGGTATTCAAGAAATGAGACTTTCTGGAAGCTGAAGTTAGGTATCAGGAAACAACTTTTAACAAGATGAAATTGACGCAATAATAAAAAGCAGTTAGTAAGGTTAGTCCAATGTAGTCAGAGAAGCAGGTTTACTAAGAAGAAATTTCAGTAGTTTGGAAAACGACTTAGTCCCTTGGATTTAATTAAAATCATCACGTGTGACGGTAGTGAAGGTATTGAAGATTCGTCGTCGGAATGTATCTAAGTCGGAAGCCTTAATTCCTTTGAAATATATATATGGGCAGACCGTGCAAATCATGCATCGACACTAGGGGTGATCATATATCTTTCTGAGAACCTACTTTTCTCTTTGTACAGTCTTTTGTAGTGATTTATCTGTGTCATGGCACCAAGTGCTAGTAGCCAATTTTGAATAATGTTCTACTATAACTTTAAGTATCTGTAGTTATGTCGGTATTGTTTCCGTCATCATTTCGGTAAGTAATGAAGTTCCTATGGTTTGAACTTCACATATCCAGGCTGCTCCTGTGAGAAGCTATAGGTCAAAACCTGGCTCGTCCTTAAGTTTTGCACACCAGTGTAGAACCTATACACTATATGATTAAAAATATCCGGAAACCCCTTTTGAGTAATGGATTTGCCCATATGCGTCACAGATATAAAAAGACGCACATGGTCTCAAACATTACATACAATCATGAACATTATATCAGTGACTTTCAACGTGGCACGGTAGTAGTACGCTATTTAAGCAACAAATCAGTTCTAGAGTGCCGTCATCAATTGTAGGAATGTTATTGTGAAATGGAAACACTTAGGAGCAACAACAGAGTAATCGGAACCTGGTGGGTCACATAAAATTACAGAGCGGAACCGCCGAGTGCTCAAGGGGATGGTTCGACGAAATCGCTTGTACTCGGTTGCAACAATCACCACAGATTTCCAAAGTGTCTCAAGCAGCAACGCCAGCACCATATCAGTTTTTCGAAACCTGAAGGCAGTTAGTTTGCATCGAGGAGTAGCGGCACACAAGCCTAACAAATCTAGATCAACGTCAAGCGTCTAGTTGGAATGGTATAAAGCTTCGCTCCAGTAGAATCTATAGCAGTGGAAACGCGTTCTCTGGAGCAAAGAATCACACTTCACCATCTGAAAGTCCGATGGACGAGCCTGGGTGTGGATAATGCAAAACAAATGCTATGATTGTGTTGTGCCGACTGTAAAATTTGGTAGAGGTATCGTGCTGAGAGGCTGTCTTCCATGGTCTGGTATCTTCTCCCCAGTTTCAGTGTCCAAGAATCTTAACGCTACGGTGTATAAAGATCCTGTGCTCCCAACATTATGGCAGGAGTTTGGCGAAGGCCCTTTTTCTTTACCTACAAGACAATGCCCCGTCCCGAAAGCGAGGTCCTTGCAGGAATGGTTTGACAAGACAGATGTGAAAGAAATTGACTGGCCTGCACAGAGTCTCGATCTCAGCTCCATTGAACACCTTTGGGAAGAATTTCAACGCATACTGCGAGCCAGGCTGAATCACACAATATTGGTGACTGACCTGTATAATGTATACTCTGGCGGCAGAATGGAAAGCAAATCCCGCTGCAACGTGCCGCAAAGAGAGGACGAAATCGGTCTTAATTCTTTTCCTATTACACGCAGTTTGTGAATAGGCAAGTATCAGAATACTTTCTCTGAGACAGTATACATTAACAAAGATTTTCTAGAGTGCCACGCGGGTGTTGATGCCATCCCTGTACAATATTCGGATTACTCCAAACGATACTGCATTGGAATGACCAAATGTTTATTTAGAAGTCGAATCAACGAACATAAAAGGGACATAAAGAATTATAAATTAACAACGGCTCTATCCAGAGAAGTCAAGCTCAAGTCCGCTGCTCCTATGTAGCATGACGTACAGAAATTAACTTTCTACTCCACTACAAAATCTACTGCCATTCGCGAAACTTTGGAGATTATTACCAACAGCGAGTCATACAATGATAGTGTCTCGCTGGAGTTGCAACGAGTTTGGAACCAGTTCTTCAAATAGTGAATCCTTTTTGTTTTCCTTCCATGATTCCGCGTGCTGAAACGAACATGACGTCTCGAGTCTTTGAATGAATAATTACATTCGCATTTGTTCGTTTGTTGTCAAGTCAAGTCACTGCGTTCAAATTGTTGAAGCGTTCTATTATTCAGTTTGCTGAAAATCCTCCAAATACGTGGCGTCAGTGAATAAACAAATACATCGCTCTTTCCACGTTTTACCAAGACACAGCAACCAAAAAATTGTTATTCGGTCACCGTCGGGGAATTGAATTCCGAATCTCTCAATCTCTAGCTGAGCGCGTTAGCCTTACACGCTCTCGGCTAGATATCGAGAGATTCGGGATTCAATTTCGACGGTGACCGAATAAAAAATTCGGTTGCAGTGTGTTGGTAAAAACGTGGAAACAGCAATGTATTTGTTTATTCAGTTTGCTATCTACCTTACTTTAAAAAACCATCTGATTGATGTGCGAAAGCTTGGAAACTAATTTTTTTGTACACCAGGAAATTGAGATTACTAGTATAGTTTTAAGTATAGTCGGTGTAGAGTTCGTTGTTATTAACTAAAGTAGTTTCGTTAGTTCTTGATGTAGAACTACGTCTTACGGCGGTAGGACACAGATTAGCGGTGGAAGCGACAATATTTTGTAACCAATTTCAACTCGCAATAACTCCTGGGTTACCGGGGACGTGGCAACTGCGCTAGTATCGTTTTATAGCGTATAGATGACATTTAGTGGTGGGGCCGGCGGATTAATGGCTGTTGATGACAGTGCGTCGAAGTTGATGGTCATTTTTGCGCTTTGCGCCGCGAGTACACTTTTGTTTTCGTTTTCAGTACTTCTGAACTTCTTTTAGCATTGATTTTGGAATGTAATCATAATGTTAACATAGTTCACTAGTCGTGTGAATAGAAAACAACAACAGTTACAGCTGTTAACAATAACAGTAGATGGTAATGTTACTGTATTTTATTATTACGAGGGCTGTACCGAAAGTAATGCAAAAGTGGGCGTAACTTTTTTATTAACTGACAGCGGTCGTTGAAATTGTACATGTTGGTAGAGTAAATCTTCCTCTATAGTAACCCTTCTTCTTCATCGCAGATTTGAAGGAAAGGTAGGTGGAAATCTGCTCTGATCGGCTGGAAGCGTTTGAAGCTAATGAAGACATGTTTTTCTCGATCTGGTGACAGGGGATGAAACGTGGGCGTATCTTTACAATCCGGAAACGAAGAATCAATCCGTGGAATGGCGTCACACCTCTTCACCAAGGCCTAAGAAGTTCAAGAGCCAACGATCAGCACAGAAAGTCATGGTGACTGTTTTCTGAGATGACAGGGGTGTCATTCTCCTTGATTTTCTAGAACGTGGACGTACTGTGACCAGCGAGCGGTACACTGAAATATTCAAGAATCTTTGAGAAGCCATAAGGAGGAAGAGACTGAACAAGAATCTGTAAGGGATCTACATTCACCATGACAATGCGAGGCCACACACATCTTTGGCAACAAATCAGGCGATGAGCAAATTAAGCTGGTTGGTGGTCCCCATTCACCATACAGCCCAGATTTGGCACCCTTCGACTTCCACCTGTTCGGTCTAATAAAGAACAGTCTCCGGGGGCAACGATTTGATGTTAATAAAAAAGTTAGCCGCCCCGGTGGCGCAGTGGTCTAAGCGATGGCCTCTGATCATTCGTCCGACAGGGGTCTGGGTTCGAATCCCGGTCATACATGGATGTTGGTTTTGTCTTACGGCACTGGCTCTTTCCCTTCCCTGGAACCAGTGACCCTAAATTAGGGACGGGCGACTGCTTATAGCCCATTGAGTTGCTCTCGGTGGTCCTTTAACCTCCAATCAACAAAAAAAAAAAGTTATGCCCACTTTTTCATTACTTTCGGTACAATCTTCGTATTTTTTTTTTTTTTTGAAGATTTGTAGAATTAGCGGAAAAGACCCATCAAAATGCCACGAAGATGCGAAGTTGCTTTTCTTTTGAATGACTACTATGAGTGATAACTGTTACGCGCTTTTTTTTCTATTCCTTTTAGCTATTGTTGAACGGCACTTGTGAAATTTGGTATTTTCAGATTTTCAACCTTTTCGTAGTTGCTCACGGTGGTCGTTTAACCTCCAATCGAAAAAGAAAAAAAAACGTTTTGTTTCGAATGCTTTCCGCACCCACTGACGTCAAATGTTTGATTGTGCAAAATAAAAGTACGAGAATTGTAAGGACACTCACCTTAAAGAGGAGTATAAAAGCAACAAAACTAAAAAACATTCATGACAACTCTCCTATCACAAAAAAAGAAACAACGAAAAGAAATTTATGGTCGTAAGGGTGATTTGGCTACTGAAACACAGTGCAAAATTTATGTCAACTGTTTAATTAAAACTAAGAAAAAGCCGAAATAGCTGAATTACATTCGGAAGTAACATTTTAGAATTCTAAATGGCAACAGCCCAAAATTAAGAATGCCTATCAATCTTACATGTCTAATTTCTCAAATTGCCAGTGGCCGTTTAATGACCATGCGTAAAATAAATTAAGTGCATACCCTTTAATCGGGGAAGTTTAAATATATTCTCTGAAATATTTATCATTATTCGCAATTTTTCTTTTTATTTCTTTCGCTGACGAAGTTCGCCATACTCGACGCTAAACTTTCCTAAATGAAAAATATAGCAACACAAGCACATCTTATGCACTTAATGAATTTCTCAAAACATTTTTGTGCTCTCGTGCGTATTATACTCGTAGATACAATCCAGTCTATGTTCTTGTAAAAGGTATCCTATAGTGTCGCAAAAAAGGATCTGAAGGAGATATTTCACTCCAACTGGTTTTTAAGTCTGATCATCGGTTTCAAACAACAGAAATTCTGTTTGTAGTACACTCATCAGCCATAACATTAAGGCGACCAACCAAATAACATATCGGGCCGCCTTTTAATGGAATAACCGTTTGCACCCGGCGTTACATAGACACCACTGGACTGCGAAGGGTGTCTTTGGGTATTCTGCAACAGTTAAACAGATTGACGTGCTGGAGTTAAACGACGGAGCGGAGCACTGGCGTGGACAGGCGAATGCTGAATTCCATTAGAATCCATAAATGTTCAACGGGGTTCAGATCGATGAATTTTGGCAGCCAGTACAGCTCCCGGAATAGATGAACTCGAACAATTACTGCACAATGATAACTCACCTCGAACAATTACTGCACAACGATAGCCCGCATCAAACAATTACTGCACAATGATAGCTCACCTCGAACAAATACTAAACAATGATAGCTCACCTCGAACAATTACCGCACAATGATATCTCACCTCGAACAATTACTGCACAATGATAGCTCAGCTCGAACATTACGGTACAATGGTAGCTCACTTCGAACAATTACTGCACAACGATAGCCTGCCTCAAACTCACCTCGAACAATTACTTAACAATGATAGTTCACCTCGAATATCACTGCCCAATGATAGCTCACTTCGAACAATTACTGAACAATAAAAGCTCACCTCGAAAAATTACTGCACAATGATAGCTCAATTCGAACAATTACCGCACAATGATAGTTCACCTCGATCATTACTGCACAATGATAGCTCACTTCGAACAATTACTGCACAATGATAGCTCACTTCGAAAAACTACTGAACAATGGTAGCTCACATAGAAAAATTACTGCACATTGATAGCTCACCTCGAAGAATTACTGCACAATGATAGCTCAATTCGAACAAATGCTACACAATGATAGTTCACCTCGATCATTACCGCACAATGATAGCTCACCTCGAGCAACTACTCCACAATGATAGCTCACCTCAAACAACTACTGCGCAATAACAGCTCACCTCGAACAATTGCCGCACAATGATAGTTCTCCTCGAACATCACTGCACAATGATAGCTCACTTCGAACAATTACTGAACAATGGTAGCTCACCTAGAAAAATTGCTGCATAATGATAGCCCATTTCGAACAATTACTGACCAATTGAAGCTCACCTCGAAAAATTACTGCACAATGATAGCTCACCTCAAACAATTACTCCACAATGATAGCTCACCTCAAACAATTACTCCACAATGATAGCTCACCTCAAACAATTACTGCACAATGATAGCTCACTTCGTAAAATTACTGAACAATGGTAGCTCATTTCGAAAAATTACTGCACAATGATAGCTCACCTCGAAGAATTACTGCACAATGATAGCTCACCTCCAAGAATTACTGCACAATGATAGCTCAATTCAAATAAATGCTACACAACGATAGTTCATCTCGATCATTACTGCACAATGATAGCTCACCTCGAACAATTACTGCACAATAGCAGATCACCTCGAACAATTGCCGCACAATGATAGTTCTCCTCGAACATCACCGCACAATGATAGCTCACTTCAAACAATTACTGAACAATGGTAGCTCACCTCGAAAAATTACTGCACAGTGATTGCTCACCTCGAAAAATTACTCCACGGTGATAGCTCACCTCGAACAAATACTACACAGTGATAGTTCTCCTCGATCATTACTGCACAATGATAGTTCACCTCGAACAATTGCAGCACGATAATAACTCACCTCGAACGTCACTACACAATGGTACCTCACTTCAAAAAATTACTGCAAAACGATAACTCACCTCGAACAATTACTGCACAACGGTAGTTCGTCTCGATCATTACTGCACAACAATAGCTCACCTCGAACAATTACTAAATAATGTAATAATAGAGGCCTTGTGAAACAGAGCGCTGTATTTCTTAAACAGTTGGGTGTTATCCGCATACACGTTCACCATGTAAGATACATAATCCGAAATAATGTCTAGGTCGGATCTCGAAATGATGACGTTTTCGAATGGAAGCAGGAGGTCCAGTGATATCCCTGAGAACAATCCCCTTAACATTATACCACAGCCGCCCTGCCCTCTTCCCGTTCATGTGTACAGACCGGTTGCCGTTGTTCTCACGCAAGCCGTCGAATAATGTTTCGTCCATCGGAATGGGGGAGCTGGAATCTGGATTCATCATATCAAATGACTGTTTTACAGGTCACCCATTGCCTACGGCATAAGATGTTCTCGGTGATGGTTGGTCAACAAGATCACCTAAATGTGCATCCAACTTCTCAGGTCCATGCGCAAAAGCACCCGCTGGATTGTACGCTCAGAAACGTATCTCTGCTCTCCCTAGTTGTACCTTAACCCTTTAAGTGACCGCTATACCTGAACCAAATGGTGTACAAAGTTTTCTGCGCTCCCCAAACAGAAATGCTCAGATAGAGGCCTGCTTTTACAGTCTAGTCTCCCTGATGCCGTACATCATGATACTGAATAGAAACAAGTGACTGAAACATCTCCTCCCTCCTTTCTTAGATTCTTTGCCATTGTTATGGCCGTTCTAGCAGGTAACCAGTCAGAAGGGATTAGTGTCAATCATTCCCTTAAATGATCACTTTGAATAACAAAGCTAAGGGGTATAGGAAAGATTTCTAATGCGCAGGTTCACTCGTTCTCGCAGCGTTCGGCCCACTTCCTTGACAGCGAATATATTTTTAAGAGCTAATTTCTGACCGTTTTGTTAACCCCCAGTTAATTCGTTCCACTCAGTTAAAGGGTTAAGTGAGGGATTGTGAGCGTTTGTTGTGGTCGAATAGACCGCCATTTTGGGAACGTTGGATAGATGCGTGTTCTCTTTCGAACCAGTTCCACCACAGTTTCATCACTGAGACCTTCGAACTGCCAAATAATGTTTGATGTTGCTGTAGTGTTGTGCTCCCCTGCCTTCATCGCTCTGATAGTCATTCCTCCTTCAACACCAGACAAGTCCAACTGTTTCCACGCTGCATGGGCTTCGTAACGGTGAACTGACACCCGCAGTCCCCTTGACGCATTGGTGTAAGAACTAGCTTCTGACCATTCGTCCGAGTTGGGTAAATTGTTATTTATTTCAGGTCATCAATGAACTATTATCATCAACTCGCCTGCTGACACTTAATAGCAAGCTCTTTTATCAACAGAGGAATCTCAATCATATACCTACAACACTGTATTCGTCGATTAACGTAGATCTACAGCCTTCGCAATTCCAACTGTATCGCCATTATATACACAATTTTTCATTCAACGTAGTCTATTTAATTTTTCTGACTCATGGTGAAATACACAAGCTGCTGGGGGAAAATGTGACGTTCAGTGAGAAAATCTGAAACCGAAAAGTTGTGATTTACGTACCTCAGAGGTGAAGCACATGTCAAAACGCGGCAAGTTAAGGCGATAAGCCTTCGTCTGTATTATTCAATTGGTAGATTATCCGGCTCCGGAGAAGGAAGATGTTGATTCAAATCCCATCACCAGCAAATTAGGTCTGTTTATATTGGCGTCCGAAAGAAGAACGCATTTTTTATCCCTGAGGTTCGAAAAATAGGTGATACTCTTACATCGTCCGGAATTAACGAGAATTCCTTCTTCTACAGTGAGCAACTTCAAGCATGGTTTGTCGGCTGACACGGAAACCTATGATTCCGTCCTAGCCCTTTTGCTGGAGGGGGGGGTATATATGTGACGTACCTACCTCAGAGGTAACGCATGTGTCAAAACTTCAAATTGAAGCGATGAGCCTTCGTCGATGTAGTTCAATTGGTAGAGTATCCGTCTCCCGAGAAGGAAAATGTGGGTTCTAATCCGATTACCGGAAAATTTTGATACGTTCGCTATAAAGTAACAACATTTGTATAAGAAAGAAGAAAAATTAAAAGGAATGTTAAATTATAGGTATACACCACAAAGTATTTGATGTACATCTATTCACTTCCTTTTTTACTACCTGGAATTACATCGCGAAATTCCCAGCAGAAGTCTTTAAATATCAATTATAAAAGCTTAAGGTAGCAATCTTAAAAGCACGATAATTAAAACACTACGTAGGCTTCCGATGAAGTGAAGAACTTATTTAATGTATAAGTTAAAAGATTAAAAATAAAGCCATAAGAATTTTCGGTCTTCTTAAAAACCATCATCAGATGGAAGTACTGAAGGAGAATTTTTGGGTGACGAGACATTTAGGTAACCTACAGGCGTAACGTACAGAACATGTGATCATGTCGTCAATCCAAATATGATTATTTTAAATCGATATATGAATATATACAGTCAAATGGTCAAATTATCAAAAAATTAACATACAAGACAAGTAAGACGTAGAAAAAGAATAAATAAATGAAGTAAGGCAAATACAGACAATAAGGAGGCCATCTTACGCAACTTACCTACAATAACCGGATAATATGCATACTTAAGTCTTAATAACAATGAGTTTATATATATATATATATATCCAACCCGCTTGGCCAGCTTGGTGAGTTATGGCCAAACCCCTCCAAAATGACTCCACAACTTAAATCTTGGCCCTCAGTCTCCGGCAGCTGGAATGTACCTGGCCAAGGCAGCGGCCAGTGCGACATGAAGGCAGAGGGTGCTAAGAATCCCCGGAGGACCGGACTAGGCTGCCATCTGATGCTGACCTTGGCAACGTATAACGGACGCTCCCTATCTTCTGATTCAAGACTTCTTGAATTGGAAGAGGAACTACAAAGGTTCAAGTGGGACATCGTCGGGCTAAGTGAGGTAAGGAGAAAAGGAGAAGATCTCATTGAACTGAAAAGTGGACATCTCTTCTACTATCGTGGGACAGATACTGGCAGAACTAGTGGTGTTGGATTTATAATAAACAAGAAACTGAAGAATAAATTTGTAGAAGTTAAAAGTTCCTCTGACATAGCTGCACGACTCGTTATCCAACTCTCGAGAAGATACCAGGCTGAGATTATTCAAACTTATGCACCCACCACAAGTCATGCTGAAGAAGAAATTGAAGAATTTTATGAGGAAATTCGTGATCTAAATAATAAAGGTAAGCAGCACTTGAAGATAATTATGGGAGATTTCAATGCAAAAATAGGGCAACGGCAACAGAATGAAACTTCAGTAGGTAAATTCGGTCACGGCAACAGAAACCAGCGTGGAAATACTCTCGTAGAGTTTGCA
The DNA here is from genome assembly GCA_039090855.1 of Macrothele yani. Lineage (NCBI taxonomy): Eukaryota > Metazoa > Arthropoda > Arachnida > Araneae > Macrothelidae > Macrothele > Macrothele yani. Next base: position 28,481,209 of record CM077005.1, read on the forward strand.
GAGGCAGAAGGGTTTTTCTTCTTGAACTCCTTTTTCAAGAAAAAGCCACACAGGAAATGGACATGGAGACATCCAAATGGGACGACAAGTAAAATTGATTTTATTATGTGTAACAAAAAATTCGTCATAGAAGACTGCAGTGTGCTAAACAAGTTCAACACAGGCAGTGACCATAGATTGGTGAGATGTAAGATGCACCTCAACACTAAACTCGAACGTAGCAAGCTCATAAGACAAACAAAATATATTGACATAACCAACCTTAAAAAACACCATAATACCTTCAAATTGGAACTGAAGAACAGATTCTCTGCTTTAGAAGGCCTAACATCGGAAGAAGTGGATATTTCTGAAGTTAACATAAAAGTAACCAAAGCTCTTATGGAAACAGCAACAAAATTAGCTGGGTCTAAGAACAAATTGCATGTGAACAAATTATCAGGAAAAACCAAAATGTTGATGCAAAAAAGAAGAGTGATGAGGACAACTAAAGAAGATGTGACTTCCAAAGTGGAATATATAGAGCTATGCAAGACAGTACGAAAACGTATCACTGAAGACGTAAGGAAATTCAACTGTGAACTAGTAAGGAAAGCAATTGAAAACAACCAAAGCCTAAAGATAGCAAAGGGACATCTCAGTAAGGGGAAAAAAAGATTATGGCACTGAGAAAAGAAGATGGTTCTGTAACAAGAAATAGAGGCGAAATTTTGACAAGAGTGAAAGATTTCTACTCCAAATTATATGAAAGGGATGATACATGTACTCCAGACATCATGAAAGGTACCAGTACCAGAGTTCTTCCAGTCCTTCCAGCAGAAGTTGCACATGCAATCAAGAACATGAAGCGGGGAAAAGCTCCAGGAGAGGATGGAATTACTGTAGACATCATACAAGAAGCAAGTGGAGAAATCGAAACAGTACTCGCCCAAATTTTCACTCGATGCCTTAATGAAGTGAAAATTCCTGAGGATTAGAACAACGCTACAATGATCTTGCTACATAAAAAAGGTGACATTGAGGATCTCAGGAACTACAGACCTATCAGCCTCCTATCAGTGGTTTATAAAATCTTCACTAAAGTTCTTTCACACCGCTTGAAGGTGACACTGGACATGGCTCAACCGAAAGAACAAGCTGGATTCAGGAGTGGCTACAGCACAATAGATCATATCCACGTATTGAGAGAACTAATTGAAAGAGCGAGGGAATATGAACTTCCATTGTGCATGGCTTTTATCGATTATGAAAAAGCCTTTGATTCGGTGAAACCATCAGCAGTTGCAATGGCTCTGAAATCCTGCGGTATTGAAGATGCATACATTAATATTATTAATAACATCTATGAAAATGCAAGTGCAAAGATTCGGCTGTTTGAAAATACAACACACATAAAAATTGGAAAAGGAGTGAGACAAGGTGACACCAATCTCCGAAGCTCTTTAATGCCACATTGGAAAATGTCTTTCAATCACTGAACTGGGAAAACAAAGGGATAAAGATTAATGGAGATTGTCTAACCCACCTTCGTTTTGCTGATGACATAGTCATTTTTGCAACTATCCCATCAGAGCTACAGAGTATGATCCAGGAACTTGCTGACAAGAGTAAAGAGGTGGGATTAAAAATGAACTTTCAGAAGACAAAAGTGATGTACAATGCTTTTACAAGAAATGAAGGTTTATCGATTGATGGAGAAAAGCTGGAGATAACAGACACGTACGTTTATCTTGGACAGCAGATATCAAGTGAGGGTCACATTGGTGAAGAAATTAATCGGCGTACAAAACTTGCCTGGAGAGCTTTTGGAAGAAGCAGCATAATTTTCAAGAGCAATATGCCATTATGTCTTAAAAGAAAAGTGTTTGATCAATGCATCCTTCCAGTGCTTACGTATGGTGCAGAGACGTGGACCTTAACTAAAAGAGACATACAAAGGCTGCAGACAACTCAAAAAAGCATGGAGAGGTGCATGCTTGGTGTAACCAGGAGAGATAAGAAGAGGAACACGTGGATCCGAAAAATGACAAAAGTGGAAGACATCATGATCAGAGTTAAATCCCTGAAATGGCAATGGGCTGGACATACTGCCAGAAGAACAGACCATCGATGGACAGCCGAAATTTTAGATTGGATTCCAAGGGACAGGAAAAGACCCAGAAGAAGACCACATGGAAGATGGGTGGATGAAATTCGAAAGTATGCGGGAGTGACATGGAGGAGACTGGCACAAGACAGACCGTTGTGGAGGAAACTTGGGGAGACCTTCGTCCAGCAGTGGATTGATAATGGTTGACAATGATGATGATGATGATATATATATATATATATATATATATAAAATATTTTCATTCTCCACAACTAGAAGGGAAAGTTTTAATAATAGTAGACTGGAGTATTGTCATTACAACATGACGTTCCATGTTCAGCAATTATCAAACTTTTGGTGAATAATAAAGAGGAGATGATAGTACGTGGTGTTGTAATGATTTTTGCTTCTTTCCAATTAGGATAATGTTGTCCTTCGTTCACTAGTCTTTCAAGGACAGAATTTGATAGGCCATTCTTAACAGCATATTGATGTTCGTTGAGCCTAATTCCCAATGACGTTTTGGTTGATCCGATGTATTGGCTGCAAGGGGGAATTTGATTCAAACTATCAAGTGCGATAGTGTGTACGCCAAATTTGTTAGCCTCTGAAACCAGGTCACGATCTTTCTTGATCAAAGTAAAAATATTGGTGGTACGTATCCCAAAGTCAAGTTTGAACGATTTACAAATATATTTAAGGATTCAGGAGACGGTTGGGAAATAATCCATTGAGCCCACATAATTGCGACAGGGGTGTTTGGTCTGAAGGGTAGTTAGACGTTGACGACAGATTTTACGAGTTCAGCTTTAACTGTTGTAATGACAATACTTCTGTCTTCATACCAAAACCTTGGACACAACTATTAAAACTTTCCCCTCCAGTTGTGGAGAATGAAATATATTTAATATCATCATCATCATCATCATTGTCAACCATTATCAATCCACTGCTGGACGAAGGTCTCCCCAAGTTTCCTCCACAACGGTCTGTCTTGTGCCAGTCTCCTCCATGTCACTCCCGCATATTTACGAATTTCATCCACCCATCTCCCATGTGGTCTTTTTCTGGGTCTTTTCCTGTCCCTTGGAATCCAATCTAAAATTTCGGCTGTCCATCTATGGTCTGTCCTTCTGGCAGTATGTCCAGCCCATTGCCATTTCAGGGATTTAACTCTGATCATGATGTCTTCCACTCTCGTCATTTTTCGGATCCACGAGTTCCTCTTCTTATCTCTCCTGGTTATACCAAGCATGCACCTCTCCATGCTTTTTTGAGTTGTCTGCAGCCTTTGTATGTCTCTTTTAGTTAAGGTCCACGTCTCTGCACCATACGTAAGCACTGGAAGGATGCATTGATCAAACACTTTTCTTTTAAGACATAATGGCATATTGCTCTTGAAAATTATGCTGTTTCTTCCAAAAGCTCTCCAGGCAAGTTTTGTACGCCGATTAATTTCTTCATCAATGTGACCCTCACTTGATATCTGCTGTCCAAGATAAACGTACGTGTCTGTTATCTCCAGCTTTTCTCCATCAATCGATAAATCTTCATTTCTTGTAAAAGCATTGAACATCACTTTTGTCTTCTGAAAGTTCATTTTTAATCCCACTTCTTTACTCTTGTCAGCAAGTTCCTGGATCATACTCTGCAGCTCTGATGGGCTAGTTGCAAAAATGACTACGTCATCAGCAAAACGAAGGTGGGTTAGATAATCTCCATTAATCTTTATCCCTTTGTTTTCCCAGTTCAGTGATTGAAAGACATTTTCCAATGTGGCATTAAAGAGCTTCGGAGATATGGTGTCACCTTGTCTCACTCCCTTTCCAATTTTTATGTGTGTTGTATTTTCAAACAACCGAATCTTTGCACTTGCATTTTCATAGATGTTATTAATAATATTATTGTATGCATCTTCAATACCGCAGGATTTCAGAGCCGTGGTAACTGCTGATGGTTTCACCGAATCAAAGGCTTTTTCATAATCGATAAAAGCCATGCACAATGGAAGTTCATATTCCCTCGCTCTTTCAATTAGTTCTCTCAGTACGTGGATATGATCTATTGTGCTGTAGCCACTCCTGAATCCAGCTTGTTCTCTCGGTTGAGCCATGTCCAGTGTTACCTTCAAGCGGTGTGAAAGAACTTTAGTGAAGATTTTATAAACCACTGATAGGAGGCTGATAGGTCTGTAGTTCCTGAGATCCTCAATGTCACCTTTTTTATGTAGCAGGATCATTGTAGCATTGTTCCAATCCTCAGGAATCTTCCCTTCATTAAGGCATCGAGTGAAAATTTGGGCGAGTACTGTTTCAATTTCTCCACTTGCTTCTTGTATGATGTCTATAGTAATTCCATCTTCTCCTGGAGCTTTCCCCCGCTTCATGTTCTTGATCGCATGAGCAACTTCTGCTGGGAGGACTGGAAGAACTCTGGTACCTTTCATGATGTCTGGAGAAGACATCATTTAATATATATATATATATATAATCATTGTTATTATTAAGACTTAAGTATGCAAATTATCCGGTTATTGTACGTAAGTTGCGTAAGATTGCCTCCTTATTGTCTGTATTTGCCTTACTTCATTCATTTATTCTTTTTCTTCGTCTTACTTGTCTTGTATGTTATTTTTTTGATAATTTGACCATTTGACTGTATATATTCAATTATTGATTCAAAATCATCATATTTGGATTGACGACATGATCACATGTTCTGTACGTCACGCCTGTAGGTTACCTATATGTCTCCCCACCCCAAAATGCTCCTTCAGTACTTCCATCTGATGATGGTTTTTAGGAAGACCGAAAGTTCTTATGGATATATTTTTAATATTTTAACTTATACATTAAATAAGTTCTTCACTTCATACGAAGCCTACATAGTCTTTTAATTATTGTGTTTTTAAGATTGCTACCTTAAGCTTTTATGATTCACTCATTCCGCACGAGAGAACCTGATATCTTTAAATACACTGCCGGACAATTGCTAAGGACGAATGACAATAGCAACGATAGCAACCATAAAATAGAAGGCAGGAAAATGTGGAAATTAGCATAAGTGCGAGATACAGTAAGACGTGTTGTGCGTATGCAAATTTTGGATTGCCGAACTGGTTCGTGACGTCATAGCGCTGATAAGAGATTAAAAGGATTTGACGCGTATTGACCGTCAAACGCAAAGTTGAAAGGGAAAGAATCAATTGACGAACTTGCAATTTTCAGTATGTCTTCCCGACATAACCTAGATGATTTTACGCGTGGCCGTATTATTGGCAAGATTGAAGAAGGGCGAAAAATAACAGATGTTGCCAGGGAGTTTGACGTCAGCCACAGTGTTGTTTCAAATCTTTGGAAATCATTTCAAACAAATGGAGAGTGTAGCAAACGTCACGGGGGAGATCGTGTTCGCAGTACGACACCTGCAGAAGATCGGTGCATAGTGCTATCAACAAAAAGACACCGGCGCAGCACAGCTAGTGAGGTAGCAAATCAGTTTATGGCTGCTACTGGCAAGCGGATCTCCCGAAAAACTGTCGCCAGACGTTTTCATGAAGGAGGACTATACGCCCGCCGTCCTGTTGTGTGCATCCCATTGTCCAGACGTCACCGTACCGCCAGTTTGCAATGGTGCCATCGACATCGCAATTGGACTAATAACGACTGGTCTGCTGTCCTCTTCTCAGATGAGAGTAGATACAGTCTATCGTCCGATTGTCGACGACAACTGATCTGGCATGATAGTGGTACTGCATATTGTCCAGCAAACATACAGGAAAGGGACCGATATCCGACATGTAGTGTCATGGTATGGGCTGGCATCATGATCAATGGCCGTACGTCCCTCTATGTGCTTTCAACTGGGACTATGACTGGCCAAGGATACATTAATGATATTCTGCTACCTCATGTTCGCATGTTCCGTGGTGCTGTCGGTGATAGATTCATTTTCATGGACGACAACGCAACATGTCATCGAACAGTCGCTGTCCAGGAGTGTCTTGAGAGCGAGGATATTCAACTCCTCGTATGGCCAGCACGTTCTCCAGATCTGAATCCCATTGAAAATGTGTGGGATGCTTTGGGGAGGAGTCTTGCTGGTCGCTAATGCCCTCCAATAAACAAGGACACCCTCATCCGTGCACTGACAGAGGAATGGGATAAATTACCCCAACAGCTGCTTGATAATGTTGTGCAAAGCATGACACGACGTGTGGAATCTTGCATCGCCCTCCATGGTGGCCATATCCCGTATTGACATCTTACGCCGGAACGCCTACGGACGGTAATTGCATTTTTTCACGTTTACGTATTCTGCACAAAATGGCCTGTTTGTCCCTTGAACACGTTCCAAAGCCTTCTGGATTTCAGAGCACAATAAATTATCTTTCTTGTAATGTCCTAGCATTTTTACATTATTTTATTTCACTAGGCATCCAACCACACTTACTTTTTATGCGCTATATAGCCGTTTATGATCCGTCCTTAGCAATTGTCCAGCAGTGTATCTTTCAATCAGAGTCAGGGAACTTGGAACTAAGATGCTATGACTCTATAGAAGCAAAATAACAAAAGGAAAATCTGTATTTTAGTTTGTTCCATATCGCACCCTTTGAGGAGAAGACCATGATTGAAATGCAAATTGAATTTCAATAATTTTTCTTCAACGATGACGAAGGCGAGATACTTCGAGGGATTTAAGATGGATTTAAGATTTTCCTCTTTGATTCAACTTTTTAGAGACCTTTCAGATGAAATGAAAACCTCTGAATGGTACAACTTTGGACTAAATCACACGGTGGTTAATTTTGATTAAGTAGAAATTCATTTACGAAATCATAGTGCTATTCACATTTTGTTCCCGTAATTTGGATTGGAGGATTCGTTTTCAAAAATGAAATATCACAAAGCTAATTATAATTCAACGATGCATTTTATGGCTAAGAAATTAGCCTAGATATGTAAATAAATTGCATTCAGGATTCATTTTCTCTCTCGAAAGACACTGTGTGCAAGAAAATGAAAAAGGGTGGCGTCGTGGTGACTAATGGTCCCTGAGAAAGGAAGCAGTGCAAGGACTCTCTCTCTCTCTCTCTCTCTCTCTCCCACCCTCCCTCCCTCCCTCTCCCCCTCTCCCCTCCCTCCTTCTGTCTCATGACCAAGAAGTGGAAGAAAGCAAAGTTTCGGCAGACCAGCCGTTGCAGCTGTTTGTTAATGAAATAAATGTTTCACATGCGTCATGTACGAATCAGTTATTCCCAAGAAATGGAAATTGAAGACTTATTTTAAACTCAAGAACAATGACATGCTAAAAGTTTTGATGATGTAATTCTCCAAAAGCAGTAACCAAGGCAATATCCCATTTTTCGTGTGTTTTTTTCCTTTTTCAATTTTTAATCGGAAACTATTGAATAGAGCGGAATATTTCTTTTCTACTTGCTACTTTCAGTGTAAATCAGTTTCCGACAAAAATGAAATTTTCTGATCATTTTTAACAAGACTAACCACGAAATCGTTGCTCTTTCCACGTTAATAAGTGATTCTCGCAAAAATTCTCATAGGCCGCTACGGGAATCAAACCCAGGGTCTTCTAGTTACTCCCCGGACATGCTGCACCACAGAGGCCTCGAATTCTCCAGACTCACACGGGATTAAATGCCAAACCACATGGCAGGTTGCTTCTTGGAGCCCCGCACAATGCTGGGGATTCACCAAAGATGGAAAGCAGCACATAACAAATAACTAGGAGGTGAATGGATAATTAATTCAACGGGAAACTATTTAATAGAGTGACCTGCCATGTAATTTGGCTGTTAATCACATGTGAGTCTGTAGAATTCGGGGGTACAGTGGTAGCATGCCCGGCGCGCAACTGGAAGACCCTGGGTTCGATTCCCGCTGGCGGCCGATGAGAACTTTTCTGTGACTCACTTATAAGCGTGGAAAGAGCGATGATTTCTGTTTGGTGTTCCTGATTCACGTCGAGTGTTTGAATTAATTTAATAAGACTTTTAACTAAAAAGAAACATGCGATACATCTTTGTGTTTTAGATGCTGTCAGTGCAGCTCAACTACGTCACACTGGTGGCCGAGTCGTCAGATGTGTGATTTTATGGCAAATTGTCCGTGTTGGACCCGGTGGGCTCCTAAATGAATGTGTACCGAATTTCAAGTCGAAATTCAAAAAATTGGCCGTTATAATCTATTATTGTCCAGTGGGGTCACAGAGAAAGCCAAAGCGGAGTAAACTCTGGACGAATTCAATCACGAACCGCCACTTCATAAAGACGCTGAAAATACAATTGAGCCGATTTACAACGATTTGTCAACAAGAGAGTCGCTAGAAAGGTGTTTGGATGGTGACACTCAAAACAACAACGAAAGTTTCAATTCTACTGTTTGGCGGTTCGCGCCCAAACATCTTCACTGTGGCTCAAAAACCATCGAGCTTATGAAGCAGCTGGCATTTTTAACGAAGGTTTTTCTGCCGTCCTGAAAAGAAAATAAGAACAGCAAAGAAATCGTTATTGGTGAGCAAACAAAGATATTTCTCAACGCGCGGGACCAACAGCGTCTGCAGAGATCGTCGAGGCGCAGCCTCGAGGCTACAAAAGAGTCTCGTACAAGGCGTAGAAGCGAGAAAATGTCTCTAAACGAGTTCTACAAAGTAGAGCAAGGAACACTCTAAGGCCCTGGTATAGCAGATTAGCAGAAAAATACTGCAAGTACTCGACATGCTTCCGTAAACTGTACTTGAAACTTTAAACGCGTTTTTCTCGAAACAGCTTTTTCGCGAATGGTTGACATGATATTTCAAAAACTATTGGACCGATCGACTTCAAATGTAAAACTGCGTGTTCAGCAAACATCCTTTTATCGTTTGATGAACCAGAAATGCGATACGTTATATATATATATGTATTTTTTTGTAATAGCAAAAGACATTGTCAATTTTTTGAGCTAAATTGATAATTTAAGTTTGACAAGTCACCATTTCCTGAAATACATATTTTTTTCTGGTTCATCAAACGATAACTATTTGTGCATAGAGTAAAACGCCGTCCGAGTTTTTTGTTTCAGATCTCCTGGAGTGGAGAAATCATGCCAACCAGCAACAGAGGACCTTCGCGCAGTGTCTCAGTCGAGGGGGATTTGCGGGCGTGATGCTTCATGAAACTTATCAAAAATTGTTTTGTAAATACCTGAAACGATAATAAATAGATGTACCTACTATGGAATCAGTTGATTGCATAGTTTCGTCAACAATCACTCCAAAAGAAAGTGGTAATTTTAGCGTAAAAAATGAGAAACCCTGCTTAATGAGATGATGTTAATGACAATTATGTTAATGAGTTATTGCTCCACAATAATGTTAATTGATAGCCCCAAATTAGGGACTAGCAGTTTCTTATAGTAATATTGAATCGAGCCTATTAGGGGATTGGATATAAGCTTAACAAGTAAGATCAGGAAAAGAATATATAGGTTTTGAACTGCCATTATACAAAAATGACAACAAAATAAATTAAAAAATTTACAATATTTCTTGGATTTTGTTTTAATGAGTAACATTTTGAGTCATACGAGGATTGAGCCTGTTAGGGCATTCCTAGGTTAAATGAGTAGTTGTGGAAAATAGATTGATTTCTCTAAAAGAATGAACTGTAAATATTTGTAAAGATTTTAAACTGACTTGACAAAACAACGAATATTAAAAATGATACAATATTGCCTGGTTTGGTTGATCTAGTAAGAAACATTTTAAGTCATGTCTAGGTTGAGCCTATTAAGGCATTCCTAAGCTAAACGAGTAAGTTGAGGAATATGCATAGAAGTGCCAAATGTCAATAATGGCATTATGCAAATATTTAACTGGCGCCGCCGTCGTATAAAGGCTTTGACGCACGCCACGATTTTTATCATTTGCGAAGTGTGATCTCGTGAGTCACAACCGCCAATGTGGCACGCCGACGTGAAGTATCGGAGTTTGAACGAGGCATGGTAGCGGGAGCCAGACGGATGACACACTCAATTTCCGAAGTTGTGCGAACATTCAACATTCCTCGATCCATGGTATCACGTGTGTACCGACAATACCTCATGGAAGGTATTACCACCCACCATGGACAGCGGAGTGGCTGACCACGGGTGCTGAATGACCGAGACCAGCGGCGTCTGACCAGGATTGTCCATGCTAACAGACAAGCGACACTGGCTCAAATAACATCCACATTCAATGCAGGAGATACCAAAGACATATCCATCAGGTCAGCGCAGCTAGCGTCCATGGGGTATGGGAGCAGAAGACGCACCAGAGTGGCTCTGTTAACACCAAGAATTCAAACACAGCGCTTCATCTGGGCTCGTGAACACAGTAATTGTACCCTGGAAGACTGACAACATGTTGCGTGGTACGATGAGTCACGCTACCAGTTGTTACAAGCTGGTGGTAGGGTTAGGGTGTGGCGCAGACTCCCATGAGGCCAGGGACCCAAGCTGTCAACAAGGCACTGTGCAAGCTGGTGGTGTTTCCATTCATGTGTGAGGTGTCTTTATGTGGCAAGGTTTGGGTCCTCTGGTCCTCGTAAAAACGTCATTACCCAGTAATCTCTTTGTTACTCAGCTGGGTGACTATTTGCAGCCCTTCACGGACTACTTCGTGTACCCCAACAAAAATGGGATTTTCTAGGCGGGCAATGCACCATGTCATCGGACCTAAGTTGTCCAAAATTGGTTCGTGGAGCATTATGGACAGTTGCAACGGATGGTGTGTAGCCAGTTGCAACAATTTGTGTGTGGCCAGTTGCAACGGATGGTGTGTTGTGAAAGGTCCTCATAAAAACGTCATTACCCAGTAATCTCTTTGTTACACAGCTGGGTGGCTATTTGCAGCCCTTCACGGACTACTTCGTGTACCCCAACAAAGATGGTATTTTCCAGGCGGGCAATGCACCATGTCATCGGACCTAAGTTGTCCAAAATTGGTTCGTGGAGCATTTTGGACAGTTGAAACGGATGGTGTGTGGCCAGTTGCAACGGATGGTGTGTTGTGGAAAGGTCCTCATAAAAACGTCATTACCCAGTAATCTCTTTGTTACTCAGCTGGTTGACTATTTGCAGCCCTTCACGGACTACTTCTTGCACCCCAACAAAGATGGGATTTTCCAGGCGGGCAATGCATCATGTCATCGGACCTAAGTCCAAAATTGGTTCGTGGAGCATTATGGCCAGTTGCAATGGATGGTGTGTGGCCAGTTGCAACGGATGGTGTGTTGTGAAAAGGTCCTCGTAAAAGCATCATTACCCAGTAATCTCTTTGTTACTCAGCTGGTGACTATTTGCAGCCCTTCGCGGACTACTTCGTGTACCCCAACAAAGATGGGATTTTCTAGGCGGGCAATGCACCATGTCATCGGACCTAAGTTGTCCAAAATTGGTTTGTGGAGCATTATGGACAGTTGCAACGGATGGTGTGTGGCCAGTTACAACGGATGTTGTGTGGCCAGTTGCAACGAATGGTGTGTTGTGGAAATGTCCTCGTAAAAACGTCATTACCCAGTAATCTCTTTGTTGCTCAGCTGGGTGACTATTTGCAGCCCTTCACGGACTACTTCGTGTACCCCAACAAAGATGGGATTTTCCAGGCGGGCAATGCACCATGTCATCTGACCTAAGTTGTCCAAAATTGGTTCGTGGAGCATTATGGCCAGTTGCAACGGATGGTGTGTGGCCAGTTGCAACGGATGGTGTGTTGTGGAAAGGTCAATTCTCATCCAAAATCATGCACCTACAAATAGCAAATAACTTTGAGCGGCTGTTCAGACGGCCTGGCTCAATATCTCTCAGGAAGTCTTCCGGCCACATGTGGAACTTATGCCACTTCAAGGTGTTGCATTTCGCCATGTTAAAGAAAGTCCTGCAGTATAATAAGTACGTAACCCGTTACTTTCGGCACTTCAGTGTAGATAGATTTCTTCTAAAAGAACGAACTGTTTAGGTTTTAAACTGACATTACAGGAACAAGACAACGGAAATTCAAAAAATCTACGCTTCTTGGTCTCGACCTAGTGAGTAATATTTTAAGTCATGTCTGAGTTGAGCCTATTAGGAAATTCCTAGGCTAAACGAGTACGATGGGGAAAATAGGTTTTCTCTTAAAGAAGGGGTTTTGAACTGACATTACGTGGAGATGAGAACAAAAATTCGAAGAAATCTACAATGTTATTTAATCTTCTTGATCCAATAAGTAGGATTGACAGTCCGGTAATATAATACTGTGAGAGCAGTAGTACATTTAAATTCACAGCGGGAACGGTTCACAAGAAATCATCGAAATAGTCTCTCGTGCAAAGTTTGAAAAAACTGAACAAGACTAAATTCCCGTTTTTGATAGGCCATGAAACTTCAACTTTGGAGCGTTAGTAGAGGATTATATACGCATGAACGAATAATTATGCGGATTTTTAATCCCGAGACTTCTGCGAGAATTTCATATTTTTATTTTACGAACCGAAGAGATCTTCAGTACAGATTAAAAAAAAAAGTTATTTCTTCATGCATGCAGCCACGTTGCATTTGGTAAAGGACGAACCCATATTCAACTTTCATGCATAAAAACGCGAGAAACAAATAATATTTCCATGAAAAGTCACTGCCTTATCGAATGGACTTCGATGAAACAGAGAATTTCGAACTACGGTGATTTCGTAAGTTACTTGTGTGAGTAGCAACCGGTTTTTTCCAGACATTCTGTACCCAGTTGTTTGCTGGTTTCTAACTTTTCTTACAGGAAAGCAGCTTCCTAATCTCTGGCAATTAATAAAATTGTGAAGGAGTAACCAGCGGAACACAATTTCTGAGGTTCTTAAAAGTACACTCATTGTCATAAAAATCCGCGCACCAAGAAAAAAACCGTGCGATTAACGCGAAACTCGGCGGATAGCTCTGGGTAGGTCAGACATGCAAATGATTAAAGTTTCGTGCGATTCCGCATCCCCCGCGTCTACGACCGGCGCTACAATCGCAGTCCTTGGGGCTCACAAGGCGCCGCGCAGGGGACTCCATATTCATGCCGAAGTGCACGGTAAGAGTCAGGTGAGATCCCTGAGCGGTAGATATACCGAGGAGCCGCCATAGATGTGCGTACGGGCAACTGGCGGAGTTTGAACGAGGCCGTATTGTCGGGATGAGAAAGGCAGGGTGGCCGGCGAGCCGAATCGGCCGCTATTTGGGCCGGTCGCAGAGTAAGGTGCTATTGTGTTCGGAGCAATGGACACGGGAAGACACCCAGACACGGCGGACTGGCTCTGGATGACACAGACGCACCACCAGCAAAGAGGACCGCGGGACCGTGAGAGTGATACGCACATATGCAACGACGTCCTTTTCCAATCTCCGGAGACATGTTGTGGTTGTTCAAGAGATTCCTGTGTCCGCCGGAACCATTTCCAGACGCCTGGAAGAGGAGAATCTGCACTCCCGACGGCCTTTACGTTTCCTGCCATTAATATGTGACTATCATCGGCGTCCATTGCAGTGGTGTCAGCGGAGAGCAACGTTGAATGTCACGGACTGGCGACGTATAGTGTTCAGCGACAAATCCCGCTTCTGTATTGGGAACGGACGACCACCGTGTCAGAGTGTGGAGGACTGCAGGTGAACTCTACAATCCCAACTTCACTGTACAGCTGCACGCATCTCGAACTGCAGGCGTGATTGTCTGGGGAGCCATCGCGTATAACAGCTGGACATCCTTCGCAGTGATTCGAGGAAGTTAACAGTCCAGCGCTACGTACAGGAGTTCCTGGGGCCCCATATGCTGCCTTTCCTGGTGGGGCGGCTAGGAACCATTTTCCAACAAGATAACGCTTGTCCGCACGAGGCTCGGGTTTACCAGGATTGTCTACGTCATGATTCGACGCTTCCGTGGCCTGCCAGATCGCCTGATCTCTCGCCCATCGAGCATGTGTGGGACCAGATGGGACGCCAGCTTTCTCCATGTCCCAGTGTTCGTGATTTAAAACGTCAGTTGCAAGAAGTCTGGGCCAATCTGTCCCAGGATAGCATACGGTGTCTCTTGGACTCCGTTCCAGACTGTATCACCGCAGGTGTCCGAGAACGAAGCGGTCCGACGCGGTTCGAACGTTGACCGGAATGTGTACTGTATGTCCGCGGGAAATCGTCTTGCTGCTGTGATAATGTAATCACTTTTGTCCTTGGTATGTCGCATTTCACTACTGTGTACATTGTTCCAAAGAAATAGAAACTGATTCAAAACTGTCAATCCCCTCTCCCAGAAAAAATTACTGATTAAACCAGTGACGCTTCTAATGATGAAGCAATGATTTATAATTTTATGGAATGTAGCACCACTGATTTTCTCTTACCATTTAATGAATGGCTAACGAGTTAACAGTGATTTACGATTTCGTTGAAAGTATTATTACTGATAATCCTTATGATTAATAGCTTACGAGTTAGTTGCTTCCTTGTTTCTTTGAATGTAACACTACTGAGTTTCTCTTATTATTAAAGACTCACGAGTTAATGATGATTTATTATTTCGTTGAATGTGACATTATTACTAATCCCGTATCATTAGTACACTAAAAAATAAGTGGTACCCCAGAATACTGATTAAAGAGTTACGCTTCAAATAATGAAACAGTGACTTATCATTTTATGGAATGAACACTACGGATTTTCCCTTATTCAATGGCTCATCAGTTAACAGTGATTTATGATTTCATTGGATGTGATATTACTGATAATACTTATAATCAATAGCTAATGAGTTAACTGTGGCTCATTGTTTCCTTGAATGTGACACTACTGAATTTCTCTTATCATTAATGGATCACGAGTTAACGCGGTTTATCATTTCGTTGAATGGGACATTACTGTTAATGCCTTTTCATTAGTACACTAAAAAATAAGTGGTGAACCAGAATACTGATTAATCCAGTGACACTTCAAATGATGAAAGTGATTTATGATCTCATGGAATGTAATACTACTGATTGTCCCCTTATCGTTTAATGAATAGCTCAGGAGTTAACAGTGATCTACGATTTCATTGAATGCGACATTACTGATAATATTGGGTCAGTGCGAATGAAATGCCCGGCGCGAACGAGCAGTGGAGACAGGCCCCCACCCCAACAAAATGCAACCACCCACAGGTGTTGCGGGTATTACGTCACGGAGTTGCTATAAATAGCTAGCACGTGTGTGAAGAATAAGGTTCAGGCGCGGTTTGTTTGGACGTAACGTGGCTTGCAAAGGAAGCATGCAGACGCCGGATTTGAGAGTCATCTTCCTGTATGAATTTAAACTGAGTCATTCCGCAGGAATTGCAGCTCGAAACGTTAAGAAAGCGTTTGGGCAGAATACAGCCAACGAACGAACCATTCGGCGATGGTTTGTGAAGTTTCGAAGCGGAGATACGGACCTGCAAAACGAAGCACGTGGTCAACGGCCTGTTGCTGTTTCTGACGATGTTCTGTTATGTGTGGTTGAAGCATACCCCGAAAAACATGTCGTAAGGTAGCGGCAGAGCTAAGTGATGATAGCTGTTTGGCGTCCAGCTGCGCTGGGTGAGGTCAAAAAGCTGGACATGTGACTGCCGCATGAGTTGACAACTGCTAACAAGACTAGACGTTTGGAAGTCTGCCCGTCGCTGCTTGCCAGGAATAAATAGGAACCTCTACTGCATCGAATCGTCACCTTCGACAAGAAGTGGTCCTTTTTGATAATCTGAAACGTTCTGCACAATTGCACATCCTGAAGTGCACAGACAGAAGTGAGACCTTTATGATAATTTAAAACGATCTGCCATGCACAGCCTGCTGGATGGCATCCTAAGCCACCCCTACACACCAAGAAGATGATGCTCCTTGTCCGGTGGTCCACAGCTGGGATAATCCATCGGAGTTTCTTGGCAAGAGGCCAAAACATCATTGCATAACGTTATTGGGCTGAATTACACCAGATGCACATTACATTGCTGCAGAAACAACCGGCTGTGGTCAACAGACACGGTGCTCTTCTGCTCCAGGACAACGGCCGCCCTCACGTCGCACAGCGGACGATGCTGACACTAAGTGCCTTGGGCTATGAAGCATTGCCTCATGTTCCTTATTCCCCGGACTTGTCTCCGACAGACTATCATTTGTTTCGTCGCCTGGATCACTTCCTGTCCGGGAAACAGTTCGGAACAAACAACGAGGTTCAACGTGCAGTTGATGACTTCTTCGGGTCCCAGCCACAAGACTTTTTCGTTCCGGGATCGTGGTCTTGCCGGACAGATGGAAACTATGTGTCGATACCGAGGGAGATTATTTTGCCTAGGTAAGTTCTCCTACTTTTCCGTTCCCGCCTTTTATGTGTGCTGGTCCCTTGTCGGACATTTCATTCGCACCAAACCAATACTTACGTTTAATAGCTTATGAGTTAACTGTGACTCATTGTTTCCTTGAATGTGACACTACTGGGTTTCTCTTATTATTAATGGATTAGGAGTTAACGTGGTTTATCACTTCGTTGAATGTGACATTACTGTTAATGACCTATTATTAGTACATTAAAAATAAGTGATAAACCAGAATGCTGATTAAACTAGTGACGCTTCAAATGATGAAACAGTGATTTATGATCTCATGTTATGTAACACTACAGATTTTCCCTTATCATTTAATGGATGGCTTACGATTTAACAGTGACCGCCCCGGTGGCGCAGTGGTCTAAGCGATGGCCTCTGATCATTCGTCCGTAAGGGGTCCAGGTTCTAATCCCGGTGAGGCACAGATGTTGTGTTCGTCTGACGGCACTGACTCTCTCCCTTCCCTGGAACCAGTGACCCTAATTTTTTTTTTTTTTTGATTGGAGGTTTAACGACCACCGTGAGCAACTCAATGGGCTATAAGCAGTCGCCCGTCCCTAATTTAGGGTCACTGGTTCCAGGGAAGGGAGAGAGCCAGTGCCGTAAGACAAACACAACATCCATGCCTCACCGGGATTCGAACCCGGACCCCGTTCGGACGAATGATCAGAGGCCATCGCTTAGACTACTGCGCCACCGGGCGGCAGACCCTAAATTAGGGACAGGTGACTGTTTATAGCCCATTGAGTTGCTCACGGAGGTCGTTAAACCTCCAATCAAAAAAACGAATTAACAGTGATTTCTGATTTCGTTGAATATGACGTTACTGCTAATCCCTTATCATTATCACACACACACACTTAAAATAAGTGGCAAACCAAAATACTAAATAAATCAGTGACGCTTCTAATGGCAAAACAATAATTTATGATTTTATAGAATGTAACATTGCTGATTTCCCATTATCACTTAATGAATGGCTCACGAGTTAACAGTAATTTATGATTTCGTTGAATGTTACATTACTGGTAATTCCTTAACATTTTCACACACACACACACACACACACACACACACACACACACACGCGCGCGCGCGCGCGTAAAATAAGTGGTAAACCATAATACTGAAGAAACTGATGACGCTTCTAATGACAAGACAGTGATTTAAGATTTTATGGAATGTAAAATACAGATTTCCCCTTATCATTTAATGAATGGTTCACGAGTTAACAGCGATATACAGTATGATTTCATTGAATGTGACATTACTGGTAATCCCTATGATCATTATCTCACGAGTTAACTGCGGCTCCTTGTTCCTTTGAATGTGAAACTACTGAGTTTCTCTTATCATTAAAGACTCACGAGTTAACGGCGATTTAGGATATCGATGAATGTGACATTATCGTTAATCCCTTATGAGTACACTAAAAAATAAGAGATAAACCAGAATACTGATTAAAGAGTTACGTTTCCAATAATGAAACAGTGATTTATCATTTTATAGAATGAAAACTACGGATTTTTCCTTATTTAATGGCTTTAATAAGGAAATTTTTCCTTATTTAATGGGAGTTAACAGTGATATATGAATTCATTGAATGTGATATTACTGATAATACTTGAAATTAATAGCTCATGAGTTAACTGACTCATTGTTTTCTTGAATGTGACACTACTGCGTTTCTCTTATCATTAATGGATCAAGAGTTAACGTGGTTTGTCATTTCATTAAATGTGATGCTACTGATAATACTTGCGATTGATAGCTCATGAGTTAACTGTTACTCATTGTTTCCTTGAATGTGACACAACTGAGTTTCTCTTATCATTAATGGATCACGAGTTAAGGGGGTTTATCATTTCGTTGAATGTGACATCACTGTTAATGCCTTATCCTTACTACACTAAAAATAAGTGGTAAATCAGAATACTGATTAAACAAGTAACGCTGCAAATGATGAAACAGTGATTTATGATCTCATGGAATGTAACACTACTGATTTCCCCCTTTTCGTTTAACGAATAGCTCACGAGTTAACAGTGATCTATGATTTCACTGAATGCGATATTACTGATATTGCCTATGATTAATAGCTCACGAGTTTACTGTAACTCATTGTTTCTTTGAATATGTTACTACTGAGTTTCTTCTATCATTAATGGCTCACGAGTTAACGGTGATTTATGACAATTATGCGTGGAAGCATAATGTGTTTTTCTTTGTGCGCGTGTTCTGTGTTGTGCCAAAGTGTGTGTGAAAACCAGAATTCCTGCCACCTGTGCTATAAGGATATAAATCATGGTAAATTTAAGACAGTTTTAAGAACTGCAAATACATTAATGTGCCAAAATGGAGACAGACTGTGTTGATTAAGAACCATTTTGTCCTATAATTAAAGTATTCTGGTTTTCGTTACTAGTAATATACACAGTCGAGACACATTATTGTGACCACCTCTTTCTTTTGAGGTCAACAACGCGTAACCAATGAAAGAAGGCATGTGTCCTGAGGCATGGAGGGTACATAAGGTGTGCTGTAGGCATTATGGAAACATGGGCCGCGGGTGGCCTAGTGGGCAACGTTCGTGCCTACCACGGAAAGGACCTCAGGTTCGATCCCAGGCAGGTACGAACGCTCGATCCACTAAATATCCGCCGTGCGTCAGATGGGCGCGTTAAGCCGTCGGATGGGCGCGTTAAGCCGCCGGACCCCGGGTACTGGCCCCCGGTAATAAATAAGGGCGTCTTCCTCCCCCTTTCTACTTCGCTTCCGTGTCACTTTCCTATAGGGCACTCTAGCCCAAATCCCCTAGCTTCCTGTTTCTAAGGGTTGCTTAAGACCTGGGGTCAGATACTCCCTTCCTAAAATCCTCTACCTATGATCACATGATCTGGAAACATCACTCGTTGCTGTCATGGATAAAATGAGCAATTTATCAGATTTGCAAAAAGTAATCAATATCGGCTTTTGGGCCACGAGTGGTAGCATTTCTGAAACACCACAGTTTCTGAACTGTTCGTGTGCTGCTATGGTTAAAGTGTATCGTGATTGGAGAAATGGCACCATTCCGAATAAGCGACGTGTAAACTGCAGAGCCCCCCGTGCCACTGATGTGAGAGCTGAACTTCGGCTTCCAAGGTGCATGAGGGCCGATCGACACGGTACAGTGGAGCAACTCACTGTCCGCATGAACCAGGGGCTACCGGAAGTGTGTCTAAAACGACAGTTCAGCGAACCCTGCTGCGTATGGATCTCCGATGCCGAAGGATGCTCACTGCACCTATGCTAACGAAGGTGCATCGGCAGAAAAGGTTTACATTTGCACAGCAGTATCGGAATTGGACCTTCGCTGATTAGCAAAGGATGGCTTTCTCCGATGAGCCACGCTTTCTTGTTCATCCAATGGATAGACGTTCGGGTATAAGGCGAGGAACATCGGAGAACAAACACTCTTCAGCCACTGCTGGAAGAACACAAGCTGGTGAGGGCAGCGTTATGGTGTGGGTAATGTTTTCGTGGCATTCCCTGCGTCCACTGATACCCGTGGAAGGCACTATGGACCGCATTCTTTATGAATCCATCCTTGGAGATCATGTACACCTATGCATGCTGATTGTCCTCCCTGGAGCGGATGGGATCTTCCGGCACGACAATGCGACGTGCCACACCGCTAAAAATGTCCGAGAGTGGTTGGAAGAGCACGATGAAGACTTCAAAGTACTTCCGTGGCCCCTTAATTCCCCAAACTTAAACCCAATTGAGCATCTGTAGGACCACCTCTATCGTGTTGTTGTCTCTGTGGATCCACCATTACGCTCATTCCAGTGGGTGTCAGAAGCACTGCAGTCACCATGGCTCCACATACCTGTGAATACCTTCCAGCACCTTATTGAGTAACTCCCAGCCAATCTAGCTGCTGTCCGCGCTGCACACGGCAGTTACTCTGGTTATTAGCTGGTGGTCACAATTATGTGACTCGACCGTGTATAACTCAGTGTTGTTTTTTGTCATCGTGTGAATATTCAGGAATAAATAACTACCGAAGTGTAATTCAGAAGCAATAGTATTATTGTTTCTGAAGTCTGTCGATTGTTAATACATATGTACCGTGATAAAGTACCGATCTTATTTTAGTTTCGAATGTACGATAGTTCTAATGTTGAATGTATAGTGCTCATTATTGTAACTCGAAGTACTTCAACATAACCAAAGTGAAAAAACGTATAATTGAGAAAAGTATAACAGAGGTTCCACTATGTATGTTTTTTATAGTCTGTATCTTTTATTTATTTTTTAAAGCTATGCATATTAAACAGTTAAAATCTGCGGAAATTATCTGCGCTACTTCTTAAGCATAATAACAGCGGATAATATCTTCTTTTTTACGTTTCAGAGACTTTTTTGCTACCGCTGTGAAAAAAGAAAAAGAAAATAAAAATATTTCTTCCAAAGAATTTGGCAAGCTACCCTTTCCTTTTTAAAAGGCATTCTGTGTTTTATTATTCTTACACTCCCACGGACTTTAAATTTAAGTTCCCCCACTTTTTATTTCTCTCACCGATTAAAGTAGAAGACGTCCTTGTTTTTCTTTTGGCTACCCAGTTTCGGCATGATTTTAGTCGATTGGAGAAGATACAAAGTGCTGCGCTGTTGTTGTTGTTTTTCTGCTTTTCGAAAGCAGGAAGCCGGTTATGGTCCTGTTAACTGTAAAGAATTTCTTCTTTTTCTTTCTTTATTTCAGTTTGATTGAAGTTTACAGTCACCTAACTTTTTACTTATTTATTTTTCAGTCCAAACTCATCAAACATTCTTCTCCAACATTTCGCAGACTTTATATAAAGTAAAATGAAATGTTTGTTTTTTAATTTGACACGTAACTTAGAAATCTTTGAAAATGTTCTATAAGGACTGAGAATTTATTCATTATTCCGCGCATTCTGGAGAAACAGAGATGCGTAGTGAATATTAAGAGATTTAGTTGCTGCAAAAATTTGAAATTATTAATGCCTCCGTAAGATTAGAAAAGAAAATTACACTGTATTATCAAAAGTATCAGGACACTAACAAGTATTTGAATTAGTACAAAGAATGGTTGCGCAGAAAAGCGAGCTGTGAGTGCGGAGGTACATACACTGTATTGATAAAGTCACGGGACTCCTAGAAGAAAAACACAACATAGCATTTATTGACATACATTAGTACGGTATCGGTCCACCTTTGGCCTTAATGCATGCACTGAAGCTTCGAGACATGCTTTCGACAAAGTTTTGGAACACAGCAATAGTTATGTGCTGGGATTTAGTGTATAATGCTGCCGCTAGCTGTTGCTTAGTAGTAGGCCATGTTTCCAAACTTCTTATGCGGCGCTCTAATTCATCCCATAGGTGCTCTATGGGATTAAGATCAGGGCTCTGTGCTGGCCAGTCCACGTACGATACGGACTTATCGTCAAACCACGCCGTAACAGTCTTTGCTTTATGGCTCGGTGCACTATCCTGCTGGTGCCAAAATGGCTCGGTTCTATAGTATTGCCACAGAGTTGGTAGAGCATAATTGTCCAGAATATCGAGGTAGATGTCCTGGTTAACACGTTCGTCCACGATAACCAATGGGCCGAGACCATACCACGAAAAACACCCCCACACGAGTACACTTCCAGCTCCAAACTTGACCGAAGGAACACTAAACTGTGGTAAATAGCGTTCGCTCGGCCGCCATACCCACACAAGGCCATCAGACTGATGGATCGTATATCTGGATTCATCAGTTCATCCGTTTCCATTGATCTACGGTCCACGATAAATGTTCTTTGCACCATGCTAAACGACGAGCAGCATTCCGAGTGGAGGTTAATGGCTTATGAGCAGCTGCACGACCACGGTAACCCATCGAATGAAGTTCTCTGCGAATGGTACGTGTACATACCGAAGTTCTTGCAGTTTTACTTACCTGTACAATGAGGTCTTGTGCAGAACTCCGTTAATTAGCTGTGCCGACTCTGCTGATACTTCGACGTCTTCTATCACTGATTTTCTTTGGTCTGCCGGTACGTTTTGCAGCTTCAGGCACACCATGTGTCTTCCACTTATTCAGTACATCCAAAAGGTTGACTTGGGTATGTTTAAACGCCTCTCGGTTTCTCTTACGAACAACCCACTACTCTAACACCCAACAATCTTTCCTTTCTCAAAGTCAGTTCTCTCCCGCCGCAACATGTTCTCTCAACCTCACACTGCGATATGATGGCGGTCAGCTGCAGACGTGTTTATACCGTTTGCAGCTGTACCGCGCATCTTAACAACGCAGAGGATCCGTTCATTTACTTTTGAAGGGGTGTCCGGTGACTTTTGTCAATGTAGTGTATATTCTGTTACCGTAAGAAACTGGGTATTGAACTTATTGTACAGGTGATTGTACGATGTCTATGTATCAGTCTGTGGAGTGCTTAAAACAAAAGCTATATAGCTATCAAGAGTAAATTTTATATTTAGAACTTTCGTGAAATAATACTATAAAACAGTACGTTTAACCATTTCATAAAGATAACTGAAAGTTAGTGTCAGTAAAAAAAAGAGATCACGGTGAAAAAAATATACTTAATTTGTGATAAGTTTTCCAACAGAAAAAATAAAATTGCAAACGTATTAAAAAAACTGATGGTCTCCAACAGAAAGAAAAATGACTAAATCACTCGCATTAATGAAAAAAAACAAGTTAGTAAAATCATGCAATGCATTGATTATGATACGCTTTCCAACATACCAGAAATCATTGCTCAAGTTATTACTCAAGTTATGAGGATAATGGCTGTAGAATAAATCTCGCCCCATGACCTGACCTTTGACCCCATTTCGATGATATTCAACAGAACCGGTAAAGTATACTTCTGGAACACAATGATAAAGTTTTGTCTCAGTCGAAGCATTTGTGCGGAAGTTATAATGCATAAGTGCGATGGAATGGATCACGATCCTATGTCCTGACCTTTGACCCCATTTCGCCCATTTTCCCCAGGTCGTCCCCTACCACATACTAAACTTTCATTGAAATCGAACTATATTTACGCCAGTTATGATGCAGAAGGGCAATGGAATGCATCCCGCTCTTATGTCGTGGTCTTTGACCCCATTTCGCCCATTTTCAATAGGGCTCGTCCCCAGCTGATCCCTTATCATATACTAAAATTTCACCGAAATTGAACCATTTTTACGCGAGTTATCGTGCGGACGGACGGACAGAGGGACAAAGCTGGAGCATATACGCTTTTTCAACCTACGGTTGGATAGCATAAAAAGAAACTCATCATCGCGAGATTAGTTTTACCTTAAACGTGAGTGCAGTTCTTAAGACT
Organism: Macrothele yani; assembly: GCA_039090855.1. Classification (NCBI taxonomy): domain Eukaryota; kingdom Metazoa; phylum Arthropoda; class Arachnida; order Araneae; family Macrothelidae; genus Macrothele; species Macrothele yani. Next base: position 28,505,037 of record CM077005.1, read on the forward strand.
TTCTGGCTCAGTGTTTAAGACGCGCGGCTAACGTACACCAAACCCAGTCGTCCTCGGATCCCGCCACCGACACAAAATGATACCATGGCGTAAAAGTTGATAAAATAGCGTCACTGATTTTGCGAAATTTCTGTCTAATACGGAAAAACTTGAATAGGACTTTTCTGAAATAAATGGAATTGCTGACTACTGAAGTTTTAGAAAAAAAGGGGCGCTTTTGAAGACGAAAATTACTTTTAAAAGACGGACAGTTACAGGCAACTTTGCTGCACATAATTTTCAGAAATTTTCCTCACCACTTATGTTTTAACTCTCACCACTTATGTCTTACAGTGTAAACTATTTTTGCAGACCTGAGATTTGAGAACTCCTAAAAGACAATGCGTTCAGAACAAAAATGGAAACGGCTGAAAGAGAGGCTTGTAATGCTTTTAAGAAGTTGTGAAGAAGCTCTTGGGAAACTACGAAGATCCGAACAACAAGCAAATAATAGAAAACATGCTAGAAAAATTCAAAGCATTAGATTGTTCGACGATCTTAGCGCTTTAATGACCATAGCGCCCAAAACGCCCGTGCATACAAACGGATAGCTACCCGAAACGCCTGTCTGGAGTGAGTTAGATTTCCTACCCTTGCCTGTTCTTTAAATTTCCTCGACCTATGAAGGATCAGCAGGAGTCACCGTCAGTAACTATTGTTGTTATTAAACAAAGAAGTGAATCAACAGACAGTTTCGGGCGTTATGGTATTTGAAGTGATGAAAGATTTTTGGGTCATGGTCGTTAAAGAGTTAAAGGTGCACTTTCTTTTACGATGACTTGGACGACTTTCCTGAAAACCTTGGAGCCTTTAATAGGAGCTAGGAGAAAGATTCCACTAAGATAAATAAGATGGAATGGCGATACCAGGGAAGGCGGAATATCAACATCATGGCAGACTACGTTTGGATTCGTCGCGTGCCCAATTAGGTTGGGCATGCGCTGTTTTGGAAAAAGAAAAACACACACACTGTGACGCACACGACATAAAGGCAGATAGGAATCAGAATAAAACGTCTGCGTAGCTCAGTTGGTAGAGCGACTTGTTCCGGAATAAGCGGCCTCGGGTTCGAATCCCGGCGTAGACCAAAAATGACGGAGAAATTTACTTCGTTATAATGGCGCCCGAACTATCCGGATGACCCGGCCGTTCAAAATCTCGCATTGGTGTGATGTTCTTTCCACACCGCGAGATAGGAAAAAATCAGAGAATTCCTTCTCCAGCGCTTCGAAAAATAAAAATGTGTGATGTTGCATTCCACACAGCAGATTGACTGGGAGTTCTCAAGTGCACGTTCTACAGTGGATGGCTGCCTGCAACGATTCATGGTCACGGCTGACCCGTGGGCCATGCCCCCGGCCCTCTTTCGGGGGGGAGATGTGACGTACCTGCCAGCAGGACGCACACGACATAAAGGCAGATAGGAATCAGAATAAAACGTCTGCGTAGCTCAGTTGGTAGAGCGACTTGTTCCGGAATAAGCGGCCTCGGGTTCGAATCCCGGCGTAGACCAAAAATGACGGAGAAATTTACTTCGTTATAACACAAACACGCACACAAATTTTGTTATGTATCCCGAGCTGCAAAATTCACGCACTGATTTTGAACATACAGAAGCATTTCCTTTATTTAGCGGTAGTCTAATTACTTCTGTTAAAGATCTTTACATACACTCCATTCTTAGAAACATCTGAATTTCTTCACTTCAGTGATTAACGAATTTTTGGTACTTTTTTTATGAGTTTTAAACACAGTATAACGAAGTAAATTTCTCCGTCATTTTTATCCGCGCCGGGGTTCGATCCCGGATCCCCTCATTCCGGAATAAGTTGCTCTACCAATTGAGCTACGCGGACGTTTTATTCTGATTCCTATCTGCCTTTATGTCGTGTGCGTCCTTCTGGCAGGTACGTCACATCTCCTGGTACGTTACAACAGGACGAGGCTTACCTTCGTTAACACGCTTTACACAACCTGCAAAAGCTCTGGCAGAAAAGGAAAAATGGGACACTTAATATATCATCAACACTGTTTCCCCATTCTAAATGGATATCAAAATTCAAATTGCATAATTTTTTTTATTTACCATTTTTAGCTGTTACATGAGATATTACTACAATTAATACATTCGTGCTCATAAACACATAGTTTCACACAGCGACGAAAAGACAACAAAGCAGTGACTCGAAGCAGAAGGTTCAATTGTGTTTATGACTCCACGCTACTCCAAATACAAACAAGTGGTGCTTTTTTAAGCGCACACACACTAAAAAGTTTAGCATCTGCGTTGAAACCACAAGAAAATAAGAACATGACCTGTAGCGCCATCGGAAGAGCTTTGTTGCTTTAACGATATGGAGTGTGTGTTGATAAAATAGCATCCTGCAGCTGCAAATATCTCTTGCTACGTTTTGTTTATTGAACGAAGCAACGAACCTTCTCCTCTTCACAAAAATATTGCACAAGGGAATTAATTTTAGTTACACAAGCAAAGCCTTACGACAAACTTTGGCGAGTCTTATTAGAAATACATAGAAAAAACACTAAAAAAATGTAACAGCAACTCGTATCACAACGGTTAATTGCAGTGCTCCGTGGGACTGGAAGCGGTGCTCATTTTGGCTAGCACACCCTGAGAGTTCCTCTGTTACGTTTGAAAACAAAGGGAAATAAGAACATTACCTGCAGCGCCATCTGGGGAGCACTTGTACAACAGTTGTTTGAACATCGTCGGATGCGCGGACGTAAAACCGCACACCTGGGGATCTTAGCGCAAATGCGATATGCTTACTGAATGGACTTTTTCTTCTTAAAGAAAGCATTATATGGGGAAATTAATTTTAACCACCACTCGAAACCTGAGGACGAACTCTGACGAGCTTTATTAGAAATAAATGCGGAAAAGTAATATCGATAATATAAGTTAAACTGCGTCGCTCTGTGCTTGTGCGCAGCATACCTAGCACACCCCGAACATTCCCCCCTGATTTTTAACTTTTTGTAATAAAATAAACTTTTCATCAGATTATACGTAAATAGGCCACTTTTTACGCTTTCCAACTGTAGGTTGAAGAAGCGTATATGCCCCAGCTTTGTCCATCTGTCTGTCTGCCTGTCCTCACGATAACTGGCGTAAAAATGGTTCGATTTCGATGAAATTCTAGTTTGTGTTAAGGAACAAACTGGGGACGAACCCTATTCAAAATGGACGAAATGGGGTCAAAGTTCAGGGAATAGTGGTGGGACCCATTCCACCGCCCTTATGCGTCATAACTTACGTAAAAATGCTTCGATTGCGACAAAACTTTAGTTTGTTGCTCCGGAGTTATACTGAATCAATTCTGTTTAATATCATTGAAATGGGGTCAAAGGTCAGGGCACAGGAGCGAGATTTATTCCACGGCCATTATCCTCATAATTTTACTAAAAATACTTCTATTGCGACAAAACTTTATTATGTTGTTCCAAATTAATGCTGAACCAATTCTGTTTAATATCATTGAAATGTGGTCAAAGGTCAGGGCACAGGAGCGAGATTTATTCCACGGCCATTATCCTCATAATTTGACTAAAAATGCTTCTATTGCGACACAACTTTATTATGTTGTTCCAAATTAATACTGAACCAATTCTGTTTAATATCATCTAAATGGGATCAAAGGTCAGGGCACAAGAGCAAGATTTATTCCTCAGCCATTATCCTCATAACTTGACTGAAAATGCTTCTATTGCGACAAAACTTTATCATGATGCTCGGGAGGTACACTGAACTGGTTCTGTTGAACAACATCGAAATGGGGTCAAAGCTCAGGACACAGGAGCGAGATTTATTCCACAGCCATTATCCTTATAACTTAAGTAATGATTTCTGGTATGTTGGAAACCGTATCATAAGCAATGCATTGCATGATTTTAGTATATTGTTCCATATCTTCACGTCTTAGAGAAAAATAGGAGTCCTTATGACTAAGGTAGTAATCTTATCGAAGGGAAACAAAAAAGGCAAAATTCACGGGGCGATCGCGGACTAAATCCCGAAATTTCGGGAAAAGTTCGCGACTGTTCGTGAAATTTCGGAGTAAATCCCGAAATTTCGCGAAATACCGTATTTCCTCAAAAATCCGGCTTTCGAGCTCTCTCCCAATGCTTTGGATATATCAGATGCGCTGTCTGTCACAAAAGCGGTTGTATTCGCAAAAGGTGTTTCAGACTTATTAACGCACTGAATTGCCTCGTTGACTGCTTTAAAATTCACAGATTCCAAAGTGATGCACTCAAGGAAGACTCGATTCAAAGAGGTTTCAGCATTACAGCTTTCAACATTCGTTTCAGCTGATGGAGCAGAAAGATATTCAAAGCGTATCTATTTTCTGAAACAGTTGTTTCGCCTGCTGCGAAACTTACAACGGATACTGATTTTTAAAAAATATTTCACTTCTTGCTTGTAAATATCATATGTTTCGAACAAATAACATTTCCGTATCCAATTTGCATTTGGAATAACACCAATATCTTTCAACGAATTTTCCGAATAATTTCTTAATATAGGGGTATCCAGTTTGGGAAGTGGGATGTTAACTGCACTAAAAGCGCAAGTTAATTTCGAAAGATCAGTTGAGTGATGCTGTTCTTGTTCAGTTCTTTTCTCAATTAATTCGTCAACGTATTTCTAAATTATTTTCGGTTGACAGTTCGGATACAATTTTTTTTATGCAGCTTTCTTGCTCAATGCTTTTTCAAAACTATCCTTTCTTGGAAAATCAACTGTTATGTTGCAACACGAACAGAACAATACATTTTTGTTTACATGAAACGTTCCTTTGCTATCTTTCAGATGCATTCATTTACACGTGGCTCACTCTCAAAATTGACAAGCAAATATCTAGAAACTTTATACACTACACGGTCGAGTCACATTATTGTGACCACCAGCTAATAATATCCAGAATAACCGCTGTATGCAGCGCTGACAGCAACTAGACGTGTTGGGAATAACTCAATAAAGTGCTGGAAGGCGTTCACAGGTATGTGGAGCCATGTTGACTGCAATGAGTGGTAGAGGATCCATAGGGCAAACAACACGATCGCGATAGTCCCACAGATGCTCAATTGGGTTCAAGTCTCGGGAAATTAGGGGACCACGAAAATACTTTGAAGTCTTCATCGTGCTATTTCCAACCACTCTCGGATATTTCTAGCTGTGTGACACGTCGCATTGTCGTGCTGGAAGAGCCCATCCTCCCCAGGGAAGACAATCAGCATGTATGGGTGTATGTGGTCTGCAAGGATGGATTCATAACGAATTCGGTCCATAGTGCCTTCCACGGGTATGAGTGGACCCAGGGAATGCCACGAAAACATTCCCCAGACCCTAACGCTGCCCTCAATAAGTTGTGTTCTGCCAGCAATGGTTGAAGAGTGTTTGCTCTTCGATATTTCTCGCCTTATACGCCAACGTCCATACGTTCGGTAAAACAGAAAACGTGACCCATTGGAGAAGGCAATCCTTTGCCAATCAGCGGAGGTCCAATTCCGAGACTGCCGTGCAAATGTAAGCCTTTTCTGACGATGCACCTTCGTTAGCATAGGTGCAGTGATCATCCGTCTGCATCGGAGCCCCATACGCATCACGGTTCGCTGTATGTACTGTCGTTTTAGACACACTTCCGGTAGCCGCCTGGTTCATTCGGACAGTGAGTTGCTCCACTGTAGCATGTCGATTAACCCTCACGCACCTTCGAAGCCGACGTTCACCTCTCACATCAATGGCACGTGGTGCTCCGCAGTTTCCACATCGCTTATTCGGAATGGTGCCATTTCTCCAACCACGATACACTTTAACCACAGCAGCACTCGAACAGTTCGCAAACTGCGCTGTTTCAGAAATACTGCCACCTTTGTCCCGAAAGCCGAAAATAACCCCTTTTTCCAAATCTGATAAATCGCTCCTTTTATCCATGACAGCAACGAATGATATGCTTTCAGAATGCGTACAGTACACTTTATATAGTCCCCAAGCCAGCTCACGACACGTACGTGCTTCTTTCATTGGCTAACCGGTGTTGAAAACTAGGAGGTGGTCACAATAATGTGACTAGATTCTGTAAATACTCACACGAGAGCGCAAATTTTTTCTAAGCTAAGCGCCTGCGAAACTCAAACACTCTTTTCTGTGAGCTGCTTTTCCCGGCTAAAACTATTTATACAATTAACGTCATCCGGTTTGCGGTTCACTAGGGCCATCCGGGTTACGAAAGTTAAATATTTATACGACCCCCCACTGAAATCAAAGCCAATTAGTAAAAAACGTGATGTGCTGGCCGAATATCGGAGAAAAAAATTAACCCTGACGCTTTAGAGAAATGTTTCGCTGAGATATCGATAGGTTTAACTTCTGGACGTATGCCAGCTTGCCTGTAGTGAACATGTGCACCGTTAGCGTCGGCAAATAGTTCATATGGGTGACATCTGCAAAGCCATTTGAAAAAGAACAACCGACATATTGTCTTTTCAGAGATTAGAGCCGTTCGATGTGGTTCTGAGACAGGCAGTGGACATGTTACGCATTACATTTACTTTATCACAAACAGGACACAACATTTGTACAATGAGAACACACTGTACAATGAAAAATACCGAATCACGCTAATGTGCATATCTCAGCGAAATATTCCTCTGAAGCGCCCGGGAAGCTTTATTTCCCCCTAATTCTCCGCTGCGCGTTTTTTCCTAATTTATTTTAGTTTCCGTGGGGGGAGGGGGCATATAAATATTTAATTTTTATATTTTTCGAAAATTATCCATTTCGGAGGGTGCAACTACCATAGCTGAATTGTTGTCTGTTTGCTGCGTATTTTGCATTTTTTATTTTACTGTGACGACCAACTGTTACTTCCTATTCCTTTCGGACACGCCTCGTGAAACACACTGTATTCTTCGGAATTGGGGATCATACAACTGTTCACTATATATAGGTCCGTTATGAAGGTTTTACTGTTTATACGCATACTGCCATTTAAAGGATTTCACGTTGGCAATGATGTCATCAACTCTTGGCATTCTTCTTCCTATCTATGTAGGACCAAAATGCAGAAGGCTCTAAATAAAATCTTAAATTTTATTAGCGAATTATGACATTGAACTAGCAACTAATTGTGAAAGAACATCTAGAAGATAGAGAAAAAAACTTTCCTTTTCTTCAATATTATAATATTTTGAAGAGCACAGAAATTCACGCCCTGCGTTTCCTTAATTGATTCTGCAAACGGCGTAACAAATGATATTTTTTGTAAAAGATGGATCAGTTTTTTTACCATATGTGGAAGAAAATCTGCTCTCTGATCCGAATCTAAAAACTTCAACGCAGAGAACGTTTTTTTTTTTCTGCTTTCTATTATCTGCATTTTTCTTTCTCCTATCCCCAAAAGACCTTTTTTTTCCTTTTGGGTCGTACATTTCAATTAACTTTTCTAATGAATGAAGATATTTCCACAAGAAATTCCTACGAATAATTTCTCCAAGAAATTATGAAAAAAAAAAGTCTTCTGGAAAATCTCATCTTCAGTGCGAATGCGCCAGAAAGCGTTTTAGTCGCATTATTCTAAAACTATGCTTCCAATTCTAATATCATAAATATTATTAGCACACAAAACAGCCTGTGCTTCATAACTTCACATTTTTAAAAAAATTCTTAATTAGTATTGTGTATAAATCCTTTTAAGGTGGTTCCACCTTCTGCCTTATATTTCCAATGGTAAAACTTCTTTACATATTTTCTTCGAAATTAATGTATTCCCATGGATGAACATTTGCACATCGATAAAACTAACTTTACGTTATAGCATGGGATGCTTAATGCTTGCTAAAACATTACCATAATTATAATTAAAATCAATCACTTTTCTTTAAGTAATGTTCAGACCTGTTAATAGATGGCGCGATCTGTACATTGATGACGTCACTAGACAAACAAATGTTACATTACTTAATTATGGTTATGTTTTAGCAAGTATTAAGTATCCCATGCTATAACTTAAAGTTAGTTTTATCGATGAGCAAATTTTCATCTTTGGGAATACATTAATTGCGAAGAAAATATGTAAAGAAATTTTACCATTGGAAACATAAGGCAGAGATTTTAGGTAGAACACCCTTAAATTTATAAAATATCTTGGTTTCCCAAATATTTTGAGCATAGTTTACCTCAGTTCCGAAACTAATTTTTCTCTCTTATTTCCATTATAGAACCATATTCAGGCTTTGTTTCAAACTGCATGAAATCGAATTATTTAATCTTAGGAAATGAAAATTGAAAGTTGTAATTAAGTGCTATTTTGCGAAGAACTAATTTGTTTGTGTCTGTCATGACGCAAAATGATGGTGACGATCAAAATAAGACTAACGCTTAGGCAAATCTCTTATTAATCAATAGGTTCATCCCTATTTCTTAGCAAGGCAGGGCTAACGAACAGCCAAAAACTTACGACATAAAATAATTTGTACAAAAAAGGGGTTAGCACACCTTAACAAACATATTTGTTATTGATTCATAATTTTGGGGGTTGTTTAATTAATTAGCAGCAAGGTGGAACCTCCAAATCGAATATGTAAATAAATGTAAAGCAGATCAAATTAATAGGAGTGAATTAATTATGTAAATTGGATGTGTGTAAATTGTCCTAAATTGATTAAGAGGATTAATTGTTAGAACATTTCGGAAAACATAATAAAGCAGTAGCGGATAGCCCAGGAAACATAAAGGAGGAAAACAATTATCAGGGTAGTGGGTGATAGTAAATGCAGCCAGCAACTCAAGGCAATAAATTAAACTCTTGAGAAGAGAGGAGAGAGAGCGCGTCTCACCAACTAGGAAGAAAAAGGGGGACAGTTTAAAGCATATCCCCGAAATTTAAGCGTGCGGGCTGCGGTTATCAACCCTAAAGAGAAATAAGCTATTCTCTCTCGAAGAAGTAAATATTGGCCGCCCCGGTGGCGCAGTGGTCTAAGCGATAGCTTCTGATCATTCGTCTGAGATGGGTCCGGGTTCGAATCCCGGTGAGGTATGGATGTTGTGTTTGTCTTACGGTGCTGGCTCTCTCCCCTTCCCTGGAGCCAGTGACCCTAAATTAGGGACGGGCGACTGCTTATAGCCCATTGAGTTGCTCACGGTGGTCGTTAAACCTCCAATAAAAAAATAAAAAAAAAGTAAATATTGGCGGAAAACAGGCCCCCTGCACGAAACTAAGCACTTATCAATGACAGAACAAGGGGACCTGGTAGTTAGTTTATGTGACTTCAACTAAAAGGGATCAGAAATAAAACGTCTTAAACACGTCGTGCACGGTCTTTGCATATTGCATCTGTCCTAAAATCCCTTTGACATAAATAAGGCACGTGTAATTGGCAGGGGCGAGCACAAGTAGGGCGCGTTGAAAACAGGCAGTTCTGGAAAACCTCTGAAAGTTCGATGGAGAAGACTCAGTTACAGGTCTTGGCGTGACTCTGTGTAGTTTTGAAGGGAGTCGGTATAGTCTGGCTGCTGTCTGTTCTGAGAGGTCGAGGAATATATGGCTTCAGTGTGAACAAATGAGAGAACCACTTTCTTTGACCAAGTGCTGTTGGTCTACGTCTATGTAGTATACACGCAGAGTCCCGATCTAGAAACCAAGCGAAGAAGTCCAACAGCTTGGAGATGCGTGGCTGAGATCTTGTTGGTGGCCAGTAATTTACCACCGGGCCAGATGAAAAGATTCACTTGTGGCAAGTTAAAAGATTCCAAGCTGGGATTTACTTGGGATGTGCGTAAATAATCCTAAAATGAGGACAGTTCTATGGAAAGTCCTGGATGGAAATACGTAGTTTTGCGAGCTGGGAGGTGGGCGCTATACGGAAGTCAGCCTCGTTACAGGCTGTTGTGCGTAAGAAGGTTAACGGACCGCCGGACGGAGAAGCTGTTCCACACTGTCGTTTCCTCTGCAGATGAGTAGAGAGGAATGGGGGGGGGGGGTCTTGTGTGTGTTCACCCGCCTTCAGGAGAGCGGAGAAAATCATCGGCGAGAAGTTGTCAATAGCCAGCAAGCAAAACGAGTGAGTTCTGTGTGTCTTGTGGTTCGAATTTTGGCTTAAATCAACGGTGCGCTCTGAATTAGTGCCCGCGCATTTTACCCTTGGACTGGAACTTAAACTTGGAGTCGTTCAGCTCTGCACAAACTGTAAGTATAGAAACTTTTATTAATTTGCCTGTCAACGGTTAAAGAAAAATAACTCAGAACGCAGGACTCAAACCTAGGAGAACTTACTGGCTAAACTGAATTAATAAGAAATTGTATTAAGTTGACAATCAGTAGTTATATAGGTTGCAGGTTAAACGATGATACAGCCCGACAGTTTGCAGCTGAAATCAAAGCTACTAGGTGTATGTATGTTTATGTAGTGTATTCTACGTCTTCTTTAGCTTACTTTACCTTTCATCGTATTTTAATTGATTAAATATGCGTGTCGTCTTGTGTCAATCTCTAAATTTGAATGGGTTATTCTGAGTGTCAGTGAAATTTGTTTTTGATTGATTAATAAGCTTCGGTTAAAAATTCTCTCGCCCCAATAAGACTTCTGCAATAAAGAATACCGTAATAATTTATTCACATTTTTTAAATTTTAATGTCTACCAACTGGGCGTTGCCATTGTTCAGCCAGCTGCCATCCTAAATTCTTTAAGTGTTAATTTATTTTGATTCGGCCACCCCCGGTGCGAAACAATATATATTCGTATGGCAAAGAAAAGGAATATACTGATTCGACTATCTTGACTTCACAGTACACGTTTCTTCGCGTGGTTATGTGTTTCAAAAATGCACAACGGATATTCTTAACGAAGTATAGCATCCGAGGCAACCTTTTATTTCTAATCACACCTCGGTAACGAACCCTGCTATATTTTTGTATGCATATAGTAATTTTTGAATTGAAAACAAATAAACTGAGACGACTGTTTATTTTACACACTAATCTAATATGAGCCACCTTTCGCCCTCACAACAGGAGCAATAGATCGTGGCATGGACTCTACTAAGTGTTGGAAGCATTCGAGTGGCATCTGGTCAATGACATCTAGGACAGCCGTCCGTAAAACGCTGTGCGTCGCTGATTGTTGCCTTTGGGCTCAAATGAGACGATACTCTTCTTTTCACAAACGCTCAATTGGGTTCAAATCCAGAGATTGAAAGGGCCACTCAAGGGTTTCGAACTCACTAGAATTTTCTATTTCGATCTTCATTCTGTCAAGGAAAAAAGAAGCGTTTGATACGCATGTGTGAAATTATATCCTCTTCCCATAAGCAGTGTATTCAAATTAGAAACTAGCGACTCTTTATAGCCTTTGGTACTCGTGAAGGTAATAATATCCCTTTCTCTTAACCAGTGCCTCGAAATTAGAAACTGACGACTCTTTAAAATGTTTGGTACTCATGGAGGTAGTAATATCCTCTTCTCTTAACCGGTGCCACCAAATTTGACTCTAGCGACTCTTTACTATATTGTTTGATACTCATGGAGAACATTATATCCCTTTCCTTTAATCAGTGCCTCCAAATTAGTAACTCACGACCCTTTATAGTGTTAGACACTCGTGGAGGTCGTTATATCCTCTTTCTCTAACCAGTGCCTCCAAATTAGAAACTAGCGACTCATTATATCGTTCGATACTCGTGGAAGTCGTTATATACCCTTTCTTTAACCAGTGCCTCCAAATTAGAAACTGACGACTCTTTATAGAGCTTGATACTCGTGGAGGTCGCTATATCCCCTTCCTTCAACCAGTTCCTCCAAATTTAAAACTGGATTCTCTTTATGGCGCTTGATACTCGTGGAAGTCATTATATATCCTTCCTTTAAGAAGTGCCTCCAAATTTGGAACTGACGACTCTTTAGAAACATCAAATAGAAGGAATCGCTCTTTCCACGTTTATAAGTGAGTCACGGAAAAATTTTCATCGGCCGCCACCGGGAATTGAACCCAGGTCTTCCAGTTACGCGCCGTACATGCTTCCACTGCACCACAGCGGCCTCGAAACTCTCCAAACTCACATACGACAAACTGCCAAACCACCTGACAGGTTGCTTCTTTGGAGCCCCGCACAATGCTGGGGATTCACCAAAGATGAGCAGCAACACTGAACAAATAACTAGAAAGCGAATGAATAATAAATACACAGTTGACGTGGATTAGGAACATCAAATAGAAGAAATCGCTCTTTCCACGTTTATAAGTGTGTCACGGAATTTTCTTTACAGAGCTTGATACTCGAGGAAGTCGCTATATCCCCTTCCGTCAACCAGTGCTTCCAAATTTAAAACTGGATTCTCTTCATAGCGCTTGATACTCGTGGAAGTCATTATATACCCTTCGTCTAACCAGTGCCTCCAAATCAGAAACTGAATACCCTTTATAGCGTTTGATGCTCGTAGAAGTCGTTATATCCGCAACCTTTAACCAGTGCCTCCTAATTAGAAACTGAATTCTCTTTATAGCTTTAGACGTTCATCAGGGTATTATACCTTGGCAAAGAAAAATGAAACATAGATTGTATTAGGGCAGTTCTGATTCTATGGTAACAAGTGCAATAACTCATGTCACAATGCAATAACTGCATCCTACGCTCCAGTGGATATCAATGGGTAACAATCATTTCATTATAGATATTTTGCTATAAAATTTGTTATACTATTTTCCTATACGCAAATGGGGAACCACTTCGATGATAGATAAAAGCTGCACCTGTTTTGGGCGCCGTAAATGCGATTCATTACATAGTGAAGAGATACTGCGCATGGAGTTTTGCGTTATCGTGTTTCTCCGCATACGAACAAATGATTGGATATAATATGTAATACATAAAGCAAGTTTCATAGTGTATTCTTTTCAATTTTCATCAGCCGCCCCGGGTGTCGCAGTGGTCTAAGGCGCTGGCCTCTGATCATTCGTCAGTAAGCGGTCCGGGTTCGAATCCCGGTCAGGCATGGATGTTGTGTTTGTCTTACGGCACTGCCTCCCTCTCTTCCCTGGAGCCAGTGACCCTAAATTAGGGACGGGCGACTGCTTTATAGCCCATTGAGTTGCTCACGGTGATCGTTAAACCTCCAATCAAAAAAATTTTTCATCAGTGATACTTCTTGTTTGGTCATCGGTCATTGAAGAAAAATGTCTAATAAACATAAAAAGGAAATTAACTATAAGGCAGTTCACTGATCTTTCTTAATCTATTATTTTATTTCGCTCCAGAAACAAACTTAGGAAGGCCATCCTTTTAGTCACAAACAAAAAACGCTTTGTCTGCTATCAACCACTGATATTAACGAATCGTAAACACATCTCTTTTATCTGTTGTATCAACTACTGTTGTAATCTCTTCAAAAAGAGCAGTTTTTAGGCTTTCCACCACTTTCCTATGCCTTTTTTTTTAATCTTCCTTTGTAATATTCTCTTGTTCTGAAAGGGAACAAAGAAGATCCACAATAGATAGAATACAGTCATTACCTTTGAGCGACGGATCAGAGATATCGGTAAAATATCTTCATGTAAACACGTGTGAATGTTCAAATTGTGTTTTATGATCAATAAAATACATTATTTCGCTGCGTATTTCAACATTCATTTGACACTGGGTTCCTTTTTTTTTTTTTTTTTTTTTTATGTGGCTGCCCCTTTTTTCACGCTCGCATTATACTAAACACTGTATCAGTGCTTTCGCTTTGCTCCGAACGGTGAAATTGATTGCCACTGGCTTTCAGAACTCTAATCGGCGCCTTTCGCATCTGCCAATAAATTCCAAAGGAAATGTTTGGAAATTCGAGAGTCCTTCACTTAATTAAAATAACACCAGAGAATTTGGACTTCGATTTCTGCTTCCCATTTATATCAGCTCGTTGGTTATTCACTGTTTTAATGTCTTCCACATAAGCTGTTATTCGAAAGAGAAACGAGAAAATGGTTGAAGAGTTCCAGTGGAAAGACAGACTAAAATGAACTTTTGAATATGTACAGAGTAAAAAAATTACATTATGATACATGCCACTTTGATTTAAAGATAGGCCAGATTTATTTTTTTTTAATTGGAGGTTTAACGACCACCGTGAGCAACTCAATGGGCTATAAGCAGTCGCCCGTCCCTAATTTAGGGTCACTGGTTCCAGGGAAGGAAGAGAGCCAGTGCCGTAAGACAAACACAACATCCATGCCTGACCGGGATTCGAACCCGGACCCCTTACGGACGAATGATCAGAGGCCAGCGCCTTAGACCACTGCGCCACCTGGGCGGCGCCAGATTTTAGGACTCCCCTATAAATAATACACTGTTGTTGACACCCGGTTCTATGAAATCATATATAAATAGCACCGCATCTGCAATGATCTGATTTTAATGAGTTAGCTTCGCATTAGGCAACCCTCCTCCCCCCATTTTTACATATCTGAAGCGACAACGAACTACCACGTGATATCTGTTAGAAATTCTTATAAGGACTATGACTGTCGGAGTTCCACGACGTTTGAACTAGAGGCCTCAACGCCTGTTTAACCGTATTGCAGGTGGCGCTGCGCTCACAGTTTTATTTGCTGTAGCGAGCGTTGCCAAAAAAACCGTTCTGATGAGGTCAGTAGGTAATTGCGCAATTAGTTTCTTGACGGAAAGTAATTATGTCGGCGATGTATAGTGTGTGCGCGCATAATAAATATATATATATATATAATTTCAACAGAAGCCAAAAATAGGAGAAAAAACACCAATGCGAACAAGCAGGGAAAAACAAGCAGGATTGCAGAAAGTTTTGAAAATGCTGAGCTTTGTCTTTATCAACGACCAGCAAAACACAGCATTAACTCACCTCTACAAAGACCGAGTTAAATATGGGTTTCTGCTATGTCATAAATGCATTATAGGTAAAAGTCCCCATAAACCAAAAACGCCTTCAGAGGCTCGGAAACCTAAACATTAAGAATAAATTTAGCAATGCATTTACATATATATCATATTATAATCTGCCTCTATATGCACTGAAGAGCAATTGAATTAGAGATACTTGTCTAGTAACGAGTAGCACCACCTTTCGTCCTGATGACGGCGGTGATTCGTCTCGGCATGGACTCGACAAGACACCGGAAGCGTTGGGAAGCCAAACGGATGCACGGCTCCTGAACAAGCTCCCACAGTTCACGAAGATTTGATGGAGGGGGGTCAGTGCCTCGAACATCTCTCTCAATGGCATCCCAGATGTGCTCGATGGGATTGAGGTCAGGTGACCTAACTGGCCAAGGAAGCGAGGTCACGTCGGTGGAGTGTTCATCCAACCATTCGGATACAATTCGGGAGCGATGGCACGGTGCATTGTCTTGTTGCAGGATGAGGTTCCCAGTGGGGTGTTGAAGACGCACAAACGGGAGCAAATGGTCGTCCAGGATATCCCGGTAACGTTGACCTGTGAGGGACAATGTCACACGTACCAGGGGTCCCATTTCAGTCCACGTAAACAGTCCCCAGACGATAATGCCACCCTCACCAGCTTGAAGAGTACCCTGCTGGCAAGAAGGATCCATCGCTTCATGTGGTTTGCGCCGTAATCTATCCTACCATTCGCATGTACCAACGTGAATCTCGACTCATCAGTCCACGCAACATTTTCCCACATGTCTAGGGTCCAGTGACGATGTTCCCGCGCCCATGCTAATCTTTGCATCCCGTGATGTGCAGTCAGCAGCGGTACCCTCGTGGGACGATGGCTTCTGTACCCCATAGCGAGGAGATGGTTCTGGATGTTGTGGCTGCTTACACGTTTTTGTGCACCAGGGTTAAATTGCCGAGTGATTTCTTGCACTGTGGGCCGTCTATCCGCTGTTGTAATGCGAGCTAGCATATAATGAGCTGTTGTCCACGGCAGTTGGCCCTTGCAGGGATGGTTTTACCGGATTCGATGTACTCACGGTGCACCCGTGACACAGTGGCTCATGAAAATCCGAGTCCCTGCACTACTTCCGAGATGGAGTGACCCATTCGTCGGGCCCCGACAATTTGCCCACGATCAAATGCGCTTAGATCCGACTCTTACTGATTCCCGTTGCATCACTCCTTATATTGTCGGATCGTTGCATACGTCATGTCGTTTCCGTTTACAGATCCACCATAGCGCCCCATTTGTATAACGCCAGTTGTCTCTAATTCAATTGCTCTTCTGTGTATGTATACGTCGTTTGCGGGCGATACCATTTACCGCATGGGTGTGCTGGCATGTAATGGAAATGGTAGCGCCTTTCTCGGGTTTTTTAGTCCCTCAGTGTATATCACATACAAATAAAGTAGCATTCGGTTAGTTGTACAGATCATTCATAGTTATCCTGTTTTATTCTGCATATTTCATTTTTAAATTAATAATCTTTGTGTGTATGATGCGCGGGATCCTCCAAAGCGCGGGGCGCGTGGCCCGGATCTGCGGTATGGCTTGCCCTTTGTCTAAAGGCAGACGTGCTCCAAGTTAATGCAGGTGACAGAGATTTCGACAAATGTGTCCATTTGAGTCGGATCGTCTAGTGCAGATGCGTGAGGTGCGGGTGTTGAGACAATTGAAGAGCCATTCAAATCTGTCGTGGTGTATAAGCACAAGTGACGGTATCTTCCAATTTTAAAGAGGGAATCAGAGGAGGTATTTCTCACCAGTCACTATACGACAATAAAACGGGCTGAAGCATCTCATCGATGTATAGTCGTGCTTCATACAGGCACGAGCTGTGCATGGCTACTGGTAGCTCCCCAAACCATGCTGGGTAGCATGACCCTCACGGATAAAACTAAGATCATGCCGATGACCACGTCGTCTCCAGACTCTCTATCGGCGATCGTCGTCGCTGAGTCAGAGGCGAGACTCGTCGCTGAATGTGACTGAGCTCCATTCGTCCCGCCACGCATGTCTGGTACGGCAGTACTGCAAACTTGAGTAACGATGTACTGCGCTCAGTGGCAGTCGTCACAGTTGTGGGCGAGTGAGCAAATTATGCCTCAGCCAATCTGCGATTCACTCGGTGTTGATACGGAAATGTTCAATGCTCCCTGCATGCCTTGTCGAATGTCGGTTACGGGGCTGGTACGACTTGCCGTTGAATACGGCTATGAAAAGGTTCGCGCGTCCACCAACGTGCACCAGTCCCTCTACAGCGACGCACGTTACCTTCCTCCATCCATACACGCTACATTCTACCGACAGTTATTGCACCGCGATGCGTTCCAATGCAGGGACTAATCAGCCGTACGTAGCTGTATGATGAAGCCCCTTGTAAAGGCGTCAGTGTCATGGTAAGATTCCGTATGACGTATCCCAGGAACTCACACTCCTTACACGTCCTTTTGCCACTGAGATCATACCCATGTGAGGTCTACAACACTTTTCTATGCCCAATCGTTTTGTCCTTTTACCTCTTTTTTATTGAAGGTTTAACGACCACCGTGAGCAACTAATGGGCAGTAAGCAGTCGTCTGTCTCTAAGTAAGGGCTGCTAGTTCCAGGGAAGGGAGAGAACCAGTGCTGTAAGACAAACACAACATCCATGCCTCACCGGGATTGGAACCCGGAGCCTTCTCCGACGAATTTCCATAAGCCAGTGCTTAGAATACTGCAAAACGGAGGCGGCCGTTTGCACCTATTAGGTGGCGGCTCTCTCACCTATTACGTAATTGGTTCGTAAGTGCAATCATTTACGTAACCCAAATGGCGGCTAGAGATGGAAACGGGTCAGCGGGTCTTCAGTTCGAAAATTTCTCTCGGGTCGGGTCAAGGTGTTCCTGACGCGGTTTTATTTCCGTTTCATTTTTGAAAAGAAAAAAATATTCCCAAGAACCCTTCGGGGGTCTTTGAAATAATACACTCATTGTCATAAAAATTAGCGCACCAAAAAAAAAAGGAAAAACTCGTCGAATAGCTACGGGGAGGGCAGACATTAAAAAATGATTAAAGTTTCGTGCCATACCGCATGCCCGCGCGTCCAAGATATTCGCTGAAATCGCAGTCCGTGGGGTTCATGAGGCGCCGCGCAGGGAAATCCACATTCGTGCCAAAGTGCACGGTAAGAGTCAGGTGAGATCCCTGAGAGTTAGACATGCCGAGGAGCCGCCGTAGATTTGCGTGCGGGAACCTGACGTAGTTTGAACGAGGCCGTATCGTCGGGATGAGAGAGGCAGGGTGATCAGCGCGCCGAATCGGCCACCAGTTGGGCCGGTCGGACAGTACGGTGCGATCGTGTTGGGAGCGGGAAGGCGCCAGGACACTGCGGACTGGCTCTGGACGACCCAGGCTCACCACCAGCAGAGAGGAACAGTGGGATCGTGAGAGTGGCACGCATAGATGCAACAAGGTCCTTGTCCAATATCCAAAGACACGTGGTGGCTGTACAAGGGACTCCTGTGTCAGCCAGAACCATTTCCAGATGCCTGGAAGAGGAGAATCTGCACTCCCGACGGCCCTTACGTTTTCTGCCATTAACACCTGACTATCAACGGCGTCCATTGCAGTGGTGTCAGCAGCGAGCAACGAGGAATGCCACGGACTGGCAACGTATAGTGTTCAGCGACGAATCCCGCTTCTGTATGGAAACGGACGACCATCTTGTCGGAGTGTGGAAGACCGCAGGTGAGCACTACAATCCCAACCTCGCTGTACAGCAGCACGCGTCCCGAACTGCAGACGTGATAGTCTGGGGAGCCATCGCGTATGACAGCCGGACTTCCCTCGCAGTGATCCGAGGGACATTGACAGCCGAGCGCTACGTGCAAGAGATACTGAGGCCCCATGTACTGCCTTTCCTTGCGGGGCTGCCCGAAGTCCTTTTCCAACAAGATGATACCCGTGCGCACTCGGCTCGAGTTTCCCAGAATTGTCTACGTCATACCTCGACGCTTCCATGGCCTGCCAGATCTCCTGATCTCTCGCCCATCCAGCATGTGTGAGACCAGATAGGACGCCAGCTTTCTCCATGTCGCAGTTTTCGCGATTTGGAGCGTCCGTTGTAAGAAGTGTGGGCCAATCTGTCCCATGATAACATACAACGTCTCTTTGACTCCATGCCGGACCGTATCACCTCATGTGTCCGAGCACGAGGCTGTCCAATGAGGGCACTAATGTGTACCGCGTGCCCACGGGAAATCGCCCTGCTGCTGTGATATTGTAATCACTTCTGTCTTTGGTTTGTGCCATCTTACTACTAAAATCTCATTTCAATCCAACGCCTACTTCTTAGTGCGCGGATTTTTAGGACAATGAGCGTACTTTGGAGCTGTAGACTATGATACAAGAACTTGCTGAGAACGGTGCAAAAATGGGATGAAAAATGAACTTTTGAAGACAAAACTAAAGTGCAATGCTTTTATAAGGAATGATTTATCAATTTATGGGGGAAAGCTAGATATAACCAATTCCTGCATTTTCCTTGGGCAGCAGATATCAAGCGAGGGTCACATTAAAGAAGAAATTAATCGACGTGTAAAACTTGGTTGGAGAGCTTTTGGAAGAAGCAGTACAATTTTTAAGAGCAATATGCCATTATGTCTTAACAGAAAGTGTTTAAATCAATGTATCCTTGCAGTGTTTACGTACGGACCTTAACTAAAAAAGACATACAAAGACTGCAGCCAACTAAAAGCAGCATGGAGAGATGCATACTTGGTGTAACCAGGAAAGATAAGAAAGGAACTCACGTGGATAAGAAAATAACAAGAGTGGAAGACACCATGATCACAGGAAAATCCTTGAAATGGCAATGGGCTGGACATGTTGCCAGAAGAAAGGTCCACCGATGTACAATGGAAATTTTAGACTGAATTCCAAGGGACAGGAAAAGGCCCAGAAGAAAGACCATTGAGGAGATGGGTGGATGGAGGAGAGTGGCCCAAGACAGTCTGTTGTTGAAGAAACTTTGGGGAGACCTTCACCCAGCAGTGGAATTATAATGATTGACAATGATGAAGATATATTCGAATTTATATTTCAAAGCAGATTTGTCAGAGTCAGGTCCAATTATTTGACTGTCGGGTCCAGATCTCAAATTTTTGACCCGTTTTGCAGCTCTGCTGGCGACTCATATCAAGGCCGTCTAAAACGTTCAAGGCCATCACGTTTGAGAGATGAGTCCTTCCGTTTATGACGTCAGTGTGTTTCTATACGATCTGATACGTCGGTGTTGTGTTTCATGTCATAGTTTTGGAAACCAATCAGAAGCCTTGGATTCCGCGTGACGTCACTAAAAGAGGGAACTAGTCTGTCTAATGTCATGGCCTTGTATTTTCTAAAAGGCGTTGCTCATTCTCACCAATCTGGATAGAGCTCGGACAAATACTTCCTGATGTGGTATTTTCTATGTGGCGGTTGTAATGCCGGGTATCCGTGCTAACAAAAAGGCAGGAATTACCAAATCGCAGAAATGAATGAATTCTATGGTAGAAAAGAATGAATTCTATGGTAGAAAGAGTTTTATTGAAAAGAATGAATTCTGTGGTAGAAAATGAATGCATTCTATTTTCTACCATAGAATTCCAAGTTTTGTTGAAAAGAATGAATTCTATGGTAGAAAAGGAATCAGTACAAAAGGCAGGAAACCGGAAATCTCTATTTCAGCTTCACATACAACTTTTTTGAAAATGGAATGAGCAGCTCATAAGAGATTGGTTTTTGCTTTATTTGTTCATCAGAACAAAAAAAAGAAAAAAACGCGGTGTAATATTGGGATGACAAGGTTTTCTTTGTAGAATTAGTTGCAATTTCGGTATTGCGCACCCAAATTTTATTTTTTCGCTCTAAAAAAACATATCGTCGAGCAACGGAAGCTATGGGAAAGTTTGTTGGGATGGGTCAGCACTGTTGGTGGTGCATTCAATGTAGGAGAATGATTGATGAGTTTGCTCAGTTTTTATTTTCAGCCGGAATATTTCTTTTAAAACAAATTATTTTACCTCTCATTTCAGAGAAGATGAAAACCGCACAGCAGAGAAGGCGTTTCGATTCTTTCGGTGTCAAATTCGTGCACAGGAAGTTTCTGCACATAGCATAGGTTTGAAGTTTTGGTGAGGTTTAAGGGTTTTTCTTTTTTGTTTTACTGCAGTGAACTAAGACCATCCATATACCGGTCTGGTTGTCAAGCAGCGGAAGAAATTGAGCGCTGAAATGCGAAGTAAATTTGACTTTGAAGGGAAAACTGGAACAGGAGAAAATACATGGGAGAAACAAAACGCGAAACTTTTGTGGATCAGTGAAAAAAAAAAGATGTTTGATGAATGAGACGGAGAGACAATTGGTTTAAAGGAAGAACCAATGATCACTGAGAGAGAAAAATATCGTTTGGCGCAAAGGAAGATGGATGGTGACAGATGGATGAGGGAAGATCAGGATGATGAACAATAAGAAGGCCACTCGGAGAAGAAAATTGTCAGCTTACAAATAACTTGACACTCAGAGTACTTGACCTTTGAGCTTGCGAAGGGGATCTTTTCTCCTTTACACATATTGCTATTCTTCTTGATGAAAGTTTTATTGCAGATCTAATTCAATGAAATATGGATGCTCATATTTAGCTTCGGATGACTCCAAAAATGGAGAAAAATCGAAAATTAAGAAAGGGATTCACCATTTTAAGTAGACCTTTTAGGCTTTACAGTTCTATTTTTGCTAGGAACATTCCTATGCTTCTAAGATGTGAATAAATCACATTCTGGGGTGCTTAAGTGTTTACCTCTGTTTCCAGCGCAATAAATCGTAATAGCGTTAATGGAAATGTCTTGTCACCGTTGATAAAATGATTATTTCCCTGAAATGATATGTATATTCATATATAGTAACTAGCTCATAGCCGGTGCCATGCACGGGGTGAAAAAGCTGTGACTGAAATTTTTATAACACGAATCGTAAAATACATACACCTTCCTTTTTATGAAATAAAAGAACTCTGATTCTTTTTTATGAAATTACTCCCCAATTTTATTTCTTTTTATAGAATTACTCTGCAGTGCGATGAAAATGAAATAAAACACGACATAACACCTACGTAACAGAACAAACGGAACTCAATAGGAAATGTTAAAATAGAGATAAACGCATCACATCATCTGGTGACTTACTGTCAGTTGCTGCCAAAATGCTTTAAGGAACTTGAAGGTTCTGATGTGACGTTCAGAATGAAATTATGAGGGAGATGTAACAATATTTCTACATAGAAAATTCAAAAAGAATGATTAAGATTAGAATGGAGATACACATCAAACAGAGGTCATCGCTCTTTCCGCGTTCATAAGTGAGTCCCGACGAAATTCTCATTGGCCGCCACAGGGAATCGAACCCAGGGTCTTCGAGTTACGCGCCTGAAATGCTTCCACTGCACCACAGCTGCCTCAAATTCCTCCAGACTCACACACACTAACTGCCAAGGCAATGTGGTAGGTTACTTCTTGGAACCCCGCACAATGCTGGGCATTCACCAAAGATGGTGAGCAGCAACTTAACGAAAAATTAGAAGGCGAATGAATAATTAATACAGACATTTGACGTAGACCAGGAACATTAAACAGAGGTCATCGCTCTTTCCACGTTTATAAGTGAGTCTCGATAAAATTCTCATTGGCCGCCGCCACCGGGAATCGAACCCAGGTCTTCCAGTTACTCGCCGGATATGCTTCCACTGCACCACTGCTTACTATCTTTGGTGAATCCCTAGCATCGTGCGGGGCTCCAAGAAGCAACCTGCCAAATTGGATTGGCAGTTAGAGTGTGTGAGACCTGAGGAATTCGGTGGTGCAGTGGAAGCATATCCGGCGCGTAACTGGAAGACCCTGGGTTCGATTCCCGGTGGCGGCCAACGATGATTTTTCCAGGACTCACTTATAAACGTGGATAGAGCGATGGCCTCTGTCTGATGTTTCTGGTCGACGTCAAATGTCTGTATTAAGAGATATACATCACATCACCTAGTGACTTGCTGAAAGTTACTGCCCAAATGGATTTAAAAACTTTAATATTCTGATGTGACATTCAGAATTAAATTATACATGAGTTATAACAAAATTTACATAAGAAATTGAACAAGAAAGGTTAGGATAGAGATACACATCACATCATCTAGGGACTTGCTGACAGTTGTTGCCCCCTCGTGCATTCCAACCTTTGGTCTTCGTATGGCGGCCGTAGCTCGTGATGTAGGGCTCGACTTCTCTCTTGTTGAAAAGACCAGGGGCTTTTGGGATCCTCCATGGCATCCACTTGGTGTCATGGTTGATCCCACCTTTACATCTTACGATAAATCCTCAACCCCTGCGTCAGTGTACCAGCAGCTCATCGCTGAGCACCGTGCCCTCAATTCTGACTACACTCCCATTTTTACTGATGGCTCCAAGATGCATGGAGTCGTTGGATCCGCGGCTGTTTGTGTTGACGACGTCTCTGTTGCGCGGATTCCAGCTGAGGCCACGGTGTTTTCGGCGGAGACGCATGTTGTGCATCTTGCACTACTTCATGTTCTGTTGGGCTCTCATCAACGGGCTGTGGTGTACACTGATTCTTTGAATGTTGTACAGTCATTGTCATCGTTGGACTGTTGTGATCACCCTTTTCTTTTTAACGTACGAAGGCTTCTTCGTTCTTTGCTCGAGGCCGGTGTCCAGATACAATTTTGTTGGATTCCCGGGCATGTTGGAATCTCCGTTAACGAGTGTGCTGATGCGGCTGCTAGATCTGCTTCCGCTTTTGTCGTCACACCCTTGCCACTGTTTCACAGGGATTTCCGCTTTCTTGTTCGCGACCATAACAAGCGAACATGGCAAGGTCTGTGGGACCAAGAGGTGGAAAATAAGCTGCATCGTATTAAACCTAATCTTGAAATCTGGAAATCCTCATATCGTTGGAACCTTAGGGAGGAAGTGGTGCTTGCGTGTCTCCGCATTGGGCATTGTCGTTTTACTCACCGCTTTTTGCTGTGTGGCGACGCTGCGCCGATGTGTGAGGCATGCAATTGCCGACTCACTGTCACTCATCTTTTGTGTAGTTGTGTTCGTTTTTGTGTTGCGCGTTTTCATTTCTTTCATTCTCATTTTGTTGACCGAGGACCCCGCCACGCTGCAGCGGCTCCTAAATGACCACTGCGATACTGTTGCTGTCTTTTCATTTTTTACAGAAATTGACTATTTTAAACGTATCTAAATTTTAGCCCTATCATCATCCTCATTTCTCAGTTTCACTGAATCAGCTAGATTTTAATCATTGTATCATGTTTTTAATACTGTTTAATTCATTATCTTTTTTAGCCCTTCCATCGCTCTCATTTTTTCAGTTTTACTTGATCAGCCAAGCCAGATTTTAAGTTTTATACCACGCTTTTAATACTGCTTGTCTGACTTATGTCTGGCGCTCTTTGGCCAAACATGGCCCTTGCGCCATAAAGATCAACAAACCAACCAACCAACAGTTATTGCCAAAATGTATTAAGAAACCTGCAGGTTCTGATGTACGTTCTGAATGAAATTATACGTGAGATGCAACAAAATGTATATAGCAAACTCCAAAGGCAAGGTGTAAATAGAGATGTACATCACATCATCTAGTGATTTGCTATCAGTCGTAGCCAAAACGTATTAACGAACTTGAAGGCACAGATGTTGTTTTCAGAATGAAATTATACACAAGATATAACAAAATTTATATGAGAAACTCAAAAGGGAATTAAACAAAAGAGATATGCATCACATCATATATAGATTTGCCGAGAGTTATTGCCAAAGTGTATTAAGAAACTTGAAGTTTCAGGCGTGGCGTTCAAAACGAAATCAAACGTGAAATGCAAAGAAAATTACAGAATAATATACATCACACCATCGAGCATAGCGGAGCAGTTTTCTCTTTTTTAGCACGTCTTTTGTGAAAAAGATCGTGCTTAGGTTCACGGTTTGTCCGTTTGGCCGTCCGTCCGTCTGTACCCACGGAATCTCTGCAACTATTATTCCGATTTGAAAAATTCTTTTTGCATTCGAAAGCTTGAAATATGCGAATGATGATTCTTTATTTCGTTTTTTTTTTTACAATGTACAATTTTGCCGCTAGACGGCATAAATGCAGATGATGTCGAATTCAAAAATGCGTTTTATTCCACATATTTGCTTCTAAGCATCCGATTGAAAAAAATCTATTATATTTCGATTCCATTTATGTCGAAGAGTATTTTGCATATAGTTTCTGTTTCAAATTACGCATAGATTTTCCGCTAGGGGGCGTAAAAGTAAATTGCATTTTTATCGATAACTCTTCTTCTAAAACTCCGATTTGAATTTTTTTTTCAGAGGATACATCTCCTGATGCACAATCTTTTGCATATAATTTCTTCGAATTTTTGGTAGAGAATACTTTGGCCACCAGGGGGCGTAAGTGTTAAATTTTGCTTCTGATGTATTTGCCATAAAATCTGAGCTTCTAAAATATCGATTGAAAAAATTATTTCGTGAACTGATGCCACTCACATCGATAAACCTTTTAGAAATATTTTCTTCCTTAAATATCCCACAGTTTCTCCGCCAGGGGGCATAGATGTATATCTTATTTTTGTCAATATCTCTACTTCTAGCAGTCTTATTTGAAAAATTCCTTCTTTGTTGGATAGTGCTTTCCGTGTGGCATGTTTTTCATATAATTTCAAAATTTTCAAGTAATTCATAGACTTTCCGCTAGGGGGCGTAAAGGTAAATTGCGTTTCTCTCTATATCTCTGCTTCTAAATCTCCGATTTGGAAAATTCTTTCTGCGCCGGATACAGCTGCTGATGGGAAATCGTTGGCACATAATATCTAATTTTTGTAAAAAAATGGTATGGCCACCAGGGGGCGTAAATCTAAATTTCCGCTTCTCGTGTATTTGCAACAAAATATGAGCTTCTAAATTCTCGATATAAAAAAAAAACGCCATTTGTAGACCGATACTACCCATGTCGACAAACCTTTTAGGAACATTTTCTTCTTAAAATAGTGCATGGTTTCTACGTCAGGGGGCGTAGATGTATAACTTATTTTTGTCAATATCTCTACTTCTAAGGGTTCGATTTGAAAAATTCCTCCTTTGTTGGATTGTGTTTCCAGTGTGACATGCGCTTCATATAATTTCAAAATTTTCAAGTATTTCATAGACTTTCTGCTAGGGGGCGTGAAGCTAAATTGCGTTTCTCCCCACATCTCTGCTTCTAAATCTCCGATTTAAAAAATTCTTTCTGCACCGAATACAGCTCCTGGTGGGGAATTGTTTGCACATAATTTCTAATTTTTGTAAAGAAAATGGTATGGCCACCAGGTGGCGTAAGTCTTAATTTCCGCTTCTGATGCATTTGCAGCAAAATATGAGCTTCTAAAATCTCGATTGAAAAAAAAGTCTTTTGTTGACAGATGCTACTCATGTCGACAAACCTTTTAGGAACACTTTCTTCTTGAAATAATGCATGGTTTCTACGCCAGGGGGCGAAGATGTATATCTTATTTTTGTCAATATCTCTACTTCTGAAAGTCCAATTTGAAAAATTCCTTCGTTGTTGGATAGTTTTTCCGATGCGAAATGTTTTTCCTATAAATTCAAAATTTTCACGTAAATCTTTTAGACTTTCCGCTAGGGCGCATAAAGGTAAATTGCGTTTTCCGCTCCTAAAACTCCGATTTGAGAAAATTCTTCCTGTATCGCATACAAGACCTGATGGAAAATATTTTTCACATAATTTCTAATGTTTTTGTAGAGAATGGTTTGGCCACCAGGGGTCATAGGTGTTAATTTCTACTTTTGATGTATTTGTAGCAAAATCTTGGCTCCTGAAAACTCGACTAAATTTTTTTTTCTTGGACCGATACCGCTCATATGGATAAACCTTTTATGAATACTTTCTTCCTAAAATAATGCATGGTTTTCCCACCAAGGGACGTAAAGTCACATCTTATTTTTGTCGATAACTCTGTTTCTAAGAGTTCGTAAGCTCACGATTCCGTTTACAGCAATATCTGAGGGATTAAAGACCCGATTGAAAAGCTTCTTTCTTCTGTCAGATACTATTGTTTTCCATACCGGTTCCATTGACTTTGAATAGCTTTGATAAGTTTAATTTGCGTCAGAACGGATTCAAAAGACGTGCTTATTACACCCGAATATTCGGTGTCATGTTTCTTGTTTTCAAATGGTTTCCAACGGTTTCCATTGGATAATGTGAAACATTTTCAACTCTGCCGTTGATTTTGGTAAGAAGATAAAGCTTCAAAACGATGCACAAGCGAGTGCTATTCATTAAACTGCTAGTCAAGCACTAGAAGAGAACTGTTTGTTCACCTGACGGAAATCAAAAGAAGGTATACAGTTGTTTATTCATCCCTCACAATTATTCCCCCTCACAACTTTTGGTACAATTGTGAGTAAGCAAACAACAGTCCCTGTTATCTGTTTCGGATATACCTGAAAGTTTACTTCTCATTTGCACGCATTGTTAGGCATTCATTTTTGTGCCGAGCCATTTATCAAGAGCAGATTTCGTCGCTCGTTTTATGCGCAGTCATATTGCCAATACCTCTACGAGGTGCTTCACTAAATTAATCTCACACAGCAGAGGCCATTTTACCTTGCACTTCCTGGACACAAAGTTAGTTGCATTGATTTACAATAAAAGACCTTTCTATGCGTTGTTACTTTAACAAGCTGCTGCGTTAATTTCTATACATGATTGCTTTAATTGAGCAGTTAATTCAATGGAAGGAGCATTGGAACACTTATAAAGATTTATGGCCAAGATACAAGCGGCCATTTCACGAGGACAAGCTAAGAGGATTGTGCGCCGCATGAGATGCAAGACAGCATTTCATTTTATCGTTAATGTTCTTTTCATCTAATCGGGTTGCTAAATCGATAGACGGACGGCTGTTCCGACGTTCACCTGAGTGTTAACGGGATGTGATTAGCCAGACTTTGATTTCGAAGAGAAAGCTCGGTTTAATGAAACTGTTGACTGTTTAGCCATCAGGAAGTTTTGCTCGTATGTTAACGTTTATTTCGTCGAGGGGAAATTACGAAAAGTAATGTGAGGCAGCAATAAATAAAGATTCTGCGGAAAATGGGAGATGCGTGTTCACCATACTGAAAATAAAACATGACAGCTTGTCACAAGATTCGGAGCTTTCATTTCAGTAAAGAGTTTTCTCACCTGAATATGTCTAGCTTTTATTCGCATTTTATTTATCAAATAAATTAACTTTTTAGGAGAGTAATTAAGGAGCCTAAGCAATCCATTTTCCGATATTATTGCTGGCGCTCTCTTCCGACCTTTCCCCTTAACAGACGCTACTGGGTGATACCATTCTTTACCCTTTAACCCTTTAACGACCATAACGCCCAAAACGCCTGTTCATACAAACAACTGCAGCTGCCTGAAACGCCTGTCTAGAATAATAGTTTGAATCAAATTCCCCTTTGCAGATAATACATCGGATCAACCAAAGGGTCATTGGGAATTAGGCTCAACGAACATAAAAATGCTGTTAATAATAGCCTATCAAATGCTGCCCTTGCAAGACTAGTGAACGAGGGACAACATTTTCCTAATTGGAAAGAGGCAAAAACTATTACAATTGCTGAACTTTCCCCTAACAGACGCTACTGGGTGATACCATTCTTTACCCTTTAACCCTTTAACGACCATAACGCCCAAAACGCCTGTTCATACAAACAACTGCAGCTGCCTGAAACGCCTGTCTAGAATGATAGTTTGAATCAAATTCCCCTTTGCAGCTAATACATCGGATCAACCAAAAGGTCATTGGGAATTAGGCTCAACGAACATAAACATGCTGTTAAGAATAGCCTATCAAATACTGCCCTTGCAAGACTAGTGAACGAGGGACAACATTATCCTAATTGGAAAGAGGCAAAAATCATTACACCTCGTACTATCTCCTCCTTATTATTCACCGAAAGTTTGATAATTGCTGAACATGGAACTTCATGTTGTAATGACAATACTTCAGTCTACTATTAAAACTTTCCCCTCTAGTTGTGGAGAATGAAAATATTTAATATATATACACTGGCGGAAAGTTAAAAAAGAACACCAAGAAGGAGACGTCTTATACCAACGAAATTTATACAGCATAATAACGGAATACAGATGATAACGTGATCAAAACATTATGGCAAAATACAGCTGTATTTGCTGGTAAACTGAAAAATAACATTTCCATGTAATACGGGTAGTACGAGGTTGAACCGCAATGAACTGCGTCACACTGTGCAATTCTGGCATGGAGTCTGTCGTACAGATGTTGGGTGTATGTTTGGGGTATTGAGTTCCAAGCATCCTCAACCTGGACGCGTAAATCGCGGATGGTCGTGGCTGGCCGTGGAGACCGGATAAGTCGTTGTCCCATAAAATCCCACACGTGCTCAATGGGGGACAAATCCGGTGAACGTGCAGGCCATGGAAGTTGTCTCACACCCTGAAGTGCATGTTGCGTTGCACGTGCCGTGTGTGGGCGCTCGTTATCTTGCTGGAAAACACCACGATGGACCTACCTTACAAATGGCACAACAACGGGCTGAATGATGTTGTTGATGTAGGAGGTGCTGTTCAACGTACCCGGTACAAACACTAGTTGTGTACGGGAGTAATAGCTGATCGCTCCTTACACCAGGAGACCAGGTGTAAGCCCTGTGTGTCGCTGGCGGATGCAAGAAGGGTGGAGACGCACCCTTGTGCGTCTGCGAACACGCATACGGCCATCGGAGGCTCCCAAGCAGAATCTGCTTTCATCGCTGAACACGACAGATCGCCATTGCGTTCTCCAGTGCAGACGTTGGCGACACCACTGCAGCCGTTCCTGACGGTGGGCTGGAGTCAGAGGTACACATGCCAGAGGCACACGTGGACGTAGTCCTGAATCCAGTAGACGGTTGCGGATTGTTCGCACAATCACCTCAGGTGCAACGGCAGCTCGGATTTGCGTCGTAGTGGATGTTCTGCTTGACAACGCTGCTCTTCTTATGCGTCGATCGGTCCGCTCATCAGTCCGTCTGTGACTCCCGGTTCCACGTCTTCTCGTGTGGGAATGTTTCTTGGACCATCTAGGCTACCATCGTACCACCACCGATACTTCCCGTCCAATTCGCTCCGATATGCGACAATACGACCACCTGGCTTCGCGGAGTCCGACTAGACGACCTCGCTCAAAGTCCGATAACTGCTGAAATCGTACACGTCTTCCATGTCCAGGCATTGATTGCAGCTTCTTCAGGGTCTTCGCACGTGTCCGTACGCCGACGACTGATTACATTCACTTCGCCGTACTCCTTAAATACCACCGACGATAATTTGCATATTATGCCGTGCTGTGGCGTAAGCGCTCACCGGTTGGTCCCGAAATTAACATCACTCCTACGTAATCTCGACCCCATTAACATATGTAAATTTTATGATCGTCCGCCAGTTCCTTCTTGGTGTTTTTTTTTCACTTTCCGGCTGTGTATATATATAAACTCATTGTTATTAAGACTTAAGTATGCATATTATCCGGTTACTGTAGGTAATTTGCGTAAGATGGCTTCCTCATTGTTTGTATTTGCCTTAGTTCATTCATTTATTCTTTTTCTACGTCTTACTTGTCTTGTTTATTAATGTTTTGATAATTTGACTGTATATATTTGTATATCGATTTAAAATCATCATATTTGGATTGACGACATGATCACATGTTCTGTACGTCACGCCTGTAGGTTACCTATATGTCTCCCCACCGAAAAATGCTCCTTCAGTACTTCCATCTGATGATGGTCTTTAGGAAGACCGAAAGTTCTTATGGCTTTATTTGTAATCTTTTAACCTATACATCAAATAAGTTATTCACTTCATCGGAAGCCTACGTAGTGTTTTAATTATCGTGCTTTTAAGATTGCTACCTTAAGCATTTATGATTGTCTAGAATGAGTCAGATTTCCTACCCTTTCCTGTTCTTTAAATTTGCACGAACTATGAGGGATCAGCAGGATTCACCGTCAGTCACCATTGTTGTTGCTAAACAAAGAAGTGAAACAACAGACAGCTTCGGGCGTTATCGAACTTAGAGTGATACTGGATTTTAGAGTCATGGTCGTTAAAGGGTTAACCGGCTGGAACCAATTAATTCGGACTTAGCAAAATTGGCTGAAATCTGGTCGACCAATTATACACTATATTATCAAAAGTATTCCGACAGTACCAAATATATCGCATAACTGCGAATAACGATTGCGCAGGAAGATACGAAGTGAGTGGGAAGGTAAGTATGTAAAGCTGAGATGTTCTGTCGTGTTATCAGTAACTTTAAGGCGGATATGCCTGAACTTTTCCAATTCCAGCATGGACTGGTCATACGATGTCATTTGAGTAACGCTTTCGTACGGCGCATTGCAGATAAACCAAACGTATCAAATTCGACTCTAAGCCATGTCATCAAGAAATGGTAGCAGGACGGTGCAGCTACAGCAAAAAAAGACATTAAAGAAGGCCGCACAAATAGACGGAACGTGACAGAAGATCCATGGTAAAAACATTTCAAGAAATCCCATCCTTCCTCCGTCGTTTCATTGCTTCTGAACTAGGAAATGTTTGTAATGGCTCGGTTAGTACCATAACTATCCGCAGAGAGTTGCACAGTGTGAGTTATAATGGTAGAATAGCGACGTACAAGCCATACATTATTACCGTTAATGCGAAGCGTGGTATGGAGTGGTGTGTTTTCCCATCGTTTCTGAAGTGTGGGCGACTGGAAGGCTGTTTTTTGAAGTGGTGAGTCATGCTTTTCGCTCTTCCAATGTGATGGGCGAGTTTGGATTTGGCGACAGCTCGGCGAACGATTTTCGTCGGACTGTGGTCTTTCGACTGTTAAGTTCAGCTGAGACTCCATTATGGAATGGAGTTGTTTTTCGTGGATTAGGCTCGACCCGTTGGTTATTATACCACAAACCATGAACTCTGAAGTTTACCTCGACGTTCTGGAAAATGTTTCCCTACCAACAATATGGCAGTATTCTGAAAACAGAAGCAGCCGTTGTCTCTTCCAACTCGATGGAGCTTCCTGCCACACTGCAGGAAGCTCCATCGACTGCGGGCAGGACTGGTTTCTTGAAAATCGCGTCTGCAGGACTGGTTTCTTGAAAATGAGGTGGAATAGTTAGACTGGCCTGCACACAGTCCTGATCTTAATCGGGCTGAACTGGAGAGACAGATACAAAACGACCACAACGGCTGTCTTTGTTCTCTACTCTGGCAGCAGCTCTCCAGAACGAATGGCGAGCCTTTTCTGTCGAGACCTACCGGAAATTGGTTGATAGTATGCCTTGACATGTTGCCGCTGTCATACAAGCAAACCATAGATCGAATAACTACTAATTGCGGTAATAAATTCATTTGCAACACTCATCCAGTTCACCCACCGGTACAACAGCGGTGCAGTTTGACCTATCTTCATGTGTACCCTGCACCGTACTTCGCTTTGCCTGGAGTTCCACAGTTGGAAAGCTACGAGGGTACCCATGGTGACGCCCAATCATCGAAACAATGCCTTCCATGGGCCAAGGAGCGTTAGCAATGGACCCTCGACAATTGGGAGTGGGACGTCTGGAGTGATGATACCCAATTCCTCTGCGCTATGCTAATGGCCACATAGCATAAAAGCATGAAGACCTATCCCTTGGTTGCTCATTTCGAGTGTAATAGGCCGGTAGATCTGGTGCTCTGATCTGAGGAGCTTTTTTCTGACAAAGCTCTAGGTCCGTTGGATATTATCCCAGAAACACTAACTGGTGAATGCTACAGGGACTTGTTAGACGACCGCCTCCATCCATATCTGAAGGAGATTTATCCGAACCACATTGCCATCTTTCAACAGGAAAACGCAGCGGGCTCGTATAATTACTGAGTGGTTAGAGGAACACGTTAGCGAATTAGCCACATTACCTTAGTTCCAAGCTTCCCTGACTTTAGAGCATTTGTGGGATATGCCAGAACGGGGTGAGTTCTGCTAATTCTCCTCCACAGAATGAGCGTAAACTGACAGAGCTGTTGCGGCAGACATGGGTCAACTCTTACGCATGGAGTATGTGCGACACCTTGTAGAATGTATTCCTAAGCGTCTGTGAGCAGTGATTACACAGAGAGGTTAATCCAACGCGTTATTAGGTAGGTGTTCCTAATGCAAAGCTAAATCAGTGTATAATAATTTGTCCACTCAGTATGCCAGCTGGTTGTTCAGTGTCATGTGACGAATTATGACTTCAACTGAAGCGTATTAGTGACTGGAACTTCCTGTGTATCACTTCTTCATGGAAAAAGAAACCAATACCAGAATAGCCAGGTTATTATTTTTACCCGGAACATTTTTTCTAGTTAATTACTTAGTGTGTTATATGCTCAACGAGTTAATTAAGGATATCAGTTGATTAATGCATCAATTAATCAACATCTTCAACTACAAAGACATCGCTCTTTCCACGTTTAGCAACGCACAGCAACCGAAAAATTGTCATTTGGCAGCCGCCGGGGAATTGAATCCCGGATCTCTCGATATCTAGCAGAGCGTGTTAGCCTTACGCCACGGTGGCCAACAATCCACTGTGTTATGTGTGTTTTTCTGTCAGCATGTGACATTATAAATCCGTAAGATGGGCACAGCTACTGAGACGTCTCCATCTGGTGGGCATTAACGGCACTGGCTATATATTAATTATGGCAGTTAAATCCAAAGGGCGAGATCCAAAGTGTAAACCTTACACCACGGTGGCCAACAATCCACGGTGCTATGTGCGTTTTTCTGTCAGCATCTGACTGAAAAACGTAGTGTAAGGCTAACGCGCTCGGCTAGATATCGAGAGATCCGGGATTCAACTCCCCGGCGGCGGCCGAATAACAATTTTTCGGTTGCTATGCGTTGCTAAACGTAGAAAGGGCGATCGATGTCTTTGTTTATTCACTGACGCCACGTATTTGGAGGATTTTCATCTTCAACTACTAAAAACATTAAACTGTACATTCTTAAAAACACATTAAAACACACAAATATATACGGTTTGTGAGAATTGCAACATCTAGAAATAATCGCGCTATTCAAATGAAATTTATATCACAGATTCTTGAAGTTACAGGGGATAACTAACTACGTTCGTAGAGCTATACAAGATTTTTTTGCTTCAACACTCAGTATCGTGTGCAGCTTCGTCGAGTAACAATGAGCGCCTGTACACGACGTGGCATTGCATGGAAGAGGTTTCTGATATCGTCGTGGGGAATAGTTAGCCATGCTGCTTCAATGCTAGACCAGAGATATTTTATGGTGAATGGTGGAGACGTTTGACGTGACAGTCGCTTAGGTATCATGTCCCAGACATGTTCGATCGAGGACATATCCGGCGAAGGTGCAGACCAGGGAAGAAGCACTGGCCTCCGAGCATGGAAGAAGTCTTGAACATTCGGGACACATGTTGTCGAGCATTGTCTGACCGGAATATACTGTAGCTCCAGGACAATTCTGTAGGAAAGTACCACCTCTGTCTGCTCTAAACTATCCCTGATGCATCGCTGGGTATTGAGGGTTCTCTCAATTCGTATCAGGAGAGATCACAAATTGAATCCAATGGTGCCCCATATCATGACGCTTGGCGATGGGCCGGTATGACGCCGCAAAATGCATACTGTCTTCGAGACTCCTATTGCAGCCTGAGGCGTCTGTGATCAAAGGAATCCACAGAAAAGGGCTGTTAGGGCAAAAACAACCTTCTATCTATAGCTTGTTTACGTGCGCTATTTTATCAAACGATATTTAACGGCAGCAGACGTTTCCATCGTGTTCATCTAGAACGCTGTTACCAGTTTCAATTCTTTGAACTTTGTTTTTACCTGGAATTTCTCATCGCTAAAAATGTGTGAACTTCCTCTGTGAGATTGTTACGCAGCATAATTAATTCCCCCTTTTTTTATTGCCAAATACGAAAAGTCATCTTAAGTGCTTTGCTGGTGGTTTGTTAAACAACGAGTCGTTTCGCAACAGGCGAGTACAGCTGTGACAAAGGTGAGTGCTGCCGCGCGTGGCAAAACTTTTCAAGCATCGAACTTCGACCTGTGTCGGTAACGTGATGACATCGTGAATGCATCTGAGAGGAAAGCAACGTGTTGAGAGTCGGTGTTCTTGTGACAGTGAAAGAAGGCACTTGTGTTTCAGTGACAGGCGTCGTCTCCCTGCGAGTGTAAAACTAGTGCCTCTCTGCGTGTGGTGAACTACTAACTGTATTACGCTTTCGCCATATTTAAGGTAAGGCGATCATTTATATCGGCGACGCCCGAGATGCCTATTGATTTAAAGCAGATATCTGCAGAGCCTAAATCATTGCCTGGTTTGCTTGTTGAACTCATTAACTAGATACAGTCCGACATACTGATTTACGTATGAGTAATTCATAGTTTATTCAACGTGATTATGTGGTTCCTCATAATCTCGAACTTCTAATTTCAGTCATTAAACGTTGCTGTCATTTTTGTTTGTTTAATGCTTTCTAGAGTAGGGTTAACACAATCTCAATTATTAAAAATAGGACATTTTACGCTTATCTGCCATGAAAAAGAGAACATATCAGCGAAAAAGGAGGACATATAGGTATATAGCCAATATTTTAATTAAATTCAATGAACAATTGGAAAACTTTACGATAAAATTATACAGGGTGTCCCATAAAGGTGTAACCACTTTCAAATAATCATAACAATTTTAATATAAATGACCTCAATACACAACTTGTGTTAACTGACAGAACAGATCAAGAAGTTTTATAGACATTCGACATGGGCACCATTTGGCGCCCGAAAAATGTCTAAACGTTATTCCAGTTCCAACCATGCTCGTTCGAGAATGTCTGTATTAACTTTCTACGGTGCGTGTGTAATCCTTCTCTTTAGGACAGCAATGTCTGTAAACGTGCACCTTGATGAATCCCCATAAAAGCGTCACAGTGTGCTTAGTCCGGCGAACTTGGGGGCCACGCAATGGGACCACCACGCCCAATCCATCGATTAGGAAATTTGGTATCCAGAGAACTCCTCACAATAAAAGCTCAATGAGGTGGCGCCCCATCTTGTTATAAAATGACCGGATGTGTAAGTTCATCCAACTGGGGATACACAAACTGCTCAATCATGTCCAGGTATGAGCTCTCACGGTCTCTTCCTGAAAGAAAAAGGGTCCAATAGCACGGCCGACCATTATGCCACACCAAACATTCACTTTTGGACTAACATGTTCATGTTCCATTGTGCAATGCGGATGTTAAGTTCCCCAAATTCTCATAACTTTTCCAGAAACATGGAAAGTGCACTCATCCGACAAGCAGATTTGTCTGAGGAAAGATTCAGCACTTGAAATGTTCTCCAACATCGCTTCAGCAAACTGTTTATGTTTCATATGATCATCTGGGGTTATGTGATGGGTTATCTGCAGTTTATACGGGTGCATTTCCAATCTCTGACGTAACACTCTGTGCCCTGATGACTTGGGGATGTCCAGCTGTCGTGCTGCTTTGTCTGATTGACTTTCAAGGGCTTCGAGTGAATGTTTGTCTCACAACCTCCTCCCTTTCTGGAACCAGCGATGGTCGTCCAGGGCTTTTCTTTGTAAGGACGCTACCAGTTTCCTTGAATGAAATTTCGCTGAACTGGGATTTCGGATCGGATTTCCATAAACCACTCCATAATCTGTGCTTTCGTCGTATGATCCATTGGGTACACTTCTAGAAAACTTGAGGGTATTCCTTACCACCTGTAACAAACAGAATGCTGATATTAGTTTTGTATTTAAAGTTATCACCATTTGAAATTGGTTACAACTTTTTGGGACACCCTGTATATCATTGATAGATAAAAAAGAAAAAAGGCTGCACAAAATTTCCATTTATTAAGTCATGTAGCCATCCAATTTCAAAAAGAGGGCGTTCAAGCAAAAGAAACTTCAGTTATACCTAATCACTAACACTACACGAAACCTAGTATTCAAAATCTGAGCGAACTACCGTAAACTGGAACCAACCCGGAAATTTTTATGGACTGTTTATGTTTGTTGTTAAACAGCCGGACATTTTGCCATTTATAAAACAACCGCCTGGTAAAAAATAAAAGAAAATAGAGGACATGTTCAGCTAAAAGAGGACGTATGATAATCATATTCTAGAGTGAATTTTTATGTTCTTACTCTCTTCTTTACTGCTCTCTGATCCAGAAGTTGAATCCAACCGTTCCGGTTCAATCCTGTGCATGGCGTCTTGAAACTGATTGGTTGCAAAGATCCACCAGCGACGTAACAATATGAAATGCGATGGTTGGACTTAAAATAGAATTGCAGCAGATGTGAGTCATAGATAGTAATGTTTTCGAATGGGGAAAGTTAGTGGCGTCGGGACACCCGGGGCTGGGCCCGATATTAAAAATAGGGGAAAGAATATTTTTTCTTTTAACGGAAAAAATTCCGAAAGAAAATCCGTATTAGTAACCAGTTCCCAGATTTTCTGAATGCAAATGTGAGCCACGACAGTAGTTGAGCAACTGGGTAATACGTTACAGCCTTCCATATCCGTTTGCTAGAGCGCAATGAATAATACCTCGTGGTCGTAGAGGCCACACCCGTCAACTTGCCTTGGCTGCCTGGACGAAGCTTCGGAGAACAGTAATGAATGAGCAGATGCACGTTGAACTGCGCATGTGTAAAACTGAGCTGGTCACCTTTCTGTTTAACATTAGCAATTCTGCTTCCGCATCGTCAGGCATTGAGCGGCTGATTTTCGTTTGTGAAGTTAAGCTGCAAGGTTAGCTCGTGTGAGTAAAACGAACAAAGGAACTTTTTTCAATGAATAAAATACGGGATTACACCATTGTACGATGCAAATTTGGAACATGTGAATGCGTTTATTGGTGTAAATATGACATGGATGTTTAGTCAGATAATATCCGAAAACTTGAAAAATTTGTCGTCCTAGAGCGGGAATTGAACCCGCGTCTCCCGATTGCGCCCGAGTATGCTAACTACTACACCACCCAGAACGACCAAGTTTCAAGTTTCCGATTAATTTTTAAATAACCATCACAGGATTTGCTAGTGGAAGCAACCGGTATTCATACTGTATATAGCAAATCTGGAGGTTTAGAATTCATTCCCGTGATTGCCCGGAACCGCACAATATCAATGAATGAAATACGGGATTACACCATTGTACAATACAAATTTGGAAGATGTGTTTCCGTTTACTTGTGTAAATATGACACGGATGTTAAGTCATCCATGTCATATAAATGAATGCCGGTTGCTCCGGCTAGTGAATTTTGTGGTGGTTACATCCACCAAATATTTGCTCAGTGCAAAAGTATAAGAAACAGTGTAGAACTTCTAATGTTGAGTTATAGCAAAATATCCGGGTTAAGTGGAAACGAAATCACACGCATTTCGTTTTGCTTCTACTGTTTTGTTTCCACTGGTTTTTTTTATGTCATGCAGCACTGCATATACATATATAAATAAAATTTCTACCTCATATTTAGTTAAGTATGATTTCAGAAAGTGGCGTTTGGAAATCTAACAATCAACTGAAATTATATTTCACAGTACGGAAGAAGGTTGAAAATAATTTTTAAAATATTTAATCCCGGATAAATTTTAAGTCATCCTACACCGCTAGGAAAAACGGCTATGATATGCAGTTGCTTATGCAAATATGCAATTGTAAATACACTCATCGTCAAAAAAATAGTTGCACCCAGAAGGACGGGTCGAGTTGCAATGTTATTTGGGAAGAAGGTAAAGGTTACCAGGGACAATAAATGATTAAACATTGAGACTGATATAGGCAATATTTATTGAGCTACACGCCAATAAGTAGTGTCTCTCAGTATGGTATCAGGCCGCCATGTTTGCTCACACAGCATGCCAGATGTCTCGGCATGGAGTTCTAAAGGTTCCTAATGGTGTCCTGCGATAAGCCATCCCATGCAGCTTAAATCTTCTCACGCAGTTCCTGCAGATTGGGCGGTAGGAGTGGAGTGTGGGTAGCGCGTCCAATAGCATCCCACGAATTTTCAATCGGCGATAGGTCTGGCCGTGGCAGAGTGTCAGTTCTTTGAAGGCAAGCTCTCGAGATAGCAGCGTATGCGGACGAGCGTTGTCCTGTTGGAAAATCGCATAGAAGTGAGCGTTCAGAAAGGGTAGGGCCACTGGTTTCAGGGCCTCACTAACGCAACGTTGGGCTATCAAAGTGCCTTTAATGAACACCAAAAGTGATCTGACATCGTAGGCAATTGCAACCCACACAAACAATGACACCAGGCTTTCTGATCTTGTGACGCTCGACAACAGGCCGTTGATCTTGGCGCTAACCTCGGTGCCTCCTCACACGGATTCGTTGGTAGTCTCCTCCAAGACAAAAGCAGGACTCGTCACTGAAGATCACCCGCTGCCATTTTAAGTGGCTCCATGACAGTGGCACGACACCATTGCAGTTTTGGCGGTGCAATGGTGTTTAGGGCAGTCGTCGTAACTGTCTGCGTGCGTGTAGTTCTACGTCGTGCAGCCGTCTGCAAATGGTGCTGGCACTGATTGGACGATGCATGGAGGGCACCACTGCTAGCTGAATATCCGCAATCGTGGCTGTTGGGTCACTCCGCGCATGTCGGACAACCCGCCGGTCTTCTCTCTATCTCCCTGGTTCGTATAGGTCTTGCAGACCCTTTCTTATCACTGCTGCGTGCCTTGTTCTATGCACTTCTGCCAACAGCGTGCTATGGTGGTATCCGCACGACAGGTATGGCGCGCTATGCGGCCATAAGACCATCCCGCTTCCCGGAGCGCGACTACGCAATCCCTTTCGAACCCCTCCAACTGCTCCAGTTGCTTCTGAACTTTTCTCCGAGGCATACTTCACTTGCAGACGATGCAACCAACACAACAGCACGAGTCAGAATGGCAAGCGCGCGCAACGTACTGACCTTATATAGATAGTCAGGCATAGCTCTACGACCACTTCTTGCTTGCGCCACATGCGCGGCCGAGCGTGAAACTTGAATCATTTGCATGTCTTACGATGTCAAACCTACCGATCAAGTTTCATTCCTGTTGATTGCATCCTTGTGGATGCAACAATTTTTTTGACGATGAGTGTGTAATCAGCACCCTGCTCATAAAATCTGAATAAGTTACCATCCTAAAATGTGGTACTATAAGCAAGCATTTCCGCAATTGCTACGTTTTATCCATTGAGCAACATGTTTTCCTTTGGAGGAAAATAGAGCAAAAAAATAAGGGGACAAGAAAAGAAATATATATATATATATATATATATATATATATATATCGGCTTTATATTGCTCATGTCCGGTTTCTTGCAGAGTTAAGTAAGGAACATGATAGGGGGACATGAATGACGAATTCAATTTCGTTTCTTTGCCTTTTCTTATCAGGTTTCTTTGAGCGTTTTTGTCTATCTGTTTTTGATACTGGGCATCTGTTGATCCCTCTGACACAAGCCCGAAGAAGCTCAAGAGGAGGAAGGACGTCTTTTTCTTAAAAGGATGACACAACCATGTGACGCAATCATAGGGATCCCTCCTCCGGAAGCTCATCACTCGGAAAGGGCATTTCTTATTTATTTTCTTTCTTTTCTTCATTCATTTTTTTTTATTCTTTCCTGTTACATGTCCATGTGATGAAGTCAGGACATTAGCAGCTGACACTGGTTTCTGTGGGAAAGAAAAACTTATTAAAGGGGTCTTAACCGGATCCTGCTGCCAATAAATGTACCCAATTAAATGTCTCGTTATTTAGCAACTTAAAAATCTTTTTTTAATGAAAGATTAGATTTAGCAGACTACATAATTAGCCTATGCGTTGCACCTTAAAAAAGCGTTCAGTTTTTTTAAAGCTTTTTTCAAATGGTTTCCTCTGTAGAGTTGTCAGTGATGACTTTGAAACAACGAGGTTGATCAAAAAATAAATTTACAAAACCTGTAATTAGATCCAGTACATTTAGCACTGTGAACAGAACTTGCGATATAAAACGTATGTTCACACTCATGTGGAATAATAGTTAGGTTTAAAAAATTATATATATTAGTATAATTTCTTTCTCATAGTAACAATAATAAGCATAATTTCTTTCGAATAAGCACATTTCTTTCTAAAAAATTATATCTAATAAGATCTCTTCTATTATTTCTAATAAGGTTACTTCTATTTTTTCTAATAATATTAAATTATATTTCTTCTAATAAGATTTCTAATAATTATTCTAATTCTTCTAATAAGATTCCAAATAATTATTCTATTTCTTCTAATAAGATTAGTAGAAATAATCTTATTAGATAAAACAGAATAATAATAATAACATTCTTATTATTTTATAAGATTTAATAAGATTTCAATTATATTCTTATAAGATTTCAATAATATTCTTTTTATTTCCATAAGATTAATTCTATTTCCTAAGATTTCTAATAATTATTCTGTTTTATCTAATAAGATTATTTCTACTTCTTTCTAATAAGATTATTTGTACTTCTTTCTAATAAGATTATTTCTATTTCTTTCCATAATAATAGTATTGTCTTTCTAATAAGATTTCTTCTTATTATTTCTAATAAGATTATTTCTATTTCTTTCCATAATAATAGTATTGTCTTTCTAATAAGATTTGTTCTTATTATTTCTAATAAGATTATTTCCATTTCTTTCCATAATAATAATATTGTCTTTCTAATAAGATTTGTTCTTATTATTTCTAATAAAATTATTTCTTTGTAATCAGATTATTTCTTTCATAAAAAGCATAATTTCTTTCATAAAAAGCATAATTTCTTTCTCATCATAATGATATATAACAGTTATGTAGAATAATAGTTAATTAATGAATATTTGTAGGTTGCAACAATTTTTCTACCGTTAATTTTTCCTCTAAAACTTTAAACAGTTTATCTCATGTCAGGTTAAACTGGCTGTAAAGATTTACTAAATTACTTTGAGTCGAACCCGGGTAGCTTCCCTTTTCGTTGCAGTCTTCATTATTACTCGTATAAAACTTATAGAGGATGCTTGCACATTCTTAGAACGTTTTTGATAAGAAACTACAGAACATAACAGAAATTCAAATATTTGAAACTGTCAACAAAGTGTTAGATGAATACGAAAACAAGTTAGTAAAAT
The DNA here is from genome assembly GCA_039090855.1 of Macrothele yani. NCBI lineage: Eukaryota > Metazoa > Arthropoda > Arachnida > Araneae > Macrothelidae > Macrothele > Macrothele yani. The sequence continues at coordinate 28,547,338 of CM077005.1, forward strand.
CATGCAATACATTGATTATGATACGCTTTCCAACATGCCGGAAATCATTACTCAAGTTATGAGGTAATGGCTGTGAAATAAATAACGCTCCTGTGTCCTGACCTTTGACCCCATTTCGATGATATTGTACAGAACCGATTCAGTATAACTCCGGAACAAAATGATTAAGTTTTGTCGCAATCGAAGCATTTTTAGTCAAGTTATGAGGAAAATAGCTGTGGAATAAATCTTGCTGCTGTGTCCTGACCTTCGACCCCATTTCGATTATATTCAACAGAACCTGTTCAGTGTACCTCTGGAACAACATGATAAAATTTTGTCGCAATCGAAGCATTTTTACGTAAGTTATGACGCATACGGGCAATGGAATGGATCCCGCTCCTATGTCCTAATCTTTGACCCCATTTCGTCCATTTAAAAAAAAATTAGATCCCAAGTTTGATCCCCTACAACATACTAAAATTTCATCGAAATTGAAACATTTTTACGCAAGTTATGAACTATGAGGGCAATGGAATTGATCCCGCTCTTATGTCGTGAGCTTTGACCCCATTTCGTCCATTTTCAATAGGGTCCGTGCCCAGATGGTCCCCTACCACATACTAAAATTTCATCGAAATCGTAGAATTTTTACGTAAATTATGACGCATAAGGGCAATGGAATGGATCCTGCTCTTATGTCGTGACCTTTGACCCCATTTCGTCCATTTTCAACAGGGTTCGTGCGGATGTGGTCCCCTACTACATACCAAAATTTCATCGAAATCGAATTATGTTTACGCAAGTTATGACTCATAAGAACAATGTAATGGATCCCACTCCTATGTCGTGACCTTTTGACCCTATTTCATCCATTTTCAATAGGGTTCTTTCCCAGGTGGTCCCCTACTACATATTATTAAAATTTCATCGAAATCGGACAAGTTTTAAGCGAGTTATCGTGCTGACGAACAAAGCTGGGGCATATACGCTTTTTCAACCTACGTTTGGAAAGCGTAAAAAAACACCTGCTGCAGTTAACTGTCGTCTGCTAAGGAAACGGCACACATAAACAAGCTGTCGACAGAAGGGCATGTTTTTGCTCTTTACTAAGTGAAATATTCGACTTATGACGTTCTTGCCTCGTAGGACGCACATGAGACAAAGGCAGATAGCAGTGAGAGCACATGCCAGTGTAGTATAATAGTGGATAGCACTCCGGAGCCAAGAGTTGTGTGTTCGAACCCCCCCCCCCCACTCGCCGTAAAAATAATGGAGAAATTTACTTCGTCATATATGGAATTAGCATTTCTAAATGTAAAATAAGCAATATTATTAATAATAGACAGCGAAATCGCCAAGCATTGCCTTTTAACAGGAAAATGAACACCATACGAATTATTCAAAACGTTACGACTATTTCAAAAAGGAAAGGTCTCTGGTCTTAGAAGAAAACCCATCGACAAAAGGAGTAATCGCTGAGTCGTTAAAATATCTGTATCAAATATAAACAAGGTAATGAACAAATATTTGAATCAAGAAAAAACATCACCACCTTTTGCCAGGCACGTGGCTGAGGGCAGAACAGGTGTACACTTCTTTACGAAAATCACTTAGTCGGAGACAGATGGAAATTTATTGTGACTATTGAGGAAGCATGAATCTATCTAAACGACTGCAACAAAAAAAGGCCGATTTATTATCGCAAAAGAGCAGAAATACAGACTTATAACCTGTGTTCCAAGAATCCAAAGAAAGTTTCACTGAAGGATTACTTATTATCGCTGGTTTCTCGTACAATGGTAAATTAAAGTTAACAAAATTAAAATCACTTCTACATATTACCAAAATAATGTTTTAACCCCTGTATTTAGAGGGGAAATGCCATTCCTTTATACACAGAGCCTCCAAAAAGGATATGACTACTAGTCATACATCCGAATCTACCACTCTATTTCTCGAAAAATGTAAAAACAGAAGGGTATGAAAAAGAGACGGAATCGTAGGTTTCCGGGTCAGCCGACAAATCATGCTTGAAGTACCTCCCTGAAGGAGAAGGCATTTTCATTAATTACAGATGATGTGTGTAACGAACATTCCACATCTTTCGAAGCAAAGAAGGAATTCTCATTAATTTCAGATGATGCTCATATTTCTTCTAAGTACCCCGATCTGTCATCGATGTACTGTTGTGCATTCGGCCTGCTAAAAAGAGCGCTTTTTAAACGCAGACTCAAAACAATGATTGGACTCTGGCCAACCCTAGGCCCGAACGTAAAGAGCGCCACGTGCCATTGATGTGAGAGGTGAACGTCTGCTGCGAAGGTGCGTGAGGGCCAATCGACACGCTACAGTGGAGCAAGTCACTGGCCGAATGAACCACGGGGCAACCGGAAGTGTGTCTTAAACGACAGTTCAGCAAACCCTGCTGCGTATGGAGCTCCGATGCAGACAGATGGTCACTGCACTTATGCTAACGAAGGTGCATCGGCATAAAAGGTTTACATTTGCACCGCAGTATCGGAATTGGATCTCCGCTGACTGGTAAATAATTGCTTTCTCCGATGAGTCACGTTTTCTGCTTCATCGAACGGATGGACGTTGGCATATAAGCGGAAAAGCGTCGGAGAACAAACACTCTTCAACCATCGCTGGAAGAACGCAAGCTGGTAGAGGGAAGCGTTATGGTCTGAGGAATGTTTTCGTGGCATTCCCTGGGTGCACTCATACCTGTAGAAGGCACTATGGACCGATTTCTTTATGAATCCATCCTTGCAGACTACGCACACCAATACATGTCGATTGTCTCCTCTGGGGCTGATGGGATCTTACAGCACGACAATGCGACGTGTCACACAGCTAGAGATACCCGAGAGTGGTTAAAAGAGCACGATGAAGACTTTAATGTACTTCCCTGGCCCACTAATTCACCCAACTTAAACCCGATTGAGCGTCTCTGGGACCACCTCGATCGTGTTGTTCGCACTATGAATCCTCCACCACACACCCTCTAGCAGCTGTCAGAAGCACTGCAGTCATCATGGCTCCACATGCCTGTGAGCACCTTCCAGCACCTTACTGAGTCACTCCCAGCCCGTCGAGCTGCTGTCCGCGCTGCACACGGTGGTTACTCTGGTTATTAGCTGGCGCTCACAATAATGTGACTCGACCGTGTAGTACCCACAAACATAATAGAAAAACTCCGGGGAAAGCTTACAACCTCTTGTCGTAGCGATGTTTACTCTGTAACAAAGGCGAATGACAGTTTATTAATAAGAACACAAAATTAGAGATAACTAAAAAGGTTTTGGTGATACAAAAATAAATAAAAAAAATAAGACCACCGTTGGAATCAGCGCCTCTGAGTTGTAAAAGAAACGTTTAAAAGATCAACATAAACAATTATTGTGTTACACAGTGTATTCAATCCGCCATTACTGCGACACAGACTGAAGTCGTAGCGCGTTTAACTCTATTCCACCCACATGGGTTCGGACTTGAATTCCCAGTAAGTTTATTTGTTTGGGGGGTTAACGACCATTGTGAGAAGCTTGATGTCTTCTCCTGTCTCTAATTTAGGGCCACTGGTTCTCAGGAAAGAGAGAGAGACAGCCAGTGCCCTAAGACACACACAACATACATGCTTCACCGATTCAAACCCGGACCAATATCGTACGAATGGTCAGAGGTCAGCGCTTAGATCACTGTGCAACCGGGACGGCATTTCCAATAAAAACAAGCAAATTAAGAAGTTTCAACCGCTATGTGTGTGAGCACATCTGCAGTCATCTAGGAAATAATGGTGAAACTTAAGAATGGGAATGATACGTACGTATAGTTCATTTAAATGGTGTGCTCAAATCGTTCACTACGAGCAAATCATTCATCATGAACTGCGAATGCTGAAGAGCTCGCGCTCTTTTGGTAAGTTTGCCAAAAAAGAGCTGCAGCCTTGAAAGCGCTTTGGTCGTAAACACGAGATGCCTGCAACGAATATTCAACTGAGTAAAGGTACTGACAAGCTCAAAACTGAATGGCCATTCGTTTGAATGATCTTTCGCGAATGATACTTTTGCGTGAATGTTAAATGAACTCCCGAGAAGGAAGGATTTTTGTCATCACTATTGAGTATCAAGTTGCTAAATAAAGATCTCTACTTTAGCACATTCTACACGGTCGAGTCATATTATTGTGACCACCAGCTAATATCCCGAATAATCGCCGTGTGCAGCGCAGACAGCAACTAGACGGGCTGGGAGTGACTCAATAAGGTGCTGGAAGGTGTTCACAGGTATGTGGAGCCATGCCGACTGCAGTACATCTGAGAGCTGCTGGAGGGTGCGTGGTAGAGGGTCCATAGCGCGAACAACATAACCAAGGTGATCCCACAGATGCTCAATTGGGTTTATTTCTGGGGAATTAGGTGGGCCAGGAAATTACTTTGAAGTCTTCATCGTGCCCTTTCAACCACTCTCGTGCATTTCTAGTTATGTGACACGTCGCATTGGCGTGCTGGAAGATCCCATCCGACCCAGGGAAGACAATCAGCATGAATGGGTGTACATGTGGTCTGCGACGATGGACTCATAACAAATTTGGTCCATAGTGCCATCCACAGGTATGAATGGACCCACAGAATGCTACAAAAACACTCCCCAGACCATAACGCTGCCCCCACCAGCTTGTGTTCTTCCAGCAGTGGTTGAAGATTGTTTGTTGTCCGATGTTTTTCGCCTTATATGCCAACGTTCATCCGTTCGATGAAGCAGAAAACGTTACTCATCGGAAAAGACAATCGTTTGCCAATCAGCGGAGGTCCAATTCCGATACTGCGGTGCAAATGTAAACCTTTTTCTGCCGATGCACCTTCGTTAGCATAGATATATTGGCCATCCGTCTGCATCGAAGCCCCAAACGCAGCAGGGTTTGCTGAATTGTCCTTTTAGACACACTTCCGGTAGTCCCCTGGATCATTCGGCCAGTGAGTTGTTTCACTGTAGCGTGTCGATCGGCTCTCGCGCACCTTCGAAGCCGACGTTCGCCTCTCACATCAATTGCACGTGGTGCTCCGCAGTTTCCACGTCACTTATTCGCATTGGTGCCATTTCTCCAATCGCGATACACTTTAATCGCAGCAGAACGCGAACAGTTCACAAACTGCGCTGTTTCAGAAATACTGCCAGCCTTGGCCCAAAAGCTGATAATCATCCCTTTTTGCAAATCTGATAAATCGCTCTTTTTATCCATGACAGCAACGGGTGATATCTTTTGAGATTGCCCACAGCACACCTTATACCCTCCAACCCAGCTCACGGCACGTGTCTTCTTTCATTGGCTACGCGCTGTTGACGTCAAAAGTAGAAGGTGGTCACAATAATGAGAATCGACTGCGTATATCCCATTTGCAACTCAAAAAATTAGTTTGTGTACTTTATTTTCAAGCTTTTTACATAACTTTCTACTCTTTAACTCTGTCTTTAAGGCAATCAGATGCTAAAATATGATTCAAAAAGATGAGCTTAAGGCTAGTGGGAATAATGGTGCACAAAGGAATCTAATTTGACTTTCTTCCGTATTTCGTTTTATGTGAGAGAAGAAAGTAAGGCGGAGGGAGAAATCCCAAGATGAAGCGAAAGATTTATCGCCTGTGGCGGCCATAACTCAAATCTGTTTCCGAGATCGCTTGCCTTTTGAATGAAATCAGACAAGGTGTCCATTCTTATTCATGATTTTCATTTATCGCTAGCATTTGCACTCTTAAGTTAACGAACTGCTGATCTTCGAAATCGATGAAATCCAGATAAAGCATTGTGCGTACTTTGCATGAATAACAAAAGAAGAAGAAAAAACGATTGTTCGTCATTAAATTCAGTGAAGAATAAGAAAAAAAACTCTTCGTGCTTTTATAGGAATTTAAACGCGCAACAGGGCTTCCTGGTTTCTAAGGAAATTAATTACGCTACTGAGCCTACTTATCTATCCTAATACTTTAATTAATTAATTGAGGAGAATGACTTTAATCAACGAATTAAGGAGAATTTGGGCTTAATTGAGCCTGGCTAACAGACAGAATTAAAATGGGTTTTGGTCATTAAGTAAGTGCAAAGAAGCTAGAATTTCAATTTTTTCTCTAAGACCTGAGATTAATTTTTTAATAACCCGAAGATGATAATTTTACGCTGCAGTAATTATTTAATTAAAAAATTTGGAAAAGTGAAAAAGATGTGATTTCCCAAAACAAGGTGTGAATCAGACCTTGCTGTCTTCCTTTCCCCAAATGTTATTAAATGAAGAAAACAAACATTCATGTAGTTCACACAAAAATCATCCTTTTAAAATGCAACATTAGAATATTCATAACAATTCCTGGGTGGCTGTAGACTACGTGCAAGCTTAAATGTTTTCATCTTGTACCTTAATACGTAAACAACGTACTACTGATTTTAATAACGAGGAACAATACACCAATTATGTAGAAAATTGTAAAACTATAATAGCAATCCAATTTATTAGCGTAAGAATATACAGTGTGTCCGAGAATTATTGGACACATTACAAAATTATATACAAAAAAAACTATGAGCATTGTTTCTTTTTCTATGTCACATATTACTAACACGGTTTCTATATTTTTGTTTTGCAAAATTGTTGTTACCAGAATCCGATAGATGGCGCTAGGTGTGGCCTGGTGAGCAATGTATGAGAAATGCGCAATCAGTAGTCACGTCATCGGTACAGCAAAAGACGATGTGTGTGTTATGGCTTGCGGAATTAAAGTTAAAAGACGGTCGGTACCATTTAGAATGTAATCCTCAGTCAACGAATTCAATTCAGCGGTGGATGAAACTGTTTAAAGAAACAGGCAATGTGGAACATCGTGGAGGAGCCGGTAGGTCTAACGTCAGCGGTGAGACGGTTGACCAAGTTAATGAAAGTTTCGACGAATCCCTAGGAAATGCGTTAGTAAAGCAAGCAGAGAACTGTGTATTCCAAAATCGACAGTTCGCAATATCTTGCACAAGAAATTAAATTTTCATGCTTATAAAATTCAAATACTGCAAAAGATTCATGTAAGTGATCACACTCTGCGATACGATTTCGCTGTGGATATGCTGAATCGAGTGGAAAACGACGAAAACTTTCTCAGTACTGTAGTTTTTAGTGATGAATCCACATTTCATGTATCGGGTATTGTGAATCGTCACAACTGTAGGATATGGGGCAGTGAACCGCCTCATGCTGCTATTGAACTGGAACATGATTCTCCAAAAGTTAATGTGTGGTGCGCCCTACCAAAAAGAAAAGTCATTGGCCCTTTCTTCTTCCGCGAAAAACCATAAATGGTGACATTTACCTGGATATGCAAGAAAATTTCGCTATACCCCAGATAAAAAGATATGACAACGTCGTTTTCCAACAAGATGGCGCGCCTCCGCATTGGTCAGCGTGTGTACGTAAGAGCTTAAATGAGCATATCCCCAACAGATGCATTGCGTGGGGTGGTCCCATTCCGTGGCCTCCTTGCTCTTCGGATTTAACTCCATTGGATTATTTCATGTGGGGTTATGTGAAGGGTCGTGTCTATCAGACGCCTTGTACTGATTTGCAGGAACTAAAGCAGCATATCACAGCTGCTATTATTTCCATAACTCCTCAGATGCTTGCCAATACATGGCATGAAATCGAGTATCGCTCGGACGAACTACGAGCAACCAAGGGATCTCACATCGAAATTTATTAACTTGTGTAGTTACATTGTAAGTTAGTGTAGTCAGTTTCTTTCTATCTGTTTAATGTTTTGTTTTATATAATTTTGTAATGTGTCCAATAATTCTCGGACACCCTGTATAAATAAACGTTTCCAAGTTTTCGCACGTCAATCGATGCCTTTTTCAATGAACTTAGATAGAAACTGCAATCTGAATAATACCGGGTGCGCCATATAAAAGAGTCCCCCGTGGTCAGACGTTGTTAGGCGGGTTAAAGTTGTTTGGCGGGTTTCCAGTTAAAACCGCTTTGTTCCACTTCTAACCAGTTTTTGCGTGTACAGCTGCAAAGGAATTCTCCGGGGTAGTTAGTCACAGCCAGAGCAGTGTAGATACGCGGTCATAAGTGTAAGTGAAGAGAGAACAAAGGAAACGAAAATGGTTCAAAAGTACGGAACAGCGGATTTTTATTGTGGAATAGTATTTCAGAAATAACTCATACAAGGTTTTAAATGGGTTTTTTACAGAAAAATTTCCACATTGTGCAACAACGGCAAAATCTGTGGTACAGAAGTTAGTGTGAAAATTTCGTGAAACCGGTGCGGTGTGCAACAAGAAAAGAAACAAATCCAAGACAATTCGTACTGAAGACAATATCAAGGATGTGTGCACAGTGATGTTACAAAGCCTTCGGAAGTCGATTCGCCGATAATCGTCTGCAACGGAAATATCTGCCACGTCATGCCGACGCATACTTAAGGTGGATTTGCATTTTCGGCCGTACTAAGTTATGGCGCTCCAAGAACTTAAAACTCCTGATTATGCAAAACGGATGCAATATTGTAAGTGGTTTTAGGAGACCATTGTCAGCGGTGAAATTGACCCAACTCTTTATTACATGACATATTCTTCTGTCCCCGGGTATGTCAATGTGCAAATCAGCAGGATTTGGACAGGCACGAATCCCAGATGGACAATGGAGACTCCTCTGCACGACCACAGGACAGGCGTTTGATGTGCTGTGCTGTCTGCGAAGAGGATAGTCGGCCCATTCTTATTTACTGACACCATCAACTCGGAGCGCTGTGTTCAGCAAATGTTCAACCCATTTGTTGCCGCACTTACAGAAATAGAGCGAGCATATGCTTTCTTTCAGCAGGATGGTACAGCGACACATACTGCGCGGAACAGTCTAGGCGCTGTGCATGAAGTGCTTGGGGAGGGCAGAACTGTATCGATGGGACTATGGCCATCCAGATCACCCGATCTCTCCACCTGTAATTTTTATCTGTGGGGAGCATTGAAAGTGAAAGTGTATGCAACTAATCCGCACACCCTCGATGAATTAAAAGTTAGCATTACGGATGCCATAGCCCAGATTACTGCCGATGAGTTGTGTCGCGTTTTTTTTTTTTTTTTGATTGGAGGTTTAACGAATACCGTGAGCAACTCAATGGGCTATAAGCAGTCGCCCGTCCCTAATTTAGGGTCACTGGTTCCAGGGAAGGGAGAGAGCCAGTGCCGTAAGACAAACACAACATCCATGCCTCACCAGGATTCGAACCCGGACCCCTTACGGACGAATGATCAGAGGCCAGCGCCTTAGACCACTGAGCCACCGGGGCGGCATGTCGCGTTTCGAACAACATGTTCCGTCGTGTGCAGCTGTGTCTTGATATAGGAGGACAGAACTTTCAGCAATTGTTGTAACAGCAGGTACATTACTCCTGTTTTCTGTCATTTCAACTATTCTTTACTAACATTGCCTGACTGTTGTCGTTCATAATATTTGTCATTTTCTTGTAGGACTTCCGTCCACAGTGAGTAGATTTTAGGTCCCAGCCACCTACAGCGAGTTCGCCTTTTGGGCAGGACACAGAAACGGAAGGAATGAGAGCAAGTCTAGCGACTTTGACAGAACAATTTGTGTTGTCGTTCATTATACTCGGGCCTCTTTTATATGACACACCCTGTAGAACGCTTTAACAATTTGAATGCGGTGAGTTGACTTGACAATGAATAGATACGACGTAAGATTCATTTAACGATACGAGGCATCACGTTGGTTGTGCACGCGGTGTCCTGGTAGGAAGAAGGCGTTACTTGAAGAACTCGCTCCAAATTCGTGGCAACTCGAGTGAGACGCTATCATTGCAAGTATCACTGTTGGTAATGATCTCCAAGGTTTCCCGAATGGCTGTGCATTTAGAGGTAGAATAAGTAGCTAAATTTTTTATATCATCCCACATAGGAGTAGCGGACTTGAGTTCGACTTCAATGGACAGGGCTATAGTTACTCTACCGTATTTTGTGTCCCTTGTATGCTTGTTGACTCTCATTCTAAATTGACGCTTGATCAATCCAATGTAGTAGCGTTTAGAGCCTTCCGGATATTGTAAGGGAATCGCTTAAACACCTGCTTCGCTGGAAAGACGGTTTTTTTTTCAGTATTTCTCTTTAGCATAGTATATAAAGATGCAGGAGACTTTATGCCGACACTGTAGCTCCTTGTTAAAGCGTCCTATTATTCAGATTGCAGTTTCTGTCTATCTTCCTTGCAAAAGCCATCTGGTTGATGTGCGAAAGCTTGGAAACGTTTATTTATATATTCCTACGCCAATAAATCGGATTTCTAGTATAGTTTTACTATTTTAACGTACTACTGAGTTGATGCATAAGTCCAATAGCAATGAAACAGCGATAAGCCAGCCGGCATAGTTCTGTTGGAAGAACAGCCGCTCTGAGTATTAAGATGTGAGTTTGAATTTCACCACCGGCAAAATGTAGTGTGTTATATTGGCTTCCGAACGAAAATGGATTTCCTGGCCCTTTCGTTTGAAAAATTCTTGTCATGAGTCTTCCACAGGACGCACGAAATTAATAAAAATTAATTCTTCTACACCGAGATGGTCCTTCAAGAATGGTTATCAGCTGACCCAAAACCTGGGATTTCGTGCCCCCGCATTTCGCAAGGGGGATGAATTAACGTACTACGTGGTATGGCGTAGATGACGTACTGCTGAGGTGCCGCTGTGACATACTGCAGAGATGAAGCCCATGTCAAGACGGCAAAGTTGCGGCGATAAATTCCGTCTGTATAGCTTAACTGGGAAAGAATTTCGGCTCCGGAGCCAGAATGCTTTCCGCCACCGGCAAATTTGAATTTTACATTGACGCCCAGTTATGGAAATGGATTTACTGTCCATTAGGTTCTTCGAAAGATGTGTGATGTTCGTTCCTCACATCATCTGGAATTAATGAGAATTCCTTCTTTGCTTCAAAAGAAATGTGTGTTGTTTGTCCAAAACATCATCTGGAATTAATGAGAATTCCTTCTTTGCTTCGAAAGAAATGTGTGTTGTTTGTCCAAAACATCATCTGGAATTAATGAGAATTCCTTCTTTGCTTCAAAAGAAATGTGTGATGTTTGTTCCACACATCATCTGGAATTAATGAAAACTAGACAAAACCCGTCGGAATCGACGGTTGTTGTTTTTGTTTTATGTTTTTTCTTTTGAAAAGAATAAACTCATATGAAATAACAAATGTAAACTTTATTTGATTGACAAATTCATTCAACGACTTAAGTAAAGACAATAGTCCAAGTTCGTGATCCTTTTTCTTTTTTTTTGACTGAAGGTTTAACGACCACCGTAAGCAGCTAAATGGGCTATAAGCAGTCGCCCGTACCTAATTTAGGGTCACTGGTTCCAGGGAAGGGAGAGACCCAGTGCCGTAAGACAAGTACAACATCCATGCCTCACCGAGACTCGAACCTTTACCCTTCACGAACGAATGATCAAAAGCCAGCGCTTAGACCACTGCGCCACCGGGGCTGCCAGGTTTGTAATGAGCATCACGACTGCACCTTTTTTCAGTCGTACGATGTGAGGCGGAAGTCCACTCGTGTCGATCGTGTGCAAAAATTCAAAGCCGCCCCGGTGGCGCAGTGGTCTAAGGCGATGGCCTCTGATCATTCGTCCGAACGGGGTCCGGGTTCGAATCCCGGTGAGGCATGGATGTTGTGTTTGTCTTACGGCACTGGCTCTCTCCCTTCCCTGGAACCAGTGACCCTAAATTAGGGACGGGCGACTGCTTATAGCCCATTGAGTTGCTCACGGTGGTCGTTAAACCTCCAACCCAAAAAAAAAAAAAAAAAAAATTCAACTGCATGGCGCACTCTTTTACTCTCATCTTCAGTCACAACTGTGTTTGTAAATGTTGTTGGAATGAGATTCGCGTTGCGAAAACTTTTTATTCTCTCTTGTCTGAGACATATAGCTGTGACTCACTGATCGCTCCCGCCTTCCTGTAAGGCTCTTACGTTTTTTTTTTTTTCTGCGGGAGAGACATTCTGTTAAGGGTCAGTATGCAATCAAAGCCGCATGCTTCTCCCATAGGCTTTACAAGGGAACTTTGTCGCCCGAAACGCCCGAACCGTTACTCCAATCTCAGTTTTCTCTTCGACTGTCACATCTACAGAGCAAGATCTTTATTTTGATACCTGAATCATCTTTTTACGTTCAGCCGTTCTCTCAAAATAGGTCTCACAGTAAAAAAACCTTATAGAATGAATATATAGATGGCGCAACTCAATATGTACATTCTAAATATTTTAACTAACAATGGTCAACGGAATGTTTATTTACATCTTTATATAATGGGAAACCGTCTTACCTACTGAATAAACTGGATCGAATGAATATTAAATTGTATACGTACATCACACAGTCCAACGGCATAACGCAATCAGGTCTTCGAGAGTGTTCGCTGTTCCGAAGAGAAGAACTTTGATACTAATGCCTTCTAGCGTTGCTTTGCGCAGAAAAGAGACTTCGGACTTTGGACTATCTGAGTCCCTCCATGCTGCCGCCTTCAACAGAGCGTGAGTCAACAGCAGGCGATCGAATGTCAACCGCACGCTTCTCCCATAGACTTTGCATGGGAACTTTGCCGCCCTACAACACCCGAACTGTTGCCCCAATCTCATTTTTCTTTTCGACTGGCACATCTACATGATAAGACATTTATTTTGATACCACAACCATATCTTTACGTTCAGCCGTTTTCTCAAAATAGGACTCACGGTAAGAAACCTTATAAAATTAATATACTAATATAGATCCCTTCTTTGCTTCGAAAAAAATATGCGATGTTTGCTCCACACATCATCTGGAATTAATTAGAATTCCTTCTTTGCTGCGAAAGATGTGTGATGTTCGTTCCACGCCTCATCTGGAATTAATGAAAACGCCTTCTCCTTCAGGGAGCTACTTCAAGCATGGTTTACCGGTTGACCGGGAAACCTACGATTCCATCCCAGCCATTTCTCAAGGGAGAAGGGGTTTATGTGATGTACTACAGAGGTGAATTGGTGTCGCTTCATTGGGAAAGCATTGGGCTCCGGAGCAGAAGGATGAGGGTTCGATCCCAGTCACCGGCAAATTTGTAAATTCTACAACGCAGGAGTCAAATCGATAATAAAGCAGCGATGTGGCTGATGGCATAGCTCAGTTGGGAAAACAACTGCTCCGGAGTTGACTACGCGGTTCGAATCCCACCACCCGCAAAACGTTAGATATTATAAGCTAAACAGTTTTCTCTTGTAATGGCCCATGTATGCTCAGCGTTCATGACTGCAACGGAGAGGTCTCAGGTTTGATCCCAGCAACGTACGAACGCTAGAGCCACTAAATATCCGCCGGGCGTTAGACGGGCACGTTAAGTCGTCGGACACCGGGTACCAGCCCCCGATTATAAATAAGGGTGCCCCCCCCCTTTCTACCTCGCTTCCGTGTGACTTTCCGTTCGGGTACTTAGTCCAAATCGCTTAGCTTCCTCCTTCTAAGCTTAGGTTATTTGAGGTCATACACGCTCTTTCTAAAATTCTCTACATAAATTTTTTCCCTTGCGCAAGTTTTTTCTAGCTTTGGGATAAAGGTCCCCAGTGTAATTTAAGGAGTAACGAACAAGGCCATTTTTTATCCTTAGCAAAATAGGTAAATGCTGAGGGCCTGTGATTTGGGGAGGGTGCATTTTCGTTACCCCATAGGCAGATATCATGCTAATAAAATATTGGAGAGCAAGCTCTGAATTTATCAAAAAGACTAAATTTGGAAACGACAGTAAAAAGATCCAATGTAGAAAGTAATGCTTTGATCAATCGGAATGCAATGAGACAGATTTAAATGGACGGAATCCTTTTAAAATTAATATGTTATACAAATTTGATACAAATTACCGTATTTTTCGGCTTATTAGTTGATATGTAGTATTAGTCGAATGGGTTAAATTTTGAAATTTTCATATCTTCATTCATAGATTAGTCGATCCCAAAGTAAATGCAGTTAGTGTCCCGCAGTTCTGCAAAAATATTTTTTTGTTTCAGTAAATATTAAAAGGAAGAAAAAAACAGCATTTTTCTTTGCAGCAAAAATTTGAACTTTGCAAGATTATTTTTCTCCAACCCGTATCCTTTCCCTCCGATCGAATAGTTGGGGAATCTGCCGCACATAAGTGAAAAAAAAAACCCTCACACGAGTGTGTTAGACTTAAAGCAATCCTTGCAGCTTGAGTTATCATTCGCTGCTTTTCGTCAAGGAGTCCAACTGAAATCAAACACCAAACAAGCTTTTGATTTCAATCGGAAACATGAATTAAATTAAGATGAGCACTATAATTAAAAGCAATAGTTGATTTAGTTGATCTATACAACTGAGAGGTCGATAGAACAAAAACAAAATGCCTTCGCTAGCCGCAGGTCATTGCTGTACTTAAAGCGCAAGAGCCACCGGCAGTCAACACGATTGTCACCCGCCAATCAACTGCGTGGCAGTTACAAGTTTTTGAAGTTTAATCATTCCGCGGTAAACGAGGTACACCCATTGTAGTTCTGGCGCTTTTGTAAATCTAGGAGTGAATGCATATATATATATATATATATATATATATATATATATATATATATATATATATATATATATAAGCGCGAGAAGTACAATGTTCACTTCTAGTTTTACATAACCGCCCTAATTACATTGTAGTCCTGGCGCTTTTGTAAAACTAGAAGTGAATATACTATATTTATACGTATATATATATATATATATATCATCATCATCATCATCATTATCAATCCACTGCTGGACGAAGGTCTCCCCAAGTTTCCCCCACAACAATCTGTCTTGCGCCAGTCTCCTCCATGATACTCCCGCATACTTTCGAATTTCCTCCACCCATCTCCCATGTGGTCTTCTTCTGGGCCTTTTCCTGTCCCTTGGAATCCAATCTAAAATTTCGGCTGTCCATCGATGGTCTGTCCTTCTGGCAGTATGTCCAGCCCATTGCCATTTCAGGGATTTTATTCTGATCATGATGTCTTCCACTCTTGTCATTTTTCGGATCCACGAGTTCCTCTTCTTATCTCTCCTGGTTACACCAAGCATGCACCTCTCCATTCTTCTTTGGGTTGTCTGCAGCCTTTGTATGTCTCTCTTATATATATATATATATATATATATATTATTTATACCGTTATTGTGCTTATTTTTGGAAACGTAAGAATATCAGTTTTTTAATAAAGCTTATTTGAAATCACGGAACTGATGCGTGTTTATGCGCTAGCATGGGAAACCAGTTTCTCCGCAAAAGAAATTATACAGAGAATACCGTGAGTCAAAACATCCTGTCACTATGTGCTTAACAAGGGACACAAGGCAAGAAGCCGCAAGCCCGGTAGAATGATTTCCTCAAAAGCTGTGTGAAAACATAACCAGTGTAAGAGTCACATGCGCCTCATGAGCTTCCGCTTAGCCAATTGCTATATATTATTATATGCAGTATATAAGCACACCGGATAAAAATCTAGTCACCCCTAACAGAAATTACAGTTGGAAGTCATCGGTTGCACACAGGGCGCCGTGATAGCATTGTAGGGATATAAATAGCACTGACGTGGTCTACAGGAGAATTTCTGTCTCGTGCAGTGGTGAAGAGCAACGTGTGTGTTGAATTTAGGCTGCAATATAGGTCGTAAGACAGACATTACTCAATAGCAAAAAGGAGCCATCGTGTTTGGCCGTGCCCACGGACACAAAGTGAGTGAAGTCGCCCAATTAGTTGGTGTGTCGAAGCGTACTGTCCAGCGGGTCTACAAACAGTGGTGTAGTTCGCAGTCAACTAAAAAACTGAGGCGTAACTGTGGCCGGAAAACGATTCTCACAGCCTCCATGTTTCACGCCTAGTAACTGCAAATCGACCACGCAACAATTGTTCCAGACAGTCGATGAAAGTCCACTCCAACCAATTCCCGAAAGGACATTGCGATGAGAACTGTATGCGATAGACATCTGGAGCAGAGTACCACGGAAAAGGCCTGTTTTCATAGCAAGTCACAAAGTCGCACGTTATCAATGGGCTCAAGGCACCAAAACTTTACTGTGAGGATTAGAAATGAGTAATTTAGTCTGATGAATCTCGTTTTTGTTTGTACTCCAATGATGGGAGGCGATGAGTGCATCGCAGGCTCAATAAAGCCTTTAATCCTGATTGTGGCGAAGGTGTTCAAGTTGGAGGGGGTTCTGTGATGTTTTAGGGATGTTTTTCGTACCACGAAATGGGGCCTCTTGTTGTTGTGACGATGAAATTTAACCAGCATGCGTACCTCCGCATTCTGAATGACGAAGTGTTGCCCTTTGCCCTACATCTCCAGGAGGAGTATCACATTGCTACTCCTGTCTTCCAAGACGACAATTTCCGTGTGTGCACAGGGCTAAAACTGTGTCTGAGTGGCACGACGAACAATCAGCTACACTGTCTCACCACGACTGGCCAACCTAATCCCCAGATTGAAATCCTATTGAAACTCTGTGGGATCATTTGGAACAGAAGGTGAAACGC